>CM060470.1:21609021-22957355 GCA_030544235.1 Lepturacanthus savala
CATGGTATAATCAGAACATTTATTCAGTAGCTGTTGAAACCTGAGCCAGATTCTCAATAAAGTTTTATCAAGACAACTATCCAACCAGTTCTGCCGCATCTGAGATAATGCGTTAATCTCCCTTGTTGATGAGGGCTGCTGAAGACATTCCCCACTGGAAAATTCCATTACCTGCACTAAATGGAGCAGCGACTCTATTTTACCATTTGAATCTGTATTCTCTGGTTAGAATACCAGAATCTTATCATGCAGCCAATTACAACCTTCGACTCTTAATTAAAAAAAAGGTCATTAATTCAGTGAAAGTCTTTAAACTCGATTAAAACAAAGGAATCCTGCCTTCTACATACTTCTAGTAAGTGATCCAGTAGAATCCTTTCTAGGCCTTTGGATAATATACATTCATACATATTTTAATACCAATACTTTCTGAGCTGTATGATAATGAAAGGTCTGTCTATTTGATAAACATTTGTAGAGTGTCTTTTTACTTAGGGGAAGTACTGAGAAGAGTAAAATTTTTAATTTCTTGGCCAGTCTATAAACAAAAGAAAGCTGGATGCTCTGCTCACTGCATGTCACACACATATTATTATTATTATTGATTTAAATTTAATTTTTTTCCCCTCCAGATTCTTCATAGGTACATCAGTGTCCACCTTCTCTTTCCGGATCCATGAAGAGAGAGAAATCCTCGGTTTTAACCCCAAAACAACATACAATCGTTTCTGTGGGGACACTGAGAAAGAATGCGAACAGCCCACGCACTGGAAAATAGTTTACTGATGTGACCTCTGACCTTTCTGACACACACAAGTGCCAAAAAGTAATGTTAAAGTGGCATTTAGTTGTTTGCAAGATATTTGAACTGTTTCCTGTTCTATTTTTTTCTTCACTTTTTATGGTTACTGAGGTGTGCAATCAGGTCTGTTATGACCACTGTGACTGAACCTTACGCTCAAAAGGCCAAAACTGAGCTGCCAGACATGTATTAGTGTTGAATATTTACATCTGCCAATGTTTTTTAAGTGTATGTTTAGTGTGGTTCCTTTATGACCAAATGGCTTTTTACATAATTTCTGTTATTTATTGCTAATACCAGCAACACTGGTATAAGAGGAAAACTGTATTTTTCATTACTGCAGCAGACTGCGTGGCTTTGTGGAAAAAATCTCAGTCTGATATATTTTAAGATGACAACGATCAGGTTCAGAGCATCTATAGTTTGACTTAACCAGGCGTTTTTTATTTTCATTAATGACCTATAAGAAGCATTAAAAACCATAAATACAGGATAAAAATAATCTATTTTTATTAGGATTAAAACCCCAACAGAATTTAATGATCCCTACTTTAAGATGTGTTAAAAATGTTCATTTCTTCCACAGTATTTCAATGTAGAATGACTTACCTCCCTTATTTTATATTTCTATGGAGTGCCAGTATTAAATATGGTTACATGGATTTACATTACAATGTAGCTGATGCTGGAATCAGGTATTTGATATGAAGAATTGTAGTTATGTATTCACCCTGTTTCTTTTAGCCACAAACATAGAGCACATTATGGTAATATTGCCAATTATTCTTGATAATATGAGATTGATGCAGACACTGTGGCTTTTTAACACTAGTTGGCCATCAAGTTGTTGTTTTGCGATATAGGATAATTCTTTTTTCCTGTTTCTTCCAGAGGATTCATGAATTTGGCCTAGAAACTGTCTCGTTTGAGGCATTGTCTCATGACTTGGTTTGTACAGTAGGTGAATGATTTTTGGTCTTGAATAAAACCAAGTTTTAAGATGAGTTTGAATACAGAAAATAACATCTGGATCTTGTCTTTTTTTTAAAGTCGGTATCTATATACCAAACATTCCATTTTAAAGTCAGAAATTCAAGTTTGAAGATGATCACGTAAATGACATTATATGCTTATTATAAGGGAAAATGATCAGGTTTACACAACTTGTCAAAATCCCTGCACCACCAAACGAGATATATTGAAATACAAATTGATTATTAGAGAATGCATATTGATTATTATAGACTACATGTAAAATGACAGGTACTTGCAATTTAAAGATCCTCTCAAACCTTTTATTCACAGGAGGGTAGTGCAGCAAATAAAATGTATCCTTTGCCCTACTTGCACATTTTTCCTCATGTGCTATCAAGATGGAAAACCAGTGTAACTACTCTGATGATAAAACTAGTTTGGATGTTTCTAGATCAACAGTGGTGTCAAATGTCACCAGTTTGTCCCAAACCTGGGGCTTTCTTCTGTCTCTTCATCAGTTATAATATCAGGACTCTTACAAACTGTATTGTCTTATTTAGTAAGCCCCGACTCTAATTAGATCACATGATCTCATGCTATAATTGTAAATGAAATGTTGTAAAGTAAGGTGGTGTAAAGTGTAAAGGTGTGGCAAAGACAGTGAGCAGGTGCAGTGAAACGTGTTTTTATGAAAATTCTTTAATGCACTTCTGTGTGTGTGTGACATTATAGTTTCCTGAGTATAATCTAAGGATTTGCTTTGTCATTTCCCTCTCAGCGTACAGCAATCATGAGATTTGAGGCGTCAGGAGATTGCATGGTGTCGGTTTCACATTTCCCTGTGGTTCCTTCACATGAAAGCGGTGACTTTTCCCAGCGGAGGCTCACACTTCTCCTAACAACACATCACAACCTCTTAAAAACAAATCTCTAAATCCATGCTGTTCCTTCTAGACAAATAACCCTAACCTTAAAAAACGCACACTACCTCTCTGCTCTCTGAAAGACTCATTAAGAATTAATCACCCATTTATTAATGAATAAATGGCTCTTTCAGAGTGAAAAATACATTGTAGTTCAGAAGTTTGGTTTTGAGACTGATTATGACTCAGCATAACAAGCTCAAGAAGACTATCGGCTATAATTGTCGTTTATTATAAGTATGTTTTCAGAGGTATAGTAAAAATATTAATCACATGAACTGATTGTAGAATCTATTAAACAATATACACTAAATCTAAGACTATTGCAGCTTTTTAATTATAGTTGGGTAAAGGTACTTGTAAGGTCAAGTAATAACTAAGTTCAGATCTGACATGTGACTCTGGATTAATTGATTGTTATCTACAAACTGCTCTAAAGAATAATCATTTCAGTTTAATTTAGAATGATTATCTTAGACCTCTGGGGCAGAGTATTGTGTTTAGACAAAAGTAGACATTCTCTACAAAAAAAGTTTTCAGTCAGGTCATTTAAAAACATAAAACCAAAAAGGTATAGGCCGAAGCTTTTGCCTATTTTCACCTTCTCTTTTTACTAGATCAGCCCATTTATATAAATTCATTCAAAACATTACACAGAAGTAATGATATATATCACATCATCAAAGCATTAACCTTCATTCTCAAACATAAAATCCTTACTTAAAAAAAAAACGTTTGAACTCAAGACTTGACTGACACAAATTATCACCAAGATTACTCTATTACATTCACACCACTTGCAGAAATGCATTGATCTTTTTTTCATCCTGGATCTCATTCTCTAAAAATGTTGCTTCCTTTAGAGCTCACATCTACATTCCCTTTTCTTAAAAATACTATAATACCAGGCAACTGATTGTAATCCACATCGTCAGTGCTACTTTATGATCTACTAAATCCAACAAAGTAAAATCTCTTAATTTAATCAATAATCCATTTGATGTTTCTCTGTAGTTTGCTCTTGTTATTGTTACAGCTCTCTTATGAAGAATGAAAACATATTTTGTATGGGTGACACTCCCCTGCATATCTCTAAAAAACCTGTTATGTAAGGGACAACAATGAATAGAACATCAGCATTTGGTTAAACAAATCCTTGTGTAATACACCTTGTGTATTATGGTAATTGAGTTGGCTGATTTTTGATGTAGCCCTTTGAGGTCCGCACCAAGAAAAAAGCAATGGACAAAATTTTCTTAGCGTGTTTTACTCACTTAGGATAACAATAACAACAATCAACTGTTTTTCCTAAATAAAATAAATAAACATACTGTTCAAAGACACAGAGCCATATAGAGGATTTTTTTAGCATAGTGCAACTAAACCAAGTGGTAGCGATGGCTCATTCAGGTTGAGTTAAGCTCAATGCATTATTCAAGGAGATATAGTGACTCAAAGTGTGGTCTACCAAACGGTTACATAGAACCTTATGATTTATCTGCATTTTCCAATTCAGTTTATGGTCCATAATAACACCTAAGAATTTAGGTGTTTTTACTTACAATTTCTCTATTCTCAATTTAACTACGTAGTTGCATATAAAGAAGTTTCATTTTGCTAGTGATCAAGTCATTTAAGTTGGTGGTTCTCAAAGTGGGGGGCCAGGAAGTCCCCAGAATAGGAGAGTAATTTATTTTCACAATGACACAATATAGAAACATTTGTATAGAGGACTGCGATAATAATAATAATAATAATAATAATAATAATAATGATAATACATTCATTTAATTTGGTAGTATTTATTTCCTATTATACATTGAAAATGCATGAAAAAATACATTTAAGAAGAATAAATTAATGAAAAAATGGAGAATCAAATAAATGTGAAAATAATAAACAAATACATTTTAATATTTAATAAAATGGAAAATTCAATATATATGTTTATTCATGTACTGAGTATTTATTTATTTCTTCTTGATTATGGCAGTTTTAGTCCTCCACAGTTCTGGCCTTGAGTTTTTGAGACTTTCTTAAAGCATGTGGTCTAGTTTTCATGAGTTGAAGGGTCCTTGATGCAATTAAGATTTAGAACCACTCCTTTAAGTGAATTGAATTCCAACACATGCACACCTCCAGGAGTGGAATAAAGTCACCCAAGAACTTGTGGAGAGCATGCCAAGACACATGAAAGTGTGTTTTGCATCAAATATTGATTTCTGAACTCTTAAGTGTGAACATTACTATTATGTTGTTTTAATATGAATTTGATCTTGTTTTTTTTTGCATTGTTTAAGCTCTGAAAACATTTTGTTATTTTGACCATTTGTGCAAATAAAGGCTCTATACTATAATATTTTTATTTGGGAAATGGGGGAAATGTTGTCAGTTCCTTTTGCCCAAACACATACCTATAAGTAGTAAAATGAGAAAAACTGACAATTTTGCAGTAATTTCTTATATATGTGTATGTACATGTATGTAACCCAGTGGATACTGACTGGATACATAATAAGCAGCGCTTAACTTTGTCCATGTGTTTCTTATTAATCATTACTTTATAACGGAGATGACATGACGTAATTAACTTTAAGAGCCCCGCAGTAACATCCAATTAGTGTCAGGTGCGGTCACGTGCTGCTGCTGCTTTGTTTTGGGTGAAGCGTTCCGCTGAGAGCAGGCTACACCCCTCACCACAGGTTTACACCACAGGTTTATCTGCTCCTACAGCTTCTTCACTCGGTCACAGCAGCGGCAGCACAGCAGCAGGCAGGTGTGTGAGCTGCGGGTAAAGTCTGCGGTTCATTTAAGTGGACTGCGGCATCACGTCGAGACGATATTTCTGTTGTTTTTGTGGGTAAATTAGTGTTTTTTTCTCCAAAAAGCGAGTGATGGAACGGACATCCTGCTGAGGGTCACCTGCAGCGCCATGTCCTGTCCCCAACACCTGACTACTTCAATCAGATAACGACCAGTTTAACAAATTCAGAGGATCAACACAGCCAGGTACGTCCGAACATACATTACTACTTAATAATGACTTATTATTAATACAAAATAAATAAATTAAGTAATAGTAATTTAATCAAAGAATGAGATGCTAAACTCCGACTATAGCTCCAAACAAACAGATGAAGGACGATTTAATTAAACCGAATTGACGTTTAAATTAAACTTAGTGTATAAGTGATGTAGATGAAGTATATAGAGTAAGTATTTCAAAACAAGTAAACGTTTCTTCACGTGAAGGCGTGAATTGGACTGTTAATAACAAAACAAAACACACAAATTAACAACAATTAACAAAAAAGGACAAAGACAATGTGTTTTTTTATTATTATTTTTTAAATTGCTAATTGCATTGGCTAATCTAATCTCTGCAATCAGGGGCTTTATAAATCCTGATAGACCATAACTCAAATTCTACAAAGACCCAGAGAGAAGCCAACAGTGGAGTAATGTACTTCATACACTTTGCCCTAAGTAAGAAGATGAGCTGCAGCTCTTTGACTGAAGGAGTGTAAATAATTAAATTAAAAAAAATCACACAAATAAGGATCAGGTTAAAGCAAGGCAGATTTATTCAGATAGTCCTTTCTTACCAAGGGGCAATGTGCGTTACATACAAATTAACAGTTACCTGTAAGAATTGGAAATGAAAATGCCATTAATAAAAACAAAACAAAACAAAAAATAAATAATAATAATATAAGTACACTCAAATGACATCAATGAATTGTCAGTCCAAGTATGATAATGATGTGATATTTTAGTTGGAGTCATCAGTGAAAGCAGTCAAACTCTTGGTTAAAGAATTCAGAAAGAATGCTAAAGTCCCCTCTACTGTATAAAATTGACCAAAAGTTCTACTGCTGATCCGTCCTATTATATTATATTGTTCTGTAGCTTTTGATCATATCGTCAAATCTTCCTCAGCTCAGACAAAGTTGCCGGTTTCAAATGTCATTTGAGCCCACGCTGAACTTTCAATCTCAACAATAGGTTTTTGAATCATAGAATCAGAGTATTAATGCAGTAGTATGCAGCGTGTTAATGAGTAGTAATCTGTGTGGTCTTGATTATTTGTCATTTGTCATTAATTGTCATTTTCCCTGATTTCAGCCTCCTCTGCTGATGGCCTTTTTCCGGCAGCTGCAGCTTCTTCTCTGTAAGAACTGGCTGCGTGTCGCCAGACAGCCGGTGAGCAACATAAAAACAGAGTTTACCCACAATATAGACTGTTTTACCGTAGTTTGCATCAATATAGTTTGTTTTTAATTAATACTGTCACACTTACATTTTGAGATTATCCAAAATGAAAAGTGCACTACATGCAAACTACAATATTATCATTATTATTATTAAGTGAGACAGATTGTCTTCTCATGATTGAAGATTCCCACTGCTGATTGTTCTTTTCGGCATATTATGATATCCTGTCTGACAGGTCTGGTCGCTAACCCTGATCATCTGGCCTCTGATCATCTTCATCATCATAGCCGTGACCCGTCATCAGTTCCCTCCAGTGATAAAAGAAACATGTAAGTGTAAAACGCAGAACGAAGAGATGATATCAGTGAAGTCTTCATATCATAAAATCAAAGAGGGTGATGCAACTCAACAAATAAACAATGTGAAACAAATAAAATGTGAGCAAATAGGCCTGGATGGACTGTAACAGCCTGGTCTAATGTGTCTAGTCTGGGGAACATTAAATTTAGACATTGAAGGCAAAGATAAACTGAAAAAACTTTTTTGGTAAATATTCTTCTTTTTTAGAAGCTATTTTCATCTCTGAAAAACATTAAAATTTCAAAGATCCACTTATATTAAGTGTCAAAAAGAGTAAATCAAAATCTGAAATGTGGGACTAAAGGTGAAGGTAAAGGTCAGTTAAAGTTTGCATTGACACAACACTGAGCTGAAGTGGAGCATTGGGTTTTGTTTGTCGTCTAAAAGGATTGAAACTAAACCTAAACACACAAAGATTTTCTGTTTCACAATCAGAACAAACACATGGAGCTTTAACGTCAAACATAAGGAGTCCTCAAGATGTGAGCCGTTCCCTGGACTTATGACATGTTTGTGCTCTTTTATTAATCACACCCAAAGTTTATTTTTAGTTAGTTGAAAAGGGTCTATGTACAGATCCTTTGCAAAAAAAAGAGAGAATATAATGGAAACTGTAGGTTCATTATGTAAGATTATAGATTCTTATGCACTAATCTATGACAGTTTTGTTTCATATAAGTTTGACTTGAAGTTTCTTTGTTGGACAGCTGTTGAAGTACTAAATATAATGAAATATATATATATATATATATATATATATATATATATATATATATATATATATTTCATTCATTACGCTCATGGGACTCTGGTTTGTAATATCGCTTCCACTGTGTAAATAGTAACTTGTAAGGTCTGTAATTCATACAGTTCACAAGCATCCATGATTGCTTTAATGATTATCCCAGGTTATTATTCTCTTTCAGAGAAATGTGTTTTGTTGCCAAGATGTCAGGAATGAAGAGCAGAGATGTGATTTGCGGTGCTGCCGCATCAGTCGCAGTGGCTTTAATGTGACTCCTTGTGTTTTTCTTCCTTTTGATCTCATCTGAAATTGTTTTCTGCCTTTGCGGCATTTTAAAGCATTTTTCACTGCAGGGATGTGTTCTTGTCACCTTCTCCAGGTCATGTTGGTCCCAGGAACCTGCCCAGCGCAGGCTTCTTCCCTTTCCTGCAGACTCTCATGTGCAACACAGACAGCCACTGTTACAACACGTCCCGTCTGGTTCACCCTGCCGCATCCAAGCCTGCACATAAATCCTCAAGAGCTGCAAGGTACTGTTTATCTGCACAGTCTGATTTGGCCTGCTGGCTGAAGGAGCAAAATGTGGTAGAAAATGGACCAGTTCCTGTTTAATTAAAGAAATGTAAAGTCAATGAGAATCTTTCAGGGTTCAAGTGATAGAATATTTAAAGTTTTGATTGTAAATGATTTTTAAGACAGGAGATAACTTTACCTGATGCTTAACCTCCCTGTTACTTCAGGGTCAAAATGACCTCACTGTTCCTTCCTTCCTTCCTTCCTTCCTTCCTTCCTTCCTTCCTTCCTTCCTTCCTTCCTTCCTTCCTTCCTTCCTTCCTTCCTTCCTTCCTTCCTTCCTTCCTTCCTTCCTTCCTTCCTTCCTTCCTTCCTTCCTTCCTTCCTTCATCACGCATATCCTTCCCCTCCTTTCATTCTTCCTTCTTCCCTTTCTTCCAAAATTGTTTCTTCACTCCCTCTATTCCTTCCTTTCTTTCTTCCCTTCATTTACCTCCTGAGGACAAGCAAAGGGTTAAATAAAGTCATTGAAGGTTAATTGTGAAATTTGTCGGTATTGTTATTTATACATAGGTTTTTACTGGTTTTACTGGTTTGAATTATTCTAGACTTCTCAGTTAGGAGGGAAGAAGGTCACCTGAAGGGGAACACCACTGACTTGTCCATATAAAGGACTCTTACATGTATTATTATATAGATTTGAAGTGGAGTCACATGCAGACTCTCAGTAACATGAGCAGCTGATCCTTCAGAAACACTCTCACATTCCTTCAGCTCTGTCTGTCCTTCACACGATACCATCACCCATGTAAGGAGAGGATTCTCTGTCTGTCTGTCACAGTTGGTTTCACATGTGGCGCCACTATAACGATGACTTTGCATAACAGGTTCAGTATTAATATAAAATTGGAATAAACACGGATCAGTGAGGGTGCTCCAGGGCTTCAGGACTGAAGGTCATGAAATCAGAGAAAAGTCTTTTCACGCATGCTATAAAAGAGAAAAGTAACTTCTGTCCACAAGTGAAGTTGTTTGGATGAAATATATTTAAAAATATGCATGTTGTGGTTATTGGATTGTACTGTAATTGTAGTTATAAGAAGAAAACCTTCAATAGGTTTTATGTGCTTGAGTCACAGCTGAAATCAAACAAATGTGTCTTAATCGTGTTTTAATTTGTTCTATATTTGTCTGCTCTTCGCTTATAATATAACAACTGTGTTGTCAATGTTTAAAAAACAGTCAGTGGAAAATTATGTTTTAGATTTCTTAAGATGACGACAGTTAAATATGTGACAATGTGATCAGAAAACCTGTTTGTCGCACCTTTAACCTGCAGACAAGTTAGGCATCAACACGCAACCTATTTTAAAGTTTTGTTTTCAGAGTCATAATTGCCTCTCCTCCTCTGTCACAATGGGGTTTTATCTCTGAGACATTTTTTCCATTGTATTTCATGAATCGTGTTATTTCAGGTGTCTGTGTCTAATCTAAGCTCAAAGGTGATCTTCGCAATTGTGGCGTTTTAACCCAGGCAAACCAAAATCAGGATTATTTCATGAGCACGTAACAACAATTTATGGGTGGTAATACTAAAAAAATAGAAGTTGTTAAATATGCCAAGGTGTTTAAATCCAATCCAGTAAACGATATATCCACTAGGACGATGTTTCAGCTTCTCAGAAATATGCAGGAAACTCTTTAAAGACTTATGCTTTAATTGAAGGGCATCACAGTGGCAACACAACTGCACATCCAATCCTTTTCTATTCTGGCAGGTCGACTCCTCCGGATTCTCTGCTGGCAGACCTGCTCCAGGGAGGAAAAGCCTTCAAGTTCGACTCCAGCAACAATCCTGCTGCGATGATCAACGCCCTAGACAACATCTTGGGTTGGTTTATTTTTTAATCTCCCTTCACAAACCCACAAAACCCCAAATCACAGCTTCATTGGTTTCAGTTCCAGTACAATTTCACACTTTCGGGGTTGAATTATGCACTTTTGGGGGAACTGTTGTTGTCGGGTGGCTCCATATGCTCATAAAAATTAACATGACGGCAGGTAAATTTGATAATTTTTTTTTAATGTGTTCTTGTGTTAAAGGTTCATCGGACAAGGGAAAACCTCGCAATGTGTCTTTCATGAGCGGCATCAATGCTCCTCTTCTGGCTGACCAGGTGGGTGTTACTTACCTCTAATGAGAGGAACAAAATGCTGAGATTAAGGAGAAGCCTGTTTCGCAAACCTGTCTTGTCACACTATGTTGAAATCCTGTTTGTTCTCTCATGAACTATGAGATAACCTCAGATTTAAAAAAAAACAAAACAATCAGGCTTATGAGGAAGCCTGGGAGGTTTTAATGAGTATAAAAATAAGTATAAATATCTGTTGTTTCTCTGTATTGCATGTGGGACTGTAGCACATTACATTATATAACAAAGGTGAGAAGTAATCAAGCAATGATTTTGTTTTAGTTGAATTTAATAGCAGCAGGAGTAATCAACCCACTCATAAAATACAATAAAATGACACCTACCCTGAAAGTGCTCCAAAGGGGGGGACAATAAAGGAATTCAGCATTTAAAGCTGTAATATACTGGAACACTTATTCTTTCCATGGTGATTTTACTCACTAAATACCGGCCAAGTTTTGCTTTATGGTGTCTAGTTGAAGTTTCAAGTCTTAACTTCATAAGTATATTATTAATCACGACTGAGCTGAACTAATATTGTCGTAAAAATATCAAGCCGAATGCAAACTCAAATGGTTTGATCACACAGTGAAAGTATTTCAGAGTTAATAATTTGCCAAAAATAAATTGGTCAGCATAACTCTTGAGAGTTGTTGAGAATTAGATTTTTTATAATGCAAAATATATTCTATGTTGGAAGTAAGTATTTTATTTTATGGCAGCTTTTTTCAAAGTAGTTGTAGAAACGAATATTAATTATAATTCAGATATGATATAGGAACAGTAAATAATCTTGGATTTTGAAGTACCGATGTGCTCAGAAAATCAATGATTGATGACCTTATAAATGAATACCTTCAATTATTGGATGCTTATCTCTAATAACCTGAATCCATATGAATCATATTGTTTGCAGGAGACTGTGAACACGATGCTGGAGTCAGTGAACCTGTTGAAAAGAGCCGGCTGCACCTTGGCTCTGCGGATGATTAACATAACCTCACCTGATCCCAACCCTGTCTCCTTTGCCGTGGTCACCTTCTGCAGGTCCAATGACACCGTCTTCGAAGTTTCGCTCATGACTCTCAACCAGGTCTGTTTGTTCTTTTCATCCCAAGGAACACTGAAACAGTCACCGAAAAAATTTGAATCATCCGTTACAGAGCAGATTCATTGAAAATTAACTTTGTCAATTACTGTAAAATGTCTGTATATGTATGTATGTTATGTCTGTGTGTGCATATTTATGTAATTATGTCCTTTATGTTCGAACCTGTGTTGTACTGAAAACATTCCACCAGCTTGTGTGTGTGTACGATCAGTTAGATTGTCTAGCCTAATAGTCACCTTACCTATTTGTTCTTTTCTGAACAAAACAACACTTGTTCAGGGCTTATGTGTAAAACTTTCTAATGTCCCTGTTGTGAAATAAGACCCACTCATTCTGTTGTGGTCTGGCCTCCTCTGTAGTGTTGTTGAAACCTCTCTGAACACAAGCCACAAAGAAATGTGCCACGTTGTAGAAGTTGATAGGATCCATGTCGTGAGTGAGTGTGTGAGAAGGCAGACTGTATTGCTGCTACTTATATTTTTTTTTATAAAAAAGACAGCGAAAATGGCAAAATAGTTCCCCTTTAAAACATGTGGCTGAAAGACACACCAGCAACCAGCAGCCGTCGAGAGACTAATGTAATGAGATATGGATTGTGATTGATCCCTATCTTGTACCCGTGTGATTCTCTGGGTTCACGCCAGCATGTTTTTGCTTGTTGTTGACGTGCCAGCGCTGACGTTTTTCAGATCCTGACGCAGCTGATGCTAACAAAACCAGATGCGATGATGAGGCTGGCCGGGATGCTGGTGTCGGTGTTTGAGCAGCTGCAGAATCAGACGTCGCTGTGGGAGAGTCTGCTGGCCGTTCCCCAGCTGTTCACCACTAACTCCACTGAACAAGTGCTGGGCAGCACAGAGGCTCTACTCATTAACATACAAGGGTAATGCACTTTTAATGGTGGATGAAGAGCAGCTGTTTATTAAAGGTCGATACAACAGACGGGAATTGTGTGTGTATATATATATAAGATAGATAGAAGATATTTTATATATATATATATATATATATATAATGTTATTTTCTAAAAAGCCAAACAATAGATTATTAGTGACTAGACTCAACTGATATAATTATATGCATAAAAACTTTTTAGAAACTTAGAAAAAGGGGTTAAATGCATAATCGTCTGTTTTTCTAATGTTTCCAATGAGGTAAAGTAAAGCATGTTGCTTTAAAGAGCATCAACACTGATGTTTAATTGTCATATTATGGTTTCAGATAGTTAGTTTGACGTTTGAAAAGAATCTGGGGGAAATGTCACATGACTTTTTAGGAATAGAAAGCTGTTTTATAAAGCTGAACTGAGACCCAATAAAATCAGCCCATTGTGACTTTAGTTAATTTGCTTTTAAAGACTTGTTTCACAGCCATTATCTCAGACTTCAGGATTTAGCAGCAGGTGTGTGTTTGTCTAAGTATTAGTTCTTTGATGGGTTTTCTGCACATTCTTTCTTGTTTTGCGTAATAAATGTTAACCTCTTGTGGTCTTTCTAGTGCTCTACATGTGATCAAGAGTAATTTCCCTGAAGTCAATGCCTCAGTCTCAATGATACATCCAGTACTTGTGGGAGGGATCAACGTGATCCAATATGTTCAAAAATGGCCAGGAAAAGGTAAATATGCATCATCTTGTGTCAGCCACAAAAACTTTGCAGGTTTGGCTGTGTGTGTTTAATGGGAAAAAATGTATTTTTATAAATATGGAGGTAAAGAAA
The DNA here is from genome assembly GCA_030544235.1 of Lepturacanthus savala. Lineage (NCBI taxonomy): Eukaryota > Metazoa > Chordata > Actinopteri > Scombriformes > Trichiuridae > Lepturacanthus > Lepturacanthus savala. The sequence continues at coordinate 21,622,576 of CM060470.1, forward strand.
CCACTGATTATAAAATTATGGTACATTTCTGAATCAATGTTTGGCTTAAGTTCATGCAGTTCACCTTTGACATGAAAATATTACAAAAATGTCATCAATCATTATTATCATCTGCTGACATGACATGTGATGTGATTCTATTCAGATGTGACAATTTCCCTGGGCGATGTTATCACATGGCAGAATGACTCATTAAGTGAAATTGTGAAACAGACTTTACAAGGTGTCCAGATACCACTGGATCAGGTACGAGAATAAAATTAAATCTCATCTGAATGACTTGGCTTTTTGTCAGAATAGGCCTCACCATCTCTGGCCTCCAGCATAAAAGTCTCTGCTTTGTGTTTGTATTTTGGAATGTGAATTTGAACTTACTATTTAAATGAACAACAATCTAATTAACTAATGGCAGATATTATTAGCAATTCATATGCAGATTTATATCTTGATTAATTGAAAAAATATAGAAATATATCCATCACAATTTAAACAAAGTTCAAGGATGACGTCTTCGTTCAAGTTGAAGTTTCTTTATTGTTCCATACAGCAAGTATTAAAAAGTTCACTATACTACTTAATCCATAGTACAAAAAAAGAAAGAAAACACAGGGACAACAGTGTAGTAAGCACATTACAGAATAAGAATGATAAAATTACTTAATATGGAAAAAAAACAATTTTTTTTGCAAATTCCCATTTGCAAAAATGGAGAAAGTGCTTAGTGCAAAAAACAGTATAGTTTTATTTGTTAAAATTCATATTTAACAGAGCATACTCTGTTAAGCAATATGAAATTATTACAAATAATCATTTTTAATCCACTAAGCCAAACTAAAGTAGAAAATCTTAAATGATATGAAGTTGGGACCAATCAATTCCTGGCCCAGTCATTAATGTTCTTGTTTCTCTGTGACTTCCTGTCATCTACATTGGTTATGAAGCGACCCCATGATGACACTAAAACTAGAACAGAACTAGAACTAGAAAAGTAGATCAAACTACATCAAAACATTTTGTTTTTGAACAGATGAAATATTTAAAGGACACATATGAGTTGATGTTTTCTAAACTTATGAAAAGCAAGAAAGCAACTAATTTATATTTGTGACAAATGAATCACCACTTAATTATTTTAACCATCTGGTCTCCATTTTCTCCTCCCCAGGCTATTGGCCTGACTCTGGACAGACACCTGGTTCGTTCCTACCTGTGTGAGAACAGCAGTAAACCTATGTGGCTCACGGTAGCCTGCACCACCGGCACTGTGGACATGCTTCTGGGCTGGATCAGTCCTGATAAAGTGGCCAAACAGGTAGATCAGCCTGGATGTTATCTTGAACAAAGCAGTTCACTGAAAAGGCTTGATGGTTTTTTATTGTTTTGCTCATTTTCTCAATCTTGTTCTTTCTTGCACTGCCCTATTTATCTCTCTTTGCTGCTAATTTACACTCTCTTGTGCCACCCTCATTAGTAATTAGATTCAGAATATACCAAATAATTATCCTCACACCCACAAGAACATCTGTTGGCCATAGCAACAAGAAACTGCAGCTCCCAGGTTACACCTGGGGAGCACGGACCTAGAGTAGATCCAATTAGTGGTGCCACTGTGGTGGACGTGTTTTGATTAGATAATTTCCAATCACGAGCTCTTAAGCTAATTCCATCATTACCCTGTGATCCCACTCAAATAGTCACATGGACATCAATTTGTAATCTAATGCTGACATATGGCAATTAGCCATATTATTCATACACTTACAGATTTGGTACATTGAAAAGTATTTCATATTACAAAATAAAACTATCCAACATATTATATATACATATATTCTGTTTATCTTACAATAAAAACACGTGCTCTACCAATCACTGCTTATTTCAATTTAATTGTCATAATTACAAACAAAATTAATCAAAACTAATTTGCATAAGAAAAAAGTTTAGGATAACTACTTAGTATTTTACTTTTACTTTTGCAAGCACTTCCTGTGAAAGTATTTATAAGAAGATATGTGAGTGTTAATTATAGTGTTATATACATAGTTTATTAGATTATAATAATTTATAAAACATGTTTATAGACAGACAGACAGACAGTTTATAGATGAAGCTTTAAGAGTGTCTCCTAATAGTTGATAATATAACATTACAAATGCAATTTAACTACCTTATCTGCAATGTCATTGTTAAACCTTTACTTGACTTTTAGTTGCTTTTATTAAGATTGAAACACGCATTATTTTGCATTTGTTATCTTTTAACTTTGCACTTATTAAGGTTTTATTAACCTTAATTATGTTTGTCGTATTAAAAACTGTTAAAACGTTCTCATGAATGTCTTATGATTCAGCAATTACTCTGTTTATAATTAAAAATTATTATAAATCTATTATAACACTTATATAGTCTAATTAACATATTTTACAGGCTTATTAACACCTAATAATGTTATTAGGCATCTTATAAGGGCCTTATTACATAAATAACACATGTTACAATTCTCTATCAAAGAACAGACTAGTTTCAGACAAATTTCTCACAAATAGCTGCTCTTGACTTTGGCTCTGTGGTAAAGAATATTTACTCATCATAATTTTAACAATCTGAATTTTATCATGTTTTTTCTCCTTTCCCCCCCTCTTATATCACTGATATTATCAGGCTCTTCTGGCCTGGAGTCAGCATGTTGCTCCACATGACGTGGCCTTTGCCAAAGCGCTGCTCCAGGGTCCGATGGGAGGTTTGTCTCCGGGGGGGCAGCGAAGCTCCAGCAGCACAAGGACCCAACGCAGTGTAGAAACACAACCACAAAACATAGAGGAGGAGCTGTGAGTGCAGCACTGATTGTTCTACACACTACAGCTGTAAAACAAATGTTCATACAAGTACTAAGTAATTTTTACTAATGAATAGGCTGTTCAGTATTAACCAAAGTTGGAAAAAAAAACACATTTCATTATAATATTATAGTACAACAAAGAAAAAAGACAATCAAATGAACATGTTTTTATCTGAAGTTAACCAAACTTATTTTTTTTTCATGGAGCACTTTTAACAAATTAGTACAGAAGTTCTCCCTGAAGTCTTGAGTCCACTGTAATATGAACATTTTTTCACTTAATTTACTGGCTTTTATGCTTTGGCAGGTTTTTGAGTGTCGGTCAAGTGTTGTTGGAAATCACAAAAAATGTCCCTGAGGTGGAAGCGGTTGTCCAGAGAATCCTCAGAGCCGGTTTTCAGTCCATGAAGACAGCAGCACTGGCCCTTGACACAGTCGACGGTGAGACCACAGAACTGCAGTTTTGACATATTTCACTTTTAATCACTGTTAAAAAAAGCTGATCATTCGTTTTCCTCCTTATCTGTACTCACACAAAATAAGACATCAGGAAGCTGAAGTTTTGGTGTCAGCCCTTACAGCAAAAGAAGAAGAGCAGAGAGCTGTTGACACACTCACGGGTTTATTGTGTGTAGTGTATTAGAAATAATGCTCTTTTTCCTTTACTGGAACAGTTGTAGCTCATGACCCAGAGGTGAATGGAACAAGTTCACACCCTTTCTCAGGGGACTGATGAAAGACAGGGGTTTTTGATCCAAAGTAGGACCAGTGAAGTTTGAACGAGGGAAATGAATCGCCCACACATACAAAAAGTAAATGTACACCCTGGGAAGCCTTGTACAAAAGAAACTGAAGTTAAGTAGGTGGGCGTCTGACGTGGATGTATTTCTAAAACTGTGCTGGAAAATGTTCTTATGTTTTTTTCCACTAAACCAGTGGTTCTCATTTTTTTTCATGTCAAGGACCCCCAAACTGACACAAATTAAACCACGGACGCCGATTTAATAAGAGAAAGTATATGAAACCCCTGTCAAAAATGAAATGTCATTGAATTACATATGGATGGACTTATAATTAAAATAAATGATTCCCCTTTTTTCTGGGGACCCCCTGGAACCACCTCAAGCACCCTTAGGGGTCCATGGACCCCTCTCTCTGAACCACCTCACTAAACCACAATTTAGTTTAGACCCTGAATATGAATATTAGTCTTTATCTCTGCTCTCTGCATGTTTGACAGACAAGATGGATGATCTCCTGGAAGATGCTGGTCAACTCAAGCTGATTTTTGCCACGTTGCTGTCGAACCAATCGGAGGCAAGCTTTTGGATCCGCCGTGTCCTGGACAGTGGGATGCACGTGATTGTAAAAGTATGGAAGAGTATTTCAACAGTTATTCATTGTTAGCTGGGTGGAGACAGCAAAACATAGAATTCACAATGCATAAAAGCAATCCGACTGGTTTAATGACAGGCAGCGCGTCACGGTACATGAAGTACTATAGTATTCAAAGTCAGAAACCTGAACAGTCCTTGGTGGCAAAATAATGATTTCACCTGAACCGAGTCATAGCGACTCAAAGTCACAGGTGTTCAAATCAAGTTTGTAATCTCGTAAATCAAAATCCTGATATTTCAACTTCCCCTATGTTATTCTGATTTATTGGACAATATTAATCAATTACTAATCTCTCAAGAAAACACAAGAAATTGCTCTTTAGACATAATGTGCTGGACCCTGACTCATATGTTTTCATTGACATCTCCTTCCTCTCTCCTTCAGAGGTATTGAGTAACTAAATACAAATACTTTGTTTCCTTACTTAATTAGAAATTTTGTGTATCTATACTTTACTGGAGTAATTATTCTCAAGCTGACCTTTGACCTAAACTCTGCACATTTTCACGCAATTTTCTGCACTTTCTACTCTTTACATTTTAAAAGTAGCCTTGTTATACCTCTTTCATACCGCCTTGTTTTCATGACAATTCTGGAGCCAAAAAATGATTTTCTGCAAGAAATTAAATTATTTGACCTACTCTGTGCATTATGACCAATCCAGCTTCCCCCCTGTTACAATACATTTAAAAGGGCAATACAATGCAAAAACATGTTTTCTCTTGACAAATAGTGTTGCCAGCTTATATATTGGAAGGTTGTTTCTGCTTGTTCTCATTCTTGAGTGTTATATTTAGTAGATATTAACTCACTCACTATTACTATTACTATTACCAAATACTTTTAATGGGACAATACAACACATAAACTGCAATATCTCTGCATATATCATATACAGGCAAGTGATTTCTTTTCATTAATTTTACTTTTATACTTTAAGTAGTTTTGAAAGATTTGTTTATTATATAGAGAAACACTGCAGCACAGCAGCAACACAAACTCATCAGGTGATTATTTCTGCTTCTGTTTCACAAGAGTCTGATATATGAGTCTCCAAGATGTGAGGATCTCCTGGCTCCATTTGAGTGGCTGTTATCAACCAAGAGCTTAGAGATCGAGGTGTGGAGATCAATGATCTGCCAGAACAGCTCTGCTGTGCAGCAACTTCTACAAGCAGAATGGCAGCCTTTGATTCAAACGGTAAAACCTACTAAACTTTACCAAAAGTCTGTTTTTTACCTCATTATTATTTAAAGGTGCCCTGTGGTGGATTTTTTTGTGCATGAGACAAACAAAACAGGAATCAACTCATAAAATAAATTAAACAAATTGACAGTTGACCTGTCTGTTTTACAAAATCCTGCTTCCTCTGACGAGTTTTTTGATTTAAAACTTAGGGATTATTTTATTATTATGTCTCCACAGGCACAAGAGCTTTACAGCAGTCTGACAGGCCACAGGGATGCTAACGTAACACTTCCCATGATTCTTTCTGAGTGGAAAAAGTTGTATAACAACGCTTTGAAGTTCGGAGAGCTTATGGACAGACTGGTCAAACAGCTGGGGGGAAAATACTGGACGAACTGGATGCCAGAGAACACCACTCACGTTGCTGTGATTCTTCAACAAAGGTCTTTAAATACAACAATTTTCTGTAGAGTTTCATTCCGTAGTGCTACTGTGCATTAGCTTTAATTACAGGTTGTAATAAATTAATTATCACTTCAATGGCAGCCTTTTATATATTTAATTATTTTTTTATTCAGTGGAGACAAGAGATTTAATATGGATAAAGCTACAAAAAAGCCCCATTTCAATGAATTTCAAAAATATTAGCGGATAAAGCTTGATCACATGATCACTATCATGTTTTCGATAATGTGTATGATATTTACATTCGATAATGTATCAAATGATGGCTTTTCATGGTGTTGTGTTTTAGCAGTTTCTCAACAGTGTCATGCTTTTCTCTCATTGGCTTTCAGTCTTTTCCCATTCATGGTTATGTTTGGAGAAAACATTGAGAAGAGTCCACAGTGGCAGGAGGTAAAGAACTATTTCAACATGGTTTACTGGATTTTGAACTACAGACCCGGTGTTACGACTCAGCCAGCAAACTGTGAGTCTTCATTTTTATGTGCCTTTGTCTATAGCAAATACATGTAATGTAAAAAGCAAATAAATCATATATAATACACACATTTCCAAAATAAAATGACCAGCATAAAAAAAACAGCAAACTTATAGTTTTCTTGCTTCCTTCACACAGTCATGTATAAATAAATATATAGAAGATGCCACTGAAGCTCACATGTCAAGTCTCAGGGTTCAGCTTTACTGACATTATACAATAGATGAAAATGAAATGCAAATTTAGTCTGTTTATAATCACCAGTGTGTGTTGTTGCAGACTGTATTTTGCAGACATTGAGCAGTGGGTTGTTATCTGTGCAGCACAATGAATTATTGTTTATTGTTGTTAATTTTCTCCTCATTTTCATCTCCTCAGATTTGTAATAATTTGACATGTGAATAAAGAAAGTATGAGTGTAAGCAACTAAGTATGTGCAATATCTTGACCTTTCCTTTAGGTTCTGTTAACAGCTACACCTTAAACATTCAATGCGATACTGGTTTGAACTGGCAACGGTTTGTTCAAGCATTGACTGAGGTTGTGATGTCAAAAAACCCAGACATTGTGGTGAAGTAAGTGTCTGAATCTGTGAGTCTTAATGAATGATATGTTGAATGTGAAGACTATGCATGTATATGCATTTAAATTAAATTTTCTTTCAGCTGTTGATAGGATGTGATTAAGTAAAAATATTTAATTAAGTTATTTACATTATCAGATTGATATTGTTAGTGCATAATATACAGCATGATTAAAAAGCCAGCTTCTCTGTACACAAGTTAAATTCAGTACCGACAGAGAGGTTACAACAAGCAGAAGAAGGTTAATTGTCACTTTTAAAAACATATTTAGAGTTTATATTAAATTCTAACACAGTCACCCATCTTTTTTCTCTGTAGTTTTCTCAAAGGGACCGTGAATCTGTTGCAACATGTGTACGGTGGCATCTATAAACATTTGGCAGCATCCTATTTGAAAAAAGAAATCCGAGGTGGCGATGCGCTCACTGCATACATGATCAACCTGATGAATAACCTGGATGTCTTCGTTCAGAATATTTCCACCGTCCCTGACCAGAACTCTATGGATTCCCTCATTTTGAGCCTGTTCCGGTCCACAGGTCTGACACCACTGCTGCCTCTGTTTACCGGTAGCGGCCCTCTGGACGCCTCCAAAATCCTTGATGTTGCCTCAAAGCTCGGCAGGTTTAACCAACACATTTTTACCTTCAACGAGACAGATCCAACACTGCCTGAATTGGAGCGGATGATAGTGAAATTTCTCTCAATGGAAGGAAACCTCACAGTATCTGTCCCCCACATCATGGGACACGCTCTGCTCACTTACAGCGAGTACTTCCATCCTGATGAAGTGGCACATTTCAGACAAGCCATCCGGCCTTTTACCACCCAGACCTCAGCAGGCAGTGTAGAGGCCATCCTCACTGCCATAGAGCTTCTGAAGACAGTGGTGGATGCTCCGAACGCCGACCCCACCAACATCATCCTTGGGTACATTCGCCAGCTTCAGGAATTAGTGATGTCTCTGTATAGACTGCGGACAATCCACCATCTCCTGTTGCCAACTGGGCAGCTGAGCACAGCTGAAGTTACTGACCTATACCTTCTGTCCAGAGACTTTCTCAGCCTCCTGACCCCCGAGAGCCTGCACAACCTCACTCAGGCCGGACCTGACGCTGCCCAAAACCTTGTGTTAGAGAAATATATAGCATTCCTTCCATCCGAGATCCAGCAGGACACTGCGCTCTTTCTCCAGGATTTCAAAGCTCTGCAGGACCAGTTGACCTTGTGTGTGACAGGAAAGGACTGTTTGAGTGGCTTCTTAGAAATTTTCAAGTTTGTAGATCAGATATTAAATATTACGCTCTCCGCTAATGCTAATGTCACCATCACGTTAAGTCCAACCAACTTTCTTCTGGGGGGACAGGAAAAAGAGCCAATTACAACCCTGTTCTTCTCACTCCTCCTGTCTCCAGAAGATGCTTCCTATGTGAAAACATTCAGACAGACTCTTCATTTAATCAAGTTGGTCATGGCTACACCAAATATAACAGTGTCTGAAGTCCATAATCTTCTGAGACAGTCAAATCTAACCCTTGAAGAGCTGAATCACATCGCCACCCTCGTCGGAGCTGCTAACACGAAGGACCTAATGATGAATATAATGGAGATTGTCAACACTCGCAAGTGTTTTGAACCACAGCATAACAAAACAGTGACAGCACAATGTGTTACAGAACTGATAAACGGGGTCAGTGGCTTCCTGACACAGATACCCGCTCTCCGTAACCAGACAGTCATGTTTTCCCTTGTCCCTTTAATCATCAATAAAGTGATCAGAGATGTCGTCCCGGTTAACTTCGGCTCCAGTCCAGTCCTGGCTCTCATACATTCCCTCAACATCTCCCTCGCCAATATCAAAATGAACCTCCAGCAGAATCATCTCAGCACTCCAGAGATCATGAAAGAAATTTCGGTGATAGAAGGCCTGTTAAAGGTAGCTACCGACCCTGAACACTTGAACCACATCTTGAACACCACCGCGACGGCGGATATGTCGAAGTACTTGGAGATTGTGCAGTGGTACCTGAAAAGGCTAGAGAGCGTCACCAGCAACAGCTCGTTATCACATCTTCTCGCTCCCTTTTTCAGCATCACACAAATGCAAGTGACATTACAGCTGGCACAGACAAATTTCAGCTTGTTTGTCACTGATCAGGTAGAATATCTGATGAACAATCTCCAGTATCCAATAGATGGTGCAGGGTTGAGTAAAATTGGACAAACGTCAGTTGAGATTCTCCGGCGTCAACTTGAACTCATAATGTTCAACCTGCGAGTTCAGTATGACTATGCCCAAAGTTTAGGTTCAGAGCCATACTGCAACATAACACTCCTGCACGCCACTGAGAGCCAAATTAAACTTTACCTCAACCTCATCCAGAAGTGGCTGAAACAACCCAATGTCCACTCTGCTGTCATGAATATGCTTCAATGGGGAAACTCCTCCATGAATATCTCCACCCCTGTGACTGACTTTCACCACCTGCTACAGACGATGACTAATATTCTCAGTGGTGATCAACAGGCCTACCTCTCCGCCATAGACAGCACCACCCAGTCCCTGAGCAAAGCTCTAAAGGTGGCAGAGCAACCCAGTGGTCTACAGAGTGATGAGTTCTTAGCCGCCATCTTGGAAGCACTCCAACCCGCTATGCAGGCCCTGACCACAGCTACAGGCCCTTTGCCACCATATGTACAGCAAAACATCCAGGGAATTGTGCAGGATTCACTAAGGCTCATCCTCCAACAAGACTTGGGTTTTGCCTCATCGGTTAACACCACCCTCCACATCCTCAAGAGAGCCGAGAGCATCATTCAGCGGACAGTACCTGAGATGTTTGCTCGGTACCTGCTGGCTGGAATTAAGGTCGCCACCACTTATTTGGAGACCATCTTCACGGCCAGTGGTCCAGACAGCTGGAATCAGATGTGAGTTAAAGTTTTTGAACCAAATGACAAAACAGCCATAACCCTATAATCAGCAGTGGTTTAAATAAATGGTTCAAATATTCTAGCAATATTATGCAAGGCATGAAATGATGGAAATATTGCTCCAGAATAAAAATCCAACAGGGTCTATTGTGTTAATTTCTTCTATTATCTTCACAAGATAACAGCAATAGAGAAAGAGAGATGCCAGGAATTCAACATGTAGTTCTAAATGCATATATGTAGTGAAACAGAATTTATACAGAACAGTAAGTATTTTTCCATCAGCACAACAGAAGTCAAATCATGCTCTTGGTATTTAGAGTGCCTTTTGGGTGTAGTGTCCTGCTAATTAAAGAAATAGTCTTTGCTGGTTGCTTGGAAACCATAAAGCGACAACATGCTGGCCATGAAATAATACAGCACATGAGGATAAAACCTAAACTTGTTTTTGTATGGATTATATTATACAGATATAAATGAATCTTCTCATTTTAACTCTCAGCAGGAAAGTGAAAAAGCCTATTTCCTAAAATATCGACCTATTCCTTTAATAGCTATTAATTGCATTCATCTTGCATTTTAATAACAGAGTCCCAAAAGAAGCTTACTCTCCTAAAAACTAACAGGCCTCTGCATAATTAGGATCCATCCACTAGTCCGAACTGTTAAGTTAAATCACACAGAAAGATGAAGGTCATGCAGCTGCAGCCTTTGAAAACCTTTTGATGAGACACGTCCACATGTGAAATATTGATGTGTTTTGTGTCTTAAGGATCCTGAATCAGATGGAGACGGTCCAAAGCCTCCTGCCGCCAAACAGCACAGCGCAGGACTATGTTTCTGTCCTCATCAACATCACTCACTTCCTCCTGGAGTCCGGCCAAGGCAAGTCAGCCTCTCAGTGTCATTGTAGGTGGACAGCATGTTGAATCCTGATGAACTCAGATGGAGTGGAGGTCGAACTGTGCACTTCATTATTTAAGCATTGATGCCAGACAGCCTGGAGATCTGTGGATCAGAGTCATACAATGTGTCCACTGTACAAATACATTTTACAGGGAGGATTGTGTCTGTGTTCTTGGCTTTAAATTTGAGTTAATGTCTTTTTTTCAGGCAACATGAGTCTCTGGGGACGATTTGAGAAAGTATCAGGAGAAAATCTGCAAGTGATTATTGGTCAGGTAAAATTCAAAACACTGACACGTGTTTATGAGAAGTTCTTTTGTTGGCTTCATTTTGTTTTATTTTATTTATTATTTTGTTTTACTAATGACTATTCTGATTCCAATTAATCTCTTGATTATTGAAACCATTAATCGATTAGTTGTTTGTTTCATAAAATGGTGTAAAATGCAATGGTAATTTCTATTTCCCAAAGCTGAAGATTCATCGTAAAATGTATTTTTTAGTCCAGACCAACAGTCCACAACCCTAAGATCATCAGTTTACTATTACAGAAGACTAAAGAAAGCAGAATATAAAGAGAAGCTGGACCTTTTCTTCATGAAATTGATTAATTGATTAACAAAAACAGTTGGTGATCAATGTTATAGTTGGCAACTAATCGATTGATCGATGTAGCTCTAGTGTAAATTGATTTTATGAACAGTTAAGAAGGTTCAGAAGGTCTACGAGTTAAACAGGTAACAGATAAAAATAAAATATCTGTCATCTCTGTTGCTATGGGAACTGTTGACCAACACCCAGACACGTGAAAACAAACAAATATCATGAGGGCATTAAAATACAGTATCATTCATCATCACAGACAGAAACAAAGCAAAAAGAATCTGATCGTTTATCAAAGTCATGTGTAGTCCGTGTTCCTCTGTTTCACAGATCAAAAGACACGTGTAACACTATCTCTGTATTTGAATCACAAATTTGAATCTCTTCACTTTGCATAGAATCACATTAAAGAACATACAAAAAACTCAACAAAACCCATGTTTTTAAAATAGCTTTTAATGTTTAAATTGTAATTTTTAATTTTAAATTTTTTGCTGTATTTCTGTATATTGTTTATTGCAATTTTTTGTAAAGTGTCTGAGTGTTTTGAAAAGCACATCATAAATGAAGTTTTTTTATTTAAAAAAATTATATGTGAATTATTTAACTAATTAACCTCTTTTCTCTCTTTTTCTGGCCAGATGAGTAAACTCCTGCAAATACTTTGGCCACTCATTACTGGTGCTCCAGGATCACGCACAACTGCTCCGTCACTACAGGCCTTTACTCATATTGTTCCTGTCCTGGAACAGGTGATGACTGGGCAGGCCGACCAAGACACCTGGGATAAGTAAGATTTATTGAAATCAATGGACATTGAACAGCAGACAACACTTTAATCTTGACTTGCATACTTCATATACTGTGAGATGATAATAAAATCTATTTAATTCATCGTAAATCCTGATGATTAGTTTCTTCTGTGATTGACCTTCAGCTAAAATCTGTTTTCTGACAGATTTAAAAAAATGCTGGAGTCCACATTGTCAACCCTCGAAGCAGCAGGGCTATGGGACGATGTCGCTTCTGTCATTCCACTACTTGAAAAAATCATAGGAAGCATGGTGAACCAAACACAAGCAGAGAATGGTAGGATGGTAGTAGTTCAGTACCTATAATTTGACGTTTATGAATCCTGTATTAGTCTTTTTTCAAGTTCTTCAAACTGGTCAGACCTTTATTTAATTTTATTTTCTTTCAGAGCTGATACGTAGCCTTCAGATGCCTTTGATGACCCTTGTTACAGACATTGCACGGTCTGTGAACAACAGCAATTTCAACATGTCTGAGGTCTCTGAAAAAATGCAGCTCACCATTGAACGCACCATGCAGGCAGTTCAACAGGTTAGACAACATAAGACAGCATTAGTACACGCTATATTGCTGTCATCATCCTATGCTGGTATGTTTTTTGTTTGTGTGGTTGCACAAGACAAGTGACGAACAAGAGTTAGTGTATCATTTAACAAATCTTCATGCATTATTGTAAGTAACAATGTATCTTATCTTGACAATACATCTAATTCATCAATAGTTATTGTGTAACCACGACTGATGTCATGATGAGCAGGTTGAAGGTGTGTTCTTTGTGTGTGAGATTTTTTCCGATGCACCTGCCCTACATAGGTATGTACGTGTGTATTCTTCAAAAGGATGTTTTTTAAAAGGGAACATCCACATTCCAGAGATGTTTGACTGCATAATACTTATTATTTAAGCCAGGGGTGTCAAACATATGGCTCAGGGGCCAGAACCAGCACACTAAAGGGTCCAATCTAGCCCATTGGATGACTGAAATGTGACAAAAAATGGACCAGTTCCTGTTTCTTCAGAAATATGAAGTCAGTGAGCATCCTTCAGAGCTCAAGGGATACAGTATTTACAGTTTTGATTTCTAAATGGTTTGTAAGGCAGGAGATAACTTCATTTGCTGCTTAAAGACGAAATATTGTTAAGTGAGTAATGTTGCAATGCAGCAATAGACGGACTGAATATGGAACAACTGAGACATCATATCTTTGGAATTGAACTTTTCTTATATATCATCTCTCCTGTTTGTAAATTGAAGATTAATAGTGTAATTATTTATTTATACTGCATTTATTTATATAAAAAGGAAGAGAAAAATTTATAGGTGTTATTTGTTATTTACACATTTGTTTTTCCTGATCCCACTTGAGATCAAATTGTATGTGGCCCATGAATTTTACATCCCTACTATAAGATATTCCTTTAATTTATTATTAATGCTCATTAAAATTGACTTCAGTCTACTGTTCTATATAACTATCATGTTGATAGTATATGAGCAGAACACAACTAAGGTATTATTCTTTTCCTTGTCTATAATTAACGTGTAATCTTCTTACAGGCTTTCAGAGATCAAATCCATAAAGTTGACTGTAGTTGATCCAGTGTGTGTGGGTGTGTGATGATACCTGTGTGAGACTTCTGCCCTTTTCATTTCTTCTTGGTAATCCGTGCAGACAGAGATATGATATTTCCTGTATGCCTCCACCTTTTGTATCCCGGACACTTTATTCTATTTCCAGTACTGTCTTCCTAACTGAACCAGTTCTCTCCAAACAATGTATATGAAACTTGATGTGTTTTCCATTATGCTGCCACTGCGCCCTTTAGGCTAATGGCACATTGGAGTGCAGTGAAGCCCTGAAGGCATGGGAGCCAGTCAGAGAGGCGGCTGGTTTAAGCCCCACCACCATGGCTATGTGGTGCAACCTTCAGCTGCTGCCTGTTCTGGAAGCCTATGCTGAATCTGAGATTGTCTACATGAACATATATGTGAGTAGTAGGCCAAATTAGAAAATTAGAAAAACATAATGATAGGAGGGTATTGCTTCCTTACAAATAATAAAAAAAAATAAATAAAAAATAAAAAAATAATATATACATAAAATATTAAGTACCATTCACAGTTTCACCACTGGGTGGTAATGTTGATGCACAGAGAAAGCTGCCACAGTGCTAACAGTCCATCTCTGCTGTGTGTTGTCTGCACAACAGCACACGAACGTGGGACCAATGACTGCGAGCACCGCAGCTGCCAAGATTATCAAGTCTGTGCAGTCCCTCTCCCAAGTCCACAACAACAGCACACGTGTGACGGAGCAGCTCATCATGGCTCTCAGCAGGGAGCTCAGCGAGCTGACAGGCCGGCCGCTCAGCCCCCAGGCTCAGCATCACTTGTACCAGCAGCTCCAAGTCATGCAGCTGCAAAACAGGTGACCATTCACGGCCACAAGACAGATTATGTCATTGCTAACATGTATCTCTGTGGTCATCCATCGGAAATGCAGCCGTAAGAGAAAAAAAACCCACTGACAATCCAGTCATTTTTAACAGTGTTTTGTCAGATTGTGCAATGTTTCCTGTCAAATTCCAGACACAGGCTCCTGAACTCACTGCTCCATTTGCTGTTACTACATTATCCACAATGCACCAGTCGGGTCAATTTGATTCATTCGTAATTACACAAGGAATTGGACTGATCACTTGATTAATTTCGTGCATGTCCGCCTGAGAAAACAGGCAGGACCTGCACAGATAGTTGCTTTGATTCAGCTAGCCGAGACACCCTCTTAAAATTGATTTCCCTTTATACGCCAGCTGCAATAATGAGCCGGGCATGCTGATAAGGATCACATTCTGCATATCGCAGGAAATCAATCAGATCTGACTACATGAGTTATAGCTCATTGATCACAGTGGGTATGCTCCGCAGTCCATTATCGAGGACGAAATGGGAAAACTATGCAAATAAGTGCAAACTATGACACTGATCAGATATTACTATTCTGGCCAAAACTGGGAAATTTGAACTCTTGAAATCATTGTGTTGAGGAGATGAATAAAAATCAGTGTTCGCGAGGCATAAAAGAGAAAATGTTCCTGGCCTATAAAATATTCGCCATAGCTCATTTCCCATAGAATTGCCTTTTCATGTCTGTTTTTTTCTTTTTTAAAATTCATATGTTTTATATGAGACTATATTTGAAGAATGACCCTAACTAATCAACTTTCTCCCCATCTACAGCTTGTCTTCTTTCAAACTGCTCTCAGGTGAGCTGCTGAAGGTTGCCCCGTACCTGAAACTGTATATCAAGGCTGCGGAAAAATCACTGACCCACATCCTGGAAAATTACCTCCTCCTTCAAAACAGCAGCTCATCCCATGACATCCTCACAGAGGCAGCCACGATCTTCCTGTCACCCGTGACCTCCAGCGACATCTTCTTCATGATGCAGGGGGATTTCAGACTCAACGTGGCGTCTTTCGCCGACATGATGCAGGAAGCTGTAAAGCAGATGATCGACACGCAGGTATTTGGCAACACGACTGCAGTTTACAGAGCCTTGGAGCATATCCTGGCTTCCAACAACACAAGGCTGATTGTGCAGAAGGTGGCAGAGATATCGGCGTGGCTCACCTCCACTCAAGCTTCTGGGCTGGATCTGCTGACTCAGGCCCTGCCGAAGATATACAAGCTCGTCAGACCTTTCTTGTCCATCCTGAATAGTATCGGCATGCAGACGAACATAGGACAGTTTGAAGAGTTGGCTGGAAACATACTTGTAATGCTGAGGCAGCTGGTGACCACTAGTGGTCTTCTGCCCCCAATGGATGACAATGGTGGGCATGATGGTGGCGGGCACTACGGTGGCGGGCACTATCAGGACATGGCAGGCAGTAACCACCTGACCAAGGCACGACACAGACGTGAAGCCTCGCTGATGCACACAAGAGAACCCATGGACGACTTCATAGACCTGCTCTACATCGACTACCCGGCGATGTTCAGAGCTGTCTCTGTACCTCCTGCCCCCGGAGAAATCATGGAGACGGTCCACATACTTTTAGGAAACCCTGACCTGAGGCTCGTGATGAAGGGCGCCACAAGAGATGTGCCGTGGGGCTTCAATGCCTCTCGGGAAGAGACCATTGATGCTGCCGTCGGGGTGCTGTCCATGCTCACCCTCCCTAGTGTGTTTCAGACGTGAGTGTTATTTACAGACTTATAGATCCTAGTTTGAGGTCTAAATAAGGCCATGTTGAATCTTTGTTTATTCTTCCCCAGCTCCTCGATGGATCTCTTGAGGGATGCTGTTGCGA
The DNA here is from genome assembly GCA_030544235.1 of Lepturacanthus savala. Taxonomy (NCBI): domain Eukaryota; kingdom Metazoa; phylum Chordata; class Actinopteri; order Scombriformes; family Trichiuridae; genus Lepturacanthus; species Lepturacanthus savala. Next base: position 21,639,104 of record CM060470.1, read on the forward strand.
TGCTTCCTGATGACTTCCCGTTGTCCATGGTGCTCAAAAAGATCACCAGAGCTCTTGCCAGTGAATCTCAAGGTACCTTCACGGTTTAAATCTGACACTGTGTCTGTTTGGACCATGAGTGTCTCCTTGCACCCAAGGGCAGCTTCATAATGAGAAATATACACTCATTAGTTAAATGGAGATTCCCCAAATGAAAGCTGCTTTTTACCTTCAGATTTTCCCCAAATTAACTTAACCCACTGACTCCTCAGTGAGTTTCCTCCTATGCGTGCTTAGTCTAATTGTTGCTGCTCTGTGGCGCTCATGCTGATTCTGCAGCTTGTGTTTACATACCTGCTGTGACAGTATGTGTCGGTTTTATAAGCGCAGTCTGTCAGCTCATGCCGTCACACGGCTTGGAATAGCGCCACCGACCTTTTTTTTTTTCCTGTGACATAACTACCATGAGATCATGGAAAGGCCATAAACCATTTTGTTAATGCTGTTGTTATTGTACACATGATTATACTGGGGCATAATTCATTCTGGAGATATGAGGAATAAGACTTCACACCAGCTTAGCTTGAGCTCCCAAAGAGCCCATGGCCATATGGCCCTTCTGCAACAGAAAGCCACTCAGCACCTTTTTAAATCTCATTAGCAAAGTAGAATTCAATCACTTATCCTGTCCGCCCTCACTAAACGCCTCCCCTCGCACTCACACAAGTGGACATCTATGACCCCTTTTTAATTGGCATCTGTGCTCGTGTGATAATGTTTTTAGTGCACAGAAGCACTTTGTAAGCGGCAGCCGCTTCACTTTTCTGCACCTACACTCATATTCTCCACACACACACACACTCATACAGAGAGACAGTGAACTGTTGTAATTGCGAAGGCCTCCAGGTGTTGAGCACCCTGAAATTAACCATCACCATTGTGTAAATGTGGCCTAATTACATATTCTGCGATCGCATCTTGCTGCCTGAGGAGTTGCCTTTCTTAGAACTCGTCAGACGCATGTGAATGCATGACAGCATCTAACACCGCTGACCCTTCTGGCCCCATCAGTCCCACGCAGGCCTTCACTTTAAGCACATCGTTTGCTGCTCGCCGGCTGCCGCCGCTGCCCTGTAATGGTGCGAGTCGTAATGAAGCCCAGTGGGACGTCATGTTATTGTGTCACCTCACAGATCTGATCGCCATCGCTTCCTTTTCCCTTTTTCCCAATCCTATCATTCTGTCCAACTCTAACAACCTCTTTTCTTTCTCGATTCTTCACTCCATCTTCTCTCTCCTTCCCTTCGCATCCCTTTTCAGATAACCTGATCCTCCTGCAGCAGACCTTCCAGACCTTCACTGGGTTCTTCCATGCCAACGTGACAAGTTTCTCGAAGCAACTTGACCACCTGACATCACAGGTCTCTGCAGCAACCATGCATTTATCATTTATTGAAACAGGATAAATTAATCTTTCAGAATGCTAAATGATTGAGATGTTTTACTGAGTACTGCTATAAAAGACAAAATCAAAGTCTACATTCATTTAATCCTACCCCTCTATTACTCATACCAATATGCAAATCATAGTAATGTAATTTTCATTCATGTCAATAATATTAATGCCAATAATAATAATAATAATGTAATACTTATATCAATAATATTAATGATAGCAATCATAATTAAGATATAATATAATAGTCACAATTTCAATCGTAATCCCAATGTCAACTAGAATGAAACACTAGCATCTGTTCAATTAATACAGATCTGCAATTTACTCTCCACTAAACAAATCCCATGCCATTTATGACCAAACAATCACTGCTGCATGTGTTTGATCATGAGACTTAACCAAAAACAACTGATTTGTTGTCTGATTTGTTGCAGGTTTGTACGCTGGAGAAAACAGAGTCTTTGCGTGCACTGACGTTGGTCTTCTCCATGGAGCCGGGTCAACTGTGCCGCACCGTTCTACCCAGCCTGCAGCTCCTGATTCAGGGTCTGATGGTGGACACGTCTGCCATCTCTGATGCCTTCTTCCAGACTATCATTGGAGACCCCCGCACCTACAGCGTAAAGGCAGACTGGTACAGAGCTGTTTTCACCCTTTGCAGAATTTTTATTTTGTTTAAAAGCTACTCTGACCATAATTTAGATGTTTATCTCACTCATCCCTTTGGTATCATCTGCCTGGTCTGGGCAGCTCACCTCACAAGACTTGAGAAGTCCAGAAATGGATTTGTGGAAATGATCTCTTACTGTAGTTTTGGGCCAGTATAGGTTTTCCAAATGTTATTTTAACTGAATTTTAGCCCTTCCAGCCTGCAGGAGGCCCAGCAGCAATTTATTTAATTGAAATGAAGTTTTCTCTATAATAACACTTTTTCTATTCCTTGAAGTGCATTTATCTGTTTCTGTGATATGTGTGTGTGTGATTACAGGATGTCTGTGTTTAGTCGAGGTTTAAACTTTAACACCAGCGGCCTGACCACTCTCAATATTAACATCACCTCTCCAGGTGAGACATTTCTTTATATCAAAGCAAATTATACATTCCTACACCAGCAGATATTCCCTTAATTTGTGTTATTTGCTCCATACAGATTGTACCTGTTTGTTGTTTTATAAATGATTCAGTAAATATAGATTCTTTTCATTCAAGCCTAAGCATTGAACCTCCCAACCCTGTGATTTAAGGCGGTGGTGACACATGGCAATTTGTTTTAAAGGGTAATGTTTTAAAAGCAGATTACAAACCCAGTTTCCATAACAACAGGCTGCTTATTTTTGGCTCACCCGTAACTGAGGCCACCATTTTGCTCACTGCTTGATTATTTAATATAAGGTTTAAAGGATTTAAAGCAAGCTATTGCACCTATTTAATAACAGAAAACATGGAATACAGTGCTACATTAATAAATAATTCACACCAAACTAAACATTTTACAGGCAATACAATGAACACATACCTGTTGTCACTTCATTTTCCAGGAATTGTGACGTTCGGAGAGATGTTGAGGAATAAAACAGCCTTTGCTCTTGACGTTCAGAAGCACACACATATTGATCCAGCTGCTCTCAGGCTGCTGATGGAGACAACAGTACCAAACAACAATTTACAGGTGAGGCAGGGACATCTTCAGTATGAACACAAAGAACAAGTGAGCGAGCGACTATTTAGATGATAAGTACACAAAAACATTTACACATGTTTTTCTTGCTGTGGTTATTTCATCTATAAATTATAGAGGACAAAATCCACAATCTGTGTTAACCACCTATGCCCCAGGCTTATTTTTCAGATTTCCTATGGAATATCTGTACAACCACAAAGGTTATGTACCCTTGGTATCAATAGAAAGCTACAACGCAACATAAGTGTCAGAATCAATTTATGTTACTGTGACAGAGCACGTATAGTTAGATTATAGCCAAAATAAGTATTTTGTTTTATTACAGATAAAAATATTTTATTTAAAACTTAAAACAAGACGGGCGACACGGTGGCGCAGGGGTTAGCGCTGTTAACTGTTAACTTGCTGTTAGCGCTTGCCTCACAGCAAGAAGGTGGCTGGTTCAAGACCTCCTCGGTCCTGGGTCTGGGACCTTTCTGTGTGGAGTTTGCATGTTCTCCCTGTGTCTGCGTGGTTTTCACCGGGTACTCTGGCTTCCTCCCACAGTCCAAAAACATGCTGAGGTTAATTGGAGACTCTAAATTGCCCGTAGCTGTGAGTGTGTGAGTGAATGGTGTGTGTGCCCCATGATTGGCTGACCATCTGGGGTGTATCCCTGCCTCTCGTCGTAACGCGCTGGGATAGGCTCCAGCAGACCCCTGCGACCCTAATGAGGAATAAGCAGATATAGAAAATGACTGACTGACTTAAAACAAGACCAAATTGAACCAAATCAGAAAAAAACTAAAATAAGCTAAATCATCTGCAATGCAAAGTTCAATGATTAATAAGATAAGAATTCAAAGACAATTATTCGTGCATAAAATCATAGAAATCACACATAGGATCATTATAAAACATGAATATATTCTGTAAGATGTTTAAAACAGAGATTATAAAAGACCCAATTAAATAATCACAGAAGCAGCTCAAATCTAAATTAAATATCATAAAGAATTTAATAATAATTTGTTATAATTAATTTGTTCTTGTTGCAATACAACAATTCAAAATTATTAGAATTATGAGTATTATATATTGATGCTGTAACAGTAACATTGTGTTTTACTTTAGATAAAAATACTTTATTTAATGTTGTAGCTAAGGTTTTCTCAAGCAATATATACATGAAACTCAATGCTACTGCCATATCAGATGTTTTTGGATTTTAAAAGGTTATGTGCCAAATGGGTGTACTGTATAAGAATAATTGAAGCCAATATGAAGCCATCAAATTAATATCAAATTTTTGGAATGTTTCAAATGATGCTCATATATGTTTGTCATTGTGTGTATCATATACGGTACCTTCTCCTGTGCTCTTGTTGTTGTTTCTATAACCGTCTTATTGCTTTTGGTCAGATCCTGTCGTGGTTGGTCGGCCTGCGTCACTGCGACTCCACAGCAGCTCTGAACATGTCGCAGACAGATTTGATCGTGTTCCGGACCTTCTGCTCCATGTCTGTCCCGCAGTGGTACATCTTCTCTCTGCTGGTGATCAACCACCTGAGCATCGAAAAACTCATCTACAGAGTAAGGCTGAACTCACTGCAGTCTTTTCTCAAGAGAAAAAAAAAACAACTTCCTTTGGCTTTAACAAACACCCTCCATCCTTCATAACTCAGATTTAAATGTGACAGGTAATATAGTAATAATAGTCATAATAGACTTTTTTTATTGCCTTTCTTCTGTGTGAACATAAAAGGTTAAGTTGAGTTATTTTCAACTTGCTTTTTGGACTTTATGTGTTGCCCTTTTGTTTGTTTTGTTTCCAAAGTACAAACATACCTCTAGTTTGCAGGCAGTACTAAAACTAAATTTGTAACATGCTTGATTATTGATCGATTATTTCTCAGCTGTATTTAAAGTGATATGAATTAATATGTATATGTTAACAATAGATAAGACGATTATGTGTAATGTCAAAAGTAGATGATCCATAGAAAGGCTGGCTGTTCCCCTCAGCTCTAAAGAGTCTTTCAGCTTTTTCTTTTGGTTTTAAGGCTTCAATCTGTTCTCATCAGTGCTTTGTTCTAGATGCAGCAGCCAGTTTTCAGTGTGATAAACCCACTGCACAACCACCTTCATCCTGTGTTTTATTTGCTTAAGAACAAAAATGTACCCTGTTTTTTGAGATTTTTTTAATGAAAATAATAATTCTGTTCTGTTTTTTTCTAAATGGGTATGATAGCAGCATTTTGTGGGTTAAGTATCTTTTGGTTTTACAGCCAACTCTCTCTCCAAAGACACTAGTGGAAACAACTAAACTATTCTGTTTTCTTTTCCGTGGACTGACTGAAACCAAAACAAAACAAAAGGCAAAGAACAGAGAGTAAAACAAAAATAACGTGTTGCAATAAAAATGAAAATAAAATAAATTTCCAGGTGTTATGAAACTTGAGATATTAAAATTGCATTTTTCATTTTGGGCAATGGCTTTTGCTATTTAATGACCTTTATTCAAATTATTTTTTTAATTTGAAAGTGCTGTCTTCCAACCTTATCTAGCTGCAAAAAAAAAAAAAAAAAAAAAAAAAAAATCCGCAGGACTAAGAAATCTTGTCTTGTGACACAAAATGTTCCCTTGTTGAATATAAATTTTTACAGACTGGAGAAGACAGAATCATCACTCTGGGGAAAATCTGACTATTGAAACAGGTGTGAAAACTGTCCCTTTTCTTTCAGATGGTGTTGTCTGAAGACTTGCAGAGCCTGGTGGTCGTTATGCTTCAGATGGCTGACGTTATAACCAACATGATGAACAAGATGCTTCCTTCCATTCATCAGCTGCAGAGATACCTGTTCTCTGTCCAAGACCTCAACCTGGCAACCAACAATGAATTTAACCAAGTGTGTAATCGCTCCTACTGTACAGAGATTATTCACGAGTGTCCATATTTCTGTGACCGATTACTTAATCCAGCCAGAAACAAGGATCAGTGCTCAGTAATTTTCTTGTGATTATTCTGCAAACACAACACTGAATTTGACATCTGTTTTTACCAAGATGACACAAGGACAGAGATCCAGCATCTCCCCCCAGGCCACGTTCGTCACCCTCTCACGAGCCATATGCAGTAAGGGGATCCTGGCTGTGTTTGGACTCGGCAAACTTCCCATCAGATCCGAGTCAAACCCTTCATCCGCTCACAATCCCCAGAGGGAGGAGATGATCGATAGGTTCAAGATCCCACGGAATGCCAGTACGTTGGGAGAAGGATGGATTTTTGGGGCTTTTACAAATTTTATCATTAGTGTACCATTCTTATCATATATATATTTGGTCTGTGTTTTTAATTACTTTTATTAATTAGGTTACCTCATGCAGCTTTAAAGAACAAGGATGACAATATTCATTATGTTTTCTCACAGTCAATAGATCCCATGAAAAGAGTAAAACCAACAATGAACTGATACTTCTTGATCCTTTTCTACAAACAAGTATTCAGTGTTGCTTTATTACAATGAACATCTAGTGAATTTTGAGTCTATCCCACCTCCACTGTCCTGCTGACGTAAATATTCATGATAACACCTGATGTATAATCAACCACAGCTGCAAATAGTCATATGCACGACTTCCTGCTGTGTTTTAGGAAGTTACTCATTCTTTAAAAAAATAATAAAAAATGTATAATATGTGATTCTATTTAAAGATTATAAAATAGCAAACGTATGTGATGAATGGGAAACTAACACATTGTTGGTTTTGGTTTTCATGAGAACAATCAGAAACATTTCAAATAATACTAATCATATCCTCTAAGCTCAAAAGTGATCCCCATCGTGTCTAAGCATGTTTAGTTTAGATTAGTACCAATTTATTTTGAACAAATAAGAACACACTCACAAAACAATAATATTACAATGAACGAAAGCAACAGATAAAAGCAACAATGAAAATTGAAACTCATGCGATGATTTGATTTACGTACGTGTCTGAAAAGGAGCGGGAGGAAACAAAAAAAAGTAAATACGCCATTCCTATGTTGGGCCTGATGGTTCCTCCTTGTAAATACTGTGTGCCTCTTCCTTTCTGCCGATCTGCAGGTCCCTTCTGTATGAACATGTACCTGGACATGGTGAACACCACAGGAGGAGCCATAGCCTGGGCCTTCCTCAAACCGATGCTGATGGGGGAAATCCTCTACACCCCCAACACTCCCATCACCAGGGCTATAATGGAGAAGGTAAACAGTAATTTCAGTGTACATTTCCCCCTCAACTCAGCCCATGTACATTCTCAAAGCCAGAGTTTATTTTCTATACTAGTTCAAGTTCAGAGTGGGCTGATTACTTGGCCTCGAAAGTGACTGATTGCAGGACAGTCACATATACGGATATATAGAAGACTCCTTTCTGCATAGTTAGATGATGGTGCTACAGCATCAGCAATAAACCAGCCAAGTATGAAGTAGATCAGATATCAAGATATATGAGCAAATACAGAAAAACAGAGTTTCTGTGAATTATTGATCAATATCATTTTCTTTTAAATGTTTGGGAGCATTTTATGCTTAATGGCCTACTTTTAATACATAAAAGTATAGCCATGCCATATAGCTACCATATATATTGATAAAGAATATTTCATATCAGTGGATAATTATGATTTTTGATCATTTTTGATTATTTATTTTTAATAACGACCTGGAGAAAAAAGGCTGAATGTGACTACTTTATATTAAACTTGATTTGTTATTTGTCTGTTAAATGAATGGCTGTTTCCTTCAATGATTGATCCATTATCAATAGAAATATGATGTTTATGAGCCAAGGAGGGGGCAACATTAAATATTTTTTTCATGCAAACCTTGAGTGATTAATTTTTTTTTTTAACATTATAATGAAATATTTTCTTATTTTATTGATGATGTGGATATTGATAATCTATATATAGTAGATATTATTTTATTTCCCAGGTCTAAAACCTGTCTCCTTCTTCTTCTTCTTCCTCTTCTGTTTTCATACACATCGCGCTGGCTTGTGATAAACGATAAATATGAAGTTGCAGGGAAGGTACATATACGTGTATGAATTTTTACCCAGTTTGACATTTTTAAGTTTACTGCCTACTTTACAGGATCAGACAAGACACACACACACAGACATGCACGCGCACACACATTCTCTGCAGGTAATGAGATCTCGCTGATATCCAGCAGTTTCATTTCACATCCTCTTGTCCTTGTCCTGCCCTTGCACAGGCCAACAGCACCTTGCAGGAGTTTGCAAATCTGAGGAAGTACTCCAAGGACTGGATTGAATCCTCCAACTACATCATAAAAGCCGCTCAAATACTCAGCAACACTTTGCCTATGCTGCAGGTAGGAAAACTCAGAAATATCTTCCATACGCTTGATTATTTGAATATCTGCAGATAAACCTCACAGTGGCCTTGGACGAGCTGCAGCAGCCGAGTCTTGATTGTTGTGTGCCGTCTCTCCCTCCTCCCAGAATTCCCTCAGCAATGCCTTTGTGAAGAATTTCATTGAGATGCAGACAGACATCAATGTCGGCAGTATGAAGGAGACACTCAGCGAATTCTGTGAGTGAAGATTTAAATGTTGTACATTTGTAAGTTGCACATACCAGTCTAACCTTTATATTCACCCCTCGCATGTCCACGCCATCAACATATGAGATCTCAGGTATACAGGAAGCATTCTGCTCATTTTCTCATAAATATCATATCATTCATGGGCCCGGTCCTTGATGTGATTATGCCTGTCAGTCATTTTCCCCCACAAGGTCCAATTTTAATTGGATTACTGTTTATTGTCAGGCAAAATTTTCAGCTCGGTTAAAATTGCAGTGTGCAGGATTTGGTGGCATTTAGCAGCATGTAGTGAAGTGGAATTGGCAGGAATGAAGTGTAATATTCACAAGTATGTTTTTTTATATATAATTTAATTAAAATAAGAATTATGTTTTTATATGAGATTAAGCTGTTTTTATCTTGTTTGATAAGTTTATTCACACACACACACATACAGACAGTACAGTACATACCGTCATGATGAATACAGGAGAACCTGAGTACATTCTGGAGTCAGAACAACATAATACATTTTATTAGACATACGTATGGGAACACATGTACAAAATATACATACACTAACATCAATACAGGACACAATACAATGCAACTTGTGAAGCTTTCAGTTTGATATTCAGATTTTTCTTTCATACACAGATGGACTTGAGCACTTTTTAAAAATATTTATTTAAGGATTTTCAGTATAAGGTGTCAGGGTAAGGTGACTCAAGCATTTTGAAGATCTCGTCAAGCTTATTCCAAATCCGAGGACCCCTGCATGTCATCCTTGCAATCTGCAATTTCGCCACTAGATGCCGCCAGAAACTACGCACTGTACCTTTAACATACATGACACAGAGCAGGAACAACAAATATTTTACTAGTTTAATTTGTCAATCAGAGGGATCTGAAACTACTCTTGCTCTGCCAGTAAATGTGTTTTCTTTGTTTGCCTAAGCGAGCATGACAGGGATGCTGGAGAAGAACAAACACATGCTGAATGAGATCACCACATTATCCACCCTGATGGTGAACCTCTCCTCCTGCATCAAGTTTGACCGATACAGAGGCTTCGACTCTGCAGACCAACTCAATGCTGTGGCCGAGGACCTGGCCAAGAACCGTAATCTTTATGCCAGTAAGTAAATATGTGGTGTAAATAATGAAAGACAAGATTCATTCATTCACACTTCTATATGCACTGGACAACATGCATCCAAGCCTGACAGGAGATTCTAATGTTGTGTTCTATGAAAGATAAATTATCTGTATGTTTATTCATCTGAACCACTGTCCTGTTCTAAATTCTGTTTCTTTGTGTGTACAACACATGATATTTTGAAATTGTTTGAGTTGTGATATTGATTAATCTTCTTGTTTTTAATAGGGTAAAGTGCAATAGATATTTTATTGGGGTTTTAGATGTAATAGAAAATTCAAAAATTTGATGATGATTTATTTGATGAATGATTTACTACTTTTTCTGCACTTGTGTATAAAATGACTACATTGTGTTCAGGTTTTAGCTTTGTGTATGCATAAGCCTAACTCCTGACAGAGGCTGGTAACTTTAAAAATGTATTAAGGGCCACATACCGTGCACTTCTGGGGGTTTTATTTGAAGTTTTCTTATCCCTAACATGATATATTTGTGGGTTAAAGTACCAGACGTCATCTCTTTATAGTTTTACAGCTCTTCTCTCAAGCTTCTCTCTTGAAGTCTGGAAACCACAGAATGAATTTAGTCTGTCGCGTTAATATTCACAAACCTGTGCACTGATCGGGGGGTGGGTGACGGCCATACAGGTGTGACATCATAAATCCACAGAAGTACAAACAAGTCAAGTCAAAGTTTCTAAATCAGGTATTTATCCAGTGACTGAGTGTTCACAGCTAGACCTTCTCTTACTTATACTTAAAATAAGGAATCAAAATGGTAATTTCCATGATATGGGACCTTTAATCATCCTTGTAAAACATATCCTCATTTACATGTTTCAATCTCAAAGCTTTGTGTCTTGCCTGATCTCGAGTGTCATACTTCAGTTCAAAGTGTACAACAGTGACACGGTGTAATCTGTCTTTAAGGCGTCATCTTCAAGCTCCCTAAAGATGAACACTCATCCAGGAAGCGTCAGGCCAGGTCCTCATCCTCAGCGTCCTCCCTGCCGCCCAAAGTCAGCTACACCATCCGCATGCATATGGACAACGTCATGCGCACTGACCGGGTCCGCAACCCTTACTTTTCGAAGGAATCGCACATCTCAGCCCACCAGACGCTACGCTACAACAGGGGTTTCGTGTACCTGCAGGAGAACATCGAACGGGCCATTATAGAGACTCAGACTGGACAGAGAGCCACAGACACAGCTGTCCAGCTCCAGCCCTTCCCCTATCCCTGCCATCTACGAGACGAGTGAGTACAGTGTGCTAGAGCTGCCACAATTAATTGATTAAGTCACCAACTAATTACATTAATTTCTAAGTATTTTAATAATGAATGAACTGATTTGAGTCATTTTTAAAAATAAAATGTCCAAAAGCTGCATCGTTAGCAACTGCATCTATTTTATTAATCATAATGTATAATTTTGAGTTTTTAGAAGAAGAAACTTCCAGTAGAATAAAATGATTCAAGATATACAGTACAGGCCAAAAGTTTGAACACACTTTCTCATTCAATGTGTTTTCTTTATTTTCATGACTATTTACATTCTCACTGGAAGCATCAAAACTATGAATGAATACATGTGGAGTTATGTACTTAACAAAAGAAGGTGAAATAATTGAAAACATGTTTTATATTCTAGTTTCTTCAAAATAACCACCCATTGCTCTGTTTGATAAAGCAAGAAATTCCACTAATTAACCCTGATAAGGCACAACTATGAAGTGAAAACCATTTCAGGTGATGACCTCTTGAAGCTCATCAAGAGAATCCCAAGAGTGTACAAAGCAGTAATCGGAGCAAAGAGTGGCTATTTTGAAGAAACTAGAATATAAAACAGGTTTTCAGTTATTTCACCCTTTTTTGTTAAGTACGTAGTACCATAAACATGTGTTCATTCATAGTTTTGATGCCTTCAGTGACAATCTACAATGTAAATAGTCATGAAAATTTAAAAAAAAAAAAAAAAAGTTTGTGTCCAAACTTTTGGCCTGTACTGTGTCTGCTCAATACTGGACACACATAGAACTGCAACAGTCAGTAGATTAATCGATTAGTTGCCAACTATGACAATAATTCCTAACTATTTAGATAATCAATTTGAGTCATTTTTAAGAAGAAAATGTCTAAATTCTCTGGTTATAGCTTCTCAAATCTGATTAATTTGGGGTTTATTTAGTCTTTTATAATAGTGAACGGATGATCTTTTGCTTGTGGACTGTTATTATACTTTCAATTACAAATAACAGAATAGCTCTCAGTTGCAGCCCTAATATCAACCATCTTAACACATTGGAATTTGATGCTGAATATTCTAGTTGAAAAAAATAGGGCTGCAACTATATATTTTGATAGGTTCTTAATTTATCAAATATTGAAACGATTAATCGATTAGTTATTTGGTTAATAAAATGGTGTAAAATGTTGAGTACTGAAATTTTTTTTTGACACACATTCACACACACACAATCCTCCTTCCTCACGGATGCATGCACAGACATGTGAAAGGATCCACAGAGTCTCTGCAGAGATGCACAGGCATCGAAGTGGAATAATGCATGCTCTCTCATTATTCAGTTGCCACTTGGGAATGTCAGTAAGTAGTCACTCACAGGGAACTCTCTCATGATAATTGGCAGTGCAACATGTGCTTGAATATTCACTGTTATCGTGGGTTCTTTTTTTGAACGCTGTGCACATATACGTAGGTTACACTCAACCACCCAAACAGCTTTCAGGTCTCTAATAAGCATCTGTAAGAACACCACTCGTCTCTGTAGCGTATATCCAATCCAACATGGGCTTTTGCATTATATTCTGCATCGATACACCACATTGTTTCCAATAAATCATGCTCGAGCGTAATGCCTATGTTTGTGTTTTCCCTGGAGTGCTTCTTAAGACAGTACTGATATCTCATCTCAGAAGCACAAACGTCCACTGCCTTCAGACCAACTAAAAGATATGGTGATCCTCGCCTCGCCATTGTTCTGATTTATTACCTGGCCATGGCGTTTCTGAAGTGATAGCTGTGAAATATGGTTGTGTTGTATGAAATACAGCATGCACTAAATTCCTATGTATCAGGCCCCAGATATTATTAGGACAAAATAAAAAGAGCTATTTATTTTTCGTACATAATGCAAGGATCAGACCACAGCTGTCAAAAATATCCCTCTTTAACATCCCTCTTCCGCCCCGCATCTCTGGCTCCTTGTCATGCCAGTGACTGAATGATAGACTCGTTCATCTGATGCCGCTGACAGTGATTGGAGGTTTCATAAACATATGATTGACAGTTGCCATCTCCGGATTTCCCCAGGTACCTGGAGGCCATCTCTTTTGTCTTCCCACTCATGCTGATGATCGCTTGGGTTCTGTTCGTGGCTGATTTTGTGAAGAAACTGGTTCACGAGAGGGAGCTGAGGCTGCATGAGGTAACATTTATATATATATATATATACATATTTATATATATATATATATATATATATATATATATATACATATTTATATGTATGCGTTTACTTTAGGATTAAACGCAGACTTATGGAGATAGTCATGGGCATTGGTTTGTGTATAGACAGTTGGGACACGTCCAATATCAAGGTGTTGCTTGATTTGAAAACCTGTTATAGTAAAGCTCTACTGTGTGTGGAAAAGAAAACAGAGATGGTGAGAGGAAGTACACACACACACGATTACTTTTGTCTGGAAAAAAAACAAACAAACCTATGTCCTGTCACTGTCAATTTAAAAATATAAGGCCATTTACATGCACACAATAAACAGATAAACTGAAACTGTGAATAATCAGGTAATTATGATAATCTAATCTGATAATCGTTTACATGCACTTCAGTAAAGTGAAAATCGAAAAATACTGGTTTACAGGATTCAGTCCGTTAGTCGGATTCCTGTTCAAGTGCATGACTGAAAACTCAAATTTCCTGTTCCAGTAGGTGGTGGGGATGCACCTTAATGCCAGTTGCCACTCGCTATAATACAGAAAATGTCCTGTCTTAATCATCATGGCAACATTACTCAAAGAAGAATATGAAGGCAATGAAAAAAGAGGCTGCACACTGCTGCAGTCCTTCACAAATGATGGTTTTGCTCCCATCTCTGCTGCTGCCACCATTTTATTAGCTATCTGTTGTTCATCACACCTGTTTTCTACAACTTTTCACACATGTGCAGATGTAAAAGAACAAAAGATACCAGATTAATTGTTTACATTCACCAAACAAACAGACTATTGGGGAAAATGATAGGCGTGTTTATATTTCTCAGAATCCGATAATTGCTTTGACCCGATAAAGTAGATTATGCTGTTTACTTGTCCACTTGAATAATCTGGTAACTCCAGAAATTTAGATCATTATGCACGATAAAAACTGTAATCTTAACAGGTGAAAATATTTTGTTTTTGGTACAGTTAGTCCAATATTGAGTAGAATTATCTTATTCTACTGGCAAATAATTTATAGTAGTAGTTCAAATTGAAACCCAATTGACCTTGTAAAAGCTGATAACATAATAATGGCTAATGATTTAATAATTTTGCCCTCTTTATAATGTAAAAGGCCAATAATAGTAATAATTGGCCAATAATGTAATTAATTAAAGTCCTGAACTACTTTGGTAATAACTTTTTGTAAATAATAATTTTGTAAATTAATAACTTATTACATTTGAAAATTTCTTCAACAGGCCAATAACGTCATAACTAGTCGATAACATATTAAGTTATTATATTATCGTCCAAAAGTTAATACATTATTGTTTAAGAACTTTTATTACGTTATTGGCCAAGTTATTGGCCAAGTTATTGGCCTGTTACATTTTAAGGAGGGCCCAAATCAGGAAAAAGAAACTTTAAATAAGATAATTTATCCACCATTTGAATAAGATAATCCTACTCAATATTAGACTAATTGTACCAAAAACAAGATATTTTCACCTGTTAAGATGTCTGTTTTTGCAGTGTGCACATGTGACTGAGCTCAGTGTTTTTTCAGAAAATGACTTTTCCTCCCCCCACATTTGTTTTTTAGGTTTTCAATTTTCTTTTACATCCACCTTTTTACATCTGACTTTCTGCATTAAACATTTCTGAACACACAGAATCTGCCTTCATTATTGATATTTTCTGTCAATACACAGTATATGAAAATGATGGGAGTCAACCCACTCAGCCACTTCTTTGCCTGGTTCCTGGAATGCGCTGCTTACCTGGTCGTGACCATCTGCATCCTCACGCTGGTGCTGAAGTATGGTGGCATCCTTTCTCACAGCGACGGCTTCATCCTGTTCCTGTACCTCTGCGACTATGCCCTGAGTGTCCTGGCCTTCAGTTACCTCATCAGCTCCTTCTTTGACAAGACCTACATTGCCGGGCTGAGCGGCGGCCTCCTCTACATCCTCTGCTTCTTCCCCTTCATCGTGGTCATGGCCATGGAGACCAATCTCACCTTTGCCCAGAAGAGCGGCCTGGTGAGACACCTCTGAAACTCCTCTATCCGTCATCAGGGGATGCTTATTGATTATGATTTAGGGGAAATTTAAGACTTTAGGGCTTTATTTTCACCCTATGTCTAATTGAGAATGTTGGAATTGAGAGTAGTAGATGAACATATTAACTGTAAAAGTCCTGCATTCCCAAATGTACGTCTCATTTTAGGTGCTTTATATCCTGCTGGATGGTTTTAATCTATAATAATACATCATATTTAATTATTGATTGCACACTTTAAAGTAACCAGTAATAAGATAAATCAGCTAAATGTAGTAGAATGATGAGTACAGTGTTTCCCCCTGAAATAGAAGGAACTAAATCATCCTGGTAGAAGTATGGTAGAAGTTCAGTAGTAAAATGCATAGAACGGACATAGTAAAATAAAGTACATTTAACTCATAACTAACTAATAATACTTGTGTAAATCCATTCACTTGGTTTCTTTTCTTTTCTCTATATTAAGGAGTTGTTATATATTACAAGGAGTTTGATAAACAGTTTTTTCTCTGCTTGTCTGAATTGAATTGAAGTAGAAACTCATTTACTAAAATGATGTAGGCTGTTTGAATATTTAAATTTTACTTTACATTCCACTAACTTCCCAGATTAATATTTTGATAAAAAATATATGAAGTGATAAAATATGATCATTATAGCTACATTATAAATGAAACTGCACAGCAGTATATGACTGCCTGTTCTTTGTGACTGGTGTAACCACATAGAGACATTAAAAGAGGCAAATTCCTCATATGCAGTAACATATACGTCCATTAAATATTAGTTCATTAGTATATAGTATAGTAATTCTATGTTTTGCAGTATTTTTACAATGGCCTGAAAGCCCATTTCCTTTCTTATAGACCCTCCCTCTTCCTTGAATGTTTCGTATCAATCTTGCTCATTATCAGTGGATATAGCAGGAACACATTAGTAACTGTGGTCCTGCGAGTTGTTTCAGGGGGGAGCAACTAAAAAGCAGATTATGTTCCACAGTTTTACAGCGATTGCTTTACTTTTACCCCATTGTTTTTTCTTTTGAAATGTGCATGGCGATAACTCTGTTTGACTGTTTGATGTTGTGTTGAATTGCACATTACCTCCAGGACTTTCTGTGTCCTTAGTAATAAATTGAAAGGTGCTGGGTGCTACATTGACAATATTTTTTATTAAAATGCTTTGGGGCCTTTTTCAAAGAATTTCGGAGTATAATAACTTAGAATTGTGACATCATTTTATGTTTCATATCTTAACATAATAATAAATCTATAGCTGTTTTGGGGCTCCAGGCAGTTGCCTTCCTACATTATGATTCCAAAATATCATTAGTGCAGCCTCAAAAGATGGTAGTTTCTTCATGAGAATGTCTGTATAAACATTTGCTTTTGCTGTTCTCTCTGTTTGACATGAATATATTGTGAGGATACAGTGGAGGATAGTGGATATTTTGTCCTTGTCATTTAATATTTTTTTTAACACAACACATTTTTATCAAGGTCCAAAAATTACAGAAAGGCAAAAAAAGAAAACTTCTATTTACCTCCTGGTATTTGATTTTTGTTGTCTGTTTGGATTTTCTGTCTAATTTGATTTCTCAATTTCCAACAGAGTTTATTTTCCCCGACCTGTTTCAGTTATGCCAGTCAATATATCTCTCGCTACGAGTCCCAAGGAGAAGGTACGGGGGCGTCCGACTGGCTTCAACCAACATCTATTTGACATATAAGACAGTTGAGTAAATGCTCACATTTCAACATAAAACCACTTCCTCTGTTGACTTCTTCAGGAATTCAGTGGAGCAACTCGTACACTTCGCCCATGGCCGGGGACACGGCGTCGTTCGGTTGGCTGTGCTGGCTCATGCTCATCGACTCCGTTCTCTACTTTATCATCGGGGGTTACATCCGCATGGTTTTCCCAGGTAAGAAACTTTTATACCTTGGGTTGAGCCATTTAGTTGAGCAAATGGAGTTGTCAATAAAGTTGTCAGGTTTACCTCTTCTTTGTCAAATAGGGCTTGTATTTCTGTTAGTTGAACAATGTTTTCAAATGTTCACTGACAACAGTTTATTGTTCGTTGTGGGTGTTTGTTCTCTCTGTGCTGGACACAAAGATCCTTTCTTAAAGCAATTCCGCCAGAGAAGGAGAAAACTAAATCCACAGTCCTTCTTTTGGTCAAAAATACATTCTAAAGTTCAGCTAATAGTAGAACTTGTAGTCTTCACTACTGACAAATGTAACATCAGTAACATCACTAATACTGCCGCAATGATTAGTTGATAAATCGAGTAATTTTCAAGCACAAGCAATTTTCAATTACATTAATCACCAACTATTTAATAATCAATTTGAGCCATTCTTAACAAGAATTGTTCAAATTCTCTGGTTCCAGCTTCTCAAATCTGATTATATTCTGGTTTCTTTAGTCTTTTATAATAGTAAATTGACGATCTTTGCATTGTGGACTGTTGGTCTGGACAAAAAAAGATTGAATATTCAGCTTTGGAAAATCGGCATTTGTACCATTTAATGATCCAAACCAATAAATGAATCATTTCAATAACTCATAGGTTAATCGACTAAAATAGTCATTAGTCGCAGCCCTAATCGCTCGAATAAGCCTGTGAGTAGTGAATTAAGAGGCTGAAAAAATGATCAGTTACTGCAGTAACCGAGTGCAGTAAATAAATTTACATTGTGTTACCCCTAGATGAACTATAGCCCTTCATGAATCTGCTCGGTAAACTTGACTTTTAATTACTATCATACGATCTTTGTTACATTTTTGTTTATCAGGAAAATACGGCATCCCAGCGCCTTGGTACTTCCCCTTCAAAGCCTCGTTTTGGAGCAGCCTGTGCTGCTGCTTTAAGCCTCAGACCAAGGGAGGACAAGGACGTCTCTTCACCAACATCATGCATAAAAACCAGCCTGTCCTCTCTGATGACAAGGGAAAAGGTACAAAAAAAAAATGCTGTGTTCCCCATCGGCAGATAATAAGCTCCCGTGTTGTGATATTTGAAGCAAGAACATAACATTCTTTCTTGGTCTGTCATTTTTTTTCCAAACTCCATTCACGGTTCTTTATTTAATTCCTGTCCCCCATCAGGCTGATTTACGTGTTTCCTTTGTTTCTCCCAGGCCAGAGCTCTCTCTCCTCCCAGGCAGGTGAGGATTTCTCAGAGCTCCCACAAGGCGTCATCCTCCACGGTCTCACTAAGATCTACGGCGACCGAGTGGCCATTCAGAACCTTAATGTTCCCTTCTACGAGGGTCACGTCACTTCACTGCTCGGTCACAACGGAGCCGGCAAGACCACTACAATGTACGTGTAGCACAGAGTTTCCTCTTTTACTGCATCAGCATGTCCTGGGATGGACATAAATGCATTTTGACCATTTATGTACTGTACGCCACCGTGTATTTTCAATTTGATTTATGCCTGCCTTTAATCATCTCAAGGACCCGTTGCTGACAGGGAGATTGTTTTGTCCAAATCTGGCACAGCAAATGCAGCATGTTAGAGATGGCAGGTCTTCATCAACCCAAGCACTTACATTTACATTTTAAATGTGACTCATTTCTCTGATGCTCTTAACCAGAGCAGTGGCAACGAGTGCAGCCGCGGAATATGATTTAACAATGTTGAAAAACAACTAAATCCAAGAAGGGATTCCGTGTCTTGTAATATTCCCTTGGCTAGAGAAAAGAGTACAACTAAAAGCAAATGTGACAGAAACAATGGTGGCAAATATGAGCAGTATATATTATTTAAAACATATCTTTATTGATTTTTGAACAGATCAAATATCTCAAGTTTGATGTGTTGACAATTGAAAATGAAGAAAACAATATACTTATACATACAATAGCTACTATATCTACAACACATCTGCATCTCATTTGGCACTGGATAATAATGATTTCTATATAAATAAATTGTATATATGTAATGTATATGTAATGTATATAAATAAATTATAAAAAGCTATGAAATTATAACTGAACAGAAAAAATAGAAGAAAAAAAATGACCACATCAAATGCCACATCTTATGTAAAATATAAAATATGACTTTTGTTTGATTGTATATGTAAGTCTTTCCATCAATAGACAAGAAGAAACCTCATTAATCCACATATTATGGAAGGACAATCAACCTCATTTCTAAAATATATTTATATGTACATTTCCACATTTCTCTGTTCCTGTGGAGTATTAGAATTTAGCGTATTTCTCAGGAGTTATGTAATGTTCTCATAAGCCAATTATAAATTGGACAAATAATGATTGAAAAACATCATTATATTTGAATAATAGTTGAATGATCTTTTCCTGTAATCAAACATTAAATAGTCACAACGCTACTCTAAGATGATGATGAATAATTCTTCTTCTGACTTGCTATGTATCTGTCAACCCCATATTTTCACTTACTACACTGCCATCTTTTTTATTTGGTGCGATTAGTCTAATATTGAGTAGAATTACCTTCTTCCATTGACTGATGATTTTTATTTCATTATGTTTTCTTGATTTTATTATCTTTATCTTTATTATCTTGTTTTAAGAAAATGTTTGTCTTAATAAGAAAAAATATCTCCCAACAGAATATAAGTCTACTCAATATTGGACTAATTGTACCAAAAACAAGATATTTTCACTTGTTAATATGTCACTTTTTTACAGTGTAATAAATGATTTTGCTCCGTGCTCAGGTCTCTTCTCACTGGCCTCTTTGCGCCGTCGTCCGGCACCATCGAGGTGTATGGCAGGGACATGCAGGACAACATAGATGACATCCGCAAGGAGTTGGGCGTGTGCATGCAGTATGACGTCCTCTTTGACCACATGACCACCAAGGAGCACCTGCTGCTCTACGGACAGATCAAGGCCCCGCACTGGTCACCCAGGGAACTGCGTGAGCAAGTCCGAACGTAAGCGACCGACTGTCCGGGCTCAGTATGTTAACGCACTCTGTCTTTAAGATGATGATGTCAGGGTCGTGCATGATGTAGTGGTGTCATTTGGTATATTTTACAACCTTTGTTGTAAAGACATAATGAAACAGTATCCATAGCTCAGTCTATGGCACGTTCATCCAATAAAAAGGAAATATGGGCAGGGGTTATGAGGGTTTAACAGTAATCCCTCCCCCTCACCAGGAGCTGTGAAATACATGAGATCACTTGATGTAGTCTGATAATGCTGCTGTTCTATGATCATGTTTTTTGGAACAGCTTTTACCCTGTTTTAAGGTTAAGGGAGAAACATGAGAAAAAAATCTTTATTCTGTAGCATCATTAAGCTATGAGATGAACCCCCAGTTGCATCAGTAAAGTAATCCTGGGGGGTTTGTATGTGACACAGGAAGCAAAACAAACCTGCACCCAAAAGGCAAGAAACAGTGGGCTATAGGGTTAAGAAACCCCCCGCTGGGTGAGTAATGGAACTGATGGAAATGTTACTCAAGATGCTGGGCTGTGACACATAGAAAAAAAAGTTTGTTTAACATGAGCTCCATGTTAAATGTTTTCCTCCTGCCAGGATCCTAGACGAGACGGACATGTACGCTCACAGACACAAGCGAGTGGGCACCCTGTCAGGCGGGATGAAGCGCAAGCTGTCAATCTCCATCGCCTTCATAGGGGGCTCCCGCCTGGTGGTTCTGGACGAGCCCACCACGGGAGTTGATCCATGCTCCAGGCGCAGCATCTGGGACATTGTTATCCAGCACAAGAAAAGTGAGTCTCGCACCCAGTCGCGGCATACGATGAATATTTAAAAACATTCCCATTAATTTGGGGTCACAAACTCTCCAATCAAACCCCAGGCTACAGCGTTATTGGTACCACACTAATAATAATGACAAGAAGGAAGACAAAGCAGCATGATAAAATGTATACATATGTGTATGAAACATCCTTTTTCAGATAAAACAGTTGTACTTTATTATTATCAGTCGGGTGTCTCACATACAATAAAAAATACATAGCGAAGAGAAGCCTCCTTTCACTATTTCCTATGAGGGGAAAAAAAGCAGAAAAGAGTAGAGGAGTTGAACCCTACAGGGCTTTTGACTTTAAATTCACTATAAAATTGTAAAATGAACCCGGAGGTATTTCTTTCTTTATGCTCACACAGAATAGCCGCAGCTGTAGTAATGGCAACGAGTTCGATAAATGTCATATAATAGTAGATGTGGAAAATATCCAGCGTAATTGGCCCTGTCTCAGATGTGCGGTGTGCGAGAGGCTCTGGTGTCGGGGGAATTTATTTCAAAATAAAAATCCTGCCCCACTTGCTGCTCGCGAGCCTGTTTGTGTGATGTCGCCTGCCGCTCGCGTGTGACTCTGTCTTTGTTATTGCTTGTTTTTTTGGTTGTTTGTTTGCATGCATGTGCCTATGAGTGCTCCCTGGAAAGGGAAACAGTGAAAACCCAGAATGCTTTTTTTTTAACACATTAATACCACAAAAGCACCACGGACAAGCTTTGCTGGGAAACATAAGCCCACTGAGTATGATTCACTGACATCAAATCAAAGGGTTTAGGGCTGATAGATGCTTTAATATACACAATTCCCCTAGCTTCATTTTCGAGCGGTAGTTATAGCCTATTGAACGGTATAATAACACAAAAACAAATGGAATATTAATTCCTACATAAATAATGCACATTTCTTGTGTTTTATTTTTCAGAGCGCACTATCATCCTGTCCACTCATCACCTGGATGAGGCTGAAGTGCTGAGTGACCGTATTGCATTCCTGGAGAGAGGAGGATTAAAATGCTGTGGATCCCCCTTCTACCTGAAGGAAAAGCTGGGTCAGGGCTACAAACTCACCCTCACCAAGAAGGTATTTCTACCCCACTACAGTGTGACAGCAGGAAGACTCACACCATTTTAGTGTGCACATACAATTATTGCTAATATATTTTATATATATATATATATATATATATTTTATATTTATATATATATTATATTTTTGTCATTTTTACTACAAAGGGGTGTCATTATGAAAAAAAGACACTTGTTACTGCTATTTAGAGCTGCAACTATTAGACCATTAAACAATTAGTTGCCAACTATTTTGATAATCGATTAATCAATTTGAGTCATTTTTTCAGAAGCAAAAGTCCAAATTCTCTGATTCCAGCTTCTCAAATCTGATGATTTTCTGGTTTCTTGAGTCTTCTAAAATAGAAAACTGTGGCTGCAAGGAGGTAAATATATAATAGACAAATAAAATAAATTCAAAACCATGATCAGCATTTTATGCTATTTGATGAACCAAACAACTGCTTGATTGTTTCAATAATCTATAGATTAACCGACTATCAAAATTGTTGTTAGTTTCAGCTCTACTGCTAACACACAAACTGTGAAATAAGACCTCTCACTCATTCTGTTGGGGTCACTGTCATGTTGAACACAAGCCATTCAGAAATGGCCCCTGTGATGTCACAACAGGAGTGGAAGTTAATAGTAATGGCCCCTGGATCCATGAAAACTTGATAACATTATAACATTTACAAATAGACCAAGAAAATGTAAATATTAACCTGTGAAAATTGTTGATAGGGAGAATCGAACCATGTTTGCAGACAACCAGGTTTGTGTCTGAGCATCAGCTGTCACTTGCTCCATGTTAGTAGTTTAAGTGGAGGCTCAATGCTTCAAGGCCACATTCATTATCTTTAGAGTGACAAGTAATAGCATCTCTGTGATGCTGTTTACCCGGGCGTTCTAACAATGATACATCTTGGACAAAGCTCAGACAGCATTTTATGATGATAAGATTATTTTTAGAAGAGCCACTCCGTTCATGAGTAAATGAATCCCAGCTCTTATCTCCTCCACACTGGACACTAGCTTTGCACAAAATATATATTGGTGTAGATATACTGAGAAACTAAATGGAGTAAAACCCTACGACAATGATTCTCCCCTGCAAACTGGTTTAGATATTTCTTACTGCATACTGGATGTTCAAATACTTCTCTGATATAGTCAGTGATTTTTTTGTTATCTTCACTCATAATTGGTTGTAGTGTGTGTACACACATACTACCATTCAAAAGTCTGGGGTCACTTAGAAATTTCCTTATTTTTGAAAGAAAAGCACTGTTTTTTTAATGAAGATAACTTTAAATTAATCAGAAATACACTGTATATATTGCTAATGTGGTAAATGTGCATCAGAAGGCTAATGGGTGATTAGAAAACCATTTGCAATCATGTTAGCACAGCTGAAAACAGTTTAGTTGGTTAGAGCAGCTATAAAACTGACCTTGATACAATAAATAATTACAAATAATTATTTATAACCTTGTCAATGTCTCAATGTCTTGACTATATTTTCTATTAATTTTACAACTCATGGTGGTAAATAAAAGTGTGTGCGTGTATATGTATATATACATAAATATATATATGTATATATACATACATTTATATATAGTGTAGTATTTTACCTGTCTTACATCTGTTTCAAGCTATATCATCAGCTTTCTCCTTCCTCTGTTGGTGCAGTGTTTCTCAGTGTTTTGAAGAACCTTGAGGTAGAAACCCTGAGGCACCGTCACCGGCGATGAATTTGTAGTTGTAGTCCTCGGTGCCATCAGGCCCGTCTCAGAGAGTAATCTTGTAATCCTGCAAGTGAAATGAGTCATCTTTTATTCCTCTGTTTCCACCTCAGGTGCAAAACCTTGAGTCTGAGCAGCTTGACAACGCTGAACTGAAGGCCTTTATCCAAGCTCATGTACCCGAGGCGCGGCTGAAGGAGGCCCAGGGGGGCGACTTGGTCTATTCACTGCCCTCGTTCACCTCGTCCAACGCCTCCTCATACCGCTCCCTCTTGACCGCGCTGGACGCCAACCTGGATGCCCTGCAGCTGGGGGGCTATGGCATCTCTGATACCACCCTAGAGGAGGTTTGCACTCTCTCTCTCTTTCTTACACACACACACACACACTAGAGATCTGCAGTCAGTGATCGCAGCCGCGGATTCAGCAGCTGAACCGCAGCTGGGGTGGCAGACGTGACAAAAAATAATATTTTAATTAAATTTGGGCAGATGGCAGTTTAACCAATCAAAATAAAATCATGTACATGTTGTTAAATATCATTACTTGCATATGAGCAAACTGTGAAACAGTCCAATTTTCATCAGGTAGTATTTTTTTGTTTTTTCTAACGAAGGGCAAAGCTGTGTTTTGTTTATCAGAGTAGATGGCAGAACACACAAAGGTAGTTCATACTAAATTTAAACAGGGAGAACTGAAGACGAAAGAAAAGAAGTTAAACTTGCTGCATGGGTGATATTTTATGAAGTAGTAAATGAAGATGACACCAGTACAGGTTATATTATTTACAGAGGCCATGAGACTGGCATGTCTAACACAATGCATCACAAATGCATTAAACCCCAAACCAGGCCATCCTATGGACTTTAGCCTTTTAAATATATATATTAGTATCTTTTGAAGAGCATGCGAGAAGTTTCTAGGTAATAGGCCTAAAAAAAATGAACGGCGCACCAGCTCAGTTTTTATAATTGGTCAAAAGACATTAATGCGGATGGATGGCAGGTGGATGATGATTTGTTTTGTGATGCAGTTAATAGGCCATCCATGCATCACTACCACCTTCACATGGATTTGTACAATTATAAATGTCACAGTTATGTTAACAGATATCCTTTGGCAGATGTACATGGGTGTTACTTTAGGTGTAGATTGCAGGATCTGTTAGGACATTCTTTTTCTCAAAAAGGTACAAAAGTTTACATAAAAAACAGACATTTCCAACACAAATTGAGGTAAAAAAAACAAAACACACACACACACACACACACACACACACACCAGAATGCAAGAAATGAAGTGTTTGATGCTCAAAAACAATGTTCAAATGAAACCAACACCCATGGATATGTGTTAATTGGAGGAAATGGGGGGGATTTGGTCCCATTGGACCCCATTCCCCTATTAAACATTAATAAATTGCCGTAGTAGTCGTAGTAGAGAAAACACAAACTGCTGACACACGTTTGTTTAAATATTCCCTGTGTAAAACAGAGGAGCTGTACTTGATCATATTTATATCGAAGCATAATCACAAGGTGTTGATGTTTTGTTTTTTATCTCTGCAGGTGTTTTTGCAGTTGACTCAAGGAAACGCAGAGGCAGGGGGCGAGGACGTACCGCTGTCAATCTCAGAAACGCTGTCCGACACCGGATCCATCGACAGCTTCCCTTCAGACCCCAGTGGGAGCATCTCCAGCTTTGGGGACCAGATCAGTACGTCTCATAGCATTTTTCTCACATTCCTTGTTGCACCCGCTAACCTTTATCTCGCTGTTCATCTGTCCAGAAAGCAGGAGAGTGAGAAAGTAAAGTCAATCCTGCGTCAATGTGTGTTGTAGAGCTCACTGGGTCATCCGTGGTGCGTGGCCTGGCCCTGGCCTGGCAACAGATGGCAGCCATCATGGTCAAG
This sequence comes from Lepturacanthus savala, assembly GCA_030544235.1. NCBI lineage: Eukaryota > Metazoa > Chordata > Actinopteri > Scombriformes > Trichiuridae > Lepturacanthus > Lepturacanthus savala. Next base: position 21,664,988 of record CM060470.1, read on the forward strand.
AGGTTCCTCCACAGCCGCAGAGACTGGAAAGGCCTGATCTCCCAGATCCTGCTTCCCGTCCTGTTTGTGGTGATCGCAATGGGCCTGGGTTCCATCAAGAAAAACCTTCGAGACTACCCTGAACTGGAGCTCAGCCCCGCAATCTACAAAGTCGGACCGAGCTACTCTTTCTTCACGTGAGTCTGCGAACGGAATAAAAAGGGAGTTGATGGGAATAGGCATGTTTGGAATAAACCCTTCAGTTTTAATTGTTTATCTGTTCATATGATAAGACGAATGTCACTTAGACCCAAGTGGCACCAAATAAGCACACTGAATCCCCTGAAACAGAACAACTTCAAAGTGATTGTGTTTTTATTGTTATCCACATGTAAATTATAGCAAAGCTAGATGGCTAGATGGCACCTTAATGTACGGGTTGAGTTTCAGCTCTGAGGGGGCCAGGGACCAGACACAAGCTTAAAAACCAGAAAATTATATAAAATGAGTATAAAAATATATTCATTACAAATTATAGTATAATGTATTTGCACTGCTGCCTTGAACAATATTGGGCCAAGGAGGTCACACAGGTTTCCTGAGAAAAGCTATGTTTAGCTAGTAGAACAAAATATTTCTGTTTTGTAATTTGTCTTATATGCTCCCAAACTGATGCAGATGCAGACATGTCTGCAGTCGTAAACACTAGACCATGAACTGTAAAAACATCATAGTGCGTTCAGAGTGAACAAACAGCCATGAAGGTTGTTTAAAATGGGAAAGTTTCTTTTTTCCCTATTTTCATTTGTTGAAATGACAAATACAAACAACTGCCAATTTTTTCTTGTTTCATTTACTACAACAACATTCCTAATAATCCAAGAATAATTATTCTAATAATTAAGACAAAATCTTCAAAAGTCCATAGAATGATCAAATAAAATTGTTAGTAGCATATTCTTGTACAAGTTTCTCTGTGGTGATTTTCCATGTTGTTTTACTGCTGCATTTTTTAATAATTAGATGCTAAAATCACAACAATATTCCATTGATTTATACATAGGTATATTTATAATATTCTATTAAAAACCTTGATCTACAAATTGAACACGGCTTGACATGAGGGAGTCTCTACAGTGAAAGATGAAGATTTGAAATCATGAAAGCTTTAACTGCAACACCACCGTCTGGTTTAGCCGAATATTTGACGATGCTTTGATGCATCTCATTGTTTGATTGGCCCAGTGGGCTCCCACATCGTTTGTATGGGCTGCCATGTCGTGAATATGAATCTGTAGTTTGTTGAAGGGCAGATGAACCTTGTGGAGGGGGAGGGCGATAGAGATGAAGAAGGCCAAGATGCGAGATCAAGTTGAGTTAAATTAAAAGTGTCAGAAGCCTGCGAGATGTCTTCATTCTTGAGGACTGCTGTTGTTTGATCAAGTGGGTCTGTAGCAAGGGAGCAACCTCTGAGGTGCTAATCCAGATCAAAGGCCGCGTGGGTGCTCTCCCCAGGCCTCTTTAGCTCCATATACAAAAGAGTGTGGAAAATGATATTCATTTATTTATTTTTAGAGCAGCGTTAAGGCCAAAAGACGCCACCACCGAACAGCGTGTGTCAAAACAGCCGCCCCAATTATTTTCTTTGTACAACCACACACTAAACATTCACTTTGTTCTCATGTCTCAGTCGTGTTGAGCACAATCATCTCTTGGTGTCGATGGATGCATCAGGTAGTTTATATTCATATGATCCCAGTGTCTTCACTCTAGCTTTAAAAATGCGTTTGATGCAGCCTCTGAAAGGTGGTAATGTGTTAATCTGGTTTTCTTTGTAAATATTGTGTAAAATGTTTCAAATTAATCGTAAGCCTTAACATGTTATCATTACATTTTTATGCCAATACACTCAGCACCAATCAGCTTGAGATGTGCAGGGAGGGAATTATCGAGCCAAACACACTGGAGGATGATTATGTGGCCAGATGGAGCAGCCCTGACTCTTCTTTTATTAGTCCAGCTCCTCACAGTGAGGATGTTTTATTATAATAACTGATTAGGTTCCCTGTGGTTATTTGATACCACATTAGGATTGCCACCTTCAATGTGTAAAATGAGGGAACAACTTACCCTCATATTCAAGGGATAGAAATCAAGCAGGGGTCTGGGGGGTCCTCTGCACTGCGATTTCCTGCATTCTGTTGAATTTTTATGTACCAATTTATGCTTTGATTTCAAAGTCATCTGCTAATCTCAGTCAGAATCAGAATGAGAATCGACTTTTTTTTACCAAGTTTTGCCATGTAACTGTGTGACACAGATATTAGGATTTACATATAAGAAGTAGAATAAAATAAAATAGAAATAAGAATAAAATAAAATTTCAGCTAAGTTAAAAAAATGCAAATATGCATTTTAAGGTGCAGATGAAGTCAATAGGAGCAAAAAAAAGTGCAGTTGCATCAATTCATCAATTATATTATAGATTAGGACATAAGATCACAGACATGGGAAAAATGTTTGGTCTAGAAATAGAAATAATCTATAATCTAAATCTAAATAGATATAACCTAGAAAAAAAAGAGATTTTTATCAGATTTTTGTCACGTCTCTCTCTCTCTCTCTCTCTCTTTCTCTGTCTCTCTCTCTCTTCATAAGTAGCCAGTCAGACGCCTGAGGACCAGTCCAGCATTGAAGAAATATAAGGAGGCAGTTTGCCAATAAGGGCCTTGTAAATAAATAAAAACATAAATCAGGCCTCTGAGCGAGGGAGGACCAATCAGGACACAATGATGTGGACAATCGGCAGCTCTGGAGATAAACCTGAGGGCCGAGTGCTAAACGGCATCCAGAGAGTTGAGAGCTGGACCGGGGGCAGGCCTCCAAACGATCTCCCCATAATCTATAACACACATAAAAACAGCTTTGGCAATTCTCTTTCTACAAGACATTTAGGAAAATTGACTTGTTTTTGCACAAAAATCCTGTTTTTAACAAGATTATCAATATGGAAGCTGAATGCAAGCTTATTATTTCTCACATTATTCCAAGAATTTGAAATTATAGAAGAGTAGGGGATGAACATATGGGACAAATCATATCCTGTATTCATTATGTTTCTATACAGGACAGTCCCTTATTATAGACAACACACCAGGTCTTAATCCAGTTCTCTATGAAGACGACTTTGATAAACACCAATTGTGAATTCTAATTATTCACAAAGTCACAGAAGTCCAGATTGATTTAAAAACATCAGTAATAATTAAACAAAAAACTGTCTGTTGTTGTGGTAATTAAAGCTGGACTTTGTGTTTTCTTCCCCCACAGCAACAACAATCCAGACTCCAGTCGGCTGGTGGACACCATGATGTCATTCCCGGGGATCGATAACAGCTGTCTCGACAAATCTAATAATCTGTATGTAATCACACCTCAAATACTGATTTATTTTTTTTTCTGAAAATTATAGATTCGAAAGTGATGCTCAGGGAGCCCGGGCTCTGCGCTTATTTGTATTCCGCTCTTTTCCACACATAAAATATTTTCATATTTCTCTCATTGTCATTCTTTTCATGCCTCCTCCCTCACCTTGTTTCATTTTACTCATCTGCCTCTTTCCAATTCCTGGCACTCTCTTCCTCTGCTCTTTCACATCTCTCCCTCCACATTTTGCTAGCCCTCAGCTCGACGTATGTGGCAGAAATCTTCCAGCACGCTGTGTGACGTGCAAGCAGCATTTGTATTCCATGTACCCTTTATGTTTATGTGGGAGATTTTGCCCTTATATGGACTGATATCAATGTTGGCACTCATGAACCAGACCTCGGAGATGTTATAGACTCCCTGCTCCCAAAAAAGAGAGAGATTGAGAGGGGTTCAAAATAGACTCCATGTTTTTCATGATAGTTGTGTAAACCAAATCCAGTAAATCCCCTACATGAGTCAATGTTGTCAGCTATCCTATTATGCACTGCAAATAATTGTATCTTATCAGAGGGAGATATCTTGTATTTAGTACATGAAGTCCAATATTGAGTAGAATTATCTTATTCCATTGGCAAATAGTTTTACTTATTTCAGTTTTTTTCAAAGAATTCGAGATGAAAAGTCAGAATTATGAGATAAAAAAAGATAACATTAAGATAAAAAGTCAAACAATTTAATCTTGTTTTAACTAAATTGGCCCAAATCCAGAAAAGAACCTTGAAATAAGAACAATGATTTGCCAGTGGAATAAGATATTTCAAGTTGATTCTACTTAATATTGGACTAACTGGACCAAAAACTTGAAAATGAATCACGAAAAACAGGAAATGTCAAATGAGTTACTGAAAAAGGATGATAAATTTTAAATATATACTACCAGGTACTAGGTTTTTCAGGTTACACTACATGACAGTTTCGTCAGTGACCCTAAGATGTCATTTTTTGCTCTGTCTAAGATAATGCACACAGGTATCGCTAAAATCTTTTTTGAAGTACATAGCAACATGTGGGGAGAGTTGAATATCAACTCATGCGAGCACACATTTTGTTTGCAGCGCTTTTTAAACAGCTTCGAAAACTGCTTTCAATTAACACAAGAAATATTTAGAATCCAATCTCACAAGGTCACGTGGGCTTGCAGCTACAGCACCGTATGAATAATGGATTTCACCTTTTTATTTCACCGTCACATCTACTCAGTTTCCAGATGTTGTGGTGTGTGTCCAGGGATCCTCCTGTGGCATTATCATGCTCTGCAGACCACCATCACTTCACTGAGCCACCATTTCACATTTGTGAATGTCTGTTTTCCAGGGTCTGCAAGAAAAGCACAAACACCTGGAGCTCCAGTGGGAACAGATCCAAAGCGTTTAGTGTCTGTAAATGTACCCACCAGAAAGAGGTGAGACTGTGTGTGTGTGTGAATTTTTGTGTTTTCCCAATTTTACATCCATGGACATGTGTGATATATTTTTTTTCTGCTCCATACCATGCAGATGTGTGATAAGCACAACTTCCAGCCACCACATAAGAAGACCACATCCTCTCAGGTTGTTTATAACGTGACGGGTTTCGATGTGGAGAATTACCTGGTGGCAACAGCCAACGACTTCATCAGAAACAGGTGAAAGCAGCTTATATTCACATCAACCGCATTAAATCACATTGGGAATTTAGCCCACGTTTTGTTTTCACCTTAATTTTTATAGATTTCCCTTATTTTATATTTTCATTTTACAAACAGCAGAACAAACAATCCAAAAACAAGGAGACAAAGAACAGTGATCTGCTAGAAGACACATTCCTTTGTCCATCCTTTCACTCAGCGTTTTCCTCTATCCTTTCGACTGTCAGACGCTATTCAAGATTTTGTACCGTGTCAAGATTTTAGCTCACATTTAATTCACTGCAAAAACTGAAGTCTTAACAGGTGAAAATATCTTGTCTTTGTACTTCTTCATGTTATTTTCCTGATTTGGGTCAATTTAGTCTTGTTTTGACAAAGCAATATTTAATTGACTAAAATCAAGACAAAAAACAAAAAATTAAAATAAGCTAAATTATCTACCTGTGGAATAATGTAACTACTGAATATTGATTAATTGTACTTAACTTTATTGTTGCAAAGTTCGAAAAATTCACTGTAAAATTCTGATAAATTATCAGAAACTTTCCATGGGAAATTGAACTCATGAATTTGGGAAATATTCAACATTTAGTAGCCAACTTACCAGCTAGTTAGCTACTGTATGAATATATTTTTATTTAATATTTGCAAGGTAAACAATAATATCATTATAGATTAAACATATTCACAGCAAAATACTATCAAAATGTGCATCACAAATTTTGGACAAACTTTATGGGACAGAACTGTATTTGCTTCATCCACCACAGCGTTTGGGAGTTGCTGGATTGCGTGTTTGCTGAGTTTGATGAGGGAAACCAAAAAATACCATTAGCTACATAGTAGTAGCTGAGCAGCTTGTGGCTCTGCTCTGCTGGTCTGGAAACAGCTTGTATCAATAAAAAAAGGTAAAGCACGCTTTGACTATGGGAATCATGACGATAGGTGAATTTAAAAAAAAAAATGTTGAACTATCCCTTTCAATGTGGTTGTTTTAGCAAAGACTAGTCCTGAGCCAAGATTATGCTACAATATATTTTCTCCAACTATATTTAAGCTTCTTGTTAAGGGCCAACCTTATTCCTGTTTATTCCCATGTATTCCCGTTAATTTCTATATATTCCCATGGAAAGTTTCCAAAATTTTACAACCCTAATTGTACTAAAAGCAAGATATTTTCACCTGTTAAAATTCAGATTTTGGAATGTAAATAGTTTACTCAGCTGGAAATGCTTGACCTTCAGTAACTTTCAATCCTTTCAGTTATGCATAAATACATGCTTGTGTGCTCTTGTGCTTTTACCTAAAATGCTTTTCATCTGTAGGTTGATTAAAAGAAAAACAGCCAAGCACAAATATCACAGTGTAGGCCCAGCAGCTCTTTGTTTTGATCTCCATTGATGTGTTTTTTTCAGGTACGGTGGGTTTGACTTTGGCATGAAACTCCCTCCTGACTTACAAATGGATCTTACGGGGGTGCCCAAAAACCGCACACTATCCAAGGTAACTGTCTCTGCTGCCTTTCTGCTGTCTGGCTCATTATCGCTCTTAATTTCCATCCTAAGGACCGGTTGGAAGTTAAAACGTGACATTCACGCAGATTGAGTCAAATTCTCACACCATTGGTGTCATAACACATAAAGACTGAATGTCAACGACAACGTGTGCAATCATCGTGTCTTTAAAGCCTCGGTTTCAAAATGCTGGAAAATGATTATATTGCTGAGATGTAGTAGACTTATATAACCTGAGCTGTGTGTGTATGATGGTTTCTCTGTGTGTGTGTCTGTTTCTGTGTAGGTCTGGTTCAACCCAGAGGGACATCACACAATGCCGGCATACCTGAACAGCCTCAACAACTTCATCCTACGCTCCAATCTTCCAGCAGACAAGGATCCACATAAATACGGCGAGTGCATTTTTGTTTACTAAATAAAAAAAAGAACATTGTAAACGGTATGTTTACCCATGGTTCATTGCACTGGATTAAAAGCAGGGGGTGCTGTGTGTCCTTAGACTTACATGACTATGCGCGGTGAATACTGATGAGTCCCACTGCTAGGGAGGGAGGGGGGGGCTCTGCTGAAGAGGAAAAGGCTAAACCACGTTTTCATTACTGTTTCAGCTCTGAGTATCCTGACCATCTGCCTGCGGGCATGAGTACATATGCATTCACAACATATACACACACATGCACAGAAAAACGTTCATAAATACATACATGCACAGGAATACACACGCACATGAAAAGTGAAAACGATTTAAACACGACCCGCGAACACACAGCAGTAGCTGAGCCGAGGGAGTCAGGGGTGGAGATCCATAGAGATTACTTTTCAAGGTGATAGTTTATCTGTCAAACGGGCTGCTCTAACCGCCACACCACGCTCGACCAGAGACCAACTCTGGGATGGAATCCTCTAGGGGTCTGCATGGAACATATTTTTTTCTCATTCCTAGTCTTGCAGAATTTCTCACCGTAGCGACCACGGACGTGTTATCAGACTCCTGTCCACCGAGGAATTCTGACGACATCCACCTGCAACAGTGTTTTTTCTGTCGAAACTTTGTCAGCTTTCCCGAGCGCAGACAAAATAGAGATATTCAACTGTTTGAATTGACAGGTTTCCTATATGCAAGCAATCAAGGATGCATGTGCAGACACACTCATGCATGTGTTGCTTTTGGTATCTGTTTATGTAAATGTATTAGATAATGATTTACATCAAGTTTGGTGGTAGGGTGCAGATTTGGCCAAAGATGAAGACATTATACTTTGATACCAGATCTCAGTGACTATTAGGGGCTCCAATCTTATATTATCTGAATTTTGATATAACAAATATTCTAGTAATGTGACAATCCCAATGTTGATTCAGAAAGTTGCCATCCTATTATTGGTTGTGCTGCACATTTGCGATCAGAAAGAAAACTAACCGTTGGCCTGGGCCCTCGAGTTATATTTGTAGCAATATCAAAATCCTTCTGTTTCCTCAAAATATATTAAACAAACTAGACTTTGGTGCATGAAGGAAAAGCTCATAAAAACAATGTCAATGCAGAATATATTTAGTATCAGCCCCACATGAAAAGAAATTCACACACTTTATTTTTTCTTTAAAATATTATAAGGGCAACAGGATGCATTTGCCATCAAAAGCCATCATTTTGCACAGCTGTCAATTCTGACCAGATTGTGAAGCTAATGGCTAATTATGCATCTTAATGGAGGGTTTCTTTTTTTTGAAAGAAGAAAAACATTTCACTATAATTTTTCATGCGATATAAGACTCAAAAAACAAAATCAGACATGTTGAGCTTTTCAACAGTGGTTATGGTTTGTTTTCATCTTCTTCTTTTCATCTTCGAAACAAACAAAAGACTGAAACTGAAATAAATCTTAATATAAATATATAATCGAGATTATAATAATATATAATTGAGACTACAAGAACTGTAAGTGGATAAACATGGTAAAAATATAAAAAATGTTATTGGTCAATACATTTTTGCTATTTATTTGGCTCACTTTACAGCCAGAGTTAAAATATTGGTAGTTTGTTGGCTACATTTTGTTGAGGAAAACGGTTCATTCTGAACTCTGTTTTCATGTGTGAATCAGAATATTTTTCCTTCTCTTCATATTTGTTTTTTTGCCTTAATGAAATTCACCTGGCACTTGATCATGGAAACACATCTATTATAATTATATTATAATAGATAATATTATTATAATTACGATTTGTATTAGTGCATATTATAAAGAAATAATATCCTTCTGAGCTGTTTTGTAATTCAGCTGTACTTTAAAGGTTTAGTTATTATTCCTGTCAGTATGATTATAAATCTGCCTTTAGAGCTGACACATGATGATGTGCTTGATGGTTTTATTAAAAGTCTGTAATTCACAGGAGAGAAGTTACAAACGTGCTATTAAATAGGATTGGAGTTTAAATATAGTTCCTTTCTGTTCTTTCTGTTTCTGATCTAATTTAATTCAAGGGTTTTATATTCCAAACTTCAATATTAAAAAAGGGAAAAAAAGCAATTAATTGAGTTAATGTTAATTAGTTAAGTTAATGTTGTTTCCCGTTGAAAAAGATGTAAGCCACATGTTGGAACTTACCACTTTAGAGGAGTATTGATGCAGTGTTGATGATTACAAATCAGACTTGGATTAGTTGATAGAACCTGTCAATTCCAACCAAACCCGCTGTTCTTTGTGCGATAACACACACTCCTCTCAGAAACATGGTTTATGTCTGTGAGCATCTAGGGGGTGAACATGAAGAATGAAGAAAATTATATTTCCTTTGTGTACACTGGCAAATTAAATAATTCTGCAGTATATATTTGAAATTGACTCTCCTGGTTTAAGAGAATATCACTGCTCATTTGTTGTTCTCTGTACAGAAAAACAGACATATTTTATAGTTTTCTGCTGCTAACATAATATTCTGCTTCTTCCTATTACAGCCATTTCACTTTCCAGTCATCCCTACTTTGGCCGGGCGGATGATGAAGACTCAATGTAAGGACTGCGTTTTAAATTTTGTTGTCAGAATTAAACAATAGCAATGGCTTTGTGTGCAAAAAATAGACCCTCATTAGCATTCTAATTGGTGAAAATATTATAAATAAACGTTATTGCTAATTGTTTGGTTTTGCCCGGGATAATTTGTGTAAGCATAAGCTACTTTCCTATTCAGGACAGAGGAACATGACAGCAGTATTTACCCATATTTGATTTTCTAAATGGATTTCTCTGAGCTTGCACTATTGATCAGACTCCCAATATAATGAGTGTTTACCCTGAAGGTGGCATAGAGGTGGATTGATTCCACTTCACTTCCCAAAATTAGTTTATTCAAAATACTCTACATATGGCTTCAGATACCCCAGACTTTGTAGAAAGAGCTTGCATGTATGTACCTACCCATGTGTTTTCCAGTGGATTAAATCAATCAGAGAGTGGATTGAGGGTCAGTTTTCTCCAGAGTCTTTGTAGGTCTATTTCTTGTTCACTGGCCTTCAGTTTTTCCACATTTCTTTATGCATGTCAGTAATGTGGTCGTAATATATGTTGCGAGAATGTTGGAAACAGTTTTTTTTTATTTCTGCAAACCACAAATATGTTAAATGTTGAAGTTTCAGACAAGTTGATGTAGTTCAAGCAAAATTCCAATTAACTTTCACTTTAATTAGCATGAGGGAGTGGGCTGGGTAGATGGCTTAATAATTGTTTCATGGACTGGAACTGCAAAACAGCAGCAGACGCCTGTTCAATCTTAAAGCTTGGCTATTGGAAGAACAACACTGTTGCCACAACCATACCTAAAACTGTTTAACCTTTTAATATTCCAGAACTCTGCACTTTAATCACCTTCTGATTTTTTTTCTAATTATTTTCTTTTCTAAGGCTCAAATCTTATTTATCTTATTCTTTTTCTAATTTTTTTCTTTTTTTTTTTTTGTCTGATTCTCATGTTGATGTCATCAACCTGCAAGTACTTGGAAGGAAGGAAGCTGTTGGCTATAATCTTGCATATTTAAAAATATATATGTTCAATAATATGGATTGTCCCTCTTTTAAATAAATAAACTCAAAACTCACTTTTAACCAGACGTTTGTCCCGTCACATCTTATATTGATCATTTTAACCCAAACCATGACGATACTCCTAATTCTAACCAAGTACCTTAACCTAACCACATGTTAACCACAGCATAAAACCAGTATTTGTGAAAATATGCACACATAAAAAAAACATTGATATGACACCTGTCGCCAGTTGACATTCGTTGTATCCACTGTTTGCAGAAAGCTAAGCTGTCATTGTTTCCCTCTGGGGACTGTTTTGAGATAAGGAGCCTGCTCAGTAGCTGCCGCCGCTGCTGTCGATCCTCTATAGCTGGAACGCCCACCACATATCCCTCTCTACTATTCTTTCTCCTTTGCCATCCCATCACTTTGCCAGCCTCATCCTCTTTGTTCAGCTTATTCTGGTCTGGCCGGCGGCAGGCATCGTGGCCTGGCCAGAGGAGGGAGGGAAAAAAAGTACCAGTATGCAGGCTCAGCAAGAGGGCAGGAGATTCTCTGGGATGAAGAAGGTGGCTGTTTCTGTTCAGGGAGAGAAAGTGAGGGATCAAAGCAGCTGGTTGCGTCCTTTCTGGACAACAGACCCAGCAGCCTCAGAGCAGCACCACTGTTTAACTGCTATACAGCAGCACTGGTGTGATGCTCTTTCCTACATGAAACCATCTGTTTCTCTTGCAGTTATTATCATTCACGGGCAAGACGGCAGCGTCTCTTTAAACAAAGCTGTGCTTTTTTCTAATAGAATTCCAATTATTGTGAGCCACTTCAATAGTTCAAATGAGTCACTTCTTAATATGGAACCATATGAGAGTTCACAGGAGGAGTTCAAACCAGGGTTTTCTTTTCTGAAAATAAATCACATAACGTTATCTTTCATTTCCAAAGCAACTCAGCAGAGTGTATTGATTTACACGTTGCAGTTCTCAGATCTAAACATGTAGCCTCCGTGTGCAGAGATATTATTCACTATATATTAGTATATTATTCACTAGAAATGACAATAAGTGACAAGTGTTATTGGTGCCTTTTTATTCACAGCGTCCAGGGAATGCTCCAGATCCTCGTGGCCATTTGTGTGCTGATCGGTTACGCCATCACGACAGCCAGCTTTGCCATCTACGAAGTCAGCGAGCACCACAGCGGCTCCAAGAGGCTCCAGCACATAGCTGGCATCAGTGAGCCCTTCTACTGGGCGGTGAACTTCTTTTATGACATGGTAACATCTTCTTGTCGCTTTAAACGATACTCAAGTGAATATCTGGTTAATTTAGTCAAACCCTTGTGTGTCAAAGTCGTGCAGATCAACTGAACTGTAGATATATGAATATTGTACACGATCATTAATAGATTGATTCATAATCAGCAAATGAAATGAGATACTGTACCTGTCCCGCAGCTCATCTATATGGTTCCTGTCATCGCAACCATCGGCGTAGTCGCAGCCTTCCAGATTCCAGCATTTACGGACCGGCAGAATCTGGCTGCCGTCACGCTGCTTCTCGTGCTCTTTGGGTGAGTATTATGGTGTCATGACAACTGCTGAGCTTGACACGTTGTCTGAAAATGTTTTCAAAGGGATTTTAGGAGCAGAAAATTTGAATTTACAAAGTCGCCTCGCTAGATAAGTCAAAACAAACTGTTTACGCTAGTGTTAGAGGATACAGAGTTAACAGTGTTAACAGTATTATGGCTTGAGCAGTGAATTTTGTGTCAGTGCTGACTGCAACAGCCTGAGGAATGCAAAAATCTCATATGTTCTGATTAAGTGAATGCAGATTAAAATAGAAAAACACTCTGAGAGCACAGATCTCCAACAAGCATATTGTGACTCCCAGCCAACATTGTTGTCCTATACTATGCAGGTGCAAGATATCACCTTTAAACAGGCCCCAAACGATGGCACCTGTCTAACGGTATATTTACCGCAATGTTACTAAACTAAAAAAAAATCACAAAAGAAATCAGGATTTCTTCCAGATTATCACAAAAATTTAATCATCTGTACCATTCTCAACATTCACTGAAAATTTGACAAAAATCCACCCAGAACCGTTTGAGTTATCTTGCTAACAGTCAGTCAGACAAGCAGACAAACGCCAGTGAAAACATAACGTCCTTAAAGGAGGTAATTAAGTAGGCACATCAAGATTCCTTGGACATAATACGGGGGACATCAGAAATTGTCTGATGAGGGATTAAACTTCAGGGCCAACCTCTGATATGTCTGTGCTTTTGGAGGAGCCAAAAGGAGTTGATATCCAGTCCAAGACCTTTTCTCTGTTTAGCTATTTACTTTACAGCCAGAAACTTGAAGCACAAGAATGGGGCTGGAGGTTTACACATAATTAACTAATAAAAGGGTAATTCACCAACAGACTCCCATAGATCCCAAGATGCCATTTGGCTAATGAGTTCTGCCTCTGTGCAGCTCTCAACACAGACTCATTGGTTGTATGCAACTGTAGCAACCACAGCCTGCTCTAACGTGATTGGTCTATGCTGTTCATTATACTCTGTGTCAAGGATCAAAGGAAGGATATTTCATTGTATAGCTGCTATAGAATAATTTTAATTTATTTTAAGCTTTTGTGTATTTTATGCACCTTGACAACCTGTATTTTCCTTTGTGGATATTAAATATACCTTGTTTCAGGTCATCCAGTTATATATTATATATGTGTGTTTGTAGAGATTACCTTGCTGTAGGACAATGATCCTCAAAATACAGCCAAAGCATCCAAGGAGTTTTTGTTTTTTTTCATGGCCAAATATTGAAATGGTCTTGACCGGTGGGTCTGTCAATCAACTGACCTCATTGAAACAGAGCTTATGTTTCCCGTCTTTCAATGTATGTGACTCAGTGTGTTACCAGGTTGAATTTACAGAGTGGAGCATAAGGACGTTTCAAATGCAAATACATCTCGATTTCTCAGTGTTTCTTACAAAGACAGATGGTGATAGGAATGAAAGGCTGAGAGAAAAAAAATTGCTGCCAACATGATTATCTTGTTCAAGCCAAACATACGAAATAGAGGGATGGAGATCTGGAAGCAACAAGCTATTAGCAATAACAACATTACTGAGGCTACATAGCTATCATCTCAAATTCAGTGTCTATCTTTAACCTTTTTAGTTAAAAACTTAACCCCCAGGATCTATCTTATCTTATCTGCAATGCAAAATTCAGCGATTAATAACATAATAGATCAAAGATCAGTTATTTCTCTATAAAATCCTACTGTAGAAGACACGCTGAGGATCATTACAGAACATAAAGAATATATTTATAGATTCTAAAAGGAGATTATAAAGGGCCCAATTAAATAATCACAGAAACAGTTAAATTAGATATCAAAATAGTCATTAGTTACATTCCTACTACTGATATTATATTAAGATCTGTATTTATTGTATTGATAATGTGTGCCTCAATATATATATATATATATATATATATATATATATATATATATATATATATATATATATATATTAATACTGTAACAGCAACATTGTGTTTTACTACAGATACAATACTTTATTTAGTCCTATAGCTCAGGTTTCGGCTCAGGTTTTCTCATGCAATAAATGAATAAAACTCAATGCTGCAGATAAACAGGTGTTTTAAAAGCTTAAACATAGACAAAAAAAGAAAAGAAAGATTGACAAAAAAGAGTGTGACTAGGTAACTTCTTCATACACCCTTTAGAACATGGAATGGTTATTTTTTATGTTGTTATAGAGTTGTCTCATTAAATGAATATATCATTAAACTAAACATTTTACATATTTATTTATTGTATTTTAATGGCTTTAAATGAATAAACAAATAATAATAATCAGTTGAGAATACATTTCCATGGCATTCGTTTGATTGATCAGTTAAATCCCGCACCGGGAAACATCTGGATCAGATTATTCGCACCATTCCCCAGATGTAACTGAACTTTCAGCTTGTGTGTTTCCTTTTTACTGTCAGGGCCGAGTCCTGAGCCCTAGATCTTAGAAGGCCAAGTCAGCACTCTGCTCCTCATTTATCAGACAGATGTCTCCCTCCCAAGCAATGAATAATCACAGCCCTCCATCTGTCAGCCTGCACCCACCTGGTCTGGTCTGCAGCCTTCATGCTTCTGTTCCTTGTCATGCCTTGGCACCCGCACTCTGCCTACCAAGCACCTTTTTTTGGGCATGGCACGCAGATGATTTGTCTCTGTCTGGCTCTATCTGTTTGTGTCTGTCTCTTTCTGTTCCCACCCTAGTTTTCTCTTTTTCATCTCCCTCTCCGTGCCTCTTGTCCGTCTGTGTGTGTGTGTCGCTGACCCAGACACCCCAATCAAATGAACAAGCACATTATGTGAGAGTAAAGAGAGAAGAACAAAAAAAGGGAAAAGATGTTCTGCCACTGGGGGAATAAAGGAAGAAGTAATTTATCTTCCTCCCTTTTGGCATCATGACTGAATGTTTACCCTCCTCATGGTAGGTTTTTTTCTTCCTTCTTTCACTTTTCAGAATTCTTTGGTGCCTAGTTTCATCAGGCTCACAGTTGCTTTGCTTATTCTGTCCAAGTCCTGATATACTTAAAAGGGGCAGATCAAGCTCTTTGTTTGCAGTTATTTGGAATATCTTTGTTAAACATGGTTGGAGTTCTAAAACATGAGGTTAAGTTAAAACAAAATCTGCAAGTCAAAAGGCTTCAACCTGCACTGAACGCACTCTCAGGCAGAGATTGAACTGAACAAAGGGTCAATATTATAATAAATATGGAGTATTTGAAAGGTAAATCATGCAAATATATTCCAGCAGATCCCCGGATTTAGAAATACAGACCTGGAAATGTGCAGAATGTGTCCTCTTTAAGTTTCAGGCCTTTTCAGTTAAAATATGCAGGTTCATGTTATTTAAGAAAGCTCAATGTGGCTTTTCTGTGTTGGAATCCAACCTATCCAGATCCCCAGTGGGATTAATTTTAGTGTGTGGAGTTAATTTGACTTGACGCTGTGTTTAAAGTTATTCTGTCATTGTCGGTTTCTCAGGTTCGCCACCTTCCCCTGGATGTATCTGCTATCAGGTGTCTTCAAGGATGCAGAGATGGCCTTTATAACCTATGTGTGCATCAACCTCTTCATCAGCATTAACACCATCATGTCCACCTCCATCCTCTTTTTCCTGGGAGAAATTTCAGTGGGCAACCACGAGGTCAGTGCAAACCACCTGAATCAATACATCTTTTTGTCTTTTTCAGTCTTTTTCAGTCTTTATCTTTTGTGTTTTCATGTACTGTTTGCCCGTCATCTCCTCAGTGATTTTTCAAACTTAAATAAAGGTGTTATTTTTCATGGCAGCTTGACTGTTGAATGAAAACTCATTTGACAGCATGACATTGACCACAATTGTAGTATTTGAGTTGCACAAGCGGGAGAAGAGAAACCAGCGCTGGGCAATATGACCAAAAATTGATATCACACTATTTTTCAAAAGTGTTATTTGACTGTATTTTTTTCATGCATGACTAGGTATTAAATCTATTTTCTAATAATTTAAAGAATAATTACTGCAATAAATTGGCTTAGAATTGCTTTTCTTGTTGTGCAGTCGCCTTAGCTAATGCATCTTTGAGTGATGTCTGACTCGCATTTTGTGTAGCGGTGCCAGCGTTAACGTTACCTGCAGATGTGGGAGAGTTTCTTGCATTCTCCAGATTCTAGGCCATGTTTGTGGCAGAGGTGGTGAAGCAAATTGCTGGTGTTGCCTCCTGCGGCTACAACTTTAGCCCAACAGCCTTTACAGTTTATGGTTGGTTGATCAGCATCAGATTTTTTAAAGGTGAAGTACTTCCACACAACTGACACGGCTCCTCTTTTTGGTAGAAGTTCCTCTCCATCTGTGACGTTTTCTCCGTCCATGTTGTTCAACCCCTCAACACACATAGGCTGTGCTCTCACATGTAGCCACATGCAGCTTGCAAAACAGTCCCCCCAAAATGATGTCCTGCGGCGTGATGTTCTGCCACTCTTGTGTTCTCAACGTTTTGTACCTTAAAAAAAAAAAGGAAAAACACAGATATTCAGTATGAAACAGTATACGCCCAGCCCTAAGAGTAACTCTCCTCACAGGATGAGGACATATCCAAAGGTCTCACTTTACTATAAATCCTCATCCTCTCAATGTCTTCTACTCTGTTTTTCTCCCGCAGGCAGTTCAGGAAATCTTCCACAAGCTGAGCTACGCCTTCCTGATCTTCCCCCAGTTCAGCTTTGGGAATGGGCTGATGCAGCTGGCCAGGAAGAACATTGAGGTCCAGCTGCTCAGCGGCTACGGCATCGACGCTTATCAGAGCCCGTTCTCCGCAGACATGCTGCGCTGGATGTTCCTCTCCTCCTTCATCCAAGGCCTGGTCTTCTTCACCCTGCGCCTCCTGCTCAATAAGTTCCTCATCCGCAAAGTCAGGTGAGTAGGAAAACAGAAGCTGAGAATGAGAATGGTGATGCTCTGGATCAGGGATAGGCAACCCTGGTCCTGGAGAGCTACTGTGGGTGTAGTTTTTTGTTCCAACACACCTGATTCTACTAATGAAGGTCCTTAGCAAGGGCCCTAATGGTTGATTAGTAGAATGAGGTGTGTAACTGCTTGGTTGGAACAAAAACCTGCACCCACAGTGGCTCTCCAGGACCAGGGTTTCCCACCCCTGTGCACACAACTTATATATATATATATATATATATATATATATATATATATATATATATATATATATATATATATATATATATATATATATATATATATATATACAATTTGAAATTGATTCTGCTTTAACTGTGAAATGCAATTTGTGAAGCAATATACAATTGCTTTTCAGCTTTTTTTTGGATCGGGACCCCACTTTGACATCACAACACTCTGCCAAACACATTTAAGCTATTTCATGTGTTTTATTGTGGATGGAGGCAGAATAACCAGGAGAATTATATGAAGTTGTGACTCGAAGATTGAGAAACCTACAAACAATACATTGAATTGGATGTGGAAAGGAAGATTGTTTATGGTGAATTTGACTGTAGTGACTCATGCAATTAGAATATCCTTGAAAAAGTTCAGTAGTTTTTATCAGTCACTTTAGAAAGTGAAACTCATATAGATTCACTACACATCGAGTGAAATATTTCAAGCCTTTATTTCTTGTAATGAGATTTACTTTCTGAAGCGAATGGAAAAAATGATGAACTTTTTCATGAGATTCTAATGCACCTGTAACAAATATGACTGACCATCTCTTTTAAAGATTAAAGACTGATAACACTCTTTCAGATTCTCAATAAAAGATACCTACATGTTTTAAAAGGATCTGATCTCTGCTTTTGACCTGGAATAAAACACTCACTGTAGTGAAGATACAAATGCAGTGAATATGCACTGCAGAGCTATTCTATATATATTCTTTATATATATATATGTGTGTGTGTGTGTGTGTGTGTGTGTGTGTGTGTGTGTGTGTGTGTGTGTGTGTGTGTGTGTGGAATTACACATTTATGAAATGAAAAGGACAACAAAGATAGACACAGATTTATTTATTTTTTATAAAATATCAACCCTCGAAGATATTTTTGTCTGTTTCCTCTTTTCTGTTCCCTACAAATGATCTGCACACCTTGGAGATCATAAAAATAAAATATTACTCCCTTCGCAGGCGTCTGTTTTGCGGCAGGAAGACGGTGCCCCAGGAGGCTTGTGACGATGAGGATGAGGACGTCGCAACCGAGCACCTGCGAGTTTCCAGTGGAGCAGCGAGTTCAGACATTCTGCAGGTCAACCAGCTCACGAAGGTTTATCAGCAATTCAACAAGAAGGTCCCTGCTGTCAAGAGGCTCTCTGTGGGCATCCCTGCAGGAGAGGTGAGCCTGTATGATATCGTACATATGTGCAGTGTGACAATGAAGTGCTACAATGAAATAAGTCAGTACTTCCCCTATAGGAATATACTGTAGATAGCCAACTGAAATTAAATGAGCCAGGACAGTACAAAATGGGAACTAAAGGCATAATATGTATAATATATAAGAAATTACTTATATCAACATATGGCCAATTGATCACACACAGTTGGAGGATTTTCCTCATAAATCCTATTTAAAGGGACATTCACTGATAACTAACAAATAACTAACAAATTTTAGAACAGCGTTTGAATAAATATCATTCACGTTATTATAGCCCATCATCATTCACCAAATGACATTATCATCAATTATTGGAATACAATATTACCTAAGATCATGTCCCTCTGTGTGCTGTCTGCTGTAGGAAGTAATACTCCCAAAGAGACAGATGTCCTAAACATCTGTGTGAGTAAAAACATGTGCAAACTCATAGCATTCGCAAATAAATGTAGAAACTGCTCTACTAACTTTCAAATGTGCAAAATAACACGCCTTATCCAGTTAGTACTTTTGTCTCGTTTGCATGTAGTTGTGCAAAATACTGGGAGGAGACAGGAGAAATAGATTCATGTAGCACACACACTGTGATCTACCAAAACCTGAATGCATTTTCTGTGGTAGAGACAGTGTCTGAATCTAATTTGTTTCAAAGGGAGGTGCAAACGGCCTTGGAGACATATAGGCACAACGAGAGAAGCGTTTTATTCTTTGTTATATCAAAATATCACATATCACCATCATATGTATGTGATGGTATGTACTAACATATTCCTTCCTTAATACTTTGTATTAATTGCTCTCCAACCAAAATCCCCCCAAAACAGAAACATGGGTGATTCTTACAGTGTCTACTTGTCCACAGCAGCTTTATATTGTTAGAAAAGCTTCTTCCACAGCATCTAAAGGCTCAGATTAACGCTGCAGTGCAGGACAGATACGTTCCCTGTTTTAACCTTTATTTAATCACTTAAAAACGACTCAGATATACTTCAACACATATCAGGCTCTGTTCTAGCTTCATATTCAGCTTTTTATGAAGGAGACGCCACTCATCACAGCCTCTTTTAGAAACTTTCTTTGAACAAAAGGAACCTCTTTTCTCCTTGAAACACATTGCAGTACAAACGCTACTCTAACATTATTTATTAAACTATGTGACCACAAAGGTGAGATACATTCTAACAACTGCCGAAATAGTGTCGGTCCGATATAATAATATTATAATATTATAAATCTAATTTTTTTTTTTTTAATTTCTTTTCATTATTGTAGTAACCTCTGAACCATCTAAACATTTCCTGAAGAAAAGCTCAACAGTCACATAACTGTTGCCCGTCTGAACTCTCTATGGAAACCGTTAGGACATGCAAAACACATTTAAATGCTGCTGTCTCTGCCACGTTTGCACCTGTTGTCATTTAAACAATTAATCTTATCACCTTAAATTACCTGCAAAACATCCATCAACTATACACACGCATGCACAAGAATTCCAATGTATTTGTTTAAACATGTCTTTAACCTGTACAAATGGCAAGAAACTATGTTCTATTCTATTTTATTTTAGATTGCACGTACAAATTTGAGAAGATCTGGCCCTATATGTGTAGATCTGAATATTGACCTTAACATCTATGTGATTATTTGAAAAATCCTGTCATTGTATAATAATATTGTATATTCCTTACTAAGCGATAAATGTTCATTTGCAGTGCTTTGGTCTGCTGGGGGTGAACGGAGCCGGAAAAACAACCACCTTTAAGATGCTGACTGGAGATGTTAGTCCCACTGATGGAACCGCACAGATCAAGGACTGGGATGGGTAAATTGTTCATTTAATATAATTGGTGAAGCACATATTATGCAAACATGACACAGAATGAATTAAAACCTTGAGATTGTGTTTACGTTTTTCCTGCAGTGTGCTGACCTGCATCAAAATATGTTGCAGCCAGTTATTCTTTTGAGAAACTTAAACCTTTTTTGGATCACAATTACAATTTTACTTGTATACTAAATAGTATCAGCAGTGTCAAACGTCTTCACATTCATTACTCAGGTAGATATATAGATACAAGGTTTTTAAAAATACTTATGTAGAAGCATCAACGCAAGCTTTTACTCAAGTAAAAGTGCAATAGTTTTGGTTTCAAAACTACTTTAAGTGTAAAAATAAAAGTAATGAAAAAAATAGCTGCCCGGCAATCAAAATATATGAGCTCTGATCACTTTTTGGATGAGATATTGCAGTTTATGTGTTGTGTTTAAAAGCATTTGAACAGGTAATAGTGAATGAGCTAATATCCATTAAATATAATGCTCAAGAATGAGAACAAGTGATTTTTAGCCAAAAAGCAGTTTTTGGCAAGAGAAAAGATGTGTTTTATGCATTGTCCTTTTAAAGGTATAAAGGGGCAAAAAAGGCTGGATTGGTTATAATTTAGTGCA
Organism: Lepturacanthus savala; assembly: GCA_030544235.1. Lineage (NCBI taxonomy): Eukaryota > Metazoa > Chordata > Actinopteri > Scombriformes > Trichiuridae > Lepturacanthus > Lepturacanthus savala. The sequence continues at coordinate 21,686,067 of CM060470.1, forward strand.
CATAACAAATATTCTGGCAGAAAATCACTTTTTGGTAGTTTGTTTCATGAAAACAAGCTGAAATAAAAGAGGAGCAATGAAGATATTTTTAAAATATAAGTAGAAAGTACAGATAATTTGGGCAGGTGAAAAAGAATTACTCCAGTAAAATATAGATCCACAAAATTTCTACTTAAGGTAACAAAGTATTTGTACTTTGTGATGTGATACCACTGCTAAATAGGCTCAGAAAAAAACACATCTGCTTTAAAAACAGACGCTTTTTTCTTTTCTTCATATGTGTGACTCCATGCATGTTCTACAGCAGGTTGTTATTTTTATACTTGGGGCATATCCCTGCAAACTGAAGATGATTTATGAGAATCACGGTGAACTATATGACAGAAGCAGCCCCTCTCTGCTGAAAGAAGCTTTCATCTTTGCAGATGCCCAGCCTGTAATCAGTCTAATGCATCTTAGCTAGATTGCATTTACATAACGCAAATATTCACAAATGAGAGTTGTTATTGCTTTGCATTAGCCACGATGATTTTAATATAAATGGTTTTGGAGCAGCAGCCGTATCTCAGACCTCTTTCTGAGTCTTTCCTATACCAATCTGTTATATAACATGTGGTGGATACCACTCAAGAGAATCTCTGAATTTCCCCCCCCCCAGGCGGCTGGTAGACATCATGGAGTGCCGCAACGAGGGAATTAACATCGGCTACTGTCCCCAGGTGGACGCCCTGGATGATCTGCTTACAGGAGAAGAGCACTTGTACTTTTACTCTCGCATTCGTGGCATCTCAAAGAGCGAGATACACAAGGTAAGGACGAGTTGCAGACTCAAAGCTCTGGGTAGTGATAACACCATCCATAAAATGATACAGGATCTGATATGAATTCAAAGGTGCACTCCCACCATAGGACTCATCCCGCCTGATGCTTCCATGCATACTGAATCAGAGGGCGCGGAGGGTTTGAGTGATGTGCGCCGAACACTGTACTGTCTTGGGCGGCTCAGAATGTAAAAAGCTTTTGTTGTCAGCTCATGCAAACCAAACTTCTGAATTAAGCTGATGCCGTGCTTCAGCGCGGGCAAATTTACATTTAAACAATACTTTGATGATGAGAGGATCTCATTTGATGTGTCACTTTGCCCCGTTCTTCCCATTTATCTTTCTGAGAACTAATCAATCCTTGCTTCTGCGGTGATTACTGAGTGTGTCTGTCTTCTGCTGCTGACATGAGAGGAATCCGCAGATTAAACCATTCAACAGACGGCGTGATTTCTGATTTGCCGGAAATTATTATTTTTTTTCTTTCAAAAAAGAAGCCGAGAAGAAACAACACGAGGGAGGCGTGTGGAAATTGGTAAAAAATGTCATGACAAATCTAAATTGTATTTGGAAAAGATCTATCTGCTGTGTGTTCATCCCTCTTTCTCTCAACGTCTTTTTCCAAACCTGGAATGCACAATCGCAAAACATTTATTGCCTCTCGCTCTTTGTGACAGAAAAAAACACACTCACACACCAGCAACGATGCTCATAGACACACAACACACGTACGAAACACAGACAGTGGAGCACAGAAATGGATCAGTCTGGCTGTAATCACCATCGCTGCTGTTGTTACAGCTGCTCTTCTCTGGTCAGGATAGTGACAACAATGGTTCTAATGGCCCCAGCATCAGTGTCGGCCTAATTCACAGAGATGAGGTTATATATAGAGTTCCTCTTATGTTGTCTCCCACTGACAGTCCCTCACTGTGGATAATGAGACAAGCCTTAATGGGGGTTATTTCACATTGACATTGGTTTTGTCAGGCCTAATGAGCTGTTACATCAAAGGTGATAGAAATGGCCTTTCTTGAGAGAACATTATAAAAAATAACATACTGTATTTTGATCCGAACCAGTCAGGAATGTGCAGTGTTGCCAGTGTTAATCGTCGCTAGCTCTCGGTTTTCCTGTATTTGTCCAAAGTACAGAAAGTTATTCACTATATTCTGATAACCTGGATCATTGAACACAGAATCACAGAGAAATAAGCAGAGAATCTAAGTGAACTGATCTACTTATTGCATTAGTTTGCTCCATTGATTGCGTTTCTGAACTTCCTTACTAATGGGAAATCAGCTAAAGCTCACAGAGGGAAAATCACCTCAAGCTATTTGGAAATGAACTAGTTTTAACAGCGCACTATTTCACGTGAATAATACACAGGCACAATGCTACTAAACTTTGTTAGTGTGAACATTACACATTTTTAAGAGTTTATCTGTTAAAAGTGACTTCTTTCACTGAGGTTTAAAACACTGGATACATTGATAGATAATGCTGCACCAGCTCTTGTTCTAAGGTGCCGGACACAGGACTGCATGAAGTTTAGATAGAAAAAAAGTCACCAAGTAAAGTCATCACTGTTGTAAAACAACATTTACTGTGCATACTTGAAGTTATTTGCAGCTGCACTGGTCAGAATAGGCAATAACAGAACATTAATATCAAATAGCTTGAAACGTGGCCTCCGTAGCAGAGCTTACTACAAATCTTTCCTTTCCAGCTGCGATCAGATCCTGGAGTGTGTTTTGTGGGATAATAGACTTTTACTCCTGAGACAAAGGCTGTAGTGGATGAATTTAAGGACTGGAAAATCAAATTACTGTAAAGGCCTGGTGTTGTTTTGATCAGCGGAAGACACAGATGGCGGATTGACTTCATCCTCATGTATACTTGTCTGTGAAATTGTCTCATATATTCCTTGATGTTCATACTGTGCCTGTGACTGTACTGGGCCATGCATAATAATCATGAAACATATTGAGTCACAGCAGACGACTGCTGCACCATTAGACATGTACTGTTTGATTAGCAGGTTGCAGCAGGCATATGTTTCCATTTCTCTACACAGGAAATTATTTGTGTTGTCACGTGTTGCATAAAGAATAGCTGCTACAGGGCAGATTTATCTATTATATCAGTATAGTGGTGTTTTTTCTAGAGCTGTAACAATTAGTAACACCTTGGTTCATAAAATGGTGTAAAATGTTGATCGCTGTCTTCCAAAGTTGAAGATTCAACTTAAAATGGCCTTTTTCCCTAGACCAACAGCCCACAACCCAAAGATCATCAGTTTACTATTATAGAAGATGAAAGAAACCAGAAAATAATTTGATTTGAGAAGCTGGAACCAGAGAATTTGGGCATTTTCTTCTTAAAAATGACTCAAATCGACTAATCAATTATCAAAACAGTTGATGATTAATGTAATAGTTGGCAACTAACTGGTTAATCAACAGATCATTGCAGCTCTACTTAACAATGTGAATGCATGTACTTGTAAAGGTTGTTACTCTTTAATCACTTTAAAATGTGAATCCTAAAGCTAATTGACATTTAAGATTTTAAATTAACGAGTAGTTAGTGCCTTGAAAACTGTGGTTCCTCTTCATCTGCTGTTTGTTCATTCGCTGTGTAATCGCCTGCCTGTCTCCTCTGTAGGTGGTGAGCTACCTTCTGAAGCGGCTGCAGCTGGAATATCACCGAAACATAATCACCGACAGCTACAGTTGCGGCACCCGTAGGAAGCTCTCCACAGCGCTGGCTCTCATTGGACATCCACAGATCCTGCTGCTGGTAAGGTCACACCTGTTCATCACTATAGCTGCACATTTAATACCTAACTGACCACAAGATGACAAACATAAACTATCTTTACACTATTGTTCTATCTGAAAGGGTCTTTGACTTGACTAATCTTAATGTATAGTTCCAAAAAAAAAAATAAAGCCCATTTCTACATCTCAGATATAGATAAAGATTCTTATTTTGATTGCATTATATACTAATTAAAACATACTTATGAATGTTATATTCCATTTCTGACAAGTCTGTTCTGCTAAATGCTGCTTAATGCTGCTAAATGCCACTTCATATTACACACTGTACCTTTAATTAGTCTGCTTCCTCTGGCTTACCCAAGGGTGGTCTTCCCTGTAGCTTTTGATTTTATTTCTTATGCCTTATGTCTCCATCAAATTCTCTCTTCTCCTTTCTCTCTCCTTGTTTTTGTCCTCAGCTCTCTCCAGACTTGTCTTTCTTTTGTCCTGGGTGTTTTTAATATCTTCCTGTCAGTCTGGAATTTTCCCTCTGCTCCTCTTTTCTTATTTGTTGTCATTGTTTTCAATTTCTTCCCTCATTCCTTGTTCTCCCCTGATCTCTCTACCCTGAGCCCAGCCTTACTCTTATTTTTCCATGAATACTAATATCCTCCCTCCTCTCTCCACAGGATGAGCCGAGCTCTGGCATGGATCCACGCACCAAGCGACACCTGTGGAAAATCATCTCTGAAGAAGTGAAAGGGAAATGTGCCGTGGTCCTCACCTCTCACAGGTTAGAAAACCGTCACATATACAGACGCCTGCCACAGTAAATACACACCCGATGCTACTTGTCCTTTAAGAGCAATCACCAGGTATCACATAGAAACAAATATACAAGTGCATCTCAAATAATTAGAATATTGAAAATATAGGGTTTTCATTATCTGTAAGCCATGATCAACAAGATTACAAGATATAAAATCTTCAATATTTTACTCTAGAGTACAGCTCTGGAAAGACCACTGCATTTTTTTCTGAAATCAGCATCTCTACATGTATTCCAGCCATTCCCATCCAGTATCTGTTGAATTCCAACACATGCACACCTCCCTCTGCTTAAAGAGGTACTGATTGGGTTAAACCTGAACCAAAAACAATGTTAAAATGTTAAAGACTTGTGGAGAGCATGCCAAGATGCATGAAAGCTGTGATTAAAAATAAGGGTTATTGCACCAAATATTGATTTCTGAACTCTTCATAAATGTAAACATTAGTATTATGTTGTTTTAGAATGAATTTGATCCTGTTTCTTTGCATTGTTTAAGGTCTGACAACATTTTATCTTTTTTGTTATTTTGACCATTTTTCATTTTCTGTGAAATAAATGCTCTAAACGATAATATTTTTATTTGGAATTTGGAGGAAATGTTTTCAGTAGTTTATAGACTCAACCAAATATGTTCATTTTGCCCAAACACATATCTACAAGTAGTGAAGTAAAACAAAAACTAATAATTTTGCAGTGGTCTTTTATTTTTTCCAGTTGTATGTGTAATGAATGTAACATATTCATGTTCATGTGTAATATATATATGTGTGTGTGTATGAATATATGTATGAGTTTCACTTTCTGAAATGTTTTATAATTATTTGAGATCTGCCTGTATTTCTAAAGTTCATAGATTCAGGATTACAGCTATGATGGCAGATACACATAGCCATATTACAGCACATTATTGACCATAATGTACGCTGTAGATAAACATGTAGGATGATTACTCAATTTTGTCGCCATGATTAATTACTGTAGGCTCAAAATGTCCAAGTATGACCTTTTCTTTTTTACTGTCTGTGTCTCAGCATGGAGGAGTGTGAGGCACTGTGCAGCCGTCTTGCTATCATGGTGAAAGGTCAATTCCGCTGCCTGGGTTCCCTGCAGCACATTAAAAACAGGTTGGTGACATCTGCTCATCCTCCAATACAGCCATTACTGCTCTCCTGACCTGCCTCCGCCGCTTCCATATTCTTATCCCCTGTGGTCCTTTGTGCAACTGAAAGCCTAATTGTACTTATAAGAACGGGGCACCCCTCTGCCACCTCAGCCTCAACCCCTCAGACATGTAATACCGCCGCACTTTGTTCATGAAATGTCCTTTGTGCAGGTTTGGCAGTGGATTCACTGTGAAGATGTATTTGGCGAAGGCCACCGGTAATGCAGAGGCAATCACTGGCTTCATGCAGCGCCGATTTCCCAGCACTTATCTCAAGGTGAGCTTTTTCAGCTCTTCAAAGTTGTCAATAGTGCTTGGTAGTGAAGAGGAAAAAAAAGTATATACTGTGGAATATTGTCTGTAGAAGTAGCTGTACGTGTGATTCTGTTAGGGATAGAGATAAAGTAATAAATAGAAATAAATGTGCAGTAGTGTTATTATATTATGCTCTTAAGGACAGTGTGATAAATACATGTTCCCAGTTCTAATCCTGTGTTGCTATGTTAATTGTTAAATTCTCATATACCATTTGTTTTAGAGCTGCAACGATTAGTCGATTAGTCAATTATTTCCCAACTATTACATTAATCACTAACTATTTTGATAATTGATTCATCAGTTTGAGTATATTTTAAGAAGAAAATGTCCAAGTACACTGGTTCCAGCTTCACAAATCTGATTATTTTCTGGTTTCTTGAGTCTTCTCTAATAATAAACTGATGATCTTTGGGTTGTCAGTTGTTTGTCTAGTTGCAGCCCTATTGTTAAACATTTTAACACATTAGCATTCTAAAAAACAAAAAAGACATTTTAGGTTGAATGGGAAACAGTGATTGACATTTTACATCATTTTGTGAACCAAATAACTATAAAAATAGGCTTAATTGGTTTAGATAAAATTCCCTGTCTTTGCATTCAAATTTTCATATGTTCTATGACACATCTTGATTCAGGCACATAAATGTGTCCACTAAAACATGGTTTTGGGCTACTAGCTCACTGCACCCGTCATAAAAAAGGAAAAATTGACTGCTGTTAGGTCATAGTAGCTAGAGCAATATCATAGTAACACTGTAAAGCAATCAAATTTCATCATATTAAACTAAAGGTAACATCCATGGTAATTATTTTATTTTTCTGAATTTTGCAGCATGGTTACAGAATATATAACATTCTCCTTGTTCGTCTTTTAACATAAACACAGGACCAGCACTCAAACATGGTGGAGTATCACGTTCCAGTTGCACCGGGAGGAGTGGCCGACATCTTCGACCAGCTGGAGTCCAACAAGAACGCTCTGCAGATCAAACACTTCTCTGTGAGCCAGACCACACTGGATGAGGTGAGAAAAAGAGACGGGCGTAAGCAGACAGAGAGCAAGAGGGAGAACTAGTGAGAGGATTTGTAGAGGTGGATAGATGGAAGCCAGGGACAGAAAAAAAGGGGGACAGGAGATGAGAGAAGAAGAGAACGGGTGGGAGAGGAAACGGGGACAGAAGAAAGCTGAGTGGGAGTGAAAGACTGAGAAGAGAAAGTTTAAAAGAGGCGGAGGGAAGCTGACAGGGTATGCCTGAGGGAAAATGAATGCAATATGAGTTAGGGAGAGAATCCATGAGCTGTATATGCAGCCAGTGTTGATATTCTTCAACCAATCTGCCCTTGTGGGGCTCTGGGATTGGAAGATACCATAAGTGGAAGAAAGAAAGGGGGGATGGGGATGGACATTGACCAGGAGACAAATGACCTTTCTTATTACAAAGAAAAAAAAATGCATGTATTTAGAAGTAAAATGGCATTGCACTAAAATTATTACTCAACCTCCACAGGTCTTCATCAACTTTGCCATGGGAAAGCAGCCAGTTCACAGCGAAGACAAATGTGCAGACTTGGATTCAATTAAGGCTGTAGAAAAATAGATCTGACCGCCATCTTTTCTTTGTCATCATGTCTGAATCCACTGTGGAATGAAAACACAGTATAATGTAAATCTGCCTTAAATATATAGATAAAAGCTTTACATGTTAAGACAATCCTGATTATTGCTTGAAAGTCTCCTGAATGACAATATGAAGAATTACTTACATTTTATTCCTCTCCAATTAATGTTATTAAAAAGCAGGAGACTACATGCACATGCTATTTTATGCAGAATCCGCCTGCATACACTATGTTTACCTATAATCTTGATTAAATCACTTATGAATGGTAAGGTTAATTGTATAGGCTGGTAATTTCTTTCTACGGTTGAGGCACTGTAATTCTCAGAATATCCTACCATGACAATCAAAACACTGCATTCACTATAATCATTTTCATTTTAACTTAATATCATCAAGATAAGATTTATCATGTCTGTAGAAGTACATTATTTCCTCATAAAGTACCTATAATTATTCCTACTTGATGTAATGTAATGAAAGAAAAACACATTCTCAATATGCACTTTTCCCCTCCTCATTAACATCTCCTCTTAGAGCATATCTAACTTTTAGAATGAATGTACTGAATATTTAATGGACTCTTTCCTGCTTCTGGAGAAGTTCTGCATAGTCTTAAATGTATCAGGCCTATTTTTTATAACTCTAATAAAGCTATTTTTCACATTCAAGTAATGTTTTTTTTCTCAGTTATTTGTTAGCATATACATTTAAGACACAACTAAACCTACTGTAAACCACTGATAAAGCTGATTTCAGTCTTAAGTCAAATGTTTAGACGGAGCTTTTCAAATTTGATGTTATTTTCTTTAACATTAGTGTCCTGAAGACAGGACATAAAAATATTACTAAAAACAAATGGGATCATGGATCTGACTGATATGGGAAAAAAAAATCAAACCAAACTGCTTCATCAACACCACAATGATTTTAAGGAAGCTGCTGTGTTGTCTTGATGCATGTTAGTTGTTTTTATCATGCATCTTCTATAGTAAAGTTTTCAACTTGTACATTATAAAAGTAGTTTGCTTTGATTTCTTTGTGACTTCTTTCCTTTTATTGTGGACATAAATAAACATTAGAATTTAAAAAATATATTTTGTATTTTTTCTGCACAATAAGTAATGACTCAAACATCACGTGTTCCTCAGACAGACCTTTCCAAACACATGTATAATTATTATTACTAATCATGACTTTAGTTTAGCCTGTCATGTTGGAAGGCACTGTTTACACTGTTTCTTAAGCACCCACAATAAAGTGACAGGATTACATTTCACTGTGACTTTACCTGAATAATTTAATATGACAAATAAAATTGTGATTGATTGATTGACGTCATTGGATATAGATTATGACTAATTAAACTGAGAAAGAAAATACATTTTTATTTTCCCCAGATTTTGAAATCAAGCTCATTAGTATGCATAAAAATGCATATATAATTATTTAACACTTTGTTCACACATTGAACTCATGATGGCACATTTGCTGTGGCTGCCATTATCATTTTAGAAATAAACAGCGATCCTCAGTACCTAGAAAAGTTTTATCCAGGTCTGAATATAATATGTCCTCACACAGCCTAAACTTTTACAATGAAAGTTAATATATGTAAATATATAAATAAATACATAAAGAATGGAGAATATAAATAATTTTAAATTATACATTTAAAAACTACCAAAACATTAATAAACATGGACTGTGAAAAAAAATGAAACATATGTACATTGTGTATCTTATTGAACTTGATATATTTCATTTGTTTTGTATTTGTTTGTTTGAATGGTTCATTCAGGTGTCTACTTACTGCAGAGGCAGAGGTCTATCAATGACTACAATCACTATATCTCACTGAATTTTCAACCGATTGTACACACAACACTTTTGGCCCCCTTCACAGTGATTTTACTTGGTCAATGTTGATGTATAGGCTCCTGGCATTAAAATTGATTAAGGATAGTTTCCCTCCCATGTCAATGCTGCCGTTATATTGGTCTTCCGTGTAGTAGTGGCAGTTTCCAGACATATTACAGAAGAAATATTTATCCAAGTCTACTCCTTTCATTCGGATCTGTTAAGTTATAATCCATAATCTTAAGGAACATAACCCCCCCCCCCTCTTTACTTTATTATTGGTACATTATTATACACAAATAAAAGTAAATAAAACAAGATGCAGTTAAAGGAAGAGTATGTGGGAAATAACACAATATGATTATATTTTATGTATAACACATTTCACATTTGAAGGACAAATCATAATAATAATAATGACGTGAACTAAGACAGTAAACCAGTAAACTGCTACTCATTTAATAACTGCCTCTTCACTTTTTCTTATGGAAACCTATACACAAATCAACTTAATCTTGACACTACTCAGTTCTCTGTGCTCATGTACGATAGCTACATTTAAAGTACATAACTTATGCCAGCAGTTAACGTTAACGTCAATGGCATCAAACCGATTTAATACATAATTTAGGAATAGCATGATCTACTTAGCACAATAACATACAGTGATTGTGCAGGATTGGGTAATCCTGGTCTGACCGGATCTGACCAACCCCTGCCCAAGATGGCGGCCGAGTTAACGCGACTGACAAACCTGTAGGCGGTGATGAGGTCACTTCCTGAAAAACATTGGCGGGAGTTGCAAGCAACCCGGAAGTTTCGCTTTTGCGAACCTGAAGCTGTGGAAACCACGTTTCATCAGAATGGAGAAAGCGGAGGAAGAAAATGAAAAGAATAAACAGGAGGAGTGGAGGAACACTAAGGAGGCCGTTGCTAATTTTCGACGACTCCTACTTTGCGCAAAATGGTAACGTAACGTTACGTTAAGTTAACGTAAACTTTACGGAGTGAAACCTGCGCTGTTGTTAACAGTAACGTTATGGTTTGGATAAAAAGCTTCACAGAAACACTAATGTTAACTCAGATATAGCCCCCTGCTGTGGGTTGAATAAGGCTTTTATGTGCATGTGTGATTAATTAGCAGGGGTCCTACAGCTTGGAGTCGGATGTCAGAAGTATGGAAAATAGAAAGAAAGTGTATTTCCAGACTAGTCCCCCTATTCGTTATCCTAAATATAAAAGTCAGAATTAAAAATAAATAAATAACTCCCCCCCAAAAAAGTAAACTGACCTTTTCTGTTTAAACAAAACCTTTGTGCCTGCTTCATCTTTGTTTCCATGGACACAAGGAATAAAAAAAGATGCACAGAAGCTGTGAAAATGTAATTAACTGTACTTTTTTTATATATGAAAAAAAGAAGTATATTTAAAAGATATGCCAAAATGTGACTTAGACAGTTATGCTATATTAGCATAATATAGGCCAATTTTATGTTTTTATACCTGGAACAAAAAATATGGAGAAAACATATTTTATATGGTTTTTATTATATGGTTATATGTTAAGGGTGAATGGTCAGATATTTGTGCTCATAGGTCAAAATATGGTCTAATAAATCTACTAAAAGACTGGAATTTTTAAATGGATTATATGCAGGAACGTTGGATTAGGGATGGTGGGAGTGTTGATTCAGTTCAGATGTAAGTGTGGATGCTTCAGTCCCTGCAGCCAGTCTGTAGTGGCATGAAGAGTGTGAAGAGTGTAGGAGGGAGTCCTCCACGCTACTGGTGGCTATTCAGGTGCAGCGGCTATCAGACCATAACGCAGTGCATCTGTGTGGAATACCAATGATGGTGATGATCGAAGGGGTGCTTCGCTCCCCTGTGTCTGCAGGGCATTTTGATCTGAGAGGTGCTGAGTTTTCAAATCATCTCTGGAGGTTTGGCTCTTAAGAAACTCCTCTCAGAAAAGTGTCTCCACAGTGGTACCATTGATGTACAAATATGAAGTTTTCAATGTAAGGCCTCCTGAAGCCAAGGTTTAAATGTGACTTTTATTATGTTACTCTAAATCCCAAATTTGCCTCAAATTGAGTTATCATTACTTTAAAGCAGGACTGCCCAATCCTGCTCCTGGAGAGTTACCCTCCTGCATCTTTTAGGAATCTCCCTACTCCAACTCACCTGATGGTAATTATTAACTTGTTATCAAGTAGCTGAAGCTTGTCAAAGGTTTGTTAATAATTAGAATCAAGTGTGTTGGGGTGGTCTACTGGCCTATACCACATGAAAATGGCAAACAAAATATACCTTTTATTTCCTCAGCATAGTTTCTCACCAAAAGTTAATTTTCGAACACATCTCTTGCATACTGACTTTTAATGTGTGTCTTTTTCCAGCTCCACTTTAATGAAGGAACCTGTGTGTTTAGGAATATGCGAGCATATGCTGTGCAGGTAATGTAACATATAACTGAGGGTGTTTTTTTTTTTTTTTAATGCCAACAATCAATCATGCATACAAGCCATCAAAAATAGGTGCAACTCATATTAATCCTGTCTGTCCATCTGTTTTACAGTATTACAGAAGCACAAAATCATTGAGATACATTTCAGTCAAATGTTGGGATGCAATTTCTAATTTGTTTGAATAAGGAAGTGTGTCCACTCTTTTGACTGGTGCTGTGGATGTTAAAGGGATTGATGCTAAATGACATTATGCGACAAATTCATTAAAATATGTTAATCACTATAACCCTGAACTGCACTTGTCAAAGTCACATCTTTGTATCATTTAGAAATAATTAATACTATAGTAGTGAGCATTACTTTCATTTAGGATGTTATTTATTAAGTAGATAAAATGCTGCGTATCTAAGGTGTTTTTTTTTCTTGGTGATACATGGTTTACAGTCAATTAATATTCCTAATATAGGCATACATTATAGACCCAATTTATTTCTTCCCTTCATAACTGAATGCTCATAAAAGGATAATCCATACAGTTGTATTTCTTCTAACTGAACCATAAAGCGGATTTCTAATCCAATATCTGTTTATTGTTCAGGTCCTGCGCTGGCCCCCGGGCAGGAGACGGCTGCGCAGTGTGCCGCAGTCCCGCGTGGGTGAAAGACATTCAAATCAACAGGCAGCTCAGCAGCATCACAGAGCTCTTCTGTCACCTGGAGTCCCTGCTGGTTCCCATAGAGCAGCCAGGTGGGACGCCAGAAAAAAACACAATGAAACGCGTCACTCCCCCAGATCCACGTGTCTCATTCATCATCTTTCATGCCACGCTCATCAACCCCCTTCTATCAGTTGTTGACAAAAACACTTAACGTTTTCCTCTGCCAATCTAATCTCTAAATGTCAGAATTAGTGGTTTATCTTTATTGCCCATCCAGTATTCCGGTAATGACAGTAATTATGAAACGCAATTAACCGTAGTAGTATTTGTGGGTTGAGCTCTGCTTTGACAAAGTGCTACAGGGCATCTTTTAATGGTCTGAACATGAAATGTTTCTGTCGTTTTCCACAGAAATAGGGTACAGGAAGTTGAATAGAGTCCTCGACATCCGTTGTAGTCAGTATTGTTGGCTGGTGATGTATATTTTAAAGTTTATTGGTATTTTTTTTCCTTCATTTCAGCAGGTTATTACAAATACAAAGAGCCGGCTTGATAGCGGTTCACAATGAAACGTTTTAGTCGGGTAACTTTCTTTTGTTGAACATGTCATTCTTTGTTTGCAGGCTCCCCTCCAGCTGAGATTCAAACACAAACCGAAAGCGCCGTCCTGAAACACAAAAAGAATTTCAAGATCTGGTTCAGCCCTCGCAGCCGCAAGGTGCGCTGCGCGGTGGAGAAGCCACCGGAGGTCACCCTACCGGAATGCAGGTTGTCTGCACAACGGCCGTATCCCGACACCCAACGCGGCGACCTGTCGGTTTTCAATTTCACCTCATCCTCCCAAGAATCTATCTCCTCTTGCTCTCACGAAGGCAACGCTGACAACAGAAACGGGAAGAAGAGGTCGATCAAGAGGAAGGCGCCAGTGCGAGAAGCCGCCGGGACGAAGCGAAAACACACTGAGCAGAAGATGAAGAAGGATAAGATGCTGGAGGCGATAAACCAGCAGTGGGGGATCACCGAGGCGGGAGACGCTTCAACCGAGAAGGAGCAGCAGCCCTGCGAAGGGGCAGGGAGGTCTGGTAAAAGGGTTTCCTTCCTAAGCCCCGCTGTCACATCTGACGAGCCTCAGCCTGGGGTGCCACAGGGGGGTCCTGATGAACTCCGCCTCAGCCCTGGAACCAGCACGGCGAGGGAGAATCTCTCAGGAGGCGACGTCATTCCACCCGATAACCAGGAGCAGCTTCATGAGGACACATCGAACGGCGTAATCTGGCACGATGAGGTACCCACAAATGCCCCCACTCCTGCTGCTGATCCCGAAACACAGAACAAAGCATCTCCCCCAAATTGTCCCGCTAAACGTTCTAGAGCGGAGGAGAAGGTCGTCTCCTTGGAAACTACGCCAAAAAGGCCTAGGGCCTCCCCAGGCCGGAGGAGAAAATCAATAGGTCACATGTCTCCTGGTACCAGTAACCGTCCATCACCAATGAATCCCGGGTGTGGAAAGAGCGCCAGAAGCCCCCGAGAAGATCGGGGGGCGAGCCCGTCCGTCCTGGTCTCCGCAGGAAGAAAATCTCCTTCTGCAGGTCGTTCCACCACAGGGAGCCCAGCTGTTTTGAAGAGGAACCACAAGGGAGAAACCCCGCTGCACCTGGCTGCTATAAAGGTTGAGCGCTTTCTGAATAATAATAATAAATAATTCACCCTGTTTTACTATTCTTTGCTGTTCGTTCTGCAGATTCTGAACAATTTCTGCAGCAGAAGGACAGCATGTGTTTCCTAAAAATGACAATCATCTTTAGTCTTAGTTGTCTAAGGGTTTGTTCTCAAATTGTATGCATTTTTCTAAATTAGTTATAGCCTGAAGTTTTATGAGCACATCTCTGGTCAGCACTAGATTTAAAAACACTCTTCTGCATCATTACAACTACTATATCATTACGTTCATTACATGTGGAAAACTCAAAACCCACTTAAATGGGGGAAAAAAAAAAAAAAAACATCAACTAAGAATTTCTTTAGTTGAGGACAGGCATAGTAATTTCATTACATCCTGAATAAATTGCTCCTTTAAATTATAAAACAATATGAATTACTTTAATCAAAATTCATTAAAATTTAATTATGCTGTCCTTTTTATTTTGCTTTTTCTGATATTCAAGAAACCCCTCAAAAAGTAGCTCTGTTTGGTTTAATAGATGGGTTGGAATTTGGCCATTTAATGTTCCCCACGTTAAATACACCAGCATTTAACGTGGAATGCTGGTGTGAATATCTTCTCTTCCTGTGGGTTTTCCCTCCTTCAGTTGCACATATTAGTCTCACAACTTCAGATCTGGTGAGATTAAAGCATTTTACAGTATCCTTGCAAACATAGCCATAATCCCCCCCCGGATTCCCAACAAGTTAATCAATAGCCCACCATGGAGTGTGATTGATGATCAGGAAGCTTTGGTTTGCTGGGATCAGCTGCTGTGTTTGAACGGTTGTGTTTACCAGATCTACATTTCTGATCTCTGTTTTTTTTTTGTCCTGCAGGGGGATGTAGAAGCTGTGAAGGAACTGCTGGAGGAGGGCGCCGACCCCAACCTGAAGGATAACGCTGGCTGGACGCCTCTGGTAACACTGCGGTCATGAACTAGAGCTGCAACCATTAGTTGATTAATCGATTAGTTTTTTTTATCGCTGACTGTTCCTATAATAAATCGAAATAAGTCATTTGTAAGAAGATAATGTCCAAATTCTCTGGCTACATCTTCACAAATCAGACTATTTTCTAATAATAATTATAAGAATAATACATTTTATTTTAAGTGCCTTTCAGGACACCCAAGGTAAAGGCAAAAGACAACTTTAGATAGGGTGAGTTTGGTGCCAATTAGTAAGAATTCAGTTTTATTTCGGGTTATTTTTAGAAAGACAATACATGAACAAATAAATATTCAGAGTTCTAATCCTGTGTTCCCAGTTAATTGTTAAGTTCTCGTAATGTGCCATCTCACTTTGTTTTAGAGCTTCCATAAATCATCCATTAATCAATTATTTCCCAATTTAACGTTAATCACAAACTATTTTGATAATTGATTTATCAGTTTGAGTCATTTTTAAGAAGGAAATGTCCAAACTCACTAGTTCTATTTTCTCAAATCTGGTGATTTACTGATTTCTTTAGTCTTCTATAATAGAAAGTGGATGATATTTAGGTTGTGGACTGTTGGTCTCGACAAAAAAGACATTTTAGGTTTAATCTTCAGCTTTGGGAAACAGTGATTGACATTTTACACCATTATATGAACCAAACAACAAAATTATTAATAATTTTGATAATCAATAGACTAATCGACTGTCATTAATTGCAGCCCTATTATGAAAAGTCTGTGACAAAATGACACAACGATTGTTAAGTGACTCTATTTTCTTTCTATACTTTCAGGTACGGCTGAACAATTAATCCAAATTATACATAGAAATTGCAATTACTGCTATTTTCAAATTGCATGAGTTGAAAAGTTTTTCAAATTGAAATTTTAATTAAAATTTTGTCATGCTGCAGAAATTCCACAAGCTTTAGCAAGTAAATGTTACTCTCAGCAGGCGTGAGCTAAAAATTATGTGTGCTGCTGGAATTGATGCTCAGGAAAAAAAAACAGTTTCTCAAAAAACTTCAGCTGCCCGTTTAATTTGCTGGATCACAGCTGCATTTAAATACTGTTGATGTTGGTGCCGTTAGTCTTAATCTCATTTCTGACTGAAAAGCTCCCACACTGGACTTTAACTGAAACACTTAACTTGAAAAAAACACACTTTTGTTTGGCTATAGCCTTCATTCATTTAAATGTTTAGAAAAGTAGGTCAGGCTGGTATTTAAGTGGCCTCCTCCAGCGGTTTGTTCTCAGTACGAGTTATTTTCTACAAATTAACCAATTGTGATTAAGTTGTGTTATCTGAATGACAGTTCTAATGTTACCCGACTACCTTATACTGTACATTCAAAAACATTCCGTCTAAAACCTCTCTCCATTCATATTGTAGATTAAAATTCTTTCAAATACTTTGAATCATCACCCTCTTCTGAATTAAATTTCATTTTCAAAGTAAACCAAAGATTGAACGATTGTGAACGCTGACGCTTGTTGTTGCAGCACGAGGCGTGTAACCTGGGCCACCTGGCCATCGTGGAGGTGCTGATCTCGAGCGGAGCCCTGTTGAACACACCTGGCTACGAGAACGACTCTCCACTCCACGATGCTGTGAGGAACGGGCACCCAGCCGTTGTCAAAGTGCTGCTGCAGCTCGGAGCCTCACGGAACGTACTGTGAGTCTTTTTTTTTTTTTTTCCCCTCTCTCCATGCTTCCAGTTGATTGCAGGCAGAGAGTTGTTCCGTTTCCAGCAAATCACATAGTGACCCATTACAAGATCGGGGTCAGACCTGAACATGGAACGTGGCTTCCTCTGTGAAAAAGTGCAGAGGCATGACACGTGATTAACTGCATCGATGGCATGTATTTCTCGGCACTGGCCTTTTCAAAGAAAAAATCAGCAAGGGCCGACTGGTCTGACCTAAATACAAGGATGTTCAGTACCTTGTACTTCAAAGTGTTTTGGTCTCTGACACATAATGAGTGAATTATTTTAAAACATGAGAAAAATCAGTCAATCAGAAAAATCATATATATATATACACACCTAAAAATGAGCATGGTGATAATCTTGCATGTTTACACGAATATCTGTATTGTCCCATTTCTTTTAAACATATAAATCTACAATCCTATCACTCAAAAGTATTTTCTGTCTTTTTATTATCAAAAGTAGGATGATCCAAATAGCTTTTTGTTGGAGATCATGAGGCTACTGCTGTGCATGAAGGCTTTTACTGAGACTGCCAGAAAAGTAGTTTGTATGTTGATTGGATTTCATTGTTGTGTTATATAACATTATAATTCCATGTCTGTGCTCCTCTGTATATTTAAATTAGTTAAATTTACTACACACCTTTCACCCGAGTTAGAAAACTGCATTAAAAATCCCAACAAAAACTGAAATTTTGAAGAAAGTTCTTGTTCTTCGCATTTCGTAGCATTTCATCAGAGAGCTGCTGCTTCTGTGCTTGTTTTCCAGTTCTACAGTAAAACGTGAAGTCACAGTTTTCCAGTCACTTCACTAGGCATTCAGCCTTTTATTATTAAGACCAGAGTGAGCATTAGTGCAGTTTAGGTAGGTGGACTGATGTAAGAAAACTATCGACTGATGCTGATTGGTTGTTGGCGAATCACTTGATGCTGTATCAGCATTTCTGGTCTGTGGGGGCATTGTAGATGTGTAGTGCAATGTCTATAATGAGGGAGAGGATGCTGGTAAATCAGTACAATCAATAGAGTAGTTGATCAGGGTCAGTATGGGTTGCACACTTATCGCTCTCTTTGTGATCACTTTATACTCATCATCGTCCATCTTGTCGCCTCTTAATTACATTGAATTTGTCTTATCGCTGCGATGTGTCCTGATTACAAGGTCTTACATTTTCTCCCTTTTTACCTTGTGACTTGTCTGCAAAGGAAAAATGAGGCAGTGACTCATGCAGCCTGTCGCGAATGAATGCAATCGAGATGAATCCAAAAAGATACACACACATGCAGAGAGAGTGAGAGAGAGTAGAATCAAACCGAGGCTTCTGCCAGGGCAATCCCTAATGGAATGATTGGCACACAGGTCTGGGTTTGTAAATACAGGTTTTGCAGATCATCATCGTGCCTCCGTTTGTGTGTGCGTGTATGTTTGTTGTATTTGACTTTGTTTTTTTCATTGTTTTGGCCCTGTCCTACGCCCGTCCCATTTAAGTATTTGACATGCTTTGTGATGCATTAAAAATACCAAAGGAAGTCTTAAAAAACGGGGAAAAAACCTCTAAAGGCGGAGCTCTGCTGATTTTCACACATCAAAGTGTGTTTACTGTTTTTGGAGAGTACCGATGCTGTGCATATGATAAAAAAGGTATTTGAAAAACACATTTGTCTGAGATGCTACATGGCATCACAGCAGGCCTGTGGAAGCCTTTAAGCATAAATATCTACCAGTACAGCACATTTGGAGCTAAAATTAGTCGATGTGGCAGTCACAAACGTAAACCATTGTTATATATTTTATAGATTGACTACTTATTGTGTACTTTACAGACAATATTGTTTGTAATCACACTATCGACCTCAAAGTCCACAACGGTGCAATATGGAAATTGATTTGTTTGAAACAAGACATCCAACATATCTAAATTGGCTGTTGGCTCAGTAATGACCATAAGCCTGAATCCTTACAGACTTTAATTAACATCACTTTTGTGTCCAACACTGGCACACTAATCCAATAAACTGGGTTGGTGTAATTACACTATATACAGAGTCAAATAACAAGCAATGACAGTTACCAAAACAGCTGATGCACGTGTGATATAACGTATAACTAATTACAGTATTCATAATGACCCTGAAAATACACATGGATGAAACAATTTGATGATGTTACATGAGATATTGTGAATAAAATATTTTCAACATTTACTCATTTCATTCCCATCTTTGACATCAATAATTGCTTTTAATGGATTTGAGTCAGTTCTCTGGTTTTCTTCTCAAATGTAAATATTTTCTGGTTTCTTTAGTCTTCTATAATAGAAAACTGATGATCTTTGAGTTGTGGACTGTTGGTCTGGACAGAAAAAGACATTTAGGTTGAGTCATCAGCTTTAGGAACAAGTGATTGACATTTTACACCATTGATTAATCATTTTAATAATTGATAATTTAATCAACTATGAAAGTGGTTGTTTGTCGCAGTCAGTCAGGGAAAGTAAATAATTCAGATGATTTTTAGTTCTTATCCTCTGGATTGTTCATTTGTTTCCTTCACTCAAATAACAAGGTTTGAAACATTCTTATTAGTGTGAATAAAACCGTTTTTAGGACCATTGAGCAACGCTCTACATGCACCGTTCTTCATTATTTGAGGTTTGCAGTTTGATGTCAGAGAGGGACATATGACTAAGAATTCCAATACTCAGGGCTGGTAGTTAAATGGAGCCATGTGGGTGAGTCATCACTGCATTACAACTATAAACTGGAATCCTCAGCTGATCCAACTATTGGGATGAATTCAGAGTGGATTGTTTAAGAAGGAAATGTGATTAATGAGCCTTTTGATTAAAAATGCATTCAGGCCTCGCCTACTGCCACTCAGCCGCTCACCACGTGCTCCTATCATTAGACTTACGACTCCCTTTTTAAGGCATACTGCTGACATAGTTCACAAGATCTGTCTTCTGTTGAGCGATCATGAGTTTGAATTAACTACACAGAATTTAGTGTATGAAGTTGTCAGAGAACAAGCAAATTTGAGACAGAAATGTGAATGTATTCATAGATAAATACATGTATATTAAGTAAAAAAAAATGCAAATGCATGTAAACTCCACAGACAAGTTCTGTAATCTTAAAGTATGAATAGAATAGAGAATAAAAGGCTGTTCATGTTGATGCAGTATTGTGGTAATTAAATTTCATGACATAGAAGTCTACTCTTTTTTTCCAGGTGAACACCTTATTTGTTGAATTCTATTATCATTTGACTAATGTTAC
Source organism: Lepturacanthus savala (assembly GCA_030544235.1). Lineage (NCBI taxonomy): Eukaryota > Metazoa > Chordata > Actinopteri > Scombriformes > Trichiuridae > Lepturacanthus > Lepturacanthus savala. Next base: position 21,706,205 of record CM060470.1, read on the forward strand.
TAGCATCAGCTTAAGTAACGAGGTCGTGGAAGGAGACAAAACACCATTGCTCAAAGCTTTACTTTGGGACTGGTTACCATGGCAACTTCTAACAGCACAAAAACTTCTGGTTTTCCTTGAAGCCATAGTTGTCCACACAGTTGTAGTGTTAGCTGCTGTGGTGGTGAAGCTGGTGGAGTTGCCCAGTGACCAAAGTTGTGCATAAAAAAAGTAGCACTGCAATGATTAGTTGATTGATTAGTTGACATCTATTATTCTCCAACTGATTCTGATTATCGATTAATAGATTTTAGTTATTTTTAAGAAGAAATTGTCAAAATTCTCTGGTTCAAGCTTCTCAAATCTGATTATTTTAGTTTCTTCAGTCTTCTATAATTGTAAACTGATGATCTTTGGGTTGTGAACAAAAATTTAATGTTGAATCTTCAGCTTTGGGAACAGCGATTGACATTTTATGAACCAAACAACTAATCAATTAACTGTTTCAATAACCAATAGATCAGAATAGTTAGTTGCAGCCCTTGTACAGTGGTGGCATCTGTATATTCGTTTGAAAATAAGGTGAATGAGTCAGACCCCATGAGGTCAGAAACGAGGCGGGTTCCGCATCACCGAACTCTCTGCCGACTGTCAGCTGTGAACTTTATCAGGAAGAGCCGTGACTCATACACTTCACTACCTGACAGCTGGCATGTCCACGGCGTTTACCTCATTAGCCTCATGATTTTACCACCACCCGCACATCATCTCTGTTTAGTGCACTGACGTGTCGTTATCCACTGTGGGAACAAGTGTCCTCAGGTCCTATAGCAACTATCTTTGACAGAAGGAAGGTTATTTCTTATCTAATCATTCATCTTTAGATCTTAAGACCAGGGGTGTCAAACATGCAGCCCAGGAGCCAGAACCGGCCCGTTAAAAGGGTCCAATCCAGCCCACTGAATGATTAGACACATGTGACAAAAAAACAGCTGGACCAGCTCCTGTTTCTTCACAGAAATGAGGTCGTTTAACATCTTTTTGAGCTCAAGGGATAAAATATTTGGAGTTTTAAGTTGTAAATTGTTTGTAAGGCAGGAGATAACTTCACTTGCTCTTTAAAAAACTAAATATATTCAGTGCACTGGAAAAATTCAAACTAATCAGGGGAAAATATCTTGAATTTAATACTAGAAGTCGAATATTGAGTAGAATTATCTTGATTTGGCAGACAATTATGCATATTCTTCCAAAATGTGAGTTTATCTTTAAAGAAAACAAGAATTGCCGGAACCCAAGAAAAAAAAAACTGCCAATATCACTAAGTGATAGTTAGTTGACATTGACTAAACTCAGTTAAACTCAGTGACTAAACTCAGTTTAGTCAATGTTGACTAAAACAAGATATTTTCATTCATTTCAATATGGAATTACTGAGACATTTCTTTCTTATGTCATTGTTTCATTATTCGTGTACATATTTATGATGCACATCTTTGCATAAAAAGGAGAAATTCATAGGTTTTATGCATTGGCCTGGCCTGCTTAACATCAAATCGTGCTGTATGTGACCCATAAACTACATTGAGTTTGACTCTCCTGCTTTAGATCATGAGTATTTAAGCCTAGAAAGATTTGTCAAAGTAGGCTAATTACGTTAGTTGTAGGTTAGAAAATTCCATTCTCATATATTCTCAGTATTCATTTTTTTCCCCACATATCTTCATATATTGTGCACTCCTGTAAAATGTCAGGAAGGTATGAAAAAATAGATCCAGCCCAAGCCTGATGATGGCATGCACCGCTTCCTATTGAAATATTAATTTCAAGAATAGACTCTTCCACCCCCCCCCCTTTCGGAATAAGAGCGGTGGTTACAGTGAGTATCCACTCCAACCACCACTGCCTCACTCCCTCTTGTGTACTTAAGCAGGAGCTCATGGGAGAGCGATTGTGACTTTACCTCCTGCACAATCCTCCGTGCTTTTATTATTTTTCCTTCAGATATTCCGCTCACGTGCGGCCGCATAAACCGCCTCGCGTGTGGGCATAATATGTATAAGTGTCAGGAACATTTTATGTTTGTTTGTGTGTGTATATATATGTGGCTGGGGGTATGAATCCAAATGAAATATTTTATGGACCAGTGGACCTATTAATTGTCCCCCAGGTGTTATCTTTGCTGACGCCTAATCTTTTAGAGACAACCTGCCGAGCTTGGTTCTTCTCTCCGTCTCTCCTCATCTTTCTCTTGCTTTTCTCTATTCTTTTTCCTCCTCTCCCTCTTTCTTCAAGGTGACCCCCAGTCTTACTTCATGCAGCTTAAACTTGGTCTTAAAGGTGCACGCTTGAAAGCTGACTCTTCAACGTCCCTCTTGTATCGTACTTACTTACTTATTAATCTGCATGTATAATTAGTTGTGTTTCACTGGACTCAGGGTTTCTTTTTTTTCTCCAGCATCAAGCAGCGGCAGGAAAATGCAGAATCTCACATGTGATGACTGTTTCTGTCGAGTTTTGTAATGAAATATCAACAATGTTGCGTTGATGCAGGTTTGTTTATTCACCCTCTTGGATAGGGGGGAAAGAATATGAATTTCCACCAACATCACATACTCGCGTGTTGTGTATTACAATTAAATAATTTTAGTGAATCTAAAGGTAATGTGGTGTTGTTAGACGCTGCCCGTCTGATAATTACATTCTGCATGCAGTGAGCCTCATGCGCTGCATATGGACCACTGAATGAAGTAAGCCAAAGGACAGATTTCAGCTCACCCCCATATCAGACAATTATGCTCCAACAAATGAATGACACACATGGCTGCACAGTTTCAAAAAGCAAACAGGGTGTGACTTTGTCAAATTGTTTTTTCTCAGAGCTTTGGACTTGCAAATATTGATTCTGCAGTGCCCTGCTTGGCCAGTGATTTAAAAAAAAAAAAAAAAAAGGAAAAGGCCAGGATTGCGATGAAACGATACGACGGAGTGTTTGCCGTTTTTGAGAAGGCTTTGCTTTGGACTTATCACGGAGTAACATCAGTGCTGCATCGGTGTCTGCGGACGCTTTGTCAGATCAGTAGGATGGCGACAGAAATGACTATGTTTAACCAGCGACAGAGATTTAGGATTCAGAGGATTTGAAGTCCTGTCATTTTGCCAGATGCTGAAGATCGCCTCATAAGAAGCAGGCAGCTGTGAAACAAGAAAAGACAATTTGAAAAGGGAGGAGCTCAATTGTGTCTTGCTGCTCAGAAGTGCATATAGGCACATTTATGATGTGGTGTTGAAAGTACCATAGTATGACATTTTTAGGTAGAGACGTTTTGTTCATTCCTTAAAGGTGACCTTCAAGCTTTTTGTGATTTGTATTGTTTTTGTGCAGTTAGGTTGTCAGATGTCTGTTAAACATGGTGAAATAACCAAATCGTGAGATAAACTTATCTAAAGAATGCTCCGTAAAACTCAAAAGATTTGACCTAATGCAAAGATATTCTACTAGAAATGAGTGTCCTGGAAATGTTTGCAGTCAAGCCTGTTGAGTTGTTGTATTTCTTTTATTTTTTGCAAATTTAATTTTAACACTTTAGCTATATGGTTGATTTATTGATGCACATTTTGGTGTTATTGTTAAAAAAAATAAAGAATTAAAAAAATAAAATACTAGTGTATTATTCTGAGTAGAAGTAGAGTAAGAAAAAGTGACATTGTAGAAATATTTTGGACCAAATAGTTTCTTAGCTGAGCTGGCTCACAGATCTGTTGTGTATTCGAGCCAAATAGAAATAATTTTAGCATGATTTGTACATTAGAGAGAAGTCTTATGAAGTGCTGCACTACATGTGGTTTTGTGCCAGTAACTGTGGAAAAAAAGTAATTATTTAGGTTATTGTTTTTATGTCTGACAGTCCTTATTTGCCTCTAGTGCAGCAGAAATACACAAGTGCTTTATGAAACACTGAGGCACATTAAGATCTGAATTTCCTCCTTCACAGTAATCTGTATGGAAAGCGGCCTGCAGATTACGCAGCAAGTCTGGAGATGCTGGAGATTTTCCAGGAAGCCCCAGAAGGAACCAACAACGCTAATACATCTCTCAGCCCATCAGCCAGTCTCTCTGTGGTATGTCTACAGGAAGATGTTAAAAACCCATTTTCTTTTTTCCCCTAAAATTCTTAATGCTGGAGAAGTGATTTTTTTCTTTTTACAATAAAAGTCAATGTTTTTAACGGTCCTTTTCATAGGTGAGTGATTGTGTGCGGAGGGATGGAATTCCAGTGATTCTGAGCAGCAAACTCTCACAGGCAGAGCAGCAACAAGTGACCGAACTGGGACAGCTACTGGGAGGGAGGACAACGGACACCTTTTCTAGCTCTGGTAACTTTTCGGTGACAAAACCACAGTCCCCAAATAAGGCCATTTGATGCCGAGGCACATAGGACACTTCATGTTATTCATGACACATGGGGATTCAGCAACATTGCAGTTTAACAGCAGCTACCAGACACAATGATGGGCACTCCACTATAATTTTGAAGCTCTTTTCATTTAGAGGTGTACAAGGTTCCCTGATATTTGTAATCTGAGAAGATACTGTACAGCACCTTTAGAGATGGAATCGTTGCCTGAATGTCCCTTTTTCATTCTGAGCCAGGTTTATAGGCTTCACTGCCGTGCACCGACCCTTTTGTATTGTAAAAACCAAGAGTAGGTGATTTAGCATTATCACTTGTGAAGGTTCAACAGTAACTAAGAAGTGCTTTTAGAGCTGTATACATTACTGTGATACAGCAGCTCCTTCACTGTTGCATAGAAAAGGCCGGGAGAACACCGGAGAGGAAAAAGTAATTGAAATCATTCCTCATAAAATGTTTGGAGGTGCTGCCAGGGTGATGAATAAGCACTAAAACACAAGTGTTTCTCGCAACTCTGCCTCTGACTGGAGGGGTGAGAGTTGCTGCTTTCAGACGATGGTTTACATTTAGAACTAAAGGCTACAAATCTATGGGAATCCATGAGAATCCAGAGTCGCTGCATAATGTGAGAAGCCTTTTGCCCCTGATGTAATTATGTTAATTTTGCATTTGTCAACCACACTGACAAGCAAAAAGCGTGCATTTATTTTTATTAACCTATAATTATGTGTCCATTTAGTGCTGCATGTTAAGCATGGCCTCATGTTGTCATCATGAACCGTTTGACAGTATTAAGATTTAACACCCTCACCCAAGCAAAGTAGCATATTAATAGTGAGGAAATGCTTTATCTTTGGTAATGATTAGACACAGGCTGTGGTGATAAAACAATATCAATATATATTATCAATATATATTCAGTCAATATCTACATCAACAGGACTGTAAGAAAAGAGTTCAATGTAATATTGATTGTAATATATAGTTTTACTCAAGGTTTGCATAATAAAAAAAGACAACGCTGTTCCCTCCTTGGCTCATAAAAATCATAATTCCCTTGATAATGGGTCAAATATGGAATCAAACAGCCAAATCAAGTTTAATATAAAGTGCTTCCATTTAGCAATTTTCCACATGGCTGTTATTGAAAATAAAGAATTAAAAATTATCAATAGTCATTGTTATCCACTGATATGGGACAGTTCATATAAATGGATCAGTTACAAGATGAGAAAGTCCAAAACCTTTTAAAATATAGCTTTAGAATCATTCATTACAGCTCTCAAAATGTACATTTTTATATTCATGTTGGTTAATAATACATTTTAAACATGTTATAAACACCCAACTCTATCTTTACATAGTGACATTTTTGCAGACATTGATTTTCCTCAGGGTTAATATAACTACCTCCTGAGTTTTTCTATATATTGGCAACAGTAACATATTGTTAAATCAGAAGAGAGAATATGTGTAGAACTACTCATTTGTACATTTTCGAGTTTCAGTGTTTTTCGTGTCCTGTTTTTTTCCAGTGAGTCACGTCGTGGTTCCAGAAGGTGAAGTTCCGACCACCTTCTCCACCCTACTGGGTGTCCTTGCTGGCTGCTGGGTTGTCAAACACAGTTGTAAGTATAGGTTGCAATCCACCAATTTAAGTAGACTATTTTGATGTCAAAAAATTGCTGCAGTCCCATTGCAGTAACTCTGAGACAGATTTTATGAATGTTAAATGTTCTGTATCATAGAAAAAACATGTTTTTACTTCTAGTGCTTCGAGTCCATCAGACGTATTTCTCCAGAAATACACCAAGTTCGATTTTCAAATTATTTGATGAATATACATGTATACAGACAGATTGTGCATATTATATTATAATATATATATATACACACACACACACACACACACCTTAGCTTTTTTTTCAGAAAAAAACATGGCACATTATCATTCACAGTATATTATATAAATACTAAAACATGTCTGCAGGGGCGATTTTAACCTTAATTTTGGTACTGCTATATTAAAATTCTATTTCTGTTGCTTCTTTTTCTTTTCTAGCTGTGTGATTGTATTGTCCGTCTTGCTAAATATTACTATCTGCCACTGCAATAATAACATCATTTCCCCATGGACATCAACTATTTCATCTAATCTCCTTTTCAATATTCTGGTGTTGAATTGTTGATGTTGTATATGATTGGTTTGTAATTAAAAACTGTTGCTAACTAGCTTCGGGGCTCCAGCCATCTAGACTCAGTGTGTCAAATTGTTTTTCTTTTTTTCACAGAGCTGGTACTGAGCGATTTTACCCTGCAGAAGCAAATAAAAATAATTAGTTGCATCTGTTTGGTAATTGATATGCATATGTTTTAATGGTGTGTCACCAACAAGTTATTCATGGATGCGGTTGACACTTAGCATAGTGTCAGAGTGTAAGAATCTAAAACTCAGTGTCAGTGTAAAGAATGCAGGGCAACAAAATTGTGTTGCACAAGTAATCTTATTTAATCTAATCTATCTAATCTAGTTGTATTAGCTATTGTGCAGTTTTAATTGTGAGTGTTTTTGTGTTGGATGGGATGTAAGCAGCAATGTCAAAAGAAGTCTCTTTTCCTGATTCATTTCTGCCAAGATGAATACTTCTTCAGTCTCCCTGCTAGTCTTAAAACAAGTCAACAAGCAGATATTCAGAGGAAACCGGCTTAAGAGACGTGCTGTCCAAGAGTTTTCTGGAACCTTGGTGTGTCCTTGGCTGGTGTATCTGTCTGTAGCAGCTCTTCCCTGTGCGTGCATGTGTAGAGTAAAAAGGCACGCACACGTGTCTCTGTCTGCCAGTGAGCCACTTGAAGTCTGAAGGTGTGCGTTTGAGTGTTTGAGTGTGTGTTTGTGTCACTGTATGAGAGTGTGTGTTTAGACCATATTCAGCCCCTCCTCCTCTTGTTTTTTCCACACAGTCTGAGCACTAAACACTGCTTGTCTCTTTCTTGACAATCACTGCGGCATCCTATCGGTCTCTGTCCCAGCCGAGCTCTCGCTGTCACCCGTGTTTGTCTGCCGCTGCAGTCGACCACGCCAAGCCCTGGACTACATCTTCCATTCCCTCACAAACCAGTATCCTCATGTTTTTATGTGGAAAATAAACCTCCTGCCTGACGGGGCTCCATTTCAGCTAATTAACACTAAACTGGGTGGAATTCCAGCACAACTAGAATAACCGTAAACAGACATTTTAACTGTCAGATTCCAAACTCTTTAATCCCTCATTATAAATATTCCATTCAGAGATTAACGCATTTGTTGTTGGGATATCTTAAAAAAATGAACATACATGTGGTGTTTTTCACAACAGATGGTTCCCCCTGCATCAGAATTGTTCTCACCAAGGTCCTGATAATTATCATGTTTCCCTTCATTCTTTTATAATTATTTCTGTCTCTCTTAATAGGTTGTATTGTTGGCATTCGAATAGTGACAAATTCATCATTGGCAAATTCATTTCATAAAGGGTACCTACATGATTTAATTGGATTTAATCAACAAAGTTTCAAAATGAACGCCATGTTTATGTTTCATTGTAGATCATAAGCTGGTTTTAAATCCTTTACAAGCCTATCACTTAAAGAAAAAATTCTGCATTTTAGGATTTAGATTTAAATGTTAAAATAAAGACTGGAGGCAGGAGGGGACGTGAACTGAGACATCCAAACTTCTCAAATGAACGTGTTGTGTGTCTTTTGGAGTGATGTACTATAACCATTTATTGGCAAGCAATAGCTAACTACACTGACTTCCTGGAGGCTCGTCGCCTCAGTGAGATCGCCAGGTTTGGTACCATCATGATGTGGCACTGATGTAGTCACTTTTTTGCCACTGCCAGCAAGACGTTTTCCATGAGCTCCTTTCAGGCCGAGAGCCTCCCCACAGCGGGCTGCTGTTTTGCTGCCACGCCACATGTGCACCGATGAATACCTGCCTGGATACTTCCCATTGATAAAGAACGAGCCATTATACCTCACCTTAATCCTGAAGTGTCATTATTGGCATTAAGCCAACCTTTAACTGGAGTTATTGTACTGCTAAAGAGATGACAGCTGGTCTCCAAGTTCAGGCGGTTCATCTGATTGTTCACTCATTCACTGGCTTAGGAAAGGGAAAGTGTTTGAGATGCTTTAAATGAGCCAAAATGCTAATGACTCTGCAGCACTGAGCGCCATCATCCGGAGCGATTAACCCCGGTATCTCCCCTCTCCTCTGCCCAGCTCTCTGCCAGGGTCCCGCTAAATGAAGCTGTGATAAAGGCAGATGAAGAAATGTAATTACAGTCAGCACGATACCGTATGCATGTGTGTAATTTGCCGTTTTCATGTCAGGGAGGTTTATTGCTTTATTACAAACACACACACACACACCTATTGACCCTAATCTGTTTATATCACCATATTGTGCAGTTGGAAGCATCTGTGTGGGACAGTAAATGGCAACTGAAGGTGAAATGAATCAAAACATGTGTGACTGTGGTATGATGTAGATACATTATTCATTAGCTCTTTGCTTTCATAGTCAAAATATTTATATTCAGGCCAAAGGTTGTAGTAGTTTCACAAAATCTAGTTTCTATACGTTTAGATGTGCAACTTTTATATTGTGATTTTGAATTTTTTTTTTTTTAATACACCCCCATCATGAAATTGTGTAATGGAACACTTACTGAGAACAGCAGCGCTGTGATCTGTGTTGTGTTCAGAAGCGTTTTTCATCTGTGACAGTGAGGGGTCATTAAAATATGTGATCCCCCCCCTCCCTCCCTCCATAACTTTCTCAAAAAAACTTTTCTGCCTTTAGAGATGTTTCTCTTTTTGTTTTAGAATGAAAGATTATTTTCATCTCGGCGACAATGCCGAGATGCTCGCTGTCACACAGTTTCAAATTTGACACCGTGAAAACCCTGAGAGATGGAGAGAAAGGGATGATGAATGTCGAATTCTGCTTAAGCTCCAGATACTTAAAACGGGGGTTGCATCATTAACTCCATCACGCCGCGGGCATCTTTCTCTGTCAACAACTGAAGTTTTGCCAATACTTGGGATCTTCCAGCTCATGCTAAAACCGACACAAGCTTTGTTATCCTCCGTTTGCAATTGCCTTGTCACACTCTTTTATGTCAACATAATTAGCTGTAGTAAACCAAAAAAACAAAAAACAAAAACTGTATTCCAGCTCACAACAGGAAACTAGGATTGACACTATTATTATTGGATTACATGAAAACAAAAGAGGCGACCTACGTGTTTCGCATGATGCTTCATCAGATTCACTCCCGCTAATTAGCTGTCGCTTTAATTTTGTTTTCTCTGTGTTTGATGCCAGGGGTGGAGGCGTGTCTGCAGGCGGGGCAGTGGATGCCCGAAACTGAGCATGAAGCAGGAGAAGGACCCCGTCGCAGTCGCATCAACAGATGCAGCCTGGTAAATGAGATGCAGGCGCACACATTTAAAAAAGTGGTGGGGTTAGGTTACATGGTTATTGATCACTGCTTATCATTAATCTTCTCTGACTTTTTCATGTATGTTATATAAAACACTCTCAGTAAGGGTTGAGAAATTCTGGGAATTTTCAAAGTTAGAAATTTTCCATGGGAATAAAAGAGAATAGATCCAAAATTTACACAATTGAAGGTTGGCCCTTAACAGGCAACTTAAATATATAGCTCTGGAAAAAAAATAAGACCACTGGAAAATTATCAGTTTTTCTGGTTTTACTACTTAAAGGTGTGTGTTTGGCCTAAAGGAATATTTTTGTTTGCGTCTATAAACTACTGACAACATTTCCCCCAAATTCCAAATAAAAAGATTATCACTTAGAGCATGTATTTACAGAAAATGACAAATGATCAAAATAACATCAAAATAACATAAATAATACAATGTTTTCAGACCTCAAACAATGCAAAATAACAAGATCAAATTCATTTTAAAACAACATAATACTAATGTTTACACTTAAGCGTTCAGAAATCAATATTTGATGCACTAACCCTTATTTTTAATCGCAGCTGAAGTAGATCAGCTTCGTTTGATGGCTTGTGACCATCCTTCTTCCTCTTGATCACAAAAGGTTTTCAGTTATAGTTTAGGTGTAAAGAAATTGCAGTAGTCTCTTATATTTTTATCCAGAGCTGTAGTTGGAGAATATATATTGTAGCATGTTCTTGGCTCAGGACTACACTATAACATCCAAGTTTAAAGGGATAGTTCAACATTTTTAAAATATGCCCATCCTCATGATTCCCATGGCTTAGCAATGGCTATAGCTCTACATTTTTTGTTGAAACAAGCTTTTTCAAGATCAGTGGATAAGAGCTGCAAGCTTCTCAGCTACTATTATGTGGCTAATGGTATTTTTGGTTTCCCTCATCAAACTCAGCAAATACATAATTCTTGAACTCCCAAACACTGTGATGAATGAAGGAAATACTGTTTTCTCTCCTAACGTTCCATTATCTCATAGAGTGAAGTCAGTTTTGATAATATTATGCTGTAATATATATTTGATCTACAATGGTTTTAATGTTTGACTTGCAAATATTAGATTAAAATGTATTAATACAGTAGAGAACTAGCTGGTAAGTTGGCTGCTAAATGTTGCTGAGCTTAACTTCCCACTGAAAGTTTCTAGAAATTTACTGGAAGTTTTCCACTCCTTTGCAACCCTACTGTCAATGTATTATCACCTTTTGTCACCAACTGACTGAAAGAAACAACAGAAGACAGATGCAGATCAATATGTACAGAACACTTTTGTTGTGTTCTGAACACCATCCATCATCATCCAACATCTCCTACCATGAAGCCTGCTGCTAGCAGCAGCGTGTTGGGATAATGGATGTTTGCAGCAGGACCTGGGAGGTGTATAAAGGTAGAGAGTAAAATGGATGCAGTATAATACGGCAAAATCCTGGAGGAAAACTTGCTGCAGTCTGCAAGAGAACAGTGACTTGGAATATGATTTATTTTCCAGAAAGATAATGGCTCTACATAAGATGCCTCCCTACCTTGTATTTTTGTACTAGATATATTTCAGACATGAAAGCGTGTTTTTCTGACAAGTACAAATTGTAATGGCGTCGACGGCAATTTGATGTAGGAAAACCATATGGTATGAAACATGTTCAAAGGAAGAGAATACTTCAGATAATGTGTGCGAAGTTTCCTAGAGGCTTGAGAAGCAGAATAATACGATGACCTTGGGCAGGAAAGTTCTCCAGTACACTGGCAATCTCTTCTGTTATATTCATCTAGTGCAGCCTGAACTGTCTATTCTAGAAACACAATAATGTAATCATACAGTATATTACAGACTCTGATAAATCCGAAGTCAAAGTGTAGTCAAAGAACCTTCTTACTCAAAACTCTTGAGATCCAATTTACATAGCAAATAATTTGAGTTCAGTGATGCTGTGAAGAGAAGAGTCTCCCATGGACTAATTCACTGCTGCTTTGATGACCAGTGGTAAGTGGTGGAGAATTTGTCTGCTGTAAGTGTGCTGATAAAAGTGTTTGCTGGCTTCTGAGCAGAGAAGTAAATACAAAGAAAGCTTCCACACACTGAGAGACATCGAATACGGGAGCCTAGATTTAGTGGAAGAAGACAAACAAAAGGACTTTTAGTCCTACAGATGTGCTCATCATGTCTGAGATTATTAGTCTGCTGCTGGCACCGAGGGACAAATACTTTTTGCTGGAAGAGGATGATGAATAACAGGTTGTTTTTCTCCTGAGACGGTTTCTGATTCAGATGGAGTTGAGTGAATCATCACCGCTCGCTCTAATTCAAGGGTGTCAAACACGTGGCCCAGGGAGCAACAAGAGGCCCACTGGAGGGGACAAAGTGTGGCAAAAATGGACCAGTTCCTGTTTGTTCACAGAAATGTGAAGTCAGTGAGCATCTTTCAGGGCTCAAGGGATAAAATATTAAGTTTTGATTGGCTTGTAAGGCAGGAGATGCTGCTTTGTAAAAAAGTAAATAATGTTCAGCAGGTAAATTTTTACATTTGAAAGGCAGGATTGTTTGTATTATTGTTTATATTTTTGAATTTTCACTTTGTATTTTTCATTCAAGTTTCTCTGTACAATGAAATTCTTACTTGGTGTCCACATGAATGCCATATAAATAGAAATGGTTGGTAACAATAACAGAATATAAATATAAACTAACTTTTTTTTGTAAATTGGAGGTGAATTAATCATCTAAATAATCACAATTTATTTCTTTACATAAAAAAGAAGGGAAAGGTTTGTAGGGCTTTTTACTTGTATGTTTATTTTTACTGGTCCGGCCCATTTGAGATCTATTTGAGCCATGTGGCCCATGAACATGAACAGAGTTCGACTTCCCTGCTCGAACCAAAGCTTGATTTTTAATCATTTCTGTTGTAGCTCCCTCCGCTCTTCGACGGCTGCTTCTTCTTCCTCCTGGGCTCCTTTAAGGTCCCCTCCAAAGGCGAGCTCACCAAGCTGCTCCGGGAGGGAGGAGGTCAGCTTCTGACCCGCCAGCCCAAGCCTGACAGCGACGTGACCCAGACCCTGAGTGCCGCTGCCTACCACGCCCTGCCAGGCTCCGACCAGGCCCTGTGCACCCAGTACATTATCTTTGACCCCCGTGGTCCCCACAGGCCGACGGTGGTCCGCCGTGGAAAGGTGTGGTCGGCTCCCTCCACCTGGCTCATAGACTGCATCGCAGCCTTCTGCCTCCTCCCTCCTCCCTGTTCCAGACTCTAAAACATGGGCCTAAACCATTTTTACATATTCAATAATAATCCTGCACTGAGATATCACTCATCCTTTAGTGTAGTGTTTTTTTTTCTTTTAAAATGACAATTAAGTTGATTTGAGACTGTTTATACAAATCATATGAACGATAATAAAATAATGTAGCTCCAAGTAACAAAAAAGCAGTTTGATTCTTCTGTTCTTTGATGTGATAAACAAGGTGCTGAATCTCAAGGTAATGTCCTAAATAAATTGAAATTGAAATATTGGTCCACCTGCAGGAAGTAATACAGAAAGAAATGAACTTATTTGTTTTTATCCCCAGTTTGTTCTTATTTTGTTAGTACCCAGTGATTTATGGGATTCACCAATGTTTTCTTATTTCTCATTTGTAGAAGGTAGAAGAAACAGAAAAACCCACAACAGAATATACCTTTTAAAATGTAAGGGAACAATATCACACGATCAAATTTAGATTATTATATATTTTAAGTCATTTTTAAAACATTTAAAATTCATGGGCTAAAGAAATACTACTGTTCCATTGATCTTTATTCCAGGTGTACGTGCCTGGAAGGTTTCTGCAGAGTGAGTGTCAGGAGGCATCATAATCACCACCCCAACTAGCTCCGATCACAGCGAAGGAGCAGTGCTGCTGCTCCCAGGCTTCTTACCTCTAATGGGGAGCTCAGCTGTCCTGTGAAAGAATCTCATTTTAACCACATGTGTTCATGCACTTATTCTGGTAAATTGTTCCCTTTTCACCAAAGCAAATGTACACACCACTGCTGCACCACTTTTATGCAACTTGAACCGTTGCACAATTTCTAGTTAAGTTGGTGGTGCTTCTGTTTCGTGGTTGCAGTTCACTGTCGTTTGCTGCAAAGTCTAAGGAAAAGTATTTTACAGACAGAATGCATTTTTGTTATTACAATAATTAATTACTAACCACGTTCTGAAATATCTGTTGGGGCTACTTGCCTTTTTTCAATATTCTTAGCAAGTTAAAATATATAGTATAGTTGCATATCTACATTGATTATAAAGATGTAGGAGTCTGGGATGAATTACAGAAAGTGACTCAACATCTCAGATAAAGAAAGCAACACCCTCTTATTTGCCAACAAAACTAACTGCAAAACCTAATGTTTTAAAATTAAAGTGGGAGGAAACTATTTTGCAAAAAATCTAAATCCTTGCCTGTTCTTGCAATTTTACCACAAAAAACAAAACAAAATATATATAGAAAATGCACAAATGAAATATTTTTACCCCCAAAACCCTCCTTAGATTCTGGAGAATACAGCATTTGTGTGATTCATGACATCTGTTTGTGTAGATCCGACACAGCACACAACCTACACACTGAGTTAGCCCTTAAAGGAGCTATGCTACTTCTATAAATCCTTTTTAAGTTGGTAAAATCAATTGTCCCTGTTGCTGTAAAACATCTTAATCAGTGAGGAGAGATGCATTGTGAAGCTAGGCTGCTATCTCACTACACAGCACTTTATTATTTAACTCTGACGCCGCTGCTTTTAATGGAGCTCCTATTGTTATTGTAATTGTGTTTTTAATGTGTCCTGCTTGGATGTGAATGGATGTGTCCTCATGTGTTTCATGTAATTATGTTTTTAATGTCAAGCGAGGCAAAAAAAGACACATTTCTGCCTTTTTAAGTCTTTTTCTTATTCTATTCTATAGTAGAGTGGGTGTTTCCTTATATCCTCACACTAAGACTAATTTTAACCCTGCACCCCTCTGTGGTGTTTGCATTGCATGACTTTGTATCCCTGGTTAGAGGAATTGCTTTCCCTAATCCTCATTGGTTTACCAGGAAAAGACAATTATCTAATTATCTAATTGAAAAAGCCTGTTTGAAACAAATGGAGAGAGCGGGTCTCCGAACAGATCGATGGAGATTCGATATGAAGTGTGGACTAGAAAAAACAAAGCAATTAATTGTTCCATTACAGCGCTGGCACTCGCTTTAAAGAAAGAGCTAAACTTTTCCTTTTTTTGTGTGTGTATGTGTGTGTTAGTGGATGTGTACAGACATTCCTTTCCCTTCCAAGAGTGCAAGGCTGCATGTACATGAGCTTTGAGAGGACTTCTGCTGGCTATCTCCCAAGATGCCATTTTCAGTGGGATTAGTCAGGGTAGGGATGCATCTAATTGCTATTGATTGCTATGTGCTGCATAAAATTGCTTCCCTTTTCTTGTCCACGGTGAGAGGTGGGAGAAGGCAATTAGCAGTGTGGACAAGATAGAAGCCCAGACTGACTTGTAATGATATAGAATGGTGGGATGAACCTGTGAGTAATGCCCTTGAACTAACTGAGCATTGCAAAACCATTAGGCTCTGGTATCTTCCTATTTTTTCCCCTCACACAGCCTGTGATCCTGGAAAATACTAAACATTTATTTATTCTGTAATGTCCTTATAGAAAGGTGGGTGTGTTTATGTGTTGTTATAGAAAATGGCAGAATTCATGGTGATTTGTCCCGTGATCATCCCGTGTCATCTATTCAATCGGCTTTTACCTCACACCATTTCTGTGTGTGTGTTTTTTCATTTTCATAGGTTCTTAAAATATCTGGGGTCCAGAAATGTGAACAAAAACAGATAAACATGAAAAAAGAACTCCACACTCACTGCTGCAGAGTAACACTTCTTTTCAAGTCTATTTAACAAAATAGTTTTGTGTCTGGATGAATAATACACATTTTCTTACTTATTGAATCTTTTTTTTTCTTTTTTACGCCACCTCATATTTCAGAATACACATTATACGTTTGAAGGTATTTACATATGAACAACACAGGGAGCACCAGGGGTTTGTAATTGAAATCTGAACAGTGTGTTTCTTTCACAGCTTAGGGTGAACCTGTGAGCATGAATTCATATACAATCAAATCAGCTCTCAACCCATTTTAAAGTAACTTTCAGATTTTGCTGTAGAAATTACATTTGAGTCCAGCGTGAACAAACCCTTGTTGCGCCCTAAAAGTAATACAATTGATTGTATAATAACAGTGTTTCTCTCTTCCTATTCCACACACTAGTCTGTGTTGGTTTTCAGGCACACTTTATATAACAGATCTGTGGATGAAAATGACATAAGGGGGAATAAAACAATCTTTTTGTTGTTTTCCAGCTACAGTAAATCGGTGTCTCGTGGAAAGGTCGCATGGTATACCTTTACAAAATGTCCATGTACAAGCCTTGGGTTTGAAGGGTGGGACAACAGATGAGGTAATTCGGATAAACGTTCACAGACAGACATAAAATATTGGGAGGGGAAAAAAATAATAAAAAAAAACAAACAATACAGACGGACAGTCTGGTGACACTGATCTGTCCTTGGTACTGTGCAGCCTCTCCTGGAATCATTGTGTAGTGGATGTGTGCCACAAACACTTTTTCATTTAGGAAATGCAGCCTTTATTGTTTTAAAGTGACACACATACGATAGATATATTGACTTGTATGTTAACCCATGTGGCTCCAAACTGTTTGGGGTTTTTAGAATAGAATATTCCATCACAGGCAGTAGCTATCCTCCTATGCTCTTTAGATTTCCAAATATTTATGAGAAGGAAGGAATTGTTGTGGTCCTGATGTCAACACCTTCCACCTTCCTGCTGTATCACCTGCTTTGAATATATGATTTTTTAACTTCTTTTTTTTTTTCTTTTAGCTTCCCACTAGCAGCGCGGATCACACGTCAGCTCTGGTTTTCGGGAGGACAGTCGAGTCTGCTGACACCTGCCACCCTCTGCACTCCTGCCTTCACACTCGGCTGATGGAAGCAGCTTGTGAAAATAGGTAGAAGAGCAGCTGTGACACCTCCGGTGGAGTTTAACATATGCACTCTGCGCTTTTTGTACCGAAGCCAGAGACCATGCTTGGTGAATCTTATTGAGAGCTGCAGCAATAAGGCATCAGCGGTGGCAACGTTGCCTCTGAGCCCTGTCAGCCGGCACAGTCTATTCAGCCTTTCTGTGCTGCTGCCCAGTAAGGTAATTCCACTGTATTCTGGAAACACGTATAGGTTGAATAATTGGTTTTGTCTTCAAAGAGTAATTAAGATGAATGAAGCTTTAATAATCCTAAAATGTCCAGAGCACCGAGGCTGCGATTGATAAACCGTAGATGTCAGTTTTGTTTTATGACACTGCAGAACTCAAGCCAGATAAATGAGCTCTGTCTTTACACATAGAAAGACACTACATCACTATGGCTTAATGACGAAAATGACCCGACTCCATTGTTGCACCCAAGATTGAACTTCACCCACATTTTTTCCCCCTTCAAATTCTTCTATCAGCCTTGTTCCGCAGCGTCACGCCACACTTCAGACTTTGTAGATACTTTGAAAAATTAGTTTTAGTCCCTTTTTTAAGGTAATGCACCTCTTTAGTCATTGGTCTTTATCCTATGTTCATTTCGGTCTCATTACAAAGTGCTGGGAGCTGCTATTAAGCAGCACATCCATCACCGCCCAGGAATAGGGTCTAAAAGGTTAACGGAACGGATTTTCTGGAAATGGAAAAAATTCTGGTGATGAATGGCACGGGCTTACTGGAATTCACCTCTGATTAATGACTCGTATTTATCATCTAAAAAACACTCTGTTGTGGGACCTGGTTGGGTGCTTTTCTTGCAGTTTCTCGACCACTCGAGGACCACTCCGGTCTGGGGAAAACATCAGAGCAATAAATTAGCTTGTCTCCGTGTTACATCCCAGGCTGTAGCCGGCACCACATCGGATAAGCTATTCAAACACATCAGGGAAGAGAAGGAACTAAAATGGATTACATAATCTATAAGCAGTGGGGTAATGTTACAGTTCTGTATCTAACAAGCCTTTTAGGATTAAGTGCCTCAGTGGGTGCAGATGGACACACTGTGCCTGTGAGATTGCGGATGAATGGGGGGAAAGTGTGTCCGAACTTTGGACTCGTACTGTCTGCTTGCTAAAGGACAATATACATGTGACTGCTGCTTAAAAGCATTCAAGCATACAAAGATCCCCCCCCCTCTTTTTGTCTGCTGGTTCTTGTTGAGTGTGCCCAGCATGCAGGCTGCGGCAGTGCCAAGCACCCAGCTGGATGATTCATCACATAATACTCCTTGATTAAAGGAAATTAAAGCGGGCTGCTCTTCGCTTGCTAATTGCTTTGATAGCTAGTTCAAGTGGGTATATTTTGGAGGATGTGGACGTCTGAGAGAAAACAATAACCACAATTAATCCGGAAGGGACTTCCCAAAAGTTGTTGTTTGGATGCAGAATTTTAACACCTACCCGTTTTTGGGGTGGAAAGCTTTAAATAAAGTGGATTTGTTACCTTTAGATTCGGGGAGCGGGGCCACATCTCAAACACTTTAATGACCCGTCGAGCCTGGTGATTCCCGGTGCGGCATGGTCCGCGCTAGCGGAAAAACTATTTTTCAGTCGCTCCACTTTTTCCTGGAGATCAGCTACAGCACTGATTTAACTAGTCTTTGCTGCTACTGTACGTGAGTCAAAAAAGATTGCGTGATAATCAGTAAAACTCTGCATGTTGTGGTTTCATAGCAGTTTATATAATCAACAGTAGCGTGATGTGTTAGAGGTGAGTTCCTGCCATAGTGATTAAAAAGTCTGATGAAGAAACAAACATTTATGTGTGATGTGCATCTTGTAAACAAGCTCTTAAGAGTGAAGATGTGAAACTCAAGCCGACCACTGCAGTGATTCCACCAGTGTTAATCCTTGTGTGACAACCAAAAATAGACAAAAAAAAAACATCAAAAAAAGCGCTGTTAAGTGTGCTTACAGTTTGTTTTCCTGCTGTCGGAAATTTTACAACACCTATGTGATTGTGACAGACACGTACAACAAGCCGATGACATACATACAGAAAACAACATGAGCAATTCACATTGCCAAATGGTTAGGAAAGATTTCAAAAAGCTTAGAAACGTTTTTTTTTTTTTTTTTTTTTTCTTTTGTGTGTGTGTGAGAGCAGCAAGTCAAGCAACTTCTGAAAATATATAGGACGATTAAAACTTGGAGGGTGGAAAGAGCCTTGAGACAAGTTCTGTCTTCTTCTCGGCGGCTAAATTTGTGTTTGTGTGAAAGCCTGTGAGAGCATCTCTGTGACACTATGCTTTCTCAGGTTGCTTTAGGAATTGTGCTCCTGCCCTGTCAATCATACAAAATGGTGCAGTAGGCAGGGCCTTGCCTGAGCTTTTCCACCGCCCCCCCCCCTCCGGCCAGATCTCTCTCTACGACAACGTCTGGCCGTTGAGGCACTCCCGCCGCAAGCACTGCGCCGGCTTCCACCAGTCCCCGTTGTGGCAGCGGCAGATGGTGCAGTCGTCCACCTTCACTTCAATCCCGGCCGGGATGATCGTCGTTCCGGCAAAGCAATTTGGACCTGCCGCATGGGAAGGGGAAAGGGAGGGAAGGAAGGAAGACAGGAAAGAAAGAGTAAGAACGACAAGAAATGGATGTGGCTCTCCTGAGAGCTTCTCTTCGCAGGAAGGTGGTGGTGGAGTGATGCGGAGAGCTGCAGGGAGTTAGGGGGAGTCGGGAGCAGACGTACAGATCTTTTCACGGGCATGCACCGATGGGCTTGTTTTTGCAACACTAAAGCGCTTTTGTTAGTCTCCCCTTCTCCCTCGACATGGAGCGCTTTGCATCCTAATTCGCCGTGAGCAGAGAGGCCTGCCAGGCGCTGGCTTGGCAGTACAGAGAGAGGCTGGAGTACAGAGAGAGAGACGGAGGAAGAGAGAGAGAAAGCTGCTTTGAGAGGCAGTAGGGAGGATGGTGTTAATCACTTCAGTCTGTATGAAAAGGCCACAGAACTCCTCAGGCAATTCCTTACGCATTTTCTCTCCACACGCACGCACACGCTCGCACCCACACGCTCGCACACGCTCACTTCCGACTCAGATTGATTTTGACATCAAGATTTACTTTGGTTGATCTCTTTTGTTGTCGAGGTTCCTTTTAATTCGGAAATGTGTTTGATTGTGCCACATCCTCATGTATTTGATCGTCTAGGCAGATAGAGACAGATTACTCCTGGGTACATTTTAGGATCTGTACTCAAGGAAGCCAAAAAGCCTTTTTATGAGGATGCAGTGCATTCAGTATCTGTAATGCCACGTTCAATTGTTGGATTGTGTTTGTTTCTCCTTGCCTTGGGGTGATTTTAGGGGGTGTATTGCTTCGTCTACCTCTTGAGACAGAAGAATCAGAAGGTGCCAGGAATTTGCCCCCAGTTTTAATCACTTAAATGAAGCAGTCAGCAGCTCAATTGGTGTGACGGTGACTTTGGATTGCTCTCAGAATCCAGCTCCATAAAACCTGCCATATTCAAGACTCCTCAATGAGCCAGTCATAAAAAACTCATATGTCTCATAACTCTTGAAGACACAGTAGCTTTAAGGGCTAATATACATGGACATTGTAATGTAGAAGTGTGTATGATTTAGTGCAGGTTAACTTAAAGTTAGCAGCGTGAATTAGTGTGGTTTGTTGACCTGTTAATGGATTTGCAAATCTGCACATTAACTGTGAAAGTCTTTTTCAGGGAAATAATCTTGACAAGTCACTGCAAAAAAAGCACAGGTGTAAATACTAAAACATTTCACTAACTGGGACACTTGAATACAACAGAGATAGGATTAAAGCTATTAGTTAAGCCTGCATTTCCTGCTAAAGCAGAGTGAAAATATGGTTTTAAAAAGTCATATTTGAGCTTGTTCTCTGCTTTTCATTCCGCTTGTTTTAATTGTCTATTGGTGTGATCTGAGCAGAAATTTCTAAATTTAGTGCAATATTGAGGAAAAGCCAGCAGCTCATTTCACAACTGGAGGCTATAATAGAGGCTGAACTGGAGACATGTCCCCAAAATAAACTGGAAGAGTCACCAATCACACTGGATAAAACAGAGTTGTCTGAAGCCACAGTTTAACTCTGCAGGTGTTTATTTTTGTAATTTCCAGATTAAAACAACTTCTCATCACTTCTGCTTCTCAACAGGGGGCACAGACAGCCCGCAGATGCTGCCAGTGAGCTGCAGATTTTCTTTTGGTGTAAACTCAACATTATGATAACAATCTGAGCCTGACAGAGGTGAAACATAATGCTTACAGAGGACAAACACAGTGGGATATTGATGCCCCAACTGCCTCCATTATAGCGTGTCGCTGTGTACTGGA
The DNA here is from genome assembly GCA_030544235.1 of Lepturacanthus savala. NCBI lineage: Eukaryota > Metazoa > Chordata > Actinopteri > Scombriformes > Trichiuridae > Lepturacanthus > Lepturacanthus savala. The sequence goes on from CM060470.1 coordinate 21,727,589, forward strand.
CTGCTGGCTCTTACTCAACACTGGACCAGATTTAGAGACACTTAAATAACAGTGTTATTGTTAATGTTATAAATTGCACTCATGCTTTTTCTTCTATGACAAATCTGCTGTAAAATGGCCCATAAATGTTTTCATGGTTGTGTTTAGGAAACTCGAAAAACACTTGATTAAAAGTAGGTGAGGATCATGGTGTTAGTTAAATATTGTTTTGATTTGATTTTCACCTTTGCATCCCCTCATTCAAGTGTTTTAATAGATTCAATTTATGAAAATAAGTTTTTCTCCCAACAAATTCTACAACTCCCAATATCTCACACTTTTCCTTCAGACTTCCTAAAGAATAAGTTTTGTCCCTCCCTCTTTTAGCTCAGTTTGCTGCAATGTGTATGAGTACAAACTAGGTGCAAGACGCAATAAATAAATGCGACACTGACAAAGGGAGCTGTTAAATACTGACTATTCTCGTCCTTTGCCTTAGTGTAGATGAGTCCCGAGTCTAGTCAGACCTGATAAAAGCCCTTTGATCTGAGCTTAGAGGAGACATAGAGAGCACTTGCCAAGTCTTAACTCTCATTGATCTGCCTTTGGACAGCTGGCACAGGTTACAGGACAATCTCAGAGGTTGATGAGGGAAGAGGGTGACTGGCGCTGCTGCCAAGTGTGATTGTTTATGGCCAGATAGACTTGGAGCCTCAAGGACACACAGGACAGACGGTCCCTCGTCCAAGCCTGTGATCAATTCATGGTCAATAAAATTTAGTGAAGTTGGAAAATGTTTGTCCTGTGTCAAAACCGTCTCAGCACATCATACTTTCCCTGAGCTGAAGGAGTGATTGCCTATTGGGACTCATTACAGCCTGTTTGGCTCACATTTGATCATGGGTCTTGCCTAGTGGCAGGATGGCTTCCACAAAAATTCACCTGCCAAAAACATTTAATCCACAAAAAAGTGCTTCTTGAACATAGAACATGTCAAACTGATGACATCATCAAACTGTGGTCCTGCTTCTCCGTGATACGTGTCCAAAAAAATCAGAATAACAGGCTTCAGACAGATGGGACCTGGCAGATCTATAGATGGTTTAGTCCAACAGCAGTGAAGAAGCACTGGATAGTTGTGGACTACTACTTATTATACATGTTTAACAAGGTTTTTTATAGTTACATGTAACGCCCAATGAATTTACAGTATTGACCTGCTCACCAGCAGTATGTTATTGTTACTGTGAGCAGAGTTTCTAGGAACAAATATGTACAATCTGCAGGCAAGTGATAATTATTTTATCACTGTTCCAATTTCCGTTTATAGTCTGAGTAGTATTGACCAATCACGTAGAGTCATGAGTCCATGTGGAAAGCTGCACAAAAGCAAAAAAAAACATTGGCCAAATGGTACCTAGGGGCCTATGGGAGTCTGTAGATGCTTTAGCTTTTCATTAGGTTTTATTAGCTTTTACAGAAACAAGACAAAATAGTATCTGGCCCTAAAATATTGATAAAAGTCACTAACCGGAGCTAACAATGACTGACAAATTGAAAAGGAAGTTAAGGACCAGATACCTACTAGCTTCACCAGACGCACAGAGACTAATTCATCATCAGACGATAGCTGAAAGTGCTGTGATCATGCTAGCATGCTGACATTAGCATTTAGGTCATACTCCTATACTCTGCCTGGAATAGCATGGTTCTACAAACCTAAGCAGCGGGGGGTGTTATGGGTAGTTGTGGGTCACAGAATCGCCATAGCGCACATTTTCCAAATATCAGCAATGTGTCCTGCGGACCTAAATGCCAAAAGAGTTAAATGATTAAATAGATTCTTGTCAGGGTACATACAAGCATAAAAGATACAGACTTCCAAACACATCCCAGCAACCCCTGGGCTACATGCAGCATAAATTAGCTTTAGTTAAATGAGGAAGAACCTTAAACTAAAAGTGAAAGCCTGTTGAAAACCTCATAGAATGTCAAGTTAATTGGTCTTTTGTTTAAAACAGAAATTGAAACGGCACAACAGCTATGTCTTGTCTATTTCCTATAATCCATCCACAGCAAAACCCATTGGCTTGTTGGAATGCTGTTGCTCATTTCAAATCTTTTTTTGGAACCTAAACTATTGTAGCAGGAAAAGTGGAAGACAAATGTCTGATTTGGTCTCCCACTGATTGCGTGTAACTGGAGCACATAAGTGGATGTCTTCCTTTCACAGCCTCCTGCCCTTTGGCCAGAAATGAGAGCTAAGCAGCCTTCGTTCATTGTCCCCACACCCCTCAGGCATCCTCTCCCATAGAGATTTATTTGGCTGCCAGAGCTTGACCTGGCACCCTTGGGGAGCCTAGAAATGACAGGCCTACCCTGAAATGCCAAGGGTGTCACTGTGTCCTGTCAGCCCGGATTAGCTCTCCCCCAGCAGCTTTTGCGGGCTTGTTAGTGTGTGTGTGTGTGCTTGTGTGTGTGTGTCAGAATAAAAGAAAGAAAGCAAGTGTAATAAAGAGGAAATGAGAGAAAGTGTGAAAGGAAATGTGGGTAGTTGCGAGGTGAAATGGCCATTTAGCATCCACCTCAAACTAAATTCCTCACATTTATAGGTCATCCCCTCTACTTAAAAATATTTCTGTTTGTTTTGTCTTCTATAAAAAGGATATTCTGACACGCTGAGGCATATAATCGTGACAATACATTCTTATTGTTTATCAGCTTCTCTTTAGAAAACTTTCTTTGCCAGCTTTTTTTCCGGCTATTTAATTATTCAAAGCTATTCGGAGCTTAGATGGGAGCTATGTTAAGTGACAAAATAAATAAAATCAGTTTTGATGGGACTCTTGATCTGGTCCCACAGGCTCTCTTTACTGTTGATCCTTCCAGCCAGGATCACACTGCAGATGAGCGGTTACTGTACTTTAGTAATAAAGCTCCATCTGTCCCCCAGGATTGGTTGCTGGCGAAGGGGAAATCTCCCACTTCGCCTTGTAAATAGCCAATGAGCCATTGGAATCCTATAATTCTAATTTGGGGATTGGTTGTGTGTGACAAGGGCGTCGGGGCACCAGGAGATAAAAGGCTCTCTGAGGACCCATTAGTCCCTCCTACTATGCCTTTAATCAATGGGCTAATGTTTACTCTGCTTAGTGTGTCATTTATAATTAAAACTAGTACTACTCATTAGTGTCCAACGGGCTCAAGGTAATAATTTTAATTCATAAAACATCAATTACATCCTCATCCTCTAAAGGCGCGGCCATCAAACGGCGACACCGCAGATAAGCTCGCCGTCATTGGTTTAATGAAAATTTAATGACTTTGGGGAGTGTGCGTTGAATTCCAGAGGAGACGAGTGTTTACCGTTTTTACAGATGGGACAGCACTGCTCCGGCTCGTACACAGGGTTGACGCACTCTGGGACAGCACAGTCAGACACCACACAGTGCACCTCATTATTTGGTTCGCAACGGCACCATTCACAGGGTGACGGCTGTGGGCAGAGGGGGGGGAGAAACATGGAATCTGGGTTAGATGATTCAGTAGGTTTCACCTTTGTATTTGTGTCCGCTCTGTCTTGGTCACTTAAAAAAAAAACAAACAGAAAAACAGTCTGCTCCTGTGGGGTTTTTGTTGATATTTCCCAATTAAAATGTCTCTATTATATGCAGCTCGTATCACCTTGATAAACAAAGGAACAAGTTAACTTGCATCTTAACAAACACAGCATGTAGCTGACTTATACAGTACTAACAAGGGAGTCTATCCAATGGTGTTTTCTGCATTATGCTCCGTCTTGCCTCAGGAAACAGTCCAGAGGCTTATCTTACCTCCTCTACAACATGTAAATCTGTGCTATGCAGTTCTCTCCGTGTGGCTGCCTCTTACTTACTCTTACTCCAGCTTCTACAAAGCGATTTGACTGGAAAATGAACTGTGATGCAATTCCATACAGCAGAAAAAGCTGTTTGTAAATCACGAAAGGTCAACTGTTCATCATATTACATTTTCTTTCTGCTCATCACAGTAAACAGTCGTTTGTAGAGACTGTTCTGCACCCAGACAGTAACTGGGTACCGTAACCTTGGAAGGGTGACCTTAATACCGTATTTGGTGAAAAATAAGACTATGGTCCAAGACGAGTCTTAATAAACTGGATTGGACTCAATCAATGTAAAGTCCAAACATGTTTTCCAAATTGCAGCAGTTAGTATTTGAATGCAAATCAATTTATCTTTATTTTTAAAACCAATAACTTTGTGAAAATGTGTATTAAATGACATCAATGTGACCGGTTGAAACGCCAGAAGTTACTGATCATGACTAACGTCTATTTAGTGTGTTCCAGTGAGCTTTAGGAGTGTTGGTAGGTTTATTGTTATCTATAGACTGAGCCAAGGTGATTTTTCCTGATGGTTCCAGTCTTTCTGCTGAGCCACACTAACCAGCCAATGACTCCAGCTACATGTTTACATACAGACACAAGAGTGGTATTGATCTGCTCCTCGAATTCTCTGCAAGAAAGTAATTAGGTCTATTCTCCAAAATGTCAATATATTCCTTTAAATAATATATGTCATGCCTTGGAGTTATGTTTTAATTTTATTGTCATTGTGCCATCAACCATCCCAACTGCAGTTTACAATATCTCCATTGACAGTAATACAATTTAATAGAAACACTTCCAATGTTCATATCCAGTTTTGTGAGAGTAAGTGAACAAGCTGCGGTAACACTGGATGCTTTAATGTGACTTTTATCAGCTAATTTCTGCAAGGACACAGTAAACCACACACAATGGGAAGTGGTCAACTTGTATATGTATTGAAATTGGTGGCAGTCTGGATGCACTGCAGCCACATGTTTATGATGAACATCATTAAGAGATGGAAAGTAGAATGTAAAGCTTGGCGGCATGGTCTTCAAACAATCTCTATATACAATGAAATCTTTAAATCAATGCTGTAAAGGTGCAGCAGATCTCTAAGGAAAGAAAATTCCGACATGAAAACATTTAGCTCCCATTACTCCAGTTGGTGCTGTGGGAGGAAAGTATTAAACTGTCTCGACTGTTAATCAGGTGCACATTTCCTCCGACGTGTCAGACAATTTAAGATGTGAAACCATTATGATTTTTATGAAGTGCAACAGACCGCTATCAGTACATGTTGTTAAAGATCAGGTTCCTTACAAGGCAATGATGAAGGGCTGAGCCGGTGACTGCATATCTGCATGGCAACATCTGTTACATCTGTTCTTCAACAACCTGTTTCTGCCCTACAGGCTTCCGCTGTGTATCTATGCTTTTAAAGAGTCACATCCTTCGAAATATTAATGGTGATGCCGTGTGAGAATGTTGCATATTGTTTGATCTGCCATCTCTAAACACATTGTGAATTCCTTTTGTGTAGTAGCTGCACTTGATGTGATGATACAAGCTTTAAAGAAATACACCTATAGATGGTCCCCGAACATCTGTACCTTCACTCCCCTCAGGTTAGAAATTCCTGTCAGAAAGTTCTCACATATTTTACCCAGGCAAGTAGTATCCTTGCTGTCACATAAACAGGCCACCACAAAAAATATATGTCTCCCTCGCACAGTTAAATATCCTGCTGTCATCACCCTCTGTCAGTCTGAGCACTCACACATAAATGATGTAATGGCTACTGTACCACTCAGGTTTGCAATTCAGCATGTTGATCCAATAGGGATATCTGGCTTGGTCTGGGAGCCGGTGATTAAATATGTAAAGCTCACTAAGCATTGTTCTTGCGGTTTGAGTAAGAATTAGGTGTTTTGACCTTGGGCAACGTCTAAAGAGCAATTACAATACTTCACATTGACACTGTCAGCAGGAAAAGTTCCAGGTTCAGTTAAGATAATAAATTTGTCTCATCGGAGGATTGAAGCAACACTTTTCTTAAGCAATAATGAACAGCACACTGTTTATCTTAAAGTGTGCAAATGGAGTTCCAATCTCACTCAGTGTGTTTAAATGCACATAGTATCCCAGAGTGATTAGGTTTTGGGAGGAATCCCAATTAATCCCAGTGGGGTGTTTGGTGTAAACATTATGCCCTTCTGTCAGAAACTTCATACTATTTTTTTTTTTGAGAAAACCCAAAATGCTACTTGGAATATTGTAATAGAAAGCAGGATCGACTGTTCAGGTTCCACATCACTGTTTCCCACATCCGCAACTTGCATTATGCAATAGTTAGCTGGTTAAAAATAAATGAGGAGGATAAACTGTGTTTTTCACTGCTGCTGATAACCAGAATTCAGCACTGTCCTGGCAGCCAGAAACCAAAGTGGACTTATTCTTAAGTCAAAGAGCTCAATAGACTCACAAATCACAAGTCAGTGTCTAAATGCTTAGCTCATCTAGAGACTGAAACACAGCCCCAGGTTTTATTGCTAAAACTGTGTGGAACATTTGGAGAGTTAAAAAAAAAATTGCATTGCAAAAAAACCTGCATTCCGGGGCAGGTTTCAGGTGACATTCAGAAGTAGTTTCATTATGAGGAGAAGGGAGAAAGAGCAGAGAGCAATTTTTCCGGGAAGGCTTGACAAAAATTATAAGGGGCATAGAATGTTTGTGAACAGCCCCTGTCCAAGCAACTATCTTACATTTCGAAGACACCAGTCTGGATGATCTGTGATATATCATGAGACTATTGGTACAGAAACAAATATTTCCACAAAGCTCGAATTAGCTGACCTTCCAAACAAAAACTATCCAAACACATATGAATAAGATCAACACAAAAGCAATTAATCAATCAATCAAACACCTTATTTAAGGTATTGCACCTTTTATACAGGATGTTGCAGTTCAAAGTGTATCACATATGACTATAATAAAACAGAACCAGTGTAGACTGAAAACAACACAATGTGTATTTACAAAAGCTAATGACAATAACAGTCTGATTAATCCCAATTAATCACAACTTTATAATAGACTGGATTTTGTTGTATTTTTCAGGGAAGATAAAACAAATACACTGTAGTTTCAGAACAAAGACATGCATGATCGGATAATTAGCAATTATTCAATGGCAGCTTGTAGACTGATGTTCTCCGACAGGAATGATATTATTATTATGGATCCATGGGCTGCACCCTGCCAGTGTAGTTTGATAGGTGCCCACCTCTTTATTTATATAAAAACTCCATGTGGAAGCTTTTTAAAATGAATAAGCTCCTCAGTCATAGTTGAATGGACTGAGACTCTACCGGAGGAAGTTGTGGTCAGATTTTGTTATATGAATAATTAATGCATTAAAGTAAATTAATGCATTAATATGTGTTAATGTTAACATTCCCAGTACTACAAACAAGAAAACAATTCACGTGGAATTAACAAAAATCAACCTTTTGTGAATTCCATGCAAAATCTTGCAAAGAACCTCAGATGCACTAGACCAACAACTCCTCATGGTCTTCATTACTTGCACCATATGCAAGAAAAAACACAACACAACAAATTGGACTCAAAAATAGCTTCAAGAAAATGGAGGTGATGAACTTGAATACACCAGATCTCCCACTGGTACAATGATGAGGTATGGCACTCGCCATACCTTGACAATGGTAGACACATTTTTAATTATAATTAGGGCTGTTGAAGCCAAATTATTTCTAAAGCCACTAATGCAGGGACACATAAGGGGAGAAAACATCACAGATCTGTCTGGAGTCCTGGTTGAGTATCCCTGCATTTTAAAAGTTGGACATGTTGCGTGAGTTTAAAACTTTTGGTTTGTGTTCAATATATTTATTTTAAGCATTTTAAAAGCAGAATTAAGGTTTGACATTTTTGAGAATATTTCTCATTGTTCCAATAATGGTAAACAGACACTTGCCTAAAGCATATTTGTCTCCATACATGTTAAGAGTATTATTGAAAATCATCCCTTTAAGGTGCAGTCAGAATGGATACAAATATGCAATTAAGTTGTGAATGGCAAGTAGCTCAATCTGTAATAATAGATGCATTAATAGTGATGATTGATAGTTATTAGTTTTGTTGATTTTGCCCTCAAATCTCACCAGATTGCTGCAATTAAAAATACAATTATCAAATTTGTCTAGCCCTAACCACTGGACACCTCTAGAAGGCTGTGTTCCTTGCCTTAAACCGAAATGAGGTACACGTAGGTGAAACAACCCTACACACAACCCAGTAGTTTATATATCTGGGGATCACTGCTGGATATGATGGAGGAAAAAACAGTGATATCCAAGGCTGAATCAACAAGGTCAGAAGAAGCCAAAAGTCTCCCGTGGAACAACATCAACACCAAACTGAAACTGTACCAGAGTTGTTTTCTTTCACTTCTGCTCTACAGCTCAGAATTCTGGAGAATGACAGATCGCGACAAGCTGTCAACATTCCACACAACGAGCCTTAGAAAACTTCTGTGGCCTGACACCATCTCCGAGCAGCAGCTCCACGCTCAGCCCAATCAACACAGCATCGACACCTTCATTGTGAGAAGGCGGCGGAGATGATTGGACATGTTATGTGAAAGGAACAGGATATCACACAAAATGTGGCCCAACACAGAAGGAGACCAGTGGGAAGAAAAACCCAAAGAAATCTGGCGTTGAAGAGCACAGAGAGAACTGAAGCCTGGGGAACCAGAAGTAACCATAAATATACAGGAAAAAGTTCCTTTGTTGCAAAAAAAATCCTAATGTAACAATTTGAGATCAATGCATGAGAGAATAAAAAAGTAATAAAATAGATTTAGAAGCTAGAGCTCTGGGAAAAAAAGAGACCACTGCATTTTTTTCCACACCTAAACTCTATTGAAAACCTTTGGAATGTGATCAAGAGTAAGATGGATGGTCACAAGTCATCAAACATTATTATTGCACCAATCTGAACTCTTCTGTGTAACATAAATATCATATTGTTTTATAAATGAATTTGATCCTGTTTCTTTGCATTGTTTGAGGTCTGAAAACATTTAATCTTTTTTGTTATTTTGACAATTTGTCATTTTCTGCAAATAAATGCTGTAAACGATAATTATTTAATTTGGAATTTGGGGGAAATGTTATCATTAGTTTATAAGTAGTAAAATCAGCAAAAAAAAAATTGCAGTGTTTTTATTTTTTTTTTTCCAGAGCTGTATACTAATAGTAATAGTAGTAACATAGTGACATAAAAGCTAGATACAAAAGAATGAAAAAAATGAAATCAATGAGAGATAAACAAAATGTAATATTAATAACAATAAAATAACAATAAAAATATACGTTTTTAAGATAAATACAATAAAATAACCAAATAATATCTATGAAGCTGTTAATCAGAAGAGGCTTCAGCCAGGCTGAAGAGGTCGGGTTTCGACACTTCCAGCTGCTCTCAGATCCTCAGGCAGACTGTTCCAGTGGCTCGGAGCATGAAAGCTAAAAGCTGCCTCACCAAAGGCTTTAGTAACAACTAATAGAGCAGAGGACCTGAGGGGGCTTGCTGGTTCATACCCTTTAAGCTTGCCAGACCTATATGCTGCTTGAAGACCATGAAGTGCTTTTAATACAAGTAAAATCATTTTTAAAAAATCAATACAGAGACTGACAGGCCACCAACGTTAGGACTGTAACAGGTGTAATGCGGTTTCTCCTTCTGGTGCTGGTCAGCACTCCGGGCTGCAGGGTTCTGAATCAGCTGGAACTGTTTTTTTTTGTTTTTAATTGTTTTGGGGTAGAGCAGATAGAACATTGCAGCAGCCATATGCTTGATATAATACCACACATTATTCTCCCTGCGTCGCTCAGAGAGAGAAGAAAGTGTGCGTCGATATTTTGTGAAAGCAATGATATTACTGCTTCTCCCGGTAATAGAATTAACAGTCTAAGTACATAACATTTCTTTTCTTTTCCAGAGCCTTTGCTGAGCGGGGGGTGGTCGATTAAAAGGCAGTTCGAGGTATGGGAGAAATGCACAAACACAAACCCACTTCAGGAGCGGGACAATTACTTAAGTGGATGGTAGGAATCCAGCTCACCCCAATTTTGATTAATATTTGATCAGCTGCCAAACGTACAGAAAGGGAAATGGCTCTAAAACATAACGGCATCACATTTTCACTGCAAACGGCACAGCTACAGTATTCCACTTCTCCCATATAGTATATGTTTACGAGAAGGAGATTACTAGACCTCATATAGTCTTTAACGTCCACATTAGTGATGCATGACTAAATAAACACATTCTTTCCTTAGCGAGCGTGTCTGAAATGGTGGCTGCTAGTAAATTGTGAGAATAAATTAAAATTAAACTCACTGTAAGAATTAACATATATTATTCATTTGGTTTGAGGCGATTGCGATCAATATTTTTTGAAAATGAATGTGAGCCGCAAACAGCAAAGTAACACTCAACAGTTTTGTGCATATAATTTTTTAATGTATTATTATTATTATATAATAAATGAACAACTTGATGTATTGCATTGAAGGTCGGGGTGGGGGCGGGGGGGTTCTGATCAGCAGAAATAATAACTGGATGTCCAAGTCAAATTTTATTTGTTCCTTTAAGTGTTTATTCACCATCACAAACGGTCTTAAAATATAATAATTACAGAACTGAAGTGGCATTTCTCTGCAGGTTAATCTGTAAGATTGGCCTTTAAACATCTCTGTGTGTTTTCAGGGATGTCTTCATCCCTGAAGACACTTCATGTATGTTGAATATGTTGAAAATGTAATTTGAAGTAGAAAACTGCTCATGACTGTCTGAAAATGAAAACATAGCAGCAGCTCCTTCAATGTATTCAGCAGTGCCTGGTGCTTGCAGCGTGTCCTTTTGTGTGAGGTCTACTGTGAAGAGGATCAGTCATGCCTAGCCCAGACACACAAAAATAAAATAGAGCCCCAGCAGTGAATCTAGATGTGCTGCCAGATGTTTTGGTCAAGAAAAGTCTCCTGTTGTCTCCGTCTTATTGGCTGAGGATCAGAGTGAATTTGCTGTCATGCTTTTTTTCCTTTCCACTCTGAGACGAATGGGGGTGGGAAGGCAGTGAATAGTCAAATAACCTTCAGCAGGGTAATGGTGATGTAAAATACTTTGCGGCTGGACAACAGGGTCACAGGAAACTCACCCATGCGATTAATAGGAGTGACGGGAATGAGTTGACTGTCAGTTTGCATGATGCTGTTGCCCGGTCAAAACAACATTTACAAAGAATTCTCAGAGAGAGAGAGAGAGAAGGTGGATGCTAAAAAACATGTTTGATATTTCTACAAAGGTGCTTTAAGTACAAGTAAGTTCAAAACAGAAAACTTGTTTAAAAAAATGCATATTTGTGGCCTGTTTGCACTTAATATCTTCTAATTAGAACCCTTGTTGCCTCTGGCAAATTGGATAGGCAAATCAATTTGAGCAATCATTTTCAACCGCTTTCTGTCTCAGTGCTGCAAACAGAGTCGCTAATTACTGTTATGTGCGATCTGTAGGCAGCTCGGTATGTTCGTGTATGCCGTTATATTGATGCATGTGCTCAAAGAGCGTTTCTATAAATGCAATATATCAAGTTGTTGTATGAAGAGCAGAAGTGAAAGTTACATGAGCGTGTTCTATCATTTGAATCTATTATAGGTGCAGTTTGGTCAAATCTAATATATTTTTCTCCAAAAAAAAAAAAAATTGAAATTGCCTCAACATCGGATCAGTAATAGGCCTCAACTCCACTCTACTAAATAGATTAGTATCTGCCTTATGGGGATTTAAGGAAAGGTGAGTGGAAATGTTATGAAGTGTTAAAGCTTCACATTTTTGCAAATATATTCCTTTCAAATTAAACGAGTAGCATTTCAAGACAGTCTGATGGTTAAAACCTCCTGTGTGTACCTCCATTACTGAACGTATTGGAGCCCCCTAATCCCCCATTTTCAACTCTGCATCCCTTTTGCTAGGAGGATCGCAGAAAGCATGGACGGGATTGTTCACATTTGAGTTCACATCCCAGCCCTAGCCTGACGATCTGGGATCTGAACTCACCCTAAATCTCCCGGTTCTTGATTGCAGCTGCTCTGGGGCCAGAGGCGCACTGGCAGCCATGCCGGGCGGACCAGTCCCTTCCTCATCTGACGGGGAACCCTGTAGGTGAAACACCTACTCAGGTTGAGTGGCCTCTCGCAGGGCAGCAGAACAAAAGGAATAGAATAATTACACACGCTCGTAGTAAATCTATACCTGCGGAATCAACGTCATAATAAATACTGTTTCGCAGAGAGCAAATACTTGGCGCTGGCGCTTCAGGGCCGTTCTGTCAGGTCGCTGATAGATGAGTTATACCAGCATTTGTTTCAACAAATGACAGGACGACATTGCACAGCGGTCAGCCGCTTTGTGTTGAATGAATGCCAATTAACCGCTGGTATGATGATGACTTGTGTACATGACTTGCTCTGGACTTAATGACCGACCCCACCTGCATGATGGGATTTTTCAGCATAATAGACAGGGGTATGAATCGAGCGTTTGCCTAATTGCACATCTACAACAATTATTCATTCAAATTAACAGATTTATTGAACTAAATCCAGTAAGAGAGACACGCAAATTATGTGAACTTAAACACCCCAGCAGCCCTAGACTGGCTGTGCTTATATTTTATGGATCCTGTTGTTCTGTGTCTCTTCTCCATCATTGGCTACTGAATATAAATGTTGCATTTGCACAATGCAGCACAGTCGCCGCAAAGGAAGTTCCAATTAGGGCCCACGCCAAAGGTTAACCTGTCGGAGTATCTAAGCAGGGGTCTGTGTGCCAGATCCTGACAGTCTTTGATTTCCTTGAACACTGCAGGGTTCAGAGCCGTCACGCTGGATGTGGACTGATTCTTCAGTACTAGATTTCATCCTGTACCATAGACTTCCTGTCACCTTAATTCTAGCATGTCATTTTTGTGATAATAAATAACAACAAGTTAATGTTTTTTTTGTTTTTTTTTTCTTTTGTTTTGTCCTTCCCTTTCCAAGTTGTACAGTCAAGGTGAGTTGCACTATCGATGAACATCAAACTGCAGAGATATACACTCACAGTGGCTCCTACAAAACCTGTGGACCTGCATCCCAATGCAGGACTCGATGTTATATGATGTGGAACTACACCGATCAGCGCAGATTAAGCACAAAGGTTTGAAATCCCACATGGAACTTATTATTACTAATTGTTAGTTATTACTAACAAGATGTTAATGCCAAACAGAATGTACGACTGCAACTCACAATTAGTTGATTATTATCTTTTAATTTACTAATTTGACTGATCATTTAATTAAAAAAACACTTCAAATCCCAGATGCATTCAATTTACAACATGAATTCCAATTGACAATTCTTGCTCCTCACATTTGACCAGCAATATTACTCTTATGATTAGTACATTTCTGCCCTGTTAATAACTTAAACAATTAACTGCATATGCAAATAATTGTTGCTTGATTTGTATAGCAGTTGCCTGATCAGTTAATTAAGTTACTGTCTCTGCACAGGCATAATCGTGTGGGGGCCTTGGGGGGGGATTAAAAAATCCTTGTAAACAATGAGAAAAACAAAATGCTGTGACTCTGCTCAATTAGCTGAGATATCTGCTGCCGCAGCTCAAAATGGACCATGTCAAGCCACTTGTTTTTTTAATTATTCTTCTGGTCGTTTGGGTTTTGTCAGATTGTTTCAGACTCGTTTGGATAAAGTGAAGCGGGATAGTTAGTAACGACGCTTGCCTACATTGTGCTTGGCACCCGCCTGCTTCAATTTGCCTCATGTGACAGGACATTCTAATATTCAGAGGGGTGACATGTTCCAACATGTCCCAGCAGAGGTTTCTTTGTTTTGCCTTGAAGTCATTCTGAATCCAGCCCCCCTTTTTACAAATTACAAGACAATTTGCCGGAGCCTATAAATGGCAGGTAGGGAGAGGCTTTTCTTTTGTGAATCACAATTTACTTCTGGGGGATCTCGGGTTTGTGGGAGTAATTGGGGAAATGGTCAAACCCAAAACTGCAGGGACATCTGCAATAAAAGAGTAAATGGTCTTGTGTATTGCCGTCTACCTGGATTTCACTTCAATTATCTTCATTATGCAACTACTGTGCACAAGAGATTTTTCTGCTCCACAGACAGACAGACCAAAAACAACAATTCTTATTTTGTTTTAGTTAAATACTTATTTATTTATGAATATTATCTTACATTTCTGCCAAGTCTATTCTGCTAGTTCTTACACACTACACCTTCAAGTGTTTGATATACAGCAACTAATGGATATTTTGATAATCAATTTATCTATTGATTATTGGAATAATTAGTTCTTTGGTTCATAAAATGGTATAATTCAACCTAAAATGTCTTTTTTTATCCAGACCAACAGTTCACAACCCAAATATCATCAGTTTACTATTTAGAAGACTAAAGAAACCAGAAAATTATCGGATTTGAGAAGCTGAAACCAGAGAAGTTGGACACTTTTGTTCTTAAAATTGAGTCAAATTGATTATCAAAATAGTTGGCGATTAATATAATAGTTAGTATAATAGCAACTAATTGATTAATCAACTAATTGTTGCAGCTTTAGATATCTTCACTATTGTTTTTGGAGCCTTTGTTGTATTCGTTATTCATAGTTTTGTTAACAACATTAGTTAACAATAACTGCAGTCTTTCCTTAATTTTATGGCTGTATTAATCAATACATTTGACAGCCATTCACTTAGGAGACGGGTATCAGTATAACAGATGAATGTAATTGCTCTTCTTAGCTGACATATCAAGATAAATCCCTCCCACATCTGTCAACACTCTGAACACACGTTCTCATTCAAGTGAAGGTGAAGTTCAGCGTGTCCAAACTTTTGACTGATGCTGTATAGAACATAACATGTCCTATGTCATTCTATTCATTTACAGCCACGATCCACTTGTGAGGAAAATTTCCTCAGGGGCAGCAACAGTTTAAACACCGTCTGTCGACGTCATGCTCCTTTTTAATCATTCAGTAATGTCTCTGTAACATCATTGTTCCCTTTACAAGAAACCAACCACTGACTCTGTGTCCACAAATCAAGGCGTTAACACATTAATGCATAATGCTGGTTATAGCGTTTAAGCTGTTGGCTGCAGGGAAGGAGAGAGGGGTGACATCACTCCAGGAAGCAGCCATCTTCATGCCCTTGGCCAATAAACACCTTTTATTTAGCCTCACTAAAATAAACCTTAACCCTCTGTACCACACCTCTCTGCTGCCCTTTGTTTTATTTTTGAAAGAGGATTTTAAAACCAAAGGAAAGCTGTGCAGTGGATTTACTGCTCTGTTCCCATGAGACAGTAGTAGCTGCTACCAACATAACACCATCATCTCTTTAGAATTTATTCTTGAATGGATTCGCTACAGTTCAGCACCTGTAATGAACGTGCAAGTCGAGTAAAGGGAGCTCACCTGATTCTATTCAGTTTATGAGCAATGAGACATGAGACTTCCTGTGCAAGATGGTCGCTTCAAGTGGCATCCAGACAGTGACCAATATGACTGATTGATTGATTGAGACTCATCTCCTGAGCATCTTAGAGCTGACATAATGAAGAAGTGTCTACAAATGGTTTTTATCATCTGGAAACAGTAGATCTGAAAACATGATGAATGCTTCTGCTGAGACTAGGAGATAGGACGCATATTGGAAATGTTGATGGCACCCATGACTTTTTTGTATAAACTGACGCTTGTTAATCACCTTATTCAACATAGCCATTTCTTTGGATTCTTACCTTGAATTCCTCCAGGATCTTGTACGTTTTCCCCCGGTACTCACAAAAGTTTTTAACCTCCTTGCACTCCGGGCAGCAGCCATTGTGCTCCACTTTGGTGCACTTGGGGTGCAGCTTGGGGCACTCGGGCTGGTCGCACACGGGCCCGTCCTCCGTGCACACGCACGGACAGTTCGAGTGTCCCGGGTAGAAGCGCTCCCCGAGCTTGTAGACGAAGCCGCTGTCGTCCACGCAGCCTTTCCCCCGGTAGTCATCGAACACGATGTTCTCCCCGGCGGTCCGCTCCGCCTCGTCCGCGGCGTAATCCTCGGGGTTCCCCCGCACCGAGGCCGGAGTCACGGCGCCCAGGGCCAGCAGCAGAGAGACGAAGGCGGCCGACTGCACGGGGCACATCCTCGACATCCACATTCAACGAGATTTTTTTTTTTCACGTGGATATCATCCCTAGGCGCCCGGTATCCTCTCCGGATCCGTCCTGTGCTTCATTATCATGATCGCCGCCACCATCCTCATCCACCACCACTTTAGGGAACGGGCTGCAGTGGGAAGGGGGAGAAATATCATATAACGGATGATGACGACTCTGCTGCAGCTGTTTGACACAAGCTTTAAGTTGTAAAGTAGTAAAGACAGGTTTGATCGTGAGGCCTGCAGCAGCAGCAGCCTCCTCTGCTGCAGCCAGCCGCCCACCTTTACGCATTCACGCGTTTCACCAAGTTTCCTTTAGACCTACCAAACAGAAACGTGCCACTGGATAGCCTACTGGGTAAGGACGGGAACATGCAGCCTCCATGTGGTGCTGCTGGTGCATCTGCTGCTGTGATTTTGCATTCACAGCAATAGATGAACGTTCGACCACAGGGGAGGAGGGGAAAGGTTAAAATACCCATTATGTGAAGTGACTGAAGTGCTCTCCTCTCTTATTCTACAAAAAAATAGACCTATTAGCTGCCTGTGTACAATTCGAAACTCCACGGGAGCGACCAGACACAACAGGTAGCTATTAAGTCTGCTTCCAATTCCACTGAAGCTAATAATTAAACACATTAGTGGACTTACAGTAGCCCAACCCTCGTTAAATCAGCCGCGTTTCGTGCACAATTCCCCGAATCTGGTGTTAAATGCGCAGCGATTTAACCCCCCAAAAAATACGCATCACCGCCTCGGAAACAGAGACACGCAGCACAATCCAGAGCAATATAGGTACAAATAAATAAATATTTGCCTCTGGCTGCGAATCATTTGCTGCGTGTCTTGAGAGATCAAATGAAATGCTAATGGACGAGGGGCATGTATATTAAAGCGAATAAGGCAAACTCACCGCGTTGAAATTGCTTGTTATCCACTTAGTTCGAAGCCACGGAGCCCGACAGGGGCTACAGCACGTTACAGATAGTCGCCCAGCCTATTGGAAACTTCACCAGATACTATAATCCTCCCCTCTCGGCCGCGATGATGGGTTTTTACAAAAAAAAAAAAACAAAAAAAATATTAAACAGCAGCGTTTCGGAGGTGCGATCCTCCCTTTCCCGGCGCGGAGGAAACGATATCCACGTAAAAGTAGCTCAGCCTCATGATTATCCTCGTCGGACTCACCTTTTTGAGACAATATCAGTGTTCACTTCCGAAGGCATGCGGCAAGAGCGGAGACAAGAAAAGAAAAAAGAAAAAAAACAGCCAGAAAATCCCCCCTGTAGCGATCCCTGACCATCCGGAGTCAATATTTCCCAGCGATGCAGGTGGATGTTACGGAGCAACAATCATTCTTGTTGCACGGACGCACGCGTGTGTGATACATCCAGCGGTTGCGTAAAATTTAAAGAGAAAAAAAAATAGAAATGACAAAAAAAAAAAAATCCAGAGAGGTGGAAGTTGGATCGTGGGTTAAACCGGAGCTCGCCTTCATCGTCAGCGGGCGAGACGCTGAGGAAGCAGCGCTCCAGCACTTCCAGAACCTTGGAGAGCGACTCTGTCTCCTGCGTCCTGCGCCGAGAGGAGAGCACAGCGCCCCCCCATCCTCCTCCTTCCTCCTCCCCCCTCCCGCACCCGCAGACACAACACAACACTCACATCCCGCCAGCCCCGCACAACTCCGAGCTTACGAAGCCGGCGCAGCAAGAGTTAAAAACTAAAAAAAAAAAAAAAAGTCAAAAGACGAAATAAGTACTCAGTTTTCAGGGAGGATCCTATCGAGCAAGGCTGGTATCATAGATCTTTCTAGATCTCCCACTCATGGAACTCGTGGAAATCCATATTAATAGATAAGAGCTGTGGATAGGAGCATATATTAAAAATAGTCAATAATAATAACCACTGGAGATGAAAGCGCCATGTGAAACTGATGAGATAATGTCTTGAATTAGTATTAGATTAGTATTAGTGTCATAGTGCAAGTGTGTGTGTGTGTGTAGCAAGTCTCTTCACACATGACCCGCAGCGTCATGCGGCACACTTTTTTTTTTTTTTTTACAGAAAACGCCATTTGTATCATTTGTATTCCATGGTGCGGCGCAGAAAAAAAAAACTCGTCTGACTCCTCTCAGCCCCCTTACAACAACAGAAAAAAATACAGTTTGCGTTTGCAGAGCGCGTCAGCTTTGTTTTACAGACGGCAGCCCGTAGGGGCCACTGCCTGACTGCGTTCACTCTCTCTCTCTCTCTCTCTCTCTCACACACACACACACACACACGCATACACGCACACACACACACATGACTGAGCCAGACCCCAAAGATCACACCTTAATTAGTTATTCCCACGAGGGATCATACACATATTTTTTTCAAAGGCAATCTTATGGCCCCAGCGCAATCCAAATATAACAACATGTTCATGGCCTTTATCTGAGTAATGATGAAAACCTGCTTTTTTTTTAATTAAAACAAGGAGCTTATTCAGTTGAAACACCTGTCATTCCCCAGGGTAACTGAGTCCCAAACTCACCTCTGTGAATTATTATAAATTACATCTGCTGCATGCTTGATCCGTCACGGAAGGTCAAATCCAACAGTCTAATTAAAAAGATGTATTCACGTGTTGTGACAAGGTGACTGCGTATCGCTTAAGAAAGATTTATGGCACGTATGATATATGACACACATCCTTGTGATGCAGGTGCGTTTCCAGACATCAATTGTGACTGGACAATAAACCTCATCCCATATGGCTCCCGCATATTCGCTTAGCCGTTCATATAACGTGTCAAATCAGAGGGACATTTCCTTCTTTTGTCGAGGTAAATGTCATCGTCCCGTGACGATTTCCCCTCATTAAACCTTCCTAATTGCAAAGGACAAGAAGTGGACAAAAGAGGAAGTCTTCTCTCATCAGGAGACAGTCTTTTTTTATATATATATATCTTTTGTTAGTGACAGCCAAGATGTGGATTGTGCAAAAAAAGCCTGCAGCTCAACATCAGGATGTCCTGAATATATCAATTGCATTCGCTCATTAATGCATCGGAATAGCCCTGGTATCATCTCCTCTGAATGGGATTCTGGGCTGCAAACAGCTACTCTGCTCTGTGCTAATATTTGTCATGTACGTTCAGCATCAACTTCAGGCTTGATGACATTCAAACTCCATAAATAACACTTCCACTAAAGAGCGACGTGTTAGCCGCTTGCTGCCAGCTACACGTCACTGTCATTAATCCACTGTTCCAGACTATCAGGGGACTCAGATTTAAAATAGATATGTGATCTCTGTGCTTGGATTCAATAATAATCCACCTGAGCATGGTGCTAACGATCAATCAGGAATCATCACTAGAAAGTAAATGTTGGCAATAAAACTTAGTATATACCATCATTATCCACATCATTAGTACAATAAGCAAATAGGTCAATATAATACCAGTAGTTTTATTAAAAAAATGTGCTTCCTCCTTAGTTCTTAAACATCATAATGGATAATGGATCAATCAATCTGTGTAAAAGTCACATGAATACTGACAACACTGTGGGCTACAATAGAAAATCTAGTTATGATTTGTCTGCCTATTAAAATGTACAGCACCAGTAGATCATTAAGCATAAAATGCCCCCAAATATTTGAAATCACAAATACTCATTAATCATCAATAGGCTTTTTTCAATATAAATCACCCAGTTCTAGTTGGTCATGCAAAGCTGCAAACACAACACAAAACTTGTGGAAAGCAAATATGTTTATCAAACTCCTGGTCATACGAGCAGAGTGCAGAACTATCACGTCTGCTGTAACATTTCAAAGCATTGAGGGTTAGCTGTTCCCCTCCACTGGATACAGAAATGAGGAAAGCAGTTTTTAATTACGTTCTCATATGGTGTTTGCATTCTCATTACTCGCCTCCAACGCTCGCTGCTGTTGTCTCATCATTTAGAATCTGCATTTAACTTCTCCAACCTGCACGTGAGGGCTGTCCTCCTGTCTCGCTCGAGCAAAAAAAAAAAAAAAAAAAAAAAAAAGCAGACTAAAAAACAGACTTTATTTCCCCTTCAAATCATTCGGAAAGAGACTGTTTTTGTGGCAGTTAAGGAACTTTTAATAATACAACGCGTGGTTTCTGAACGCATGTATTTTTCTCAGTGCATGTCGCTGAGACACGCATCTTCATCCTAGATATATAAAAAAATGCTTTTTTTTCAACCTGTACTACATTTATGCACCGAGCTATACACACACATCCCTTCCCCCCTCTGTCTGTATAGAAACATCTTGGCTGTTGACCTGGTTACAAAGAAAAGGAACACTTATGGTTCGTAAAACCTCTCATCTCTCTCCCACTTCTTCCACCACTCTGTGTGATGGAGCCAGAATAAGTATATCATTTATTAAATCTGACATTGCACTTGGGTAAATGTTGGATCCTAATGTGAAATGTGTTGCCTAAGACAGCCGGCCGGCTACTCCAGCACGCCATGGTCCATTAGGCCTTCACTCTGGCTCACGAAAAACACGGGGTGGATAATACAAAACAACACCGGTACTGACAAATGTACTAGAGCAGCCACTTCTATTAACGGACTACCTGTGTCTTACAGGGCGCTGAAGAACTCTTTAATGGCGGGACAATGCTCTCCCTATGACATTTCCCCGAGCTCGCTAACGGAACTGCTTACGTCTCGCAGTCGTGAGGCAAACAACTCCCAAGCCCACAGGACTGGGCTCCAATTCAATCAGCTAATGGAAAAGAAGCTCTTCATGGCCTTCCCCTGCCTGCCTTCCACCACCTCCTTCTCCTGCAGCAACACATTCACTATGGCAGAGTATATACCCAGAGCTGTAATGGCCTAGCCATTAAGGCTACATTTATAGCCTGCTAGCAAGTCCCGGGCATTATATTCGGTCACTGCTATTCACGGTAACTTATTAAACCGAATGCCAGAGAGGGAGAAAACATAGAGATCTGACGAATGAGAGGAAACAGATAGCGGAAAGGGAGGAGGGCCTCAGGTTAATCAAGACTTCTGTGTGAGTAATGCATCAGTTTTTTTTTTTTTTCTTCTCCCTCCTCCATGGAAATAGGGTTTAATAAAGGCAAGGCTTTGTGCTAATGTTTCTAATGGGGAATTTCATGTTTCACAAACGCAGGATGCCTCTCACTTGCTAAGTATTCTGTTCTTGGCTTTAAATTAACAGCAGTAGTACAATTTTACTGTGACAAATTTAATCCTTGGCTTGAGCTCCTGGAATCCCTTGCGGATTCGACTGTGCAGCAGTGTGAATTTACGTCTCTCTGGCTGATCTGCAAAGCTTTAAAAAAAAAAAAAAAGTCTCGCAGATTCTGCTTTGAGTCAGAAAAATAATTAAGTCGAGACTTATGCAGATGAATTAGTTAGCACTTGAATCGTCTTGATTTTATTAAAATGGCCTACGTTGTTCTGTGTATTGTATGTACAGTCGGGGTCAACCGATTATTGGGCTGATTTTTTAAATTTCTGCCAATATTCAGCATTTTTACAATTATCAGAATCATTTTTTATTTTTTTTGCCAAATTAATTTATTTAAAAATGTTCTGGTGCTCAAGGTGGTGCCAGTTTAATCTTCTTTCTGAGGGTTACACAAATAACATACACAAACATTACACAAATAAAATAAAATAAGATTTTAGGAGTCTTCAGATGATTTGGTAGGAAAGAAGATTAACGTTTATATGATGCATTTATTTAGTTGCAGTCGCTAACCAAAACATTGTATAGGGGTCGGTGCCAAAAAATGTTTGGCAAGATGAGGAAGTAAAAAAAAATTTAATTGAAATAGAGTTTTGAGAAAAATTCATCCGGTCTCTTAGAATGTACAATGTGTGTTCATAGTTGTTTTTTTGTTTGTTTTTGTTGTTTTTTTTACAAAAATCAAGATATTGTGTGTTTTTGACCTGACATGTCAAATGGTGTAACCGAATAAGAATGATAAACTAAAAGAAACTAGTTGATAGCATGTTTTAAATAAGAGTTAGGCTTTTACTATCATGTGATATCACTGATTTTATTGCAGAAAAATAGTATGCAGTATACAAGAAATAAACACTGTAGACCGCATTCAGTCTAATCTCTGATATAAAAATCTGACTACAAATGTTATTCGATCTTCTTGTTTATTAATAATGGGCATCATTCTTGAAAAAAAAAAACATATTGTTCAATCCCTGATATACAGTAATGATATTCAGAGACTGAAAATAACACGATTTCTTGATCACACAGTTTCTAAATATATCAAATGGGGAAATATATATAAAACAAGACATCTGGTGGAATGGTGCATCCATAAAAACATGGGTTTGAATATTTTACTCAACATCGCATGAATACAGGATGCAGCAAGATACTGTCAGACAGTCCAGAGTGAGATTATTTTAACAAGAGCTGCGTAAAGGGGAACAAAAGAGGAAACTGCATGACGGGTGGTTAAGGGAAGTATGAAAAAGCGTAATAAATTGAAAGTGGACGTTTTTTGTAGTCTGTGCCGTGTGTGTTGTACATCTAAGTGTTTCGGTTGAAGCTGCATCTCATAGCCCCGCAGTGTTCCAGCCCATCCAGTGTTTCCCTGTGGCCCAGTAAACCACATCTTATATTACATGGCGCACTGATCCAGACATTTAAACAGCACCTTCTAAAGAAGGGGGAAAGAGATTCATGGGCTTTTTGGGATGAGTCAAATTGATGGCGTCAGTGAATAGGGAAGGAATCCATGTTCTGCTTTGAGCGTGTGTGTTGCGCGTCGCTTGTAACGGCGCCCCAGTGAATGCTGGCATTTTCCACCGAGTTAGAATAAGAGCTCCCATCGGGGACCCGTGGAGACTCCCCGAATCGCCGCCGCCCGTGGCTGATGGTGCTTCAGCGGCTCCAGGGAGGCGCCAAGCGTCGAGACTCTGTCGCCTTGGTTGGTTGCTTCTTAATGACTCTGCTGCTTTAGACATGCAAATAGAGTTGAAGTGGAGAGGAGGCCTGGAGGGACAATTTGGCAAATGAATCAAATGCAAATCTACTGGATTTTACTGTGTAAAAGGCACATGAATACCAACAACACTGTGGGCTACAATAGAAACTCTGGTTATGATTTGTCTGCCTATTAAAAATGTATAGCACCTTAAACTTCTCCGCACATTTATAAGATACAAAATTCTTGAATTTACAATATTGGAAACTGGTCTGAAATGTCTCCTGCGAATCAAGATTAGCATTTTTGTACTTAGTTGCAGTGTTTTTCTACTACATGCTTCACACACACATATGACGTTGGTGTTGATCTTCTCTTGTAAATAAAGGCAGGAAAACAATGTTTTCTCCTCAATATGTCAAACTATTCATTTAAAGCAAGAAAGATGTAACTCACACTGAACTGCAAACACAAGTAGCTGCCAAGTTCTGACTGCAGATAGGAGTGAGATCGGTGGGGGTTGCCGGTGTATTTTAGTACTTTTGTTCATAATAAAATGAGCATTATGAGCTCTACTCGACCTCTCCTTAACAACCAAGACCTTTTTTTCTTTTTTATACGATTTTTTCTTTTTCTCATTTGTGTTTAGTGGGAGGCTTTTTTTGATGCCAGATGACTCCAGATATTACATTTATTTTCTTCAAAACAAAGGATAAAGAAGTAGTGCTTCATACCAAGCCACTCCCATCACTCAACAATCTCCACCAGGGTGCCTGCTTCTGTTTTACAATTCGGGATTGGAAAGATAATTGGATGTAGTCTGGGGTAGAAAAACAGATTTCCTGCATTTCTACACCACCAAGCCTCTTGAATAAAATCAAGAAATAGCCACCATGAATAATGTTAACTAAAATGTAAACTGATGTTTTATATGTTACTAGATTTCAGCTTTAAGGTAATTACATTTTGTTTTCATAAACATACTGCCCAAAGGCAGTTTAAGTCTGCTGTTTTAACAATAATAGCAATTCATTTCATTTGTAAAGTGAATTTCAAGGACCCAGAGATGCTGACAGTTTAAACCACGGGTATCAAACATGCCAGATCCTTCAGCGGGCCGGTTCTGGCCCGCTGAAGGATCCAACCCAGCCCGCTGGATGACTATGACAAACAAATGGACCAGTTCCTGTTTCTTAACAGAAATTTGAAGTCAGTGAAAATCTTTCAGGAGGGGTTAAACATTTACAGCTTTGATTTGCAAATGGTTTGTAAGGCAGGAGATAACTTCACCTGCTGCTTAAAAAAATAAATAATGGTCAGTGAGTACATATTTTGAAATGAAACACATCTAGTATCTGGTAGACTGACCGAATATGGAATAACTGACATCATAATGTTGAAATTGCACTTTTGTTTTTCTGTCTTTGCAGGTGTTATTTAAACCTAAATTTGTACTGATCCAGCTCACTTGAGGTCAAATGAAGTAAATTGAGTTTTACTCCACTGGATTAAAGAAAGAAGGATGGGAACAAGAGGAAATAGACACAAATGACAAATAAGGTGACAGATACAAGTAAGCAGTAAGTTGTAGGAAAGAGGTTAGAGGTGAGGTTAGAAGAGGCGGTTAAAAATAGGGGAGGTCATAGGATTGGGAGAAAAGGTCAGTTTGGAGTTTAAATGGTGGAACAGTGAGTGGATGAAAATCGGAGGGTTGTGGGATGCTCGAAATTAAAGGCATGATTCAGTTTGGACAGTAGGTTGTCCAAAGGTTAGAGAAGCAGACTCATAGTTCAAAGGCTGCTGGTTCAAATCCCTGCTCCAGATGGAACAAAAATCTGTCAAACTGGAAAAAATCTGTTAAACTGGAGTTGTCAAAGTAAAAGTCTGATATGCTCAAGCCTCTTCATCTTATGTGTTAAATGCACAAGATTCATGTCCCCAAGGGAATTAAAGTAGTATTCTTTACAACCTTATAATATACTAGTTTAATTAATTTAATTTCTGGCAGTTTAATTAAAGAACAATTTCAAGCAAAGGAAGTAGTGAAGCAGTGAAGCTGTTTGCTGCCACGCTAGGATCTGAGTCAGAGGAGGGCGGATTGATTTATGCTGAAATAAAAACAATCTCAATAATCAAATCTATAACATTTATTTTCATTTGATTCAATGAAATGAAATCCCCCGAAGTCCTGGAAGATTTTTTGTTTTATCTTGTATGAATAGAGAGAAAAAATATTCATCACAGCCACATTTTACTACATCATTCCCAAGCTTCTTTTCTATTTACACTGATTCTATTTTAAATGTGTATTTCTGATTCAATGAAGGTGAAGGGGCTTAGACAGATGGGCTGGTCCTTCACAGAAATGAACTGCATCACTTGATTATCTGCTGCACTTGCCTACTGAAGGAATTGAATATTTTCCATTTTGTGCTGATTGAATGCTGTATTAGGCTTCTCATGCATTTATAGTTTCTCATGCTTCACCTCCAGCCTTCCCACACACGCACATACACACACACCCACCCCCACACACACACATACATATTTGATAAAAATGTTTACTCACAGTCACAGCTGAAGTATCAATAAGATAAGATAAATACTGGGTTATGATACACATAAAAAAGGAAGATATGTTTTCTCATACACTGGAAGCCGATATTAGTGTCAATAAGCTATTTTGTGCTCATTGAACAGCTTGAGCTTGATAGATGTATGGATAAAAAAAACATGAGCAGAGATAAGTACCCATTTATGGTTCATAGTTAGGGATTTGCATATTATGTTTTGCTTTTATAGGGGAAGAGTTATTAAGATGTAGTAAAAATCCTTGTACTGTACGTCTTTATTGTTAGTAAAAATCTAATGGATTATACAATCAACAATGTGTTGATTTGGAAGAAGGTGATTCATAATGGGAAAAAAGAAGATTTCATTAAAGCTGGGAAACTAATTTCTTGTGCATGATTTTTTTCGTGATGTTTTTTGACTAACATTGATTTTGCAGCTAAAAAAATGAATATGTCTTTGATAACGTTGAATGAATGAAGGCTATTAAATGTAAAGTTAAGCTTGGCTGTGGGTGTCCTCGGTTTAAGAGAATTAATGAATAGACGGAGCCATGGTAGAGAGAAACAAATTATATTTAGGTATTTCTGATTGTTTTACAGTTATTCATTTGTTTATTCAAACCTTTATTTAAGCCTCAAAGGTCATTGAGGTTTCGCTCATTTGCAATGATGTCAAGGTACAATGTGAAATATACAAAACATAACATAAAATATATGTACAATACAACATAAAAATATGTATGTAACCTAAAAATATACAATTAGATACATGAAGTGTTAAAACAGATGCATATAGGAGTGAGGTGGTTTTATCTCACCTCTGTGCAAGGGAGGTCCTGCCAACATTATTATACAAAGAACAGTGGTGGGTGGTGTAGGGATCACCAATGATAAATCTGATGGCAGAGTGATAAAATGAGTCAAGGGGTTTGAGAGTGGTAGCAGCAGCATGTCTATAGATTATGTCACCATAATCAAGTACTGATAAAAAGATTCACTTAACTATACTTTGTTCCAGTACAGGGGGAAACTGGACTTATTTCTGTATAACAAAAAAACAACTAGTTTTTGCAAATGTTTCATGACAAGATTATCAATGTGATTTTTAAAAGAAAATCACTCCAAGCCAAATGCCAAGGTATTTGAGACTCGTTCAATATGACAACCATTCAGTGTTGATAGCTACTCACTGTTAAGATCAATGCCTCTTGCTCTGGAAAAGAACATGTACTTTTTACTTTTTGGCTTGCATTGAGAACTAATTTAAGGACAAAAAGGCCATTTTGGAGAGCAATGAAGGAGAGCTGCTCTCAGTTGCATGTTGTACAGTGTAAAGAACAATACAAAACAGCGTCAACAACATCAACCATTACAATTAACAAGTGCTGAGGTAATGTCATTTATATAAATGGTAAATAAGACGGGCCCCAGAATTTATCCTTGTGGGACACCTTTTGTTACTGTCAATACTTCTGAGCAGATGTTTACAGCTTTTACACAATGCTTTTCCTTCTAAGAGGTAATTCTGAGATTACAGAGTGCTATCAGTGTCTTCTAGTCATGCTGCAACATTATCAGTTCTGAATTTTGTTTTTTACTGAATAGGAAAACCACCTCACAGCAAGAGAGTGTGTGAAAAATGTCATTTGCATCTGTTGGAGCCATAACGTGTTGGATCCTTCTTGCTCGCTATAATAAAGGTATAAATAACTAAACTCCAAAACTCCTGGGATAAAACAAAAGGGTGAAAACAGGTTCATTATCACTAAGGATCATTCTCTGATGTCTACCATCACATTACTGCCTTTTAATTACAGCATTCAGAATTCACTGTGGTGTTGTCACTTGTGTTTCGTCTGTTCTGTAAATGCAATTAGAATGTGAAGTGCTACTTTCTACCCCGTTCCCTCCTACATGTTGTTATTTTTGAGCCTTCACTTGTTCCACTCCTCAGAGAAAACTTAATAATATGAGCCAGCCAGGATTCTGTTTGCAGTTTGAAAACAACTATTCACTGTAAACTTTCACAGACATTCTTTCTTTAGTCTTACAGCAATGAAAGTAATCAAATAAAAACAGTGGATGCTACAGTAAATTTATCAATACAATGTATAATTATGTGGTATAAAACAAACAGTTGCATTTATTTATTTTTTACCCCATGACTGTGTTGATGATGAGAAATTTTGGTTTTCAAAAATTCCGACCGACTCACAATATTATCATAATACAAATGTCAATATTAGCCACATTTTGTCATTTTGTACAATACATGATCCTTCCAAGCATGTGGCGGTATTGTAGCATCATAATCATTTATCACACATTTAGTTAATTTTCATATGGGAGACTCATATCTACTACAGTACAGTTTGCACAGGGAAAAAATGGGCAGTGAGCATGAACTTAACCTAAAATTTCATAATCGGCATGAAACACCAGGGGGGCTGTAATGCTCTTCAGCATTTAGCAGCCAATTATACTGATTGTCAGTACATAGAAAGGCTCTCAAAGGGTGACAGTCATGACCACGTATATGACCTTTAATGACTTTGATAACTTTCTTACTTCACAGAAAAAATGCTTAAAATACAGAAACTATTCAAATTAACTATCCACCTAAATCTCATGGCTACATGATTAAATATAGACATTTTTTATTCTGTTTTTTTAACTCCTTCATTTAATATTATTATCTTATTGACTTTTCAGAAACCCCAATGGCAACTTTGTTGTGGACCTATAAATGAAACACTCTCAAACACCACAGAAATGTATTATTTCACTCTTAGCATTAATCTCACACTAATCCCAGACCTAGTTTGTATTTTGGGTTGAGGCGTAAAGAAAAAATATGAATCACGCCATCACAAGAAGCACATTTTCAAATTATCGAGTCTCAAGAGAACATCTGTTAAACCTTGGTTTCAGTATTTGTAAGGATTTATGAAACACATTCTATGTCAATAGAAACATATTTATGTGTCCATGTTTTGAGATGGTTTAGTTTCTCCACCATAGAATGATATAACCGAATAGAATTAGATAAAAACAGCTCATTGAACAAAAAGGCATCTAGGACCCCACAAATAACCATGTTGCCCTTGGACAATGATCAGGAGCTGCCGACTCTGTAATCATGTGTAAATGTCCCTACAGGCTTGAAGTGAACACACAGAGGATGTTGGTTGAAAAGATATTGTCTGCGCAAATGTATGCTGACTTCATTTTTGGTTTGAGTGTCAATGGATATGCACCTTATTATCTTGGTTAATGAACAGTTATGAGCTCCACATTCTATAGGCACGAATGCATTTCGTTTCTGAGAGTGAAAATAATGTAAATGCAAAATCACTCAATTGCGATGCATCAGTTCAAGGTTGAAAAGCTGTGGCTGCATTGATTTGAAAAAGAAAAGAAAACTGGGGCTGATTTCAATCAGAGAACATTGCATTAAGACGACAAGCTTGTGCAGACCTCCGACAAATAACTGGTTATTATATTTTCACAGCTAGACATTAGCTGGTGTTTGGGTCATCACATCTTGTAGCCTCCTCCGGCTTTTTTCGGGAAAACTGGGAGTGTTTTACAGCTGATATGGACCAACAGGTGATGAAATTGCAAGTCATAGTAATTACTCTCACTCCAGTTATAAGGCCGTTAAAATGCTTTTA
This sequence comes from Lepturacanthus savala, assembly GCA_030544235.1. Lineage (NCBI taxonomy): Eukaryota > Metazoa > Chordata > Actinopteri > Scombriformes > Trichiuridae > Lepturacanthus > Lepturacanthus savala. Next base: position 21,756,968 of record CM060470.1, read on the forward strand.
GCCTGTGAATGCACCAAAGTCCAACCTCAATAAGTATCACCAAGGCTCATTTGTAGGAGGATTCTAGGCATTTTGACATTTAAATGTTCTGGCAACACTTTGAAGTCAACATTGCATCCAAAAAATTTGGAAAACTGATGGGTAAGGATGTTATGCCTAATATATTCTATATTCTCTGAAATATGGAAGAAAACTGGTTTTTACTAGGTTGGAGGTTACAGGTAGGATATCAATAGCTATGGCATTAGTTATGGCATTAGCTATGTTTTACCTGTTATTGTTGAAATGAGCTTTGTGGTAGATACATTAATATTGCATTGTAACATAATTTTGTTTTGCTAAACACCCTCAGAAAACAGCATCAATGCAAAATATCTTCACTATCAGTATTTCTTTCCTTCAGTTTGACAATATTTTGGAGTAAATATAAAGTCTAGAAGAGATTGAATTGAATTATTGAATTAATGATTGAATAATTTCAGCCGCATTCAAGTTAGAGCTAAAGGGCTAAACCGGAAGTAGTCAGCAGAGGTATCTGGTTCACACTCTCTTCAGGCCAATAGCTATTCATCCAGGAATTTCTTTACAGTTGTAACTGGCCAATTCCCCCTTCTGTGCCAGACAGCAACTCTCATAGGGAGGAACAGGGTCCTGCCTCTGATGCTGTATCCAGATTTTATCCTTTCCAGCCGGTTTCCATTTGTAAATCCACAGAATGTCCCCATACTCAGCTTTATGATGTTATGGAAGCTCAAAGACTGTGTTGTGAGAGCGATCCTAACCCAGTTTAAATATTTTCCTCATAATCACATAATCACCATCAGTAAACATGATGGCTGCTGTTTTCCTGAGGTCGACTAACATTGTGTGAGTGAAGTATGGGGACTTTTCTCTTCCTCTTTAATTTTGAAAGCTGAGTGTTATCCAGTGAAGGATCAGTTTTGTTGTCGGACTCTTAATGTTGACTCACGAAGCAGATGGAGAGAAATGTTGAGGATATTTCCTCTGCAGCCTGGTAACACTAGAGAAAGAATTTCTAAACTAAGTCTCTACTGACAATATGTAAAGCCAAGTTTGCCCGTCATCTGTTCAGAATACTCTTTCCAAGAAGCGGGCAAACGTTCCTCATGTTAATGTGTGATATTAATCTAATGGTGTGTGGTGGATGTTAACAGCTGTTTGTTTCTTGTCGGGCTGATAATTAGCCAGTGGCATAGGAGCATAGGAGTTTGTGCACACAGCCTCTCTCCGCCCTCCCTGTCTCTGCTGCTCAGAGACGGATTCTTAAGGGAACGCAGACTTCCAGCAGAATCAAACCCGTCTCACTGCAGGGATTTCCATTTCCTCTATTACTCACTCCGCTCATTCCCTTCTTCATTGGCTCCCTTTCTTCCGTCTAACAACACTGACTCTGGGAGATGTGGGAATAGTTACCCACTGAGATGGCAGAATGTGGATTTGTGCACTATACTAATAATAAGACCAGGTGTTCGCTGCAAGAGAAGCTGAATTTAAAATGAGCCTGCAAATGAAAAGCAAACCTATTTAACTGTTAACTGCATGTAACTAGCAGCAAGACCAGTATCTGGGATGATTTTAATATTCATGCCCCTATCCAATCCCTATCCAAAGGGTTTTCCAAACAGACATCCACTCGTTCTTGACTTTGTCGACTAATTGTTCAAGCGAGTAGAGCGATAACAAGAACTATAGATGTTCCCCTGGTGCAATATATTCTCCTCATAACAGGGTCGAGAAGCCTATCTCATCCGTATTATACTACTAATGTATAAGTAGAGTTAATAGTGGACTGGTCATTATTTCTGCAAGTTATCCTGTGATATCTGAGGTAGAATCTGATGCTCTTTACCCAACAGAGGACTGAAGTGCAGATTTCTGCTTCACAGACCTCTGGTCCAACTGTGTCAGTTCTTTATAGATTGTAAGATAATTGGTTCCCACTGTTCTTGCTTTTAGTACTAATCCGTTATTGTAATTTTTGCGTAATTTTAATGAGTCAAAGGTTATACATCATCATGTTCCAATATTCAACTGCTACAAATGTCTAATAGATAATAACATATCAATGGTCAATAACAGTTAGACATTAGCTATCAGCTAGTATCTGTTTGTTTTTCTCATATAACACAATCAAAATCTGAATTTGTTCTATTATTATTGGATTACTTGCATTTATGTCAGTCAATAAGTTTCATTGAATGATCTAATGAAGAATCAATGTAGTCAGGTGGAGGAAACACAAGTCCAGACAGAGCTATGGCTTCATGGATCCGGGAGCAGTTACTATTAATGTTCACTCCTGTTGTGACATCATCACAGGAGCCATTTCTAGATAGCTTGTGTTTAGTCTGGTTTCAGCAACACTACAGAATGAATCTTATTTGACAGTTTTTGTGTTAGCAGGAGCAAGAGTGACCTAAATATTTACACACAAGCTATGAAACACTTTTTCCTTTCATAATAAAGCTCCTTTAACATTAAATCCATATCCATGAGTTTATTTATTTAATAATATTGATACCTAAATATTAATATACAGTTCACAACATATCTGTTCCAATTATTTTGACACATACAATACAGAAACACAGTTTTTTTTTAAATAATAATATTAATATAACAGCTAATCAACATAAAGTTCCATGTTTCATATTTGTCTCCTGTGGTGGATATTTTATGAATGACATTATTACTGAAACCCGGAGAGAAAGCACGCTCTCTCTCTCTCAAAGCAGGAATAATAATGAGGAGGTTGACTCCAAAATATAATCTTTTTGTCCTTGTTTATCTGCATTCTTTCTTTTTCTTTCTTCATAAAAGCAACATTTTCCAGTGTATAATTGATCCAACCCAACAAAATGCTCTCAAACATCTGTAATAATCACCACTGGTTCTATCAGAGAGCTGTTGTGTTTCTATTAGCCGTAAACTGTAGAACTCTTGGGAACTGGGAAACTGCCCCAAGATCACAAGAATAGCAAATGTGAATTTCATATTGAGGTATCTGCCTTAATTTGCATCACAATTATCCTACAAATTAATTCTTAATTCCCATGTTGGCATTCCACAGCTTGTGTGTTTGTTGTGAATAATTTGATGCAGAACAGGGTTCTAATAAGAGACCTGCCTGTGAATTGGGGCAATCTAATGATGTAAAGTCAGTCAATGAGTCTGCCTGTTATAAAAAACTAGACTGACTGCTTAACTATGTATCACCATCATAAAAATATATATAATAACATAAAATATATAATAATAATAATAAGTGTTCAATGGCACTTCTATAGTGATATTAAATTAATCATTTCTTTCTCTAGAAATATTGTAAGTGGAGTATTCATAAAAAAAACAAAAAAAACGCTGTAGTGGAAAATAATAACACAAGTGAAAATTAATGCACTTATGTGTTTATATAAAAATCTTAATGTGCAAGTGGGAGAAAATAATAGGATAGAAATTTAAAATGGGTAATTTGAAGTTTAAAATGATTTTTATTCCACACTCAGTTCCAACTCAGGGTAAAAGTCCATGTTTCCTCCCCTAACAAGCCACTGATATACTGCTTATTGAAAAAATGTGTATAGCTGATAATAACCATGAGTTGTAAATAACACAATATTAAAATTCGGAGGGTCTAAAATGCTCCATAGTAATGCTATCAGAGAGGGTCAAGAATTTCAGACAAATCACATGGTTTTAAGATTGTATGTAAATTTCCAGCTTTAAAGTTTGTCCCTGAGGATCTGACCTTGTCACTTTCTACAAGGAAGGACCGAGTTCAGTGCAGTGGAACAATGATAGTAGCTTCCCCCCATATTCAAAGCCCAATTAATTATTAAGGAATCTACAGTGAAAGCAGGCACCTCAATCCACCACAGTCATATACTATCCACAAAACTGTTATCAGTATGTGGGTTTACAGGCACAAGCTGCTGTGAGCCATCTACCTGCATGGAACCTCGGATCAAACGGAGAATAAGCTCTCGAGTGAAATGGATGAATCTAAAATCAGTAATACACCTGTATGCAAGTGTTGGAGGGGCACAAGCAAATATATTCAAGTTGAATTAATGTAGGTGGAACCTAGGACCCAGTGACAATTTGGCCAATAAAGCACCTCAGCCTTTAAAAGGATCATGCAGCACGTGTATGTTTTATTAATGCTCCTGTGCACGTGATGAGCCAAACAAGCCTTTTGTTTAATTAGAATCATTTGTTGTTTTTAAAGGGAGCGTATGGGCTTTCTTACATTAATACTGAACTTGTATTTTATGGCTGCATTATAAAACCTGGGCCTGCAATCAGTTTATTGTTTAGTTTTGTGAAAGGTCCTAACAGGCCAGAAGCAGCATCATTGACAGGGTGAAGGGATGAGAATGGCTTTACTATTCAGCTATTTTCTCTGTCTATGACATAATGATGCTAATATGTGTTGTTTAACCCATAGAGCATTATCTATGGAGTTGGCCTCCAGTCACTAGCAGGTTGTTTCAGTGGGAGTTTACCTATTGTGTTGTGGTGATATTACAGTTTTCTGACTGTAGATATTATACTTCCACTGCATTGGCTTGCTGAAGCCACACCACTGTAGCAACTAACCTTCATCTTTACATTTCTTATATAATTCAGTAAGGCTCTTGTTGTAATAAAATAGCCTGTCATGGTATTTGTATCCCACACCTGCATTCATGTTTTGACAGATCAAATAGTGATGAAAATTTACTTTGTCAGGGGGCTTTATGTAATAAAACTGTGCGTGTGGGACATTTCTATCTCTCTATGCTGCATTGCTATTTTTGGAGCTATATGGATTTTAGTGTTTTAGTGTGCGCACTTTTACACACACACACGAAAAACCCTTATAGACTGAAATATTTGAGGTGCACTAGGGGTTAAGGCTGAGGATAATGTTAAGGAGGTGCAGTGAAAATCCCACAAGTAAAAGTGGTGCTGACGGCTGCATATACTGCTCACATTTGATCAGTTGTCTTTCCTGCCTCAGTGTGTGAAGCCAACCACTTACAACCAAGTTAGAATATTAGCATAACACTAGAACCAGGGTAAATTACAGTGAATTGGTCATGGATGTCTCACAACTGTCTGTGTGACTCTGTCTTCACCTTCTGATGCTGCAGTTAGCCAGAGCCAATCAGATAGATGGTAACAATAACTAAAAGCACAATGTATTCCAACACAAAGCTTCCATTGATTCCAGTCACAAGAGGATATGTATATGACACAGCTTTGCAGCAAATAATTTTAGCAGATACATCTTTGTATCTGCTGTAATTATAATGTGATCGCCTATTACCAACAATACATGGATATGTTTGAGTTAGAGTGCTAACAGTAAAGCTGTAAATACATTTATATTTGATTGATATGACAGATACTCAGCAAAATGAGACCAATTTAGTCCATGATACTGAAGGTAAGATGTGTCCAAATTCTTCAGCTACAACCTGAAAATTCAAAACTTCATTCATCCTGATTAATGTCAGCGAGGATCTTAACCAGTGCATTCAGGAAAGATCCGGCCTGCACCCTGAAGTGTGTTCACTTCCCATATTTCAAATGACAAACAGCCGCTGAACATAGCCTTGCAGCACCTGGTAACATCACTGATGGCTGCAGAGGAAACTGCAACATAAACATGGTTATTTTCTCCTCAGATATCAGAGATAAAATTGTTGCTTCCTGCGTTGATGGGTGTTTTCACTCTCCCTCCATTCACCAGCACTGAGTAACTCTTCTGATTCAATCCGGTGCATTTCTAAATGCGGTGTGGCACCTCGGCTCTGCAACATCTCCTCTTCATCCCGTTTCCACAAAGATGTTTAAAAATATTTTCAGCTGGTTGGTAGAGAACGTCCTTGAGATTATTCAAGCCTCAGTAAATTCTGGATTTTTTCCCTCATGTCTCAAACATGAAGAAAGAAACACGGACTGCTCCAAGAATGTCTTTTTTTAAAAAGTAAGATAAAGACATTTCTTCTTTTGCTTTCAGTTAGGTTAAACTTGTATTAATCTAGAAGTTGTATCCTATTATTATTATTATTTTATCATGTCTTTTTTTCTAAGCACATAGGATCTATGCCTCATTTTGTATGAAATGTGCAGTATAAATAAACTTACTCATCCCTCGAAGCATCTACTTGTAACATCTATTTTTGTTTTAGTTATATTTATCATTTTTTCCTATGTTTTGTCAGGGGCAGTGAGCAACACCAGCTTTAAAGTGAACAGTGTAGCAGCAGACATGCAGCTGGTAGAATCCCATGAGACAGCAGCGGTGGACTGGTTCTGCTTGAGCTCACTCGCAGGCTGCGCTACGTTAATTGATTGATCAGATCATTGAGGAAAGATAATTAATACACTTTCTTCCTACACAGAGGACCTTGTTAGATTTGTGATAAAAATAAGCTGTTACACTGTCCATGCAAGTCTCATAGCTTTCCTTTGGGTTTTTTTTTCAACCAGATCAAACTTAAAGATCAGACAGATCAGTTCACCAACAAAATGAGAGGTGTTAATTTGCAAGTCACACGACAGCAGAACACAAGCAACAGTCTGATCAAAACAACAGAAACAAAGAGAAGATTGGCTCCACTTCTGAAAATCATTTAATGACAGAGGCTGCTTTATTCTCAGCAATCTTCTTTAGGACATGGAATATTCTACAAATAGATGCAGCTTGAATGAAGGACTATTTTTTATTCATTTATTCGTTGGTAGATGAGTCAGAGTAGTGGACAGAGGCACATTATGAAAAAAGAAATGATTAAGAAACCACACAAAATACCTAATTGAGCAACTTGCTAATTGCTGATATTTATTGTTCTACTAACAAAAAAGGAAAGATTGGACACAGCCTGAAAGAAAAACATAGGCAAACAAAAACATAAATATGTGGATCCTTCTGTTGACCTCGTGGACTAAGATACAAACCACATAACCACAAAGGCCACTTAAACATGTTTCCTGTCTCTACTCATGTAAAATGAATCTTTAGAAGTAAGCTTATAAACCACATTTGTAATGTCATGTATGTGTAGGGCAGTTGCCTATTAACACCAGTAGGCGGCGCTTCTATATTGTCTTTAGCGGTTTGGCGAATATGGCCATTTGTCCTAAAAAGGCCACTGTATTTTGAAGTGTGTTACACTCAAGTGCCATTTTGATCAAATGTTAATTTTGCTTTGATAAGGTAAGCTGCACAAACATTGGTCTCCCGAAATGTGAATAATTAACCAAAAAATATTAACTTTTGTTCGTGTATCCTGTTTACTTTGTTTAATATATGCAGGGTTAGGTTAAATGTTTAAAAATCTTTATTTTGCTTTGATAAGGAGTTGCCAGCCCCTGAGATACATGTGAAATAAACGACGGCGTGGTCAGAGCCATAAATACCTTGTCCAACTCGTCCCCCCTCTAACCCGCAAACACAACACAACACATCACAGAGTCCCTGGGTGGAGTGACTTGGGTTACATATGAATTTACATGCAATGTGAATAGTATTGCATTGCTTCAAAATTCAGCTTCACATGCATCTGACAACTGAAACATTCCATTAACCCATTCAGGCCTGACCCTAACCAATTTGGCACCCTAGGCAAGATTTTGGGTGGCGCCGCCTCTTCCATCACAGTAAATTCCACTACTAATGTACATACACTCACAACAAACTGAATAGCTTTGTCTTAGACTTTTTTCATTTAAATAAAGCAACAGCACATTCAAAATACTAATTATAACAGGTGGAGGGGGAAGGGAAGGGGGTTAGGAAAGTAACATATCATTATTATTATTACTACTAGAACGCTACAAGATCAAGGCTGTGTTGCAGGCCAACAAGGAAGCTGGGCAACCTGAGAGGGAGTAATGCAGAGAAACATCATTTTTCAACTTTTTTTATCTTCACCTATTTCTGGCATCCCCTGGATGGATGGCGCCTGTGCCAAGGACCGGCCAGGAACCCATTTAACCCATCTTTAATTGTGGTTGACGAAATCTGACTGTCAATTTCTGTTCAAAATAAAAAATTGTAAATGTTACTCATACATTTTTTTCCAATGATATGATCCTAGACAGGTTATACACAAAAACACGGTCATATATCATTGACTTTCTGCCTCGTCCTCCCAAAACCATGGTGAAGACAAACTCACAGAAAGAGGGCATTTTATTTTAATTTTCAACCCTGACATAACTATTTAATCATTCATCTGTAGAATAGAAACCCCCCCCCCCCCCCCCCCCCCCACACACACACACACACACACCAAAAAAAGAATTTTGTACCTGGGAGAAGTAGTTGTATGTTTATGTGAATATACTGTATGTGCAAACAGCAACTATAGTTGCCATCATTAAAAATTGTATTTCATTCAAAGAAGAAAACAAAATAGATACATAACATGATTGTTAATGACTCTACTGATGTAATTATATGCATGCTTAAATAGGTTAATTTCTTATATCTAAAATTCTACATATGGGGACGTTAAGCTGCCCTGAATGGCTAAAAGATGAATCCACCTCTTTGGTGGCAGTATATTGCATATACAATATAATGAAAATTTGGCAAAGTCTTACTATAACTAATAGATGCAATGGGAACACACTCTATATATTTCTGAAGGGAAGAAACAGTGTGTTGCCCTGTGAGAAAAACTGTAGCTTGTTAGTGCAGACGCTGCCTCTCCTGCAATCACATGCATAATACATCTCAGCCCCATCTTTCATTCCCTTGTCTAAATAGGAGACTCGCCCTCATGACACAGTGAGCGGCGCGGAAACAGACAAAGCTGTCAGGCTTTGGCAGCGGACATACAGAAAGGATCTCATAACTGCCTGAACTATGATCCCGTCAACTTCATTAAGTTGCCCAGGTAGGAAATAACAGACAATCACCACACCTGAAAGATGGGAGAGTTCACACCCTAATGATCAGAATAATGACGATGATCTCCTCACCAGTGCTACAACTCCCTCTGAGTGTTGGCGATAATGATTCCATGACCAACGATAAAATATTCTGTGACTTGGGATGGCAACTGGTGCAATGGGTAGAGCAGCGGCCCCATACATAGAGGTTATAGTCCTAATGCAGGTGGCCAAGGTTCGAATCCCACATTGTTGGACGACTCTTTCCTGCATGTCATTCCCCCATTCCTGTCTCTATCAATACAAGCATAAAAAGCCCTCTATATATACTGTAATTTAATGATGACAGAGGAGTAGCACATAGTGGACTGTTCGCTAAGTTGCACACTTATGAAATAACTCAGCTAAGCATTGAGCTATATAAGCACCGTTCTTAATTAGATGAAGACATGAACTCTTTTGATGAGTCGATAAGAAGGAGCTGCCTAATGTGATCTTCAGCAGATTGAAAAGCATTTAAGGCAAAGTACCAGTGGCTGCTCAAATGGGATTGTGGCCATTGCTTTGGTCCCATCAGCATTTAGTTGCTCTACTCAGAGAAATGTGGCTGACCCAGGGAAAAAAAAAACAGACAGAGTGATTACTAATGCACATAAGGCTTTTCAGTAACTGGGTAGGCATTCCGTAGTGATACAGCAGCACATTCAGGCGACATGATTATAGGCTCCCTCATTTAAAAAAAAATACAGCTGTGACATATTGCGGTTTATTTGTGTGACTCATTGGGCTTTCTGGAAAAAAAAATGTATAGGTCGACTCTTCATGAGGCCAATTAGAAACTGTTCTGTCTCTGTCGCTGAAGATGAGAATTACCAACCCTATAGTAACAGGGATTGATTTTTGCCATCTAAAATAGAGCTCAGTTGATGTATGGTGTGTTAAATGATTGCGATTATTGTAAAGTGTTACTTAATCTGCCAGTAGAAACAACATGAATAAGAGTTTACAGCCATGTTGACAGTTCTATGAAGCTGCATTTAGACACAGAAGCACTTTCAGCTAAATGCTCACATTCACCATCTCAGTATAAAGGTACTATATGTAACTTTCAGAAATTCCTTCTCATTAGTGACTCCCTTAGCAGAGGCCATGAAGTGAGTTGCAATCAACATAGTGTTGCTCTACTTCCACCTGTGATATTATATTGATTCACTAAGGCTAATTATCAATTAATTAATCTTGTAAATGTAAAAGAAAGGGCAAGCATACAAACACACATCTCATTAGCTGGTGAGCTAATAGTTACAGTTTCAGTCGTACAGCAACTTTGTTGTGGTGGGAAGTGATGGGAATACCCGTGTTAAAATAAACTCTGTTACCAACCATGTTACTTTTTCTCAGTAGCGGGTAATCCAGCTAAGTACTTTTTCTATTGTTACCACGCAGTTACTGTTATTCACATGTTACTAAGTGTTACTGTCCCAATGCCCACAAGATTTTTTGAAAGACAAACCGGAGAACAGGTGGGGTTAAGTTATAAATTGGCAGGTTAGCTGCTACTTTATTCCTTATGCTAACACAGGCTACTGTGGCTGTAGCCAACGCCAAAACAGCAAACTTAATGAGAGAAGTTCATGGATGCTGCGTCTTTTCTTCTTTCACTTGTTGCAGTGTCTTACTCCAAGATGCGTTCACAGACCCTCTGGAAATTCCATAAAGTTTAACCTTCATGTTGTGTTCCTGGTCAAATGTGACCGGTTCAAAGTTTTTGGCTGTAAAAAATGTGCCAAAAATTTGTACACTCTTTGTGTTACCGGTCAAAAATGGCCGATCATTAGAAATGAATGGCGGAGACCAGAATTGATGTAGGAAATTGAACTCAGGTACAGCTACATTTGTCTACATAGTGAGGCTCTTGATTATATCTTAGATGAATCGGATGAACATTGTAATGTTTTTGTTCTTGTTAGTTGTTCTTTGATGTATTAAGACGTGACTTGGAATATTGTAAAAAAAAATCATCAAGTGTAGTTTTGGGATAATTTTCTTTGTATTATTACAGTTTTTATGATGAGTCTTAATGGAACGGTCAATTTTGACCAAGAACACCAAACTGATCAACATGAAACAAACAACATTAGGGTTAAAAAAAGAAAAAACGTAATGCGTTAGTAACGTAATGCATTAGTAACTCAGTTACTAACTCAGTTACTAACTCAGTCACTTTTTATGAGAAGTAACTAGTAACTACAACTAATTACTTTACATGCCCAACACTGTAAGTACCTGTCGGTTGTTTTCTTGACACCATAACAAACGCCTCAACTCTTTTTCCTGGTGAAAACGGCCCACATCCACAGGCTGTTATAGTAAACTGAGAAAGTCTAGGGACAATCTAATTTTTTAAGTTATGTTACAACCTGTTCACACTTGGGCACTAAATCTGATTACACAAATGTGCACAAATATTTCTGAAAGTTACATATTGACCCTCTTAACAAGCTAAAGTTAGCTAATTAGCAATTAACAAAGTACAGCTGAAGCTGATGATTCCAAACCAAAAGAAATTAAAGGTAAGGCAGCTATGCCATATTTATATAGGGCATTTCATACACAATTCCATGTTCTTTACATAAAAACAAACAGTAAGCAACAGAACCCCCCCAAAAAACAAATTAAAAAGTACAGAAAAATAGAAAGACAATAGAGAAAAATATGTTTGCAGAATAAAGTTTATATATAATTTGTCTAAAAACCATTAAAAAGGATGGACACAAGATTACAATTTATAGTGCTTTAAAAGAGCTCAATCATAGGAATATGAAAAGAGAAGTGTTGAAAATGCGTTAAAAAACAAATCAAGACCTTATGGTGAATCCAGAGGAAAAGTCCGAGAGATTCTTCCTCTGTGACCATGAATGGTTATGAAACGTTATAACAATAAGATAAGATTGTTGAGATATCTAAGTTTGACATCATAGGACGTGGCAAAGAGAAAAATATATCTTCAACACACCAAACTCAAATGTTTAGCACCATACTAAAATGAAATAAGAAAGCTAAAAGAGAAACCTCATCAGTGATTTTATCAGTAAAAATGATTGATTTTCATTTTCTGCTTGTAGGAGGCAACACAAGCCTCCTGAGTGTTGAGTTCCTGAACTTCGTAGCCCGTGGCTCTATGCAACAGTGGCTTTCTGCAGAAATACAGTTTCAATCTAATCTATTAAGAGTTTAACTGTACTCAGAAATACAACATTTATCTTGTAGCACATGAATGCTTCCAAACAAAAAGAGTTTATCATTTTTCCTGTGCTGTTTTACCTGAACCTGGGCAGCCATTTGAACGTTTTTATTCGTAGATTGAAAAATCAGCAGCATGTTAAGCAGCATCAATGGAAATAAGGGAATAAGGCTCTCAACTGTGTCCAAGTTGTTTAATGTCATTCTCTGTATACTTACATATCTGCACTGCCTCATAAATTGAAATATGAGCACTCATAAATTAGCATGAAAAAGACCAAATATTTATTATCAGACAGCATGGATGGAGGTGTGTTGCAACTGCAGCTGAGTGCTTCTGATAAAATTGAGTGACAGTTAACAAAATAATACATGCATTTTCATTTTTTTTTCAGTACTAGTGATATATTTGTAATATAGTATATGAGGTAGATATAGCATATTAGAGTCCAGAGCATATTTTAATACTCTGGTTTTAAAACAGTGAATAAAACCATAGAGAAGTGAGAGAAGGATGTTTTAAAGAGCACAGCTGTATTCACGAGGCAGATATGCCTCTGCTGTTCTCCTGAGTTCAGTGTAATGCGATGGGCTATAAAGCCGAGCTCAGACCTGGCTCAGACTACAAGAGTTTTAAAATCCTATTGTGAAATTCGGCTGCATCGAGCAACGCGTTAGCATAAGAAAATTCACAGATGTTCTTCTGTCTAATCTCGAACATACACACGCGACCTCATGGGGAAGCAGATGTAAACACAATGGAGACTGACATGGTGCAACAACCTGCTTTAGTGACGCTTCATGGAGAGAAAACGTTATATATAGGCAGCCGTGTTCTGCCCAACGCGCCCGTACAACAGCTTATTGTCGTTTCATGGCTGCTGTTTCAAAAGCCCTCCCGTTCACTTCCATCTCCTCATAGACTCTCATTTTTAAATGAGGTCCTGCTCTGAAAGTAGTGATGTAATCCTCCAGGTTTTAACTACTGAATATCAAAAGTCTGCATATTATGGGGGGGTGGCCTCAGTGGGTCTGTGAGCATTGGTATAAAGTCTTCACATTTCCAGATAATCTGGGCCAAACAAGGTCCCAGATTCGATTTCTCTTCCCATCATTGAGGAATCAGGGATAAATTGTCTTCAGTTTAAGAAAATGCCTATCAGATTGTTTTCATTCAAACAATGATTGGATGCTTATTTCTGTCATTTACTCAGGTCTCTGCAAGGAGTTTTTGTTTAGTTTCTATTTTACATCCGGAAAAAGGCAGTGGGAAGTAACTACAAACCTCGGAGGCTCTTTTATTTTTCAGTTTGTTAATTCTTGCATGAAGAAAAATGGTCATAACCCCTCATATTATTAATGTATGACTCGAATCCATGTAGATTATCAAGGCCCATCCAAAGCATAGCACAACCTGCTGTAAAGTGTGACAGTACTGCTGCAATATTTATTAGTGTTTCAGAGAAGTCATGCAATATCAACAAAGCTAGATAGATCTGCAGCGTGAGTGGCTCCAGATTACATTATTGTTAGGCCAATGTTATTCCATTGTTATGAGTGATGGAGGGCGCAATTGAAATTGTTCGGGGATGGAGTTTGGGTGCAACAACTTCTCCCCATGAGGGACTGAGGGGTAATATGTTCTCCTCCTGGATCATGGATGGTACATTTCTCCATGCTATGCTGCCTTCTCTGCTGGAGCTCAATAATAAGACTGTCAGCTTGATTTACAAAGCCCATGGCAGTATTATGAGAGACACCATCAGATTTACAATAATTCATAAATCTCAAACAATAAGGGATAAATCAATAGAGGTGTGAGTTTAAACTGTTTTCAGTCTCCTTTCTTTCTGTGTCATAGCTCTTTCTCAAAGGAGAGACACAATTCAATTGTGGAGGCTCTGCTGCACATCATGCAATATACTTATATTGTTGGCAGTGAAGTCGGGGAATGTCTCTTTTGTGCATGGATTTGACAGCATGCACTTTCATATCTCTGGATGTGATAGGAACAGTCAGTCAGAAAGTGGGAACTGTATATAATATATATTGACCCACAATTAAAAAAATAACTGAACATTACATCTGTTATACTGCACATCCTCTTTTATTATTATGTTCCGAAGGAAAGGGCATTTAGGAAGTCAGCCACACTAAGGCTGAACAGAAAATAAGCTCTGTCTGTGTGAATATGAATGCTATATCTCATCGCTTGGTAATTGCTGGAAAATAGAAGCCATATTATAGTCCATCATTTGTTTATTTCATGCATCAGTTGATTTGTTCATTCCAGATGTGCTGTAAATGCGTTTATCAACCGCATATGAACAACTGACACTGCAGTGGGAGAGATACAAGAACAGCAGCGAATATATTTCAAATATATTTCTCAGCTTAAAAGCACATTCAGTTTAAAGGTAGAGATGCAGGATTAAAAACAAAACAATGCATCCATGAAGAACTATGGAACTATGAAGCTCTCCAAACACAGAAACCATTATAAAAATCAAATTATAAAGTTTTTAAGACAAAAAAACAAAAGCAGAAGAAAAAAATAAACACAAAACACATAAAGTGTTTTTGTTAACATTGGGGCTGGCATTTTAAGAAAAAAAAATATTTCTCCACTCAATGGTTAATGTATAGTGGAAAATACACCAGGTTTGGGCAATAAATGACATTTTAATATTAAAGCCATATTTTACATTAGTAAAACAGTTTCAGTTTTCACATGCATTTCTCCACATTTGCACTAGTTCAATTTTCTGATTGACTTGCGGGTATTTTAATGGCTTATGTAAAGGGTGTTGCACTTTGGTACACATTATAATGAAAAACAGGAAAGAATGTGTTTGTTTATCTATCTATCTATCTATCTATCTATCTATCTATCTATCTATCTATCTATCTATCTATCTATCTATCTATCTATCTATCTATCTATCTATCTATCAATACTGTATATTCTTGTACCTTAATCATTAAATAGGATCTATTCTACTGCAACCAACCTGTTATGAATGTATGTATGTTTGTAAATAATGTATATTTACTCACTGATGAAACATCACAGTCACTCTCATAATTCTATTTCCCAAGTTTTTCAGGGGCATAACAGAAGCAGCGTACACAAGCTTCACTCTCATTGAAAACAATTACAAAAAGCTGCCGCAGGCTGCAAAATGTGCTCTGTCTGAGAGGGGCTTTAAACAGCCTACAAGGCAATTTATCATAATTTGCTCCTGGCAGACTTCTTTGCAAACTGTCCATTCATTGCTTTGCTTGAGGCTTTTTTTCCTGCTCAATAACTAGTACTCTGTTCCCAAGCCACTTTTGCTTGAATACAAAAACAAACATCAACATCAGGACGTTTGACTTATGGAGCTCCTTTAAAACATTGTGCATTATATTTTTATAACCATAAAATGAATCACAGTGTCAATTGTTACTCAACTTCAAGTCAAATAAAAATAAATAAAAAGGAAAAAAAAAAACAGTATTCTTTAAGTACTGGAGTATTTGCTTTTTAACATAAAGTGTGTGATCTGATGAGTACACTTCAGCACAATTCTCTTTTATTTCCAGACAGAATTTCTTATAGAAATCATATAATCAAAGCATAATTATGTATTTACTCAACATGAACAACATCTCTTTACAAATGTACAAGGTAATAGGTGAACGTTAAATTCAAACTTTGAAACACTGGAATAAAAGTTGTGTGTGTGATGTACCTTTATGAAAGTGGAAACAAGGATCTTACACAGTGAACAGTAAACATGTCAAACTGAGACAGTGATTTGCTGAGTTGTGCTGTGGCTCCTCTGGTATTTGGAGACACTGTGATGAACCGTTTGATGAGTGACTACGGTCTCCTCTGCTCCTGTCAGAGAGCAAAACCAAAAATAATTAATATTTGTTTAAGCATTAGATCTTCTTCACATTTTGCCTGCCAGTCAATTTAAATGCAATGTAGGCTTTGTCCCACTTGTGTGCGTATTGTGTTAAAATAATGTCTTCATGAACTTGAAGTTGGTTCTCTCTCTGAGTGTGAATAAATTATGATCCAGTGTTGATTGGATTTCTGTCAAGCAGTTGAACAGGAAATGAAAGCCTTTGCATGGGAACGAGTTAGAGTAGGAGAGAAAATGGTGTGTTATGTGATTAATGGTTTTGTGTAATTTGTGCAGCCATTTTGTGGTTTATGATTACAGGAAGTCAACAAGGGAATGGCAGAGACAGCTAATCCTCAGCATCATTCAGTGCTTGGTATCTGTCTGAAAGGGTCAATGATTGACTCTGATTTAGCATTTTTTCCAGTTCAGAGAAAATGAATAGATGCCAATCACATCCCTACAATTCAGTCAGCAGGACTGCCCAGCTCTGAATGGAATCTGCACAATGACTCAGGGCCGTTCACAGTAATAACGGCCTACGACATGTCATTGATGCATAAGCATAACCACATGAGTATTCCAGTATGTATAATATAAAGCAAATAATATATAATTTGACAGTTTTCTTTTAAGTATTGGAGTTAAAGTTTACAAGGTTGAAGGGTTTATTTTTTAGAACTTATAAGTAAGAGGTGGATTCTGTGTTTTGATTGATCCATTTCAGCTGCTTGTATAATGCTTTTTGCAAAATTCAGTGTTTACATATATTGTTCAGTAATTCCTGTTAGAGTAGGGCTGGTGCACACACTGTAAAAAAACAAAAAACAAACTTTTGTGAGCAGTCCATCATTTTCTATATATCCTCTTATTTCTCACTAGGGTCACAGGGGTCTGCTGGAGCCAATCCCAGCGTACATACAGGCGAGAGGGATACACCAGCCTATCGTAGGGCACACACACCATTCAGGCAATTTAGAGTCTCTAATTAACCTCAGCATGTTTTTGTGTGGGAGGAAAGTAGAAAACTCAGAGAAACCCACGCAGACATGGGAAAAACATGCAAACTCCACACAGAAAGGTCCCAGCTCAAGGCCTTGGACCTGAACAATCAATTTGAATTTAAAAACACCAACATGCATTTTGTGATTCAGATTGTAAAAGATTCAGCACCAGTTGTTGAAGCAAATGTTACTAGTGACCAAATGGCAGAATTGAAACAATGAAAATTTTTCCATCCACTATCATGGAGGTGAGTATCATAACCACCACAGAATAACTTGCTTCACTAATAGACTTTAATCCATTCGGTTTAATAACATTCTGAAAATCTAGAAGAGATGTACGATTAAATAATTTTATGCTCATTCAAATTAGCCGGACAGCTAAAGCAGGCAACTCCTTTCACTAAAACCTTGACAAGAGAAAATAGCTGAAGCACCTTCCTGTCTCAACATCCTTTTCCTGCTTCAACGTCCATTTCTTTGATTGAAGGCTATGACATTCCTCGCTTCTGGAAACTAGTCCACTTTGTGTTATGCGCAGGGACGGATGACTGAGTCTGCATGCTCCCAATTCTTTTCAGCACAAAGTGGGACAAACCCAAATCGCAACTGTCAGTTATCCATCCTCACAGCACATCAGTGGTGCTAAGACACGGCTTCAAGTGTTGATGGACATTGCACCACTGCATTCAATAAATCACGTTTTATTTGTCACATGCAATCACATCAAGTACAATTGCAGTGAAATGTAATATAAAGGATATATATCCTATAGTCCTGCAGTTTGATGCAGCAGATTCTTACGCTAGTCTATAATGTTTCCCTCAACTACAGACTGAAGACAACCTGGCAGATTTCGTTCCTCAGGAACGGGTCATTATTTATTGTCAGAGCCACCGGAGGGATTCAGATCACTATCCCCAAACTCCCATTGTAAAATTTTTCGAATGACCCTTTCGTTGACTTCCCAAAACATTATGTGATGCTCCCTTGATCTGAACTTAACTGCAGTTGATAAACTTTCTAACACCTACATTGTCATAGGCTGCGGTGCTGTATGGCACACAGATAAACAGATAGCTTATAATGACTTGTAAAGCAATGGCGAGACTGGACTAGGCCTACTCTGCTACTCTATGATACTGCGCTCTAGTTATACAGTCTATGCACTCCAGTCACATGGATTAACCAAAGTTTAACTTGGGTTGTGTGATAATGGTTGTGTGAAATGTGCCGTTACGCTTGAAAACTCAACAAAGCACATCCTAGTAGCTCAAAGCCAAACTATACCGTTTCAGTTTTGGTGTCCTTGTTCTCAATGACCTGCTCTTGTTTCTGATCTTCGTCTTGCACAAAATATTTCCCATTGATGTTGACCCAACATCCAAAACTATCCATCTCTTTCCCTGACTGTCTATATATTAAAACTGGAATCCCATATTTGAGATTCAGGAGGCAGTCCCGGATTCCATATTCAAAATTTCATGTCTATGATGCCACTTGTTCAATCTTTCCTCTCCCAACAGTGTCTGGAGTGAAATTTTAATTTTTATGTTTCCAACAAGCAAGCCACTTTGAAATTTTACCATTTCATAAATACAAAAGCTGGATCACTCTTACCTTTATATTAAAAAATGTTGTGTGGCACTCCCTTCAACAAAGAAAAAAGATGTGACCCTCCCCTGTTTTCCACTGGTGCCCCCTTCCATAAATACAGTCCCTAAATAAATGTGCATTGCAGAACAAATCCAAAGACTTCAAGGTGGACCTGCATATTCCTTCATATATGAAACCGCTGTCTGACCAACTATCTTGTATTTATAAATCCCCAGATGATTGGTAGGCGGGGAGATCTCCGATTGGCTGGTATCGAGGGACTAGATGTAGCAGGACGTCTCCCAGCTGTCAACTGCTGTTGCAGTCTATGCATAATATATTGTTGTCCTGTTCAAAAGCTGCATTCTCTGATGAAACTTTTCTCTAATACAAGTCTATCCATCAAGGTAGAGGGATAACTCCTCTGTTGCACTTTGTGAAGTTTCTTTCATTTTCTTTTTTCCCCCTGAAGGGTTTTTTAGGGAGTTTTTGTTTATTGGAATCACGGATGTAAGGACAGGTGATGTTGTGTTGCTGTACAGACTATAAAGCAGCCTGAGGCCAATCTGTGATTTATGATTTTGGGCTATAAATAAAATTGACTTGACTTGACTTGCCCTGATTCCTTCTAGGGATGCATCTATGAAAAGTGTTGCATGGTCAGCAAGGGAGCCATATTTGTATACTGTAGTACCTTTTAAACACAAAGACATGTTATTGGTGAAGACATGTATTTTAAAGTCATTTGGGACTGGTGACCTGTCTGGGGTGACCCCTGTGACCCTAGGAAAAAGCAGCTGTAGAAGATGACTGACTGACTGAATGAGGGTCCGTCCTCAGAAACAAACCCACTGCCAACTTTCTTCTCTGGATTTGGAGGAATAACAGGAACATGTGATGAAATGAGTGTGGAAACCTAACAGTGACAACACAAGCAGCATTTCATCACAACTGCAGCAAAGGAAGGAAAACTGATATCCATGTTTTCAGCTCAGCACTGTGAACAGAACTGAACTTAAAGCTGACATAGCTTCAAACTGAGTAGAAAATGTTTATCCTTAGGGTCTGTGGTGAAGCTGCAAGAACCAGGACAACTATAAGAGATGACAAACATGGGTAACAGCAAGCTTTTTCAACAGACAGTAAGCACAACTAAACTTTATCTACAGTTTCTTTATTAGTGATGAGTATAACTACCTGTATTACTACCTGTGTGTATGTCTATCTTTGATTATAAACCTGTTTGTGTTTCATTGACCAACATGCTAATGCTAACACGGAATAAATTGGCTTTAACTGAACACGAGGATGATGACTTGCATTGACTTCAGCCTTATGCTAAAACCCTCACATGGTTAGCTTCAACCCCATGTCTGTATTATATCTGTCTGTATATTTATCTGTCATTATTTCCATCTAGCATTAGTTTGTTTATTTCTTCACTGGGCTTGGATCAACATTAGAATGAAGATCAGGTTCTACCTGTCTATCGGCAAACAAAAAATGATTTTTATTTTTCTCTTTACTACTGGTTTGTGTTTGTGGTTGGCCACCGTGCCAAGAAATAATCAATCTATCTATGTAAAAAGGGTTTGTGACATTTGACTTTCTATTGGACTATTCTGTTGTGGTGGCTGCTGTGCTACAAAACTTCATATCCATCTCTCTATTTGTCTATAGTACCATTTTAATTAGTTTAATCACATTTTGTGTTGTTGTTTGGCCACTGTGCCACAAAACAAATATCTACTACCATTTTTCTATCTATCAAACTCACATTTATCTTTTGGCGTGTCTATTTATAGGCAACAATATAATTTCCTATTCTTTATGCCTGGTTTGTGACTTTGGTTGGCCACTGTGCCATGAAGCATATATCATCTTGCAGCTTTAATTGAAGTTGAGTTTTTATACTGTATGTTTCAGTGGCAGGTTTCCAATATATACATTCTGCAGTCTTCCTGAATAATGCTGCATCACTGTTGTACATCACCTCATGAATTCAATCTTTAAATATATTAGGTCTTTTCTTTCAGTGAAACCGGAGCCAATCTGAAGCTAAATTGTATAAAGATGAAAACCGTGTCAGAGAAAATCACCTTGTTTATTTTGTGTCAAAGCCAGCTTGTCTTATCATGCAACATCTCTGCTGGGAATAAGGAGCTGACTTCATGCAGCCCTTATTAGAAGTCACATCACTGTATGTCTGCAACTGCTCCATTTCAGTGATTCAGTGATTTTCACTGAAGACCTGTATATTCCGAGTATTCCAGTATTTTGTATTCTGGTCCTGGCAAAGAACCTCATGCATACATTATATCCAGACAATTTTTCAGGCATACAAATTTGGATGAGTAAACTACTGAGGCTAATGGTATTCCAAATTCTCTGTGTGGTCTTATGATTTTTATAAATTACATG
The DNA here is from genome assembly GCA_030544235.1 of Lepturacanthus savala. Lineage (NCBI taxonomy): Eukaryota > Metazoa > Chordata > Actinopteri > Scombriformes > Trichiuridae > Lepturacanthus > Lepturacanthus savala. Next base: position 21,778,035 of record CM060470.1, read on the forward strand.
CATCATTGAGGAACTTATGTGCTTGCATATTACCCTGAAAATTTTTATGGGAGGAAAACAAATGCTTTTTTGAAATCTCTCACTGTAAAACACCATTAGCTGCATGACAGATTTGTGTACCACTGAAAAGTGAGTTGAAAATGATCAGTATGATCAGTATCTATTTTTCCTGTTTCTCTAGTAGACAATTGATAAGCAGCATCTACAACACCTGAAGAAGTGAAATGAGTTTTGTTACTGACTCAAATCACTGAGCATGTCTCTTTTAAAAGCTGAACATGTGTTAATGTGAACCTTTAGCCTTTCGGTGCCAGAATGTAGTTTTAGCTGAGAACAGAATATAACGTTCGGAGGCTCACAACAGCAGGACTTGATGCGCTGCAGCTTGTCTTCTCCTCCCTTCATTATCATGTCCTGATTGAAACACTGATGAGAGAGAGCTCAGGATAAAATATCCGCCTAAAAATATGTGTTTTTTTGTACGGAGGTGATTATGGAGCTTTATAAAAACAATCAGCGGCTTAAATAATGCAGAGAGCATAATACAAATATATAACCTGACAGAACACAAAGTTTGCAAAGTTTTCACATTCCTTTTAAGAACATTTATTGTTGGGTAGTTTAATGTCTAATAGCTAGAGTTGAGTATTACAAAAACAGATATGATCTGAGAATCAATTATCTGGGTCTCTATCGATGATTTTCCATGTCAGTTTGATCACGATTTATGCGATGAGGATGTTTTGGGATACTTGGTATCCTGAAATATGTATACGTGGAGTTTTCAGGATGGTAACCTGAGACATGCACATTGTGATGTGGCTCACAAAATGAATTTTTGGTTAAACATTGAACAGTAATAATATGATTTACAAATTAATGTTAGCAACCCATAGCTACAGCTAACAATTAACCCATGAGCAGCTCTATTACCTCCAAGATGGTTGATGCCACATGATGAAATCAACATAGTGAGTAAAATGAAAACATCCCCCCAAATGTTACATTTTATTACTATGCAGTGATGAAACGTTACTTAATCAATGAAAAACTTGCACATTAGAATGAGTGTAATGTAACTGACTCAGCCAGCTGTATTTAGACATGGTGGGTAGAAACTGTAACAGATTTGAGAATAGAGAAAACATCCTCTATTCTTAATTTTCTAAACCACTTATACTGAGCCAAGTTGTATGGATGTTGAATCTTCTCTTAGAACTGGATGATGCACTCGCACATTGCTTGGTCGTTCTCTCTGTTGTTCATATCAAGAAGACCTTCACAGTTATTGACTTGTTTTGAAGAGTTCAGGAGCACAGGTTTAAAAGAATTAGACACTTGAAGGACATAGGTTTTTGTCTTGATGTCCCATATATATATATATATATATATATATATATATATATATATATATATATATATATATATATATATATATATATATATATATATATATATATATATTGAACTATTTTCTGGGACACACAAAAGGTCTTTGTGTGGATGTTTGTGTGTGTCGCTTGAGGGTTAAAGAAACTGATGAAAAATTGTTGGTGCACTTGTTTATTGATTTTTGTATTTTCATTTCTTAAAACATGAGTGCTTTTCACTTCCAAAGACCAGATCTGGGTACTACAGTAGAATGCCAGAGGGTGATTTCAAAGTTTTGTGTCTTTGCTTCCTCTTCCCAATAGCTCTGGCAATATCACTTTTCTTTTTAGTGCTATCTGATATTGGAGTCTATAATTAATTTAATTGTCTTATTGGAACTGGAGGAGCCTTTTCCATAAAGTTATTACTGTGATTGAGCTTCTGCAGAGCAAGCAGCAACTAAACCACAACTCGAGGCTGAAGCCAATGCGATAAGTACTTTAAAGTGCCAAATGCTGGCTCCGAATCCTCCCTGAGTCCAACTGACTCCAATTCAAAAAGCATCAAGTTCTTTCTAGAAATACTAAATCAATAGTTTTTTATCAACAAGTCATTATGATCTCGGCGGATAAATTCAGGCCCTTTAATAAATATGCTGGTGATCATTTTAGAAATTATTGTTGTGGAAATAAGATTTGAAAATCCATAGGAGCTTTGATGTGGTCGTTGATTGCTTGATTGACAGATGTGCTTGCCAGTTGTGACTTTTGTAGCAATATTTTGGTTTGATGTTATCACTTCTTGGTTTTGATACCTGCCCTGTCAGCACAATTTAGCCAGTCATATTTTGCAGTATGCAAGCAAACCACATTACACTATCCCAGAAGTCACTGAGAGGTTGATAACTCAACCTCTCAATGACTGACTGATATCTTATTGAAGGTCTTTGATTTTACATTCACATACATGTCTATGATATTTTCCCATAGTCATGATGGATTTGATTCATATCAAAAGGTGTGATATTCTCTATTGTAGAGCTTAACCGATTATGCAAGTTCTGCCAAACTTGACTTGTGACTCTGCTGTAGTTTGTCCTTCAAACATCCATGGCAGTGCTGCAGTGCATCTGATTGTGCCTTCAACTTCCTGTGGCATTGGAGTAGTCACATGCAGCCCATGACTGCATGTGACTCCATAGTGCTTCAAACCAATGCAACACTGGTGCTGCCGTTATACCGCATATATACAGTCTATGCCACAATATTTGCTCATCCTTTTAGCCTTTTCACCCAGCCAGAAAGCTTTGGAGCTCAGCGAATCCAATTCATAAGGGTCAGTGCCTTCTGCGTTTCAGCACAACACATGCATATCGCAGCATTTTTCCCTCTGTTTACCCTGCCGTGCTGTGCCTGTGTGCAGTTTTCCTCACCGCTTTCGCCACCTTTATCTTGTGCGGCCAGGCCGCCGCTCACAGGTCGACCTCCAGGGGAGAGACTGTGGTTGACCTGGGAACACACACTTGAGACCTGGAGAACAAACCTCCCTCCTGACTTTTCCAAAGGCAGTGATGTCTGTTCACACGCCATCTGTTAGCACTACACAGACTATATCTGTTAGTGATGGGAATTTCAGTTCTTTTTAGTGAGCCGGATCATTCGTTTGGCTCCCAAAATTTTATCACTTATACCCTTTGTAATTCAGCCAAATTTAGCGCTGTTTTGACTTGTGATATGTATTTGAACACATATATCATTTAAATTTCATTGTAATTTCTGTAGCCAATTGCATTTACAGTTGTAAAATCCCTTGTAACTCTCTAACTTGCTACACAAATGCCTATAAAAACCTAAGCATAGAAAATAAAAGAAATTAAAAGAGGACAGCTATTGACATATTTTTTTATTTAAACACACACCTAATAAAACAAGGAAAGTACTGAAAAATGGAAATTATATACAGCAATCAAATAAATGTGCTTTGTTAAAATAAACCCTCGTCAACCCTTACAACCCTTACCCGATTAGTTGCACAGCTTACACATGACACCAAAAGCTAATGCCCACAGCACCTGCAAGTACTTTTACAAAAGAGAAAAGTAAAAAAAAAAAAAAAAAAAAGAACGGCTTGTGGACGGCTCGTTCATGACCCAAACACATCACTAGTTTATGTGAACATAAAGGACTGAAATCCGCTAAAGTGACTATGAGCTGACACATACTAATCTATGAATGTCAAATTATGATTATGGCCTTTAAGGAAGTTACATTATTACGTCTCTAAATCTGCAGCTCATCATGAATCACATTTATAAAGGGACATACAAAATTCTGTATTTCAATGTGATTATGTTTAAAATCCTGCTTGCTCATTATCTGTTGAAAGATGGCGGAAGAGGAAAGCGCTGACCTCATTCCCAAACCATGCCCCAGCTGACGAGCCTCACATCAGCCCCTTTGAGCGTATTTAAAGAAAAGACTTTTGCCCCCTTTGGCTTTGACATGAGATTTCTACGGGATTATGATTTGTATGTAAATGAAAAAACTGTTTAATATGGAAGTGTTAGAGCTGCAGGGAGATTAATGGCCAGCCTGGCATAATGTTGGCTGGTGAATTAGTGTTTCCGGTCCTCTGGGCTCTGTCCGGCTGCTGTCTGCCAGGGAGATGATAGGTCAGACTCTGCCCACAGGGAAATCCCCCAAACTCTGACACTGCTGCCTCTGTGCTGACGCTTCCTGCTTAACAAAGACATCAACTTTAGTCCGTTGTCAATCTCTGCGACTCGACGGAATGCTTTACCTGAAGATGTTTGTTTGCGTTCAACTGGAATGAAAACTGCCTTGCAGCTGGGTTACTCATCGAATCGCTCAATGAAAGCATTTTTTTTTCCTATCAAACAAACATTCACTCCTGTACCATTAGATCTACTGGCTGCTCCCTCGCTGAGGACCGTAATAGCCTTGTTCTAGGGAAAGGTGTGAGAAAATTGCTTCCCCTCAATGATTAATGAGGGAAGCTCTGCCTTAATTGAGGCTGAACTGAAAGCCTTTGTGTTATGGTAGTATGAGGTTCAGTAAAATATTAGGCTGAATGGAAATAACATAAAAAATTTAGACCCTGAAGGATAAAATGGCTCTTTTTCACTCTTCTGCATGAATTTGCATGAAGCAACAGATCAAGCTCAACTAAGTGACTCAATTAACTACCCAGTATCTGTCTTGAAATTCCAAATGATGAAACTAAAAGCACTGAATGTATACTCATACCTTTATATGTATGAGTGACTGATTTTATTGAGCTTAAATAAAAATGCATTATCTTTCAGTGAACAGTTATGATTATATGTTTAGAAATGTAATATTTTGCTACACTCCCCTCAACATCAACCTGCCTCCTTGTCATTCTATATAAATAATACATTTCCAACATATCTCACATATTCTGAGTGTACCAGAAGAAAAATGTATGCTCTTTTATTTCTTACTATTGTGTTGGTTAGTCCTTTCCAAATCAACCTGATACGTATCATACTGCATATCAGTGATTATATATATTGTCTGAAATGACTTAGTTAATGTTAAGATAAGGAGATAAGTACAACTGTGGTACGAGAACATTTCACTGCTCTAATATAAAGATAGGTCACTGGAAAATTTCTGAACAATCAACCAAAGCTGCTGTTTCTTCCTTGGTAACTGCTGTTTGACATGAGCGAAGGAGGAATTATAGGTTGACATTGTTATAGACCAATAAAGTCAGAATAACATGGGGTCGAGTTTGCTGATTGGAGTAACATTTGTTGGTTTAGTTGGTTTCTTTTTAGTTACCATCATAATTCTGTAACTTTCACCTAAGGGTTTTTATTGTGATGACAATAACCACAATGTAACGTTAGATCAGAAAACACTTGTGGCATATGTGTCATTCTGTGTATGCATGTGATTTAATTTGAAGGATTTATTCCTTTTTCTTTTTTCTTTGTGTGGATGTGTTGCATTATCATTATATTTTGATGGAGTATAATTAACTCTGCCTTCCCTGTTGTGATTAATACATTTTTAAAAATTGGGGCTAAATTCCACGTTTTTGGCTACTTTTTGATGTGTCATCATCAAATAACAGAAACACCAGCATCACTTTGTTGAAAAGTAAGAAAGAGTAGAATTTTTGAGTGTGGGGGTGATGTCTCCCATCAGGTTACTGTCAACCTGTTCTGTCCTTAACGCCTCAATTTAGGAAATAACAAGAGGGCAGACTGACCGTTCCCCCTTGTGTGTGTGTGTGTGTGTGTGTGTACTTGTGTTCAGATGTGAGTCCTTTGTAAATGCTGCCATTCTTCTTTGGCAGGGGCTTTATCTCGCAGACACAAGCCGTCGCACAGTCTGCTCAGGTCACAGTAGCGTTCTCTTTATAGCACAGTGGTGGCCAGCTGTATTATTTCCTCACATTACTCATGTTGACAGCGGTATGTGGGCAGTTTGTTCCAGAAAAACCTGCATGTTGTTTCCCCACACCCTAATTAAACATGAAATAAACACATAATAGTTATTCCCAGCTTCATTATTATGAAACGCATAATATGTAATTTCATTACAAACAGACCCAGTGATTAAAGCTAAAAATACTACAGTGATTCAGCTTCATGTAACAATCTATGTTTCCCCAAGGCAGTCTAAGGCGCTGCTAACTGAGCTAGCTCCGCTTGTTGCTCTGATAATTTAAGGTCCAGACATCTCTGACTGACTAAATGTAAGTTAAAGAAAGAACAACCAAGGTGTATTTCAGTGTATCATAAAAACATGGCTAAAATCTGCATAAAAAGCCAATTCATTACGTTTTTTCATGGACAACAAAATTATGCATTTATAAGGGGATATTGGTAGGCGGCCATATTGTATCCCTCAGTTAAATGTAAAGTTAAAAAAAAAAAAAAAAAAAAAAAAGTAGGATAATGGATATCCACACTCAACACTACATAAATATATTTGTAAATTGGAAAAAAATACAACTTTAATGTGAAGACATCTTAAACTGAACAGTATCCTCTTCAAATAAAAAAATACAATATTTAGACATTCTCTCAGACTTGTATACTGCATGCGGTTTATATACTATAAAAAACAAGATAATTTTACTCATATGTTTAGTATCAACATTTTTCCAACTTGCAGAATACATGTTTTATTTTGCTGACAGTAAACATGATTACAATGATTTTCTTGCAAACAGTATTTGCTGTTGCAGTTTAGTAGAACATAAATCTAATCTCTAGGAGACAGTGTTGTATTTGCATATTGGTTATTTGCAAAGATGGTTAGATACAGCATGCCTGTTGCAATAAAAGCACATTTCCCCTAAGAAATAGGACAAAAGTCTTCAGAAATCCATAAAGACCTTTGACATCCTCAGGGGAATTCTGTCCTGTACATAAAGGTATTTGAAACATGAGTTGAAACAACTTGTTTAAGGTAATCCTCTAAAAAACACCTTGTCAAACCTAGTGAATCAATAAATATATAAAGTAATATTTAGAATGTCATTCTTTAGATTACCTCTGTGTCTCTGAGATATGTGAAGGCTAATTTATGAATATGTTTCTTTTTGATAAAACCTCTAAAAGAACAGAATTGCTAACATGTTAATCACCTACAACACGGAAGTGATCACTTTTCTTCAATGGATGTTCTGCAGTTTACTAGGAACACTTTTAGTAAAGAACCATGTTTTCATTTCTATTCAAATGCTATTAAGTCCATACTGGCCTGAAGTATCATACACAGAAAAATACATCTCATCTGAGCAATAAAACTGTGAAACATGTAATCGCTTTCAAATCACATTTAGGATTACTGGGAGTCACAGATGAAACCGCATCATTATTATCATGATCATCATTGTTATAGTTAGTATTTTCCATGCATATAAAAATATGATGAGGATGCTGACAGACATCACCTGATACTGATGGACTCATCAGCAATTTAGAATGTAAACAACACTCATTACACACTCACACACACACACACTCACACACACACACTCACACACACACACACACACACACACACACACACACACACACACACACACACACACACACACACACACACACACACACATACACGACAATAGCTTGTTAGAGCAGTTCAGAAATAGACAATGCCCAGGGGTGGAGAGAAGTGTTACTGTTCATGTCAGACATGGATGTGTCTCACTGCACGCAATGTCTTCTATGCCACTGGTAATTATGCCTGTGTGTGTATGTACTTGTGTGTCTAAGTGCTGTGGTAGAGGTGATTTTTTTCTTTCCTTAGGCCTGTAATCAGTGGATAATGAGTGGCTCTCTACATTAGCCCAGATTTTCTTCTCCTTCAGGAGCCTAAGGACGCTGTGGTGACTCATGGCTGCAGGTTTGGGTTTGGATATGTCAAGGTGATGCTGGCTTGTCTCTACTGGTATTTTTAGTTTTTCACCAATGTCATACAATCTAGAAATGTTAATGGTAAAATATATTGGCAGAACTGCTAGGTTTGTGTGATTTCTGCAAAAGAACATTTTAAAGATAGAGCAGTTCAGTCATTTTCTATACCTGCTTATTCCTCATTAGGGTCGCAGGGGTCTGCTGGAGCCGATCCCAGCGCATTACAGCGAAAGGCAGGGATACACCCTAGATGGTCACCAGCCAATTGTGGGGCACACACACCATTCACACCTACGGGCAATTTAGAGTTGCCAATTAACCGCAGCATGTTTTTGGACTGTGGGAGGAAGCCGGAGTACCCGGTGAAAACCCACACAGACACTGGGAGAACATGCAAACTCCACACAGAAAGGTCCCAGACCCAGGACCAAGGAGGTTTTGAACCTGTGACCTTCTTGCTGTGAGGCAACAGCGCTAACCCCTGCCCCACCGTGTCGCCCTAGAGCAGTTTATTTGATGTTAATTGAATTATTATTATTATTATTATGTATTCATTGGTGTTAACTAATATGTGATTGTTGCTAAGACATGCCGTTTAATTAAAAACCTTTACTTACTGATAATACCTCCTGGGAAAACAAATTAACCCTTTAAAAAAAAAAAAAAAAACAAGAACCAAAGACAAACTGACAGAATAGAAGCTCAGGTGATGGTTGAAAACTGAACAGCAGCTTGTTGCAGAGCAACACATTCCTGTTCATTTAATTAATTGCAACATTTATTATGACAGTACCCTATATAGAGTATATGATTTTTCATTATTTCCTGTCATATTGGAAGTCACAGGTTTGTCTAAGATCACTTTGGCTTTTATATTTCACTTTCCAGCTCCTGCACATTTGAAACAGTACAAGCTTGTGAAATGGAAAGTCTCAACAGTGCAGACACAATTATTGCAGCATTATTATTATTATTATGAGAATTTTCTCTGTCCTGTTGGACGACTTCTTAATTCGATGTTTCAGCAGGATGTCTCACTCTAACTCGTTTTCTGGACCCAAGTTTCTTGAAACAGTCTCTCTCCACACACACTCACATAAGTTTGGACAGTTTATTATATTTTTTATAGTTTATAATTGTGGAGAGGTGGTTTCACATTTTAGTGGGTTGCACCAGCCTTGGAAGTGGAACACACACTGCTATTTTGAGGTGAACACATGCAGCTTTTTTTTCTGCACCACACCCAATTTGACTTTTTCATAAATATATTGAACTCTGTAGGAAAACAGCCTCATGTTAAAATATCTCTTCTATCACCCTGAGAGTGAAAACACTGTCTTACAGCTTCTTCTGCAGAGATGTGTCTCTCTCGGGGTGCTGGAACTTACGTTGGAGGAGATGAATTCAATCTATGATGCATTCGAACTAGTTGAAAATACAGAAGATTGGAGCTAGATTGCAGATTCCTTGTGTTTGAGAAAGCAATCTAAAAAAAAATGCCATTATAGTTGTACCAAATCTAACCCCCATCCCTGAGGATTAGTCATCATTTTTTGTGGGAAACAACATTGAAACAACGTGAGAGATGGGCAGAAATGCCAAGAAAACAGCTCAATTTATCAGATCATGCGTAATTTAAACTGCACTGACATTTCCTCAGCAGCCTTTAAGATCCTCAGAGGCACATGTTGTTTGATTCAGCTGTTTGTTCCACTCTACCCGAGGCAGGGTCCGAACTGTCTGGGAACATCAAAGATGTGTTTGGATTAAAGTCTGTTGATCAGAACTATCAGGGAGGACTGCATGCAGGCTGCAGCAGCCACTGCTCAAATCACACACATTGTCACTGAAGAGAAGAGAAGCTTTGAATAAACAGACTGATTGAGTGAAGGAGGGTGAGTGCACGGTATGTGACTGCATTGTTAAAATATTGTCATATCTCACTGATCGTAACTAAAAAAATATTATTAGACTATTGCAAATTGCTCATTGCCTTTAAAAGCAAAAACTGCATGAAGAGCTTCCCTTTAAATAATACATTCCATAAAGTGACTTAATTTTCTCACTTAATATCATTCACTATAAATGTCACAACACTGGTGCAGTGGGATGTATATAAGCGAAATGGGGAGAAGGCAAGATCAAAGTGGAATTCCTCCCAAAGCCCATGAGTGCCGGCACCTGAAAATCTCTTGCGTTAAATTCAGCGAGTCAAGTGACTTTCAGAGCAGCTTTCCCCCTCGACGGCTCCACCCTGACTGTAGCTGTTTGTGGTGCAACATGCAGCCGCAGGGAAGGGCTCTGCAGTGATGTGATCCCTGAAGTTTCAATCCGACTGTCTGCATCATTCTGTCTAACTTACTGCTGCTGGTAGAAGGTGCGCTGCTGCCACCGCTCAGGCTTGTAACAAGAAAGTAATTCAAACACACACACACACATACACACACATACACACACATAGGTTTAGATGGCAATTAAGTTGAATTAATAAGGGTAAGTAAGATAAGTTGTGGAGATATGGAAGGAGCCAGGAGTGCAAAGCGTTGCTGGATGAGTGGAGACATTGTATTTACTGTATTTAGTGTTACATAAGGTGCAAAACTAAAGGAACTCTTACAGTATTAAGACTTTGGAGGTTTTCCCAAAAGCATCATAAGGTTAGATGATCATTACCATAGCTGAAGTTTCTTAGAAATCATCATAGATTAACTTGTAGGAGGCAGAGAACATATTATGAAGTCCCGCAACTTACAGGAGGAATAGAAAATTCCTTTTTTTAATTGAAATTGTCATTGTGGTTTGTATATTTGTGTTTTTCATAAACACTGACGTCCTTTGCTAAGCACATTAAACTTAATCAACGTGCAAAATCAAATTAACAGTAGTTTTTTTGTTGTTGTTGTCATTGTCCTTTCTTTCTCCTTCATAATACATTAATCTCTTCTGGCTGAAATGTCACTTCCATTTCCATTCCATTCTCATTCTTTCTTTTTTGGTGTGTTCATTGTTTGTCCCACACATACATACAGTAAATCTAATTAAATGCTGACAGAATGATACATATTCATGAAGTTAAAGGAACCTCCACTGCTTCATTTTAGTAGATGTTGATGAATTTTAAAACTGTTGCACATGAAGCTTCATTTTTATATTGAAAACTGAATTTCAATTATAAAACCTGCTAGGCTGTACTACATAGATAAATTCATGTGGATATTTTATAGTGATGTGACTCTGAAGGTCAGTGGTAGTATCTTCACACTCTGCACTGTGCGGGCAGAACGTGTCTTTTCCATGATGACCTCAGCATGAAGAAATGAGAGAAATGGTCTGATGTGTACAGTGTCAAGGCAGAGCTGCAAATTTGTGTCAATTTCACATTTGAGTGCACAGACATGTACCAGAAATTCCTTGCAAACAAAAAACTCCAGGAAGAAGCCAGGAAAGGGCAAAAGTATTTCAAATAGACATCTGTGCCGAGTACACCAGGGGAGGCTTGGGATTATTTTTCAGTTTTTTAACCTGGCTTCATTGAATCTCATAAATTGCCCTCCTTTTTGCCTTTATGGTAACAGGAACAGTAAGGAAAGAAGGAGGGTGAACCATCAAAATGCATTTAAAATCATTGATTATAGATATCAGTTATTGTGCTTGCAACTAAATGAGAAATACATGCTGATATTGATCCATCAATGTCTGTATTTGGCTCATATTGTAATAGCTTGATGCACAGATTTTACATAAAACTATTCATAACTTAATCAATAATTAATTTAATCATTCTGCCCTCATGTATTTCTGCCAGCCTCCTTAAGATAGGATCAGATATACTTTTGTATATATATATATGTATATATATATGTGATTTTGAAACACAGCAGCAACTTAAATGCAATAGAAACAGCAACAAAGCAGCACAGTGGTAAACTAAAGACACAACAATGAACTGCATTACAACATGAAAAGACGTAAAATATAACACGTAAAAGATAGAAATAATAATAACATTCCTAAATAAGGAATGAAATCATGACCACTGAATGTATAATGAATAGAACTAAATGCCTCGGTATAAGACACTAAGGATTGAGCTGGATTGAGGAAAGGAAGCTTAAAACATCCTATTTTCACATTTGCTGGCTCTGTTGTGTCAACCTGAAGGTAAAAATTCATAGATTTTTTTTTCTTCCTTCCTCCAACATCTACCAAACCTCACACTACTGGATATGATACTGATTGCTTTAATAATTGTGTGTGTAACTCAACGTCTGGTCCTCATCCTGCTCTTTCCCAGAGCTATTGCTCCACTTTGGTCTCCAGGGAATTCTGTGATAATGTTTGAGTATGAGTTTTTATTCTGTTTCTGTCACCACACACACACACACACACACACACACACACACACACACATATATATATATATATATATATATATATATATATATATTCAAGCTTTATTATTTATTCAGTACGTTTCACTGAGGGAAAGCCTCTTTTTGCCCTGATTACATTCACCCAGTTATATACATTCACAACCACAGTCTGATCTGTGCTCGGCTGCAGCAGTCTAGGTTAATCGCTCAAGGTCACATCAGTGGGCACAAAAACACAGGAGCAAGGGATTGAACCGATTCAGATGCCTGTTAGTATTCATTTAGACTATTTACTGAATTGTATTTTTTTGCAAAATCATATGATCTGTGTAGCTGTTTGTCTATATTTTTGTGATGCTGTAAAGACATCATTATTAAACATTGTATAGTTTCTTTTCTTTTGGTCAGAAATGATGTCATTGTCCTAAACTCCCTCTTGTCCTTCTTGGAAAATAGACAGTTCTGTGTTTCCATAAACAATTCTGTTTCTACATGGACCAAAATAAGATTTGCAGTGCCTCAAATCAATTCTGGCTCCTTTATATGCTTCCTCTGGGCTGTATTATCTGCTGCCATGAGATCTCATTTCATTATTACACCAGTGATACTAAATTATACCTCACATGTTACATTCAGATTCAGACACAGATTCAAATTTTTAGATTTCAATATTGACGCCTTCTTAAAATAGTCGCCTAAGTCATTTTTTCAGAATTTTGAGGAAACACAAAAAACGGAACCATTTGGTGAATATATGATATTTACTAACAATTTTAATCAAAACAGTTATAACAACAGATGCCTATTGACATACAAACAACAAGGTCAGTCAAACATGGAACATTAAATGACTTAATTTTCTAACGTGCCTTTGTGACTTAGGCAATTATTTTAAGAGGGTGACAATATACAATATCAAATATATATATACCCTGCGGCCCTAATGAGGAATAAGCAGGTATAGAAAATAACTGACTGACTGACTGATATATATATATATATATATATATATATATATATATATATATATATATATATATATATATATATATATATATAAAACTGACTGACTGACTATATATATATATATATATAGTCAGTCAGTCAGTTTGGTATAAGTTTGGTATGTCCCGCACCACTCTTCACCAAAGTGTCCAAGACATGTGGCCACAACAAGTCTGATGATACAGCAGCCAAGGGCGTCCTGGTGCCAAGTGCACATGTGGACCCCTTTATGCCTGAACATGGTGATCAGATCAGGGAGGCTGTTCCTCCTTCCTAATAATTCAGATTTTTTTTCTAGTGAGAGTTGGACTCCCAGGCCAGGACTGGCCTTTGTCACAGATTCTGTTCATAACCTTCACGGACAGAATTTTTAGGCATAACCAGGGCGTTGAGGGGCTGTGGTTTGGTGACCTCAAGAATGGGTAGCTGCTTTTTTGTGGACAATCTGGTCTTGTTGGCCTCATCAGACCATGACCTTCAGCTCTCGCTGGAGCAGTTCACAGACAAGCGTGAAATGGCTGGTCATGGTTCTCAGATAGACAAGGGTGGAGTGCAGCCTCCAGGTCGAAAGTCTGAGATCTCAATGTACCAGTCAATCGGTCAATTTACGTTCCAACCCTCACCTATGGTCGCAAGCTTTGGGCAGTGACCAAAAGGATGAGAAATGAGATGAGAGATGTAGAACCACTGCTCCTCTGCATTGAGAGGAGCCAGATGAGGTGGCTCGGGCATCTAGTGAAGATGCCGTCTGGTGTTCTATTCCAGGCATGTGCCTCCAGGAGGCAGCCCCGGGCAAGACCCAGGACACACCGGAGAGACTTTGTCTCAGCTGGACTGGGAACGCTTTGGGGTTCCCCTGGAAGAGCTGGACACAGTGGCCGGAGAGAGGGAAGTCTGGCCTTTCCTTCTGAAGCTGTTTCCCCTGTGACCCTTTGGATAAGCAGGAGAAGATGAAACAAGACAAGACATATGACATAATAGTAAAATATGATAAAAACATGAACTTTTCAGGACTGCCTTGAATAGATGACCTGTTTGCTCAGTTTTAAAGGCACGGAAGCTATTGTATGCACTGGTTATGCATATTTTACCTGCCACAAGGCTTTTAACTAGAGATAAAACATTGGATTTGATGGAAGAGGCGGAATATAATGGTGGGTCCTTCTTTCATATTAATGTAAGAAAATATTTGATTCATACCTACAACTCAATATCCAATGCTTCACACAGAGCTGAGTCCAGATCCACTAGGTGTTCTGAAAGTGAAGTGTGACATATTGCACCTTAAAGATGTGGCACAGTTCTTCTTAGTTAGCTTCTTAGGAGGCGTCTTTGCTCATTGCAAAATCTAAAAGCTGCACCACAGCTACTAAATGCATTTGTCATTGCTCAGGCTGCCCTTCTTAAAAATGGAGTGTGATTAGTTTATGCTAATCCACAGCAAACCGGCTTTGGTGCAGCTGTCACCTTCCTAACCCTGTGACATTTGCACAATAGAGAATCAACATCATCTGTGATGCCGGACATGTGGATGAGGATACATAATTCTACCCTATGGAGAGACTGTCTTTAATCAGTATGAGGTCATTTATCATTATGTTTTAATTAATTAGAGACTTTTATCATTTGGTGGTTATTATCTAGTTTTTCCCCCCCATTTCTGTGGAATTTAATTTCTTCGCCTGAGTAATATCTGTCATGTAACATTAGGTTTCCATTGTTCTTTTAATGCCATCAATAAAAACTGTTGACAAGACAATGCATCATACATGTAGTAAATAGCCTTGTAAACCATCTACTCTGTGTGTAGATTGCCGAATTGTAGAACTTGTTTTTTTCCCACATATTTCAGGAAAAAACAAAGTAATACAAACTGCACAGGATTCAGTGTCCACTGTAGAAATACATTGTTTTACCTAAACTAACCATAAGTAGGATGAACTTCATACATTTAGTTATTTTCTGGATCCCTAAGGTCTGCTCATAAGGCTGCATGTGCTGGACACTTTTCGATTAAAAACACACGTCATTAAATATATGATTACCTTTTTTTTTTTTTTTTTTTACTTACTTACTAAATCGGATCAGGACTGTGGCAGAGTTTTCAATTCTCATTCTTATTTTTGAAGTCTTATATCTACATCCGCCCTGTATTGAGCTTTTGCCTTTTACTATGTAGTAAAAAAAAATACCAGACATATAAAAACAACTTTTAAATTATACATATAAAAATGTAAAATTGCAAAACTGATTCCTGGATATTGCCTATACATTCACACATAACCCATTTCTGTGTATCCTTATTTTCTCACCTTTTTATCGCTGAGTGTCTTTTCATGAAAGTCAATCTTTCACTTTCCATCTGTTTTACAAAATCACATCCAATAAAAATATACTTACAATTTCTAAGCAAGTAGGCAAACCACTTTACTTGAGATGCCCAGTCATGTTGTGTTGGGGCTTAAAAATAAAGCAGTTTTCTTCTCTTCTTTGCAGCAGTGCTCAGTGAAACAAAACAATGAACCTGACTTTTAGAAATCGGTTTAAAATGTTTTATGTTACTTGTGGTGGTTGACATGGCAAACATACCTTACTAGCTCGAACATTTTCATTTTTAGAAGCAGAAAGATGCTCACCACATTCAAGTAATGGCAGTGATGTCACCTCCTGGATTTTTTACTATTTAGTTGCAGTAGTGGTAGTAGTACATGTTGTGTTTAGCATGTGGCTGTCATCATACTAACCTCTGTTATGGTGGCCTACAGGGGAAAAACAACTGCAAGAGAAAGTCACAGTCCACTTCCATTGCCAAGGAAACATGACGCTCTGCTCATGGTGCGTCCATGTGCAGTTTGGAACCAAGTGAAAAGACATGTTAATGCAAACTGTAGAGCTTAAAATGAAACCAAGCAATAACATAACATCTGATCTGCACAGCATGGTATCTAGAATCATCTGGTAGAAAATGATTATGTTTGTTTAATTTTTAAGCTCTACGGTTCGCATTAACACGTCTTTGTTTTCAGTCGGGTCCGAATGGCTTACGAGTGCACCAAGACGAGGTCATGTTTCCTTGGCAATGGAAACGGATCCCGATTATGTAGAATTTCTCTCTTGCAGCTGTTTTGAGGTTTTGTGTGTTTTTTGATAATTTTTTTTTGATATTTGAAGAATTTGCTTTGTTTCTGTTATTGCAACATTTTTCTTAGCATTTTCGTAGTTGTTTGTGTTTGTATGTTTGTGTTATTTCTGTGTATGCAGCATTTTTCCGTTTGCAGAGCATTTGTCCCTGTTGGCCACTCTACTGTGTGGAACAGTTGCAGCTGTTCCCAAGAGGGAATTGTTTTTCTCTCTCTTTTGGGTAGATTTTCTCTGTTTGATGTAAGATATAATTGACAGTATCAACTGTATGAACAGAGTAGAATATTTTTCGCATTTGACCGTGCACATCCATGCGCGTGTGTGCACGGGACATGTTTAGTAGCGCACCGGAAAATAGGACTCTCCCTGAAAGCCACTGTGTAATTCAAACCCTATCTGGAGACACTGATGTGACGAAGAGGCATTAACTTCCCTGCTCCCAATTACAAAATGAGTAAGTGGGTGGCTTCTCAGACTCAGTTCGCGGATATGAGTTGGGCTGTGGACTTTGAACTACGGCGTAGCACATGGAATAACAACTGCAGCTCACTTTCTCTTTCTATTTCCCCTCCCTGCGCAACATCACACTCTTTCCTTATGATGACAGCTTCATTTGTTGTTCAGACGCTCTGCACATCGTCAGGGCTTCCCCAAGAGTCTTCAGATATATTTAAAGACAGATGTATCAAAGCTAACCTGAACAAAATATGGGTATATAGCAGCTATAAATCTCCCAAGTGCCTTTTAGCCTAATTGCCGAGACAAGCTATTGAGTGGAACTGTTTATTTCAAGCATCGGAGAAATTTAAGAGCAGTTTAGGAATGAACGTGACTTTTCTGTTGGCATAGGCAGTGTAAGACACTGGAATGATTCAATACGGAGGGTGGGAAAGTAGCAAATGTGTCTAATTGGGATAACAGCCTTAAGTCCCCTCAGCAGAACCCGACTAATAAACTAAAGTGCTCACTCGGAAGCTTGTTCATGTGTTGGCCTGCAGGGAGACACAGGGGACATAGGAGATGCACATACAGTAATCATAGTAATAATCAATTTTAATTCATAGCACTATTTCAAATTCAAGGGAATCTAACAGAGATACCATCGGAATAACCCAAAAGTAAAACAAGCGATTGAAGCAAAGGTTTAAAACAAGCCAGGGATTTTCAGAGATAAAAAAGCTTAAAAATACTTTCTTTTCATGAACTGAAAGCAATAGGGATTCACGAAATGATATCAAAAAGTTTTCTGTATCGTATGGTGTCCATGATAATGGTTTGATTTCAAGCAATCAGCAGTTCACTTGCTCAGGCTTGGCATGCCAAACAGTTTTCTGTTTAATAATACAGTACACGAATAACATAAGCCTTTTATAGAGCTCGGTGGTCATTCATAATTCATACTGTAATGCTAATAAGCCTTTGTGCACTCAGCTCCAAGAGGAAGAAACCAGATTCTGGTAATAAAAATCAAGAGTGTGACAGTTGGTTTGAGATAGAATCACTTGTGTCAAACCAGCACTGTTGAACCAGTGCTGGTCACATCTCTGAAGAATATTGGCACCAAAGTTCTGATCAGTACATCTGCATATTATAATTAGTATATCCTACCGTTTCAGTATATCACTGTGACCTTCTCAATGACATTTATTTTTGGATAAGCAGAATTTGGCTTTTGTTGTAAATGTTACTCAATTATATGCATCAGGTTCTTAATTTTTTAAATCTCACATTTGCCCTTATTTTAAACTAATATGGAATCATCATTAGGCAAAAGAAGCAATAAACCTACAAATTAAAAAAAATCTTCCCATCATACTGCTTTAAGAAGAAGAAGTGTAGCAGCAGGTGGTAATGAGCCAGTTGAAAAAAACTGAAGACCGGCAAGTATTTTTAATTAATTTTAGTCATTTGAAAGTTTAGAACCAGTGCACCAGGCTGCATCTTTACTGATTTTTAATTAGCTTTTTTGGCACTTTGTGGGTGTTATGGAATAAATGAACAGTGCTTGATTTTATATTTTTTTAAAAAGTCAGATCACTGTTGCTCTGTTCTAAATATAAAGGAAAGAAACTGTGTGTGTGTGTGTGTGTGTGTGTGTGTGTGTGTGTGTGTGTGTGTGTGTGTGTGTGGGTGTGTGTGTGGGTGTGTGTGTGTCCCCATAAAAAAGTGCAGTGTTAACACATTTAAAATAAACTTTGAATAAACAAACCAGGACAGAGCAGGTGTTCACCATCTCTCTGCTGCTCAAGCATTTCTGTGAATCTGGAATTGAATTTGTATTAGTGTGAGTGGATTTTTTTAGTCAGGATAAAATTGGATGATTTGGAGATAGCAGGGGGCTAATTGGAAATGGCTAATTGACATGTGTAAATGAGTGTTTTCATTTGTTCCTCAAGTCCCTGCAGTAGTTGTTTTCACCAAAAACTATTCACACTTCTGGTTTATTCTCCATGATGATAAAACGATCTGAAATGTGCAACATGTTTAGAGAAAAATGTTTTTACCTGACAAAAAAGTTTGCGTCTTGGACTCTAGATTGGGACTTGTGATTAATCTTTGTTTTATTTATTCATTGGTTTTAATTCTAAACAAGCTTTTTGAAAAATGACACCTGACAAAACGAGAATATCCGACATGCTGGGAATGAGAACGTGCTGATGGAGCTTTTAAGGAAACCTGTGACGAGCTGAGAGTCATTTCCTCCCTTATCATGCGTAACCTTAAGCATCTGGTGAGCACGGCCACAGATGACTAAACTGCAGCACATCATGGCGAGCACCTCTGCTGTGCCATTTGTCATAACCTTTAGCTATAATAACTTCACAGACACTGCTATGATTCAGCAACAGACCAGCAGGTCTTTTCTTCTTTTAGTAGAATCTTAACACTCGGTCTCTACTGAAGCTGTTTGTTCATTTAACACTAAATACAGTTTAAAGCAGAGCTTTTATTGTGCTTCTTTTTCTTTTTTTTCCCTGCATCCAACAGGTTCTTTAAAATGATCACATATCAAACAACTAATCATTTCTGATGCTAGATAGTTATGGTACAGCACATGCTTTGAATTCCTCTGCAGCGTCTTAAATATCATTAATGACACTCAGCAGATAATAGAATGCTCATTACAACCATAAAAGACTTGAGAGTTGATTTGGACTTACAAAAAAAAATGTATGAGCTCCTCTGGCAATAACGCATTATATAATCTATAATCTAATAGATTCTAAGGCAACTTCCCACAGGGAAATCAAAACCAGCATGTATGTCTCAAAAGCACTAATCTTCAGAGCAAATATAAATGTGCCCATTCAAATGATCCTGCTGAAGTTATAAGAGCCTAATATGATCCATCCATGCCCATTTCACTCAAAAGCTCTGTTATATGCTTTGTTTTTTTTAAAATGCAGCCCTTATTATACTCAAATTGATAGAATATTCACTATTACTGTATTTAACCTCTGTGTGATGTTCTGTCATGATGTTGGTCTACCTGTTCACACCTCACACCCCACAGCCTTCATTTTTCTAGGCAGCGAGGCAGCAAAAGCCAATCAGCCCATTTGTGAACAGTCACTGCGGTGCTATCGCAACAAAACTCCACGATTTTCAGCCACATCTCCCTGGCAGCTGTTCCTGTCTCACGTAGGCAGTTGGCAGCGCTTCTGCGATTCTGATCAACAGTGGTTGTTTTTCTTGGAGCGGCCGCGACAGAAATGAGAATGTGCACACCCTTAATTCAGAGCAGATGGAATCTAAATCGATGTGCCATGGACTGTACCGGGTCACGCTGAAAGACTCAATTGGAGCGTTTGGCTTGTTCAATTAGTCGACTCCTTTGGGTCTCACAAGAACAGCCAGGTGGGACTCTTGTAATTCAATTTCAATCCACCACAGCAAACCACCCTGTGGGGAACTATGGTACAACTGTCAATGTTATTAAAAAAACAGACACACACAAGTCATAAAACATTTTTAACTAATAGTTAAATATGAAAATGCCTCCTGAGACATGATAACTGTTGCTGATTGAGAAAGGATCTATTTAAGATTAATATGCATATCTTATAATATCCAATGACATGAAGTGTGCTCTGTTTTAGATGTTAACATTAAGGTTGATTGATGCTGTGGTGGTTGTTCTGTCCTAAAACACACATATGAAATGTTTCCTAAAAATTATGATTAATATGCTGCTCGGTTTACTATAGCTTCTCATTTCATTTCTTTCTTCTGAATTCAATCATGAGGCCAATAACCTTTACCCTTTAATTCCAGTCAATTCTATAACCTGTGGAAGACACACTACTGTAGGATGACTTGGAAATAATGCTGTTTGAGCCATCTACCTGTAGATCTCTTTTTGTTCAGTTTTTTTTTTTTCCCTGCAGTATGACAAAAAGCAGCGGAGCGTGTCAGGCCTTTCTGCAGCTTTTCTGGCTGTCAGGACATACGATTGTATCGTGGATTTATAGCTAGACAGAAGGTAGATAGCAAAAAGAAATGTTAAATTCTTTGAAAGCTTGCTCATGTCTTATTTCCTATATAGCGGTTAGGATGGTAAAATAAGGAAAACTCATTGGAATGTATTGACATGAGGGTCTGAAATGTGATTAAAACGCCAAAATAAATAAATAAATAAAGCACCTGAGTCATTAATAAAGACCCAGGTGAATAATGGCTGTTTCCTCTACTTTTCATCTCCAGTTTTGGTTCATTTGACTGAATCTATCTTGGGTTTATGGTTGTGAATCAGTCCTATATGGTTTGTCCTGGAATTTTTATTCATCCTGAAAAATGAGTGTGTACCCCAGTTTTTACAGCTGGGTACCTTGTGTCGCTTTCAGAGCTCATAAATATCAAAGTGCATTTCCTTGCTCCATATTTCATCTGACCTGATTCAAAGCTTAATAATAAAACAGTGCTGTCTTGTTTCTCCAAATATTTCCTACCCATAAATCTAATTAGAACAAACATCCACCATCACTAAATTTATGCACCAACCCTGGAGCTAGCTCCTGCATAGTAAATGCAAAGAGATATCTGGGCTGCTAATGGGGAAGGTTAGAGAGCTGAGGTCAGCAGCTTTAGTTGAACTTAACTCTACCCTGTGCTTGAAAATGTTCACTGGAAACTGCTTCATTACAGAAGCCTCTGGGATGTTTCTGCTGTATATGAGTTATGCAAAAGAGATTTAAAAAAAAAAAAAGTACAATTTAAGGTATTGGTAGAGTCTCTTAATGACCCTGTGAAACATCATGTCTATCACATGAAGACCATAACGAACCCAGGATAGGGAATTTAAATTTTTCATTTTGAAAGAGAAAATAATTCATTTTCAAAAAAACCCTTTCCACTGAATCCAGATTAAGTGAAACCTTGCTCAGCCCAGCTTTAAATCAGAAGTTGGTGACTTGTTATGACACGTTGAATCAAGTGCAAAATGTAAGAATAAGTGAATATACTGTATGTGTCAAATAAAAGCCAATGCAACCTTTATTAGTGAGTAACTCAGCATTGGAGAATTCTAATGGGTGTGACTGAATAGTAAAAAAAATTATAATATAAAATGAAAAAAAGCAAACAAATCTGTCATAAAATCATCTTCCATTATTTCAAGCTGTTCAGTACAGTAATTTATCTTTAGGAAACTCAATTTCTTTAAAATCCAGATTTACATCTCCTTTCTCTTGACAGCTTGTTCTTGACTTAGTGAAGCTTTTGAATCAATTTCCGTTTATTCATCTTCAATCACTCTAAATGACTTTGACATCAGTACATAAACAAGTCTCATTCATCAGTGGCCATGAGCCGGACCTCAGCTAAACAGCCTGACAGTGACTCACAGACACGTGGCTGCACTCGTTACCATTATGTCATGATGCCAGTACACATTAACCCTCTTACTTAACCTTTACACACTGACTGGGTCAAACTGACCCCCCATAATGACATTTGAAAGCAGTAAAAACAAATGATGCTCATTAAGCATGAAACGTTCAGATTATTCCTGGAGTGACCCAGAAAATAGAAAAAATGGAGATATTTCATAATTATTTATTTTGTGTGGCTGGTACAAATATTTACATAAAAAGAGTGTTTCGGGTCATATTTAACATATATTTATTCAATGAGATTTTAAAGTCATTAGAGGGGTTTAAAGTGTGTAAGGGGTGGTTATGTTGAATGTTAACCCAGTGAAGGGTCTGCTTTTGCCCTGCTGCCTTCAGGTGCTGCAGGGATTTACTGAACTGAAAGGAGAATCTTTTCATAAAGTCTAACCCTCATGCACCTTTAACTTTTACTGCATGTTACCGTCCCTGAGGACAAAAATGTCCTCACCCTAAAACTGTCTCATAACAGGCACAATAATGTTGCATTACATTTTTTTATTAAATCTATTATTTAGTTTCAGTCCTGAACTGAACATTCATTAATTCTCAGAATTTAACCCCTGTTTTTTCATGAAAAACAAGAAAAACAATATGATTTTCCATAAAATAAATGCAAAGTGGATTTTGTATTTTTTTTCTTTAGTCTGTCAATGTTTTGCAATACAATTTGTTTTGATGCATTCTTATTTTTCTGCAGAGCCAGATCTTTAAAGAACATAATGTCCCAACACTGCTATAAAATATTATGAAGTAATATTACTCAAATGTTTTGCTTTTAACCAATTTCCAGTCCTCATCAAAACTACCAAATATGTATTTGTTTTCAGAATTGTAACCCTTTTAATGGCAGTGTGATTAAAACCGCAGTACTGTAGTCAACCACATGTATTTCTAGATTAGTGCAGACTGATATAGTGCTTTAATGACATATCATTTTCTGGTCTGATTTTGGTTGGAGAACATTTTGAAATGTGCCTCTCTTCACACCTATCCACCAATATATGCTGAAGGTCGGGTCAATAGCATGTGTCCCTGAACATTAGCCTCCTGAGGTCTAAATTAGGAATAATGGATGTAAAGAATATGAGAGTGAAAGGAATTTGATGTATAAAAAAGTTCACTAGCCCATTTTCTGTTCCCCCACATTCAAACTCATTCCAGGGTCCATGGAAATGTTTCAATGTTTCATATTTCACTGATTAATGTAACTTATGAATTATTTATCCATAGGCTACATTTACATCTTCTCCTTTTAATGTTTTTTCACTTTTATAGAGTATATAATATATCAGATTTACAGATGAAGGAAGTGCAAGAACCTGTATTAGCTACTAATGTTAGTTGTTTCTTATGTAGAAATGTAAAAAATACTTATGTCTAAAATGTTACGGTTATGGAGAGAAGTAGTGAGGATATATTAGATCAGACAAAATAATTGGATTGGATTTCTTATTGCTTTATTACAATAATGTGATCAATGCACATTACACTTTACTGGCCCAACTTCGAAACATATTAACAGCAGTTTTCATTTGCTGCAAGACAAGTCGCAGAACACAAGGAGAAGATATGAGCAAAGTTAATGTGTGAGTGCTCATAAAATTAAATGACTGTGGTCAAGATTGTGTCTTGGTAAAATACTGCAAATACTGCACAGTGTAGAAAGAATAGTAGAAGAAGAACAAACCAGTTTAGTAATTGAAGGTAACATTTTCATATATATATATATATATATATATATATATATATATATATATATATATATATATATATATATATATATATATATATATATATATATATATATATATAATAATGTGAAGAAAAATGTGTAAATCTTTTAATTACTTTACAGAAAACAAAGAAAAAAATAGTAAGCTGTTCAAAGCAATAGCAATGTCTGCATTTTTTTTTTTACCAAAAAATCTTCAGGATTTAGCATTCCTATGAGTCACTAATGTAATATTTATTTGGTAACCACGGTTTCTGAAAACTGCTTCACATCTGTGTTGCATGGAGTCGACCAACTCCTGGTGCCTATAAACAGGTATTGATATAAAACGCAGTGTTTCCAATGTGTCGGAAAAAAAAAAAAAAAAAAAAAAACTATTATAAGGATTTTGGCGATACTCACTTTTTTAAACACACTGCTATTACACAATTGTATATATATTAAATATAAAATATTAACCATTTACCTGCCTAATGACAGAATATGGACATTGTGGAGGGGGCGTGGCGCATCGGCTGCAGGAGAGAGGTGTGGAGAGGGCTCAGGGGAGCGGCGCCAGGTGAGAGTAATTGAGCAGTGTGTACAGGTGCGCTAATTACTCTCACCATCTCTTTAAGAACAGTAGCAGGCTGGACCCGCGAGGAGGAAGTCACGGAGCGGAGCCGGCGGCTGCATATGGGCATCGGGTGTATGTGTACGTGTGTGTTTGTGTTCGTGTTCGTGAGTGTGCAAATAAAGCACGGGAAAACCCGTTCAACACAAAAGACTGGACTTGTTGTGCGTCTGTTCGGTGCCGGGGAACCCACGGGGGCAGCGAGACTGCCACATTTGGCGCCCAACTGAACCCGGCACAGTGAACATGGCTGATCCACAGCAGGTGCAGCCAGTTACAGCGCTGGCCCAGATCGTGGCGGAGGTCGCCGCGATGAGCCGGGACCAGGCAGCGGCCAGCAGACAGCAACTCTCGGCGCTGCAGCGGCAGATCGAGGGGCAGACGCAGCTGCTGCAGGCTATGCTAGCTCGGTCGGGGACAGCATCACCGAGTCCCCCGCTCTCCGGCGTGACGATGCAGCGGATGACCGTGGGGGACGACGCCCAATCCTTCCTGGAGACATTCGAGGTGACGGCAGCGGCGTGCGGGTGGCCGGAGGCAGAGTGGGCCGTGCGCCTGCTGCCTCTGCTGGCGGGGGACGCGCAGACAGCGGCGCTCGGCCTGCCTGCCTCCTCTCGGGGACAATACCGGGCAGTGAAAAGGGCTGTCCTCGACCGGCTAGGGTATTCGGCGGAGGACCACCGGCGGAGGTTCCGAGGGGCCAGGCTGGGGCCCACCGACCGCCCCTTCGTCCACGCCCAGCAGCTGGGGGACGCGGCCCACAGATGGCTGCAGCCGGGGGAGACCGCAGGCGAGGGACGGATAATGGACCAGATGATCCTGGAGCAGTTCGTGGAGGGGCTGCCGGCGGGAACCCTGGAATGGGTGCGCTGCCACCGCCCCGCCGACCTGGCGACGGCCGTCGCTCTCGCGGAGGACCACCTGGCCGTCCTCTCCCGGGGCCAGACAGCAGAGGCGCGACCAGTGTCCGCCGGCCGTCCCAGGCCGGCACCGCGCAGGAGACCCGCGGCAGTACCCGGTCCCCCTCCCGAAACATCCACCCGCCCCACCCCTGTCCCTCGCACTAACGTCCCCTCTGTTCTTCCACCACAGGGTCCAGCTGCTACGGGCGCTGCTCCTAGCCCACAGAGGGTCCCTCAAGCGGCAGGGCAGGAGTGCTGGAGGTGCGGGCAGCCCGGACATTTCCGCCACGAGTGTCCGCTAATGGAGGTTGGGCAGGTGATCCGGGTTGTCGGCCCCCCGGCACCCTCCCCCGGTCCGGGAGAGACGTACAGCGTTCCGGTAAGGATTCAGGGGGGTACACATCAGGCAATGGTGGACTCCGGCTGCATGCAGTCTATAGTCCACCAGAACCTGATTCGACCCGGGGCACTGTTAGAGGCGGGATGGGTGGATATCAGGTGTGTGCATGGGGATATTCACAGATATCCTGTGGTGCCGGTGGAAATTCGCTATAAGGGAAAAAAACATAGGGTGAAGGCTGCGGTTAGTTCCCGCCTGGCGCATCCTCTGATCTTGGGCACAGATTGGCCGGGGTTTGATAAACTAGTGGGGCAATGTGTGGGGGTGCGCTCGCGACCGACAGGGACAGGGGATATGTGCGCTGTGCTTAGCGGCGACGCGAGGTTGTCCGACGCTGCAGACGGGGAGGGGGAACCGGCGGTGCCTCCACCGGAGGCTCCGCAGGTTCCCGTGTTTGACTCCATGGAAGATTTTCCACTCGAGCAGTCTCGTGACGATACTCTGCGCTTTGCCTTTGACCAAGTGATACGAATTGATGGTCACATGGTGCGCCCTGACGCAGCGCTGTCATATCCACATTTTTCTTTGCGCAGGGACAGATTATACAGAGTGAGTCGTGACACTCAGACAGGCGATATAGTAACCCAGTTGTTGGTCCCGAAAAGCCGTCGGGAAATAGTTTTCCAGGCGGCTCATTACAACCCGATGGCTGGACACCTGGGGTATGATAAAACACTGAACCGGATAATGGCCCGATTCTATTGGCCAGGCATTCGGGCAGACGTGCGCCGCTGGTGCGCGTCTTGCCCCGAATGCCAGTTAGTAAACCCACCGGCCGTCCCGAGAGCGCCATTGCGCCCGCTACCACTGATGGAGGTCCCATTTGAACGCGTTGGGATGGACCTCATCGGGCCATTTCACCGGAGTGCACGGGGATATCGCTTTGTGTTAGTCCTGGTGGATTACGCAACGCGATATCCCGAGGCAGTGCCGCTGCGCACCATCTCTGCAAAGAGTGTGGCGCAAGCGCTGTTTCAAGTTATCTCCCGAGTCGGGATCCCGAAAGAGATCCTGACTGACCAGGGCACCCAGTTTATGTCACGAACACTGAGAGAACTGTACGGGTTATTGGGCATCAAGGCTATTCGAACCAGCATCTACCACCCTCAGACGGACGGCCTCGTGGAGCGCCTGAATAAGACCTTGAAGTCCATGATCCGTAAGTTTGTGCACGATGATAATCATAATTGGGATAAATGGCTACATCCTCTGTTGTTTGCAGTGCGCGAGGTACCCCAGGCCTCAACAGGATTTTCTCCCTTTGAGCTGCTGTTCGGCAGGAAACCACGGGGGGTTCTGGACCTGGTTAAAGAAAGCTGGGAGGACGGTCCGAGCCCAAGTAAGAATGAAGTTCAATACGTCCTGGACCTGAGAGCAAAACTCCACACACTAGGGCAGTTATCACGTGAGAATTTGCTCCGGGCCCAGGAACGTCAGCAGCGGCTGTACAACAGAGGATCGAGGCTGAGACAATTTTCACCGGGAGATAAAGTGCTTGTATTGCTCCCATCTTCCAACTCCAAATTACTCGCCAAGTGGCAAGGACCCTTTGTGGTCACACGGCGAGTGGGTGACGTTGATTACGAGCTTGTGCGATCTGACAGGGGAGGGGCAACACAGATTTATCACCTCAACCTCCTTAAAGCGTGGAGAGAGGCGGAGCCTGTTTCCCTGGTGACGACAATTAGAGAGAGAGATGAGTTGGGGCCCGAGGTACCAAAATCGACCAATCCTGCCCCGCTCCGTTGTGAAGACCATCTCTCACCGTCCCAGGGAGCAGACATTGCCAGGTTGCAGCAGCGTTACGCTGATGTGTTTTCCCCCCTGCCAGGACGCACAAGCCTTATTCAACACCGTATCGAGACTCACCCAGGGGTGACGGTGCGTTCGCGGCCCTATCGGCTACCTGAACACAAGAGAAAAGTGGTTCAGGCTGAATTGAAAGCTATGTTGGAGATGGGTGTAATAGAAGAGTCCAACAGTGCCTGGTGTAGCCCCATCGTTCTTGTAACCAAGAAAGATGGGTCTATCCGGTTCTGTGTGGACTATCGCAAGGTGAATGATGTTTCACAGTTTGACGCCTATCCAATGCCCCGGGTCGACGAACTCCTGGATCGCCTGGGCCCTGCTCGCTTTTTCACGACGCTGGATTTGACCAAGGGCTACTGGCAGATTCCCTTGTCTCCAGAGTCCAAGGAGAAAACGGCCTTCTCTACTCCGTACGGTTTGTACCAATTTGTCACACTTCCGTTTGGGTTGTTTGGGGCCCCAGCCACGTTTCAACGCCTCATGGACCGGGTGCTGCGCCCCCATGCCGCATATGCTGCCGCCTACCTGGATGATGTCATCATCCACAGTAACACCTGGGCGGAGCATGTGCGGCAGGTGGCTGCGGTGCTCGAGTCACTGAGGCAGGCGGGGCTTACGGCCAACCCAAAGAAGTGTGAAGTTGGACGGAGGGAGGTACGGTATCTGGGGTACCACTTGGGCGGCGGGCAGGTGCGTCCACAGGTTGACAAGACAGCAGCGATTGCAGCCTGCCCAAGGCCCAAGACCAAAAAAGAGGTGCGGCGGTTTTTGGGGCTGGCCGGCTATTACCGGCGATTTATCCCCAACTTCGCGGAGCTGACCAGCCCTTTAACCGACCTCACCCGAAAGGGTGCTTCAGATCCGGTCCAGTGGACGGAGCAGTGCCAGGTGTCGTTTGAGAGGGTAAAGCAGGCCCTCTGTGGGGAGCCTCTTCTCCACACACCTAACTTCTCTCTCCCTTTTGTCTTGCAGACTGATGCGTCGGGCAGGGGGCTGGGGGCCGTTCTGTCCCAGCGGGTGCGGGGCGTCGACCGCCCAGTGCTTTACATCAGCCGCAAGTTGTCGGAGAGGGAGGCCAGGTACAGCACGGTGGAGAGGGAGTGCCTGGCCATCCGGTGGGCGGTCGATGCTCTGCGGTACTACCTGCTGGGGCGCCCATTCACCCTCTGCTCGGACCACGCTCCCCTTCAATGGCTCCACCGCATGAAGGATGCCAACGCCCAGATCACTCGGTGGTATCTAGCTTTACAGCCTTTTAAATTCACAGTGATCCATAGGCCGGGGGCGCAGATGGCCGTGGCCGACTTCCTTTCCCGCTCCCATGGGGAGGCGGGGGGGGGAGTAGGTTAGGCCGGACGGCTCCCCGGCCTAAGTCGGGCGGTGGAGGTATGTGGAGGGGGCGTGGCGCATCGGCTGCAGGAGAGAGGTGTGGAGAGGGCTCAGGGGAGCGGCGCCAGGTGAGAGTAATTGAGCAGTGTGTACAGGTGCGCTAATTACTCTCACCATCTCTTTAAGAACAGTAGCAGGCTGGACCCGCGTGCAGAAAGTCACGGAGCGGAGCCGGCGGCTGCATATGGGCATCGGGTGTATGTGTACGTGTGTGTTTGTGTTCGTGTTCGTGAGTGTGCAAATAAAGCACGGGAAAACCCGTTCAACACAAAAGACTGGACTTGTTGTGCGTCTGTTCGGTGCCGGGGAACCCACGGGGGCAGCGAGACTGCCACAGACATATATTATGTTATGCATATTATAGAGGTTATATTCTTGCAGCTCTGCACCTCCATTTTCTTTAGAGAAGCTGTCCTGGACTCGCTTCCATGGCCCATTTAAAGTGTGATTGGGCATTATTGGAGTCGCCCTGACTCCACATGCTGATATTGTATTCCTCTCACAAATAATACATCAGCCTCGCTCACGCCTCTTCTCCACATCGCACCATGCAGCGGATGTTATTTGATCACACTTGTATGTGCAAGTCCCAGAGTCCCTGGTTGATGCCAGTAATTTCAGGAAATAGGTAAAGGTCCCAGGAAAAGTAGAGCAAATCACGAATCCCATTAAAGTCAGTATCAATCAGATAAAAAAAAAAAAACACACACATGTCACACCACAGCGGATATCTTCCTCTCCCACGAAGCCTTCATGGTAGTACATTGTGTAACAGACCGGGTCGACCGGCATCATTGCACGGAAACAGCTCGCATGGCAACAATCAGAAATCACAATTATACACAGCACTTAGATGTTTTTGAGGCCAGTTTGTCCTGCTCTGCAGTGATTTCTAATGCCTCCTGGGAGCTAATGGCTGGAACAGGAGGTGAGCTGGATGGGCGGGGTCCCACATGATTTTATGTGCTGCTTTTACATTTCGGCTTTTGGCGTAGGGATTTTAATGGCGGAAGTGGTTTTAGACGGCTTGTTGACAACCTGCTGGAATCTTCTGAGTCTTGCTGTCTAAAGTGTTGCACCAAACTGCTTTGGATGATGTAAAGTTACTTTAAATTGCGGTGCAGCAGTGGAGGAGGAGGCATTGTCTCCTTTGATGATGTGGCTTGCGTTGAGGTCCCGTTTTAGTATATTGCAGATACGACGGGTGCCAGGAAAGCAGCGTCTCTCACTTCTGGCTGAAAGCTATCAAAGAGAAACTATGATTTTCCTTTCTTATTTACAAAATGCTTCCTTGCAACCATGAAGTGGAAGTGAACACCTGAGGCTGTAAATCACCCATTTAGGGTAATTTTCAGCTCAGCGTGGAGAAACTTAATGCTGCTGTTAAGGTCACACTTATTGACTAATGCATCTGGGATACAAGTTGATGAGTTCAAATTTAGGGTAATATTTGTAAAAAAAAAATAATAATCCTTGTAACCCTCACATTGAGAAGCTTTCAAATAAGTCTAAGTTGATTGTTTTTTCACAACATCACATCCAAGCAGCCAGTCTGCCCATAAATAAAGATGTGACAAAATAAATATTGACAGTGCACTGAGAATTGATTTTGCCCATCCTCTAGTTTTAATGTATGCTAATGAAGATACTGAAATGTGACAATATTTTGACAGTTGCGCCCTCAGGTGAACCTGAGCGCCATGAGCCGCAGCTGCTTGTTGACCCTGTTGGTCAGGGTGTGACCTGCATTTTGATGCCATCACCAGGTTGCAATTCACAGCGAGGCACTAAATATCTCGGGATGCATATATCATTGTTGTAGTGGATTGTGTTTCACCATAGGAGCAATTAGTATTTAATTAAACCTTAAAGGGATAAATCTTCAAAGTAATCTTCATGGCTGTAAAAATGCCAGAGATTACAATATTCTTACAAACATAACTTACTTAAAATATATTCATTCAAAACTTTTATTGAGTAGGATAAACCCCTTTAGAGGAA
The DNA here is from genome assembly GCA_030544235.1 of Lepturacanthus savala. Lineage (NCBI taxonomy): Eukaryota > Metazoa > Chordata > Actinopteri > Scombriformes > Trichiuridae > Lepturacanthus > Lepturacanthus savala. Next base: position 21,809,083 of record CM060470.1, read on the forward strand.
TCCTCTTGTTTTCAAGGGGGTCCTAAATGAGCTAAACAAACACAATCAATAATCTACAGACATAGAACAATGAAAACAAGAAAAACAAAAACAGTAAGAGCAAAAAACACAAACATCACCAAAAAATAAAAAAAGTACAAAATGACAATGACAATAGTAAGATAAGCCTAGCAAAGCTGATAATTCCAAATTGAGATTATAATGTGCTATAAATCATGTCATAAAACATCATCAGAAACATATGCACCTTAACTCAAAGTAGGAAGACAAAGCACATTTAAACCTATGAAAAGAAGCCAAGGAAGGGATGTTTAAAAGGAGATTATTACAATCTGATGGAGCTTTAACCATGAATGATCTTTTACCAATTGCTTTGTTCATGTACAATGTACAAGGAATGTACAGTAGAAGGTGTATTGACAAGAGTGCCTTAATTGATATATTGAGGAATATTGAATCAAAAAACTGTTGCAAATAAGCAGGATAATTGCAATGTGTATATTTAAAAAATAAACTGTAACCAGTGATTGTGTGTTCTTATATTGAGTATAGGCCAATTAATTAAATTATACATGATATAGTGATGGGTATAAAAGGAGTAACCAAGAACAAATCTGGAAAGATGGTTATGTACTAAATATTATCACTAATAAAATCCAAAGTGCAACAAATTCCATCTAATCTACTGCATATTCAGTTTTTTTCAAAGCTCATTGTTGATGGATGAATCAATACATGATGCAAGTCATTCACTCTGAATAGAGGACATTCTGCTGAGGTCAGAATGTTACCTCATTTTTAACAGCAAGTATAATAAAACCATCTTAGGGAATATTAATATAAACAAATATGTACACATTATCTAAAATTGTAAGGATGTGGTGAGATATGATGACTCAGTTTCTAGCACAGGTAAAATAAATAAATAAAAATGTTGTTTAACTGGATCCAATTGCAGCAAATACACTCAATTATAGTTTTAACATATTTTATTTATCTGTTTCTTTGTTCAAATAAAGATAATTACAGATGCAGAAATCTACACCAGAAGCTGGCAGCTAACTAACTGGACTGGCCTTAGATAAAAGCCCTGAACAAACAAACTAAATGACTGCTTAATGCTTCATTAAGCAGAGTGGGGCTGAAGTGAAGGGAGCTTGCGTTGGCATTTCAGCAACCATCTGGAACAATAAGGTATATATAGTGAGCCTGGGAGGTGAATAAGTAGAAGCAGCGTCAGTCCCACCGGCACGGCAGCAGAATGTAAAGAGCAGCCGCAGTTTCAGCACCACGGACAGAGCGAGCCTACGTTTCCAATAATGCAACCAACCGGATCTTTTTCATTAGACACGCTGTGCCCTGTAAACACTCTCACTGTATATTAGTGATTTTCACCCAGCGCAATGGAGGAAAAGATGAAATTCACAGAGATGAAGGACATAATCTCGAGGAATCCTGGTCATATCAAGATGCATGATTCACAAAGAAAAACAAGTACATTTACATAAAAAAACCTCAAGAGCAATATGATTATTACATATGACAACAGAACGAAGTCTTTCCATGATTCATGAACACAATCTGACTCATCTTGAACATCATCTCATCATGGTTTATGCCCAAAATAGAGTCAAACAGAGTGGCAACAATTATTCTGCAGGCACTAAATGAGATCTATCAGTGTTGCCCTATGAAACACTTAAAGATCAAGCATCTGTTTTTACAAACCACTTGTTATTTTGCTTTTATAATCAAGTAGTTCCCTTTTTAACCTGATTGATATCAATATCTTTTAACACTGGGCTTCTAAAGCCAATTAGACGCATGGTAACAGTTCTCTAGTGTCCCTAAAACATTCATTCAAGATTGTCTATATAAAACCCCCTTGATCTGCTGCTTCTCATTGGCTCTGTTATTGCTGTAGATTGTGTTTTCTACTCAATACAAATTAATCTCACTCACTTTGCACTCTATGTTCCACAAGAATGTTTTCATAAAGAGTCAACAGGAAAAAACTTTAAGCCTTAGCAGAGAAAATACTTAGTACACTTTGTCTTCTTCCATTATTACAGCTGAGCCTTTATTTATATTCAGCAGATTCTGCATTAGAAACTTTCAGTAGCAACAGCAGCCATGGCATCCATTGTTAACTCTAGCTCACACCTCTTAGTCGCTTATTCTTAAACCTCCTTTAGTTTCCACATGTGTACGCTAAAAATGCTGCTCAGGATTTTCGGAAATGCCAATAATAGTGTTGTTCCAAGAGAGCGGGTTTATTTATGGGCGAGTTTCCATGAGGTTTGATCTGCACCTTAATAAACTGTCAATGTTCAATCTGGAGACTTTTGAATATTTACCTCGCTCTTCACCAAACTCTCAGACAGAAATAGTCAAGCTATAATTGTATTCCCTTCAAAAAAAAGGCTCTGCCCTGTAGTCCAAAAGAAGAGTTAAAAGGAAATAACATGCAGCTCTAGTAATGTTGTCTGTCTTCTTAGATGCAAACAAAGGGACTCAATGAATAAATGAATGTTGAAATTTACATCATCATCTTCTATACCTGCTTATTCCTCATTAGGGTTGCAGGGGTCTGCTGGAGCCAATCCCAGCACATTACAGTGAGAGGCAGGGATACACCGCAGATGGTCGCCAGCCAATCATGGGGCATACACCATTCACTCACACACTTACACCTATGGGCAATTTAGAGTCTCCAATTAACCTCAGCATGTTTTTGGACTGTGGGAGGAAGCCGGAGTACCCAGTGAAAACCCACGCAGACACGGGGAGAACATGCAAACTCCACACAGAAAGGTCCCAGACCCAGGACCAAGGAGGTCTTGAACCTGCGACCTTCTTGCTGTGAGGCAACAGCGCTAACCCCTGCACCACTGTGTTGCCCGAATAACCAATTGATCATCAATAATTGTGAAATTAAATGGGAATCTTTCATCTACAAGACGTGTATTTGTGTGTATTTGATTGGCCAAAGCTTGGTAAGATCATAGTGTGTTGGCAAAAGTTAAGTTAGGTTTGAAGTTTTTCGCTACGGATCCTTGAGTTTATTTTTCACCACAGCTCTCTTAGCGTCTGTAGCCTCGCGGGGCCTCATACAGTAGAAATGAATGAAAGGTCTGTTTGTTTTTAATGCGGTGCTAATTTCTGTTTGAACACAGCCACGGAAACATAATGCAACGACAGAGGGAGGCGAGTAATGCACACTTGACAGCAATGGTGGATTAATTATGTAATTATCTTCAAGCATACTGGAATCTCCAAGCATAATTACAAAACCCCTTAATTTTTCCTTCTGCCACTGTTTCCAGTCATTTTATTGCCTCCTTGTTTTCCAAAAGAGAGGGTGACATATGGCTGGAGTTGAACATCATTTCATTTCTTGGAAAAACATCAAGTCGGGCCCTGCAAAGCTCTGTGGAAATGGGATACTGTAAATCTCATATTCAAGGCTCAACTTACTGTGATAGAAATACAAGGCAGAGTTGATATTAGTTATAATAATAATCATTATTTTTATGTTACAGTGTAAGCAAACATTCAAATAATAGAGATGTGTCAAAAAAGCGATAAAAAAACAAGTATAGATAAAATAAGACTCAATGTGGTCAATATGATGCTGTCTGTGATCATTCTGAATTTGAACACGTGAGTTTTGAGGTTGGATTTGAGTGATGATGTGATGTCAGACTATCGGATGTGTGGGGGCAGAGAGTTCCAGAGCCTGGAGGCAATTGCAGGTAAAAGCCATAGAACCCATAGACGGGTGGTGGTGAGGGTCAGGAGCCGAGGGAGCAGGAGGAGGCATTGTCCTGAAGGAGGTCAGAGAGAGGGGTAGGGCAAAGGTATGGATGACTCTGAAAGGTTTTGTAGTGTAACAGAGATTGAACAGGGAGCAGGTGGAGCTGGATGAAGATGATGGGGGTGATTTGGTCAGATGATTTGGTGTGTGGGTGATGGACCGGGCAGTAGACTTATGGATGATTTGAAACTGGCTGTAGAGCTTGGTGGAGAGGCCAGAGAGGATATTATATATGATACATGCATGGACCAGGGATTCAGTGCTAGATCATAGCTGTGTGTTTTATCAGGGTTAATTAGTGGAATTTCTTGCTTTATCAATCATTTTTGTATTTTTTATCAATTAAGGTTTGTTTAAACCTTAAAGAAATAAATCTACAAAGTAATCTTCATGCCTTCATGACTGTAAAAATGCTGTAAAAAACCAAAAACGCTGCCTTCTCCTTGGCTCATAAACATCATATTTCCCTTCATAATGTATCATATCATTAAATAAAACAGCCAGTCGTTTAACAAATAACAAATCACGTTAAATATAAAGTAGTTACAATCTGCCTTTTTCTACTGGTTGCTATTGAAAAAAATATAATTAAAAGTGATCAATAATCATCATTATACACACATAAGAAATATTTCATGTCAATATATGTTCTAGCCATATTACCCACCTCTATACATATGTAATAAAGTAAATATGAAATGCCCAGTGTTCCAGTGTTGGGAGTAATGTGTTTCAAAAGTAATAAATTACTGTACTGTAACACACATTACAGTGCATTTTTAACCTGGATTGAGGTGGTCATTTTTTGTTTTTCTTTAAAAAATTTCACTAAAATCACTACAAGATCAGCAACAGTCAAATGTGTACAAACATGTTTCACTTTCTTTTCCTTTTGGCTCTTCAGACAGAAGATGGAGAGGAGTGAACCTGCAGAAATTGTTGGATAGCGCATTCTCCAGATGTGCACATGGTCATTACTTTATGTTTGTGACAAATAAGGATTTGAATAACATCTTAGTCAAATGCAAATGCTTCAGAGATTCACAGATTCTCCAGCATCAAGAGGTTAAGAGACTTCGGAGGATGCTGCTGAAGACGTGATAACCAATGTCAACAGTGGAATCACCAGCTTCTTGAAAATTTGTTAGCAAGATCCCTGTTGCGACTGGCAGCAATAATTACAAAGGTGAACTATATTTAGATCGCCAAATCCATATTTCCAGTTATTTTGGTGAGAGTAACTTAAAAGTAATGCAATAGTAGTATAATGGCTTACATTTTAAATACAGTGATGTTGTAAATAAATTACTTTGAAATGACAGTAACAACTTATAAATAATGTTAACTGTTTAGAAGTAACTTGCCCAAAACTGTGTCAAATTTCAATGATTTTTAAAAATAATATTACATAGTCCAAGTCTCGATGATATCATTGGTCTTATTTTTGCTCTAGAACAAATTAGTTCCAAGTGTTTGCTGTGGAGATGTTTAGATTTGTTTACAAGTCGACCACTGAACCACCCCGGTTCCCAGACTCCACTCTAACAAAACCGCCTGTGTGACCTCAGCGTTTGCAGGAACACCTGCTACCTGATTATTAGCTCCCATTCTCTTTTCATCCCACAAGCTGTGGGCCTTGTTTCTCTTGTCAGTCTCTGCCTCCTGGCTGCAGTGATGCTGCTGTTTCTTCAGAGTGAGACGCTCGCTCATCTCTCTGACATCAGTGTCGAAGCTATGCAGAAAAAAACAGAGCAAGACAACAAGAAGGTGGAAATGCATAACGAGGTACAAAACATAGTGAACTGCATTGATTAGGGCATCATCAGAGTTTATTATAAATAATACAAATACGTCAGGTGATCATTATGATTAAGATGATTTCCCACCTTCTCCATATTGTCCATTATAGTCTGATATATCAATAATAATGAATATAAAAGACATAAAAATGAGTATCACTATTTCATTGAGATTCATTATATCGATATTATTCTTAGTCAACTACATAATACAAATATTATTATTTTTTTTCCTGAAATCAGCATCTCTACATGTATTCCAACCATTCCATTCCAGCGTCTGTTGAATTCCAACACATGCACACCTCATTCTGCTTAAAGAGATATCAGGAGTGGAATAAAGCCACACAAGAACAATGGCAAAGCTTTGTGGAGAGCATGCCAAGATGCATGAAAGCTCCAAATATTGATTTGTTCCTTTGCATTGTTTGAGGTCTGAAAACCTTGTATCTTTTTTGTTATTTTAACCATTTGTCATTTTCTACAAATAAATGCTCTAAATGATAATATTTTTATTGTGAATATAGGAGAAATGTTGTCAGTAGTTTATGAACTCAAACAAAAATGTTCCTTTTGCCACATACCTATAACTAGTAAAATCTGAAAAAATGATAATTTTGCAGTGGTCTCTTATTTTGTTCCAGAGCTGTATCAGCAGATCAGAGTCCAGTAAGGAACACAACCTTGAATAATGGCTGGAATGATGTGATCTTTGTCCCTGCTGAGCCCTGAGATTCCAACTATAGGCGCAGGTATTCAGCGGATCCATCCACCAAAGTGACCTCTCCTTCAGAATTGTCATGTGCCCTTCACTAATTAGGCCTGTGATGGACATTCTCATTCGAGCAGTGTTTCACCTGTCTCCGCTGCAGCAAGGTCACAGCCGTTCACTCATTGACTATGAAAGCTATCCTGACACTAAAGACGTATTTAGCGTAACATCACAGGAAAAGTGTTTCCATTTAAGAGCTGATTGACAGATAGAATATCAAATATTAATGAGACGGAGAAGGCTCCCCTCTTTAGCTATGAATCTTTTTTAATGTTTGGGTCAATGCCTGCACTTGCCAAGGAAAGTCTTTGTAGTTTAGCATCAGTTGTGTTTGAAGTGTTGGATTTAAAGTTTATACACTGAATAAAACAGGACAGGAGAGGAGAGGATGCTTATGTTTATACTATAACTTTATTGAATTTTTGGAATACTAATTGAAACATTAAATATCGACACTAGCTTTGTGTGTGATGCAATGAGGACATCAGAACTGCAATATGGAAGTCCAGGTAACACTAGGGTGAAGGAAACTTCTCAAGGAAACGTCTCTTCCACCTTTATCAGAATAGACGTGGTAGCTTCTGCTGTTAAACTTGAGGAGAGAAGCAAAGGACGCTGTAAGTCAAGAAAAATGAGGAAATATCACAAAAAGACAAGAGTCATTTCCTCCAAAGTGAAGCGATGTCAGTTTCTGATAACGGTGTTAGCTAATCACAGCTAATTAAATCTGATCAGCGGTAGTGACTAATATTTGAATCACAACATTTTCCTAGAAGGTGTCATACTGTAATTTAACGTAAATTAAAATAAGAAAAAAACAAGGTAAAACCATCACAGAATCCATTTTTGTCTTGTTAAGTCTTCCACAACTGCCAATTCTAGGTGATGATAATGTTCACTGGCCCAGTGTGAACAAAGCAGTCAGTGTGGTGGGATTTTAAGAGTCTGGTTGCAAAAATTGCAAAAACATGTTTGTGGATTTAATAGAAAGTGGTGCTCGGTTGAGGAATTTGTCTTTGAAATGCTGGTAATTTTCACCCAAATGCATCTTCTCTTGGCATAATTCAAATCTAAAGTGAAAATTTATCCTGATTTATCAAGGTGCCACCCAGAAACATAATGATTTGGACAAATAAATCCAAATCAATTAACTGTTTAACAAACAAAACTAGATCGGAACCTGGTGTTTAGTCTTGTATGGATCACGGGAGTTTTTAATTTGGAACGATGGATTCAGGGGTTGGCAACATACACCAAAGTGACTGATGTTAAATCATTGTTTGGCTAATCAATGGCATCACTTGGTCGTCCAAAAGACAATAAGAGATCTTCTTCACAGCAGCCATTTTGATATGAAAAAGTAGCTAAACACAAATATTACCACTGATACCAAGTAAGGTTCCATTTATGTTAAAGGGAGCCAGGTTGCTGCTGTTGTGCATGTTGGTTCATTAGTATCTGTGTCTGGGACCTTTCTGTATGGAGTTTGCATGTTCTCCCCATGTCTGCGTGGGTTTTCACCGGGTACTCCGGCTTCCTCCCACAGTCCAAAAACATGCTGAGGTTAATTGGAGACTCTAAATTGCCCGTAGGTGGGGGTGTGTGAGTGAATGGTGTGTGTGCCCCACGATTGGCTGGCGACCATCTGGGGTGTATCCCTGCCTCTCACCGTAACGCGCTGGGATAGGCTCCAGCAGACCCCTGTGACCCTAATGAGGAATAAGCAGGTATAGAAAATGACTGACTGACTATATAGATAGATATTATTTTTGGTTTTGCTTTCAATCTGATGCTAAATTAAGTAGAGAGAAATTGTCTACAGCACATAAAATGAAGCCACAACATTGTTTACAATTATTTATGCTATCATTTACACTATAACTAAGTGAATATAACTAACTACTATACTATAACTAGAGATAAACTAGAACAGGGGTGTCAAACAAACAGTCTGTGTCCACTTTCTTTGCAGTTTGAAAAGTCATCCAGTGCCAAATTGGACCCTTTGGCCCTCACTCGTGGAATTCATGAAAGCGGTTGTGGTTCTTATTGAGGCTCAGATGAACGTTGCACTTTGAGCATTTGAAGACAGTCTGGCCTTTACATTTTGGGCATTTAAAGCATTGCTGCTCACTTTCAACTACTGGCCAGTGACCCACAGCATCTGAACACACCTCTTGTGTTGGAATAGCCTTAGCTAGACCTCAATGTTCCTTCTTTTGAAACTCATTATTCAACAAACTGGCATTGGGGGAAGAATGCATATGCTATCTTTGCTGCAGTGGGAGTGAAAAAGTTATGATGTGAATTTAAGGACAATTGGCATTAAGGGGTTGAGGAAAATCAACTCAAATCAAATCACTTAAACAGAAGATTAGCTTGTCTCAGTTTCAAAACTGTTTTGCAGCAAGTTCCTAACAACATCTTAAACACATTTTAAATGCAAATACAATAATTGCATAAATGCATTAAAAACAGAAACAATGTTCAAAAACGTGGGTAATATATAAAAAATACAATGCTGTGCTCTTCATGTTAAAAAAATATTGCTGCATTGCTGTTTTTCTGCATTCTGTTAACGTTTTATGGTGCTAATATAAATGGAGGCTACTGTGGTCATTTCTATATTATTACTGAAATCATTATTCAGTAATAATACGGACATATATATATATATATATATATATATATATATATATATATATATATATATATATATATATATATATATATATATATATATATATATATATATATATATATATATATATATAGGTTGTTTGGTAATGTGTCAGCAAAATCTCACTACACACACCATCTCTGTGTTTGTGTGAATTGTTGAACAGTAGCAGCTAGTGTGATGTGTTATGGTGTAATAACTGTAACATAGATCATTTACCTCAAAATAATGGAGCATCAGAAAAGGTGCCAATGATGATAGGCTCCAAAATACTGTATGTGCCTTTTGATGTATCATTGTGAAATGTGGCTGGTGCTGTGCATTCCATCTGTATCAGTATCCGCTGAGGATGTTGTGATATTGCTCATAATGGCATCCATCTGAGAGTTCTGCTGCTGCTGTTATTTAAGACCAGGAGCTCTGGAGGGAGCCAAATTAAATGTCAGAAGACTCACATTCAGACTGAAGCAATTTCATTGATAAGGAAATCCCTTCCTTTAGAATTACCCAATAAATTAAAACGCTTTTGAATAATCCTCTACAGAGCTGTCCCCCTGAGGTTCTTTATGATCCTTTAAAAGTCATCACTCTCCCCACAACCTCCAGTTCACTCTGTCTTCTGGCTCCCAATCATCCATCAGTCAGACAAGAAAAGACATATTTGTCAACGGGTAATGAAAGCTCCTGAGAGATTGTCAGTTACTTTGGACAGACACTCGTAGGAACATGGCTTTACCCGTGTCCATGTCCTCACGCTGTGTGGATGTTTTTTGGGGTAAAAAGGAGCAAATTATTTCACATACAGGGGGAAACTCATCTTGACAAATGAAATGTTACAAATCTAGTTGTATCTAAATATACACATATTCATGATTATCTTTTTTTACTGTTTACCTTATGAGATTTTTTTCTTGTATGATGGGCATGGGCAAAAGTCAAAATATGACCCTGTTTGCAGCTGGCCTGTAGCACTTGCACATTTTGTTTCATATGGAGTCCTTGATAATTCCCAACTTTGGATGCTTTTAGTGTATCTGTGTTTTGGCTGATATACGGTTGAAAAAAATACTCTCACTACATTTTTATTGTATTTGTTAAAACTCCCCCTGCCGTCTATATATTTTCCCTGTGTTAGTGGAACCTCTTTGTTACACATACAGGTTATTAAGTGTATTTATGGGAGTTTTCTTCGGGCGAAAGTTCCAAATGACATAGGTTTTTACTATCTGTCCTGTGGGCTACTTTAAAAACACTTACACTTTAAAAGCACTTACACTTAGGCTACTTTAAAAGCACTACTTGACACGGACACCATATCACATCCATACTATTGAGGTACTTAACTTTATTATTACCATGTCATTATTGTAACTTTTATTGCACTACATTTGTTTTCCAATTACAATAAAATAAATAAAATAATATATTTTAATATTCCAACTATTGTTTAAATTTTCTATTTCATTTTAAATAAATTATATTATTAGCATAGAAAAATGACGTGGTTAACAAGATGGTTTAACGAGTCATGTCAACCCATAAAATGCAGATTTCTCATAACCAACAACAAACAATAATATATTTTATTATTTAATTCAGAGGAGGTTGTTAACCCGATACTATTCCTCCAACTTTTGGAAACAGAAAATGCTGAGTGAAAGGGCAAGAGGTGCTCGTTGTCAGCTTACAGCTACCCATCAATTAACTCAACCAGAACATCATGCCCTTTGGCTGCTTCCGACTTTGTGGCCATAAATCACCTCTGACCTCTTGGACATTTCGAAAAAAAATGAGAAGACAACAGCATCTTTTAAATAATATATTGGAACAATGTGTTTCACAGTGGGCATAGGGGTTAACCGTGTCACGTCCCTCAGGCATGTTTGTATTTGCATGAGTGATTATATTGGAAAGGAAAGAGCACTCAAGTTTCAAGATGCAATATGTTTTTTGGCACTTACTATCCATTAAAGAAAAAAAATATATATATATAAAATATATATAAAATATATATATATATATATATATACAAATATCAAGACAAAAGTATAAAAAGCCATACAAGTATAAATATAAAAAATAGATAACCAATGGCAATGGAAGATACAATCAATAAATAATCATTTCTGAAGACTGGATGATGTATGATACTATTTTTTAAAGCCATTTATGTTGCTCTACATGGCCCAAGGCCAGTATTCTATTTTTTTTTTTTTTTTATCCACAGTGACACAGTCTGTACTTTTACTCTGAAGGCAGCACTGTCAATTCCTGTCTTGTCTAACTGGAGGTAGCTTTATGCATCTATGCAACTCTCTAGTCTTCAGGCTGTTAGAGCTTAGTCCCACATGTTTTGCTGCCACAATGTATCAGAGCTTTTCACACTATGTCTATGGGTGAAAAGTAAACTAGCTAACACCAGCTCCATCAAACTTACTTGTAAAAAAACGATAACCCAGGCAAATAAAATAATATCCATTCAACAATGATAGATGATAATTCTGGCAGCAGAAGTGGTCACAATCCTGTTGCACATGTCACATCTCAAGGTTAATTGCTACTTCTAAAGGGGTGTTCACACCGGACAAAAATTCTCATTTTTTCGCGGCGCGACATGATGGACGTGATTTCGCGACATGATGGATGCGATTTCGCGACACAATGGACGCGAAGTGGCGAAAAATCGCGCTTCGCAACACGAAATTCGCCTGTTGCGTCAAGTTGAAAATATTGAAGTTTTCAGGTAAATTCGCAGGATGATGTAGCGCGACAACCAATCAGTGTTGAGATTCGCTCCACGTCTCCATGACAACGAGAAATTTACTTATTGCCAGTCTTTTACTTTTTAATGGACTTGGAAGCCGTGTCGTCCAGGCGGAGCTCTGGTAGGAGCTCCGGTAGAAACCAACCGAGCTCTGTGGACCTTCAGAGGGGATCATGAACCCAGAAATGACGGCAGAGCTGTACAACTGTCCATCGCACGAAAAAATCGCGTCAATTGAGTCTGGTGTGAACACCCCTTAAGACTATTGCCTCTGAATGACCAGGGTGAGGCACTTAAGCCAAGTTTTGCATGCCCTCAAATAGAAAGCAGAAAAGGTAACAATATATATATATATATATATATATATATATATATATATATATATATATATATATATATATATATATATATATATATATATATATATTGTTACCTTTTCTGCCTTTTCTGCTGCAACTTGTTGTTGTTGGAGATTTCATTAATTCTTTGCTTTTCTGGGATTAGTATGTGACTATTGGATGAGATGGTAAATCCAGCTATTTTAGTCAGTTCTAATAATTCATGTTATCTTCGTTGCATTGAACAACATTTGGCATGAACAGAGCATGGTAGCCAGTGTAAAAGGTCACTATAAGGGCAGATGAAGGCTAATAATTGCATTAATTTGACTTGATGAGATGTTCATAATCATTTCAAAGGATGAGGAAACATATTCACATGTTCAAACTGTCACTGTTGTCAGTTCGAGATCTAAATTTCCATCGGACCATTTTATGCCTCGTAGGCTGAGCAAGGATCCATTGAGGAAGAATCGCCCTGGGTGGTAGTGGAATGAATCATCCGCATCTTATTTATGTGGGTGTATGAATCATTTACATTCTGGACCCACATTTTCTGAGAGACCTCTGTATTCTGAGGAGAGCAGCTGCTGGTCTGTGTATTAGGCCACATGGGCCATGAATCACTTTCCATTCTCTCCCAAAAATGCTCTTAACTGCACTGTACTTGTCTGCTTTCTATCTCTAAATTCATGAATGTCTGCAAACTTCTGCTGAACTGCAACGAAATGCCATTAGAGCCTAAATGCAATATTCAAAATCCAAGCATATTGCAGTAACTGCAGTCTAATGTCTGCCTGCTACGATAATGCACAGTGTAGGAGTGCAGCAGCTGTGAAGATGGCAGGAAGATGCCTGATCAGAATTAGGATCTTTTAATTAAATAAACATGCAACTGTGCACAGCACAACCATGATGGGTAGCTCTGTCCCTCACTCCACACACCTACGCCTCCGCTTTGAGTGGCTCTATAGTGCCACTCAGCAGTCCTTAGTAGTCTCAGTTCATTACAGAGCACAAAAGTGAAACATATAGAGAGAACTGCAGTTTAGTATGTTGCTTCTCTCCGGTGCCGTTTGGCTCGGAATGCACATTATTATTTTAGTTTTGGACAAGAGCCAGAGGGCATCTTTTATGATGTTGCGGTGTGGGTTCTTTAGAGATATTAGTTGCTGATAAACAACAAATTGCTGCCTTCTCTGTTTGACTTCTTATTTTCTACAGAAGCTCAGGGTTAAAGGGGTCCTATTTTGCCATTTTCACACTTTAGTATTTTATTTTTCATGGTCTATTTATGAAAATTTGCATGATTTTATGGTCCAAAAGCAGCTAATTAGATCTGTAGCAGCAATGCAGTCTATATTCTCACTACTCACACTCTGAAAGACCCTATTTTCCCTTCTCTGGTCCCTACTGGATTTCCCATGAGGGGGCAGCTACTCTTAACTCCCATTTCTGTTATGGCAACACAGTCAGAGCCTTTTCTAAATGGCTTTTTGTCGCCAGGTTCCAGCAACATGAGAGGAGGCCAGACAACAACAACCTGCGTGACTTTCTGTCCATCCCTTTCAGCCTCTTCATTGCCCTTGGTGAAGTTTCCTCCACCGACCACTACTTGCACATCGCTCAGTCATGAGAGCCCACATCCATCTTTTCCTCGTCCCCTTTTTCTTCCTACTACGCTAATAGTTGTAGACTCAATAACAAGAGGCACCAGCTTCTTTAACGCGATAACACATTGTTTTCCCAGAGCCACAGTCTCAGCTATCTTGGAAAAACTCCCAGATTTGCTGCTCACATTACCTCCCTCAGTACAGGATAATCCTCCATGTTGGAATAAATGATTGTTCGTATCGTCACTCTGAAGTGACCAAAACTGAGTTCAGGAAACTCCGTCAAGAATCGCCCGTTCTTTCTCACACTACCATCCAAAAGTTTGGGGTTTCAATTTTCCATGAATAGTTACACTTTTATATACCACTGTGAGTTGTAAAATTAATAGAAAATATTGTCAAAACAGTGAAATGAAATTTGCTTTCATCAAAGGAATTTCAGTTTTATAGCTTCTCTAACCAGCTAAACTGTTTTCAGCTGTGCTAACATGTTAGTTGCTGGACATGGGCCTCTATACACCTATGTAGATATTGCATCAAAACCAGAGATTTGCAGCTACAATCATACAATCATCATTCACCTAATTAGCAATGTATAGAGTGTATTACTAATTAGTTACTAATTAGTACTAATTAATTAGTTCTTCATAGAAAAAAACAGTGCGTTCCCAGGCCAACCGAGAGATATATTCTCTCCAGCCTGTCCCGGGTCTTCCCCGGGGCCACCTCCCGGAGGGATGTACCCGGAACACCTCACCTGGGAGGCGTCCGGGAGGCATCCTCACTAGATGCCCGAGCCAGCAGGAGCAGCAGTTCTGCTCTGAGCTCACCATGGCTTTGGTCAATTTTCAAGTTGATTGTTAAATGTGCTTTATAAATAAATTTGACTGATTGATGTCGCTAAACTTGATTTGTAAACTAAGTGGACTCTCTGAAAATAGCATTGTGCACAAAATTGAGAACTGTTTTTTATTTTTCTGGCTTCATGATGTTCTGACATTTTGAAATACATGAATCTCACAGTACAAAGATGCTAGATTAACACCATACAAAGCTGTAAGGAACTGCTATGCACAGTGAACACTACAGTGAACAAACCTTATGTCGTAGACTAGTCATATTATTCCCAGACTTGTGTCTGAGTCCCTGAACGTGTCTGCACAGGCAATTTGTCTCTGATAAAACAGCCTCACTGTAGCAGAATCAATGAGGACTATCAAATGCATTCAATCAGAATTTTGTGCCACTGAAAGCTACCACATGCTACCACATTTGGATTTACTAGCTTTCTCTAGTGTAGCAAAATTGTATCTTGTATTGTAACATTATAACTTTTGGACAATGTTCTATGAAAGTATAAAGAGAGGAACACTCATAATTGGCGTGTTTTGAAAGACACTGTAGGTTGGATGAACGAAGATAGAAAATGGATAAACATATTGAATCTCGATGTCTTAAGAAAAGATCTTTTGCTTCACCTGTGCAGGCAGATTCAGCCTTCTAATGATCAGCAACGGTAGCGAAAATATTCACAGGATGCTTAAAGAGCTGGGGATGTGATGTAGTGTCCGGCTTTATAAGAGATTCACAGACGTTTCCCTCAATCTAAGAGGAGTCTAATGGATTTGTGACAGCCAGCGGAAGTGCAGCAATGGACAATGTGGTGATTAGAGGCAAATTAATGACCTGGCAACCTGAAGGAGGCAGATGAGGGACTGGCTCTACATCAAACTCACTGAATTTATGGTCTGATCATTTCCTGAACTGGTGCTAATCAATTGATTATGAATATTTGATCATAATTGACTGAAACCATTGATGGAAACTGAGTCCAACCAGGACATGCAGTTGGCTGATAAGCCTCTGGGTAGATTGGATTCTGTATAAAGCAAATTAAATCCTGTAAACAAATAACTTTACAAGTAGTGCACGCACTCTGGATTTCCTATAACAGACCAAAACCAATTAGTTGTGTAATTAACTCTACACTTTCATTCAAAGTAGCCTGTCACCTAAAAAGGAAAAGAAAATAATCTCCCATATCTTAAAATCCTTACATTTTCATCAGGTGAGATGCAAGTTAAAAAGTGCACATCTGAACAATAACAACCATGGCTAATTGTCTAATAAATATCCAATGTGGTGTTCCAGAGATACAAACAAGTAGTTCACTGATAAAGCTTTAAACATTCAAAAGTGTTGATGTTCTTTGACTTGTTTAAAGCTCAGTAGATTCACTTAGTTAAGAGTCAATTGGTGGTGATGAACCCTAAGTGAAAGGACTTCGTCATCGTCAAACACAGAACGTCTACAGCTTCCTGTCCAGAACCTAGTACAATTGAATTATTTATTACTTTACCTTCACCAGAATTGAGAGCAGGATTGAGGAAACTGAGGAAATTGTTTTTCTTTCTGATTGGTGCCCTTAGAGGCTGAAGTTAATATTTTTAGCATAAGCGGCTACTCTGGGAACCAATCTATGTCTTGGTTTTCTTTGTGATTTGAATTCAAGCATTAGATATGATGTAGAGCATCTGGTAAATTTTTAAAATAAAACAAATTTCTAAATAAAATGGCACAAAATACATAATGTCATACATAATGTCCATTGTGACCACTCATTGTCCACTCAAAGGATTTATAGCGGAAGCACTCATTGCAGCCTCTAATAATTATAAATCTTAATGCTCATACATATCTGCACTAATTTTGTTGCATATTATTATCTAAAAGATATTCATTATTAAACAGATAAATTTTGGCCACAAGATTTTTTTTTTTTTTTTTTGCCAAATATTAGTTTGTTTTTCTGCTATTACAGTTGCATCATTTATTACTTACCAGAATTGAGCAAGATTGAGGAAACGGTGAAGAAATCATTTTTCTTTCTGATTGGTGCCCTTGGAGGCTGAAGGTAATATTTTCAGGATAAGCAGCTAATCTGGGAGCCAATCTGCGCCTCGGCTTTCATTATGTGATTTGAATTCTCAGCATGGCAGCGGTGAAGGTGAAACTGATTCCGGAGCCATTACTGTGGCCCCATGTCGCCGCGCCAAAGAATTGACGGAGCAGGAGGACACTAGGTTAAGGTAATTACAGCCATATTGCACAGAGATAATGCTTTTTTATCTGACATCCGTCAGCAATACAGGGTTTCTGCCTCCGGACTGTGAACATATTGCTGGCGAGGAAGAGGGAAAAGTGCTATTTTGTATTTCATCTTTCAAAGCTATATTTTCTTCTAAATGAGCAGAATGTTAATGTGAACACTCCTGGCAGAGTAAGCCCACCAATTTCTAAATGTGATCATTGCTGCCTACCATTGTGCCTGGACCACATGACACACTCACACACACACACACACGCACACACACACACACACACAAATGCACATACACATTCACTCACTCACTCACTCAATGACTCTTCAGTTTGGGGGAGCTTTTTCAATCATTCCGTTTCACAGCAGGTGTTCCCATTTTTCAAAGTGAAAAGATTGTTGAATAAAAGCTTTGTGATACGGTCTAAATTAGTGATCAGCACAATAACGATTAGCTCTGCGATGAATTACCTGAAACAAAATATATGTCAAGTAAAATGAACGTGCGGCTTCTCTTGGCTTTTGCCAGTGAAAACCATTTCAGGTGACTACCTCTTGAAGCTCATCAAGAGAATACTAAGAGTGTACAAAGTAGTAATCAGAATCGCAAAGGGTGGCTATTTTGAAGAAACTAGAATATAAAATATGTTTTCAGTTATTTCACCCTTTTTTGTTTAGTACATAACACCATAAACACGTGTTCATTCATAGTTTTGATGCCTTCAGTGAGAATCTACAATGTAAATAGTCATGACAATAAAGAAAACACGTTGAATGAGAAGGTGTGGCCAAAATTTTGGCCTGTACGGTATATATATATATGGATTAAATAAATAAATCTAGTGAATTTCCTGTTCAAAATGTACCTGCTGGAAAGGGCTGACCTCTGGTTGAGAAACATCATTACCCTCTCCAGGAGCTACATCTGGATAAAGGTAGTTTCCAGCTAGTACTTTAGGCTGAGCTGGAGCTACCTCCTCATTCACTTTCTTCTATGCTGGATCCTTTTTGTTGTAGTCCTGGTAGATATTGCACCAAAACCAGCCACTTGCAGCTAGAATAGTCATTTACCACATTAACAATGCATAGACTGTTTTGTGGTTAGTTTAAAGTTATCTTCATTGAAAAAAACAGTGCTTTTC
Organism: Lepturacanthus savala; assembly: GCA_030544235.1. Classification (NCBI taxonomy): domain Eukaryota; kingdom Metazoa; phylum Chordata; class Actinopteri; order Scombriformes; family Trichiuridae; genus Lepturacanthus; species Lepturacanthus savala. The sequence continues at coordinate 21,827,108 of CM060470.1, forward strand.
TTTAAAAAATAAGGAAATTTCTAAGTGGCCCTAAATTTTTGAATTATAGTATATGTCTGCCACACACACACATATCTCACAAACAAAATTCCTTCCTTTCATTTTACTTTCTATTAAATATCCCCAGAGCTGTAGGACACTTTGTTGTACTTTTTTGGGACCGCAATAAAAAGGAATAGAGCATGGAAAAAAGTCAGCGAGGCGGAACAACTCAGTCTCAAGTACCGCCGGAAATGACTGTCATCCAGATGCAGCTCATGGATAAGGTGATGATATTAACGTCCACAACAAATGCGTCATCACGCAACGATGCGATGGTGACACTCACATTGTGGTTGGCGGCCATTGTGAGTCTCATGTTCAGTGTGAATGCATCATAACTTTGTTTTTAAATGTGGGAAAGCCAACTGAGTTGGGGCACTGAGAACAGCCCACCAGCTGTTAAAAGTCAAACTTTATTAAAATAGAACTATATATATATATATATATATATATATATATATATATATATATATATATATATATATATATATATATTTAAATAACAATTAAAAGACAAACAGTTTTACACTTTATTAGAGGTAGTGAAAAGAAATGTTCAAATGTGCAGTCAACAGTCAACAGTCAACAAAAAAAACAATCACACCTGAGAACACGATGATAAAATGTGATTGCGATTTAAATAAATTAAAATGCAATCACATTTAATCAATCACACACTCAAACAGTTGGAAACAACGCTCCTCAATGTTTTGTCCTCAGTCTCCTTGTGGTGGGTCTGCACTCTCTCACTCCCGGTGTTCAGATAGTCGATGAGGTGATTGGATTTTTGCTTCTTTTTTTCTAGGGAAGGGAGGGGGGGGCTATTAGGTCTTTAACTTCAGTAAGTTGTTACTTTTGTAGCCATACTATTTAGTTGAGTTTGTTATAAATTATTAATTACCTACTAACAGAAACGATTCCCTACATACTGTATACATCCGTAACTATGTTAGATAACTGCAGCTGTTGTAAGCAACATTAACCTGATCATCTTATAATCATTACAGGCATGGACGTGACTTGTCTGCTCCTTGGCTGCAAACAAACAATCATAAAATAAAAATGAATGTTCGGCACCAAAATGGTAAATAATCAATACAATTTTATAAAGTTCCTACATTGTTATATTATAAGTGATCCAATTTAGGAAAAGGTTAGCACAAGTAAGAAATAAAAAATATTACAATATAAAATTCTAAGTTAGTAGAGCTTACTGTTGAGTTGGCAAAAATCTAAAATCAGAGTTGAGCAAACTCAGAAGCAAAACTTTAAATATTTAGTGTTATTGCCCAACTTAAATTTCTTTTTACATACAAATAATTCAGGTTTTGCTTGAAATTTTTAGTTGTCACATTTCATAATGTGTTCCATTATGAAATGTGGGCTGCACCTCCCTACAGTCTCTCCCAAAAACAAAAACAGTATAAAATGAATCTCAGTATGTGTCATTATCAGTGGTGTCAAAAGTACACACATTTGTTACTTAAGTAAAAGTATAGATACTGCAGTTTAAAAACACTCTGGTAAAAGTTGAAGTATCAACTTGATGTCTTTACTCAAGTAAAAGTGAAAAAGTATGTGCCCATAAAGTATAAAGTAACATTTAAAAAAATACATAAAATAAATTAGTTGGTGCCAATATATAGATGGGATTATACACGTGGCCCTAGACACAGCATCATCATAAACCCATTACTATCAAAGACAAAGCAACTCAAGGAGCATGTTCTTTCTCAAACTTTATTGGATTTCAACATCCAAACCGAGGTAGCACTCAAGAGTTAGGTATTCAGGCCTGCAAAACTGCCAGAGACAGAGAGAGAGAGACACACAGATTACATGGCGGTGATGATGGTAGTATTTCCATAGGGGAGACATGTCCAAAGTCCGGGGACCAAATGCGGCCGTGGTCGAATTCCATCCGGCCCACAGCCTCTGTCATAAAATCAAAAACGTCTGGCCCGCATGTAGACTTAATACATTGTGGCCGGGAACCCTCAACGCTGCAAATAAAAGAAACGGTGCAAACAAAAAGAAACGCTGCTGCAAATAAAAAACACGGCACTGCAAATAAAAGAAAACTCCACAACGGAAGTGAGTTACCGGGGACTATTATTGGCGGTGCACTCTGAAAGTCCGAAGCTCCTCCATCATTTCTGGGTACATGATACCCTCTGGAGGTGCACAGAGCTTGGCTGGTTTCTACCGGAGGAGCTCTGCCTGTGGCTCCGTTGTCCGTTGAAGTCCGTTGAAAAGTAAAAGACAGGCGATAAGTGAATTTCTCGTTGTCGTGGAGACATGGAGCGAATCTCAACGCTGATTGGTTGTCGTGCTACGTCATCCTGCGAATTCGCCTGAAAAGTTCAATATTTTCAACTTGACGCGATAGGCGAATTTTGTGTCGCGGAAAATCGTGTCTTCCCATTGACTTAACATGTAATCGCGTTGCGCTGTGTGAACAACCCTTAACGAGACCGTTTGTTTTAAAAATGTAAGCAATAGAGAGTACAGATACTTGTGTGAAAATGTAATGAGTAGAAGTCAGAAGTAGGCAGAAAAAATAGTAATGGAGTAAAGTAAGGATACCTAAAAAGTGTACTTAAGTACAGTAACAAAGTATTTGTACTTCGTTACTTCACACCTCTGGTCATTATCATTAGAAATCTAATGTTTCACTTTTGAGTGGTAAAAGGATTTCTGGAGCCTTCATGGTTCCTGCTAAGTAACAGTAAACCTAACGTATTTATCATGTTTATCCTTATACAGATCTATTTATATTGCACGTAATGCATCTGTTAAACATATTTCATTGTCGGTAGAAGACATGGTCCTGATGGAAAATGGCCAATGTGCTTGCCCTGACTGAAGCCCACGCACACACTCTGGCTTTGCTCCTCCTCACACTGCAAACACGCTCTTTACCAGCCTTGAGCTATTAGAGTTCAGAGACACGAGGCCCCTTTTACATTTCATGCTTCTTGGGTGGAATGGATAGCTATCGTCTCTCTGAGATGTATGCGGCAAATGAGCTTTACTCCTCCAAAGTGTAACTACATTAGTGAGCACTCTGTGGAAATAGCCTCCTGCGAGGTCTGCCCTGGTGATAATGGCAAATGAAATAACACTGAAATACAATAGAATTGGCTGTCATCCTCCCTCCCATCGAAGCCAGAAGATGGTAAAGACACTGATCCTGTAATAATTTAAATCATAATAACTTCAGCATTTGTATATATGCTTTTAGCTTTTATCTGATCCCTGGTCAATGTAAGCATTGACGTTTGCAACTCTGTGGTGGTTTGTATACTCAAACAGCCCAAACAGATACAAGTGCAAAACATGCATCAAATGAGTTCTTCATCCAATTTCATAGTGACTGCATTTACACTTAATATTGACTGTGTGCAGCTCAGCCCTCAGACCCAGCTGAACCGAGATACCAGAATTTACTTGATCCACTGCAGATTTCCTCTAATGTGCTGAGATACATTTAAGGAAAAGCATCAGAAACACTGAATACTTCGGACACAAATGTGTTAAACTATGCAGGTACTGGGTTGAGATATATCAAACACATAGGTATTATTCTGAAATATTTGTACAACTGGCCTTTTTGACTATTAGCACATTTTTTACTCTGTTCTTTTTTTACTAGAAAATTGTCAAAACTATACAGTACTTGGCTGAAACATAGTTTTTTAACAGCATGTACAGCATGTAATTGCAATATATAATACAGCATTTTCCAAAAAGGAAAAAAGCTGAGACAAAGAAAATTGAAAAAGTCAGTTTCTGTCTGTGCATTGTATTCCAAATAAGTCACTATAGGAGGGTGATTTACTCAAAATGAGTTTTTTTTCCTGCATAAATTAGGGTTATGATGTGTTTTCTTTATGATTACAATCTATTCCTCTTTTGCTGTAGCTCACCATTTAAAAAATATATATATGAGGTTTGATCGCTTAGTCAGACCTTAATGCTTTTCTTTCACAAATGAAGGTTGTGCAGATCAAGACAAAGGAGGGATGCACAGGAGAGGAAAAAAAAGCTATGCAGATAAATAAGCAAAATTCCCACAAACTGGTTGAATGATTCTCCCTGACAATTGATGTATGGACAAAATACACAGATGTATGTCAGTTTGCAGTATGTCTAGTATTATTTTGGGCTTCCGGAGAGTGTAGATGTGACAAGATGTGTGGAGGGGGATACCTGATAGACATATATAGATATATATAATGGATGTATATATAATGCACATAGTCTCTGTGATGTCACTCGTAGTTTTTGGAATCAGATTTTGACGCGTAAATAAGGAAGCTGTCATCTTCTTTTTGGCAAATCAGAGGTGGATTCAGAGGGAGGAAATGGAGAGGAGCAGGGGTTAATTTGAGCTGGATTCGGGCAGAACAGGATCTGACACCTCTTGATTTCGACCCCCCTGTGTTCCCGGGACTTATTTTAGCTGATATACATGTATATATATATATATATATATATATATATATATATATATATATATATATATATATATATATATATATATATGATGGAGGTAGCGGCATCGCTGTTCATGCTAGTATTCACAAGGCAAGTGCTGAAGCAAGCATGGCTACTGCCTTAGCAGCTAGCCTGCAGGTTCATGGACAGCTAGCCATGGCTGATATCGATACACAAGCAGTAAAACCTGAAATAGGGAGAGCTGATGTGGAGTATTTCGAACAACTAAATGCATACTTTTGCATTAATAGGCCACTGTGCCAATCCTCAAATAAATCTGAATGTTTTGTGTAACATTGAAGCTCTAATTTTTAAAAACACGCCATATTTAATTGTTGTTATAATAGCATTTATAATGTGGCTGTTGTTTGGAATTGAGGCTTTTAAAGCCAAGTTCTGCATACATAGCCACGCCATAGTTAAGGCGAATGCAGACGCGGATCACAAATGCCTTCTGTGATGCTTCCACTTCAAGATTTGCAATGAAAGCGTTTTCTCTTTGATATCAATGAGCTACAAACATACATGCTCCATCCAGATGTCTAAAGGAGTATTAGGAGTATTAAAAAAATAAAAAAAAGTCCGCTACATACAGTCTGGAATATATATTTCTCATGCTAAGTGCCACAGCACAAGTTGCCATTCACATGTTGTTTTACATATTGTTTTTCTGTAACATTCATTCCAGGAACTGTGTCCGTCTCATCACCGCTGGCGTGTCATATGTACTTTGCGTTCTGGTACCTTGTGATTTACAAATTAAACACTGAAGTGGAGTGGGAGGATTAAACAGGTTCAACATGATTCACCTGGCTAAAACATGCCCACATAGTGTGGAGCTGCCAGGCTAACTAAGCTAAGAAGAGGTAGAAGAAGAAGAAACTAAGCGACATCCATGTATGGCAGAGCTAAGGGGTTTTAGATTCTGACAAGAATGCCATCGAGAGGATTGTGCCCCAAGAAATAGGACACTCAACAATTAGAATAAGCAAAATAACATGGACCAAGAGGGTAGAGCAGGCCGTTTATGACAACTACTGATTTGGGAAGCAGGGCTGTAGCTTACCTTGGCAGGGAAGGATGGATGGGGGGGCTGTTACCCGCTGCCATAGGGTAACAGCTCCTGTCCTCTAGAGAGAGTGAGAGATAGAGAGAAGACACAAAAATAACACAAAGTAACTGGCACATATACACAGAATGGCTAGCTGATCGTAACAGATATGAGGTGTGGAATTCTCATCTTAACATCCCGGCCAAGTACCTCTAGATTCTGCCGAAAGTTAGCTACTGCGGTCCGCTCCTATGGTCCCTGTAAAAGAAACAAACACCCAGTCACACACACACCCAAACTCACAAACCAGCTTTACTTTAAGCTTTGACCCATACACACATGCAGACACTTCTTAAGCGTCCAAACATACAAGGGCAGATGCACACTAGCAATAAAGAAAAGTAATAAAGTAAACAATATCATAAGCAAACAACACAATAAAAGATAGGCCAAGCCGTGACACTCTACCCCTGCAGAGAAATACAGAGAAGCTCAGGCTAAGGCTTCTCATTCTGTGGATACTTAACAGCTTCACAAACTTTCTACATTATAATTATGACTCAAACAGGACATGCCCTTAATTATGCAAATTTATGCTGTATTTGAAGCCATGATAAAATGTAAACAGACAGGTTAGGAAAAAATGTACCCTCACAGACTACTTTCATGAATAGTGCAATTAGACCAAAATCTTTCTTTGCACCAGGCTGCATTTTTACATGGGGCTCACTTTTACGACCAGCCTCAAGTAGATATTCAAGGAACTGTAGTTCCTGCAGCTTGTCAGCCAGCTCTGAACTGCAAGCAGACCTCAGCACCAGCCCGCCAGCAGGAAGTCACAGGATTGGCCAGAGAGCAGCTAGCCAGGGCCAGACTGTCAGCAGGTTGTGAATGACAACATATGGATTGTCAAAAGATGGCAAAATTGAAGGGTCTTTCTCCTCAAGAAATGAACCCCCCCCCCCCCCCCCCCCCTCCCGCCTGGCTGCCACTCTGATTCAGAATATACTGATGCCTACATGCTTGGCAGTCACTCATGCACAAGACATCAAGTCTTCTTTTGACTTTTTCAGGCCATACTCTATCAAGAAAATCACTCTGGATTGCACCAATTTAGAAGAAAAACTGTTTTTCAAAGACGAGGAAGGTTTTGGGCAAAACAGTTTTGGATGCTTACTTTGGGGTTTTTATTCTTGCTGTTTTTTTCAAGTCCAAAAGGGAGGCCACAGAATCCCTGTGGCATGAATAAACTGGCAGAAAACCTTTACGGGCAACAATGTCTGTGAAGTCTTTCAAATTAATTTCCAAGAACATTCTATTTAATGACCACAATGATAGAACAGCTCAACAGCAGAGAGACAAATTAGGTGCTATAAGGCAGTGTGGGACAAGTGGGTGGCCCAACTGTTTTACAACCCTGGGCCCAATGTCATTGTTGATGAGCAGCTGATGCCATTTGGGGGCCGCTGCCCATTTCGACAGCATATACCATCTTAAGCATGGTATAAAGATTGGGGTTTCTTCTGATGATGCTTCATCTTATGTATGGAACTTGCAAGTCTACACAGGGAAATGCAATGGAGGAATGCCTGAGAATAATCAAGGTATAAGAGTGGTCCTCGATATGGCTCAGGGGCTCTCTGGACCTGGATGTGAATAATTTTTTTACGCCATAAATGTTGGTGCAGGAGCTGCTGAAGTGTAAGCCGGCAATGGTGGGAACAGTATGCAAAAACAAATCTGAGCTCCCTCCCGAGTTGGGAGGGAGGGCAGGCTGTTTCATTTATCAAAGTTTGTGTACACGGATGACATGACCCTGGTATCGTATGTACCAAAAAAAGGGAAAAATGTGGTACTCATGATTAAACTCTATAGGGCCAGGAGCATCAAAAGCCCAAAATGATCCTGGACTATAATGTCACAAAAGGAGGGATGGACAACCTTGATAAGCCGGTGGTGTCTAACAGTGGCAAATGGCAAAGACCCTACGGCCTCTGGTCATATTTTATGACATGTTGGATACCTCTGCTTACAATGCCTTCATCATTTGGATGTCACTGAATTAGGCGAAGGCTGCAGAAGGCTGCAGAAGAGGCATCTCTTCAGGGGTAAACATTGGGGAATTGGGGAAAACATTGGTGAGACCTCAAATTGGAAGAAGACAACTTCTTCTCAGAACCCCAGTCTCTGCAGCTATCAAGAGGAGGATTCAGGAGGAAGATGACACTTCCATATCTTGCCAAATTACAAATCCATATGTCTGAGGTGTTTGTGGTGCCTGAGGTGATAGTGCTGTGTAATAACTCATGCATTTGAGAAAGAAGAGAGTTAGTAAAGATCCTTATCTTTTCACATAGATTGGGACCAGCAACAAAAATAAGCGCTGTGAGGTGTGTGTATCCAAGATGGACAGAAAAACACAATATACATACATATAGTTCAAGATAATATAGTTTTAGAAAAAATTGGTTGTACATTTGTTACATTACATACATTATGACTGTGACACTTCTATTCATAAATGTTATTTAACAAAAGTAAAGCAACAAATGTAAAAAAAAAAGTGTTTATATTACTTGCAAATATAATTAAAAAAACATAAACTTAACATAAACATCTACTGGTTATTTTAACAAAAAAGGGTTTCAATATGTTGAATTAAAGCCCCCAAAATGCATTGCTCCACCAGACCTAGCAGGACACCCTGTATTGTAACAAATAGGGGCTCGTCTAGGATTCAAGTAACTTTGTAATGTAAGTAAGTGAGCTCAGACGGTTTTTAGTTCTGACCACTTATTTCTGAACTTCCTGCAGAAACTTTGCAGCTGTGGTGCACCCTCTCATCTCACCAGCCCCTAAGTGCTGTTCAGATGGCCCCCTGAGTGCAAGTACACTTTTGAGAGTGCTAAAGCTCTCTTGTGCCTCTGCAGCATTTTGAAGTTTGTATTGGATCCTGATGTCTGCCACTAGTGGTTTACACAGTTCACTCCGCTTCCCGTACAAACACAACCAGCGGCTCATGTGCTGAGCTCCGCTGGTACAGGATCGCAACCTAGTGATTAAGCACAAAAACGGCTCTGATAACATTGTAGCAGATGTGCTCGTGAGGAGGTAAATGTATGTGTTCCGTGTAATGTGTCACTAGGTGTGTTCTACTGAAACTGTGTTTTGTACTTGGTGGGGAGGTGTTAAGCGTGTGGCAAGACATGTTTTTCTTTTGTCTGTTTCTGTCTTGTGTGTGTGTGTGTTGTCTCATGTTGAGCAGGGGATCCCTCCCTTGTGGCCCCTCGCCTTTGCCTTCTCTGATGCCACAGATGTTGCCACTTTCCATCAACCACAGCCGCCTATACCCCGGCTAAACTGAGTACAAAAGGACTGTGGACATTTTGCTCAGGCTGATCTGTCAGGAGCAGATGCGCCATTTCACTGTGTCTGTGATATTGTGATTTTGAGTGTGCAGTTATTCTGTGTACTGTGTTGTGGGAAAGAGACTTTTGTTAGTTTTTTGACATGACCATGCTTAGCTTAGCTTTATTTCCTATTTTTACCCTTGTTTGTTACTTTTAAATTGGCTGTATTAGTTTCCTGGAGTATTTCATTTTTTGTGTTCACTTTCATTTTTGGTTATTGCTAAATGCTGCTTAAATAAACGGCTGTCTCAACAACCAGATCCTTACTTCCCTTTGTCCCTAGACAGCGCCACACATTATTTCTGGGGTGTAACATATTAAAATTGCCCATTTCTATATTTGTAGGTTTTAAATATGTTTTGTTTGCGCCGACGAGAGAAGTCATGGAGTCATGAAGGAGTCATTTACTCGCAACACCAACAAGAGACAACCAACTTTGCAGCCAAGTTTGTTGCCCTGGATGACCAACCACTGTCCATGGGCGATAATTTGCAATTTTGGCATCTTCTCTGCATACTGGAGCTGAGGTATGATATTCCCAGGCGTAGCCATATCACAGACACGGTGCTACCAAATCTGCATGACTTTGTAAAAAGAACACGTCCACAACCTGTTACATGATGGTAAAACTATAAGCTTCACCATATCCATTTTGAGCAGCAGCATCAGCCTGATGTCTCTCATCAGCCTGACTGCACAGTGGGTTGCTGTTGATTTTAAGCTGCAGAAGGCAGTCCTGCATGCAAAGCAATTCAAAGGTTTGCACACTGGCCAAACCACTGCAGATGAGTTTGATGTTGTGCTATGTGGGGCATTAATAAAAGTACAGTCCATGTTGTGCTGCAAGATAACACGAAAAAAACATGGTGAAAGCCATAGGTAATGCAGAGCTTCCCAGCCTACTGCCTTCAGCTGGCTGTAAGTGAGGGGCTGCTGGCTCAGAGAATGTGGCTGATGTGGGACAACAAATTGTGGGACATTTTAAACATCTTGTTTTAGCCTATTCTCACCTGGAGGACATACGAGTGCAACTCAACAAACTGGTATGTGGGATTGGAGAATATCCAAATGCAAGTACACGTCCCATCACTACTGTTTTCCTATTGACACTTTTCTTTTCAGCTGCCAGATAACATCTACCACAGAGCAACACATGGAAAATAGCCTTTTGCTAAAATTTTGTGTTTACATTCCTGCATGTACTGGAATGTTCAATAAAATGATCTGAAATAAACGTTTTTTTTATATGATTGATGTTTTTAATATCATAAATATGCAGTGTTTTTGAATCTGTTAGAGCCCAAATCCATCTCCTTCTACCATCCCCCTTGGAAAATATATGTACTACATAGAGACAAACGTGTAATTCATGACACAATTCAAAAGGGATCAAAACTCTGTTGTCTCACTGTTTACCACAGATTTCTTTTTAAATATAGAACAATGTTTGTCTAGCAGAAGAGTCTGGACTGTGGCTCTATAGGTTAAATAAATGTGTCCGACTGGCTGTTCCCCTCCAAGCATATACATCATGTGAATTCTTGGCAGCTGCTCTACTTCGTCTGGTCTGCGCTGTAAGTAATGTCAGGGTGACAAGCTGTCATTTGTCATTTTCATTGGCTGCCAAGCTTCAAGAGGGCGGATCTTACATAATACGAGTCGGCCTAATGGCATATGCCAAGGAAGAGTGCTGGAGTGGAGATAAGGATGCATGAGAGGGGCGTGTACTGTGGATGAATGCAAAGTGCAAGTTCTTGTTGGGACCGTGATGAGGATGACCCCCAGCCTGTAATTTAGTTGCAGTTTCTGTTTGCATTTATCTTAATGAACTGTGTTGGTTGTTGAAATGGGAAGAGGCAGCCACAGGTTTTCAGTGAACGTTGTGGCTTTTAATTAAATCCTCTAAACATAATCTAAAACAAATGATTCCGCCAGTACTATCTGTGTTGTTACAGTAACCCTTCATTTATCAATCCAACGTAGAAACCAGAGCAGTGCAGAAATCAGCTTGTGAAAGGGTTTGTGTGTGATTCATTAAATATCTCATCTTGCCAATTATAATGTCGGGATTATCAAGCATTTATAAATGTCATCATTTAAATATCACGTTCCTATATATTCTGGGTTTTAAAGGCCTCGCCCCCTGAGTTTACAAATAGGAGATAAGAAATGTGTCCATAAAGAGCAACTAACTAACCCTAACCCTAACCCTATTGTTTCAACAACTGTTTACTGTCCAAACATAACAAATGAGTTACTAGTTAGTAATTTTGCAGCCTGAAAAGTGGCATTAAAGGAAAAATGCTTCAATTTACTGGTCTGATTTAAAAATATTTTCTTTGAGAATGCAATTTTGTACCGATTAAAGATGATGGCAGAAAGTACAGTAAGTGCCTAACTTATGAACCAATAAATGATACAGCAGTTAGATAATTACATAGCATTGATAAGTGATTACAGAATAATTTGAGAGCTACAAAGATCCTAATGATAGACAGACAGATGTCTTTAACTCAACTAAATACTAATTTATAATTGAAAATATTATTATCTATGTTCGATTGTATTCTTGCATTTTACAATTTTTGAAGATTCAGCTGGCTTTCTGTGCACCGACTTAATGTTAAACTTAAGGCTATACAACCATTTATTCATTATTAATTTTCCTTACGAGTACCTAATTGCATAGTTCCTTCAAGGCACCTACATGTAAGAATCTAAAGTTACAAATTACTCTTATTCTAGGTAATTATTAGGAAATTATGGGTTCTATTACACAAAGTGTTCCCCAAGCTTGATGTGAATAGAAGAAATATGCAACACGCTTTTAATATGAATCAATGAGTAGATTTAGTCAGTAATGTGCTTATCTGGCTATCCAACACTCCTGTTGACTACCACCACATTCATGTGTACACCTGCTCCGCACAAAAGGTCCTCCCAAATGGCCGCTCCTCTTATAAATCTTAACTCATTAATCATTTAGAGAAGCAATTTGTGGAGCACCTGTTCCAAGCAGAAGGCCATTAGGGGTTTCGATGGAAGGACCACTGAGGGTCTAATGGCTTTTCAGTAGAGCTTATTGGAGGACATATTGGATTCTGCGCTACACATAGCGACTAGCTTTAAGATAGTGGGCACTGAAGCAGAGCTTAGTTTAAAAATGCTAAATAAATACAAAGATTGGTCAGCAGATTTGCATAGACACCACAGATTCAGTCAGGTATTGAGAAATACATTTGAATTTCATTTGATCTTACATCAAGTGTAAATGTCCATCCGTCTATTCATCAGTCTATTTATTCTCTATCCAGCAGCTTTAGATGATAATTGATGATCTTCCAAACATAAAACCAAAGTTTACTCATATATAAATTTTAGTTAATAATTGTTAATATTATCTGTTGGTATTTCTTAGTGTAAACATGATCACTGTTTGTTAGCTGTGACAAATGCTCAGTTATTGCATTGAATAGAACCAGGCAGCTCATCACAGGCACAGGCTGTGTTCTCGAACCTCATCGGTCGAAGAGTATTTTGTCAATAATTGAAAAAAATGTGCTTGCTCTTCATTGCTTTGAATACAATGGCCATAGACCCTGCTCTGATCTTCATTAGAAATTCTGTTCTTCTCCTCAGTGGATTATCCACCTGCAGCAGTTGGCTGTCACTCTGACTGCACTGTGAAGTCAGTGGGAAGCTCTGGGGAATTCTACAGCCCGGCTTCTGTGTACACCGTACAGTATCAGCTCCAGCAAGGACAAGATCCATCAATATTAGTCTGTCATCTTGTCTGATAGAGATGAGCTTGGTGCTGAATCACCAAGCTCAGAATGGGCTCCATGTTTTGTAATGCATTTCACTTCACTCTCATCCACTATGAATATGTATGATACTGACACTCACAAACTCCTCAAACTTTTCCTCTACTTTGCAGTATGTAAAAGTTATATTGCCTGATGCAAACAGAAGCACATAAACACCCTTTAATTTGGAAAAATACAGATTTAGAGCAGATTTAAGTAAAATCAAATAGCTGCCAAATATACCTTCCTATAATAGGCCGAGGTTGGTCACAGTACTGCGGTAATATTAAGGAGATATCTTCTTTCATAGCATTACACAGCATCAAATGACTACAGTTATTGACTTTATTGTTGCTACACTGCTACCTACACCATGATATGATGTATTATTGAAGGTTTATTCCATGTAAAAGGGCTGGGAGATATAGGAAGATATAGGCTAACACAACATTTACCCTTGACCCTTATTTTATCTGTATGCATAGAAAGGAGAGGCATCATGAAAGTGCAGCTATTGGTCTTATGGGTAGAGGTACCAAATAAAAAAGTACAAATAGTTTGGTACCTTATTTAAATAGACATTTTTGGTATCTATACTTTACTATAGTAATTATTTTGATGTAATTTGATGACTTTCTCCTCCTTACATTCTAAAAACATCCTTGTTACTCCTCTTTCATTCCAGCTTGTTTTCATGGCAAAAGTGGAGCCAAAAAGTGATTTTCTGCCAGAAAGTGCATTATTTGACCTGCTTCATGCTATAAATTATAACCAGTCCATCCCCTTTTCTGCCCTTTAAAATACATTTAAAATGAAATTATAACACACGAAACATATTTTCCTTTGCCAAAAAGTAATGATAGCTAATATATTGTGAGTTAAAGGTTGTTTTTTGCCTAAAAAACATTGTTCTCAATCTTGAGTGTTATATTTAATATATATTAGCTCACCCAGTCATTATTACCTTTAAATGGAGAAAAAACACTTAAACATAACACTTAAAGTGCAAAATCTTAGCCAAAAACCGCCCATCAGAAAAAATATTTTGACTGACAGGAGACAGATTTTTTTTTTTCACTTTCATACTTAAACTAAGTAGTTTTGAAACAACTGATTTGACACTTTTACTTGAGTGAAAGCTTGACTTGATTTTTTGGCAGAAGTATTTTTAAACCCAAGTATATACTCCTCATGGAATAATGGATGTAAAGACTTTTGACAAGTCTGCCTATTGGTAGGTAAAACACAGCTGGGAATCATGACACTATTTTCCTTCAGTAAGCTCCTGCCTTACTGTGATTAAAAGCTTTCTGTCCCCATCTTCGCAACCCCATTAAGTTATTGTGTTTGTCTGAGCAGAGCAATGAAAGAGTTGGTCTGAACTTTGTTAAACTCAGGTCTGTCACCGAGCTCCCTGTCATCCATCTTTTTTCTTGTTAGTGGCTATTAACTGTCCACACATGCACTGTACCATGGGGTGTTGTTTATTAATACAAATCCTATGCCCATTAGGTCCCATCAAGCATCTTTAGACAAATAGCTGCCCATTAGACAGCTCACTCTTCTAATGAGACCGTTGCATGTGTGTGTTGTTCCCATTCCAAATAACTCCAACACATACATTTCACCAACCCCAACTGCTAGTTACTCTGAAATCTGCATGAATATCTGCAATTTAAAACAGTGGTGGAGGTACAGTTAATGATGAATATTTAACTTCATATTCAGTTTCTTATACACAACATGTAGCTCAAATGATTTATCATCAGAGGGTGACACAACATGAGCTGAAAGTAGTTTGTCTTTAAGGCATATTACCATTCTAAAATGTATAATCCAATGTATCCTACTTTATACTGATACCAAATTCTATTGAAAAAATGCAGTCTGTACACCATATTATTCCTCTTACACAGTAGTTATCATCACATATTAGTACTTTATACACACATATATACAGGTACTGGTCATATAATAAGAATATCATGCCATAATGTGTATATTCATTTCACACATATTGACATATTTTAGTAAGTTAGAATATTGTGGAAAGATTCAATGTTGAAGATACCTGGTGCCATACTCTGAACATCTAATTAACTCAAAACAAATGCAAAGGCCTTTAAATGGTCTCTCAGTCTAGTTCTGTAGGCTACACAATCATGGGGAAGACTGCTGACCTGACAGTTGTCCAAAAGACGGCCACTGACACCTTGCCACATTATGTAGTTAATGTGTTCATATGCAGTTGATATATAGTTCATATGTTGTTCATATATTCATATGTATTTACAGCCGACCTGATCTGTAAAATAAAGCAATTCTCCTTCTACAGTTCATATCGTGTTCATATGTATTTATAAGTGATCAGAGATGTACAATGAAGTGAGCCTAGTCCTACAGTGTAGGATAGTTCATATGTTAATACATATGTATTAACATATAAACTAATCATCCTGCAACCAAGTCTTTCTTCAATTCTACATGTAATATTACAAAGGTTTTAATAAAAAAAACTGTTATGAACAGTAATAACCCAATCATAACCCAATAGAAATAACATGTTTAAAGCTTCAAAAATCAATAAATACAAGATACTAAATGAAATAACTATTAAGAACAGCAGTTTGTTACAATAGAATAAATACAATACAATACAAAAAATAAACATAGTCACTTAATAGATTAGGAAGAGCAAATATTTACATAAAACACAATACATTTAAGTGTCATTTAAGAGTATTAATTTCAATATCAGTACATTTTCCAGGAGGAAAAACATTAGGATTGAGGTGAGGAAGAAAGTATAGCTGGTGCACTGGCCTTCATGGATAATCATATGAACTACATATGAACTACAAAGTAGTTAGAGATTCACAAAGAGTGGACTGCAGCTAGAGTCAGTGCTTAAAGAACCACGACACACAGGCGTATGTAAGACATGGGTTTCAGCTGTCACATTCCTTGTGTCAAGCAACTCTTGAACAAGAGACAGTATCAAAAGCATCTCGCCTGGGCTAAAGACAAAAAGGACTGGACTGCTGCTGAGAGATCCAAAGTTATGTTCTCTGATGAAAGCAAATTCAGTCATGTCCAAAGGACATGACTGAATTTGTCTGTTGTTGGTCCTCTGTGTTTTCTTAAGTCCAAGGTCAACACTTCATGCTTCCTGCTGCTGACCAATTTTATGGAGATTTGCACCTACACACACTGCCAAAGCTACTCGTACTTGGTTTAAGGACCATGGCATCCCTGCTCTTAATTGGCCAGCAAACTAGCCTGACCTTAATGTGAAAATGAAGATGTGATACACCAGACACAACAGTGCAGAAGAGCTGAATGCCACTATCAGAGCAACCTGGGCTCTCTAACACCTGAACAGTGCCAAAGACTGATCGAGACCATGCCACGCCACACTGCTGCAGTAATTCAGGCAAAAGGAGCCACAACTAAGTATTGAGTGCTGTACATGCTCATACTTTTCATGTTCATAATTTTCAGTTGGTCCACATTTCTAGAAACCTATTTTTTGGATCAGTCTTGAGTAATATAATTTATTTGGGATTTCTATTCATTGTCAGTTATAATAATCAAAATAAAAAAAAATAAATAAATAATGATTTGAAATATATCAGTCTGTGTCTAATTAATAAATATCACATACAAGTTTCACTTTTTGAATGGTAAAATGTTTTTTAAATTCCTGTATAACAACAAATCAAGGTCTTATATTGTCTGCTGAGCACTGAAATACACACCTCTTCAATCTTTATTTGATTTTAACGTAGCATGGTAAATTAATGTCACAGCAAAAAACAATTCAGTTATTAAAGGCAAGCAAATAAATGTTTTTTAATTAGTCATGAAACACTAATTGCACACATTAAAAAAGAAATGCATAACAATGCGTATTGTATTTCCATTTATGCCTTTGTTTTGTTTCCATTTGGCATTTCAATATTTTGTGCACAGTTATACTACAGTATCTAAGCCAAAGCAGTGGCATTTAAAAATACATTCCCTGGCACTCAGCTTTAGGTTCCAGTGAAATATAAGTAAAACATTTCTTTTGAGAACAAAGACTGAGAAATAGAGAGAAAGAGCGTATTAGTTGAGTAAGTGCTCTCTGATGAGGTGGGTCTTCAAGCAATTTTTGAAGTCAGCAGGAGATTTTGCTGACCGAGTCAAGTCTGGTACCTCATTCTATCACTGAAGGAATAAGGGAATTCTGATATGCAGCATGTTAGTGGCCACTCTGCTGCATTTTAGACCATTTGCAGAGGTTTTACTGTGCATACACACCATGTTTTTTTTTCCCTGGAGGGAGGGTTGAGGTGCTGTGGTTGCCAACATTTTGATGAAACATTTTGAAAAACTATGCATTTTCACATCCCTCTACACTATTAACATTACAGTGTTCATATAAAAACTCACAGGTTGTAGTTGTAAACATTATACTAAGATATAAGCAAAAAAAAGTGAAAGGAAGCATGATGACCTGAACTAATCCTTCACTTCACATCTTTGTGAGTAATCGCACTGTGTGTGGGAATTGACATTGTTTTTTCCAAACGTATCTTCATGGAAAGTAATTCCCGGCACTACAGGAGAGACAAAACATGTGGCACGCATGTTGCTTCTAATCTTATCTCCCTGTGTGCCATTAAAACTAATAATCACAAAATAACTTTTGTTAAACGAGGCTGATCGTGAAGGGATCTGAACTGTGATTTGCTCCTCCTGCTGTGGAGCCACTTACCAGCTGTGGAGATGAGTACCATTAGGATTATGTATTTATTTTTTCCATGGTTTTTGACTCAGTTCTTTATCAATACTTGTATTATAATTAGATTATTTTAATAAGAATAATTTCAGATTAGAATTGATTCTAGCGTATTTTATTTTTCTACAGCAGAAACAGTCACTATATAAACTCTATAATATCTCACTGGAAACAAATCTAAAATGTCAGTAAAAGAAATAATTTTCCTGACATCAAAATGCTGAGTGTGGATGCAGCCATCAGTGAGTATCAGTTCTTCCTCCTGTGCTGCAGGCACTGCTGGACAGCTTTCATTTTAGATTGGTCATAACGATTCGCTATTAGCTTAACAAGTGTGCTGGGAGAGTGCAGACGAAGCAGGTGGAAATAAAATAAAATAAAAAAAAAAAGTTTGATGAAGTGTCCTTTAACGAGTTGTCAACTTGAGTATATTGTAACCATCTCTTCACCTGGTTCATGCATTTGACTTTGACTATATATATTTTTTTTCTTTTCATTTCAGTAAAGCATTGTGAAAAACACGTATAACATTTATTATAATGGCAGCGAAAACCTTACAGCAGATCAAAGGCTATTCTTTCTCCTATTATTGCTGTCCATTACTGAGTCACTACAAATGACGTGGCCATTCCTTGAGTTTTGAATGCCTCCTTTATCTCACTCAGGATACAGGTGCAAATTGTTATACTATTATAATATTTGAAATATTGCAATATCGCAAAACTGCCATAACAGAGCTTGCATTCGTTCTGTGGCCCAATGCAGCTACTTTTCTGTTTAACCTGATTGGATGAGTATCTATTCATTCTGCAAGGGAAAATAAATTGTAGTCTGTATTCCCAATGCATCTTTTGCTCTCATGAATAAAAAAGACATGTCAGGAAATATGTTAGAAGACAGATAAATGCCTGTTAACTTTTTGCATAAATATAACGGTTAATGCAGTTAATTAATATTGTGAATGCCTTTAGAAAAATGTACTTTTGTTGAAGCATAAGAAAATTCTTCTACTTTATTCATTCTAGTTCATTACTTCAGTAATGTAACACTAACAGACAGAATTCCACAATATTAGAATGGCCGTGAGCAGTCATTTTACTGCCAGATTTCAACCTCTAAATACCCAAATGAGAGATTAAAACATGTGTTGTGTGAGCAACAGTTTCCAGAATCACAATCGTTGTCAAGGTTCTAAAGCATCTCCGTCATTAGACATTAACCCGTTAAACTCCAGGATCCCCCTGTGGGGCGACCCTAAGATTGCTCCACTAATCATGTACAAATATAGTCAAGCTATACATCAAATTAAACAGGAGAATCACGCCACTACAAGGAGATATAAGTCATATTTACACACACCAAACACAACTTCAACACCAAGCAAATTAATTAACAAATATGAAAATCGGTATACGATCATAAAGCCAACCCACTCACCACATTTTGATGGCTAGCACTCTGATACTTCATGTTACAGAAACAATTGACATGTCATATGAAAGCTGAGACTGTGACGAGTCCAACAGTACCATCAGCTTTACGACAAAAACTCAGTAAACTAGCAGCCAAAAAACACAAAAGTAAAAAGTCGCTTGTTTGAAGCGACTAACAAAAAATGTGTTTTTTTGTTGCTGTTTTGGGATGAAAAATTTTATTTGAGATCAATAAATGGTTGTTTTGTGTCGACAAACATCTCTGTGTTTTTTCCAGACATACCCTGCTTACTATGGGTATGTCCTAAAACTAAAAAAGGGCTGGAGTTCAAGGGGTTAAGACAATAAATTGTAATTACTGTATATATGTAAAGATAGTGTTTTGTATGATTATTGCTCTTTTGAAAATGTGCTTTTATGAATCACAGTGGTGAAACAAAATGACCTTGAATTCTGAAATAATGATAGAAAACTTTATTTCCTCTTATTGCTCAAAAACAAAACACTCAGCATAAATTCTTGTGATGATCATGTTCTTATTCAACATGTTCAATAAACCAAAGAATGAAAACCCAGAAAGAGAATGATTAATACTCCAGATATGTCAGAAAAAAAATATTAATGGTCTAAACAAATAGTTGATATTTGTTCAATTAATTGTATTGCCACAATTTTTTGTGATGGTTTAGGGACTCAGATTGACTGGTAATTACAGTAAAGAGACCATTTACATTTATGTAGAGGACAAGTCAACACCACGTTTGATGATTCTAAATCAATGCTGGTACCAAGACTAATGGCAATTTAAGATGAAGACTAATCTCTATTCTAATCTATTCAAGCTAATGAATATAAAAACCTGTATTGACATTATAAAAATAATCATCTCATTTATTATGTTAAATAATATTAAATTGTGTTAATTTTAGGTAAAATAAATAAATAAATGAAATAAAAAAATAAAAAATATATATATTTTTGATATTTCTGTCTAATCTACCTATAGGTTCATGCCGGAGGGTGATCAGCAGGCTAAAACTCCTGATATTTTTATTTTATTGAAACCAAATATAATAGATTAAGGTATATTTTTTCACAGCAATCATGATGACATGAGGAATTGGGTAAAGTCAAGTGTTACTAATGATACTAATTAAGTTCTGTTCCATTTAGTGTAGCGGAACCTTAACAGTGAGCCAAAATGCACAATAAGCAGCAACCTGACCTGAATTTAATTTGGAACATTGGAAACACCTGTTTATCTACTGTTTCATGCCAATATGGCTGCTGTTAAAAAGGTCTAGTGAGGAGGTAGATACCTGTGAAAAGAAGGCAAGGCAAGTTTACTTGTAAAGCACATTTCAACAACAAGGTAATTTAAAGTGCTTTACAATAAAAACATTAAAAGTTTCAAGATATAATTTAAAAACAGTCGATTAAAATGGGGAACTTTTTAAAATAATTAAAATGAAATAAGATCAAAAATCAAGAAATTGAAATCAAAAATTAAAAACAAAAACATGGACAGTGAGAGGTGCAGCAGACCTGCAGGTCTCTAGGAGTTTGTTCCAGATCTGTGGGGCATAGAAACTGAACGCTCGTTCTCCATGTTTAGTTCTGACTCTGGAACAGAGAGCAGACCTGTCCCAGACCAACTAGGAGGTCTGGATGGTTCATAAGGGATCAGCAGATCGGAGATATACTTAGGCCCAAGACAATTCAGTGCTTCATAATTTTTTTTTTTAAGTTAATTCTTTTGCAGACAAGGAACCAGTGCAAGGACCTCAAAACTGGAGTGATATGATCTACTGTTTTAATCTAAGTGTGTTGACTCTTTGCAGTAGTACTTTGAATTAGCTGCAACTGTCTGATTGAATTTTAGAGGCCTGTAAAGACCCTGTTACAGTAGTCAAGTCTACTGAAAATAAAAGTATTGACAGGTTTTTCCAAGTCATGCAGAAACATAAGGGCCTAATCCTCCTCAGGTGGTAGTATGCTGACTTTGTGACGGTTTTAATGTGCCTGTTGAAATTCAAGTCTGAGTCCATAACTACACCCAAATTTCTAGCTTGGGTTGTCGGCTTTAACATAACTGATTGAAGCTGAGCGCTCACTTTTATTTTTGTTTTTATTTTTGAATAAATTTTTGAATTTGACTTTTGTTCAATTAGAGGAAATCCAATCAACTCCAATTGATTTGTGTAAAGTAGTATTTTTTTGTTTGTTTTCTTCCATCATCTTGGCTAATGGGAGCTTGTAAATGTTGAATAATAGAGGATCCAGAATTGAACCTTGGGGGACTCTACAGGTTATGCCTTTATGTTCAGACATGTAGTTACCTATGGACACAAAAGTAGTCTCTGCCCTTTAAGTAGGATTCAAACCACTTTAGTGCTGTGCCAGTTCTCCAGTCAGTCTAATAATATATCATGGTCAACTGTGTCAAATGCATCACTGAGATCCAGTAATACAAGGACTGAAATTTTGCCACGTTCTATGTTTAGATGGATGTCCTTAGAGACCTTAACAAGAGCCGTCTCAGTGCTGTGATGTGGTCAGAATCCTGACTGGAAGGCGTCAAAACAGTTGTTCAGTTCCATAAAAATAATCAGCTTGCTTGAAAACTAGATCATTTGATCTCAAGCAGCATGCCTGGTTAAATAAAGGTGAAATTAAAAAAAAAGAAAAAACTGCTTCTTCAATGATTTCACTTAAGAATGGCAGATTTGACATGGGCCTGTCATTACTGATTTGTCTAAATTGTTCTTTTTAAAATAAAAAAAAAAAAAAGATTTCCCTGCTAAAAATGTAACATTCAGTCAGGCCAGGAGGAGACACTGGCATGTTTCCAGGTTGAGGGCTGCTTATTGTACTGATATCTATGACATGTCTTCTGAGGAGGCCAGATCAGGCCAAACTTCATAAAAATACCCAATTTAAATAAAAAAATTGTTTGTATGTGTAGGATAAGCAATATGTAAGATATTTTAAAAGTAATGTTGTTGTTGAGTCTTTGTTTAATTCGGTATCTAGTTTGTAGGTAAATATGGATCCACGTGTGGGTGATATCTATTATCGGCCCACTTGGCTCTGATTTTGTGGGCTGGTGCATGACCAAAGTGGACTGATGACACATCTTTCCCTCTTCTTTCTGTATAATGGACTCAAACTGCCCACAGAGCGACTGGTCCAGGACTGGTGTTTTCCCAGGTGATTCCCCGTCCACTGGTCCTTAAAGCCATTTTGTGATTCAATTGAAAATCATTCATGTATTTCCACTTCAAATCATGTCCAATAGTTTACTTGTTAAGTGAATACTATAGATGCACCTTTATCAAATTATTCATCCGGATTATCACATTATGTAAAATGTACATCTGTCTTATTGAAATAGTGAATTGTCCTTATATATTCTTCTGCTCCCACTTTGTTGGTGTTGTATTGAATGGCTTTTTAATTTTGTTGTTGTTTAACTTTTTAAACCACATATATAAAAAATGAGTCAAATGAATGAGTATGGGACATGTCTGCAATAATGTGGCCTTGAAAATGACCCCTTCATTACAGACTGAGTCAAGAGCTGACAGAAATTAATTGCAGACATTATGGACAGGGAAGCTGAATGTTCATTTACTGACCAACATCCAGCCCTCAGCACAGCTCATTCATTACACTTAGAGACATGTTCCGACTACCAGCTCTAATTATGATAAACAACCGGTAATTGAACTTGGTCTGTTGTCATTACCACTACACCATATTGTCTCAGCTAATATATTAAATGTTACAAACACAAAAAAATTGTTTGTAAAGGGGGAGGGAGCTGGTTGTCATGAGTTTTTTTGTTCTTTTTTTTAAATAGGCATTATGGGAGTTTTGATTTCAGCATTTGTTAGTCTGCGCATGTTGACCTGATGACGGGATAAAGACATGTTCATGAGGAGAACTGGCTATTAATGAGGCCGCTCAGAGGACGAATATTTCATGGACGGCTGCACTGAGCTCTACATTTTACAACCTACATTTAACTACAAAGCAACTTCACTTATATTTCTGCCCTTTGCCTGCAACGTGATCATATATGGAGAAGTCCTCCGAAATCTCACAGTTCATCAGGGAAATTAACTTGATCTCTGCAAACAAAACCTCTACATAGTTGGAGGAGAAGATGAAGTGGCTGAATGAACCATTAAGCCCTTATGTGGACTCAAATAGCGACAGGGTGGAACGGGGCCAGTGGCCGCAGTTTCCACCGAACACATTAAAACATGATGAAACTATGATTCTTTCTTTCAATATTCAAAACTGTCACCATTTCTCAGAAGGAGACATCAAACTGATGATTTTGACATGATCTAGCCCTGCAGGAAAGAAGAAGCTGCACAGTCATTACTAGTCCCATTTTGACATATTATTACTTCATACATACACTCACCGGCCACTTTATTAGGTACACCATGCTAGTAACGTGTTGGACCCCCTTTTGCCTTCAGAACTGCCTCAATTCTTCGTGGCATAGATTCAACAAGGTGCTGGAAGCATTCCTCAGAGAGTTTGGTCCATATTGACATGATGGCATCACACAGTTGGCGCAGATTTGTCGGCTGCACATCCATGATGCGAATCTCCCGTTCCACCACATCCCAAAGATGCTCTATTGGATTGAGATCTGGTGACTGTGGAGGCCATTTGAGTACAGTGAACTCATTGTCATGTTCAAGAAACCAGTCTGAGATGATTCCAGCTTTATGACATGGAGCATTATCCTGCTGAAAGTTGCCATCAGAAGTTGGGTACATTGTGGTCATAAAGGGATGGACATGGTCAGCAACAATATTCAGGTAGGCTGTGGTGTTGCAACGATGCTCAATTGGTGCCAAGGGGCCCAAAGAGTGATTCTATAATTGCTCATACATTTGCAATAAGGGCGACACAGTGGAGCAGGGGTTAGTGCTGTTGCCTCACGGCAAGAAGGTCGCAGGTTCAAGACCTCCTTGGGTCCTGGGTCTGGGACCTTTCTGTGTGGAGTTTGCATGTTCTCCCCGTGTCTGCGTGGGTTTTCACCGGGTACTCCGGCTTCCTCCCACAGTCCAAAAACACGCTCAGGTTAATTGGCAACTCTAAATTGCCCGTAGGTGTGAGTGTGTGAGTGAATGGTGTGTGTGCCCCACGATTGGCTGGCGACCATCTGGGGTGTATCCCTGCCTCTCGCCGTAACACGCTGGGATAGGCTCCAGCAGACCCCTGCGACCCTAATGAGGAATAAGCAGGTATAGAAAATGACTGACTGACTGACATTTGCAATATAAGCAAATTCAGCGAAAGTTATTAAAGTTGCAAGGATTGTTCAAGATGAACTACACCTTACCTGGAAAGTAGACGAGAGCAGGCAGAAGCTGGAGTGACAACAAACTGTAGTGAAGTCGGACATTATCCAGCCACCTTCAAAGCAGAATATTCAGGAAGTCACAGATATGTTCACATCTTCTTTGATCTGTACATAGTCTACTAGTAGTTTGCAGGAGAGGGATAGTTAAGACTGTGTTACTTAGCTTGCAAAAACAAGAAGTTATACAAAATGGACAAAGAAAGAAAACCTGTAAAAAGAAAATATACATATTCAATTAAATCCTTTAATGCAAAAAGAGGTGGGAAGAAGTCCAAATTTATTTACTCCTGCTCCTTCTTCATTAATTATTAACACAAAACAGTTCGTTATTTTTATTTTATTTATTTAGTTATTTATTTTATGACTTAAACTTCAGTATTACTATTATTAGGCTATTTTTATTATTATCCTATTGTTATCTGATGTATGCATTGCCTATACCGGTGTGTACATGTGTATGCACATGTCTGTCATTATGTTTATTATTTGATTCATGTGCTGTTGGAAAAAACTTGCCCACAAAATTCTAATAAATATTTGATCACAAAAAAAAAAACAGGTGACGTGGTAGGGCAGTGGGTAGTGCTGTTGTCTTACAGTGAGAAGGTTGCAGGTTCAAGACCTTGAGCTGGGACTTTCTGTGTGGAGCTTGCATGTTGTGTCTGTGTAGGATATATTCAGCTTCCTCCTATAGTCCAAAAACATGCTGAGGTTAATTGGAGACTAAATTTTCATAGGTATGGGGGTGTGAGTGAATGGTGTGTGTGCTGCATGTTAGGCTTGAGACCATCTGGGGTGTATCCCTGCCTCTCGCCTGTAATGCGCTGGAATCGGCTCCAGCAGACCCCTGTGACCCTAATGAGGAATAAGCCAGTATAGAAAATGACTGACTGACTGTTTTGTGGAAGAAAGGTGCTGCAAGAGATAACAGACAATGAGTTTCTCAAAGCTGCATCACTGATTATTCAATGCATCCACTGAAAAACTTGTCAGAGAAATAGCGTATTAAATTCTACTATTTGATTCCTGGATCTACATTAAACTAAATTAAATGACACTGATCTGGGTGTTACCAGCATGTATAAATATGCTTAAGTTTAAGAAGCAACTGCACCAGTATTTTATATGCAGACCAATGGTGTATGAGATGAGGCAGTGCAGTGATTCTGAAAGCAATGTAGGTTAGGTGCATAAAAACAATCAGTATGAATGTGACATTGAGTAAAGGACAAGCTGCGATTTGATGGAGACAAGATTATACAGTCAGTGTACTGTGTGATGCTGTAGATGAAATGGAAGTGCATTCATTTCACTGGCAAATTGTGTAGAACTGAATGTAACGGGATGATTTTGTGAAGCTTTTTCGCACTGGACCAAGAATTTATCTCACACATCACTTATTGCATCTCAGAGAGAAACCAACCGAATATTGCTGCCTCATACACTGCTGTAAAATAAATACATGGAATTTGATAAACATCACTTAATCCTTTCGCAGTAAACACATTCCATCAACTCAGACCAATTTATCACACTACTGTCAGAAATTACAGAAAGAAAAGAAATACTTTTATATAGCCTGTACTTCCGCCTTCCAGTTAAATGGAAGCAAATTTAACTTTTGATTCCATGACTCATACATACATGTGTCTATTTAAAACATAGTTTTAAATGTCAAGAAAGTGTGAAAATACATAAACAATGTGAGATGAGAGAAGTAGTTAATTAGCTGTTTTAAAGCAAAATGGAGAACTTCAATATTAACCTTATTATTATTTTTTTTTTATAAAAAGAGGAACTTATTGTATTGATATAAGTTGACAAACATCATGTGTGATTCATGGCACAAATCAAATGGTCCTTAGTGACCATCATGCATAATTTTTACTGAAATTGTGTCCCATGGGAAAGTGCTTAGGCTCTGTACACCATTTACTAATTAGACTGTAATGCTTGGGGAAACATTGGGATTCATCACTTTATGTTGTTTTTTATTCACAGCTGTGATATAATCTTCTAAACGTGGCCACTCACACCTTCTTTCCTTTTGTTAGTTTGTTACAGTGTGATGTTGACATGAAAAACCTCTACACCAAAGCCACAAAATATATTTTTTCATCAATAAAAAGGAAATGTTGAAAACATGCACATTTAAAAATGAATTACAACAAACAAATTCAGCTTCACTCCCTTCATATTTTCCTCTGCCAACATACCCAGGCGATGATATTGTCGAACAGATTAAATTAAAGAGGATTCATATTTACATGTATTGGGGTTGACATGTCTCTGCTGTGCATTTCTCAGAGATATTTGTTGAATGTACTTTTTTTCTTTTTCCCCACACTGTGGATAACATGTATAATTAATACTAACAAACTGTGCTTTGATGTTGACCTGCAGCAGCTCTGTAGAGGAAAACATTCTATTTTTCAATGAATTCTATCATTTCATTCTTCAGAAATCTGTCAGTTGATTGCAGATATGTCGCTTGTCCATTTTGTTGAATTAGTTTGGGTATGTCATTATAGGTGGATTTGCTCCAAAATGAGGGTGGAGTGCAAGAGGTTAAATGTAATTGAGTATGAAATCACACAATTTAAAGTTGAGCTTGATAATTCAAATGCAGGTTTTTAAATCAATACACAACAACTGGGACTGATGGGACCAAAAAAGCTGATCTCTCAGCCCTGAATTTCTAGTCTCACATTACCAGATCAAACATATCCCTATCTACCAATTGTCTGGAGATATTTAGATATTAAATGCAAATTAGTTGCTTGAATGGCAGAAAAAAAACAATACTAACAAAGCTATAGCTGGTACACATCCACGTTTATCCCCCTTTAACTACATCAAGGACATAAGTTACCAGTAATAATGCCCTCCTCCCATTCTCCTCCGCAGTGAAACTTATAATTTCTGTAATGTCCTTCGCAGCAGATGCGTCGTCCAGCCGGACAGATGAATCATGTCCTCATAAAAGTCTCTGTTTTTAACCAGTGAATAAATATTAGCTGTAAATGAGACACATGCCAACTATGAAAGAATTTCCTTTTGTGACTGTAGCAGAGCTGTATAATATATACCATGTTTTGTGGTAGGATAGTATTCACGAGGATACATCTTCTGCAAGTCAAAAGACAGGCCAGGCTAGTCAAGGTGACTTAAGGGGGTACAGATAAGATCTTGACTGTGACTGTTTTTGTCCAAATTTCAAATGGATAAAAGGACATGGACATACATTGACATAAGGAGATACATGCAAATACAGTTATTATCAGAAAAAATAAAAATAAATCTTGTACTTCATATCTTTTCTTGTATAGTATAACAACCTGTGCATGTTACTGCTATATGTGTTTATAAAAATAATAAATGTGTGTAGGCCCAGATTCTGTTCTGTTAGGTGATAGTACTGTGATTTCCTGAGGGTCTGTGAACACATCTTTAAGTAAGACAGCTACAGCCCAAGGTAGCCTGTGTTAGTGTGAGGAATAAAATAGCAGCTAAACTGGCTAACGTCTTAGCGTGTGGTTTACGAGGATCTTTTCAATACTTCTTTATGCTGGCTGTATGATCGGTGCAGGAAGAAATATGACAACAGAGGTTTGAATTGTAATGAAAGCACTGGGAAGCAACATGAGGAAGAGCCGTGATATGGAGCTATACACTGTAACTAAAGTGCTGCTGCATGATAGTGCTGTGATATGTAAGTCTCTGGCATTTTTAGCTTTTCATAGTAATACTAATGCTTTAAATATCCATAAAAAAATCCACAAAAAGGATCCACACCATTGTACCATTGTAATGTGCAAGCTACAAAACTTGAGGTTGATCTGACAAACAGAAAGATATGCAAAGCACAGACACACAGATGCTCCTTGCTTTTATATATAGCTGGATGGATGGAAATATGAAAGAGATAAAAGCTTGGAAAGCTCAGAAATCAAGTTAACATCCATGTTGAAAACACACCTATAACTATTGAGCTGAAACTGCACTAGAAGGGGTCCATCGGGTTGATCAGGATCAAAAGGGGCTTAGCAGATCGTTCATGTAATAGTGACATGAGGACAGACAAAAAAAAAAAAAGAAAAAACCCTAAAAGGCACCAAAATCAATGTTAGTTAATGAGGACTTTCAGGAGAGAAGTAAGGACCATTTCAGCTGAGTGCTGTGAGAGAAAGAGATGATATTTCAGTTGTGAATATGTTATATATATAGTTGTGAATAATATATATATATATATATATATATATATATATATATATATATATATATATATATATATATATATATAAAATAGCCTCTTATAAGGATTTATAATCAAGAAGCAATTACAAAATCTGGAGAGGAAGCTGATTACCCCACTGCCTTTTCCTAGGTAAATTCTATTAAATTTGCTATATAAGTGTTAATAATATCATTATAAACATTTATTTTATTGTAAGACATTTATATGAAACTCATCAATTTGTAGATGCATAAGAATCTTAATAAAAGCCTCCAGAATGTCTTAAAAGCATTTTTGAGATCAACTCTACCTATTAAATCATTGGTAAACCTTTACTACACTTATATTGCTTCATTAAGTTTTATTGTCATTTATTATCAGTAGACTCAGCTTTTTGCAGCAACTAAATCTAAATTAGGTCCAATGCCTTATTGAGGTAAACAAATCATTTCCTTACTATATCCTATATACTATATTAACAGTTCAATAACTTAAGAAAATAAAAAAAACAATACAATGCCACAAAAAAGTGAAATTATTGATATATATGATATATTATTATTGTCACTATAATCACATGTGACAAATAATTATTGATGACTGATTGATATAGCAAAATAAATTAGTAATAGATTATTATATTTTCCATGCAATAGACATTAATG
This sequence comes from Lepturacanthus savala, assembly GCA_030544235.1. Lineage (NCBI taxonomy): Eukaryota > Metazoa > Chordata > Actinopteri > Scombriformes > Trichiuridae > Lepturacanthus > Lepturacanthus savala. Next base: position 21,856,424 of record CM060470.1, read on the forward strand.
TACCATACAATATATTTTCTGAAACATAACTAAATAAAACATTCTAGTTTTTGTTTATTGTATGGGGAATAATCTATTACTAATTTAATTTTCCATATATTTACTGGGTAAATACCTCATAATTAGGGCATCACATTAAAAATGTTTCTCCCTGGACAGAGATAATCATCATTTTGTGCAAATATTCTCTTTGGTGGAGGGTATGAGGATGTGCACAAGTTACATATTGGGTTTTTTAACTACGTCTAAATGTTTAAAGTGTAAGTGAACGTTTTGGGATGTTAAATCATGTTTTAAGGTCTTTGTCCAACAAGCTAGAAATATACGAGCAGAAACTCAGGCATGAACCCACGGTTTATCTGATTGGGATCTTTTCTGTAAATATGTCTGCAGATTGCACTAGCATCTACGCTTGTTAGCTTTCATGGTACAAAGTTCAGTAAGAGGTTACAGATTTACTTTGGAAAGGGTTAAATTCTAATTTCATGCAGTTATGATATCTTATCTGGCAGATGTGTCAGTTCGCTCAGGCACCAAATCAGTTTCTCGGTTTTGTGGAACCATTTCAGGTTTCGCATAGATAAATTGATCCATCTGAGAAATTGTTAAGTAGAGCATTGTCCTGGGCTCCTGGCAGACACCATTGGGAAATCATAGGATTGTCCTCGGCAATGACATGAATGACGGCTCTGGCAGCCACAGTGAGAGTTTTAATCAGGCATGATGACAGAGGAGAGACAGAAGCCTGTAGAGCAGAATGCAGAAGCAACAAATACAAAAATAAGTCATGACAATGACTGATCTAATGTTTATTCTGGACTTATTCTATCACTGATTTCATGATAGCAGATAATTAAAGCATTTCACTGCATCTAAATCTGTGTTATGCTACATTGCTAAATGATTGCAAACTAAATATCCATTTGGGAGGGTTTTTTTGTTTTGTTTTACGTGATTTCTTATGTATTTGTTGACACAGATTCAAATACAATCATACATATATCAGTGAGAGAAGAATAGATATATCTATCTATATATCTAGATTAAAAAAAAAAGTTGATTTTGTGTGATAAGGTAAGCTTTAATAGTGAGAGTGGTGATAGTAAGATATGAGGAGAGTGCTGGTAATAGTAAGAATGCATTTAATTAAATAAAAACACAGTCAAATACAATGAGGTTAAGAATAAAATTAAACAGCCAAGATAGAAAACAATGCAATAATTAAATAAAAAAAAGAGAATTAAGAGACTTGGCCCAATGTTAGCATTGTTAGCCATCATGATGCTAGCTGTCACTCGGACCTAGCCGAGTACGATTGCATCGAACAAAAGGTAATTTAAACTAGAACAATGACAATAACAACAAGGAAACTTTAATATTTATAGAACAATGAAATATATGAGTGTGATTTATTTACAGTGTAAGGCCAACAAATAGTCTCTGTTTGTCATTTGGCTTCACATGGAAAATCCACGATGGGTCTGAAATCAGACATCCCAAGTCTCCCGGAAGTTATTGAGAGTGGCTCCATGATGCCGGTGAGTCGGGTATCCCGGATCTTATACTATGTGAGTGTTTTGGTTTTTTTTTTATAAATATGCAATGCGAGAGCGTGCAGGCAAAACAGTAACTTGTGCATTAGACGTGTTTTGAAACCTGTCAGTCCAATCGCCATGCATCACCACTACATTCTGATTTTACTCCAATCATTGGTCATGCATTGACTAGAGACCAGGAAGCGGTATGGGAATGTATGGACATGTAATTTATTTATTTATGATAGGTAGCTGATAATGAAAGAACTCGTCTTCAAGATAAACATGTTCTAACAGATTTATAGTCAATAAAATGTTAATACAGCTGCACAAATGTGGCCATTCATTTTTTGACAGGGCAGGAAAGTTCAGCTTCCCTTGCAGTCTTAAAGAAATCGCCACTGATACACACACACACACACACACACACACACATATATATATATATATATGTGTGTGTGTGTATATATACACACATATATATATATATATATATATATATATATATATATATGATATATGTATATATATATATATCAGAGGGTTCAGAGGGTCACTCAGTCAATAGGGACAATATTACCAAGCCAATATATTCTTTGGATCCACATCAGCATGAGCCAATTGGAGGCAAGGAAAGACAAAGAAGAAGGAGAGAATTTAATATTGAGCCAAATAAATCCAGGTAAAAAAGTAAAGAACATCAGGTGAAGGGACCTGACCATGGAGGGACTATTTCATTTTCTCTAATTTCACAAAAAGAGAGGGCACCTCTTATCCAGAGGATCTGAATGGAGGAGCAGAGCCTCGGCCAGTGCAATATACGAGAAAAGCTTTTGTGAAAGGGCAGTGGATGGTCAGCAGCTAGTACACAGCAAACAGGACAACTAACGGTGAGAGGTGGATATTTACCAACATAATGGCTGAAAGAGAATCGAAAACAGAATTCCAGACTGATGAGAGGGCAGGAAGGACCAACAATACATGTGGGAGAGCTCAGCAGGAGGTTACATTTATCACCGTTTGGATCAGGGCCAGGATAGATAAGGTTAACCGTTGGGGCTTGGGAGCAAAACAGACAATTTCTAATGACGATTAAGAATTGTCTCTTAAAAGGATTCAGTGCTTTGTATTCACGATATAATCTATTGGGTTAAACGACTGCTGCAAACATTTTTACATGCACACACACAAAGGTTGAACATCCTAGGCATAGCAAAAGAAGAAAATCATTAAATACAGGCAGTGGGAGGTTTCACCACACTTATTTCTTGATGATTCTGCATGTGTTTATGTATTGTTTTGTGTTTTTAGGAAAATCAGTTCCACTATACCTTTAATCAGGGATCAATCATTTAGTTTTTGGGGATTAGCTCCCTTAAAGATTTTGCTATCAATAGTTAATTCCTTGACACAGGTGTCTCTAACTGAGCTAAAGCAAGAGTTATGGCCAAAACTACACTTCTATCGGCTGAACGGCATCAGCTGTTTCTACTATTCATCCCAGTCTTACTCATTCACAGCTGTGCAGCTATAACCTTCAAATCATCTTCAGGCAGAGGCACAGCATAGGAAATGTAACCTGACATTATCACTGATAACTCTGCTGATCACATTCAAGCCAACAGTTTGAAATGCCATATTGTTGATTTAATTTAACTTTATATTATTATGTGTAATGTATGTTTATTGACCGCTTAAGACCCTAGCCCATTTTTCAGTTTTCCTGCTATAAATAACAAATATGAAATATCACTACAACCACAAAGGTTATGTACTTAAACTTGGTATCAAAAGAAATATACAACATGTGAGGTGACTACAGAAATGTCTGAATCAATTCATCTTGCTTTTATAGAGCAAATATAGTTACAATATTGTAAAAGAGGAAAAAAAAAATCTAACTACACAGAAAAATTCTTCATTAAAAACAAGGCTGAACCGACCCAAATGATTAATATTAGTTCAAACATCAATTATTTGTGAATAAAATCATATAAATTACACTAAGGATCATTAAATAACATGAATAATATATTCTGTACAATGTTTAAAAATGAGATTATAAAGCACCCAATTAAATAATCACACAAACAGCTCAAATCTAAATTAAATATAAAACAAAAAATAGCGGGTAGTTGCAGCCCTACTACTGATGTTATATTATTTTCTTATTGTATTGGTGATGTGGATATTGATGATATATGATACTGTAACAGTAACATTGTATTTTACAACAGATAAAAAATACTTTATTTATTGTAGCTGAGGTTTTCTAATGAAATATATGCATACAACTCAATGCTGCCTCTGTATCAGGGGGTTTAAGATTTGAATATGTTAAAGGGGATTAGCTCTTTCAGTAGAATCTTCATCCCTGCTTGGATTCTGTAAGAGGAAGAGTATAATGAAAGGCTAAAAAAATGGAACATTTTCTGACCTAGGTGCTCTCCACTCTTTGCTTTTAACATCTGGGTAACATCTGTCCACTTCGACCCCGCTGCTGTGTCCAACTTTACCGTCTAAACATGTGAAAACTGACCAACATGCAGAGCTAAGAATGTGTAACAGTGCTATAAGATTCAGATATCACAGCACAGACTACCATGACGACAAACAGCTGAGCTCCGTTAAGTCTCCAAGTGGACAAAGAGAGGTGAGATAAAGGGGGCTAAAGGAAGCTGTGTGAAGCTTAAGCCTTAAAAACCAATGTCCTTATACATGTCTGTCTGTTCCACACAGTGGGACTGAGTCAGACACCATGAAAAGCGGCTTACAGCTATTGTTGCGCTCTCAGCTGTTAAAGGTTGAATGAAAGCCCCGTGTGAGGAAGGAAGTCATGTTGTCCTACTGCTGTGTGTCTGTTCTTCTGAATGAGCCTTGAGTGCCATTTGAAGGTTTTCAATGGTGACATTTAAGCAAAGAGAGGAGTTTGAATATTTAATGTCTGTGTTGTCCTCTGTAACCAAAACAATTGTTTGCAAAAGTTTCTATTCATGTTTAAACGAACCACTGTTGATGCATTTTTCGTGCATTGTCGACTGCATTCAATGCAATGCAATTAGAGCTCTGGAAAAAAAAATAAGAAACCGCTGCATTATTTTTCTGAAATCATCATCTCTACATGTATTTCAGCCATTCCATTCAAGCGTCTGTTGAATTCCAACACATGCACACCCCATTCTACTTAAAGACATACCAGGAGTGTAATAAAGTCACCCAAGTGACCCAACAGTGGTAAAGACTTGTGGAGAACATGCCAAGATACATGAAAGCTGTGATTAAAAATAAGGGTTATTGCACCAAATATTGATTTCTGAACTCATCTTAAGTGTAAACATTGGTATTATGTTACCCCACTCACTGCTGCAGTTTTGTGATCTTTCATTTGACATGTTTACAATTTTCTAGACATATACTTCATGTTTGCAGATTTACTTCTTCATGTGCATTCATGAGAATATGGAGACATTATTGTGACCTGTAACTAGTTTTATGGCATTCTGCAGCATTACAGCATTTCCCTTCCCTGTGTGTAATGATAGTGCAAGTACCTGTAATAAACTTAAAAAAAAAAAAAAGTTGTCACTGCATTGTTAGTATTTTATCTTATATCTTTGGGAAACTTGTTCATTTTCCTTTACGATACCCATTTGGAAGGACAATGCAATTATGGGATGAGCAGGACAGCTCAGAATTTGGTTCCAAGTGAAATGTGCCAAATTTCCATCCCACAGCAGAGGTGGAGGATGAGGATGGGAAGGAGGATAAGGAGGAGGAGGAGGAAGAGGAAGGCTGTTGGTCCGGACCATTTGTTTAATAAACAAAGTGTAAAAGAACCAGTATGTCTTGTTTGTTCCCTGTTAGTAGAGTAATAGTGTTCAGTCATTCAATAACCCAAACGGCTCAAAACAAAACTGTCCAAACCAGCAGGAGAATAAACTGTTTGACAATGGAAGAGGAATTTGGCACATTTCACTTGGAACTTCACCCATTCCTCAGCTGTGCTGCTCATCCCATAATTGCATCAGCCTAACAAATGGGGCATCATTGTGAAGGAACATGAACAAGCTTCACCAGTGATATAAGATATTTGCAGTTTATTTTGACAGTCACATCACGTTAGTTAAGTATTGCTAATACTCTTTACTGTCATCAGTTGTAATATATGATGCCCGACACTGTTATTTATGCTGATTACTGATGTATCGCTGTGCTGTCTGGATGTTGTTTGTTTATATTGTGATGCATCCGTTAAGGGACCTTCATGCATTCCTTTAGTTTGCCCTCTGTGTGCATTATACAAGTAGTTATAATATATGCTATAAGAGCAAGCATCTTTGTATGGTTTATCCTTGCATTTTATTATTCTTGCATTAGGTAATTCATGTAGTAATTAATTTATTATTGCGCTTAATGTTTGTACATTTTCTGCATTTATTTGCTTTAGTGTAGTCGTTGTAGCATACAAATACTAAAAATAAAACACATGAACGTTAAACATAATTGTTTGTCATCTTTGTGAGCATGTTGACTTTAAATAGGAATAATAACCTTAATATAATAACCTATTATATGACATAACATAATACAATTTATGCATTTAAAATACACAATATGAGTAACTCATTTCACTATTGATGGTATTCTGTTAAAATAATAGATTACATATTGATATATATATTGAAATATTATATATATACTATTTATATATACTGAAATCTACACTATCATTCAAAAGCTTGAGGTCACTTAAAAATGTCCTTATTTTTGAAAGAAAGCACTGATTTTTTTCAATGAAGATAACTTTGAATTAATCAGAAATACACTCTATACATGTGGTAAATGACTATTCTAGCTGTCTGTTTTTTTGTGCAATATCTACATAGGTGTATAGAGGCCCAATTCCAGCAACTATCACTCCAGTGTTCTAATGGTACAATGAGTTAGCATCAATCTTACAATGTGTTACAATGTAATGTAAAAAAGTTTCTATTTATTTTACAACTCATGGTGGTAAATAAAAGTGTGACTTTTTATGGAAAATGCAAAGTTTTCTGGGTGATCGCAAACTTTTTAACAATAGTGTACATGGAATTAGCAATAGAACACAATATAAATACAAATGTCCATTATGAAAATATTTTGAAATGTGCAGTACAAAATGCAATTAGATATATATTGTTTGCCCTTGCTGGTGAAGGTATTTTCCACTTGGTATTTTGTGGAAGAAAGACAATGAGTGTCTCAAATCTGTCAATGATTATTCATTCCGACCATTGAAAAACAGAGAAATAGTGTAGTGTATTAGATACTATATATATATATATATATATATATATATATATATATATATATATATATATATATCTTTGACTAATGGATCCACATTAAACCAATGACACTGATCTGGGCACCAGTCCTTTATATGCAGATCGATGTACTGTTTATCCTTGCATTTTATTATTCTTGCATTAGGTAACCTATTGTGTATAGTTTGCATGTTCTCCCTGCATCTGCGTTGGTTTTCTCCTGCTTCCTCCCACAATCCAAAAACATGCTGAGGTTAATTGGACACTCTAAATTGCCTCTTGCCTGTAATGTGCTAGGATTGGCTCCAGCAGACCCCCGCGACCCTAGTAAGGAATAAGTGCGTATAGAAAATGACTGACTGACTGCATGTGCTTAATGTCTGTACATTTCCTGCATTTATTTTCTTTAGTGTAGTAGTTGTAGCACACACACTAAAAAATAAAACACATGAAGGTTAATTATTTGTCAGCAGCACAATCATGCTTGCTTTGAATAGGAAATATAACCTATTTTAAATATAATAAATATAAATTGCATCATTGTGTATATTTCCGTCTGTGGCTAAAAATGCACTGTCCATAGTGACTGAATGGATTTAAAGAGCCATGGCAAAAGTGAGGCGATAACATCATAATAAACAAGGCAAAAGAGCAGAAAGCTTAATGCAGCGGCATAGCCATAGTTTAATTGACTCAAGGGGACAGCTCTGCGTGACGCTAACCATTGTAGTCCTGCTCATATATCTCTCTCCGTAAAAGACATGCATGGGCAGAGATGCAGCATATTATCAATCCCAGCCCAGAGTAAATGTCTGTCTATTTTTACAGTAATATTTGGAGCCAGAGGCAAAGCAGTATGCCATTTCCCTCTGCAGAAGGCATTTCACCACAGAACCTCAGTATTCCACAAATGCCACATTGTGGATGGAAATTAATTTCTGCTCTTGTTAATGTTCTGTCTGTTTTCAAATTACTCTAAGCCATTTAAAAAACCAAAGGCCATGAAAACATTAATTTCTGGATGAGTGTTTACTGCTAATGTAATTTGTGTCTCATTTTATTATCGAGCAGTTTACTCCACTTTTGAAGAGAGAGAGACCTTTTTTGATGACACTAATCAGTCTTTGTTGTTGCTAGGATGCAGCTTGTTTTGTCACGAGCTTAGAACAATTTGAATTTGTCTCTTACAAAACAAAATAATACCTTAACCTTTGTGCCTCACTTTAAAAAATCTTCCTCTCAACACCTAAGGGAACACAAACAGCTAGAAAACATTATATATTAACATAATTGTGCACTTTTTGGGGGATAAATCTTTCAACCAACATCAGCCCTGATCATAACTACCAAGTATTTATTCATTTTCAGAACTGTAACTCTTTAAATGCCAGTTTTGTAATGATACCATTATTTTTATAGTAGAAAAAACACAAAAATGCAAATATTTTCAATATACAAAAGACAATTATGACTACATTCTGGGTAAAGTCAATGATTCGTCATGCGATGTCAGATTTAAACACCTAACGTAAATGATCCACACATTATTGGGCATAATTGTGCTCACATGTGTATGTGATTTTAATTTCAGGGTTTAGGTTCACACCTCCAACCCAGTTGTACACGTTGAATTAGGAGAATGAATTGACAGTATAGCTGTGTTAGGTGCTGCCATTAATCATGAACATTCAAATCAGCTCATTTCCTATATAAGCAGAAGATCTTCCATCATTGTAATGGAGGCTGCTTCCTCCCCCCTCTAAAATCTGATCTCCTCATTTCAGAGGTGCAAACCAGGAATAATGCGCTCATCAATAATATCCACATAAACTGTTTTTCTGTTGCAGGACAGTCATATAACCACCTATTAGAAAGGTGTTATTATTGTTGTTTCCCTATCACAATCCTGTCTATAAAACTTGGAAAAAGCAGGCGTTAACAACAAGATCATTTCAATCGCTCGCATCTAGTTCACAGACCCAGCAGGGCGGAATAACATTGTGATGACCCTGCAATTTTGTTGTGGATCTTTGTGTGTTTTCCTTTGTCTTCTCTGTGTTTTCAGAGGCTCCTGAAACACCTTCCTCTGATGTAACAGAGTACTGGATAAAGCTGTTCTCCCTGTCTTCCCTTTTTTGTTGGTTGCTGCTTGGATTTTGTTATTTGCTATTTGTTAAATACATTAGGTTTATTTGTACTCATTATCTATGTGGCCTCCTTATTTTTCACTAACCTCTGAGTTGTGTCATGATAGTATCATTTGTAGATATGGCTCAAACATAGACGATTCATTAGCCATCTAATCTTTTGGATCATATAATAGAATCAGTATAAATGAACACATGGCTGGACTGGCCATTGGATGTATTTTCTGGGCATTTTCCCGGTGAGCTGCCATGCTATTTGGACTGGCATTCCTGACACTTTTTTATTTTATATTTTTTATTAGTTTCTTAAATATTGGTCTGACTGGCCCATAAGTAATTGATCAGTGGTCCAATTGGCACCGGGATGATCCCATTATGTTGTTAAATCCCACCTGTCTTGTGCTAGTCCTGCCTGCATAGCCTGAGTTTATTTCCTAACAACTGGCCTCTGACATGCGCTTTGTCTGTGGCCCATTGGTTATATTCTTCACTAGCATGAGGCTAGACCAATCATATCAAACAGGTTCTGCCTTTGGCTTGGTGTGCTGGTGTGCAGTGCAAATAAATAAATATATGCAAATACATATAAACATAACATAGCCTAAGTATTGTAACATTTCTCAAAAACCACCCTCTAAGATGTTAGCAGGTTTAGCTGCTACTGTATTCCTTAAGCTAACACAGGCTACCATGGCCATACCTAACATCCAAACCACAAAGTTCATAAGAAAAGTTCAGGAGCGCTGCCATCTTTTCCTCTTCCTTTAGAGGAGAACCACAGTCTAAAAATTGGCTGCAGCATCTTACTCCTAGATGTGTTCACAGACACTCAGGAAATCCCAGCACTATCACCTAACAGAACAGTAACATGCCCAGGTCATAGGAAATTATCTTTTGATGGAGTGTAGGCATGGAGAAGACTCTGGAAAAAAAGAAATGTAAACTTGAAACAGAAGCTGCCAAATGCACGAAAATCACAGATATGTATGCCACAACATTCCCTTCCCCAACATGTGGTAAGTTGGACTGCTACAGGATCACTTAGGCTATGTAGCCTAATGAGTGAAGCAACCAAACCCCTTGGCAAATCTAATAAAATAACCAAACATCAATAAGGTAATTTTGACTAATGTTCTATGGCCATGGTTACACAAAATCTGCTCTATACAAGTCATTCAGTCAGTCATTTAAGGTCATGGTTCAAGTTGAATGAAAGGATATATGTAAATCTACAGCTCCACTACAGTTTATAATGATCACTGCAACAATCAGCACAAAAGTCACACCTGCAGTAGCAGATTCACAGCTGAGCTGGCTGTGTCATGGCTTCACCTTGATGGAGAAGCACTTCTCCTCAGAATTGAAGCATGGATCTTATCTGGTAGAAAATGCAACAGCTTTTTTACACCCTGTTGTTGTTTTATCTTCAGACATTTGTAAGTGGGCGAGAGAGAGAGGAAAAATACTGGGAGAATCACAAACCTGCTTGTGATTTCGAGGGTCAAATCGAATGCCCATTTCAATCGATTTTCAATTTACAACCCAAATCGTGACACCCTTACTAAGTATCTATCACCCTGTTTCAATCAGCTTCTTTTGCCTGAATATTCAGCGTTCAATACATTCATCAAAACAGAGTCAGCATCCTTCAAGGACCTGAATGATTTCCAAGGAAACTCTCCAGCAGTGCTCAGGGAAACAGGGACAGCAACACCCATACATTATGATACTTAGTTAAAAGAAAGCATTTCGATTCTCAAAAGGAAAGGAATGAAAAAAAACACATATTAAATAATTATTTTAAAACAAAACAGCCTACAAACATACAAGGTTTTTTTACATAATACACTCAACACTTTAGAATAGGGAACCAGCATAGATGTTTCCTCCTGCACGAGTAGTGACAAACTGTTGTGGTGAATGTCATGTCAATGTCATCAGTGAATCAATCCAGAATCACGTTTTGATTAAGTCTGTCACACTGTTCATTTCTCACTTTTGAGAGTGGAGCTTCAGCTCTTTATTGGTACAAGGGCTTTGCTGTGGCTCAGTGTTTGTTTGATCCCTGCCACCAGCACACAGGCAGAATTCAGGACTCATTGGGATATTATATATATATATATATATATGTCTTGAATCTAAGGGATACACAGCAGCCACAATGTATTTGGATGCACCTATTATTGAAAGACTGAATAACAGCAAGCATCTCTCTCCACTGTGAATATATACATTTTTAAATATATTTATTCATTTTCGTCTTGTTCTTGTAAAATGTATTTTGATGGGAATGAGTGCCTATGTTTGTGAGCCCTGTTGAAGAATTATTTCTGTCACCGTTTGGGACAGACATTCTATTCTATATAAAAAATGTAAAGTATGGAAACAGGGAGACAAGGTGCTGTCAGCCTCCGATACTGCTCTGCAAAGGCCCTTCCATCAGCAACAAGGTCGATGAGATCCAGACTAACATTATTCATCTGGAAGAAAAAAAAAATATGCATGCATCATGGCTCTCACCCAGACCCGGCTTACTCCTGCAAGCTCGGAATCCGACTTAACTCTCAGCAGTTTCAGTGCACCGGTGAGGCTCAGCAGAAAAGCTGACATCACAGGGAAACCCGACGGGGAAATGTCTGCCTCCATGTCAATCAGCCATGGTGCTGAGACATCCTTGTCAGAGACATCATGTGCACTGAGGACATTGAGCTACTGTCTGTATCTGTGCACCTTGTTATCGCCCCCGTGATTTTCCCCAAATATTTGTCACTGTTGTGTACGTACAACCCCAAAGTTGCAAAAGAAATGTAGTGACAATTCCATGAGGTTACACAAAAACTGCAGCGGCACTGCACAGGAAACATATCTTCACATGGCAGAGGACGGGGATACATCAGAAGCTAATAAAGAGGGCAGATATGAAAAGAATGAGAATAGAATAGAAGAACGTTTCCACAGTAATGACCTGAAGGCAGTGTGGGATGACATGAAAGCCGCGACGAGCCAAGACAATAAGTAAAATAGGTCAATCACCATGGATGGTTTTGAGTCACATTCAGAGACGCAAATCCGCTGAATGACTTCTATTCATGTTTTAATGATGAACATGATTTTACAAATGTGCACAGTGATCTGTTTGATATGTTGAGCGACTGTGCTGCCACCTCTCACAGTCAGGCCTGTTCTGTCAGATCAATGTTCCAGCAGTGTAACATTGGAAAGAGCCCTGGGCCCGATATAATATGACCATTGGCAAAGTGAAAGTCTGCACAGCTCTGTGTGATTATTTTACTAATATTTGTAACCTGTCACTACTGAGCACAAGGTCCAAAAACTGTGAAAGGAATTTGTTGTTGTACCCGAACAAATCAATAAAAAAACTCAAAGACCCCAGGGCTGCAGCTCTGACTTCATTAGTGATTAGCAACTGGTCAAACAAATCCTGACTGATAAAGTTCAGGCCCTGCTCCAACCAATGCATTTTGCATAATGGGTTAATAGAGGGGTGGATGATGCCACTAGTACTGTTATTACTTTTTAATGCAACCCAAACACACATTTTAGTTCAAAAATACAACAGAAAATGTCTACTTCTAATCTTGATGCTGGTTTGGTAAACTATTGGACTTTAACATGTAGGCCTGAAGCAGTAATGATGGAAACCCAACTCTTTTTAATAATCTTGTTTGAGTCACTCACTAAAGCCTGGGTTTCAAGTCACTTGGGTCATTAAGTCAGTCATTTTTTCCATCTTTCTTTTTCAATATTCATCACTCTTCTTTCACACTGACATATTTTCAAAGTCTAACGAAAAATAAAATCAGATTCATGACTTGTCATAAAATAGAGGAAGGATTTTTGTCCTGTTTTTTGGGCCCTAATAACAGTATATATTTTTCTATTTTGTTGTGTATGTAATAATGTAAAAATGTAATAATTTGTTCAGTTATATAAGTAAGCATATATCAGTAATTATAAATGACTTACAAACCAATTGATCCAAAATCTACTTAAAAAAAAAAAAAAAAAAAACTACTTCTTGGTAAGCAAGCTAGAGGCAGTTGTAAATATAACAATAGGCTAATATGCAATGGTTATGTAGAACTGTATTTTTAACAAATTGGTTTTAATGTGACCTACTCTACTGTTTTGTTGTTAATTCATGTAATTTCCTTTAATATAGTCCATTAAAGGAAATAAATTATGAAACAAACAACATTTTATTAATCTTATGGAACAACAACCTTGTACGTGATGCAAAATATAACCAGGTGAACGCTGTGGTCAAATCTTTGGAGATGCATAAAAAGCTAACATCATGAATCAAGGAAATATGGCATAACTGTGTAAAAGTAGCAATGGTTTTAATATGCATGGTTGGATGCTACACTTAGATAGTTAACATACAACAATGCCCTTTATCATGTATAAAAATGCTGAGTGGGCCCAAGGGATTTCAGTAATTGTATCCAATTCAATTCACTTTTATTTCTATAACCCAATATTACAACACAGTTGTCTCAAAGTGCTTCACAAAATTCAGTCCAAAGTGATTCAGACGTCCTTAGACTCTCCTTCTCGGCAAGGAAAAACTCCAAAACCCAGTGGGAAAGAAGAAACCTTGGGGAGAACCACAGTGAAGGAGAGATCCACTCCCATGGATGGACAGGCTAGAGATGAACCAGGACTGACAGACATCCATCTTATGATGAAGTATTAGTCTGTAAAGATAAAAGGCCAAGTATAAACTAGATACTGTTTATTAATGACGGACAGTGGTACATGGTACCAGAAAGAGATGATAGGGCTCAGTGCACTGTACTTCCCCCCAGCATACTCACTCCTAGGGCAGCTTAGACTGAACTATGTGTATCCAGATAAAAGAAAAGATTATTCGTGACTTTTAACAGGGTTGAATGTTGGGGTGTGGATGGCAGGTCACAAACACTTCAATAGGAAGAGTGACTTACAGTAAGTCACATCTGCATTTACATGTATGTGAATGACATCAGTGATGCTGGTGCATTAATCTGATATGTAAGGACTAACAGGATGGTGACTCTTCCTCAGGTGATTGCGAAGGACATGATCAGACGATGTCAGCATGAGGCTCATATAAGTGACATTAGCGTCGAGCTGCAGCACACAAACCCCTCATTAGAAAGATCACAGCACATTAAGATGTGTTTTCGACGTTACGTAACCTGGAATGATACATAAACTTTCAGTGGTTGATGTGCCAAGACTGAAATGTGATAATTGATCACGCAGACACAGTACAGTAAGGGCAAGATAAAAGGAGCCTGTGTCTCATGTTAGGGCAGTAGCATTTTGGACTTTGGAGAATCTCATGTGAGCCTAGTCTAACAGTAGATAATTTGTTATCTAACAGGATGTTAAAGCTTTAAATATGGCCTGATAATCCTCAGGATTTTCACTTTCCATTGTCTTATTAGTTGCTCGCACACACTGAGAAACTAATAAAAGCTTGACAAAAATACAAAAAGCTGGAACAAGTAACACACAACTAAACAAAACCCTGAGTATTGAACTCAAACAGCAGCAGCATGGGCATTCAGTCTGTGAAATAAAGAGCAATAAACGTTTCTGTGACCAATTTTTTTATTATTCTTTTAAGTATAATGAAACATTTATAGTAGTTGGAAATGCAGCAATCTTATATTATTCATTGCCCTTTTTCGCCATAATCCCCCCAGGACCTTAACTAATGAACAAAATAAATAAATAAATAACAACGGCGGTAACAACTAATGAAAACAAACATATGGTTGCATGGATTGGAAAATAAATACTACTAGTAATAGTTACAGTTACAGTTATAGTTATAGTTACACACATGCACCCACACACACACACATGCACATATATATATATATATATATATATATATATATATATATAGAGAGAGAGAGAGAGAGAGAGAGAGAGAGTACATGCCCCAAAAGTTTGGACACACCTTCTCATTCAATGTGTTTTTTTTATTTTCATGACTATTTACATTGTAGATTCTCACTGAAGGCATCTATGAATGAATACGTGGAGTGATGTACTTAACACACACACACACACACACACACACACACACACACACACACACATATATATATATATATATATATATATATATATATATGCCAACAGCAGCTCACTACCACAATTGCGCCCGATGGCCAATACATGTCTACACTGTTGCAGAAACTAAAACCTTCATCTGGAATAAAGACATATTCTAATCAAATAAACCCTGAACTTGAATTTTCTTTTCACTCACAGAGTACCAAGCTATTCCACATTCCCATTTGTTTTCCAACACATTGAGCTAGATTGGATGAGGTATTGCTCTGTTTACAAGGTACATGCTTTGAAGTGTATATGCCAGAGTAATTCATCTATGGTCTGATGGATGCCATGGCCCCAGGCTCCATTCCTATGAGACCGCACTCTATTTGAAGCACACTCATCCTGCTTGTCACCATCCTCTCACTACATACAGTGTGTTTTTTTTCCATACTATCTCATCTGATGTGTGTACCAGGAATAGGAGCATGAATAATTTAATATCATATTGATGCCAGACTCTATTCTCTGTTTAGTTATTAGCCACGTTTAATAATGTTGCAGCATATTCAGATTCACCAGAGGCTTAAATTGCAGTGACTGAGCATAACCTACAAAAAATGGCTATAAAGATATGTACACTGTATGTATGTGTTATGCAGAGAGCTGAGCACAGTGAATTACTTTGAGGTTTCCTGAATAAAATGACTATGGAAAAGTCAACCACCCCAACCAAAGATCTTTCATTCAAGGTTTTTGTATAAATTTTATATCAATTGTACTCAGCAGTTGATGCTGAATAAAGGAGAGAATCTATAGAAGCTTGAGGGTTTGTATGTTTTAGTGGACTCATGAAAAACCTCCATCCTTTTACTGATCTCAATGACTTTTCCTTATATCTGACAAATCATAATTATTATTAGTTAGTTATTACAACTTAATTAAGGTCTAATAGTACAAACCCTAGAAAAAGTCACTATTGTTGGTTAGATACAATGGTGTAAATGCTAAAATTAGTCATTTCATTTTGAAACATGCATACACTGTAAAACCTTAATGCAAATGATAAAGCTCTTTCAAGCTATAAAATCAGCCATTACCTAGGAAAGAGCTTTACTTATCTATTTGTTAACGATTATTTATTTAAATATGCTTATTATGTTCATTTTATAGCTGGAACGTCATTTTATTGAAGGGATTTATTAATGGCTTATTTATGTCTATGTCTGTGTGCAACTCACCATAAAGAACAATCATTATCACAGTGGAAATGAGGCTGTGAATACAGCCATGATGCTGAAGTGACAAAAACTGCAGTTCTTTGAATGGCACCTTGAGGCTGGCTCCCAAACTAAGCCAATCTCAAAGGGCTAAATCCATTGCTGAGCAGTGAGCACAATAAGAAAGTGCCAAATACTGCAGTTCCTTGAAGGGCCACTTAAGGTTGGTCATAAAATTCTCCCAATCTCCTATGTTAAATTATGAAAATTTAAAGCAGAAAAAAACAGCAGAAAAAATCACCTGTGCTGTAGAACACTACATCAGACACAGTCAGGCACTGGTCAACACCCACATTCTCCATCTTTACTCAGTGACAGCTGGAATATATTGAAAGCAGTGGAGAAATCAAAGAACATGACCCTCACAGTGTTCCAGCTGTCCTCCAGGTGTAGCAGTGATCTATGCAGCAGGTCGGTCACCGTGTCATTTACTCTAATCCCTGACCAATATGCAAACTGCAGAGGGTCCAACTGTGGGCCCACCAGCAGTCAGAGCTGTCTCAGGATGAGAAGTCGAGGCATCAAGCCTGAAGTGGTTCGGCTCTTTGGGGCGCTGCATCTTCAGGATTTAGGCCTTCCTTGCCTTGATCTTCTTAAGTTGTTTCCTCACCCTGATCATCAGTTATAGGGGGGGTGACTGGGGTAGGAGGTGGGGAGGTGGTGACAGGTGACATTCTCAGGGGAAAATAGTTATGCACAAACAGAATAGACAGCAATTAAATTTGGCAATGTCTTGAAGTCTAAAATGTGTGGGAGTATTTTACTTCATCCTTAAAACAGATTTCTATCCCTTAAGAGTTTTAAAAGAGCAATAGTGCTTACTATTTTACAGCATCTCTAGTGTAGAATTTGTTACCCTTTCAACATAGATTTGAATATGAAATCTAATATTCCCTGTCAGTATTAAAGAAAATAAGCTGTGCAAATACAAATGGAATTGGAAAAAATAAAGGCTGATTCATTTTTTTTAGGTTGATAATTATTATTATATTCTATAAAGTAGCATAAATGGTCTTTAAATACATCTTTGACCATTGAAGGGAGTGAAATATCAGTGTCTAAAGCTAAGTAAACTTAATACTGAACTTACAGGTTTTACTGTTGCAGTAGGTGGACACATCACACATATTAAAGATAATAATCTTACACAGTGCTGTGGACTTCTATTAGTGTCAAAACCATAAATATGGTCACTGTGTGAACTAAAATGTAAATATTGATGAAAGTTACTGAAGTTGTTAAGCATCAACACTGAGAGTCCAACTGCAGGTTTTATAATTTCTTGTTTGGTGTAACAATAATCATTTAATAGGCAAAAAGCTGCAATAACACGAATGGCTATGGAAGCCAGTAACATTACCAATATAACATGTAAGGTAAGAACACTCAACTTCAAAGTAGAATAGAGTGATGTCAAATACATGACTTTTAATGTTAAAAGATGTTATCTACAAATATAAATTCAGGTTATTTCTTCATATTAAATGGTTTCTTCAAAATGTAACGTTATGAAGCAAACATCCTGCTAACTTTACCTTGGATGTATTATAAAACCACTATTCATTTCAATGGACGTTGCCCGTCTGTAGCATATGCTGAAAAAGATTTCTGGGTCTATTCACGTGTTAATTGACCCATAGAGATTGCACAGTAGAGTCACCTCCCATGATGCTTGGGAGCATCCCATCATGCCCTGGGGTGATGAGAATGTGTAAATTACAAAAAAAAAAAAAAAAAAAAAAAAAAAACCTCACATTTGAGTCATTCAATTCACTTGCTAACCACATTAAAAACTGTAAAGTAAAATTAATAAACAAAATAAATAAATAAATAAAAATGCCCTCACTCCCGAGACACAGCACAGCCATGCTACATCACACAGCTGTGATGTCATGCTGGGAATAGAGAGTTTTCCAGGGCTTTTCTGGCCATTAGGTTTTAGACAAATAAAAAAATAAATAAAAATTGCAGTACCACAAGTGGCCACTGGGAAAGATTGGTGTGCTACTGAGAGGCAGTACCCTATTCAGGATTTATAGTACGTTTACACATCAAGATCCTAGTCCAAAAATCATGGGTGACATCACAGAGACTACATTTAGACAGTTTAAGTGCAGCACATGCTCTCATCTACATGGTCATAGGAGAGATACTTGACGCGAGAAAACCCATGCTGTTTGAACACAAACCATAAACTATTAGCTGAATAAATACTGATACCAACATTCTAAGAGCAGATGTACATTTATATACTGTGATCTGATTTGAAGTTAAACATGAAAACAACCTACCAAAAAAAGTATTAGATCAATTTGATGACAAACAGGGTTTAAATTCCTCTTCTGTGCATGAAGCAGAACAAAAGAGGCTGTTTTAATAAATCACAGTAATTACCAATTAGTCAGAGTGCAAAGAAGCTGCATAAACAACTTTCTATCATCACCTTTAAATAATTACACAGACAATGGCTATTTCCATAATCATCAGAATTGTCACTGGCTATTGCCTTTCCAGATTATGATGGATGCATATGGGACTGAATAATTGACTGAGAGTGACTCTTTTAGGGTTGAGGAGTTTGAAATATGAGAGAACAAAGACATTAGTTAAAACGTCCATGCCCCCATCTTTGCTTCACTTTTCTATTGCAGATGAGATGTGACGGATATTTTCTTTTATCCATAATAATAAATCTGGAGGAAAATAAATGCTCCTTCAACCACAAGCTGTTGTCTACAAAGATGATAGGAAAATCAAACAAAATACATGAGGTTTTCATTCTACAAACTAATATTAAACACTGACTCTTTGGTTTCAGCAGTGCAGTTCCCTTTGCTGGTGAATGAAAGTAAAGTTATCAGCTAAGATATGCCACACAATGCATTACTTAGTCGTTACAAGCTTATTAATAAGCTACACAAACTTTGATGATCTGGTAACAGTTGCAAGTAAGCATTTGCTTCGCTGATAACATGATAAATAATGGTTGTATTTGCATTGTTTTGTCCTGAAGTGCTTTTACAAGCTTGAACTTGTAACACCACTGAAATTAGTCAGTGGTATTAACAGGGATACACTTACTCACTTACTGTCACACACACTGAAGAACATTTGAATAGTGTTGCATCCACTTACTGTTGTACACACTGAAGTGCATTTGAAGGGAAAGGAGATTCCTCAGCTTTGAACAAATTGCATCGTTGGTGACTACAAATCTTTAAGCGGAACTAAAAGTGATTTAAATCAGCAAAGTGTTTTGTTATTTATACCTCTTAGGTATTTCATATCCATCACCTGCAGCACTTGGCAACTTTTTGAGCGAAGGCTGTTGGACGCTAAGCTTCCCCCCCTCCGGGCCCCGGAAAAAGATTTGACATTGTTCTGGCCCAGCGCCAGGTGCATCAGAAGCCTCTTCCAGACAAAACCCCTGAAGCCGGAGGAGGCAGCACGGCGCTGTAGTAGATAGTGGGTCACTGTCCAGAGCATTGGTGCAGAGCATTAATTGCTGAATCAGAGTGCAAAGTTCTCTGCAGTGGCAGTAATTGGGAAGAGAAGCCTGCTGACAAGGCAGGAGAAACTTTGTTGAGGGACTAATGGCTGGAAAGTCAACCAAACACCAGTAGGTATTAACACCTTTGGGGAGAACATGTAGTTGTAGCTGAAGTCAGACTAGTCTTGCTGTGATTGTACTATTTGTAGCTACAGCAGTAATGGCTGAGCCATGTGTATTACCTGGATTTGAGTAACTGCTGTAATGAGTATGGGCTGAACCTTTGGTGGAGAGCGTACATATGAAAAATGTAATAATTATTTTCCCATCACACGGTTCCTCTCTAGATTTCAGAAATGGAATATTTTTAGCAATAATTTTCTTGCACTACCACTGCTGCTGTTTAAGAGATAAAAACTACAGTAGTCACAGTCTGTACTGTACTGTACAGATGCAAAGCACAGAAATGATGCAAAACAAAAAAAAATGGAAAACACATAAAACAAATGCAATAAAAAATGCAATGAAAAGGACTGCAATTACAGAATCTAAGCAGAAGTAAATACTTACAAACCCATAAAACAAATGCAAGCCTGCACAGTTGTGGTCCATTTCCGTTGCCAAGGAATGATGACACCCTGTGCTGTTGAGACCTGGGTGAAAACAAAGACATGTTAATGCGAACCGTAGAGCTTAATAATTGAAACAAAGGCAATAATTTTCACATCCAATCCACACCATACAATATATTGTATGATCACTTTTGTTTGATTCTGTTGTTTTATGATATTTGTGTGTTTTTGGTTATGCACCATTTCTATGTTTTTGTTTTGCAGTTTGTGGCAGGTTTGTCCTTATCAGCCACTGTAATTTTTCCATGGTCTGACTGAAAGCACATGAAAATAAATGAATGTGTCTTATTTTATTGTTATTTTGTCTTATTTGTAATAGTTTGTGAGGCAAATGCTCTAATGTACACATTCTCAATATATACTTGAAATCTGCTTGGAAAGAGAAAACATAGCCTGCATGCAGTGCACCGGGCACCGGTGTAGCAGGCAGTGTTGGGCAAGTTACTTCAAAACTGTAATATGTTATTTATCACTTGTTACTGTCATTTTGAAGTTATTTGTTACATTACAAGATTGCTGTATTTAAAATCTATGGCATTACACTACTATTGCATTACTTTTAAGTTACTCTCACCAAAATGACAGGAAATATGGATTTGGCGATCTATATATAGTTCACCTTTATTGCTGTGACTCACAACAGGGATCTTACTGACACATTTTTAAAAAGGTGGTGATTCCACTGTTAAAGTGGTTATGATATATTCAGCAACATCCTGTGACACAAGTCTCTTTTAATTTTGTCTGTTTTATGGTTTGTTTGGTATGGTTTTAACATGAGAGTGGAGCACGAGAGTGGTCTCGTGCTCCGCTTGCTTCCTTTCTAACTTCATGTTACTATGGCACCTCTGTAAATGTTAAATTACTGCTGCTATTTCAGGAAGTGCACAATTCTTTAGATGTAGCACACAAAGTGCATTTGACTACAATGTTCTTCAAATTCTTAGGTTTCTCAATCCGACGTTTTCTGCATGGTTCACTCATCTCCATTTCCTTTCTGATGAGCCAAAAGGAAAAGAAAGTGAAATGTTTTTGCATGGATGTTTCACTGCAGTGATTTTAGCAAATTTGTATAAAGAAAAACAAAAAAACAAAAAAAATCGACCACTTCAATCAAAGTTAAAAACGCATTGCAATGTGCATTACTGACATTTGTCAGTAATATATATTACCATTTTTTTTTTCTGTAATGCTTTACATTAGTATGTTACAGCAAAAATTAATGCAGTAATTACAGTAATTTATCCCTTTTTTAGCACATTACTCCAAACACTAGTAGCAGGTAAAGTTACTCTCTTCACTTAATTCAGCAGCCAGCAAGATATGGGGAATTGTCTTGGGTCTTAAGGAGTTGTAGCATTTATTTACTGACTAAGAGCCTAAACTGTACACACACTGCACTGCTACATTCACAGCTATATATGTTAAATTAACATCTCTCTGCTCTGGCCACACACGCACACACACACACACATACTTGAACAAGAAATGCACACACTTTGTATGCAAGCAACCTCCGCTCTGCACTGCATTATTAACGTTGCTATGCAACTTGTACAGTAGCCTACATCCAACTAAACAGTCAATAATAATCTGTACTCACACACACTACATTTGTTCCACTGTGGCTTATTGAAATGAATGTGGCTTCTTGCAATTTGTACCAAGCTGGTCGGGTGGAACAAAAGTTCAGTCAACAAGCATGGAGCATGCTCTATTTGCCACGTGCACACGAATCCATTTGGCCCAAAAAAGGACAGTGATTTCCTGCGCTCGCGTTGTCATTTCAAAGAAGCAATGTTGCTTGTCCCACCGTGCCTTTTAGGGTCAAATAAATCATACCAAACTCATGATTTCTGGAACCGTATGAGTTGTTCCTTGAACTACTCGGGCTGTTAAACAGATTTACCACGGAGTTCAGAAAGTGATGCCAGCAATCATCAGTTTTATTGACTGAATCACAGAAGTGTTTTACTCATGTCTCTTAGATAGATGCTCTGCTCATGTGGCCACAGCAGTTTCCCTGATAAAACACTGATAATATACAGTACTGCACATACTCTTTTGAAACAAATGGGAATTAAGAAACTAATGTACTCTTCTGTTTTATTACCCCCGTTACTGGTGTTGTTGTTGTGTGACACAAATACTCAATGCCCAGTTAGAATTATTATGTATTTAACTTGTGTTGGCGCTCAGCAGGTAACGGGTACATATTTAAATAATTTATGTGCATGAATTAGTAATTTATACTCTAATTTGTGCACATAAATTAACTCAATAGGGGCAATATCTCATCCCACTAAATACATTTAAGGGGTTTAATCAGTGTTATTTATCTTCTTTTGGAAAGCTCCTTCTAGAGCCAAAGCCCACAGGCTTTTCACTTTTCACAGACTGACCAGATCTCCTGGTGACTAGAAAATTGAGGAGTGCCCTTTCAGATTTATTCTTTTTAAAGGTCTTATTTTAAGGTTTAATACAACTTTTTTGATGTGACATATACTTTATTATTATTTCATTAATTTAATGTATCAGTCAAACGTTTAAACACCCCTTGCCCATTTACTCATATGTATATTGGTTATAAAATGTGATTGTGATGCCTAAGAATCACTGAGTATGTGGATGTTGATTCTGTCATTCCTGCTCTTTTACCAGTTTGTCAGTTTGAAATGTTCCAAACGCCTATGGCATGGGCGAACAACATGCCTTTTATAACACAGTGATGTGGCAAATTGAGCCCTGAAGGGCAGTGGAAAAGAAGCGTGCACATGTTTTGTTTGCTTCAATGTGTGCTCCTATACAGTAGATTCCTTGCCGTGGGCATATGGCAGTATCTGTCATAACGCACCAGTGAATTAGAAGTTCACTCTTACCAGAAACCCTTGTATGTTAGCTTGTCCACACGATTTAAATGAATTGTAGTAAACTGAATCTTAGAAATACCCCTCAGACTAATCCAATACAACAGCGCCATGAGCGCCAGCCTCCACAATGACAGTTCATAGTTTACTGTCCCATCCAGTCTGCAAATGAATGCAGTGTCAGACACACTCTAATTTTCTCTGAGGAATCCTCATTAATCACAATACAGGCTCAATGACATCTTTGTGTACACAGCTTTGTAGGTTCCCTATGGAGTAGAACTGACTGACGATTTTCACATCTGGCTCAAACCTTTTGTGCCTGACAAAAAGAAAAAAAAAATGAAAAAAATTCTGAAGATAAATGAGCTGCAGTTGTGTGACATGCTCATGTGGAGACAAGAAACATGACATTTGTCCGATTGTTCATGTTTTCTGAATGATGGTAATATGCTTATTGTAAGCGGGTATACTCCATCATGGGTCTCCAACTCTGAGAGCCACAATGGGTGCAGGCTTTTCTTTTAACCAAGCACTAACACACCTGATTCTACTAATTAGGGTCTTAGCAAGGGCCCTAGTGGTTGATTAGTAGAATCAACTGTTTGGTTGGAACAAAACCCTGTACTTAGAGTGGCTCTCCAGAACCAGGGATGGAGACGCTGCTCTATATAGACTAAATACTTTCAAATCTAGGCTGAAAATTCATCTTTTCTCCAGCTGTAAACCTAAATCATTGATTCATATCAAATTCACTACCTGTACACGTATCTGTCTGTGTGTGTATATGTATACTGAGTGTGTATCTTACGTGTAATACTGTGAATCTTTCTCTATTTTTTGTTGTTTTTATAGCTACTGTAAAGTGTATCTATTGTTTGCAGGATGCCGTCTGAAAATCATTCAAGAGATTTGCGCTGCTTCTCCAGGTAAATTGCAGGCAAGAAATGTTCAGTACATATGTGAAGGTTAAAGAGGGAAGAATTGTAACATTACCTGTAAAATTATGATTTAACACGGGGTGATTTATGAGTGAATTAACACACCTTAATAAAAAATAAAATATATAAGATTTGTTTAACACACCATATTAATTTCCCTGAAACACAGCTTGTGCTTAATCCAAGCGCAAAACAAGACATTTACAATCCAATATCATGGGCTCTGGAGTAAATGGTTCTATTGTGCCGCCTATGTCTCAGAAGCTGTAGACTGACACAGCGTTTGGCACTGACAACCTCTCTAGCATTATGTACTGTAAGTGAATTAAACTAATGCACCCGTCTCCTTTCTGCTGCTGGACAGTATTTATTAGTCTGATCTACACCCATAAATCTTATTCTATGTCACAACTCCATCTTTTATGCTGCTGGCTGAGTGAAAAATGCAAGTGCTGTGCAATAACAGCTTGCTACTTGTCTGATGAACAGATATGTGCGACATATTATTTTCAAGTGTGTGGAGAAAGCTCTGTTGTGCTGTCAGTGTATGTCTTGACTCTACTTTGTTTTCATTAAAGATTTATTATTTTAACCTTGCAGGCTCCACTCGTGTATTAGCCCGAAAATAATGAAACCTGTTCTTCTCCCCTTCTTAATTACAGTCATGACCCTGACCTCATTTCAAATGTAAATCTTTATATTTTACAACAAAAAAAAATGTCACAATGACTGTTCCTGAAAACAATGCCACCAAGGCAAAATGTCCCATGGGTGGGGCAGTGTTATTTAACATGGTAAACAACTGTGTAAAACAAATGCTGGAGCATACAACCACGATGTGGAAAAGGTATATATATATATATATATATATATATATATATATATATATATATATATATATATATATATATATATATATATACTGACTGATCCATGAAAACAAAGCAGACCAAGCATTTCCCTTTGATGCATGGCAGTGTACAGCCCCATTATCTCTGCTGGGTAAGGATCACAGAGGCTCAACGTAAGTGAATATCCTTTCAGACAGGTGCACAGGAGTAGACATCATTGTTGGTTATCAACAATGTCTATAACCAGAAAGTTTCAGCACCAATCAGAAGCCGATCCCTGCTTCCAAATAAAGCCAGAACAGACTACATAAACATGTCCCTAATCTGGATTGAGCTCAAGGTGTTTAAAACATCAGGATAGATTTAAGACAGGATTCATGGTAAGTATCATGTTTGGTACTGGAGAACAATATTTGTTCACTGAGCAGAAATAGCACATTTAATTATTCCAGTCTGATATAGCTGACATTTGTAATATTTTACCCCTTGTATGAGCCTCTGTTATTTTACTTACTACTTATAGGCATGTGTTTTGGGTAAAAGGAACACTTTTAGTCTATAAACTACTGAAAACATTTCACCCAAATTATTATCACTTAATTATTAATTAAAATATTAGCATTCAATTTACAAAACTGGAGAGATTTCAAAATATGATATTCATAAATCCAATTAAAAATATTTACTTACTGAGCAATATTTAGTTTTTTAAGCAGAAGGTGAAATTATGTCCTGCCTTACAAAACATTTTCAAATCAAAACTGTAAATATTTTATCTCTTGAGCCCTGAAAGATGCTCATTAACTTTTCATTTCTGTGAAGAAACAGGAACTGGTCCATTTTTTGTCTTTTTGTTTTGTACAGTCATCCAGTGGGTCGCATTGGACCCATGTTTGACACCCCTGATTTACAAGCTTATGCTATGGTCATTAATTAAAGAAACAACAATAAGTTCATGAAAGCATTTTTCCTGATTTTTGCAACCAGTTCAGACCAAGGCAGTTGGTGCTGATTGGGGCTCAGATTAATACCTAGAACAATCATTGCCATAAGTTTGATGCAAGATACACTGAAGAGACCTGACTTCATACGGGGCCTCCTCAGTGAATCCTGAAGAGGCCCTGTACCTAGAGTGTTCTACTTATGATCAGCAGGTAAGCTGAATTCAACTCATACTGACAGTCTGCAGCCATCGCCTGGCTACAAACAAGCCACAAGGGAGTGGAATCAACCCTTTTGTCACTCAAACCCTGACAGAGTGTCACCAGTCCCCCAAGACTCCTGCCAGAACTTTAACCTTTCAGTTAGGCCCACCCCCATTGACCCAAAGCAAATAAAAAAGCTTAACACTCAATTGACATTTGATATGATCGCAGCAATATGACTGAGTATTAGATCTATTTGCTCAGAAACACTCAGTATGTTCATATGCACAGTTTATCAGACCATTTATTCAGGCTACTGTTCCTGTCCCAATATACGGTATATAAATATAGTTTATCTACAAAAGCAGGTATCTTATTTAGAAATCTTCAAAAATCAATCAAACCAAAGTTCATTGTCTTTGACCAAGGAAATATGGCATTATTACTATTATTGGAGCACAAAAGGAGCTCTCTCTCCCTCTCTCTCAGACAATTCAATTAATGTAGTTTTAATGGTAAGAACAAGTATAAATGTAATAATCATATTCCATGTTAAATTATTATTATATTATACATATATTATGTATACATAATACATATATTAAATACAGTAGTGTCTGATCAGAGAGAGAGTACCTCTCTCTCTCTCTCTCTCTCTCTCTCTCTCTCTCTCTATATATATATATATATATATATATATATATATATATATATATATATATATATATATATATATATATATATATATATATATATATATATGAAAGCCCTAACCCTTCTTTAGGTGTCATGTAAATGACTGTTTTGCAGTGTGATGTACTCTTCCCTTGTCATGTACTTCTGAAGGATGAATGCAGCAAAGCCTCTGCTCCTGCTGCATACATAAAACTATAATAAGCATCACCTCTGCAATGCAAGGTTAATAATACCACCCTTTAAGCATCACAGTGACGGGCCTCCTGATTATGATTGATCAGGTCCTTATCAAACCCCATTGTTTGACAAGAGACATTTGGCGAAGGTCTGCTGTGGAGCTAAAACAGTCCTTGGGGAGAGATCACAAGGTACAACTAACGCTTGGAAAACAACCAGGAAAAAAAAAAATCTATCAAGCAGTGTCATCTGCATCTCAATAAACTTCTTGGAAGTGGAAGTTAGAGTAATGAGAAACCATGGAGTTACAGAATTTTGATTGGCACTTTGACCTGGCAGGTATGTTAATCGCAGCATAGTCTTTGCGATTACAATCAGTCATCTGTGCCTCCTGCAGTGGTGATGGCAGATTTATGGAAATTAGGGCATCATAATCCTGATCAGGTTGTGTTGGCTTATTGTGTGCACAGAGCTCCACAAGCCCACAGTAATTGCCTCTAGCAATCTTCTAAATCTAGCTTGACATACCAGCAAATCCATGAGTCCCTGTTGCTTTTTAGTGGCGACCTTGAATCGGTGTCACCGTCTCGGAGTGGGCTTGTTCTGGATGTGGAGGAAATAGGGTGTTTAACTTAAGATTCTATTTGCATGTTCATTGCCATTTCTTTTGCATGTCCGAGAACACATGACCTGCAAAACTACACAGAAGTGATTTCCAGGTTGAGTGATAAACTGGAACCTCAGAACCTGTCAAACTCTCTTGTGAGATGAATGGAATGAAAGGGAGGGGCTGGAATTGGAGTCTTCAAAAGCCCACTAATTACCCTAAAACACTGATAACGCTCAAATCCTCCATTTTCTGGAGGCTATGCATAATGGTTTAACTCTTCATAATTGACCATAATTAGAAAATGATCTTAGATCTTTTGTGTAAGAAACCAGAGTATTTTGCCATTATGTTAAGTTTCAATGTCAAATAGTAGACACTAATTTGGTCTCACTTGATTTTTAGTGTGGATTAATCTTAATAGTGTGAATACAACTATGCTTTGTCATTGGTACAATGCAAAGATTGGTCTGGGTAACCCTTAATTTTATGGCTCCTTAAATACATATGAACTGCATTATATGAACTACTAGTTCACATGTAGAATATAAATTTCATATGTAGTTCATATAAGTGTTCATATATAGTTCAGAAATGTTTTCATATGTAGTTAATGCGTTCATATTTATTGTGTATTTATGTATGTAGTATGTATTTAAGTGAGTTGTGAATTTAATTGACCAGACCAGTCAATTGAAGGGAATCTTCTTCTGCAGTTCATATCTAGTTCATATGTATTTAAGTGATCAGACCTGTAAAATGAAGTGAGCCTAGTTCTACAGTAGTGTCATGGAGTTGTTAGCTAGTGTTTATCTTAAGCAAGCTAATATAAGTAAGATAACATAAGCAAGCTAACAGAGGCAAGCTAGCAGAAGCAAGCTATCTTTTGCTGCGGAATGGAAATAGGTCCTGCTCCAAGCTATGTGAATGGATGGCAGCAGGTCTAGACACTGGGGATTATCTACTTAGTTATAGAGGATGTAAATATTATCTTTTTCTTGAAATGTTCATTTTCTTCTTTTTTCTTGAATGTTGCAGAATGTTTATTACAGTCTGTATGTGTCTGGTCATATTTGTCTTGAATGTTTTATTATTTTACCTCCAAGGACCTGGCGTCTACATATGGGTACTCCCTGCATGCATGCCATGCAATTTCGGGTCTTAAGAGGTTGAATTAAATTTTAAAAAGCGTTTACATTTCTTCACTTATTTATGTGAAATCGAGCATCCGCAACACATTAGACTGAAAGTCATCAGCTAACATGGTCACATGGTTAACCCAAAAAACATAATGCTGCCTTCTTGGACATTGAAGAATAATCTTGCCCAGTGAAAAGCAGCATTTTACCTCAAGACTGCTCAGGATTGCTGGAATCAAGAAGAAGAAGAAGAAGGAGAACACATAGTTTGTAAGTTGGTTATATTAATAATAATAATAATAATAATAATAATAATAATAATAATAAACCCACACATGTGTGATTAGAACTGAGATTTAAATTGGATGAAGTTGCTGGGATTTAAGTGATGTAGATGAATTAATTTTTGTTGCTAATTCACTTCTCCAAATGTTCTCATTTGCCTCATTTGATGATGATAATTTTAATTGTTTTTACTGCATTGTTTGAGAACTTTCAGTTCAGTTGTTTCATGTCAGTGTCTGATAAATGCAAGCGAGGTACAGTCGTTGGCGTCGCAGTCTCAAACTAAAGCTCTCTTGTGCCTGGGGTTTCGGCTTTGGTGCAGTATCTACTGGCTACTGTGAAGTCAGTATGTAGTTTATAGTGTGTATAAGTATGTTTGTTTATGTCAGTGTGCGGCAAGCACATACAGTATCAGAGCAGTATTGGATGCTGTTGGTACCACGTTGCCATCATGCCTCCTAAGCATGATGAAAGAGCAGATGGAAAATTAACTCAACATGCCTTTGCCCCCCATAGATGTAAGCCTGTGTTGCAATACCCTGACAGCACCAAAGAGTCTCATGTGTATTACATGTAGGGGGGGTTCAGTCACTCATCTGTGACTCAATTACAAGGAATCCACATAGCAATCATATTTGCTGCTTGTAAATTGAATTAGAGGACAGGAATGAGAGCAGGTAAAAGGCAGGCACAAGAGGGCTCTTTGCTCATCAAGACTAATTGTGTCTCTGAGTGTCACAAAGGCTTGAATGGAGACAGCGTTGCTGTAATCAGTGGGCTGTGTGCTTGTTCATCAGCCCAGAACCTTTCTGCACAATTGGCTCCTCTGACTGAGCCTGTGACAACAGAAGAAACAGCAGCACATTGATTGCAGTATCAACAACCGTATAGCAGTGAAATACAGTAATTTTAGACGACACAATGGGCAGGAAAGTGTCCTGTGCTGAACGTCATATTGGCTGCTTGGCTGAGTGGGTACTGCAACAATAGTCAATGCTCTGAAACTGATAGCAACAAAACTATAAGGTTTTGTTGCCACATACCTGTCTTACTTAAAGGTGAATTGGGGCATTTTTCAACACAGACCCTATCTTTTTAGTGTCTATTGCAGTGATCAAAGCAGAAATGTCTAAATTTGGTCCAGTATTGAGGACAACAAATGTGGTCGGGGCCTCAATGGCCTAGTGTGTTAGTCTATCATCATGGTCGGGCACAGATTGTTATTATAGTGTTGTGTTCACGCCAAAAGAGACAAACATTTCTTTCAAACTCACCAACAGCAGCTGCAGGATTTGTGTGATTCCTGTTTTCCAGCTGGGAAGTGAAGGTGAAATTGAGAAATGTTTTTAATCCCAACAGTCACAAAAATAAACTCCATAATTAAACTATGGCGGCGTGAAACAACTTTGTATTATCCGGTGTGACTGGTGACTCTTCTAGTTTATTTTGGGCAAATGAAAAAATGTCTCAAGCACAGACCTGTTTATCAGCGACTTGGTTTCCAAACACATGCTCACTTCCTGCAACAACACAATTCTCACAAGACTTGTGGAGCTTCCTACAGTCACTGTTTGCCATTGATAACAATATGAGCCTGACAAAAATATTGCTTTTAGAAGCCTTCATCTGGCCAAATCATTATAGCATATCGGCTGTGGAGTGTGCAGGTGGTTCTAAGTCAATACTGGAGCAGGTTCTGCAATTTCTTCTCAGATACAGTAACTCTAATAGGCACTCAACAAGGGGTGGCCCAGTGGATGATGTACAAAGTGAAATGGGCCACTTCCTGTTTTTACAAAGAAATACAAAGTAAATCAGCATCTTTCAGGGCTCAAGGTATAAAATATTTCACCTACCGCTTAAAAAAACTAAATAATGTTCAGTGAGAAAATGTTTTGAATTGAAATGCATGCAGTAGAGCTGCAACAATTAGTGAATTAATTTATATTATTATTATACTATTACATTAATGGCCAACTATTTTGGTAATCAATTTGACTAATTTTTAAGAAGGACATGTCCAAATTCTGGTTCTAGCTTCTAAAATCTGATTATTTTGATGGTTTCTTTAGCCTTCTGTTATAATAAACTGATGATCTTTGGGTTGTGGACTGTTGGTTTGGACAAAAGAGACATTTTAGGCTGAATCTTCAGCTCAGTGATTGGCATTTTACACCATTTTATGAAACAAACCACTAATTGATTAATGGTTTCAATAATCAATAGATTATTTGACTATCAAATAATTATTTGACTGAATATGGAGTATCTGAAATGTCCCATTGTTGAAATTCTACTTTTTTCTTGTCATCGCACATTTTTTTGTAAATTGAAAATGAACTAATTGTGTAGATATCTACTAAACTAAACTAAACTTTGTCCATCTGCATAGAATGTTAGGAAAATAGGGTCCATGTTGAAAAATGCAGAAAATGTCCTTTAACTTGAATTCATCTTGCCACAAAACCAGACAAAATACCACTTCTTCCTCAGTCCATAGACTACTTTTATTTTTAGAAGTGCTATATATGCTTCGTTGGCTTGGTCACAGTAGGGGAAGAGCCCAAAGTAAACTCAGCACAAGGCTACAGACTGTAGAATGTGTATAAAGTCACTGGAGCAGGGTTTTCCCTAGCTGATGAAACAGACTGAGCTTTCTATAAAAAAAATGTAGTTCTACACTTGCTGCTGTGTTGTTCATGCTGACATTTTCTCCTGGTTAAGTCCAGAAGGTATTGGTTTACAGGCAAAAAAGATAATTTCACTGTCATCCAACATTCTTAATCTTCACTCTTTGGCCTTCTGTCTATTTTAAGGAATTTGTGTTAGCAGGGAAATAACTCATAAATATATACAGAGTGTGTTCACAACTCTTGGACAACACAAATATCCACAGCAGGAAGACTTACAGCCTGCAAGATTTCCCAGTGCTGTTCGTATTTACTCATGCATACTGTATACAGCAGTTTTGCAGTAAATGTGTAAAATCTGTAGTAAAACCATTAGCGTGGTTGCAGCAATATCATTCCGGGATTCTCCACTTTGAAACAGCATTTAATTTGACACAGCCATGTATGCATGTGGAGAGGTTGTGCATCACTGTGCTTGCAATTCCCCTGGCAACTCAAATGGCCAACAAGGTGGCAATAATCACATTAGAACCACTGAAGACTGGTAAAGCAGGCACACAGGCATATTCCGATAAGAGCAAAATGTGTCAAAATGGTAATAGAAACAGTCAGTCAGTCAGTCATTTTCTATACCTGCTTATTCCTCATTAGGGTCAAAGGGGTCTGCTGGAGCCTATCCCAGTGCATTACGGCGAGAAGCAGGGATACACCCCAGATGGTCGCCAGCCTATCGCAGGGCACACACACCATTCACTCACACATTCACACCTACGGGCAACTTAGATTCACCTATTAACCTCAGCATGTTTTTGGACTGTAGGAGGAAGCCGGAGTACCCGGTGAAAACCCACGCAGAAAGGTCCCAGACCCAGGACCCAGGAGGTCTTGAAGCTGCAACCTTCTTACTGTGAGGCAATAGCGCTAACCCCTGCTCCACCGTGTCGCCCCCATTAAAATTAATATAATATATATGTATTCCCTTTATTGTTTTCTGGCCAGTTATTATCAATGTAAGTGCACAATCATGAACTGCAGAGTAAAAAGAATCTGGAAGAAACTGTCTGACCTTAATCGGAATATAGACATGCAAAGTACTTTTAAAGTTGATAGTTTTCTCTTCACAAGATTAAGTCTAAATCCAGGTCAGATCTTTTTGAAAATCTCTTTCAGAAAAGAATGGGCACTGAACTATAATTTTCTCAACCATTTACACTAAATGTGCCACACAATTTCAGAGTATTTTGTACAGATATTGGCACATTCTAGCTTTTTATTCTCTACACATCCTTTGGAGTCAGAACCTCAGTTCCTTCAGACCTACCTTCCACCGTGGCAACTTCACAGCAGCAACTAGTTTCCTATTACAAAGCGTCAGTACTGATGCTCCTAGTATAATGTTTTACATTATTAACAGGATCAAATTATGGTTACAGTTAAGACCAGAGGTGTGATCTGTCTGCTGGCCCCTGTGGTATGATGTACATGGGTAAAAGCAACCATCATAGTTCTCTCTAATGTGAAAACATATACACATTTGCTGCTAATAAAGCTAAATAACACTGTTGATTCTTTACCTCATGTAGGCATTGAAAAAGTTGCTGAAGTTGTGTTTTATAGTTCTTAGATTAAGTATATAAGATATATTAACTGATTGACATCTATTTTGATATAATAACGGATTTTATTTATGAAGCGCTTTTCAAAATATTCAAACACTTTACAAAAATGCACTAGATAGCCTTTAATTGTCCCAAAGGGAAATTTGTTTTTACAATTTCTCACCAACAGTACAACACAGCACTGAGCACCGAACATTGCCCAACATTAAAGCAGAATATAAATGCACACACATAAAAAAGACACAGAAAAGAACACAAAAAATAAATAAATACAGCAATAAAAAGGAAATACAAAATTCAACATTAACATTAGATTAGACTTTATTGATCTCACAGTGGGGAAATGTGCGCGTTAACACAGCTCAAGAACAGTGCAGATATAATAGATACATGTATAAAGCACAGAATGAGTGATGTAATAATTAAAAATTACAACTTAAACAATAAAAGCTATATCCTATAATTATGCATTTTATATCATGCTGTATTCCTGGTATGTTTTTGTATTATAAACATGTTTCTAGCGTGATAATTGATATGATATGGTTATTTGTGTCATTTTTTAACTGCTTTAATTATGTGAGGATTCTGTTATGGTTTCTCCCTGATCATATGGAGACCACTCACCTAATGAGGTAAATATGTTTAATTAGCCTGAGTGCCATCACCTGTGCATAAGTGATCACATGGAAACTACTCATGTAATGAGTCAGGTGTCTCTAATGACCTTGAATAACATCACCTGTGTATATGCTGTGATGGCAGATTACTGTGTTGAAGGCTCACATCTGAAAATAGTTTTTTAGTCTCATCAGTCATGATACTGAACCTCTATGTAAGCTGAATATGCAATAAGTACAATTCAATCTGCATTAACTCAAGGTGAACTTAAGCAAACATCTGCCTATGTACACGTGAGATACAGAGCAGATACAAACCAACATTCAGCATTCATTTGAAGTCTGCTATTCACTGGCCTTTAGTTGTTTTGCTCTATAATTCTTTGATATCTGATATAATTCCATATGGTCTGACTGAAAACCGTACCATACACATCCTGCTTTACATCACTGAAGCTACTGCTTTTCAATTCAATTCAATGTGCTTCACAAAATTCAGCCCAAAGTGACTCAGACATCCCCAAGCTTTTGTAATTTGATTGTTATGTTACCAAGTTGACCCATTACTTTGATTATGTAATTGTATTTATTCTTATTTTTGGAAGCTATATATATATATATATATATTTAAGTAGCTCGAGCTACTGGTCATTCACTGACTCCTTTAATGTACAAAAAAACAGACTTTACAGCATTTCTCTATGAGGGATTTATTTCAGAATGGTGTTGAATTCTCAGAGGAGAAGGCTGGTAAAAAAAAACAAACAGACTGGGTCCGCTGAGCTGAGGAAGACAATGAATACTGAGGGACTGTATTTTCTGATGTGCATCTCTGTGCATTTCACAATGAGAAAAGCCTGTTTAATGATTTTCCCTGTTCCATATCTCTGTAAATCAAGTTCAGCTTTTCCATATAGCCTACCATCCTCAATCAGCAGCTTTCTAATGTAGAAATTTAGTGAAAAACTACCTTTTTAGTATTATATTGACCATTTATTCTACTGTATACTAGTTATGATTGTTGATATAAATCATATAAATCATGCTTTGTGTTTATAGTGTAAAATATGGGACTATTTTATATTGCGAACATTACTGATGTAATCAAACTTTTAAAGCATCAGAAAAAGTTTTATAGTTGTTTAGTGGGGCTACACTCCTGTGGTCTGAGAGAACAATGAATGCGATTCAATTACATGAGTAAATAAGTTGGAAAAAAGCCAAAGCATGAACAGCTGCTGCATTTCACAAAAGCATATTTTCAGCAGGGATATGAAGAGAGAGGACGACTTTGTTTGTAGTTTTAAAGGGAAACTGCTTTTAATACATTTGTGGATCTACAAAACACAGAATCTAAGCAAGGTAAAGTGAAAACCGTTATTTCCAAGATGTTAAAAGGCAGTCACAAAACCTGTAGATCATAAA
Organism: Lepturacanthus savala; assembly: GCA_030544235.1. Taxonomy (NCBI): domain Eukaryota; kingdom Metazoa; phylum Chordata; class Actinopteri; order Scombriformes; family Trichiuridae; genus Lepturacanthus; species Lepturacanthus savala. The sequence continues at coordinate 21,891,897 of CM060470.1, forward strand.
TATAATATTAGAAGTAGAGCAGTTGAACTTTAAACTATTAATATTGCTCAGTAATATTTTATTGACATTACTGGCAAAATAATGGCATGTATGTGTCTGTTGATATAAAAAATGTGTCCTGAATGGATAATTATTTGAATTATTCAGATTGTTGCTTTACAGTTAAGTCATACATTTAGTTTTCACTTTCTGGAGAAATCCACGAATTATTAATGTCTTTCCTTGTGGAAATGTGTTTTCCTTGTGATTCTGTCAGTTGAATGTTTGAATTTCCCTGTGCAGAAGGATGTATGTATGTGCCAAGTTAGGATCATATTGTAGGATATAATACTGACCTTGTTTTCCTGGATATTCAATGGTACCAATGTATTCGGCTAAAGGAAAAAGTCATAAACAGTATAGGAACTCAGTCATTTTCTATACCTGCTTATTCCTCATTAGGGTCGCAGGGGTCTGGTGGAGCCAATGCCAGCACATTACGCTGAGAGGCAGGGATACACCCCAGATGGTCGCCAGCCAATCATGGGGCACACACACCATTCACTCACACATTCACACCTACGGGCAATTTAGAGTCTCCAATTAACCTCAGCATGTTTTTGGACTGTGGGAGCAAGCCCACGCAGACACGGGGAGAACATGCAAACTCCACACAGAAAGGTCCCAGACCCAGGACCAACGAGGTCTTGAACCTGCGACCTTCTTGCTGTGAGGCAACAGCGCTAACCCCTGCAGCACCGTCCCATTAGAGTTAATATAATATACATGTATTCGCTTTATTGTTTTCTGGGCAGTTACCAGTTATTATCAATGTAAGTGCACAATCATGAACTGCAGAGTAAAAAGAATCTGGAAGAAACTGTCTGACCTTAACTGGAATATAGACATGCAAAGTACTTTTAAAGTTGATCGTTTTCTGAATACTGAGGCACTGTATTTTCTGATGTGCATCTCTGTGCATTTCACAGTGAGAAACTAGAATAGACCGAAATGACAGTGAAAATAGCACTTTGTGCTACATTTTACATGTATGAAAAGTGCTTGATAAATAAAGATTGATTGCTCGATTGATTGATTTACTCAAGTGTGATGTAGAAAATTACAGCCCCAGTGCACATGCACTGAGAATGGAAAGAAAAAGTGATGTAGGTGACATCTTGTCATGCTGGTAAACTTTTAAAATGAAGAATTTATAAGAAAATATTTCTTTGTAGATCCTGGATTTTTCAATGAAGAAGAATGATATACATTATTATTCCAAGCAGATTATTTTTTTATATTTTATAGGTCCAATGGGGATTTATAAGTAGTAGCTTTCTGCTGTAAAGCATTGTTGGTCTTTAATACGTCTAATCTGAATTCAATCCCCCAAAAACTCACTTTTTACCAAAATGAAAACAATATCAGCCTTTAATCAAATGTTCAAGGCATCTACTTTTCTTTTGCATTTTCCTGAGTGTATATAAAAGAGTCAGTTATAATAATTATTTTTGTTACAGAGGAATTTAGGGATTGGTGGCAAATGGTAGATTCTAGTGTGCATGATAGGCATTTAGTGGACAGGCTTTGTTTTCTCCAGGTATTAAGAAATACCTGTTCTGAACACGTTCTGACACGTTTCCAATGGCCACTGCTGTGTGGGGCAGTCGTTTTGAATGTTCAAAATCCATTGTTCTCTCCTGATTTGCATAAAGCCCTCAAATATGGTGAAAGCTAAACCTATAATTACTCTGGTATACAGTCGCTGATGGAATGTCCTAAGCCAATGCTTTACATATCTGGATTTTCTTTCGGTTGCTGATAAATATTCATATTGTGTCTTTGCACCCTGGCCTGCAAAGACATGACAAGTTTTGAAGTTCTATAAGAATTCTAAAACTTCAATTAGAGACAAATGTTGATCGATGGATGTCAAGCCAAAGTCTACCTCTCAAATCAGAACAGACTGGCTTGTATGATGGCATTCATTTGATTTAGGAAATATTACAATAGCTACTGTCAAGAAATATAAATGGATACACTGCTACAATCATATTTTACCAGAACACTAATCCTCTTTTGTGCATATGCAGTAAGGATGGCAAATAAAGCAGGACAGATGGTTGGGAGCAAATAAATAGAAATGAGAGGAAAAAAGATGATCTGTTGATCTTTTGTATATATATATATATATATATATATATATACAAAAGATCAACCTTGTAAATAAAGCAAAAGTTTATGAGCGTGTTTCTAACCACTGAGACAATTGAATAATCTCGTGACAAGTGAAGATTCTGAGAATTCTCAGAGCTCCTAACTAACCAGAAGCTGGATAAAAAAAACAGACTTGGGGATAGAAAGGACTGTGAAAACAACAGACCTAATCATAGAATCTAATTTATAAAGATTCTAAACTATTATTTATGAATAATAGTTTACATAAAAAGAATCAAGATTCAAAGTGTTTATTGTCATGCACACATAAAAAGAACATCTGTTAAATAAATAGTAAGCCACACTACAATTATCCTACAAAATGTTTGAAAACTCATGTTCATTTGCACAGTATCACATGCTGATAGTTTTATTTATTTGCTTACATTTTTTTTTTACATACTAGTGATTTTAGCACTTGGTAAAACAGAGAGAGGAAGGAGACAAACAGGGAAAGCAGGGAAAATGCAAAGTGCACAGCCGGAGTCATGAGATGAAGAATTTCTCTTTGTTAGAGTTTTGACTTTGAGTAAGTTTAGGCTTGCTGTAAAAAACAATACAAAGCTGTAACAGGCATTACGTTAATAATCAAGCAGTCTAGAAATGCTAATATCAGGTAAGACAGGGGATATTTACAAGGCCGCTAAGGTTTTGGAGGCCCTAAGTTCAGCTTGTAGGGAGGCTCCTGCCCACCGAACTCCTGGAAGCTCATGAAATTTACAGTTGAAAATAAGTCTTATATAGACATGTAGATATCAAACAATGAACTTTTATTATACAATAATATACTGTATGTTAAATAATAAATCAGAGAGAGCAACAACACAATACATTTTTTTTTTCCAATCTTAATTTTGGAGGCCCCCTCCACTAGTTGGGGCCCTACGCTGGCTGTGTAGTCTGCATGTACGGAGCGGCGCGCCTGGATATTTATGGTAAATAATGTAACATCTAGTCCATTGTATTTTGTTATACTTTTCTGCTTTTGTGCATTTTAGCTATTTCCTGTTTTCTTTTAACTTTTATTTCAGGTCCCTTCACTTCCTGCTCCCCTGTATTTCAAACCTGTTTGATTAGTTTGTCACACCTATATCCTATTACCTCCCCTATTTTTGTCTTTACCAGTTCCTTTTATCAGTCTCTGTGAGCATTCCAGCCAGCCTTAGGCCTAGTCCACATGAACACAGGTATTTTTTAAACCAAAATTTTTGGACTCTCGCTCTCACTCCAGACTCTCTTCAACTCACAAGCTCTAAACTCTCTCCTGGGCTCCTGCTCATCAGCAGAACACCACTCTGTAGCAGGAGAAGCTGCAGGACAGAAGCCTTCAGCAGCCTTTCAGTGTCTCACGGACCTGCAAGTGACCAAGGACTCAACGACGTCCAGCCAGCACCACTGAAGAAACTCAGGCCTGGTTCTACAACCAGAGCCAAGGATTAACAAAGAGCAACACAACCCACATGACGGATCTACTCCTCAACGAACACCACAGCTGCAACAACATCTCCAGCTACTCAAGGAAGCAGAACCAGAGAGCAACACTTCTTCTTCCTTTCCACTGGTAACATGACTTGGGCAAAACAGAACATTAACAAACATGGTTAAGCAAGACTGTTGAACTTTGTTAATGTGATGAGCTCATAGGCTACAGTTCACTGTGTTTTAGGTTCATAAGAAGGTTTAGTTTGATGTTAGTGTCCCAACCTGCATGATACTAACCATTCTTTAACATGATACATTGAAACACACACAAAGTGGCATTAAGCCCCCCCACACACACACACACACACACACACAGACACTCATACACACATTAACACGGTCGGCCATTTTCCCTTTGTTCTTAACAGACAAAGAGCCCCACATGGCCTGGACTACATAGAACAGCCACCACGGCAGCCATCTTTGTAGTCCCCCCCCCCACAGATACGCACACGCACGCACGCACACACACACAGCATCCATCCACGCACATTCACATGTACATAAATCCATTTAGTTAGATTGTTTGTTGTGTGTTTTTACTTTTGTATTTTTGTGAATAAATGCTTTTGAGTCATACAAGAATTATGCTGCCCTCTAGCAGAGTCTGCAGAGTCTGGGGGATCAGTGGTGGACTCGCCTATCTCTGGGGCTGAGATCGCCGAGGTAGTCAAAAAGCTCCTCGGCGGCAAGGCCCCGGGGGTGGATGAGATTCGCCCTGAGTTCCTCAAGGCTCTGGATGTTGTAGGGCTGTCTTGGTTGACACGTCTCTGCAACATCGCGTGGACATCGGGGGCAGTGCCTCTGGACTGGCAAACCGGGGTGGTGGTTCCCCTTTATAAAAGGGGGGACCAGAGGGTGTGTTCCAACTATAGAGGGATCACACTCCTCAGCCTCCCTGGGAAAGTCTATTCGGGGGTACTGGAGAGGAGGGTCCGTAAGATAGTCGAACCTCGGATTCAGGAGGAGCAGTGTGGTTTTCGTCCTGGTCGTGGAACTGTGGACCAGCTCTATACCCTTAGCAGGGTGCTTGAGGGTGCATGGGAGTTCGCCCAACCAGTCTACATGTGTTTTGTGGATCTGGAGAAGGCGTTTGACCGTGTCCCTCGGGCAGTCCTGTGGGGGGTGCTCCGGGAGTATGGGGTCCCGGACCCGTTGACACGGGCTGTCCGGTCCCTGTACTCTCGGTGCCAGAGCTTGGTCCACATTGCCGGTAATAAGACGAACTTGTTTCCAGTGGGGGTTGGACTCCGTCAGGGCTGCCCTTTGTCACCGATTCTGTTCATAACTTTTATGGACAGAATTTCTAGGCGCAGCCAGGGCGTCGAGGGGCTGCGGTTTGGTGGCCTCAGGATTGGGTCGTTGCTATTTGCGGACGATCTGGTCCTGTTGGCTTCATCGAGCCGTGACCTTCAGCTCTCACTGGAGCAGTTCGCAGCCGAGTGTGAAGCGGCTGGGATGAAAATCAGCACCTCCAAATCCGAGGCCATGGTTCTGGACCGGAAAAGGGTGGAGTGCCGACTCCAGGTCGGGGATGAGATCCTGCCTCAAGTGGAGGAGTTCAAGTATCTCGGGGTCTTGTTCACGAGTGGGGGGAGGATGGAGCGAGAGATTGACCGGCGGATCGGTGCGGCGTCTGCAGTGATGCGGGCCCTGCATCGGTCCGTCGTGGTAAAGAAGGAGCTGAGCCGAAAGGCGAAGCTCCTGATTTACCAGTCAGTCTACGTTCCTACCCTCACCTATGGTCACGAGCTTTGGGTAGTGACCGAAAGAACGAGATCGCGAATACAAGCGGCCGAAATGGGTTTCCTTCGCCGGGTGGCTGGGCTCTCCCTTAGAGATAGGGTGAGAAGCTCGGTCATCCGCGAGGAGCTCAGAGTAGAACCGCTGCTCCTCCACATCGAGAGGAGCCAGTTGAGGTGGCTCGGGCATCTAGTGAGGATGCCTCCTGGACGCCTCCCTGGTGAGGTGTTCCGGGCACGTCCCTCCGGGCGGCGGCCCCGGGGAAGACCCAGGACACGCTGGAGAGACTATGTCTCTCGGGTGGTCTGGGAACGCCTTGGGGTCCCCCCGGAAGAGCTGGAGGAAGTAGCTGGGGAGAGGGAAGTCTGGGCTTCCCTGCTGAAGCTGCTGCCCCCGCGACCCGATTACGGATAAGCGGAAGAAGACGAGACGAGACGAGAAGAATTATGCTGCCCTCTACTTTAGAACTCTGAATCCTTCAACTATTAATAGCTATTAATATAATGATCCTGGTTTCTATTATTAAGTTAATTGTTAATCAGACATCCAAATTAATAGTTTATTACAATTCATGAGACTGAATCAGAGAATTGACTATCTTTTCCTCTCAACCGAGAGGTGGTGCCCTGAAATTCTAAAACTTTTAATGAATACATAATTATTTCTAATAATCATTGATTCTTTCCGATAGTCAATTCCACCTGAAGAATTAGTGCAAGACACAACATTTATGGCTGCTGAGGCTAAATAAATCACACATTTTATTTGGTATCAGCGTAGCCAACATTTTTATCATACTCCATGTGAGACTAAATAAACCACATTTTATTTGGTATCAGCGTGGCACAACAGCTTGAAATCTCTCCAAAGTATTTTAGAAAAAGGGTCAAGTGGGAGGAGAATACGATATCGGACTATATAGTAGGCTATACGATGAAAACCCCAAAGACAAAGAAGAAGTAGAAGGACACTCACTACATCTCTCTAGCGTTGAGTCCTGCTTTTGGGTGCTACCTCGAGTGCAGCCTTAACAATGAAGCAGGAAAACTGCAAGAAAAACATTATACTCACTCTTAAGCTACAATGGTAGCAGACACCACTGATAAAAACAGATTTAAGGTAAAGGAAATTCAAGTGCAAACATGGAAGGTCTCAGGCAGACCTTTACTTCAGTTTTGCATTTATTCTCATGTAAATGTAGAGAACTTGCAAATTGCAGCATTATTGTTTTTGAGGGCTAGACTAATGGAGGTTTTTTCAACGGTAGTGCAGTGCACTAAAAGGTTAAAGCATTTAACACAACTGTAGAAAAAACTGCAATTAGTCGGCTCTCAGACGAATCTGTAATCAGATGCATGAGTTCTAAACTTGTGGCAGAACATATGGAAGCTTTGTGCTGTTAATAACAGTCATTTGTCACTGTCTGCTTGATGACACTTTCTTAATATCCAATGAATGTATTTATGAGTTTATGCGCATTTTTGAGGCACTGGGCCATGGAATTTATGGGGTATAATTGCAATTCATATGCATTCTTCATAAGTTGCTGAACAAGGTCACTGAGGGGTTATAGAAAATATGAGTTTGGAACAGTGCAATGCTCTTTTAGAAGCATAGCATTTTAAAGTTTTACATATAACCCACCCAACAGCTGCCTATAATCATTGAAGGGAATTACTAATTAATAAAAGAACTATAAAGTTATCCTCCGCTACAATTCAGAAGGGAATATTTTAATATTTTGTTGTACTTTGTATACCACTCATTTCATAGGCACTTAATAACAAGAAGAATAAAAAATGGTTAGGATTAGATTACCAATGCAATTAAAGTAATAAAGTTAATAAAGTAGGCAGTTATTCTGCATTTATTTTTATGTAAATACATTTTGCTGATAATACGTATATACTTTCATATGTTAACAAATTAATAAACATATTTTCTATGCTATGCTATTGCTTTGTTTAAGCAGATCATTTAAATAAATAAACAAAAAGAAATTTTGTGATTTGTATTTCTCTCTTGTTAGATGCTTCTTGGCAACCGATTTTATACTATTGGAAAGCCTGTTTATCTCCATTTTAAATGGTTTCCCATTTGTAAGGAACATGCATTTGTGAGATGAGGAGCACAGCTGAGTCTGTGGGTTGTGCGCATGAAAAATTTGCCAAATCATCTCCGCCTGTGCCAAACAGCTTATTCTGCTGTTGCTCTTGACTCTTGTTCTGAGCTTCCGGTGCCTCCAGGTGCTGCCAATCAGGCGTCTGATTGGCAGCAAGTAGGAAAAGGCTGCATGCAGCCAAGCTCCGGGTTCATAGGGCTTCGTCATCAGGCCTGTTTGTGCTGGTGTCTGCAACATCTGCACTGGAACATGTGGAGGAACAAAGTGGTCAAAGTGTGAAGAAAACGGCAGAACGCTGTGCATTGTGATGGTGTGGAACGGAATTCCCATCACTGGAAAAATGAGGCATGCCATCATTATGCTTGGGATCCAATGGCTGCGCACTGACAGGTCATTTTTATAGGACACACTGAGTATGTCACTGTCATGCACAGAGGTGAGGTAACTGTATTTTCCGCAGATTCCTTCACTTTGTAAATCAACATTTCTTTAATAAATTTTTGAAGAAAACAATTGAAGCCTTAATAACTGCTGCTTGTAGCCAGTAACCAGTAGCTATAACTTTAATGCCACAGTAGTAGCTGTTATGGATGTTATAGGAAGTTAGCCAGTAATTATGACTTACTACAACACTGCCGTCTTGCCCTCCTGGTGACCCCTGGGATTTGCACACTGCAAAATATGACCAGATATAGAAATCCATCCGGGTACTGTTTGCCTACCTGCTACTAAGGTATTTGGATGTTCTTGATAGTGAATTCCTAATTTTTGCCTACTACAGAGGCAGGTAGTAGCCGGTTGTGGATGTACACATGCTATAATGTAAATTAGGTTTATCTAGATGTTTATTTTACTTGTATGTGGTTTCATGTGTGTTATATAAAATGAGCACAGTAATGTTTCAAATTACAATTATAAAAATTACTTTATGTATTACTTAACATATTGCCACATTGTTCAACTACAGACTTTTTCAATGTTTTTTCTTTTCTTTTTCAACATAGTTTTGTGTTGGAGCTCTGTAGCAGTGCAAAAAATAGACCAGATGTGAAGAACTAGCATATCTCCACAGTCCGGGAACAAACTCCATCTTCCAAGATGACAGCGTTGCCCCCACAGAGAAATGGATTCATCAGACTGCTTCCAGAATTTGGGCAGTTTAGAGAGAATGGAACAAGTGAGACAGACCTCATCACAATTGAACATCTGTGGGATCAGCCTGGACCTGCTGCCCAACACAAACACGTTGGCTGACAAGTCCTGGTAGAAGAGTGGAATCCCACAGCGGTGCGATAGCAGGCTGGTGACCAGCACAAGGAGGAGGAACCAGGCTGTTTGGCTGTGTTTGATTCTTCCACATGCTACCAGGATTTTTTTTTTTTTTTAACAGAGCCATAAAAGTTATTCATCAAGGCCTAAATCTTATTTTTTCCTTGTTACTGACAGACTTCCATCATTCAATCCACAAACAAGAAGATGTTTGGCACTAGTAGAGGAGATTTGGCAAATTGTACACGAACATAACAAATGAGTACCCATTTAAAAGGGAAATAAATAGGCTTTTCAATAATATAAAATTCACTGCCAAGAAACATTGTTACAACAGAGAAATAATCCACCAAACAATACATTTCCAACATTTTTGTTCAATGATTACTTCTTCTTCTATATCTGATTTTCAGTAGATCTTCATTTTGACCTCAAATTTATCTTTAAAACAATAACCCCCACAGACAGAGATTTATCAGAAAAAGGCCTGGCCATTCTTTTTGCAGCATCCACACAGAAATGTTGCAGAGAAGGGCCATGAAATAATAACAAAAAAAGAGTAAATCCCCAGGCCAACAGCCATGTCTACATTCTAGCTCAACAATCTTCGACTCTGATCTCCAGATTCCAGTTGCTGCTGGTGATGCTGGACTATCAGGGCTGCCATAGTCTCAAATGATTGGCTTTTCATTTCATCTTTCTGATGGTTGTGGAAAATCTGTTCTGCTCTGAGGAAATTCAGATATTTAATTGTGAGTCAGACTTCAATCTCCCACAAATGCTCAAATTCACTCACAATCTATGCATATGTGTTTACATTCAGGTATGTGTCACTCTTTTTTTATAATACGATGAACAAGAAAATGCATCCAATGGCTCACACATGCTTTTAAAGTGTCTAAATTTCACTCTGTGAAGGCAAATAACTATTTTCTTGTCAAAGTCATTATACACCTGCAATTATATTTACTGCATTTAAAGCACAAACTGGATAGTAAACCATCTTTATGCCATATAAATGTCCAGGGTGGTTATACATTCACTTATGGCAAAAAAAAACTAACAAATCAAGCAGGCTCATTGTATAAATAGACAATATTGCTCTGTTAATGTGACAGGCAGCAGAGAGCCAGCAAGTCGGAATGAGAGAAGGAGCTAAAGGAAGTACTGTAGCTGATTGACAACGTGAGAAGTTGTTTATCGTGAGCCTGCAGATGGGACTGCTACAGCACTGGAGGGCAGCCGCTCTCTTATGCTGGTCAGGTAGCACCTTCCATCTCCTAAGCTGTCAGCACGGACAAGCTAAACACAGGCCTTTTTGACATCAGCATTTTACATCGCTCATTCCCTCTGACAACTCCAATCGAAAGGAGGCCTGACATGGTGTCATTCCCAGTAGGGCCCCCTAGCTACCTATGTGCAGTGCTTACAGTTTGAGAAAGAGAGATCAATGCTTTCTGACAGTTTTGTTTCTCCCAGGTATGGAGAGAAAAAAAATGTCACATTTGGCATTTCAACCCAGTATCACAGCAGTTCACAAAAAAGTCACAAAATGCATTTATTTGTGTAGTGCTATATGGACATGGATTTTCCAATTTTCGTTCAAACTGGGTTCCAATTGTAAAATCGTCTGGGTTATTTTTTTCTGTCAGTCAAGACTCGGGAGCTCTCACATCGCCTCTATTGGCAGGAACCTGCTTTCTACTGTGCAGTTGCTGCCTCATTCAAAACTGGATCCAGAGGTTCCGGTTTATGCTGCAGCATTCCTGTTTAGCAACAGCGTCATTACATTATTACATTATTATACACATTATCCTGTGACCCAGACAATTTAATATTTTACATGAAGTCACACTTTTATTTACTATCATGAGTTGTAAAATTAATTGAAAATTTTATTAGCCTTCTAATACGGGCAACACGGTGGGGCAGGGGTTAGCGCTGTTGCCTCACAGCAAGAAGGTCACAGGTTCAAGATCTCCTTGGTCCTTGGTCTGGGACCTTTCTGTGTGGAGTTTGCATGTTCTCCCTTGGGTTTTGGGTCTGCGTGGGTTTTCACCGGGTACTCCGGCTTCCTCCCACAGTCCAAATTAGGTTGATTGAGGTTAATTGGTGACTCCAAATTGCCTGTAGGTGTGAATGTGTGAGTGAATGGTGTGTGTGCCCCACGATTGGCTGGCGGCCACCTGGGGTGTATCCCTGCCTCTTGCCGTAATGCGCTAGGATTGGCTCCAGCAGACCCCTGCGACCCTAATGAGGACTAAGCGGGTATAGAAGATGAGATGAGCCTTCTAATGCAATGAGTTGAATATGAATATGTTGTACCATTAGAACACTGGAGTGATAGTTGCTGGAAATGGTCCTCTATACATCTATGTAGATATCGCACCAAAAACAAGACATTTGCAGCTAGAATAGTCATTTACCAAATTTGGAATGTATAGAGTGTATTTCTGATTAGTTTAAAGTTATCTTTATTGAAAAAAACAGTACTTTCAAAAATAAGGACATTTGAACCACACTTTTGAACCGTAGTTTATGTAAATTAAGACTTCTACATTTTTGACTATTTACTTACTTTATTCTTACTATTTAACACTAATGCCTTCATCTGTTATTTATTTATCTGTTTATATTATTTAACAACAAATAGAGAGCTGAGGTATTTTAGATGCCAATTTGGCACAAACTTGGCCAATAGAGCTGATCCTGATGCATTTTTAGGCATTAACTTTAGCATTTTAGTTATTTAATTCATCTTCTTTTGGCATTGTGGGTTTATAGCTAAGTGCAAATATAGCATTTTCTGGAGCACAGGCTGGTTCCATTTCCCCTTTAGACTGGAACATTTACAGTAAGTGATATGGACCCAGACTCATTTGGGTTAAAATGATCATGTGAAACATAGTGTAGGTTATAATGTCCATAAACTTAGGCTAACTTTGCTGTTGTGGCAAAAGTAAATACCAGCAACAATTGGAATTTGGTTTGTTCAGATTCTGATCTCATTATTACTAGATAAGTATCAGTTTGTTTCCTTTGGTGAATGCAGTGTGCTTCCATATGAAAAAGAAAATGTGTCAAAAGATTTTCCTGTTTGTGGCTGGCTGAATTGAAGACAACAACATACATTTTATACATTGCTCTGTCTTTTGTCTCACATCAACAGAAGTAGAGAAAGCAATACTTCAGCTCGTCTGTGATCGGTTTACCCATCAGTTCAGTGAAAACAAATTTCCCTTCAATAAGTTGACTCCCAAGGCGTAATAGAACAGGAATAGGAGGCCTTTTCTGTGGGGCAGCTGGGATGATTTCAATGAACACCCAGAATGGAATCCATCTGGGGCATCCCGGAGTGGCTGGAGGAAGCAAACGGCCCTCAGGCCCCCCGATGATTAGCTGGATCATTTCCCAGAAAGAAAGGAGAGGGAAAGATGACAGAGGGGGAAAGTCAGAGAGAGGAAAGAAATCATCTGGCTCAGATTCGGGCATTAGTTGGACGCCTCTGAAAAAGAAACCTGGGGGGGGAAGCTTCATCTGTTTAAAGTTTCTTTAAGCTTCACTGCCTCTTTGTTTTATTTGGATCTTGATGTTCTCTTTACACTTGAGAGAGCAACAAGCAGACAATGCAGGCTGGTACTTTGAAACCTATTTGCAAGATGCACTTTGACAAACAGGAATCTACACATTTAGGTATAGTTATGTGGTTGATGTTTTTGACAACTACTAAAAGTAGATTCCCCTTTTGTTTGTATTGTGCATGTGCAGACACTATAAACATCCCCTCACAGGTTTCACACAGTTTTACTGATCAACAGATGGTGATAACCCACAAAGAAGAGTAGCATTGTGCCAATAAAGGCAGGGAGACTGCTGCAGCCAAAATATTGGCTGTGTAATTAATGAATAGACAGGGGAAAAAAACATTCATGCATTTATTCATCACATTTGCAAATTCTGATGAATTAGCAATGATCGGTAATCACAGAATCGTTAAATTTTAACATACACTTAATCACGATACACAGAACACATCAATAATAAAATAAAACTTAGGAGATTGTTTTCCAGGTTGATACGTTGCAAACAATGAAATCAGGTAAAATATATTGATTTTGGGACAATTAGTCCAATATTGAGTAGAATTAACTTAAAATCTGCCAAAGAAATAAGTTTAAGATAATTCTACTATTAATTAGTGAACTTACTGTCAGAAACTCAAGATACTTTTTTTTTCATTTTTGCAGTGTATAATTTGTAAAAAACAAAGACAAAACAACTCCTGAGTAGGTGTGTATAGGGTGGAGATTAGTGTCATTAAAATATATTATTCTTTAATTACCTTGTCAGTCTTTGGGGTCTTAAAAACTCCTATTTAATTTTTCACAATTAAAAACAGCAGTCTGCTTTTTTATATTGCACAGCTCAGTGGTTCATAGATACAGTGGGAAAAAAAGACAGCATAGCCTAATATTAAAGATAACACACAGTGCATGAAGATGATGCCGTTATAATATGGAATATGGCATCGTATGGTGGTTAATTTCTAGATAATGTGTTGAGGGAGATGATTTTCCAATGGTGCTGAAGGTAGTGCATTCACTGCATCAGCAGTTGACGGGGAAAGACTTTCCCTCGCATCAGTGCTGCGTCTGTGTAATAGTTTTGTCTGATTAAAAGAGATTCATATAATAACCCAGGGAAGAGCATCGCCAATGGACGATTGAGGAGCTACTGTTGTGATGAGGCCTGTTCTCTCGCCTGCTGCCTCCAGCCCCTTTTCAATATCAGAAAAGCAATGGATCATTACACATGGTGAGGGATAACCAGTACTGGATTGTCAAATTGGATTTCATTACATTTTCTTAATCCTTAATTAGATTGGGGTCTAAGAGACTAATGCCGGCTGATGAATAATAGAGATCATGACAGAAAATGTCTTAGTGTTGATTTGATCCATACAAGATATGGGAAAAATATATAGTATTTATTTTGGGCTATGATGTTTCTATGGACGGACATTTATAGAAATGCACTTTTTTCCAATGTGAGTTTTGTGGAGTACTTGCATTTGAGTACTCACTGATACTGATACCAATAACTTACACATAGAGTTAATTTGAATTTATTTTATTTTTCCATAGATACTGTCTGTTAATTAAACAAGATTCCTCAGTAGTTTTTTTTTATATGGGTTACTGTCACAAGTTTCACCGCAGTATGAACAGAAACTGGTGCAGTGCCTGTAGGAAGTATGTATTCCTATAGAAAAGTGGAAGGTTAAATAGATTTTTCATCTTTGGCCAAAAAAGTGTGTGTTGGACTGTTACATAGTCTTAATAAACAAATTGAACATTGGGTAAGATGTGGAAATACATTGAGATAAGTAGAGACATGCAAATGCAGTTATTGTAAGAAAAGCGGCTATGATTTAAGTTGAAAGTGTGGATGTCACTCTACATATCAGTTTTTAAATTGTGTGAAACCAAATTTATAATAGATCTTTTACTTTCGTACTTTCCTGTATAGTGTAATAACCTGGGCATGTCACTGTTATATGTATTTATAAATTAGCTTAGATTCTGTACTTTTATGTGATATTGGTGGGATTTCCTGAGTATCTGTAAATGCATCTTGGATTGAGATGCCACAGTAGCCTGTGTTAGCCCGATGAATAAAGTAGCACCTAAATCAACTAAAGTCTTAGCGTGTGGTTTTTGACATTAAAATACTTTCATTATGCTGGCTGCACAATCAGTGCAGGAAAAAATGGGGCAACAGAGATTTAATTTGTAACTAAAGTTTTGGGAAGCAAAATAAGAAGGAGCTCTGATACACTGAGATTTACACTGAAATGAAAGGGCTGCTGCAGGATAGCGCTGTGATATGTAAGTCTATGGGATTTTAGCTTTTAATGATAATAATGATGTGATATGCAAAGCACAGATGGTGGACTTCTTGCCTGCTGCCATAATGGTAACAGTGTCGGTATCGGTATGAGTACTCATGCCCAGTATTGGACCAATACCCGATACCAGTATCAGTATTGGGGGATCCCTAGATATTTAGAAAGCTACTAAAATAAGAGTTGTAATATAGCAGTGGATACATGACGCAAACACCTGCAATAATGTTGAATTAAAACAAAATCAAAACCATCAAAGCATTTAATCACAGCTCATATATTTGTGATTTGACCGTCATGACTTAATTGCCACCTGGTGATATTTCATTGGTTTTTGGTCTCATTTTGAGACAATTGGTGGTGGAAAATCAATAATGCACAGAGTGTTGCTATGTTTTGACAACATATACTGCACATTTATTCACAGCGGCACCGGGGAGCAAGCTGGGGAATGGTCACTCTGCATTTCAGAGGCAAAAAAATAGTTTCATGCACAATGAAGCAGCTCTTTTTATGACCAGGAGACTGAGATGAAACGACTGATGTTGATGCTGGTTGGCTTAGAGTCAGCTTGGAGGGCAGGGGTCCATGCGGAATAAACTGCCCTCCTGGGAACCCACATGCTTAACAGACAGTATACAACTGGCTGTTAGAAGAGATATAACCCAGGGAACAGCAGATTAGAATTCACTCCAGGATGAATTTTCACATGAATTTTCTCTTGAGGATGAACTACTGGTGAGACAGGATAAAAAAAAAAAAAAAAAAAAGAAAGAAAAAAGAAAAAAAAGCTTCCTTGCAGGGAGAGAGAGCAGAACAGCGACAGAGTGTATATTGAACTAGATAAGCTCACAGGTATATATATATATATATATATATATATATATATATATATATATATATATATATATATATATATATATGCTACCATGCAGCTATATATATGTAGGTAAGAAAACATACATCTTAGCTGCAGCTGTTCCAGCAAGCACACATTCTGTGAACAGAATGTAACTGCAGAACTGGTTCACAATGTTTAAAGTCAAAACATGTGAAATGAAGGTTATCCTCAAATAAGAAAATCTGCCAAGGACATTTTACAAAGTGATCAAACTCGTCCTGTAGAGATTCCTGCGGTGTATTGATAGCTATTTGGCTTCACAGAGTGCACTGATGCAACAAAGGTCAGTTTATCTCCATGAGTTTTGGTCCTGCTTGGACTAGCAATGTGTCAAAACATGATACAGGGATATCAGGGAGCGATGTTTGTTCTGTCAGCCAGAAATACAAATACAACAACCAGCGAAAACCTCAATCCCTCACACTGATCTAATATGACCCATGCAGGGTTTATCCTGTTACTGCAGGGTGTCTATCAGAGCATGTACAGTATCTGTTTTCCCTTCCATTTTTTTCCCCATTTTGTATGAACAACACTTGCCCTAGACTTTGCCCTGATTCACTTGTTGCCCCTCCCCAATATTATCCTCATTGCCCCTCAGTCACTTATATGCCAGTCCTCTGACATCCATTCCTTTCCAGAGGGTGAATTTGTGGTGTGCATTTGTAGTCCATCCATTAGGTAAAGTTATCTCTTTTATTCAATATCATGAAATAATATAAGTACTGGAATCCTGAATTACAGAATTATCCATGAAGCCCCAATACACCAGCTGTACTTTGTCTCCCACCTTCATCTCAATGTTCTTCTTCTGGAACAGGTACTGATATTGTAATTAATACACTTAAATGCCACTAAGTATTGTGTTTTCTGTATATATTTTAATATTGCTATCTATTGAGTGCCTCATTTTATATCAGCTCATATCAAACACTGATTAAAGATATTTCTACTAAGGGTTTGTTGACATATTATCATGTTTACAATGTGATGATAATGGTGTGATTTCATGGCATGGTTTCTTTTGAATTTTAGACCAAAAGATGAAGCATTGCAGCAATGGACAGAATTTTTTTTTTATTCTGTTTTTAAATAGTTCTGCAAACAAAAGAATTATCAGCATGATAATTTCATACATTAATAAATACAACTGTAGGACTAGGCTCACTTCATTTTTCAGGTCTGATCACATATAAATACTAAAGAACTACCACTGACTACATATGAACTGTAGAAGGAGACTCACTTCATTTTACAGGTCTGGTCAATTTTTAATACATATGATCTACATATGAACTATATAAGAGCTACATATAAACACAGTTCTGAACTATATATGAACAACATATGAACACAGTTATGACCTATATGTGAATATAGATATAAACACTTATATGAATGTAATGCAAATTTCAAAGTCTAGCTTGTGTATTCATCAGAGACCCCCCCTGAGTACTGCAGACCCAAACTTAGGCAGGATGTCTCAGGTGTGAACGTCACTCCAGGAGGCAGACACAGGTTTTCTGCAGCAGACAGGGGGTGTAGGGGGACAATGGGATCAATGATCTTTTGTGTGACTACTGGGGATGGTCCTAACATATAAACTGACCATCTATTCTATGCCCTACTGTATCAGGAACCAGCCTGGCTGCAGGCTGGGGTCTGAGCAGTTTGACCTTTCTTCTATAGAGGAAATAAAACTGTCGGCCAACACCCATGTCTGTGTTTATCACTAGAAAGCAGGAAAGATTTCCCCAACAATTAACTGCATATGAAATATAGATATGCATTCATATGAACTACATATGAGCTACAAAATAGTTATATGAGTGAAGGATGTGTAAAATGAAGGATTGTCTAACCTTTTATCTCAATGTTATCTTTTTATCTCATAATTCTCAACTTCTCATCAACTTTCTCAAATTCTTTGAAAAATTTGAAATAAGTAAAATTATCTACCAGTGGAATAAGACAATTCAAAATAATTCTGCTCATGATTGGAAAAACTTTAAGAAATACACAATATTTCCCTCTGATAAGATTTCATATTTTGAAGTGTACAGCATAATCATATGCTTGATTATAAATATTTCTTTGCAGGGCAATTGGACAGTAAAGTGGGTCATAAACTGGTAATTTATTGTATTTTCAAAGAAAAAGTATAGGTGAAATAGAAAATATACCATGTATTAGAAGGCAACCCGTGAACTGTAGACAGCAGCTGATAGCGATCCATTTGGAGTAACAATAATTGTCCTGGTGGCACAGTCGACCTGGCGGCCTTGGATGACAAATTCTGTGACATGAAAATAAAAGAGTAAAGGTCCCATGCTGTCTGGTAGATTGGACTAGACTGTTATTTTACAGAGATATCAAGATTGATTTCAAACATCAGTACTTCAAGGCTGGGAGGTATCTCCACAGGGATGAAAGCACCAGGGATGTTGAGAAAGTTCAGAATTTGTGCTTGGCAGCAACATTATTCCCATTGAAGTGTGTTTTTTTAAATTGCAATTCAAACATTATTATGTTGTGTTCAATAAAGCATTATATTAATATTGTTAACTGTTTATCACTGAAAAGAAAATCAAACTAACTTCAGTTCTTAATCGTAGCTGTTTTACTTTGTGGTTTTTACTTTTATAGAAACAGCAACAACAACATAATGAGTTCCCCATAAATGAAAGCTTCTTGGTCTATCGTTATGCTTAGGAAGGAAACAGAAATGAAACAGAAAGCTAGTTTTCAATCTATGAATGTAGCTATTCAATTTTAAAGTACATTTGTATTCTTGTATCAATGCCATGTAGGTCTTTATTTATGTAACGTAACAAATTCCTTAGCTTATAGTCTTTTTTTTTCTTTTAATGGATCCCAAATACTATTTAAGACAGGCATCAAGTTCAATTCTAAAGAATAAAGTTTATATCATACAGTCAAAGAATTAGCTTTAGGTTTTACCATCTTTTATAGTTATTGTGGCAGAGAGGAATGCAGCAGGAGGGAGGAAGCTAAAAAAAAACAACATATTTATAGGCAATACGAATGCAATTCTAATGATGAAAGGCATTGCATTCATTTTGGAGCCTGAAATTCAGGCCACAGGAGTAGGGTGTGGTGGTCACCTCTCCACCATGATGCTGGTCTCCAGATCTCCCCTCCCCCTCACCCTCTGGCTCTCAAAGCCCACCTGATCATCATCAATCAGTGCACCTGCCTGCTACCAAGCCCCCGCTGCTGTAAAGCAGGGTGGTATGGCCTGAAATCAATATCATGGTATTATTTTGCAGGGGCACAGGAACCATGTGATATCATCTGTATGATATCAAGATTTTAGTAGTGTGCAGATCAATGTCTACTAATGTCCAAATGATCCCAGTTGGATGGAACTACTTATTCTTCCGCCTGTCATAGATCTATGTGTAATACAGCTTGTATAAATATGTAAGTGGCACTTAGGCCAGTTGAAATGATGCTGGATGTAAACACAGTCATCTGCGGACCTATTGTAGGGAGAGTTTTTAGTCTTTCTTGTATGATAATTCTTCAACATTAAACAATAAGAACAAGGAGTCTGATGCATTGTATTCTTTATGGAGCTATAATAATAATATGAAATGCACCACTTTTTATTTAGATTTTCCAAATTGAATTTTAATTGGTCTTGGATTGGAAAAGAAATCAGAGACGGATGGATGGATGGATGGATGGATGGATGGATGGATGGATGGATGGATGGATGGATGGATGGATGGATAGATAGATAGATAGATAGATAGATAGATAGATAGATAATTAAAGCTCCTTTTGTACTATATGTCTGTATTTGGATCCTCCTCTTGTTTCCTCCATACATGCATATGACACATATGTGTGAGCCATGAATCAACACGACCTTCAGCAGCGTGTCTTCCATCATTTGAAGGACTATAGCAAAACGTAATGTTTCATTTTCACAAAGCCAGTTTGTTTTAAAACTCACACCCAATCACAGGGCCTTTTTAATTGTGTTGGTGAGTGTATGAGCAGGCAGGAGGGCTCTCTCGCACCCCACAGAAGAGAGAAGTATTAATTTCACACTCTGCCTCACAACTCCAATTATATATTTGTTATATTAAGGAGGCGTTTCTGAGTCACAAACAGAAGACAATTTACACCTTGGCCTGGTAATAAATGAATGTGTCTCCATACAAAAGGTCATTCACTAAAGTTAGTCAATCATTCTGATAAACGCCAAATTCTGAATGCTAACTAATATTTTCTACAGCACTGGCTTTGGCTCCAGCAGCAACGTGAGCGTAACACATCAGACAAACACATCAGGTCTGATGTGTCATTGGTCACAGATTACAACAGGCATGTCCACTTTACTTTTCACCCTTTCAATTTCACAGCCTGCATGACAGCCTCTGCTGATTCTAATTTGGATTGTCAGGCTTTTATATTTATTGTGGTTGCGTCATTCAGTGCCGTGACTTTGTTTCAATCACTGTGGACTCCATTTTAATTAATAGATAATATTACGGTCGAAGGCCTCTTTTTAATTTTTTTTTCTACGGTCGTCTTTGCTTTTCTCCTTCAGTGTAGTTGTTTCCATGCACTGTGGCAACTCGTTGCCCTCCCAGCAGCAATGAATTGATTTTGTTACATGTTGTGGGGGTTTGGGTCAATAACAGAGGAAAAAAATGGGTGGTGAAAAACATAAATCACAATAACCTCTATCTCTTGTGTCCTCATCTCCTCCGGTTCCTTCTGCAGCACTTGGTTTTACTTTGTTCTCTGCCCCATGTGTTTATAAGCAGCCAGATATACAGCACCCCCAAACACGCTGCATCTCATGCTATTCATGCTATTTGAATGATTAATGTGCGGTATTTAGAGTGGAAACACGTTATATAGTGACTGCTTTACAGTGCACTATGAAACTGCACCCATTAGACATGTAATCTGACTTAAAATTAAATGTACCAACAGCAGTTAATATGTGATTTAAGTGTATTGATTATTGATTATTTCACTGCCAGTAAACATCATTTTTTAGGGGAAAGGTCTTCTTTAATCTGCAAGAAAAAAAAAAAGGTTTGATAGAAGACAAGGAGCCAATTTTATTTTACTGTCACTGTGTGCTGCTCTTTAATGGATATAATTTATATTTGCCAAATAAACCGGTTCAAACTCAAACAAGCGACATGGATGTGAGTTTTGTAGTTTATCAGAAGAACAATATATCTAGAAAATGACTTAAAGGATATTTGCTACTGCTTGGTTTTGCAAATATGTGTTTGTTCAGCATCCCACCTCCATTAAAGACAACAGGTCATTTGAATTAAACAACCAAAACATTGTCTGAGCATTTCAGAACAGCACAAGAGTGGTTTATAATGGACAGGACAATAATGACAGGATTTCCAAAACTGCCACAAATATGATGCAAAAATGCTATGATTAATGTCTGATTAGGTTTTGCCACAAAAAGCACTCGATTAGATTAAGAGTTAGATCATGGTTTGGATTATGAAGAAAACATGGCGTGGCTTATTTCTACTTATAATGAGGTGACCTTTGCCTCCATGGCTACAATAATAACCACAGGTTTGTGTTTTTTTCATCATGTTTGAGCTTTTTTCTGTTCAGTTCACTGTTTATACCATTATAAATGTTAGTGGTGTCTTTCATGAATTATAGGCTTCACCTCAGACAGATCAAGGGAGATGAACTTTATTGAAGCAACATCATCCTCATGTTAATCATGTTATATTTCTAACCATTTTCTCTATTTGGGTCGCAGAGTGTGTGAGATTGTAGCAGGTGTGATAACAGCAGCCTGTGTTGTAAAGGTTGGTCAGATCTGATCAAAACGCAAAATATCAATGTTTCCTAGTGTCAGTACAATACAATTTATTGTAATTTTATGTTATACATTTTCATTTCAAACAGGATTTAAAAGAAGGGGTAAAAATAAAAACAATTAAAAAGAGAGAAAACAAGGGTTAGGGTTAGCGGTCACTCCTTCCTTGGCTAAGGTTAGCTTAGCTCGCTAGCCCGGGCCAACACTGTGCTTGACAAGGGTTTAGCCCACTTTAGTTCATCAAATGTTTACAAGAATCTATAAAAGTAACTTGTGACGTCTTCACCATCATCCAGGGTATATATCACAAGACAGTAATTATTACACATCACATGTTAAATGAGTGTTTTAATTACAAAAATGCATTACACAAGCTCATTGTATTGATTCTTTTTAATAAGTATTGTCTTGTGATGATTATTAAGATGCCAGGAGTTGTTTGAAAAGAAGTGGTGTTATACATCACAAGTTATATGAATTCATAAAAATGATCTAGCTCTAGATACATTAGCAGTACCCCATGAAACAAGCCTAAATAACTAGGCTACAGAAATCAATAATATCAGTGGCTGTGAGAGCAAGTCAGGCTCAGTTTTTTTTTTTTTTTTTTTTTAATTCCTCCAAGCTTTAATTCCTTTATCAATCTATGCTGGTTCCTGTAGAGTCAGCAAATATGTCAGGGTACTACAGGTGGAGGACAAGTACAATTAAACCCAGTTTTTGCAAGCAGGCAACTGTTAATCTAATTTGACTGTCATGTTTATTTGTACATTTAGGATTTTCCAATGTTTTTCCTAGAGGCTACAGATGAAAATTAGCTTTCCTGCTAACTCGGGTGTATTTACAGTTCATCAACTCTGTTCATTAATACATGTTTGTCTCTACCAAATCTTGTTTATCTACAGTATTGTATGTTTAAGTGCTGGCAAAATTAAAAAAAAATAAATAAATAAAAAAAGAAGAAGAAAAAAATCACCTTCTTTTTATTGTTTTTGGTAATTAAAGTGAAATCATAAAGCTTTTCATAGGTGACACTCTTCCTCCGTACAAAACAAAATTATGCCTGTTCACAGCATTTTATTCCTGAAGTGACTTTAATTTAATTCATTACAGAATTATATTCCAGTGTCACCACAGCAACAGGGGAAGAAATATCTTATTCAGCAGGTCTTCATGAAAAATGTAACTTTACCACAGCCAGTAACCCCTCATCTTAATAGAAGACTGTCGCCTTCCAGCTGTTGCCTTCCTAATGAGACATAATGAGAACATTTGGATGAATTACATTGTACTTTAAAGACTATAATCTTAAATGTTACACATATTTTCTGTTTTTTTATTATGTGTTGATGTTGTTTACATCATATACTGTTTAGGGAAACAAAGCCTAAAGCCAGGATATAGTTGGTTGATTGAACCAGACCATCAGGCAACAGAAAACAAATTGTTTGTTTCAGGATTTCTCTTCCTTTTTAAATCAATTTCTGCTCTTGTTACTTAAGATTTAACTGTAGTAAATCAATATTTGTTTACCCTTCCCCAGCCATTTCATGTAGTACATTGCAGGAAAGAGTGATAGTTTTGATATTTGTGTCTCTACATAAAGGTCACTGAGTCAGATTGAAATATTTAATCTTATCATGAACAGTGAACCAAATTCAACTGAGCAGAATGAAAAATTATACCTAGATATAGGAAAAGGTCACATTGATGTGTTTCTCTGTGGAATGCAAAGGTATAACAGGAATATACAGAGAAGGAAAGAATCAGATACAGGATGGCTCATTTTCAGGCCTCATGACAAGCTGGTCTTCAGTATATTGGGACTGATTCTGATACTGCGGTAAAGATCTAAAATACAGTAGCTTCAGACATTTAACACAGACATTTAACACATATTTGCCACTATAATGCCACTATTTGACATTGAATATGTATTTTTTTTTAAACACACCCCTTTCAAATAATTGTGCAATTGCACAGCCTTAAGAGCATGCATACCATGAATGCTGGGTCTTGTTGGTTTTCTGAGAATCTACTGCACCTACTGGCAAATCGTTTGTCATATTGCAATAAAAATACAATAAAAACCTGGATTAATCTGGTTAGTCAAACTTGATTGCTATTATTTTGAACACTACTGTATATAAAGTGCAAATTTTAAATTTTTAAAATGGACATGAAACAGCATTATATTGACTCATTTTGTACATAATTCCATGTATTGAAAAATGTTAAAGAACGTTTTAGATATAAAACAATTACATGTTAAATTATAACATATTTATATTTGGTATTACAGTATTATTTTGACATCTGATTTGCTGTTAATATTGCCATCATGTCACTTTATGTCATTAGGTAGGTTATCTGGAAATTGCTCAAGGGAAACAGCTTGTTGCTAAACTAAAATTTCAGAAGAAAAGCTGAAAGGTTTTCTGAGGGGATTCCCAGAAACCCAATAATCTATGCCCTGGAGTCAGTGAGAAGGACGTGAAGAAGTAAAGTTACAAACTCAAATATTGTCAGAGGAGGAGGAAGGTGGGCACTGCATTGACATGCTGACAGCAAGAAAGTCGATCTGCTGACAGAGGCTAATGTGGATCACTACATCCTGCCTACACCTTCTGGTTTCAACCAAAAATTTGTAAGGCAAGATTACAAAATATGAGAATGGAAGGCCAAAGTTTAAGGTGACAAAAATTAAGATTCCTGGTTTATGGTGTGTATAGTTTAACCCATGATACGTGACAACAAATGAGCGACAGACTGCAAATAAATATAATCTTGTCAGGGGGAAATATCTAGTACAATTAATGAAACATTGAGGAAATTGAAACATTATCTTGTTCCACTGGAATGAATATTTTACTTAGGTTTTTCAAAGAATTTGAGACAAAAAGTCAGAATTATGAGATAAAAGTCCATAATATGAGATCAAAAGATATTAAGATAAAAAACAAAACCAAACAATTTAATCTTATTATAAGAAAACAAGATTAAATTGATCAAAATCAAGAATCTGCCAATGGAAGAAAATCATCCTACGAAATATGGTACCAAAAACAAGATATTTTTACTTTTTAAGACTTAATCTTTTGCAGTGCTGAAACAAATCTCCAGAAATGGACTGCATTCGTCAGAGTAGCAGCGGGGTCAGAGACGTTGCCGCCATCATTCCTCCAACTAAAGGCTGTGAAATCCAGGTGCGGTCATGGCCATTGATGCATTTTGTCTTAATCTTTAGTCCAAATCCACTTGTCCTCAGGGCTGAACACTATATTTGCTTCAACCCTCCCAGTGTCACACACTGTAACGAGCTTTAACACTCCTACTATGGAACCGATGCTCTTTCTGTCCTGAGAGAGATTTAGTTCCTCATCTGCCACATCACTCATGTTCTCATTCTCATACTCAGCGTGTGAGCCAATTGAGCTTCTCCTCTGAGACCCTCATATTCTCGATGATGAAGGTCCTAAACCAGTTTCACATGCGGATGCACATGGTTCAGGTCTTGGGTACATTGCATATCATCCGTCATAGTGCGTTCGTTTCTGCCCTGTATAGTAATCGCTGTCATTTCCTGCTGACATTGATCTGTGTTGTAACTATGACCCTTTGTGTAGTTTACTGCTGCTCTGCTCATCAGCACTGACGTTCCTCTCTGTCAAAATGCTGCATGGATGTTTGCTTGACCTATAACAGAGAAAATGTCTGTATATGGCAATTTGTCAAACAAGCAATGTCATAAATAATACAAAGGAATCCATGTCTTTGGCTCTGTGAAGATGGCTCCTTATTTATTACAAATACACTACTGTTCAAAACTTTGGGATCACTTAGAAATTTCTTTATTTTTTAAAGAAAAACACTGTTTTTTTCAATGAAGATAATTTTAAACTAATCAGAAATACACTCTATACATTGTTAATAGAGGCCCATTTCCAGTATAACTATAACTATCACTCCAGTGTTCTAATGGTACAATGTGTTTGCTCATTGCAAACCAACTTGTGGTGGAAAAAAATTGTCTGGGTAACTCCAAACTTTTGAACGGTAGTGTATTCATTTGTGCTGTTTTATGTTTCTTCCCAATAAGTTTTTCTTTTTGCTGTGTTTCTTCATGCAAATGCCACTAACAATGTGTTTTTGTAACATGGGGCATTCAAAATGCAATAAATTAGTGCTTGGATTTGCAGCTAAAATAATATTTTTTTGTGACAGCTATTAAATATATACTGTAGTAAACCTACCACTGCTTTTGGGCACAGGTGAAAAATCTGAAGCTGTGACTTTAGTACATCAACATTGGTATGTCAGAGGCTGAATAAAATACACTAGCTCATGGAAGAACAAACAGCATTAGGGGAAAGAAGGGGAGCGACTTTATCAATTTATTTTCTGACATGCTATAACCTAATACCAGCTTTGACAGTAAGTCTGGATTTATATTAATGCTGTGTTTCCTGCATTTCTTCATTGTGGACTTAAGCCACAATACGTCTGTGTAGTTGTATAAGAAGCAGAATTTGTAATAATAAAGTTAAAAAAACAAACAAACATAAGTATTGTGGTATTGTGGTTATTAATGTGAAAACCTTAACCTGCACTTAAAATGTCATGGTTTATTTATCTGTGTGTAGCCTCACGCTGCCAAAATCAGTTTAGTCCATACAAAACAGACACAGCTTGTGTTACTGATGGGAAACTGTTTACTTCAGTAATGACATGTGTGAGGTGCAGTCAAGTAAATAGGTGAAGGCCAAAGAAGCATGGCCAATCAGAGAACTTACAGTAATTATACTAAGTGCTTGACGGGAGAAGTTAAGTGAAAGTGGCGGTGTGTGATAGAAAATGTGATTATGTGAACAAGCTCCCGAATAAGAGAACTGTGATTTCGACATGCTATACTTTTGTACTTTGTACTTTTTTTTTCATTTTTGCTTTGTTTTGTTTAAGCAATGTTGTTAGCAAATAGCACAGCAAGGAAATTTTAATTTACCCACATTATCTGCACAGAGTTCCAATACAAGTTTATACTGTGTTAATACTATTATTTATTATTACTACTTTATTATTATTACTTCTTATTGTTACTTAAATTGGAAAAAGTAAAACAAATGAAACTTGATGGAGAATGCAAAATGAAAAGAATATTTGCATTTGAAAGATGCTGGTGAATATTAGGAATCACTATCCTGCCATGGTGAGAAGCAGATATTGTGATGAAGACTGACGTTTAATTGACCTTAAGTCAATGACTCATTATCTTGTAAATTAAAACTGGCTGCGATATGACGAGAAAGGACAGAGGTGACCCAAAAGAAACAAGAGATTGTGTGACTGGATTTCCTGGTCATCTTTCTCTCAGGTTGTGCCATTCTACTCTTTACATTCATCATTACAAAGCACAGCTACTTATTTTTCATTAAAAAATCAGCGAGTCAGTGACTGTCAATGCTGTCACAATTAAACTGTTGTAAGCTAATGTAGGACTTGACATGATCTTACATCCTACACATCCTTACACATCCTTACATCCTACACTAGGACAAATTTAGTTTGAAACATCTAACTTAGCGTCAGGTCTCTTCCACATCCTTCTCGTTCGGTGTCGAGAAGGACAAATTTGTTTGAAAAATCTAACTTCTAACGAACGTGGGTATTTTTTAAACTGAATTTATGGTACCCCAGTTAAAAATAAAAATAAAAAAAAAAAACAATCCACACCACCCTTGACTCTTGCATATTAAAACTCACTGCCTTGTAGCCATGAGAAGCCTCACATTGAACTTGGACTTGTCCAATTCCACTGTTATCTGATCCCTTGAATCCTGTGAAGTGTGATTTTTTTGTTCTTTGTTACTCCTCAGTTGCAACTGTTTTTCTTGCATGGCGAGAAGTTCTTTGTTGGCTCTACCCTGGTAACTGTTTTGTGTTTCTCAATAAACTCCTCTTCACCTGCTTCCTTTGTGTTGCCATTCTCTGCTTGGAGTTTTGCTCGATCTACCTGGCACTTAGATTAAGCTACTTATTTTAATCCAGTTTCAGTGAGCCTGTAATCATTTTTTAGAGAGGGAATCCATCTTGCAAATTATGATTGTAATTATATTATGAGCATGATTTGTTATAATACAAACTGTTTGGCAGTCATTTCTTTCCCAATAAGCAACTGAACCTGAAGCATCCAGTGCTCATAATTCTGGAATTGTTAATGAGAAAAGTTAGTCTTAACACATGTGAGGAGATATCTAATTTTCTCAGATAGAGTCTAAAGGGGATATATTATGCTTTTTGTCTTTTTCTGTTATATATGGTTATGATGTTGGTTTTGTATGTTCAACATGGTTCCAAGTTCCAAGATGTGAGGTTAATATATCAGGAATTGCTGCCTGCAAGTCAAAAGCCAGAACTTCTGTGTGCCCTGAACTCCCCATCAGCTCATTGTGGATATCTGTGAATGGCTATTCATACCATAACCTTTGCTAAGGTTTTTGCTGTCTCACATTTTGGACTGGAGTTTGACATGGGTATGTGTGTATTTGAGAAGTTAACATTTTGTAACAAACAAGAAAAATGCATTATATGGTAGTTTAAATTTCTGTTTCTCATTAAAAAAAATGCTGAACTAATGACTCTCTCTGCCATGTCATGTATAGAAAAATAATTTTGTGTGTACCAACTAAATGTAAACTGGGAGCGACACAGGTATTAATACACATCACAGAGATCTACTGTAGCACCAGTAACATCAGGATAATCTAACAAATCTGTCACTGCAGAAAAGGGGTCAGAAATCAAGCAGCCCCATTGGCGTCTCTCCAGCCTGTTGTGCATTCTCTGTAGCCCAGAGGCTGCAGTTACTGTGACGCATAACTTCCATCGGTCTCCAGTGGAATGGAAAAGGGGGCCACATGTTGTTAAAGAAATGGATTAAGACAGGGCTGTCAGGCATCCTGAGGAGGAAGTCACTCCTCTTATTACCCAGGTAGGGGGCTCGGCCCATCTGGCAGGAGACCTGACTTTTAGCCGCCACAGCTTTTTCATGTCCTCTCTGTGCTCTCCATCACAGCGACTACTCTCTCTGTCTTTCCTTGTCTCCTTCTCCGCCCCCTCTCTCCTCCACCTGTCTTTTTCCATCTTTCCCATAGCAATTGATCTCCTTCTCTTGTCTCTATTCCCTGCAGCTGCCACTGCTCCACTATGAGGGTATGTTTAATTAGAATGGGTGATGAATGTGCTCCTGTTCTGACTCAGAAAAGAAGCATACGGTTGAAAGAGAGAGAGAGGAGGAGAGAGTAAGATGTCACAGAAAGGAACTGATTTGGAATGTTGAGTCTTTATTTTCTTCAGGTTGCAGCCCGCATGAACTCATTGAAATCTCTAAATACAGTGTAGGTGGATGTGTGCTGTTAGCAAAGCCTAAATGTGGAATCAGTAATGTGAGTCAATGTGCGTACTTTGTACTCATGTTTGAACAACCTCTGAAACATAACAAAGATGAAAAATGACCTTGAAATCAATAGTGATGAAAATTGTTGAAATTATTGCGGGTAAAAAAGTAGCATCAGCATCAATTCTAAATGTATTCAACTCAGTTCAAAAACAATTTATTTGGCCCCAAGAGACAATTAAAAGGCTCAGAGTAACACCATAAAAGAACAAACAGGACATCTGACATAATGTGCAAAATATTTATCAAAGTGACAGTCAAATATGGAAGAAAATGATAAAATAATTACTAATGAAGGCCATCTTATGTGTAAGTGTACAAAAGCACTGAAATAGTTGTAAGTTGTAATAAAAAGTTGTAATAAAAAGAATTTCAGGCATGCTCTCATTATTTTGGGAGAAACTGTGACATCCAGCATTTAATATCCTTAAGGGAATTCATAATCTGTTGCATCAATTATTCTGTTTCAAATGGAAACATAACTGTGTGTCATAACAGTGGAAGGAAATATTAGATTTATGAATGATTTGACAAGGCGGGAGCATGTAGATGGAGAATAGAGTGGGACCCAGAATGGAACCTTGTGGGATGCCGCAGGAGAGACAGCCATTCACAGAGAAGCTTCTATTACTGAGGTAGATTGTGAACCATTATCAGGCAGTCCCACATTCACCAATAACATACTGAAGACTCATACTGGTTATGATCCGTTGTACCAAACACTGCACTGAGGTCGAGAAGCATCAGGGCAGCGAGGCATAGGCAGGGCAGCAATTGGCAGAAAGGGGAGTTTAGAGAAGGGTTTGTGTTTAGAAAGCAACATAGAGTCTAAGTATTTTCAGAATAGGCTGAACCACAGCTTAAAAGGTACCAGTGGCCACAGAGGCGTTTATTATAGAGAGGATGCTGGGATCAGCTGTATTAAAGACATAGAGGAGAGCAGCGGCAGACATAACAATCTTTAAAAGGGAGGGTAACGTGTGTGGTGGAATTGATTACTCATGTAAAATGACTGTCTGGTACAGATAATGTACTTTTTACAAGCATGAGTATCACCTGATTAAAATGTGTCAATATCCTCATGGTGTAGGAAAATCGGCATTGTGGAGCTGTGTGTGGGTGTGTGTGTGTTGCTAAAACACAGCCCCCCACCTCCCCTCCACAGCTCCTCACTGCTGCAGCACCACACAGCACAATCTGCCATCACAGGAGCCTCTCTATCCACAGAGATTAACAGCTTGCAACTCTCGCTGCCTCTACACTCCCACCATGCCTCAGCTTGTAAAATATCTAAAGTCAGCAGACTCCAGTTACTTGGAGAACTTGGCTCGTACAGGACGTGGAGCTTTTGACAAGAAATAGCACTAGATGTAACTCCAGTTCATTTTGACACCATTAACTTTGCGAATAAAAAATGCTTTAAAATCTTGTTGTGGGGAAATGGGACAAATGATGGCGTTAATGGTACTGAACATGACTGTTGAATTGTGAGATTTATTGGAGATGACGTGGGGAAAATATTTTGCTCTTGCCGCTTTAACTCCTTTCTGATAATTGTGACGATAATGTCTCAGAATTTCAAAAAAGCAACTGAAAGTTTATCTTCCTTCCAGATTTCCTTTGCTTTTTCTGTCCTCCCTCCTCAATAATATATTCAGAAATATGATTTAATTAGTATATAATAATCAGATTAAGAACTGTTACGTTTTTTTATAACCTTCAATTGAGCTGTTTTTAAATCTCTCTGTGGAGCTTGTTGTGTTCTAATAGTAGCCCAAAACAGATGAACCAAACAATGGCTCCTGTGAGGGCCTTTTGGTCCCCGTGGGGGAAACCTTTAGGCGTCAGCTTTTTCATTTTATGGGGACAAAAGCAACAGAATCCAGCAGAAGAGTCAGACAGTCGGTGTAAAATAAAGAAGCGTGTCCCCTGGTGCTGAGACGGGGAGGAGACGCCTGGATGGTGCAGGTATTGGGAGCAGCTCTGAGGGCAGATGAAGAGTTTATGAAGCGAGTGTAGTGTTCAGGGAGATAAGATTTAGCAGGTGAAGAATAAGTATGTGACATGATTACATTTCTCCCAGCAAACCCACTCTTCGTCAATACATTTTCTTGAAGGGGACCACCTGAAAAGCCCACTCTGAACTCTGGAAACACTTTGGCAGCGAACCTCCAGAGAAACAAAACAGAGAGAAGAGAAGCAACACAAGCAGTGATATCATGAATTCTAAATTATCCACAGCACCTTCAGCTCTGACAGTAGCAATGTATAGAAAATGTTTAAAGCCTAAAGCTGTTTTAGAGAATGCATGTATATTATAAGAATTACCAGGGTTTGATATACTCTGAATGTAAAATACCTAGTTGTAGTGTCTGTCCTCTCACTCTCTACCGGGTCTTGTTGCAAGTGTCACTTTTATTAAGAACATGTGCAGGCTGTGAGGATGTCTTTGGTGCTGAAGAGGATATGTCTCAAAGAAAAAGAATTCTAAACAACATAACGAAATATTTTACACTTTAGTAGAATGTTAAGCTTAATGTGCATTAAAGTATTACTACTCTTTATAAAACATGTTAAAATAAAGTTAACTGGTTACTTCACCTGCTGCTTGAGGCAGATGTTCCCCTTAAACTCACATTGGACATAAAATGATGCAGTGACAGTTCCTGTAAGTTTCATGAATATGCACATTATCAATTGTGTATTGTTGTACTGTCATTTCTGTATTCGACCTACAGTAGTATAAGCATGAGGAAACACCATCAGGAAAGTGTCATTTCAGCTATAATATCATTTCACTTTGAACCATAAGCCATCTTCACTTTCACATTTATTTTTGCTGCTTGTTTCTTAACTGATGATGGCAAGATTATAATACTGAATTAGACATGAACTGCAAATATTTGCCTCTTCAGTTTTAAAACTTAAATAATGACTCACTACAAAAGACTCAGAACATACATATTAAAAAACAAGGCAATTTTAACACGTTATCTCTATTAAAAAATATTAATCCACTGTTAGGAAAGCAAAGTGGAATTTTTATTTACAAAAAAAGTGAAACATTTTTTTCCATTTCTATTTCATCCATGTTTCTTTCCATGTTTGTCAGATACATGGCTAAAAGATAATCATAATCATAGGAGTGGCCACCATGAGTGACAGGTAGCTAAGCTGACAGCTGCTGCTAGATATATCTCCTCCCCAGCTCACACTCTTGTCCAAATATGATCATTTCTGGCTCCAAAAAGACTAAATTCAGACAATCAAAATGCTAAACTCAAGGTCCAATGAGAGTAAATGACATCATGGTGGCTACATCCATCATTTAAACAGTCTTTAGTGACCACTGAGCAGTTTCAGGGTTAGCTGGGAGCCCTGCTCAGAATGAATGGCTGGACGAATTACTCGAGTTGCCCACATTTCTCAGACAAATCAAAGCACCATTTTAACAAGATTCTCTGCCCAGTCTCTAGGAAAACTGCCAACTCTGCTTACTCATGTTTAAACTTGGGTGATCCACTTACCACCCGGTAATTTCAAGCAATGCACCAGACAATTTCATAACACAATAGGTTGCAAAAAAGGGCTCAGAATATTTCTGTGATTCATAACTGTAAGTAAATGAGCCTTTGTTAATATGCAGCTAAATATAAAGCTCCATGGGAAGTGTTGCATGTTTCATATCTTTCAGCCAGTGATATATGATAGTGTTTTATCCCTCTACGGCTAAGTAAGACATTTCATTACCTCACTCAGCTTATACTACATAGGCTCACTAGTTCTGCACCGACCAACATGAACATAGTGTAGATGTGAAACCTACCTCCTGTGGTGATTGAAATTAATGGTCAAGCCTGGGAGCACGAGGGAAAACAGGTCTTGAAGATTTACTCTCCCTGTAGCTGACATAATTCACCAGCTCTCTCTGCATCCTCTGGTGCTATAGTGATGAAGCCATGATGAGAGGAGGCCTATTTTTCATCTCTCTCCCATCACTAGATTATTTGCCTCCAGCTTTTTCAGATGCCTGTTGGTTTCTCAGCTGAACTTGACTACTGAATGCTGATATATTCAGAAAGTGAAAATGGTTGCAAAATCAAATTACATTGACTTCTAATACATTATAGCATGCATGATCTGTCATGTAGAGGAAAAGCAGAGGGATAACCAGCTTTAACTTTCATGATATAACCATAGATGTTTCATATTTTTTCTTGATTGACAAATGAATAGGTACTAAACCACATGCAAGATTATTTTACTGGGAGTTTGAATATGTCTATAAATAATGGTTTATGTATGTATGGCAGAAAGATATATATATAGTAGACAAGACTAAATTGACCAAAATCAAGAAAAAAGTTGAAAGTTGAAATAAGAAAAATGATTTGCCAATGGGAGAAGATATGTAATTCTACTCAATATTGTATCCATTGTACCAACAATAAAATATTTTTTTCACTGTATTTTTTATCCAATAAAATGATTTTAGAGCTGGAATCAAAGTGATATGCTGAATGTTTTTGTTCTAAAGTTACTTGCATATCCATGCTGTTCAGTCTTTACATTTCTGGCACATCTGACAACAGTATTGACAGGTCACTCCAACCTCTTTGGTCCTGGGTGACAGGGGCGTTACTTGGGATGCGTTGCTAGAATCTGACAGTGGTCTGCTCCCTGGCCTGTGTTGCTGCGCTGTTCTCCCACAGGTACCTGGAGGTGTTGAGGACTTGCACTTCACGTCTGTCTATCAGGGAACAGTGCGGTTCATCATTCCAATATCCAATAAAGAGTGCCATCGCAATTTTGTTGTGTTGTTGTCTTGTACAGCAGTACAATGACAATACAGTTTCATTATTTTATCTAGCAGCTGAACAGGGAGTTAAATTGATGGACATATGTAGATAAAAAGAAGATTTACTTCTCAGAGGTATTTATTTTGCTTACTATATTCATATATATAAAAAAAGAAACTCCCAAAAAAGCTTTGAAATGAAACTGTGTGAAACACTGTGTGCATTGCATACAAAGGATCCATCCATGCTGCCGGAGCCTGATGATGACAGTGACAAATTTCACCAAACAAATTGGGCAGGTAGGCAGAAAACAGTTTAATAGCTGGTCATTTTGAAACAAGAATTAATCCTCAATGGTTTCCCACACGATTGTGCAGTGTTTTGAAAATGCAGGCTCACATCTCATATCATTATAAGCTGCAAATGGAACCTATGCACACGGCCATTTGATGCATTTATTAACCTGTGAGTGACAAATATTGGATCCCCTCAAGCTTCAAGATGCTCATTTTAGTCACGTCACAGAGTGATTGCATGTGAAAAACTAGAAAGCATTGAGAGCGCAGACCTCCACCAAGCATTTTGTGACTCCCACCCTATTCTATACTAATTAAATACACACACTGTCATGGAATGAAAACTATCAGTTTTCATCAGGGTGGTCTGAATTGTGATTGTTGTTGACATACAGGGTACATTTTTATCCAATAGAGTGATCTGGTTAGTTGAAACATTGAACAAAGTCTCCCTGGTGCAAAACATAATGCACACATCAAAGATACGTACGTCAAAATCTGTACAAAATTAAAGACACCATTTAAAAATCATACTAGAAAGGAGGTGAAAACTGGAAAAGCATACAACAATGTACTGTGATGACTATAATGTGGTTCTAAATTACTTTAATAAAGTTGCAATTCTAACAAGAAATCATCTGCAACTTTGTGACTGCAGTGATATTGCTGCATATAATAATAATAATACATAAATAAATATATTAAAAAAAATACAGTACAGGCCTAGACACACATTCTCATTTAATGTTTTCAGTGAGAATCTACAATGTAAATAATCATGTAAATAAAGAAAACACATTGAATGAGAAGGTGTGTCCAAACTTTTGGCCTGTACTCTACATATGGAATTTACAGCCTGAATAGTTCATACGTTCCCAAAGGAAAGCAGGGAAGGTCTTTTTGGTGAAGTCAAAGTCCTCTCTAAGAAAACAAGCTATGCAGGTTGTCTAAATTGAAAAAAAATGCAAAGTTATCCAGAAATCAGGATTCATCCCAGATCATTACCACTGTTTAATCATCTGTCCATGGTACAATTTCCAACATTTGCTGAAAATCTGATCAAAACCTTTTTAGGTATTTTGCTCACAAGCAGACAAACAAACATAGGGAGATAAATGGCTAGACCATAATGTCCTTGTCAGAGG
This sequence comes from Lepturacanthus savala, assembly GCA_030544235.1. Lineage (NCBI taxonomy): Eukaryota > Metazoa > Chordata > Actinopteri > Scombriformes > Trichiuridae > Lepturacanthus > Lepturacanthus savala. The sequence goes on from CM060470.1 coordinate 21,927,056, forward strand.
TAATAAAGATGGTTGAAAAACATCTCGGTATTGATTATTTATAGTTAAATTCACTACATGTTATATATTTTATAAATATTACTAATGCTTTTATGCTGTTTTTTTTTTTTCTTTTTAATACTGAGTGACACATTTCCAACAGGTGGACACTAATAGGTGGAAGCTCTTCATACCTGTGCTGCATATTTTGCAATGTGTGTATATGTGTAATGTATAATATCACTGCCATTAGACTGTCTCCGGCTGTAAGGAGTGAGGCGCTGAGTCATTCAAGCATTCAGAAGATGTGAATGATCCACAATAGGAGAAGGGGCTGTCAGAAATGTAACAACTTGTCTCGCCTGTCAGCTTTTGTAAGTGTGTTGTAGAGCATTGAGAGAAGCATACTGTGGTTGTTGATAGACTTGCTTGTTGAAGCCCTCTTCACATCATTTATATGCTGTTGAAGGGCTTGTTGTTTCTGCATTCTATCCTTAGGTGGTTGTTTTGAGGAGATAACGTGCTGGTGTGGGATACAGCTAAGCCATTTGTTCCCTCAAATGTTGTAGTCCCTTTACAGTATTAGAGTCTGAGCAGCTGGCCCATCGGTCTCACTTTTCCAGACTGACAAGCCCAAACTGGTAAAGTAAATGGTGCAGATACTGGAAATAGCCTAATATGCATTTGATGGACAGTTCATTGAATGTACAAGTATAAAGTACAAATATTTTTGCAAAATACTATACCACTCAAGATGGATGCACTTTAGAACTGCTAACAAGATTAAACAGATTTTAAAATACTGCAGATTAATGAAGGTTGCATATGTTGCATCCTAGGTTATAAAATAATTGGCTTTGCAATACAGCCAACAACTTGTGAACTAATTCAATTACAAGCAAACATGCACAAATTCAAATATTTCACATTAGGGATTTTTAATTAGTGGATAGCCATGAGCAATGAGGTGCTGCAGTGAGATATGACTCTTCAGTCACCATCAGGAAAATAATATTGGTTTTGTTTGTTTGAGCGAAATGATTTAAATTCATTGCTTGGGCCGAAGCTAAAAATAGATTAGTAATGTATCCACACTTGTGAGCCACAACTTCAAATTTGTTGTCATTGCTTGTGCAGAGGGAGACAATTAATCCTTATTACACCTTCAAACTGCACAGGTCCCTTGAAATATGTTTAAAGGACACCCTACATGAGGATTTCTCTCTGAGAGCCGAGCCTTCTCTGGCCATTGTATTTCTATTAGGACCTGTGAACGCTGGCCAGTGTTTTAAAGGGGAGATTAGTGGGGGCTTCCAGCAACTCATCACCCTGAGACACCCAATAATCCATGTTGTTTATCCAAAGAGCACTTTTGGCACCACCCTCCCACAGGGCTACAAAAGAGATGCAAGCTGGAGAATTATACTCTAGGCTGATATGTTTCACTTTTTTATGTTTTCCCCTAGTGGTGTAAATTACCTAATTATGCTAATAGGTGGAGCTACCTTTGGTAGCATACATTGTTGGCAAAACATGAGAGGGAAAGAGGGCCTTTATTTCCAAGGCTGTCAAACATATTATGCTTCAGGAAAAGGAAAAACCCACTTTGTTTACTCATACTCTGCATAGATGCACATGCCAAACTATTAAGTAGGCATCATATCTGTAGCACTTCATCTAAAACCTTTTTCAGGTTGAATACAGATGAGAACTGTAATTTGCATCTGTAAAAATGGAATAGATTTGAACAGATGAACAGTGTGTATTACTGTTTTACTTTTAGTAAGAATAGTAAGTGTGGGGTGAATTAGAACTACTTTGCATTTACTGGCAGGAGATGAAGTTAAGTGATGATTTCAGACACTAGACAAATAAATAAAAAAAGGATCATCACATATCAGATATTGGAATTGACAAATAAAGATTTGGTTTGTACTTCCTGGGATTCTAGAAATGACTCTCTCTCTTGCAGGCATTAATAAATAAATGGTATAAATAGACGGGGGCGAAAATCCTATTTCATTGATGGGGGGACAATAAGCAGTACATTTTTAGAGAATAATTTCTGAAGGGGACATGAAAAAATTCTAATAATAAATTTTAAAAAAATACTATTGTAGTATATTACGATAATAATCTGGCACTATCTTCTTCTTCCTCTCTCTCTCTCTCTCTCTCTCGCTCTCCAACTTGTCTTATAGGTTTACACCCTCAGCATGTTCAAATGTTTTACACAATGGTATTAAAAGTAATAGTAGTAGTTATAGTAATGTTCCATATTTATTCTTATCTAAACATAAGGCAAACAAGATCATGAATGAGGTAAAAAATATGAAAATCCACGTCCCCCTCTCTCTACTCTTCTTCCTGTTGCCTCCCCCCTCCCCCAGTCGCTGCTGCTACCAGAACTTCCATTGTTAAAGCTTTCTAACAATCATTAGGTCTGATCTTAAGCAGCAGACTGTTAAAAAAGTAAAAATTTTGAATAAGTGGTGTGATAAATGACTTGCTGGCTTGCTGGCTGGTTAGGCCCGTTGGAAAACAGCATCTGGGGGTCATAATTTTTCAACAAATAAGTAACAGATTGTTTTACATTCAGTAGATTTGGGTTGTGCATTTATTTAACATTTATTCAAAATGATTTATTTGTGTTTACAATGGCTTTTGGGGGGGGCAACCTTGTGGAAGGGGGGTCCCTTGTGCACCCCCAGTATTTCCGCCTATGGGCACAAAGTATTGTGAAACTCACCCACTACAGATTCCCCAGCACAGACCCACTCTGGACAACTTTCTGTGTTCATAGTCTTTGAAAGTTTTTTCCTTCTTGGCCTGTACAGCTCCCACCAGCTCTTCTCCTTCCTCTCCAGCTTCCTCCCTGGTTCCAACACACTGCTGTGTTCAAATAGAGCAGGTGATTAATTACCCAGCCTCAGCTGTGACAATCACTCTCCTGTTCTCCTGAGATGTCTCCACCTCTCCCTCCTGCAGCTGAGCAGTGACCACGCCCAGCTCCCTCCACACATAGTAAACAGAAATAGTTTAATGTTTCACAAATACCACTGTGGAAATATTAATGCTTTGTAATTAAGGGTGCTTTCCAACAGCAGTTGGTGTGCACCAAATGGTCCAGTCACACCAAGTTAGTTTTTGTTGGTGTCAAAGCATCAGTCACACTCAGGTGTGCACTAAATCAAGCAGACTGAAACCTCCAAAAAGAGGTGGTCTCAGCTTGCTTGACACCGCACCAAATAACAAACTTTGCTGTGGTCCCTCTAGCGAGACCACTAACTCGGGTCCAAACGAGGGGATACCAATTATTTTATAGCATACTTTGTGGGTTTTGGGAACAATTTTTGTCCCATGTGACCTCATTTGTGAAGATTACATGTCTCCTCTGCCTGCTGCATTCAGTATATGTTACTCTCCAGATGCAGCCATGACCCATTTTGGAATTGGATATTTGCCGAAAAGGGCCAATACAGAATATGTAAGACATGAAGATAAGAGTATGTAGCAATGTGTGAATGTCTTGCTCCATAATGAGTCAGAATTGGCACTTATTTCTACAGGAAGATAAACATTGATGGAACATTAATCGGACCGATTTTGGCTCAATTTATTTATATATGTGTGGATATCGACCCCCACCCCTACAATATTTAAAATGAGTCTTACACTACTGTTTAAAAGTTTGGGGTCACTCAAACAATTTAGTGTCTCAAATTGTACAATTAGAACACTGAAGTGATGGTTGCTAGAAATGGATCTTCTATACACCTATGTAGATATTGCAGCAAAAAACAGGCTCTGCTTCTAGAATAGTCATTTACCACATCAGCAATATATAGAGTGTATTTCTGATTAGTTTAAAGTTATCTTCATTAAAATCAGTGCTTTTTCATTCAAAAATAAGGAAATTTCTAAGTGATCCCAAACTTATGACTGGCAGTGTATGTCTACATGTTTTTTGCTCTAATGCATGTTGAGAGGATTTTTCACACTTGTGCTCCCTGCTACATTTTATAAATCAGCATGTTCAGTTGTTTTGGCTCGTAGGATAGAAAACTGAAGCCCTGCAATGGCATTATCTTATGAATACTCATGTAAATGAAAGTGACTAATGCACACAAAACAGAAATAGATGCACATGAATGCATTTGACTGTACACTTCTCTGTTGCTTGCTCAGAGCTACTCAGTGGACATTACTTTTGAATGCAATCACTGCAATGGGTAGAGGGTTTGTTAAGGCCCTGGAGTGCACTCGCTCTGCCAAGAAAATAAGCCAGGGGACAGAGTGGCATTATACGTGCGAAGGTCAGCTTGTTAACAAAAGTAATTGGATTTTGCAACCCTCTCTGGGTGATGTGAGCCTTTAACCTGCTTTTGCAGTACAATCTTTCCTTGACTCCATTTTTGTTATTGATTTGTTTTTCATTTGGATTCAGAGAGAAGGCAATGGCAGACATCAGTCAAACACAACCTATCAAAAGGCACTCTCAACAACCTGATCAATGGGGATCTGTTGCATATATATCTAAAGATTATTATCTTCATCACAAACCCGACAAAGAATCCTGAATCGTTTGCGGTGAATGAACCCATATAGACCTTTTCTCTAAACAATAGCGTTTAATGACTTTATCTCCTTGGTTTGTTTCACATTAATTAATCTTCATCACAAGTACTTAGATAAGGATATGTTTTAACTTAATTTAAAAGGCTTGGCAGTCTGACTTTTCCATATATTTTAGAGTATGCTGAAAGGTATATTTAATCTGCTACAGGCAGAAAGGAAAGTGATGGAATGGCTGGAAAGGAAATATCAATAATTCACAATGCTGAAATGTGAAAAGTTAGAGCCGTGGCCTGTAACAGAAAGAAAGAGAGAGAGGAATAAGATGTTGGTTGCTCATGGCTGTTTTGAGCAACTTTGGAAAACTATTCATCAAACAACTACACTAAGCCTACAGTATGAGAAGCACAATAAAGAATTCTAAATGAAGGAACACCTGGGGGTTTGAACTCTGGGTTAAATGTCTGTGCTGATTCTCAAACTGTAAAGAAAAAATGAACAAATGATATGATGTAATCTCAGATGTTTTACTCGTGAACGCCTATTATTATCTATTTGTCATGTTGGATATAATTCAGTTATGTTTTGAGGAGCACATTATATCCTTTCCTAGTGGTCATGGGTCTTAATGAGCTCTGGGACTTTCAATGGCTGGTGGTCACAAAACAGGTGTGTGTTGCATCTGCAAAACTGCATTCCCAAAAACCTGGAGCCTTCAGGTGCCCAGAGAGTTTAGTGCCCGAAGGCAGTGGGCCCACTTTGCCCCATTCATAATACAACATTGTTGCCAGCCCAAAAAGCAAATCTGAGATTTCAGTTTGAAAGGTCACATATTATAGTCATTTTAATAAAGCTAAAGTTAATATGAGTCTCTGAGGTCCCCAAAACATGTCTTTGATGGTAATACTACTCATATTTTGCATCCTTTCATGTCTCTGTACCCTCTCTGTTTCAGTCATGTCCTCGGTCGGATGTGTTTAAATGCAAATGACAAAATTCCCAAGCAACGGAATTCTTGCAGAAGAATTCTTCACAGGTGAAACTTTGTGAAATCATGTATTGTTGAGACTTCATTAAATTTAACCCAATGCCAGATCATATTAACCTGCAAAATAAACAGTAAAAACAACATAAAAAAGGCAAGAATTTGTGGTCAGGTCAAAAACAGGGGCCATCTAAAGTAAAATCATTCACATGAATTAAACAGATTGAAGTTTCTACACAAAACAGGGAATGATATCTTATTTATAAATGAAAATTTACACATTTAGTATATAGTTCTGAAGACTACATGCACACCTGTAACCAGCCTGGTGGAAGGGGCGGGGCCTGAGATGCTTCATTTCCTGCATTCTGGTACTTATGCAAAGTAAAACAGCAAATTTGGCCACCATGGGGCAGTTCTAAATAACTACTGGAATATAATGCAGGCTGTTGCATTTTAAGCCTCAAACACCTTATTTTCTCCTTTCTGGTGAATTTGTTTAGCATTGATTTGTACTCTTTTTGCATCAATTTAGGCTGGAAATATTTTAAAAGGACACTAAAACACTGTATTTGGGTATTTTATGAGATCTGTGCTGGCTTTGTTGACTTTTAGTAGGAAGGAATTAGTCTAAGAAGAATCACTATGCTCTAAAAGTTACAAAAAAACATGGTGTTGGGAAATGACATTTCATTTTAATTAACTATAGTGCACTACAATTTATATATATATATATATATATATATATATATCTAAAGAATTAGATTTACAACCCTTTGAAGATAATGACCACTGTAAACACTACAGCATGTAAAACACTAGTCATCAAACATTAATCTCTGATAAGGTTGTGTGAAGCTTCTTTTCCATGAGCATGCAATTGATTAAAACAAAGACATTAACAGAGTATCCTCTTATTGCATATAATAAAAGTGGTGCAGCAGGGTAGAAGATTCATTGAAAAGATAAAAATTAAACATTAAACCAAGCAAGAGAAATAGGTTGTATATTTAAATATTTATTTAGAGCAGTAAATAATATAAAGTGGACAAAAATCTCAATCATAGAGAAGAAATGTGTGTCATCTAATCAATTCAATTGTTTCCTCATTCAAAATGACAGAATTCTTCATATTTTTTTCCTGTTGCAAGCTATGTATGTGCCTATGTGTGTGTGTGATAGTGACAGTGGAGGGGGGGTTACCCAGCGGTAGCTGCAGCAGGCGGGTGAAGAAACAAGGGGAAGTGGTTGTAGGAAGTGCAAAGCTGGCAGGGAGTCGGGCTGACTGCAGTTTTCCTAACATCGATGAATTTTCCTCGGCTCAATCGTGAGCGCTGCTCCAGTTTATGACAAAAGAGTTCACGACATGAATAGCCACCTGCCGAGTGAAAATAAAAAAAGACAGATCACCACCATAAAAAAGAATGTGTGGTTACAACAGTGTGTTGAAAAGATCCAAAAAAAATGAATTTTGCTTAATATGTGACCTATATCTCAAACGTTTTTTTTAAAATAGCAAGACCCTTTCACAAGACCCTTAAACTCACAAAAACTAGACCACAGACCCCATCCCGTAAGATTTGTGCTGTAAGATGTTTTATTAAAGAAAGTGTCGGAAACTCAAGGCCAAATAATGGAGGACTGAAACTTCCATAATCAAGAATAAATAACTAAATATGACTATAATAATGACTCAGTACATAAATAAATATACCAGCAAATGTCCATATTTATTTAATTTTTAACTTAAGTAATCAATACAATTATGTATTGATTACTTGTGTAATTGTGTAATTTTATTGATTACTTTTTTTAATTTTTAAATGTCGTTATTTATTATTTCATTCACTTACCCGTTTATTTTCACCTGCAAAGGGAAAATAATAATGTAATAAATAAATACTACTAAGTTAAATTTATTTATTTATTAAATTATGGCAGTCCTCTATAGAAATGGTTCTACATTCTGTCATTGTGGAATAATAGTGAAAATAATGTTTTTTCCCTTTTTGGGACCTCCTGGCACCTTTTAAACATCCTAGGGGTTCCTGGACCCCAATTTGAAAACCACTGACCTATATAGGTCAGTCTTCTGTTTTGTTCGGCATGTATACGGCTTAATTGTAGTTAAGCTAGACAAAACTCCAAATTATCATGCACATGCATTATGTGCACAATAACGAAGATTACATATGCACAAATATCAAACAAACAATCAGACAAACCACCCAAAAGAACTGCAAGCGAGAAACACTGCAAATTAACTCCACAGTCCACTTGATGTGGTATTTGGAAAAAAAACAAAAAAACGTGTTACTGTGAACCATAGAGCTTAAAAATGAAACAAAAGCGATCTTCGACTGTGATGTGCTGCTGTTTTTGTGCACCTAGAGAGGACTGTAGACTGTGAATTCTGCAGTGTTTCTCTCTTGCAATTGTTTTGGGGGGTTGTATTTTTTTATATTTGCAACATTTATCTCTATAAAATAAAAAAAATATATATTTCCATCTTGTTTGAAAATAGCATAATTGTACTGTGCCCTAGCTTTTTGCTTATAATGTGATATGTAATAGGTTAATCCGAAGGGGGGCCATATTAACCCACTGAAACGACACATATCACCCCCTAGTGTGGAGGGGAAAGACACGTTCCTGTCAGTAATTTGGTTTTCTCTGTTGCATGTTAACTGGGAAAAGAAAAAAAAATCCCATTAGATGCTGCAATTTTGAATTTTTGAATTTTGAGCATAGCTTGATAAAGCTCTGCATGTAAGCACACTGAGTAGCCTGACTGTGTTTTGGTTGTTTTGCTGTATTTATTCTTCCATATTCTGATTTCCCTCCACACTTGCCCTGAGTTTACTCATTAGCCCTGTGTTTCTCTCACCTGTTCCCTGATTACTTCTCTGTGTATTTATATTCAGTGTTTGTTGTGTTGTTTGTTTATTGCCCATTTGTTCACCTGCCAATTGTGTGTTTACCTGTGTTTTTCTGGCCAGCCCCGTGTCTCCTCTTGTTTTGCCTTGTTCACCTGCCTGTACTCATTAAAGTCTTCAGTTGATTCTGTATGCTGGCCATCGGTTTTGCATTTGGGTCCTGCTCCACTAAACATCCTGACACTTTTCAGGCAAATTGTGGTTCACAAAGTCTGCATGCATTTATTTTAAATAGGTCATATGCACAAAGAACATATTCTTTCTTCTCACAGTTCAGGGATCTATTTCCTGCTGTGAACTGTAACATTTACATCTAACTGGTAGTATAATGTGATTGACCTTGATATGAGGGTGAAAAGAGAAAACATAAGCGACGGACATTATTATCTCAACAGTTTTGAGCACATTTTTTATTCATTGGATCACTTTTAATTTGCTGTTTTATTTACTTGAGTTATGCAATAACATCAATATAATCAAATTCTTACTGTAACCCTGGCTAAACCTCTAAGCCTCAAGGCTCTACTTCTTTACAAATCCCATTTGAATCCCCGGATTCATCCAAGTCATCTGTGCAAGGCATAAAAAGAAGCAGAAGCCAAAAAAAAGAAAGGAAAAAGTCACACCAGGGTACATACTGATTCAAATGTCTTCGTAGGGGTTACAATGCTTCAATCAGCAGTAAGATATTCAGGAAAAGTAAAGCAATTCTATATGGCCTTATCATGATCATAATCCCAGAATCTGGGCTTCAACAAAAAAACTTCCCAACACTAACAATTCCTAATACAGTAATTTGTTCACAGAGGTTTGCTCTGCTGGCAACGCACACTCCCAGGATGTGATCAAATCAGATCAATATCATTACCAAAGAAACAAGAACAAACTCACAACTCCCATTGACTCCTACGACCACCAAGTAAGCAAAAAAGACGTAAAACACAAATAACACGGATTCAACAGCAGATTTCAGCCAAGCTGTTACAGGCCCCACAGACACACTGACACACACACACTCGGATACACTCTCACAGCCAGGCGTTTTAATCTCAACATTATTCACACCAGCAGCATCGATCTAAAGCAAACAATCAAAAGCTTCATAAAACTTAACAAAGCTGCTCATCATTTGAAGACAAAGTCCCCTTTTATTTCTTCGTAAAGAGTTCAATGACCCGGTTCCACAGTCGCCTAAATGAGTAACGTTTCAACTGAAGCAGATAAATATCAACTCAGACAAATAAAAGTGTTGCGAGTTTTATTCACCGCAAACATAATGAGATACAAATATCTCATATTTTGGTGAAACTTATAATTATCACTGCTTCTGTAGTATGAGTACACACAGTGCCACTCTGTGTTACAACCCACATTATGGTGTGAGGGAGTGTTACATGAAGAGACTTTTTTACCCCAAGTATAAGTGCTTCAGCAAAGTGATCAAATACATAAAATATTTCGTATGTTTTTTATCTCGCTATCTGGGCTTAATACTATATATTATTACATGTGCCTAGGTTGGTTTACTCCAGATCTGCACCTGTTTTATTTTTTTTTTTAGTTTTCTTCCTGTATTCAACCCATTTTTTAAAACAGCCACTCTTTGGACATTTTGGAAAGCTACTGACCTTGTTTTTCTCTTTTCTATCCTTAAGAAGGCAGTTGTCAGATGTATAGTGGAAGAAAGATTGGACCAAATGCAAGAACGACTGGCAAACTGGATAAACTGAACATACATCTGTCTAGCCCCAAAAAAAGCCACCTCCAGTGGCATGCATTATGGTAGCATTCGCTGTAGCATTGTTTCGATAAACTTCTTTGATGTCATAAGATTTATTTCTATCTAGTGTTGCATTCATTTTTCACCAAGATCTTGCATTGACGATGGTAGAGTCAGACCACTGCACAAAGTCTTCTCTAACACACAACAATGATTCTCGATGGGATGAAAGTCTGGACTCTGTGGTGGTCAATCCATGTCTGAAAACGGTGTCTCATGCTGAACCACTCCATCACAATTTGAGCCTGATAAATCTAGTGTTGTCATCTTGGAATACGCTGGTGCCATCCGAGAAGAAACAATCTGCTTCTCATCTTACCTTGATGCTCCATCACTCTGGTTCGCCATTGCCCTTTCAGTTTTTAATAATAAGTTGGACTAACAATGGACCAGTGATGCGTTCAAACTAATTAAGAAGTCCAGTTGCTTAGCTCTAAACTCCACAAGAAAAAGATGACCCGGATGACTGAGAACCTGCACAGACAATTTTCTATTTTCCGAAATCTCCTTAGATGTTTTGTTTGCTTGATGGCAATTTGACCCTTCTCAAACAGAGTAACATCTTTTCTACAACCACAGAATGCGTCTTTTCACATGGTTGTTTAAGAAGTTGTGGGCTCCTGAAACCGGAGTCCAGGGTGAAAAGACCAGTTTTAGCAGTCATCCGTGGATGGGAAAGCCACAGTTTCTTCTTCTATTTTGGGGTTTTAAGACATCCAAAAAATTGGATTGCTGCCATCTGCAGGACTAGACCCTTATTGTACTATATCTTACTATACACCAGAAGAAATATCGCCTTTCCCACCCAATTAACAATATTTCTAAACTGTTTTTTAAAGATACCTCTTCCAAGCCAACCTCTTGCAGTTGTCTTATCTAATGACTATCACTACCTTCTGCTTTGGCATGTGGATGACATTGTTAGAGGGGATTTTGCAGCTTTATGTGGTCGAAATTCTTTTTTATCACACTAGTGGTGTGGATGAAAATTTGTTTTAATCGGGGGCCATGTACCCGTGTTTGTGTGGATTAGGCCTAAAGTAAAAACTGTAGAAGGAAGTAACTCGTGGATAAGAAATACAAGAAGGAACTATTTCAAAATAAAACAGGAATTAGACACAAGACAGGAGAGAGAAAAAACAAGAAAACACCAGAAAATCAGAAAAGACAGTGATAGACATGACCCCTGTATATGTGAATATTTTCAGAGCACATGGAGAGTGAGTTAAATTTACCAATTACCCCCTACTTGCATCAGACAATGAACTTCTCTCTGTACTTGTTTGATTTGACTTTATTGTTTCATTTCACAGCAGTGGCCATCAGATCATATTACAGAGACTGGAATGTTTAATTGGCATTAGAAGGAACCGCAAAATTTGCCTCAGGCAACCATAGAGTTGAAAATTTTCAACTTAAGCGAAAAATTTGCATGGGAATGTGTCTCAGCATTGAAATTCTGCTAGTTCTGCTAGTATGTGTCTGTTAATTCCAGCTATCTGTTTTACTATAGGGCGACACGGTGGTGCAGGTGTTAGCGCTGTTGCCTCACAGCAAGAAGGTCGCAGGTTCAAGACCTCTGGGACCTTTCTGTGTGGAGTTTGTATGTTCTCCTCGTGTCTGTGTGGGTTTTCACCGGGTACTCCAGCTTCCTCCCACAGTCCAAAAACATGCTGATGTTAATTGGCAACTCTGAATTGCCTGTAGGTGTGAATGGTGTGTGTGCCCCACAATTGGCTTGCGACCATCTGGGGTGTATCCCTGCCTCTCGCCGTGGGATAGGCTCCAGCAGACCCCTGCGACCCTAATGAGGAATAAGCAGGTATAGAAAATGACTGACTGTCTTACTATAATGAACCAAGTTAGCTCAAGCATTAGCCCCAGTTTGCAATCACAGCCTCCAGCATATCTGGTTCATGATGCAACACATTCAGTAAACAGATCAGGCTCTCACAGCAGCATTTTGTCTGCATGTTTAAAGGGTGAATATTGAGTAACATGAGTCAACACAAATGTCTGCACGGTCATGAATAACACAAAGCAACAATGTGTGTTTCTTTCAGTCAGAATGCACACTCAGGCTTTGAAGATCAAATGAACAGCAGCTCCATGCAGCTAAAACTCATTCCTGCATTACAGAGCCTTACGGGAGCCAAACAGCTGCAGCCTGGGGTTCTGACTATAAGAGATAAGAAGGTGCTTTGCCAAAAGCAGTCAGGCTGGCATAAAATGTTGTGGACATTACACAGTGTTCTACGGGTCTAATGAAAAAAATGATGTTTTTGGCAAGTTCCCACCACCTTCTGCAGATAAATTTGTACAAATATGCTCTTGTAATGCCATTTTGATAACAGCATTAAAGTAGATGACTGCAGGTTTTTGTAAAAATCAAAAAGGTACATATACATTACAAGACACTGCTTACAGAATCAAGATGAAAGAAAATGTTACTTGATTGCAAGTTTGAAATGAAGAATATAATTAAAACATAAAATGAGACATGCAACCCTCTCATACTGTATTCTAGGCAGGCATTGATGTGTTTGAGCTTAACTCAAAGATAATAAAAGAGTAGACAGTGCAATATGCATTTTATTCTTAACCTCTACCACTTCCTGTCATCCTCTGGGTCTGGATGGGCGTTTAACAGCCAAATGCAGGATGTTTGATCTTAATTATGCACCTACACCTCTGACCTCTGTGCTTCAACAAGTTAAAGGTGACACATTGCAATCATGCATTATGACAAAAAATGTTCAGAATTTTGGTTTTCTATTTCTGCTACAATTTTACAGTTTTCAGTAATAAAATGCCCAAATTAGTTTCCTGTTGGCTTTAAACAATTATTCAGCAATATGTGCAAATACAAAAATAAGAATGATTTTATTAAACACTGAATTCTCTTCAGCTGTGGAATTGGCCTGCAGTGTTTAACATGACACAACTGTCAAATATTCACCTTCATGACACACAGTCCATACTCTATATATATATATATATATATAATATATATATATATATATATATATATATATATATATATATATTATATATATATATATATATATATATATATATATATATATATATATATATATATATATATATATATATATATATATATATATATATATATATATATATATATATATATATATATTATATATATATATTTTATTTTTTTTTAGCTTCGGTGTCATTTTGATCCAAGTCCTTCAAGTGGCTTGCTGTTTAAAAGCCATTTGTATGCTGTTGCTTAATTACTGTCTGCATTCCTGCAGAGATTGGCTGCTTTAAATGCAGAGGCACGACATGCACATCACACTAATGCTGGGTTTTATGAAAGATGGAGGAGGAGAGTAATATTAGCCTGTGTGGCATTTCATCTGTCACATATTGTTTGTGTCATACTGTGCAGTTTACAAGAAGGGATGCTGAGTTAAATGCTGAGCAAATCTCATCACGGGCAAAGTGTTGGAGTAGATAATCCCGCCACCAATAATCACAATCCTGAAGTAAGGAAGACACCAGGTGGGGCCTATTGCATGTTAATAACAATTGAGAGATGTGGGATTGAGCCTTTATTGTATTCAACATTTATTTAAATTAAGCCTTTACAATTCATGAATTTTTCATTCACATAGAGAATAAATGTGTCCTCGCCCACTGTTGATTGTGCAGATATAGGATTGTTAAATTGTTATAGATGGATTTAGTGAGAGTTACATCATATTATCAGCAAACTGTGACTGAAAAGCTGGGCTACAATAGGAAAACTGACTAATGCATGAGAATTCCTCTTGTTTCATTGTGAATGAAAATAATAATAATAATAAATACACTGAATACATTTCTTACATTATACTGTAAAACTTCTGATTGTCTTGACTGAATATTTACTGCACATCTTTCACTGGTACATTGCTATAAGGTTAGGAAGCAACAGACATTAATTAAATATAGATAAAAATTGAGGTGATAAAAATTAAAATGCATATGAAATTGAAAAGAGAGTAATGCATTCTCAGGTGAGTTGAACACATTCATCATTCACAAAACAGCATTTGCCTCAAGAATGTTAGTAACAAAAAAAAAATAAACAAAATAATGTATGGGAATGAAAAATTAGAGTGATAAATTATTAAATGGGTAACCCTTCGTTTGATAACACCTACTGATTTAAATCATTAATCTCAGTTGTGTATCTTGACTAATGAATGAGAGACAGTAGACGGTCGTAACACATCCAAATTAATTATCAGAGCAAAAATTCAAATAAATGTCAATTAAGTTAATCAAAACGATTGACGGTAACCTTTCATTTAATGGTTCCTTAACTACATATGAACTACAACATAGTTCAGCATGAACTAATTTGTAGTTCATATATTATTATTATTATTGTTATTATGGAGTTCATAACTGTGTTCATATGTAGTTAATATCTGTTCATATGTATTTCATATGTATATGTAGTGACCAGACCTGTAAAGTGAAGTATGAATATGCATACAGATACAGAGAACATATGACTACATAGTATGGACTATAGAGGAAGACTCACTTGGTTATACAGGTCTGATCACTTGTAAATACATATGAACACAGATAAGAGTTACACATGAACAGAAATATGAACTACATATAAAATATCAAAGGATATTTATTTAGTTTTACACGACTGGTCACTTGTAAATACATATGAACAAAAATATGAACTACATATGGACTGGGTGATTATATGAACTACTACATTATATTAATTACATTACAGTTCATATATTATTTCATGCTAAACTACTAAACTACTAATTCATAAGTAGGTAAGGACTCCTAAAATTAAGGGTTACCAACAATTGTTGATTTACTTAATTGACATTTATTTGAAAAGTCTGATAATTAACTTGGCTGTGTTATTATCTATTGTCTCCCATTCATTAGTCATGATATACAACTGACATTAATTGTTAACATAAAGCAGGTTTTGTTGCTGCTGCCAAAACCATCAATAAAAAGCCACACCCACTGATGGTGCAGACACAGGGAATATATTAATTTTCTTTGGATAGCACAGTGAATTGTCGAACCAAAAGCTGTATCTGATTTGCATAATCATGACTCAGTTGCAACTTGATTTTGTAGCATGAGCAGGAATTATTTATCTACTTGGGTGCTCCGATAGCATTCAACTTTTACAATGTCAGTGTTTCTATTTAGAAATAGTCTGAAAACCCATGCAAAAATGATTTTTATAATTTCTGAAACTGATGTTGCTTTAGGACTGGCAATGGGACTGCAAGAAAAAAGGCGATTTCAGTGTTCTGTACACTGAGGCCACTGAAAGTGTGCTACTGCCCACACAGAAGGGTCTATTATCAAATAAATACAGTGTTATTCAGTGAAAAGTGAATCTTGGCCAAACCTTTGCAACAGTGCATGCAATAGTATATAGATTAACAGCACATCATCGTCCTAATTCCACTACTTGTTTACTGTTTTGCAGATGATTGCTGCTGTAATCATTTAATCCATACTGGTTAAATCATTCCTTAACAGCTGTGAAGCCTTCAAAGACAATGGACCCTTGTACTGTTGGAATGCTATAAGACAGATATAAATATATACACTACATGAGAAAAAAATAGATGTAAATTTAGTTATTTGTATGAAATGGATTGAGTTGTTGGTGGCTTCAATTTTATAAGGTAAAGAGAAGATAGGATATCCGACTTTGTCCTACCAAGTCAAATATAGGTCAGAAATGCATAAATTATTGAGTAAATGTCTTTGACATTGGACTCAAATGTGCTTTAAATGTTGCTGTGAAATGTAAAGTAGTTTATATATATATATGTTCCCTCTCAGGAAGGTGCTTCACACAACACTTTAAATGCCATTCAAAAGCACTTTCTGTATGAGCTCAGCAATAATTCATAACTGGCTAATCAACAAAGACATGGGACACTAAATGCATCTGTTTCCACCTGAAACAGGACTGTGCATAATATTGTGGCAAATGCTATTACTATTCCTAGAGGGGAGAAGAGGCTTCTTGCCCATCGCTGAGTGTGCAGTGAATCGTTAAAGCTGCTAAACAAACCTTTAAAGGGGTTACAGGAAACTTTCAGAAATTGAATTTCAAAAGTGAAACCCTTGCAGGTGATTATTGCAGGTGATTTGTTTTCAACACTATACTTCTTATAATAATCCCTAACTTTGTGTTTTGCACCATGCTCTAACATACACACACACACACACACACATGCACGCACACACATATACGTACACACACATGCATGCACGCATTCCCACACACACACACACACATGCACGCATGCACATATACATACACACACATGCATGCACGCATTCCCACACACACACACACACACACACACACACAATCCTAAATTTACCCCTGCTTTATTCCCCTGTAGGTAATTAGTCCAAAAGCGTGACACTCCTCAACTAACCGGCCAGTACTGCAGAGACGGTGTGTGTGGGTGTGTGTGCATGTACGTGTGTGTGTGCATGGACAACTCATTATTGCAGCCATGTTGTGTTGTGTTTGGTGATTGTGTTGTCTCATTAGCTGAAGAGCTAATACCTGCAGTGAAAGCTAATATCTGCAGTGTTTTTAGTCAAATAACAGTATTTGTTGTGGTGGAAGGTAGAGACAGAATGACGCACGTAAAAATCATTCCACAGACTATTATAGTCAATCAAGAAAGTCGGGGAAGGAAAGGTCGCATTTTTATTAAAACAGGATTAAAACATGTAAATTGTTTCACTAGTTACATTTATGTAGATGTACAATTGTGTACATTATCCTATACTGAGCAGGGCAACAACATTGAACCAATGTGCTATGTGTTCTGCTACATTCATTTTGAGGTCATTAAATTATTTTATAAAACCTACATATAAACTTGTGTGTATTGTAGGACAGAATTGTGAAAAAAAGGTAAAGTTTTTAGGGAAGAAAGTTGAATCAGAGAATTCACCCTCCAACTGAAAAACAACTTTAACTTAATTGGATCAAATACTGAAACTGAAACCACAGAATCCTGGTGTGGAGCAGATACCCAGACATTAGATTGTCACTTATAATGAACCTGAAAAGCACCAGCTTCTGAATAAATGAAATCACGAGGGCACTGTACAAAGGAAGAACAGAACATGTTTAACTATGAGTCCTGAAGCCAGGTAGTTTTTTTCCAATTAAGTCATGAAATGAACATTAAAATACATAGAAATACATAGAAACATCAGCACTGCAGATTCCAGAGCTGCTGAGTTGACCTTTGACAACAAGTTTAATACTTTTATATAATTTGTTATTTTTTTAATTGAGATACTGACTTATTCTTATAGTTCCAAAAAATGTTTGTTTTTTTTTGTTATTATTATCCTCTTCACTAAGACACTGTGGCACAAGTACAATTACTTTGAGATTATGCTGTGTGTGTACTGAGTAAGACTTCTATATTGGTGCTGGCTTGCTACACCAGTTTATTCAATTTGGATTGATTTCAAATTCTTCTAATTACTTTTAAGGCTTTGCAAAGTGTTCCACCATATATCAGATCCCCTGCAAGACCACAAGGCATCTGTGGTAACTCTTTTGCTGTGCTGGCTCCCAGGTTACTGTTGAACGAATAAACAGATTTTTCTCAAATTGATTTTATTGATATTCTTTTACCTCCCTGTTTGTATGTGCATATATTCCTTCATTTGTAACTGGATCCATTTGTAATCCAGTTTTGAAAATTCTATATAAAGAAAATTATATTTACCTACAAGGGAAGAATTTACAGCTCTGTAGCTATAAGTCGGTTGCTGTACATTTCTTTAACACAATTTCATTCCCACATTTGTGAAAGAAAAGCATCACATTTTTTGGGAAGGTCTGTGACTAAACCGTCAAACTGCGGCAAAAGCGAATGAATTGGAATCATAAAAGAAACAAAACACAATGCTAATTTTAAGTAAAGCAGGGGTGTCAAGCTCAATTTCATCCGGGGCCACTATATATATATATATATATATATATATATATATATATATATATATATATATATATATATATATATATACATATACATATATATACATATATATATGTGTGTGTGTGTATTTAATGTTAATATGTGATTATATTAGATCATTTCCTCTCCACTCATAATAGTACTGGATTTTTAAACAAAATTAAAAAGATATGCTGAGGCTGATGTTATATTGTTGTTAAGGTCTAATTATTGTAAATGCTGGAGCAAAACACTGAAAATTATCACAGATATCAGAGACTCATGCAAGAATATGCCGATAACCACTATTACCATTTAATTTATTTAATGGATTTTTCAAAGATTGGAATCTATGGTTTTGCATTGCTGTGTTATATATTAAAGAATAGAAAGTACAAGAAAGTAATGAGTTAACGAAGTCGTACAAAGACAGTGTGTCTCTGTTAAGTTCAAACATTTATTCACTTTCCCATCTCTCAATAAATCACACAAGTCTGTGCAAGCTCTTGAGGGGCCACAGCAAATCAAGTGCCGTGCCAGATTTGGCCCCTGGGGCTTGAGTTTGACACATATGAAATAGAGTATGGTTTTTCTAGCTAAAAAAGGACATACAGTAAGAGAAACAGTAAAAAGTCTCTCAAATTTTGGGATCCGATTCAATTTATGGGTGCTTCAGCACCGGTAAAAGTGAGTTTGAAACATGTAAGAATTGGGAACAGAGGGCAAAGGTGATAGCATACCAACAAAACCAACAAAAAGGCAACCGTTGAATCTGAGAGGACCTTGACTTGGTCTTTACTGCTGCCTCTGTCATCTCTCCTATTTCTTTTCACCTCTCGTTCCTATCAATCCACCATCTGGGGAAAAAAAAATATATGAATCTTTGATAATGGATTTTGCTTTTCAATTACCATGGAAACAAGTGACGCCTCAAAGCATTTGGTACAGTTGTATAATTTCCCGCTCCTCTATGGGGCTCCATCTGTGATTGTGAAAGGACCCCCATTCTGTTCAATTGGACCCATTGTGCTCGTGCTTCCTCTTCACATCTGCCAAACGAGCCTCGTCAGCTGCCACTCGGACCTGTCCAATTACTTTCCAATCGGGGCCAGAGAGATGGATGGAAAGAAGTACAGATGGATCGACAGTTTGGAAGGATCTGAAAATTAAACATGTTATGTGCATTGTAGAAGCTTGAGAATGATTAGAAACAGCATTTATAGTAGCAGTGGGCGGTGCTTGTTTCAGTCAAACACTTTGAATTCAATTGATTCATGAGGGATCTCCTCACCCTCCATGTTGCAGCAGATAGAAAGCAGAGAGTTTCCTGTCCCACAGAATGCTGCCACACGAGCTTACCACTTTTTCAGTTGGAAATAAGTTCAAAAGACCCAAGCAACCATATTTTTTCTTTTATTAATACTAATAATGAATACTTTTTCTGACCTTTTCCCCTGCATTCTCCGGTGCCTCTTTGGCTCTATGTTCCTCACTCATCACAGTAATCTGCCACCTAGGTGTGAGCTGCTGCACATAACACCTAGGTGTTGATTATGTGCAGCAGCTCAGCCTTTTGATGGACAACTCAGCTACCCAATCAGGTGGATTGATTCTGATGTGGCTTTTGACGGGCAGTTATGCAGCCAATCACTCCTACTGCTCAGTTATCATAGGAGGTTACTTTGCTCCTGTACCCCTAATCTATTATGGATTTTGGTGATTTCTTTTTCAAACATCACAATTTATGGTTTACCATCATTATATAATGACAATTGCAAATATGATAACAAAAAGTACATAGAAATGTTGCATCCTACCCTTTTTAAAGGCAAACACTGTTGGAATTTCCAATAAAGAGGAAAGTATTGGCAGTCATTCTTTAGCTTTTACATAAAGTAAAAAATGGATGTGCTATGGTGCACTCATACAAGTCCAGAAAAACTCAGAGAGGCCTGGCTATTGATTGCTGGATGGTTCCTTGTTGCTCATCTTAACCATGAAGCTTGGTGCAGGAAGAGCTGGTCCTTACCCGCACCCAGACCTCATCCCCAGACATATGGAGGTCAAGACAATCAGTCTCTGAGACACACATTTACTTTTATAGTCTTTGTCATCAATCACAATGTAACACCAAGGACGCCCTGTTTTCTCTGATCACATCTGCTATTTGACAAACCCAAATTGACTGACACAGCAGAAAGGTTTACTACTTCCTCCCCGTTTGTTGGTTGCACACCGAATTACCTATTTTGTCAACTGCTTCATGTGGCCATTGGTTTTTCTTGCTCATACCCTCAAGAACATCCAGATATGACAATTGTGTCAGGATGAATTTGTCTAGTTATTGTACATTAGTGAGGGAATGAGCTTTGCATGCATAATGTTGTTTTTCATTAGAGTGCCAAACTATTGTGTAGGAAAAGCCAAGCAGTCTCATCCACAATAAGATTTCAATACACAATAAGATGAATTTCCATCATTAGGGGAGGCTGAGCTCGTTTGTTTTGATGCTATATACCATCCCCAGCATCTCTGCTGTTATGTAAGTGGATTTAACTGATACATCTGTCTGGTCTCTGCTCGTGGATGTAATTTATTAGCCTGAGCTTCATCTATATGTTGCAGTACATCACATCCATTTCATTCCAATTTAATTTTCCTCTGGTCATCACATTACTTTGGAGATTTCATGTTTCAGCAATGTAAGTACAGTTATCTAAAGCTCACAATCCCCATGTCATAGCATGTCTTCAGCTGGTACGTTGAAGTGATTCATCCAGTTACTGGACAGGACGATAATCAGCATTCAGGCATAAAAACCAGCATGGAAGGAAACAGTTATACTGGTGGCCATAGATTTTTTTTAAATCAACAGGGGACACTTTGGGCTATGTTTTTGTCCTTTTGATTTGTACTCTTTGAAAGGTTTGAGTGTTTAAATAACCTTCTCATTGCATGTTCCAACAACTCATGAAAGGAATAAGTGTGTCTGAATATGTGTGATGCCTCTGATGGGACACCAGATAAATTGAAAGATCGCTACTCAAATAGATGCAAAAAAATGTGATTCATCAAACATCACAGCTGCAGGAGTGTTTTGTTGCTGTTGTTTTGAATCACCCATGAGGAAAGAAAAGAAAGTCATTTTTATTTACTTTTGGGTTCTAGATGAATGATTTAGTGCCTTGGCAGAGGAGACATTTTATATGCAGTCTTTTCTAAGAACAGCTTGTGAGTTTAGGTGTGGGCAACTGTGTGCTTAAACCTCCTGTGTTTGTGTGTGCGTGTGTGTGTGTGTGTGTGTGTGTGTGTGTGTGTGTGTGTGTGTGTGGTGTATGTGTGTGTGTGTGTGCGTGTCTGCACTTGTAGTAAAACAGTTTGGCTCTATCCTGGTTCCATTTGGCAGGACTTAAAACATTGTGGGACATGTAGGGGTTCATCAATAACCATTGGCCTCATGAAAAGTTAATGCACTCAGAGCTTGAGAACAGACATTACTTTCCCCGTTTGAATCATGTTGATGTAAGACACCCTTAGAAATAATTCACTCTCTTGTGTTGTCTGTGCTGAAACATAGAGGAGGCATCCTGGAACAGTGAGTATGTACGTGTGTTATCATCAAACAAATCGTAAGGAATCTGAAGCGCATTTAATCACTTTTGATAAAACAAAGGTCAAAATTGTCAAGGCTTTTGGGACCATGTCAACAATTGAACTGGCTGAGTGCTTCATTAAGTCTTTAACTCCAAGGTAAATGGTTTTAATTACTTAGAAATATTTTGAATACAATTCTTGCTCATGAACTATCATTCTGTGCATATTGCTGCTTGAAGTGTAATATCTGTGCAGCAAAAAAAAAAAAAAAAAAGAGGATCCATGACCATAATACAGTAAAATAGACTTACATTTTATATTTGCTATTCCATTATGGAGTTCACTCTGTCCATTAGTGAGAGAGATAGTGTACTAAAAGATATCTTTTTGGAGGAACCAGGGCCAGCCTTGGCATAGATGGTATAGGCAAATGCTAAGGGCACCATACATCCAGGGAGCACCAGAAATGGGAGAAGGAAAAAAAAATATATAGCTAGTTCTTGAAATTATTATGGCTTGATTTAGGTGTATTTCAAAGGATATAGTAGTAATAATAATAATAATGATATTTTACTTTCCTAAGATGCCCCCCCCTTCCCCCTCACCCCTTCCCTTCTCCTCCTCAGAATAATTAGACTTTACCTGCTACTTAGGGGGATTTTTCATTTTTTGATGCATCAGTAAGTTCATCAGTAAGTCAAAATGACCCAAACTGTCTGGTGCCCAGCTGAGGAATTAGAATTAGAGTTAATTTTACAGTAAAGATGATGTCATGATATTTTTTCTGTTACAGAACAATGAGTGATATCATCATTAACCATTAGCATAACATAGTTAGCTAATCAATGAATAGCCAGCTAACTATGTTATGCTTCCATAAACTGAGTTTTAGCGTCAGTTTATGGAAGGGTCTAAATTGTTATTGAAAATAGTAATATAACTACTTCAACCTTACCTTCCTCAGGTAAGTAAAAATTAGATGTTTTGCGAGTTTGTAATAATTAATCAAAATGCTATTCATTTCTTCTCCTGAATATATTATAGTTGTAAGCCCAGGTGCTCATTGTGTTAGTATTATCAACATGACACCTTAGACAAGTGACATAAATGGACTATATATATATATATATATAGTTTCTTGTGAGTATATGTAAACAAAGCACAATGTAGTTGGTCAGCTTGCTTTATGTTCATGCAACAATTGTGCATGCTACACAATCATCATTAAGATCTTTGTGGATTAATTAAGGAATAGCCGACTTAAGTGTTCCATGTTAATATTATTATTATATATATTATTGATTATGATCTTCCTCTTCCAAGTATAAATTAGATACTGGTTAGCCTACCCTTACTTCAGCTTATTTAGCCTGACAAATAAACAAATAAGATGATAATGAGCAGCAAACTTGTTTTGTGCTTGGTGAGACTAATTTGGACAAAGTGGAATTACACATTTTTAATTACTTGTTTGAAATTCTAACTTTTCCATTTCCTTTTACTTGTTTTTTTTTTTTTTGCTTTTTTGCTTGTTTCGGTTTGATAAGTACCGACAGAAAGCCAGCAAGTCAGGGCCAATAAGGGGCATTCCAAATGTGTCACTGCAGTGTCTGTGGAGGCTTCAGGTTGTATTATTGATATGGATCAATATCGGCTGTGTGTCAGGGTCCCCTAACAGCCACTAGCCAGTAACAGCTAGTAGGGGCCTTATGCTGGGGTTTCCCACTGCATCGATGTTGCAGAGTCTAAAGCAGTTCCATCATTTTGTCATTGATAAGGACCAGTGCCGGTCCTCTTGTTGGGGCCCATCCAGCTAA
Source organism: Lepturacanthus savala (assembly GCA_030544235.1). NCBI lineage: Eukaryota > Metazoa > Chordata > Actinopteri > Scombriformes > Trichiuridae > Lepturacanthus > Lepturacanthus savala. The sequence continues at coordinate 21,950,749 of CM060470.1, forward strand.
AAAAAGAAAATTGCCTAGTATGCCTGCCCTGTTGCAGCTTCGCTACTAGCTGGAGCAATACTTTATTATATATTTTAAGTTAGAAGTTAAAGAGCAGGTTAAATTATGTACTCACTAATTGCAGCATCACTTAGCCTGTTTTTAAACCTGCCTAATTACACAAACACTGAGAAAGAGAGAAAAAAGAAAAAGGCTAATGTTGTGGATGTAAATCATTGGATTAATTGTTTAGCGTCTCACACACCCCATCAAATGACTTGTTTTACAAGCAGAGTATGACCTTGTTGGTCTGATAACATTTGGAGAGTCTGAAAGAGCTGTAATATTACATTTGTTCATCCACAATCCGAGTTAGTAAGGGGCTACTGAGGAGAAGCTGGTGGAAGTCTCTGCTGCTCTGCCCATAGAGCAAAGAAAATGAAAAAACAAACAACTCTAACTAATGTGGATTTGGAGTTTAGGGGTTTTGCTATTTAGAAAACATAACCATGTAAACTATTTGTTGACTGTGTGATTTATTAACCTACTTCCATTGGAATAGAAGTTAAGGAGATAAAACATTAAGAGAAACATAGTTCATGAGTCCTGATTCAGACTTGATATGTGACTTGTCTATTCAGGGTGGATGCAGACAGGTGTATTCCAGCATTAAAGTTATCAAGAGGTTTGCTCAGGCAAATAATCACAGCACTAATTTCCTATTTAAGTGAACTGCATTGGGTATTCAATCGTTTTGTGGGAAAAACCTCATAAGAGGTTTTCCAGGCTTTTTGCTGAGATGTTTGTTTGTTAGTGAACATGTGATGTTATGACAAATCTGGACAGTGCACCATTCACTGTAGACTATTTATGAGGAACTAGTAGTAGTTGGTCTGGAATTTTAAGATTTCATTCAGTTTATTTATTATTATAGTTATTATTTGTCAAATCCCATTATCACTGTTGCTTTGAAAAAGTAATTAGTTATAGTTATTAGTTAAGTTAGTTAGTAGCACCACTAACTTTAGTTATTTTCCTGAGTTATTCCACCATAAAAGTCACTAGTTAGCGGAGAAAATAACTTTTGCAATTTTTTTTTTTTTTAAGTTTAAAATGTAAAAGAATTTAGATTTTTTTTCAGAGTGGGTTTCAAAAGCCGGATGCATAGAGCAGAACAGCAAAGACAGATACCTGCACAGAGGTTTTAATATTTATCGCACCTCAACAGAAAAGGAGTCTGATTCAACTCTTGACAACTGCAGCATGTTTTCAACAACGTAACGGCCTATCGATTCATTAAGTTCTGGCTGTCACAAGTTTTTGTGGAGCTGGAGCAGAAAAAACAGCTTTTGCTACTTGGAGCTTACATTAGCACCAGGCCTGCTATAATCATTAGTCGCGTCAACAGTGTTTTTAGCCACTAGTTTAGTAGAAGTCTGCTGTTGAGTGGTGCTTCATTAAATTAGAGTTGCTTACATTGGACGTTGACAATCTCTTTGCTCTGGGAGGACTTAATGTACACTCACCACTCGTACATTTTTACCTTTTACCTCAATGAGGTTAAAGTAGTGCCTATATTTCCTTCTCACAAATGCTGTCTTTCCCCTTGTGTGCCTGTTTGCATGTGCTGCTATGTGCTGGGTCTGTGTGTAAACACCCATCCACCTGATGGCTCCGCTTGGATTAACGTGGAATCTTACCTTAGCTTATCATCATTACTTAGGTGGTTATATCGCCCCTTGCACTAAAAGGAAAAAACACACTGAGTCGCAGCTCCTGTGTCTGTGTGAGTCGAGATATGACAGCTTCAATGAGTAACTTCAGTAACCTGTAGTAACGACATGTTGGTAACAGTTTTAGTTTTGTAAGGATAGGAAAACTAGTTACATTACCTGTTATAGAAAACAGTAACATTATATATATATAACCTTATTGTTTTGTGATGTTGAGATATGACGTGATGTACAAAGCTTAAATCACTACTGGAAAACCTTGATACAAGAAAAGTGTCTCTCTCTCTCTATCTCTCTGCAGTGAGAGAACAGCAAAGGTTTTATACCTTTCCACAGACACAAAGCTGAAAGCAGTCGACCCATAAAAGGACACCACAGAGTAAGCAATATCCAATTCTAGCAAGGGTCATAGTTCAAGAGCAATACCTCCTTCCATGCAAACTCAAATACAGTCATAGAGGGTGTTTTTTTTTTTTCTTTCTTTTCCACCCCCATGAACAAGAATGTGTTAGAGAAATGTCATGCCTACATATTCCATACTGTCTGAGGTTTGTCAGATCAACACACTAACAAAGGAATATTGTAATAATAAAATGCTAATAATAACATTATTAATAATTATAATTTATGGTAGTGTTATATTATAATTCATGATTCTTTACTCACACTAGCAACAGCAATAAATGGGTATGGGTATTGGATCCGAATGTGATCCCAGAGAACAGATTATGCTGGAACAAGTTGTAAATTGTAGTCTGACATTATTTTTCAGTAACAGTTTGCTTCATGAGTCAGAACGACACCATGACCTCAAACACTGAGGAGTCACAGCGAAACAGTACCACCGACTGACATAGAAGAGCATAACAGGACATAAAATGGACAACCTGAACCAAAGTTGTTTTTGTTTTACTTTCAATTAATTATTTAGTCATAAAATCTTTTTGTTTTTGTGAGCATCACATAAGTTACAGATACAATAGTTTATCAGGCCCAAAGCATGTTCCAAATTAACTGCTGATGCACAAACCTTTCATAAAGTGGAATTAGAAATGAAAGTTTAGCTCAATTTGCTGTTGCTGGCCCAAAAGTATTACACTCAAATGTTGGAATATTCAGTAACTGTATATATTTGGCCAAATATGGCAAAAAAAAAACGTCACATTCAGCCTCCAACAGAGAGTTAAAAGCAAGACCCAATAGTGGCATGTGATGCAATCATGCAATCTAACAACATACCTTGATGTATAATGTATGAAACCCTAGTGCCAGTGGCCTGGCACTTGGCACTAGTGACCTGGCACTTGGCTTGCAAATATATTTTCAAAGAAGAAAACTTGCCATGAGGGATTAATGGGAATATATGGAAATTAACAGGAATCTTTTGAAATAAACAGAAATAAATACAAAATGTACAAAATTCAAAGTTGGCCCAGGAAACATAAAGAAAATATATTGGAGCATATTCTTGGCAAAAAACAGATTGAACGGAATAATTGCAACTCATCCACCACAGCATTTGTGAGTTGCTGGATTGTGTATTTTCTGAGTTTGATAAAGGAAACCAAAAAATACCATTAGCCACATACTAGCAACTGAGCAGTTCTTGGCTCTGTCCTGCTGGTCTGGAAACAGCTTCAATGACAAAAATAGGTAGAACACCTATTGCTGTGACTATGGGAATCATAAAGATAAGTGCATTTTCAAAAATGTTGAACTACCTCTATTTCTTTAATGTATGTACACTCCTCAATCACATGTACACAACACAGTGCATACTGCAGGCTTATTGAAGCCACACCACGTTCACATACTGTGCATTTCTCCATCACATGCACAGATGATTTCTAGATCCCTGGAGACCACACTTTTGAGGCCAATCTCAAACCCATTGAATTGAATATTTCCAAAATTCCTGTTCCAGTGGAAAGTTTCTAGAAATTTACTAGTAATTTACTAGAAGTTTTCTGCCCTTTTCAACCCTAACTGGCACTTTCATTGAAATGTTGGCAGTGGGGAGATATTTTAAAGTGTCAAAAAAGTGAGAAGAGAATTGCAGTTTGCAACAAGTCTTAAACCAAACTATTTAGAGGGGGTTTCTCTACAAATAACTTTAGCTCAACTGCTTTCATTTTTCATTTAATAGCCAAACACCCTAAACAGCATGCTGAGCACGAGAGAGAGAGACAGCTGCAGCAGCTAAAAGGAGAGCTGGTCACAGCAGGCACACTCTGTCTGTGGTCGACGTCTTTGAAAAGTCGAAGAAGTTTGCAAAGGACAGAGCCAAAAGAAATGGAATCACAAAGAAGGTAATGGACCTAATGGATTTGTATGATCAACTGTATGATCAAGTGCTGTGGAGGACATTGCCTTTCGGAGGCTTGTGGAGCACATTGAGCCTGTTACACGATACTGATCAGACGTTTTTTCTAAGATGTTTTCTTACTGGAGTTTTTTATTTGAAAACCATGTCTAAAAATTAATTCTAGACAATTTATGCAATAATAAAAAAAAAAAAATGTGAAAAACATAGTGGTATTTGTCCAAGGATTTAATTTTATTTGGCTTCAGCTTCGGCCACGAATTTTCATTTTGGTGCATGCCTAAAAATGATTTAACATATAGGTGTACTTTCCCTCTTTATTAACTGTATATCATATATGATATGGGTCATATGAAAAGTGTTGTTTTAGAGTCAACAGAAAATATTTTAACTTTGGCATGATGTGTTTTGAAACCAACCAAGCCAGAACATTTAAAGTGTGTTTCAAGTGTGTTTTAATATTTTAGCAATATTTTAGCAATATTTTTACGATAATACAGTTATCTTAAGGTGTCAACAAAGCATAGGTAAATGTATCTAGCCATGTTATGTCCCTCCTGGGTAGAGGTAAGATCTTAAGCGCAAGCCCGAGTCTGAGCCCGAAAAAATTGAAAAATTGATTGAAAATAAAATTTCAATCATTACGTTCGGGTCGGGTCGGGCTTCTCTCTCGCTGACAGTGGTCCGCAAAAAAACAGAAGTCGCCTCATCACAACACGTACTGTACTAAACTCTTGCAATGACAATTCAAAGAACTCCTTCCTGTCTCTGTCTATTATCATTGTTGTTCTTTGTCTCTCTGCCCCTCTCTCTCTCGCTAGATTCTTAAGGACGTACTGCTGCTTTATGGCCCAATTTTCAATCCGTCAAAATGACGGACTTCTTTAAATTTTTCCGTCAACTCTTTAAAAAATCTGTCAAGGATGGAAAATTGTCGGTTAATGTAACCTCTGCAGACAGAAATATAAAAGATGTAAATGTTTATACATCTTGTTTAGCTTAGATTTCGTTAGAAAAGAGGCTTTAATTTGTTATCATAAATCACCCCTCCTCCTCCGGAGTCCTCAAAAATAAAATATGAAACTTCGGGTTTGCTTCGGGCTCGGGCTTGCAAATCAAGTTTATTGGTCGGGCTCGGGTCGGGTCGGGCTTTAATCCCGCGGGCCTGGGTCGGGTCGGGCTGGATTTTTTAGGCCCAATCTTACCTCTACTCCTGGGCTACTGCAGCACCTCCCACTTCTTGGTTTCAATTTGATTTGTTTGATATACAAGTCATGTCTCCTGCTGCTTGTATCTTTGGTCCTGCTTCACAGTAACTCTGACCCCTGCTGCCATGTGTGGAGCCATTTTGTTGCATCCTAAAAAAGCACTCTGAGAGCACAGACTTTCACCAAGTAACATTGTTGTCCTATACTTATTGAATGCATGCATTATCATGATATGAAAAGTAGCTTAGTCGGAGGTTTAGTTTGCAAAGATAACATGCAATGCAGGTTCAAAATATCACCACTAGGTGGTCCCAAAAGATTGATGTCTATTCAGTACAACATTGCAGTAATTGAAGCCCCATTTACTGCAATGTTACTGAACAACAACCAAAAAAAATCAAAATTATCCAGAAACCAGGATTTCACATCATTTCTAAAATGTAATCATCTGTTCATGGTTTCATTCCCAATATTTTGCCAAAGCTAGCTAAAATATAACCTCTTTGGTGGAGGTAACTACTAATATTACTACTTAAATCTCACCATAGAAGGACAGCAACAGCAAAAAAATTACAAAAGTGAGAAGTCCCTTGCCCTCAGTCTGAAGAGCTGCAGTCTCCTTGAAGTTGTGTTGAATTTTCTTGCTCTGCTATTCTCCAGTGAATGTTTTGGTGAGGGTCCTCAACTGAAAGATCAATCAAACAAGCTTTTCTTTTACGGAGCATACTCCTTCTGTAATCACTGAACACATTCTCTAGTGCTGAGAATGAATGTTCAGATGCTGCTGTTAATGCTCTAAAGGTTAAGCTGATAATGTCGTCAATAGTTGACAAATATATTCGGTTTCTTTCAAGCCATGCTGCAAGTGTGTAAATTTGCAGCCCTGTTTGGAATTAATGGCATTGCACGTCTCCTGTGTTGTAAAATATGACATTGATTTTGCAGGAATAGTCTAGTCCACTGTAGACCACGGTTTGTTATTTATTCAGACAAACCTGCGCAGGCTCTTTTTTATCAAGGTCATCTGGGGGCGAGTCAGACAGCCGGTGGTAGACACTAACTTTGGCTGGAGTCTTTATAATGATGTTTGAAAAAGAAGAAATTATTATAGCGGTCAAGAATTGTGTCTGAAGGTTTGGTTTAATATAGAGATAATATATAAAGATGTTTTCAAAGAGGAAAGATGTTAGGATTGGAAGAAAAACCAAACATCAACTAATAGGTGGGAGAGAGACATTAATGTTTTCTTCTCTAGTGAGAAAAAAAGATTTGGATAATACTATATAAAAGTATATATATAAAAGTATTATAAAGACATGCAAGTACGTTTGAGGGAAACTGTATATAGAGAAAATTTTAAATACAGAATATTGTGTAAATGAGGATTTAACAAAGATCTTTCTCATAATTAAGTTAAAGTGGTTAACAATAAAGGAAAACTGGGAATAGTAACTGGAGTTGAAAATATAATGAGATATTAAAATCACCTGTCATTACTTGAAACATAAAAAAGACATTATATGTGGCATGAATCTATTATATAACCAATACTTAAATCCCAAAGTGAGGACCTGAGGGTGGCATTAAATTACAGAGAGGTCAGCCTAATGAGCACAGATACAAGCTGTATTTCACTATATACTGCAACATACTTAAAGAGATGATGATTAAGATCATGTCGCAAGAACAAATCACCCTATGTTTTATTCACATTCAGAATGCATTGGACTACTACTACTAATAATAATAATGATAATAATAAAATCTCTTAACGTCCTTTTCTCTAGTTCTAATAGTCTTGATCTTACAGCTGAGATAAACTTGCTAAAGAATCATCCAGGTGTCAAAGAGTTAACTTATTTACAGTAGATCATAGCTAGATCCCAAGGTTAGGCTTGAACATGATGTAAATTGCTCATATCAATTCTGAAATAACTGGTGGTTGGTGAAGGTAACTAAGATAAAGGTATTACAAACTCTATTTCTTCCACACATCTTTTAACACGGTTGCCTACTATTTGTACAGCAAGGCAGAAGGGAGACGTGGCAGCAAGTTGTGTGCGGTGTATTAATATCCACACCAAGGGGAAAAGTTAATATCTGCATGCATACAGACTTTCTTATAAGTGTCAGATAATGCCTTAAGGCAACTCATGTAAAATGCACATGGGCCGCATCATTTTCGAGGTATGACAGCAATGAATAAAACATTGTCATCAATAAATATGCTGATTAGGCAGCAAGAATATTTGGTTCAAGTAAAGACTAAGGAGCGTATTGGAAAACAAGGACCTCCATGGACCACAGAAAGTTTGCATTGGGTCATTTAACCTCATTCATGCTCAATACTGGAATGCTTCCTCATCAATTATACTCATCATAAGCTAACTTACTGTGTGGATACCCAATTCATAGCAAAGCTACTAGTTTAGCTTAGTTTATTTATATATTTTTAATAAAATTCAAAGACAAAAAGTTAAAAAAAAAGAAATAGAAGAAAAGAAATACATCATCTGTACAGGTGATAAAGAAACCTGTTATGTGTTATGTCGTATCTAAACGCATCATCTAGGTAAATGAATAAAATTCATATTAAAGCACATCACACATCATCATAACACATCAACAAAAATATCTTTAACCTCAAATTCAAATTATATTCAAACAAGAATGAAAGAAAGTAAATATCGCAAAACAGCACACTGTTGAACACATAAATAACATAAATTAGTCAAACTTCTAAAAAACAAATCTCTTTGACTTCAAAGCTTTCTTGTTTAATTTTATATCTAGAATAAGACAAAAATATTGGTCATTAGATATTATATTTGTTTTTCATAATTGGACTTCACAGTATGTTAACATGAGATTTATGATACACTGGTAGGTAAAGAATGTTTGAAAGCTTTGTGGCAAATTTGTATCCATGTACTTCAAATTCAAAAATAAATATACATGTTTTAAGAATATTTAAATAAAAAACAATCATATATAGGCAATTGCATTTACACATTTCACAACTTTCCATGTCTTTTCATATGATCCATGATCGCTAATCTGCCCACAACATGCCAGTATCATAAATTACACCATTGTTGTATGTGTTAAAGGAGCCTTATTTGAATTTTTTATGGTCTATTTACAAAAATTAACATTATTTTAAGGTCCAAAACAACCTAGACATGTAGCAGCATTATAGGCTGCCTGCTCACACACTCATTCTTCTTTACAAAAATGCTCATTCAGTTGGGATTGGTTGGAAAAACACATGTAAATACATGGATCCAGGGGTGATTATTATTAATTTCCACTCCACTCCACTGTACTGGCATCATAACAAGAGCTATTTGAATAGTCCATTTGCAAAACCAAGTGGGAAAAAAATAATTAATTAATCTATTTATTATCTACTCTAGGGGATATATTACTCAAACCAAAGTTCAGTGTTTTTGACAAAGGAAATATGAAAAAATAGAGGTATCTCAAAAAATGAAAATCTATTGAAAATTGCATGCCTCAGCTCGTTATTTCGAAATGCTGTTTATCTGTTTTTGCAAATAAACTCTTTATTTCTAAATGGCTTATGATTATTTAAAAAGTAGTAATTTAAAAAAGTAATGAATGTAAGAGACAACCTCCAATTTACCTTATATGCTATTTTTTTCGTCCTCTGCATCACCACAAATGTTGAAGCCCATGAGTGGGCTGGTTTGATCCCCGGCGTCCCGCTGTTTATGAATCTGTCCCTCTTGATGTGGCTGAGACGCTGCCAGGTCGACAGACGGCCTCATCTGCATCTCCAATGCATGACTGATTATTTCCACTAGTGTCAGGTGTCTTTCCCAACAGAACCACTAGTGGATGATCAATGGAGCCCACGTACTATGACCACTATCCTGTGGGCCATCACACAAAGAATTATATACAAACCTGTCTTCAGAAATCACAACTACAGTGGCTGTATCTGCTCTCCTCCTGTCTGCTGGAGCGTTGGGAGCAAAACTGTCAACTCAACACATTTAAGATGATTAAATTTTAAAGATGATTCAAATATACTTTCCTTGAAGCAGCCCCTCACCACTACATTGCTATGCTTGTCCACGGTAGATTTGGCTGATTGCTGGGATGAAAGCACCGCATTCCATATTCTTTCTCATATGAGAAAATGACACTTCAATCCTCTGATCTTGGCAGTTTAAATTCAGACCATGATGCCTGCCCTCAGACCACAAGGGAAATTAATACATGATTAAAGTCTAGTGGAGTCAAGGGAAAGAATGGTAAAGAGGGATAATGGCATACTGCTGAATGATGCTATCTCGCTGTGTTCAGGGTTATGACTCTATCTGCTCCTGTGTGCTAAGAGGAGCAATTCTTTAAAGCTGTTTTGTTGACAGGTGTCTTTAGTGATAAAAGGACATTTTTTGACAAACCTGACTACATTATATAAAAAAAAAGCTCATTCACATATAGTGACATTTAAACCATGAAATTGAAAGAAAAAAAAACGAACATAGGCAAGTATGTTATTCACATCGAAACGTCTTCATTTCAACTGCCTTATCTTTCATGTGTAACAGTGATAGTAGGAGACATGCCATTGTCAAATTCTGTCAGTGTCTTTGTTCTCTTGCTTTTGTTCTCCTGTTTCCCTGTGCTCATGTCTGCATTGTCCCGTTTGTGCTGTATATAAATTATGTGTTTGTGTGTCTCATGTCTGACACTTCACCTGCTCACCTGACCTGTCCGCAAATCTGTTGTTTTGTGTTTGGATATTGTGAAAATTGAAAATGACTGACTGACTTTGTGTCTGAAGGAACAAATTCTTAATTTTACTGTAACTTGTACAAAGGCAATAAACTCATTAATTTGTCTGCTGTTAATCCAGGCATTGTCTTCTCCAGCCTGCAGAACTTTAAACTGCCTCATTCTTTCAGTCATCGTCAACTCGTAGCCCTTTGAGGTCTGCACCAAGAAAAAAGCAATGGACAAAATTTTTCTTAGCGTTTTTTACTCACTTAGGATAACAATAACAACAATCAACTGTTTTTCCAAACTAAAAAAAAATAAACACAGAGCCATCTAGAGAATTTTATTAGCATAACGCAACTAAACCAAGTGGTAGCGATGGCTCATTCAGGTTGAGTTAAGCTCAATGCATTATTCAATGACATATAGTGACTCAAAGGGTGGTCTACCAAACAGTTACACAGAACCTTAAAGGGTAAGTCACCAACTGTTGCATCAGCTTGAACTTTGTCTTGATCTGATCTATGTTGATCTATGACTTCCAGGTCCAGTCTTCACTTCTGGACCTGACTATATTTTAACACTAATTTAGTTGAACAGAATTCAGAATACAATTTTATTTGTCATGGAAAAGGCAAAGATCACTACCTTAAATGAATTAACTTCTGTATCAAGACATTAAACAGTGCATCGCAACCATCAAACTGAAATGACCTGATATAACTAAATCAACGAACTATGTTAAAATGACAAAGTTCACATAAATTTTGCTTCTGTTTTCCTTTTCATTGACACTTGCTGCTGTTGCTGATGTTGATGAATACAATTGAAAACAGTAAAGATCAACAGCATTGATAACCATGAATAACTGTTTGGTAAATTGTAATTTCTGTATGAAGGACACTGCTGTTCAAAAGTTTGGGGTCACTTAGCATTTATTTTTGAAAGGAAAGCACAGTTTTTTTTTAGTCAGTCAGTCATTTTCTACACCTGCTTATTCCTCATTAGGGTCACAGGGGTCTGCTGGAGCCAATCCCAGCACGTTATGGTGAGAGGCAGGGATACACCCCAGACGGTCGCCAGCCTATCGTGGGGCACACACCATTCACTCACACACTCACACCTACGGCAATTTAGAGTCTCCAATTAACCTGAGCATGTTTTTGGACTGTGGGAGGAAGCCGGAGTACCCGGTGAAAACCCACGCAGACATGGGGAGAACATGCAAACTCCACACAGAAAGGTCCCAGACCCAGGACCAAGGAGGTCTTGAACCTGCGACCTTCTTGCTGTGAGGCAACAGCGCTAACCCCTGCTCCACCGTGGTGCCAGTTTTTTTTTTTTACTGAAGATAATTTTAAACTAATCAGAAATACACTCTATACATTGTTAATGTGGTAAATGACTATTCTAGCTGCAAATGTCTGGGATTTGGTACAATATAACTAGGTGTATAGAGTTCCATTTCCAGCAACTGTCACTCCAGTGGGATTCTTTCACAGGCAAACATAGATCAATAATCATATTTATCAGGTCAATCCATTAATTGTTGTTGCATTGAGTCTCAGGGAGCGTCAAGATATTACTCACATCCTTAAAATAGAAATTGATGGCCAAAAGCCAAAACTTACATTATAATCAGCTTTCCAATAAACCTTCACATGAGTGTGTTTCCCTATTTAATAGGCCTTTTGTTGGAATATGCACTTTATAGGTGTAACTATAATTTGTACTCTTCTAATTCCAATTTGAAGCTCGTATGGAACAATATTGAATAGAAAATTAAGTTTTATTATCCAGAAAGTTAAAAATAATGACCTGGGCTCAGCAACTGAGGGAAAATGCTATGCAACACTATGGACAAGCTGTGACTCACTTCAAAACAACAGCGAGTCCTCTGGGAGGGCTGGGATTTGATACTAAGGCCGGCACACTTCACAGTGAGAAAAACCTTTTATCAGTTACTCCGGCTGCCTTTCAGAACGTGGGGGGGGATTTTCTATAGGCTCTCTAAGGCATGAAGCACACTGGAAGTTAGCGTGAAGCACTGTGAACTAGAAGAAAATGCTTACAATAGTGCAGACACACTCGATCCATTCTCCAGAATCACCACCCATGAGTGCATTTAATTTGAACCTACTTTGGACAATGGTTTTCCTTTCTTTTTATCTCTAAATATGCTATGACTGTTACTGTTATTTATTTTCTTCTATGCTGATAAATATCCAATTTCTCTTTGGAATTAATCAGTATTAATTAATGATAACAGCAATGACAGTTCTAACACTCCTCTGGGTTGTAAAAATCACTGCAAGACAGCTATACACAAATATATAATTTTATCTGTTAGAAGAAAATAAACATATTTGGTGATGATTTTATATATTTAATGTGATTATTTCGGATATCTATATTTCTACTGAAGTGAAATCTTAATACTTATCATGAATATCATAAATTGGACATTTGAGCTGTAAGGTTATAAATGAAACATAATGCAGGAAATGGCTGTGGCTCAGACACTGACCTTGCTCAATTTGAATTGGCTCAGTGACCTGGTGATATTTTATTCACACCCGAGCCAACCAGAGCTCAGCCCATCAGTTAGAGCTGATTATGGCTTTTGGATAACGTCTTCTTCACCTGAAAAAAACTCTGTGTCAATATGGGAAGTAAAAGTTTCTGGCATTGATGAGACCTTGTGGATCATTACCAGGCGTTAGTCTATATGTGTGTTGGCGTGTGTGGGTTTGTATCTCAGAAACTGTCTGTGTCAGTATCTCAGAAATTGTATGTGCAGATTTTTTCAGATTAACAGATACTCTTGGTGCTTGCTTGTTCATTAGACCATCTGTCTCTCCAAGCAAACACTTTGACATAAATAAAATGAATCAGTATTGATGTAACACCCTTAGCTGCACTGAAAAGCTTGTCTTACGAAACAGATGGGTTAGAAATTACAGTTGGGTGAAATAAGCACCTTAATGTTTCAGGAAACACACTGTTTTGATAATGTCTAAAATGCAGGTCTGAAATCTCTAATAGCCATTCACTTTCTGACTAAAGAAGTGGTAGCAACGTTTTCAACATATGATTTGTGTTTTACTTTTATTTTAATTGTGTCTCATGTCTTCTGCACCAAAAGTTTAAAGAGCACCAATAGTTCTTATCTGAGAATCAGAATTCTATCAGAATTCTATACCGATCCACTTAAATATGAATTTCAGGATAAGTAATTTCAACAACTACAGAAGGTAGACTGTCCACTGCAGAAATATGCCTGCTTTTTTCATGGCTGGCAGTGTGTGCTCAAGTTTTCAAAGGTGAAAAATATGATGGCACTCTGAAGAGACCAGTAAAAAGTTAGTGTGATAAAATACCCTGGCACTGTAAAACTAAAGAAAATATGATTACTCTTGAGACCTTTGGGCTGTAGATCTTCTTGTCTGCCCTGTGCTTCCTCTGTTCTTCTCTCTATGGCATTTAATAGGCGGATGAATCAACTGATAAATTCTGCCTTTTCAGACAACTTTCACTGTTTTAATTTCTGCTGTTAATAATTAGTGAGAGCTATATGACAATGCAATGTTGATTCATAGTTCTGTTGTAATATAAATTCATTTTAGGCAGAAGTGGAATCACCACACCTATCATTATATCAACACAAAGAGAAGCAATGTTATGACAGTTTCATCCCCAGCAGCAACAGACTATGCTCTAAGGCAAGTCTCAAAATGAATTAGGTTAAACAGATTTGAATGATCTCAAAATGTCTCAAATTAAAACTAGATCAAATTAAGTTTTTAAACGTCCCATATGCAAACTGCCATTTCATAACTCTGCATACGGTATGAGTGTTGCATAAAAATGGCCTAATGCATGAAAATACTTCGAAAAGCAGACAAAATGCTCACAACCTGGATGTTTAAGACTTTGCAGTTTCAAGACTTTGCATGTACTTCCTTCACTTTGTGAGGTCATACAGTAGCTCACCCACCTGCCTCTACTCTAACAGTCTCAGTCTTCCAAGTGAAAATCAGCCAATCAGAAGAGACACTCATGAATATTAATGACAAATATGACCCATGCTTTCTGGTGCTCCAGCAAGGTGTTGGAGAGCTCTATAAAACTACAGTTAGTTGAATTTTTGTACTTAATATAGCAAATATATCATGTGAGGGGTATCAAAACTTAAAAAAACAGTAAATAGGACCTGAAAAACAAAATAAATTAACCAATAAAAATAAAATCTAAATTTCACTCCTGTTAACACATTTATATGACAACCTTGTGGTCGGCATCAGTAAATCAATAAATGCAAGGTGGTATAAATGCAGTTGGGTTTAGCTATTTCCAAGTGTTGTTATACAATAAAAGAGCCAAAATATGAAATGGAAATATGCTTCTAGATTTTCAATGTGATAAATAGATTTAATCTTTACTGACACTGAATATGAAATGAGTGGACTTCTGCATTTGTTTCAAGGCTCATTTTGTGTATGTGTTTACCTCCTTACGTATGTGTGTACGTAAGGAGCCGACAGTAACATTTCACTACATTGTTGTCTGCATGTGATGAATAAATCTGAATCTGATTCAAAAGATCATCCCTCTATTTATCAGTGATATGTGAGGTGTGACATGATTAAAAATTGTTGCACATTTAAGTGGTAGCATCAAAAAAGACATTATCAGACACCAATGGATGCAGGTGAATTTAGAGATGAACAAAATACATGTCTATTACTGTCCTAATACTTTTTGATGGCTTTGTGACATATGAAAGGATTTAGAACCAGTGACTGTAACAAATTTCCTTGTATGCATCTATATTTAATGGAATGAGATTGGTACTAAGTTTCAACATGAGCAAAAAAAAAACATGCTTAACCGGGGGCTTGATGAATCTACTTCATAAATGTAAGACAGGGAAAAAGAGAAGACCCTAAAACAAAGTAGAAATGGAATTTCTGCTGAGTACTCACCATAGTTTTTGTAGTTTTTGTATCCTAAATGTTTTTGTATCCTACAAATCGTATGAATAGATAAATTCATGACAAAACTGATCATGTATAACAATAGACTTTGCAGCAATAGATTATCAACTGGCCTGAAAAACTAAAAAGTCAAACAGAAGGACAGGGCAGTGCAGAGACTTTTAGGGGACCAGGTGCCCACACATTATTGTATTAGAAAATCTGAAAATATGGCTATAGAAATGTGAACAATTAACCAATTATTATTTATTTGTAAGCTTGGTGTAAACTCTACCTCATCTACAGTGTCTAAAAATCTGGTTACTAGTTGATTCAGATTGAAGAGTTGTAACACATACAACACAATTTTTTTTTTAGTAGTAGTAGTAGTTTTTTTTTCAAGTTTTGCAACAGATAGTCATGACTTAAGTTCTGTTCCTTTAACTGTGTTTGTCCTTGAGTTTCCTTATACCATCAGTTTAATGGTTATTTTGTGTTTGTCCTGTGCAGTGATGACCCCGTGTTTGGAACGTTGCAAGGGTAATTCCTCATGGGGGCATCTGAGAGAGTAGATAAAACATAACAGTGTCATCTAGGGTGGATAAATCTGCAAGGAAACATGATAAAATGTCCTCTACAGCGTCCTTTCTGTGGACGAAACATGATAAAATGCCCTCTCACCATGCATCATGGCTTTCTGAAAGCTGCTGTTGTTAAATGTTGAAGGCTACAGGCAGGCCTGTAAAAACAAAAAGGGCACTTGGATACCAAACAGGCAAAAGAGCAGGTTTTCAGCCAACCCCGCTCTGCACATTCCTGCTTATCATGCTTCCACTTCTGCTTTTCCTTGCTCCCTCCTCAGGGCTCTGGTGGTGTCATTAAGGCGAGTTAGACCTTCTGACTTTGGCCTTTTCGCTGTTGAGTGGGGCAACATAGTCCAGAATGGAAAAGCAGCTGGTGTTAAATAGGGAAGAAAATTTCTCAGATGGAGAGAAGATTCAATACTGCAGATACTGGAAGTGCGATCAGGACCGTGGAGAATTTACAGGCAGCTGAAGAGTTGATGTAGCAAGAACAACATACAGGGAGGTGAGGTTTAGTAGGGGATAAAACCAGAGATGAATTAAATACAGTCTGGAACAGTCTGGAATAAAAATAAACACACATACACACACACGTTTATTCTTCAGTGTTTTCTGATGTGTTTTGATTTGATTTGAGTCAGTTCGTTTGATGTGTTGATTCCTATGTTTAGCCTGGATTGACTCCTACACATCTGCCTGTTTTAGTCCTGTTCCATCTACATACCTGTTATGATTATAGAGCACTTTAGTCAACTTGTATTGCTTTGAAATGTGATTTCGAAATAAAAAAATGACTTGACATTACACCATATTGTACATTACTTGCTTAAATGTTACTTTCCTCCATTAAAATCTCTAATTCATTTGTTGCCGTCCCCTACATTATTTCACCTAGTGGCTGAAATATAAATAGCAAACATTCTTAATGACTCAGCATCACTCTAAAGACAATTGAAAGAGCAAAATAATTTAGTATTATTAATATATGCAAACTGACCTATCAGAAACTCTTTCCTTAAAAGCAGCTGCCCTCATTCAGACACAGTCGCCTGATTCCTCTGGGTGTCTGGGAGTTATGGAGAAATGACTGTGCTTTATGGCCTGACATCTCTAATTAACAGCTCAGTGGATGAATCAGTTCAGTCACAGTCTCCATGCTCTGAAAATTCCTCAGATATGGAGCCGTTCGGCGCTGCTAATGAAGGCGTTGATCACTGTCAGCTTAATGACACTCCCTAAGTGGACTGTATACCCACCCAAATTGGCAATGTTTTGGGGGGCTCCAAGCGATATTATTTAAAAGTGGGAGACCATATGTCATTTTAACTGCATGTTAATATCATGGCACTAAAAATGCTTGCGAAGGTTTCGCAAGTTGATTCAGATCCACTAAGTACCAACAAAATGTGCTGAATGTGACACTAATGAGCGAATAAATTATTCTCGCTCTCATTAGGAAGATCAATTAATTCAAACCTCGCTGGGCACAGCCATAGTCCACCAACTGCATGACTTTTTCAAGATTGAGTCCAGTTCACGTTTGTCTGCAGATCATCACTTTAAGTGTTTTTGTTTGTTCATAAACCACAGGCAGGTAAACTGGCTTTTGCCAAAATGTGGCGTGTCATTTTATCAAATAAAAATCTAAAAAAGAAATCACAAATATGACCTCTATATCAATTGTATAATATCACAAAACAGCTGTATTCCACAGTAACAATACATTATGCAAACTACTGTATGTGTGTACTGTAAGTCCCAGAAAAGGAAGAGTCTTGCTCATTGGGTTTTACACAGAATTGTAACTCATCATTAAAGTAAAATTCAGTATCTAGTGTTTAATTTAAATAAGCATTAAGTTTATTTTAAGTTCAGCTGGTGCCTTTGTTCATATGAGCATGTTAGCATGCTGACATTAGCATTTAGCTGAGCAGCACCACTCTACTCAAGTACATCCTCAAGTGTTGTTAGCTTGGCTGTAGATTTACCGTATTTTCCAGCCTATAAAGTGCACCTGAAAATAAGCTGCACCAGCTACATTTAGGGAAAAAAATGAATGTGTACAATATACATGCTGCACTGGACTATAAGTCTCATGTGTTTTAATGTTTAATTACCATATGTAAGGGTTCATGCATGTAGGGGATTATCAGGAATGAAATGGCTGTTTAGTGAAGCTTCCATTTTATTAACATTAAACAAATAAGTTGCATATTTGCATAACCTATTAGTGCATTAACTATTTAGTGCAACAGTACCGAACATGTACTGTACTGTATCCCAGTGTTTCACACACACAAACATTCACGTTTATTCGAAATGTGTACACCCACCATGCAGAAATAATCCCATAAATATCCACATCCTGGCTTTTTTCTTCCTTCTTTGACAGGCAGGTTGACTGCCTTTAACTTAAAAGCTGCATGATATGCATTTCTCCATTTATTTTACATAGTGAGGGTTTGTGCATGAAAACTTCCTTTGCGCAAACTGTCACTCTCTTAACGTCTGTCTTACTCTTGTTCTGTTTCTCATGCCACATTTGGTTCTACATTTGCTTTCATTGTTCGCGTTGCTTGTCTCACTCGCTTTTTTGGCCTCTGACTTTTCGTGCTGGAGCCCGTCGCTTAAAGGTGGGTGACGTGGCCCGGCCATAGAGATAGATTTCGAAGGTCTCCTAGTGGCCGTTTATTGATGTAAAAATCCATAAATTAACTGCACCGTTGTATAGGCCACAGGGGTTGCATGGGGAAAAAGTAGCGGCTTATAGTCTGGCAATTACCGAATTATTCAAACTCCAGCCTTCAACAACACAATGTGTTTATTTTCTTCATCTCAATGTTCATGTTGACACTACTTTTGAATGATCTTAATGGTGTTCAATGCATAGCAGCATCCAATTCATGTGTATGTTGCCTTGCTTACAAACTTCAGACTACTGTGTTGAAAAGGTGCCTTTCTGGGGCATTATATTCCTTATCAAGGCTAATGCTTAATGCACTGGATCAAAACAGCTCCTCAGTCAGGGGTCTGCAACGTTTACTATCAAAGGAGCCATTAGGCACCTTTGTTAGTTTATCAGTTTACTCTGATTAGTGGTTGTAAAGCTGTGCTGGTCTGAGGTAGAACACTCTTGGTCTTACTTAATCAGACTCTCAGGACCCTTGGGGGGTTCAGCTCCTGTTTTTTAGTGCTGGAACTCCTGTGTGTCATGGCCCAATTTTGAAATATAAGCAAAGTTGAAGTGTTTTTTAATGTTAATAATCAGTGGGAAATGGCCTAATCCTGCCCTGCATGAATGGGTTGATGTTTTTCTCTGTTGTTCTTCTTATCTTTTGTTTCCTACTCTCCTCTCCTCTCTAATCCCCTTCACTCTTCTCTCCTGTCCCCTCTGAACAGGGTTCAACACCTGTTTTGAGTGATTATCATGTATGCATCACTGCAAGGTAAACCCCCTCTTTGGGAATCACAGAGATTGTTGCTTCTGACCATATTTTAGAAGAGTTTCTCTCACTCCTGACATTTAAATATTCTTTGTAGGAGTGTGTTCTCTTCTTAAAACATTCATGAATTCCTCTGGGTGCCTGTATATGTCCCTGGTGGTTTGTTGTTTCTCAATTGTTCTATACCTCTTGAAATTCCGTTTTTGCGACTGGCTCTGTCATTGCTTTTGACTCCCAGTCATTCAGTTTAGATTAATTCTTCCAGGTTTTTCCGCTTTATCTTCTACCCCTGGTGCCTCATAGATATTTTTATAATGAAAAGAGAAGGCTCCTGCTGTATCTTTAGGCTGAGATCCTCTTTCACAATTTTCAATACCACTTGGCTTGCTTGTGCTTTTCACACTTGAAATGCCAGTGGCTGACTGGCTCCATTTCCTGATTCTTCTACTTCTGATTAGCAAATGTGAGCGTGCCTGTGGCTTTGTATGTCAGTAGGTCATTTAATTCCCCTCTGCATTGGTCAAGGGATTTTCGAGTGGTTTCATTATTCGTCCTTTTGTGTACTCATTCCAAATTTTTGTAAGCAGCTTTCTAATTGTTTTTGTTTCTTCTGGAAAGACTGCAATTGCCCCCCCCCCCCCCCCAAGTAATACTTCTCTGTTTTCCATAAAGTAGATAATGAAACTTCTCCATTATCATTTTGTTCCAAACAGTTATTTAATTCCTCTTATATCCTGTACCACTGCTGGGTCATTTAATAGCAAAACATTTAGCTTCCAGTGTTTCTAGTGCTTTGGTCTTTAATCTTTTCCATGAATCTCAATAGAGCCCTGGACCCCATTTGACTTCTAGTGGACCAGTCGCCCTGAAATTAGATATTACGACACTTATAATGTGCTGTTCAAAAGTATTTCTGCTGAACAGGATGTTCAGATCTACAATATTTGGATACAGCTGATCAACTCTCTGCCATCTAAAAGCTAAAAGCGGGGGATCTGTGCTCTTTTTGACACAAACAGGAAAGCCGATGTCAAAAACAAAGAAAGAAAGCGGTAAAAACATTACTTCTTAGTCTCTTTAGCCTTAAACCTTTCCAAGCTGACCCCTGTTAACAGGGGTGATTTGACACCCTTTCAGTGAGGATACAGCTGGATGTTCAGCACAAAGCCAGAATGCATGCAAAACCCTCCAGGCTACTTTTAGGGATGTTATGTCAGGATGCTGCAGGTCTGGGGCATCTTTAGCCGAGTTGAAAAGCATCCTAGGGCATTAAGAGTAGGTCATTGTTTAATTATTTAATTTTTTAATAGTCCTCAGCATTGGAATTAAAGTGAGGTAAACCGTGGTACTGGCAAAGTGACAGACAGGCTCAGTGCAGAGGGACGAGATTACAGTTGTTTACCGCAGTCTCCATGGTGACTCCTGACACTTAAACCCAAGTTGCTTACACATAAAACAATACACATAATACAACTTAATATAATCCACATCTCTCCACTGTTGGTATCACCCAATGAGATCACTTATGATGCCTTCAAATTTAACCAAACCCAGGATAGGCTGTGTCTGCATGGTCTATTACAGAGATTAAATATTAGAAAAGCTACACAAACAAAATATAAAATACAGGTCAAAGTACGACATATCCTCTAGATCAGGGGTGGCCAAGCCTGGTCCTGGAGAGCCACTGTGGCTGCAGGATTTTGTTCCAACCAAGCAGTAACACACCTGATTCTATACTAATGAAGGTCCATAGCAAGGGTTCATTAGTAGAATCAGGTGTGTTCCTCCTTGATTGGAAGAAAAACCTGCACCCACAGTGGCTCTCCAGGACCTGGGTTGGCCACCCCTGCTCTAGATCTTTGCAGTTCTGGTAGATCATTTCATATGTTGATAAAGTTTGACATGTCAGATCTGTATGGACTCAGAGAAAATCACTTTGTTATGTTTGTTCTGCACTCAGATCTCCCCTGCATTTATTTACTCTACAAATGTATATTGCTCGGCTATATGGTGTCAACTCCAGGAGCTCTATTGTTATGGGGTTAAAAGTGACAATCTATGAACCACATTGATGTGAACATCTTGTTTTAAGATACAGGAAAGGCCCATTCAAGAGTAGCTGTTTTACACTTTTTGAAACAAATGTGACATCTCTGACCCAAGAATGGTTTAAACACCATAGACCTGTGAGCCAAAGCTCCTCTATCACACTGTATAGTGCTTTAGCTTTTTGTGTTTTAGGTCCTTGTTTAAATGGGCATTGTTTCACAATTCAATACAAATCCCCTCCAACAACTAATTATTCCTTTCACCTTTTCTGCATAAGCCAGGATCTTCATCATTTGGTGCATATAAATTAAAGTTATATTTATGTGCCTACAACCATGTGTCGTCTCTTTTTATGCTCAAACACTATTTCTGGGACAAGACATAAAGCTTCTTTCCATTGTTACCTGACACACTGAAAACCCTCCTTCTTACTCAAAGAGGGAGTGTGTCCTGCAGTAGCTTAATGCCACTGATGAATTTCTTAACTGGTCAACGTGTTTTTTTCTATTAATGAGATGATTGATTCAATTTACCATCTATGAATTAAAATCAGAAAGTTGTTTCACTGTGTAACCACATTTGCCAAAAGGTGCTGAACCTTAACAAGAAAAAAATGATAGAACATTTTTTCGACCTTCTGTAAACAGTTTTGAACTTTCAATATCCAGTGGGTTTCCACAAAAAAAAAAAAAAAAAAGAAAAATCCTCCACCTCTTAAATACAAAATAAAGTAGTAAAAGCATTCGACCCCAGTTCTGCACTGCAAAGATTGAAATCTCAACAGGTGAAGATATCTTGTTTTTGGTACATGTAGTCCAATTAAGTAGAATTTTCTTATTCCACTGGCAGATAAATTAAGATACTAGATAAATTAGCTTATTTAATTTGATAAATTAGCTTATTTAATTTGATAAATTAGCTTATTTAATTTGGTTTCAGTCAAATAATCTTTTTTTAAAGAAAATGTTGGTTTTGTTTTCTTAAAACTGCTCAATATTGGACTAAATTTACTAAAGACACCTTCTGCTTATCTTCAACTGTTAAAATTTTTTGCAAAAGTTTTTGCAGTGTGAAATAGGCAGAGAGCCACGATTCTCCAGGAAAAACAAAATGTGATTGCAACAGTCACCAGGTTGACCTATGTTGGAAAACTCACCACTTTCTCTGCAGTACTCTCACCACAGTCTACAACTCCCTCTCCATTCAGACTCAAATATATAAAGTACGTATATATAAACACCTTCTATTAGTTTACTGTCCAGCCACTGACTTGTAGAGAGCTGATTCCCACTTGGATGTAATTTTGTAGTATTTGTGCTCAGATGTTAAAATGTATTTTTATTTGTTTAGTTTATTTTGAACATAAACATTTAAAAAATTGAATAAATACATTCTTTAAAAAGAAAGTTAAATGTACAAGCAAAGAAAAAATCAAATTGAAAACAAAATCATCATAAAATTCTTGTATCAAAATCCCAATAATTTTCCAAATTTATCTAATCCTCCTGCTTTTTCTATTTTAATTTATTAAAGATGAATTCAATCAATTGGTTTAAATCAGTTAATGCTCAATTATAGAGAATTATAGATTATGTATAAACCTGTTGTCCAAAAGTCTTGTATCAGCTGCAGTATGTCCTTCTCTTCCACTTCTGTATTGAACTCAAAACTCTTACTCCCATCTCAAATAAAATCAACAGTTGGGCCGTGTATCTTAAACAGGCTTTGATCTTCTTCTTTTTCAGCATTTTTATCACCTCCTGTTCTCGCTTCCTTTATCTGTGTAAGTTGGGTGAGTAGTACCTTATTGAAGTAAACCCTTCCGGCCCTGGAACTGCGTATCCTGCTGTTTTCATGCCTGCTGCAGTAATATTTGTTTCATGCCCAAATCCAGAAACGGTATAATTATAGATCACGATGGCGCTGCCACCTCCTGCTGTTTCTGTTTAAGTGCTTCCTCCAACTTAATATCCGGTTTTGTCTGCAGGTTTATTGTTGTTGGTAAAAAAAAAAAAAAAAAACTCTGTTATGAATGTTAGCATGTGATTATTCTGCATCTGATCCCCTAAAAAAGCTCATGTTACACTGAAGCAGGAGCAGGTTTGTTTTCAACGTGGGTAGTGATCAGGAAAAGTGCACAGATTTTTTTATATACACTTTTTTTTGTCTAATGCAAACCCAGTGAACAAATGTGAGGGTGTTTGACCACTGCACAATATTTATATAGTTCTATAGATCTATAAATTGGATGATATGGTGTTTGTATATGGTACTGATGGGAATACAATCATGCTCCATCATTACACACAAGCATTTGTAGATCTAAGGCGACATCATTTCCTGATGCAGCTCTGATTGGTAAATGCAAGGCGATTTTGAAACAGAAAAATGAATGAAAAAAATAAAAGAACAGTCAATATTTTTATGGATTTATTGCAAGAAGTTTGCAAAAAAGACACTGGAACCAAAGCTTCTGAAAGGGATTTAAAAGCATGGGAGTAAAATACTACAGACGTACTCAAAAGTTCTTTTTCATTGTAGTGTTGAGACCATAACTATGACCATTATTAATTTTCATATAATGTCAAAGCCACAGGAGAGAGGCTAAAGAACCACAGCTGCAGGTTTCATCCCCCTGTCCTATAATCACTTTAACATAATTCGATCTGGATGGGAGATAATGCACAGCCGAGACTTGCCTGTGGAAACTTGTTGTTCCACCACTTAACATAGTGAATGTTTCAGTGAGTGAAGGCGGCAGGAAATGGATGGATGAGTAAGTGCGTGCGTGGGGTTATGAATCAGTGAATGTGACGATGTAAGCGAGATGGAGCAACTGATGAAGTGAGAGTTGGACCGAGTGAGTCACTGATCCTAAAAGAGACATCAGATGAATGAGTGAGATGGAGGAAGAAAGAGAGATTCACCAAACATAAATCTGTGATGTTGAATTTTGGTCCGACCGACTTCAGTGAATTTCCGACTCGCTTAGGACGTGTAGATCCCAATCTCTCTGTAAAAAAAATATTAGGCATTCACATTACTGCCTCACAGCTCCAGAATGAACAGAACTTCATTCTGTCTCATTTACAGTCTGGTCTGGCATGTGTCTAGCTTGAGGGAGTCAGACTAATTATGTCAGAAAATTATTCAGAGGAAACTGAACATATTATGGCTCCCAAATAGGCTATAGCAGGGATTTGTGGGTAATAGCAGTGTCCAGCTGTCCAGGCATAGTTGCCAATATAATTTTAATGCAAATTGTTCCACAAATGACAGAGACAATAAAAGCTTATGCAGATGCAGGTGACAGAAAGATGACAAAGCTTTACCAGAGGATGGGTCTTTATTATTCTTGGCCAAAGGGGGTATTTATACAGACCCATTAAATCGTATTTTGGAGTTGGAAGGAAAAAGGCAGGTTTTTCTATTGATTTTAAGTCGGAGAATTGTACAGAATGTTAAAAGACATTTCTGTGTCTGCAATGTATTCTCCCTCCTTTTCTCCATATCTATTGTGCTCTCAATTTCACTCTGCTCTCATGCTTCTTTAGCTCTTAATGCTCCTATTTTACATTAGGTGCTACTGCTCATAATGAATTTGGAGCACATCACACACGATTTATGACATGGAAAAAAAAAGAAAAAACACAATAATTGGGTATGTTATATGTAGCTAGCATGTCAAGATAGGTATTAGATGGATGATGTCCCATTAGCAGTTAGATAAATGAGGTGAATGTGCTGGAAAAATCAATGGACCTCCCTTTCCTCTTTAACACAGTATCTTTAATATCAGTGTGTGGATCTAATGAAACATTCATGAACCGATTCTAAATAACAACCAAATGTACTCGTTGCCAAGTGTTAACATGACAGTTAACATTTAAGTCAACAGCAAAATAATTCAAGTTACATATATTATAAACTCCTGCTGACTAGCTCAACACTCCCCCAGCAAGCTCTATAATGAGACTTCAAATATTAAACCCCCTTTTTCTGCAATCTCTTTGGAGACCAAAAAAGGAAGCCAGCATCAACTGAACATTCATCTTGATCAAAGTGAAAGCTATGTATCCTTACAATACCCTCTCTCTGACACACCGCTTTGAGATTCTCTCTATTCATCTGCTCCCAATCCCACACTTTGTCCTGTCTTACAGAGTGCAACCACAGAGGAGAAACACACAAGGCAAGGATGGATGTCAAATGCAATTAACCCAAAGAGCATCACTTTACTTTCTCCTTTTATCTCTCTTCATAGGGAGATTTCTACATGGCCTCCTCATACAAGCTGTCACCCTACTACTATACCCTTCTTCGTCCTCAGTTTAAGCGAGATTTGATCACTTCTTGGTTTGGTTAAGGCAGATCCGTCCACTGAATAGCAATGTGCTGTACGCAGCCTATGAAAAATTAATTATATGTTCTCAAAGATGATAAATCTCGAAATAGCAAGGTGTGGTGTTAGCAGGAACTGCACCAACAGACTCTCAAAATAGTGCCATTCACTGACAAAATGGGCCATTCTAAGTTTTGAAACAAGACAGCACGCATGTGCCACTAATGTATAAGATGATCAAAAATTATGTCATCAAGGCACACACACACTGGGCTTTTACTACCTTGGTAAACATACCGTCCATTTATCAAACTGCATGAGTAATTAGTGAGGAGATGAAGTAGGGTGAGACAGTGAAGGCAAAGGGCCTCAAAAAGTGAAAGTGGCAGCTGGAGACTAAATGAATCTGTCAAGTTATGATGGGATTAATGAGGAACATCTGGTTGGCTGGTAAAGGGAATAGTTTCAAGGGATTCTGCTTTTTACTTCCATCAAGTATTTTTTATTAAATAGTATGTTAAACATCATCCTCTTCCCCTTATTCACCTTTACCCTGGAGGGGAAAATCTATCCGTGTGTGTGTGTAACCTATGTGTGGGAGTATGGGCTATAGTATAGTGACTCAGAAGTCTTAGCTCCTCCTCCCACAATGTTTTTTTTCCAGATTTTCTATGGATTTTTTTGAATTTGAGAGAGGAAGGACTTCAGTTCAAATTGTGGGGGTTAAGTTACTCTTTAAGTCATGGCCAATGTTTTGACTGAGAGTTAAATGTGATATAATGCAGCCTACAAAATAATAAATAAATAATAAGTGCAGGCTGCACAGCAAAGACACTGAAGGCTGAGCTTTTATACTGTGGTTCACTGGGCCCAGGTGCTTCTAATTCAAATGGCCAGCTCTACCTCCAAAGACAACAGGTTAGACAGAAATAACACATGTAAACAGGGGCAGTCACATTATGAACAGATCATGTACAGGTCAGTGGTGTCAATCCACACCTATGAGGTCAAGTGTAATTGGATGAATCGTATAAAACAAACGCTCATTGGTTAGATGAATCATGCCATTTGTGCTGACACAAAAGGAAGTTATCAGTAGCTAATAGGACAATAGAGAGCTAGTTTTTTTAGTTTTTAGTGTAGTAAAGGCATCAAGTTGATACTTCAACTTTTACCAGTGTTTTTAAACTGCAGTATCTATACTTTTATTTAAGTAACAAATGTGTGTACTTTTGACACCATTGCAATTTATAAACTGATATATAGATTGAGAGCAGCACTTTCAACATAAATTGTAGCCTGGCTCACTCTGTGTGGATGTAGATGCCTATGCTGGATGTCCTCCATGTTACAGTGATCTCATCAGTAAGTAGTAGATCTCAAGTTCTCAGCACTTAACTTCTGTAATTGTATAGGAAAGCACACTTCCTACAGGCACTATACTAGTTCAATGTAAAACAACCAACTGCCATTTGTGCTTTTCGATGTTACAGGACGTGTTTGGAAACACATGATGAAAATAGCCCCTGGATCCCACACTAAGAACCAATGGTATATTTCCAAACGTATGTGGAGTATTTCATAGGTAGGGTAGTTACCTACAGTTATGTACTTGCTATGTTAATTAAAATGTATTGGGAGGCTTGTCACCTTAGATAGATAGTGACACTTGTTAAAAGTCTTTAAAAACATGTGTTGTGGCTTATAGGTGTTTTACAAATGTTACTGCTTTGATCTGGTTTGATTTTCTGCTATGAACAATCACCTGAATACCACGGTGCTCGTCAAACAATGATATAGCCGACCAACCTGCATCTTTATCATCTTTTCATGGCTGAACTAAGGTGATGCATCTGGCTCATGCATATAGGATCGTGTCATTCCTTTGACACATCCCAACATCCAATATTGAATACAAGAGGAGACAAGCTGGAAGAAATATTTGCTGGATTGAGTCACCTGGCTGCATGTCCAGCATGTGGTAGTTGGGACAATTGATGGTCTCTATGTAAGAATAAAGCCACCAGCTGTTGATGCCCAACAGGAAGCTGTTTCCCTCCATACAGGTGCAGACCATCTCTAACCAGGCAGTTTTTGGACATTAAGGCTCAGTACATGATGCTTGTGTCCTGAAGAATGGCTTTATCTACATTAGACAATGCTATTGACGAAAGGAAAATTATTGAAGGAGGTGAAGGATGTAGGAAACCTTTGTCTGGCAGCTCTTATGCCTCTGCTAACCAGCCAGCGTGAGCCCATGCCGAACCTCATGCAACAGTTCTAGTTCAACTGTAATCACTCCCAGTCTGGTGTTTGGGGTTCTGGAGACCTGTTGATGTTCCATATTCTTTACTGACCTTGAAGTGAATTCCAGATTCATTGCAGAGGTTGTTGCCTGTTGTGTCATTCTTTACGACATCTGATTGGACAATTGTGACTTGGTTAAACTGTAGGTATTATATAGTATATTTAATGCAGTATCTTATACTCTCTATCTCTCCCGCGTGTATCTTGATTGCAAGAATGGAGACAGGTATGCAGGAGTCAGGTATGCAGGAGTCAGTCAACCTGTACAGCAGCCACCAGCTGCTGTACAGGTTGTTAGGTCAAAATGAGCTGTTATAAAAGGATCAGGTCAGACTTCAGCACATCCTAGACACCATCATCTAGTTAGTTCACACTATTTATTACTGGTGCATCAGTATTCCACTCACTAACCCTTGTTGCCCTTGTGCCTGCAGGGTTATTGTGTGCTCTATCAATGCAAATTACATACAGGAAATTAGCTCAAGTGCTGACTGAAGTGGTAAATGTTTTAAAATGTTAGTATCTTCCTGAACTGTGCTTTCTGTGCCTGGAGGACATGACCATGTCTTTATATTCTAAAGAAATCTGTCATGAGTTGATGTCACCTTGTCTCGAAAGTTAACTTAAAAGATGTTGGACATCTAGTATTCAGAGTTGTCTGAAGCCTGAGCTTTGAGCTCAGAGGAATTACTTAACTTTTTTTTTATTATTTAAATCTTTGGTCATGTCAGGTCTCATCTCTCTCCTCCTTCTCGTTCAGTGTTGCTGATGTTCTAACCACCACCCACCCGACTTGTGGAAGTCCACTGTTGTATGATGACCTTGAAGCCTCTTCTCCTTTTCCTGTAAGTTTGATTCTCTGTTTCTTTGTTACTCCTCAGTTGCAATAATTTTCTCGATTGGCGAGCAGTTCTTTGTTGGCTCTGCCCTGGTTACCGTTTTGTATTTCTCAATAAACTTCTCTGCACCTGCTTTCTTTGTGTTACCATTCTCTGCTTGGAGTTTTACTCGACCTGTCTGACCGGCCACGTTTATTATAAGCATCTAACATTATAGTTGCCATGACATCAAATAAGAAAAAGCATTAAAACATTATTATTCTTTCTGCTTGAAACATACAGGGTGACTTTGTATTTTCATGTACCAGGAAAAAAAAGATTTCAATTCCACAACAAACCATGAAGTCACCAAAGGTTGACAGAGCTCCAAAGTAGCAATGTCTACAGTGATACTACATGCAGGGAAATTCATTAGAGGATAAAAGGCTCTATCATTGCGTGAACTCCCATGGCTTTGTTTATTTTTTTTTACACCGAGGAGACCTATGGCTGTCACATAATCAAGGTTATTTTTAGTTTTATAATATCTTACACATTATTGTGCAAGGAAATGAAGCCAGTGATAGTGACAAATACAGTAAGATAGGTCACTCATTAAAGGAAAACCCAACATAATGAGAAATTATTTTCTCTCATCCTCTACAGCTGTAGAGCACAGAAATGGTTCACTCCAGTAGCAGATAACTTAAAGAACACTGGAGAAGAAAACATAACATTAAGTTGTATGACAAGTCCATATAATATTCTGCCCTCAGGGCAAATTTGCAGCCTGTAATTTTCTTTTCGTTCTCCAGATGGCTTAAAAACCATCTACTCTTGTCTATGATGCAATTTTACAGGGCGGGGCGATAACAACATGGTTAATAGCAAGGAATGTCAAGAGCCCGATGGAGAGGAACTCTATTTGATTCCTGAAAATGGCTAAAACAGCACTAATGTT
Source organism: Lepturacanthus savala (assembly GCA_030544235.1). Classification (NCBI taxonomy): domain Eukaryota; kingdom Metazoa; phylum Chordata; class Actinopteri; order Scombriformes; family Trichiuridae; genus Lepturacanthus; species Lepturacanthus savala. The sequence continues at coordinate 21,980,224 of CM060470.1, forward strand.
TGTAGTATTGTACTTGTATCACAGCAGCCATGAGCTCTTAGTTTATTTTTTCATCTGGTTTCTGGCCAGTCTGGCCTGGCAATAATCCCATTCTCCCCACCTGGTTTCCTTGCCCATCGCCTTGCTGCATTTTTTTCCCATATCATCCCACAGTATATAGACCAGTCTGTTATCACCTGTTCTCTGTCAGGTTGTCTTGTGTTTGTTGCAGAGCTCTCCAGCATTTCCTTAGTTCCTTTTTGCCTTTTTCCTTTTTTTTTTGGACTCTGGATTCTGTTCTCTGTCTGTTCCCTGGATTTGTTTGCCTGTATTACTGACTGCCTGTTTTTGACCTTGCCTGTCTGACCAGGTAATTTGAACTTCCCTTACTACTTTCGGTCTGAGTCGTGCTTTTGGGTTTGTCTGCCAGTGAGCATCAAAACTTGATACCATAAAATCCTTCATCCATTTAAAACCAGTTTTAAAAAGAAATGTTGCCTGAAACTGGATAAAAAAAAGGAAATTTCAGACACATGTGCAAAGCCAAAGGAGAAGCAGCATTAAGAAGCGTCCATATATTTATTAGAACTAGCAATTAAAATTATGAATTTCTATCATTTGAAAATTGTTGGAAACATTTTGGATAATGACAAACTCAACACAATATTTAACATAAGTTTATTCATTTTTAGACATTTTAATCTGCACGTTAGTCGACATAATATTGTGCCTAAGTCCTCAGCCGACAAAGCTCAGAGTTAATGAAAACAAACTGCGCAGGCCTCTTCACCTTTATGAGATCCTTGAGAGTGCCGACTCATCGTTTTGGCTAAGCTAATGTAGCTGTTGCAAAATGCCAATTCATCCACCTCAGAATGTCTCCTTTGACCCACTCCTTACAGGCTGCGGCAAGAAACATATCCAACAACAAAGTAGCACTGCAGTAAAATGTGGCAAAGCATTTCATGTCGAACTGAAACCCAAGAATTAGTAACATTTAGTGAGGTCTTTGAGGAAATATCCAAAATACTCATTTTCCATCTCAGTGGCTGGAGGGAAATGTCGATGTCACTATTGATTGAGTGCAGCTGGCAGGCTGGGCTCCGACAGGGGAGCAACAGAAATAGTTAACACGCTATAGCTTACAAGCCACGGGCAGACAGCGTGTTCTCTCACGAAAAAACAACCGCATCACTCATTTCATAAAATGCCCCAAAACAACATATGTTTACGTTCAAGTAACTAAGCCCATGAGCAGCTCTAATAATTATGACTCTTTGTCTGTTGGAAGTGAAGGAGGAAGGAATGTGACAGTGTGACAGACCCATAAAGTCTGCAGGAAGAGATCAGGGATGGATGGATTGATCTACTTAAACATGGAAGACATTGTTCATTGCCATTTTTACCACTGGGAGTGAACATTTTTAGACCATTGCAAGTCATAGTTTTATGACTTGCAATGGTCTGGGTATACCCATCCTTCCTTGCATCCGAATTCTCTTCACTCATTTTATTCTGGACACCAAGGACCCAATTTTGGCTCCCTCACAATTTTCCTAAGCGAGGGAGCCAATCACAGAACAGGGGAGGGTGCAGCAAGACAATGACGAAACATAGAAGTGACTTTATTGATAACTGTGGATCCAACATGGCGGCAGACGGTAATTTACCTTTCGATGCTGTCTTAGAAGGTGTTCTAAGTAATTTACACCACAAGATTATTTTAAAAAATGAGCAACTTTCGGCACTAAACTATTTTGTTACCAATTATGTCACTGGGTGTGTTTAATATGATTGGCTATAAGCTAGCCGTACAGACAAATATAATTGGCATTCATAGCACCCAATATATATCGCTGGGCTTTCATAAACCATGCCTCTAATACGAACAAATAAATGTATGGTTCCCAGACCAAATCTCAATCTATATTGAGATGAGATGAGGTGTTAGCCAGGCTAGCCTTGCTTATTTTTCAAATAAACAAACATATGTGTGAATTATGACACAAATTAAACAACAATAAAACATAAGTTGTCTCTAGCCATTGACCACCATACATAATATTTCTGAAATAGGGTCCCATGGGAAGTACTCTTTTTTCCTACCCCTGTCTGGGAAGCCAGACTTCCGAATGATCACTGCAGAGCAGAGAACTACATGAATTCTACATGTAGATTGCCTCATACCATATTTGAGATATTATAAGGTTGCCAGCCAATAATGCAGTGAATCATCAGAACAGAGTTAGGCACATATCTCAATTTGGTCAAAATATGACTTTGTCAATTATACCATGAGGCTAATGATCTTTTGTTACAGCTACTGCCAGGTGATGATTGAAACTTGGCTATTGTAATTTTGCTATTGTCTGGTGTTAGTACTGGTGGTGCTGACTTCACAAACCAACTCCTCCAAACTCTCTGCTCCAAGCACTCACCACTATAAAAACAGGGGGTTACGTTATTTGCAATTCTATTAGTGGTATGTTCTCTCATTTGGATTCAAATCATTTTTGTCAAAAGAGAAAATGGAACATGTCATTTACAGAGCAGAATGTGCTCCAGCAGATGAAAATTTATCAAAATTAAATTTCAGTTCAAGTAACGATGCTTATTTCATGGATTAAACTTTTAGCGGTAAAATCAGATGTTTCCAATTTGCAGAGTATTCTTGTGCCTGTGAGAGTTGTAGTTTCACCACATTTTCTATGGAGGAACAGCAATAGATCTTTGCCTTAAGCATGCAGTGAATTGGTCTCCAGTTCATTTTAAAGCCTGTCTGTTTTTCATGCAAAAGCAATAAACAGCCAGAAGGCAGGAATCCAGATGCATATACTGGCCAACTTGAATTATTTACTCAGGACCAAGTAGCTTGAACTGTTTACAACTGTAAATTCAAGCTTTTGATTTTAAAATAGCTTTGGATAATATTCACAACGAGGACATGCAAGTTATAAATAAAGCCCTTTTTTTTTTTTTTTTTTTTAATCTTGCAAAGCTTTCTCTAAAAATCTCACAGAGGTGCAACTAAAACGATTTCAGGAAGTCTGTGCTCCCCTTTGAGCAGTTTAATGTAACATTATAACAATGCATCATACATTATAAGCATGTTTTATATGTAACCTGCAATGTAACTATAAACTACTAAACTGTAGCGCATTGGAGTAAAAAGTACAATATTTCACAACAGTGCTACTGATTGTTAAATAAGAATCGGATTACTACTAGGACTAAAAAGAATAAATCTTTTGGTTGAACGAAGTGAATTGAATCACTTACCGAAACAATCCGTTCATTTCTCAGTTCAGCTGAGTCAGTTGTGAGGGAAGCTGCAGGAAATGCTGCAAGCGAAAGAGAGACTCATTCCCCTGTGAACGAATGACTTGAATCACTCTGTGAGTGAAAGCCTATGTTACAGGGATGCACTCACTCAGTGAATCAAGGACCCGTGTTTCCCCCAAGGGGGCCACTGTAACCAGGAGTTAGCACCAGATGGTCCTACTCACAAATCCACATGAACACTAAAGCACACCTTCAAGTTCCCTGTTATGTTAACAGACTTTCCCAACAAACACGAACTCAAATTGGTAATAAGAAGAGAGTGTAGCGACCAAGACTCATCAGACAGCCAGAAAAAACAGGTAAATTGAGCCAAATATAAAAGTCAGAACACCACCAAGGTTTTCGTGATTTGTGATGCAGTGAATTTATTGAGTCAACAATAGGGTTGATCCAATACTACAGCATTATTCCTTGTGTCCTGATACTTCCTTGTCAGGCTGGACTGGTTTGCAGTGGCAACAACTGACATTACTGCATATATATTACCCCATTGTACCTTTTTTTCTATTCTTTCTCTTTCTTTCTTTCTTTTTGAAGTTGTGTGTCATTCCTATCTTCATATGTCTTTGTCTCTGTCCTTGTTACCACCTTGTGTATTATAAGCATGTGCCTTTGTCCATTTGAAAATAAAAGGTAAAAAAAAAAAAAAAAAAAGATTAATCAAATTATTTGTAGACAGGAATCTTCATGATAGAACAAAAGGAACCTAAATGAGAGTAGATGACTGACTGTGTCTTTCATGTATGGATTAAATTGATGTGCAGCATAGGTTCTTATATTGGTGAAAAACAGAATATTGTCATGTTAGTATGCGAATGGGATCTAGAGATGGTAATTATTGATCAGGTGTCTGATCCTAAGTAAAATAACTCAGCAACTATTAAATGGATTGGTCTCCAACATATACATTATAACATGGGCTCTTGGTGGCATCATGTAGTGATAGTGGTTTAAGGTAAGTTTAATGAGCTCAATCTCAATTTATTCATATCACAAGGTGCTGGTCTAGGTGCTGGTAGTGGCTGCAGCGAAATTCAAGTACTGATAGAAACATGGAAACACACGTTACGTACTTGATGTTATAAAGATCTTTTCTTGTCAATTATTGTGGAGCAAGGTGTAGCTTCCTCAGGCTCTTTCTATTAGTATAGTAGTATCACATCTGGTACTATTGTTCAAGGTCGGCAGAGGCTGAATCCTATGACTTCACTCATGTCACTTATCAAGTGAAAAGTGAAAAATGTTCAAACCTAGCAGATTAATTGGTGCAAAACAGACACAGACATTAGTGGTTCCTATGTAACAATCCTTCTCTCATCTGAGACATATTAAAGAGATTTGCTTTTATAATCATTGCTTCTTAGCCCATTATTGGCAATGTTCAAATGTGCAGTGAGCACAGACAGGGAGATGGGTTTTTATAACCAGGTTTTACATCTGAACTGAAATAACTACACTTCAGGGATCAGAGTTTAAATTATTTGTCTTCCAAAGCCTTGTAAGTTCATTTTGGATTCACAGTTTGATTCAAAATTTACAGATGGATGTCTGTTCTTTTAACCACCAATAGTCTTTGTTAGATATGCTCAATTTGTAACTGACCGAAGTTTTCTCACAGAGGATTTTCCAAGGATCACAGCTTCAAAACTCAAAACACAAAACACACAAAATCAGTCCTCTGATTTAAGAATAGAGTGAATGAGTGGATAGTTTCCATCTTCCTGTTGGCAATCATTGCTCTGTTCTTCAAACTTGGCAGCATACACATAAAGAAGAAAAGAATAACACTACTGATTCACTGTGTTATATTTTGTTGTTTTTTTATTTGTATCTCCATGTTCTCCAACATTTTTTTCCACAGAGTTAACACAGTTGCATGCAACAGCTTCATGAATCCCTAATGACGAAACATATTTGCTGCCAACCAAATCATGCATACAACAAAACATGTAGACATTGTATATCCATCTGAGACACGATTTACAGCAGAAAGATGCTATGGATCACAGTGTTCATCAAAAATTCTGACTGCTGGAACAAAATCTCTTGTGTCTCGTTCAAAGCTTTCTGCTTTTCTCTGAATGTATTGTACACCCATCCGTCCATTTTCTCGACAGCTGTTCATTCGATGGACCTCACACTTGGTGAGTGTAGTCCTGGGGACCCAAGAAAGTGTAATGTTGAGTGTGAAATTGTTCGAATGAACAGCTTTTACCGGAGGCCAAGTAAACTGTTCCTAACAGACACGCCTTGTATGATCGCTGCACTGTAATAGGTGACAGGTTACTGACAGGAAGACACCTTATTGTTCATGAGGTGACAGTAAACTATATGGGTGTTAAAGGCATTGTTGTTTCCAGGAATCAAACCGCATAGCTGACATCTTTCTTAAACTGTCAGTACTCGCTCTCAATGTTAAATAATTTCCTCCTCTTCCCTATGATGGTCTCTGTAAATCCTCTGCCCATGACTGGGTGTTTCTCACAGCTGGTGTGAGGTCATTGACTCTGAGATGCTGGATCAATTTTGCCCCCTACTGACACATTTAATATATGCTCTGTCCTCTACTTATTTCTTGCACTTAACTTCCATGTCAGACACAGTCATGTCTTGAAATCCACAATCAATAAGCAACATTTATTATAGATTCAACCAGATGTTCAGAATATTTATGGAAAAGGAGAATAGGCAGAAAAAGCTTTTCTTGATCTATATTTTAAACCAAAACCCTCCTTAATCACCTGTTATAGGAGAATATAGAGCAGTTCATCTATGGTGTCTTGACCTTTGCTCCAGTGTGTCCTTGTGTGAGAAGGGTTAATGACGGCATCCTGGTGTAGTTGGTTTTAGTGTTTATGGGTTTAGCCATGACACATACTGAATGTAGCATCAGATCCTCAAAGAGCATGACAATAGAGATACATCATGTCCTAACAACCAGGATAAAGAAGAAAACTGCCGTGACCTGGTCCTAACAATGATGTATCTTCTCTACGAGCTTTGACAAGACTCATGATCAAGCTATAAAATCTATGTGGCCCTCTGGGACATAACAAACCTTAGAAAACAAGGGAGGGGGAAATGAAGCAAGATACTGTTCACTTAGCTCTAAGAATGATTAGTGGTAATAGATTGTGATAGGCCCAGAATACTTTTTATTGTAAATATGGCCCTTATTGTTAAAGGTATACATACTAATATTGTATTGTTGTTTTAAAAACTGTCAACTTGAATTGACATCAATCAATATTGGCAAGAATTGGAACTTTTATCTCCCTCTTCTAACAGTGAAAGTAATTACAAAGGGACTGTCAATGTGCTTGCATCATCAATTCCATCATTACAGTTACAGCTGTAAAACTAGATAAATCGTTTTGAGCATCACCACCTACCTTGGAAAGACTTATTTCACTATCAGGAGTTGATCCATTTGGTCTGATGACATTTGGAGATTCTAGAAAAGCTGCAATCTTACAGAGAGAAGGAGAAATTTACCTGGGCTTAATCAGGATTGTGTGAACTGCTTTGACATGGATTTAAATATAACAGGCTTTCATTTGTATGTAAAAGCACTATAACATTAATAATGCCTTAAATTGCAGTTTTGACATAATAACCTCAACATGCAACTGGTCTAAATGATTTCCAGAACCTATAGTTAGCCACCTACCTGTAAAGAGTTTGCTTACAATTAGTTATAGTAGCAAAGCAATATATCAGCAAAAATAGTGATTAATTAATATCTTATGTTGCTTACTAACATCTAAGAGAATAACTTCATTTATTGTATAAGCATCTTCGATAGATGTTTCCTACTTATCCATTCTTGGTTGCAATTATTAGTAACACATGGTCTTGTATCTGTTGTTTTGGGCATTTGAGTGTCACATTGTGGTGGCAGGTTTCCCTGTAAATCAGTCCCTCTGCAATGCTGAGCTCAAATCATGCAAAGTCCTGCTTGAGGGTAAAGTGTTGATATGGTTTGAGACTTAATGCTAAAGAAAAATCTAGAAATTGAGTGGCTACAGTGTACAATGATGATTTATACAAAAGTGAAGCATGGCAACAGATATGCTTCCAGCTACACTGTAAACTGTTTTCAGTAGAATGACTGTAATTCTGTTTACAGTATAGTGTCTTATGATAAAATGAAAAAAAAAATATTTAGTTGTATTTACAGTATTGGGTGATTAACTGTAATATAATACAGTATTCTTTGATGACTGTGATTTATTGAAAAATATACACCAATCTATTACAATAATCATTTACAGTAATATTACTCACTAACGCAGGAAATACCTGCAGGTTTCACAGCAGTTTTACAATGTATGATCTGACAATGGTCAGTCACGTTTCCCTACACACATCGTTACCACCAACCCTGATAAAATGGAACACAAGGACGAAATAAGGAAAAAAGCTATAAATACAAATCAACCGATTCATTAATTTATCTTTATTAATTCACTCTGTGGGTGACACGGTGGAGCAGGGGTTAGTGCTGTTGCCTCACAGCAAGAAGGTCACAGGTTCAAGACCTCCTTGGTCCTGGGTCTGGGACTTTTCTGTATGGAGTTTGCATGTTCTCCCCGTGTCTGCGTGGGTTTTCACCGGGTACTCCAGCTTCCTCCCACAGTCCAAAAACATGTTCAGGTTAATTGGAGACTTTAAATTGCCTGTAGGTGTGAATGTGTGAGTGAATGGTGTGTGTGCCCCACGATTGGCTGTTGACCATCTGGGGTGTATCCCTGCCTCTCGCCGCAATGCACAGACCCCAGCAGACCCATGCGACCCTAATAAGGAATAAGCAGGTATAGAAGATGAGATGAATTCTCTCTGCCTGTCGCCATGTCAACCATGTAAAAAAGTGTAGAATATCGTGTGGAGATGTTGAAACCTTTAACAGAGGTTTACATTTTTACCAGATGGTCAATGTATTTTTTTCTTTCATAAAATCAGTCCCTTGAGCCATTACAACAGTATGAAATCACCTTTTGAAGAACCGTGATAATGAACCTGATGTAATGACACACAGGTCTGAAAGAGTAAAAGCTGTCAGACGTGATTACTAAAAGAACCTAAGTTATAAGCGTACATAAGCTTATCATTCTAAATCCTCCATCAACCCATGCTCAGGTTAGAAATACTGTCAGGAGTCACTACAGAGGTTGCAGTAATAATATGAAATTTCAAGACATTCCATTCAGTGAATGATAATAGTGGTACTGCTGAAGATAACAGTGATTTTCTTCCCTACATGCTAATACAATAGTGCTTATTGAATCTTTTTTTTTGTCTTCAGGGGTTGTTGTCTTATTTGACCCTGCACCAGGCTTTTCCATCAATAACATATTCCCATCCCTCCCCCTGCCCTCCTCGTCAGCTCATCTGCCCCTTTAACAGTCAGGCGAAGATAAGAGTTGCCTCTCGCCCCCTCTCATCGAGATTGACAGGCTGACACACCATCTCTGAGGTCAGCCAGGCTAATTGGTTTGTTTTGTGCACATCTTAGAAAGACCATTAGGCCTCACAACTACTAAACTAAAAAAAGAAAAAAAAAACATTCCTCTGTCTGTCTCTGTCTCTCTGAGAGTGGCTGATGCCAACGATAGTGGTCTAACAAGAAGTAATAACATCCAACAATCTGTGGCTTACATATGTCACAAATACATGTCATTGTTTGCTTCCTTGGCTATAAATATATACACACACATTAGCGGACATAGCGCTGTGGATTGAAAATTGTGCGACCATGGGTGTGATTCATGAATTAAAGTAAAGGTCCATTTTGTTGACATTAATGTATTAATACCAAATGCATGTATCAGATGTGAACAGGGTTTAATTAGATTCCCTCAGTAACTATCTTGATGTTATTTCATTTACTTGGTGTCAGAGCAATGGCAGGTCATGCACATGCTAATGATTTTACTGTCTCATTACTGAATAATGACTATTGCCATTCGATTGCTGAGGTCAGAGTTAAGACTATACAACATGTTGGATCAAACACAAGCAGCCAAATCTGACCTGTAACAGACCTTACCTCCTACAAGTGGTGAACCAACACCTGACATGTAAAACATTATTATAAGAGGTTCAAAAGAAAAACAATATTATTATTTTATATCTTGATTTAAAGGAGCAGGGAGAAATCTACATTTATTTCATCCTACCCCTCTATCACTCATTTCAGTATGCCAATCTTAGTAAGGTAATGTTCATTCATACCCATAATAATGTAATACTTATAGTAATGATATCAATAATAATAAAGATATAATCACAATTCAAATAATAATGCCAATGACAACTAGAAAACACCAGTAACAAATCACTTCATACAGTTATGCAAAGTTGTCAAGTGTGTTTAAATGTTTATTTCAATAAAATATTATGAATTTGTCAAAACAAGTTAAATCATTAAACTTGACTATTGTTTTAGTGCAAAATTCTCACTAAAAATGTGTATTTATCGAGGATATGTACTTTATTTGATTAATCCAGATGGCTGAAGCCTCATGTTATCTTCAGATTGTCTTTGAATGCAATTTTGCTTAAAGGTACAATGAAGTTTCTGGCAGCATCTGGTGATGCTGCAGATTGCAAACAACAGATCAAGGAATCCAACTACAGTCAAATCAAGCGGCAGCAAGGCTTATCTGTTGTTGGCTACTGTAGAAACACGGTGGTGCAACATGGAAGGATGTAAGGGACTCCGATCTGAGCAATTACTTTAAAGGCCTCATTGTTATCAAAACCAACTTAACTGATGCCCCAAACTAAAAAGAATAAGTCAGAAGTTTTAATTGGCTAGAATTTTTCTTGGATTTTTAGCCATGAATTTATTGTCTGCAAAAGAAACTGTAGAAATAATTGGAAATATTCAAGAGAGAGACTTCTGCTCGAACATTCCCTCTAGCAATAGCACTAAACCAGTGATGGTTATTGTCTTTGACAGCCTGCTACTGACCAATGGCGCTGTGTCGTTGGCTCTTTGAACGCGCCTGGTGGCCGAGAAAAAACACCTCTCTCTGTGTGTGTGGGCTGAAGAGTGAGCGGCACTTTCACCCATCTGTTCCCTCACCCAGCAGATAAATGGAACATATCAGACACTGTCGCTGCCTTCATGTTCCACCAGTGAATCTGGTAATTCATTAAACTGACCTGTCGGGAATGAATCCTTGGTGAAACCAAAAAGAAAAATGAGGACTTCGTCAGTACTGTGACACCTCTACCAGCTCAACAGGTTAACAGTTTTACTGGGGTTTGCCACTGATATAAAAGGTGTTCCCTTTTATATCCATCTAACTATGAGTTCTGCATCGAAGACTAACAATACCACATACCCTCACCTGACTACCCTTCCTCAATCTGTTAGGGAGCTGCAGCCAGTAATTAGGTGTGGAGCCTGAGAGGCCGTGTAGCGGAAGGCTCATCGAAGACTGCAAGAGTCAATTACCAGAGCTGACAGTGCCATGGAGAGGAAGGTACACCAGACACACTCCACTGGTTTGTCTGAGCAGGATAAAGGAGACAGAGGATGTGCTAATGTGAGACCAGCATGCTACATGTCTCACCTCCACTTTGTCAGTGAGAACACTGAGCTATGTGCTGAATATGGTGTAGATCAGGGGTGTCAAACATGTGGACCAGGGACCAGAACCAGCATGCTAAAGGGTCCAATCTGGCCCAAGGTTGCTTTCGTTGGTTTCACACCAACGAAAGCAACTGATGCTTTCGTTGGTGTAAAAGCATCAGTTGCGTTCAGGTGTGCACTAAATCAAGCAGACCAAGACCTCCAAAAAGAGGTAGTCTCTGTCTGCTTGACTCTGTATGCTAAATTTCCCTTAGGTATGAGTGTGTGAGTGAATGGTGTGTGTGCCTCAAGATAGGCTAGTGACCCGTCTCAGGTGTATTCCTGCCTCTGGCCCAAAATACGCTAGGATTGCCTCCAGCAGACCCCCGTGACCCTAATGAGGAATAAGTGAGTATAGATAATGACTGACTGTTATATATATGACTGTTATAAATGGTTTGTAAGGCAGGAGATAGCCTCATCTACTGCTTAAAAAACTAAATGTTGTTATATGTTTTCAATTGACCTGAAAAGTTTTGTCCCCTGTTGTCAGCCACCATAGCATTTCTCTCTTAATGTGCTGATGAGAGACGAATGCAACCAGAGCAAAAGATAGACAGATCTGATCTGGTGAGCACATACTGCATACGATCTGCACCAGGCTTTGCTTATAAATGAAACGTAACTCCTGTTTTCAAGTGGACCAGAGACTGTTTGTTTGGTCTGCACCAGAGTCTGTGTGAGTTTTCACACCTGCCCAAATGCAGCAGATTATCTGAGGTAACAAACTATGGTCCTTTTAAAATGGACCAAACAAGGACAGGTGACCTGAGACATCATATTGTTAAAACTGCAGTTTTCTTATGTCATATCTCCATAAAGATTACCTAATCATGTAAATATTTACAATGCATTTCTTTACATCAAAATAGGAGAAATGTGTAGGTGTTTTTATTTATAGGTTTATTTTTTACTGGTCCGACCCACTTGAGATCAAATTGCGTTGTATGTGGCCCATGAAATAAATTGAGTTTGACTCCTGGTTCTATCAGTGAATCAAATTACTTTGTATTGCTGACTAACTGTCTGGTGTAAAAGTGCTCACACTTATTTGGCAAACATTTTTGGTGTATTGCAGATAAATATTTCATATTATTAAAAAGCAATATCTCTTTGTTGTAAGTGCTTTGGCTTCATATTGGATTAGTGAGTCAATGATTTAACATAGGCAACATTCTGAATCAAAAACAATTGTGTAGACGTCTAGGTCATTTTTTGCCATCCCATCTGGCAGAATGTGATTCATAAGGTTTTCATTCTTCATGCACTCAGACAGGAATGTGAAGTCACTCTTGAACTTGCTTCTTTTCAGAGACCGTGTCATATTTTATCTTTAAGCATTTGTCAGGGTATCTTTGTTCTGTTCTGTCAAGTCCTCCAGATTTAACAACAAAATAACTTGTTCGTCCGTACACATCCACACAACATCCAATGAATGGAGGTCATTTCTTGTCTGAATATGCTGTTTGAATATCACAAAGCACAAACAGACTGAGATAGAACACAAAACTCCTATGAGCTGATTTAGCCTCTATTAGTGTGTAATACAGGTGTTAATAATGGCTTTAGATTTCTTTAGATGGCTTTATTTCGTTTGTTTTTTGGAGCTGCACCACTTAACAAGGTTTTGTGGCTCCTGCATTTGATCGGTGTATTGAAGTGGTGTTTCACTAGGTGTCTGAGAATATGAGATGCATTGTTCTTCCATTATCTGAGGTCTGGGGAATCTAGTCCCGGTATGATAATGAGATAAATATAGTTTCTCTAATAATATACTGTAGCAACATGGTTACTAAATTAGTTTTCAGTCATTCAGTTTGTGAAATGCAGCAGTTTTAATTAGAGTAAAGTAACTTAATTAAAGGTTACTGAAATGTGATATATAGATATAGTCAGTCAGTCATTTTCTATACCTGCTTATTCCTCATTAGGGTCGCAGGGGTCTGCTGGAGCCTATCCCAGCACATTACGGCGAGTCAGCGATACACCCCAGATGGTCGCCAGCCAATCGTGGGGCACACACACCATTCACTCACACACTCACACCTATGGGCAATTTAGAGTGACCAATTAACCTGAGCATGTTTTTGGACTGTGGGAGGAAGCCGGAGTACCCGGTGAAAACCCACGCAGACACGGGGAGAACATGCAAACTCCACACAGAAAGGTCCCAGACCCAGGACCAAGGAGGTTAGGGTTAGGGTTAGATACAGTGGCGTTTTACCTACATTTTGGTTGTTGATACTGTATATAGACATGATGTGATTGTAAAATCCTTCAATTCCAAATATAAAATGTTCCTTTAAAAAGAGAGAAAAAGAAAATCAGATTATCTTTGATCCAGTCCAGGAATTATCTCCTCAGGATTAAGATTAGTGGTATGTAATAAAAAGATTACCTGAGCACCTGGATTTTTAAACCATTAATGAGATTATCCATGTACAAATCATTACGTCTCTGCTAAGCCATCAGCCCAGCAGCTAGGTGCAGCATAGTACAGAACTTATACAATTTAAAGCTGCACAGCAGAAAGGCCCCATCACTCAGATATCCTTCAGTATGAAGTCTTTCAAATTGGCTACAAATAAATTGGGCAAATACAAGTCAAGTTTTATTCATAAAGCTGAAAATATGAAATCACAGATTGGCCTCAGGAGGCTTTATATTCTGTACAGATATACGAGGATTGAGGAAACAATAAGGAATTGGTGTAATCCAGAGTATATAAGCATGATGTCACATGATATTGTTGTTCCTCTAACATGTTTTAAACAGCTAGTGCTTTAGAATTATTTCAGTAATAGAATAGAATAGAATAGAATAGAGTATAAAACCTTTGTCATTGTCATTGTAATTATACAAAGTATAACAAAAGTGGCAGCTCCAAAAAATACACCATACCCAATTGTTTAGCCTTAAAATAATATTAACTCAAACTCTGTAGCTCCCTGACACCATTTAAATTCCTCCTCAAAATTCACCTGTTCAAATTGGCCTAATCAGTATAACTACAAACTTCAATAACCATCAGTGTGTCTGATGGTTTTTTGTAAGGTGAACTTGGGTGAAATGATATAAAATGTATTATTATTTGTAGTAATAGCAGTAGTATTCAAAACTATATGAAAATAGTGTTCAGGTATTTTTCATTGCTGTAGAGTGTCAAAGGCCAATTGTGAGTCTGACATCATGGGATGTAAATTATCCTACTTGAATAAGGTCTACATTTCAATGTATAGCATCCTATTATTTGCAAACAGTTACTATACAGATAATAGAGAATAATACAAATCTAAAACTATGTTCCTCAACTCTAAAAACCACCAACACACACACACACACACACACACACACATGCACACACACGCATGCACACATTGTTTTCATCAGATATGAAGAGAAAATTGCCACATTGTGAACCTGTTGTGGTTAAACTGGGGGCGTTGAGAGAATGTGAGAAGGTTTCACTTGTCATCACAGTATTAGGGAAAATAATCACTTACTGTATAGGAAATGGTGGTCTATAAACTGTAAACACCCCCACTTGACAAAATGTCCCCCCTGCTTTCTGTGGTTCTCAAATGCGTGTGTGATTTGTCTAAACATAGGCCTCTAGACATGTTATCAACTCTTCTAAATCTGAGCCAAACCCTCTTGAGATGCCTACGCAGAGCAGAGTGACGACTATAAGGAACCAATGACAGTATCTGCGTTACTCAGAAAAGGGCCATATATACATAGTAAAACCTTTTGATGTATTGCAATCATAAAAGTCTCTATAGCTTCAACTTCTTTGACAATGTTTAAAGAATGCTGAAACTTTAAATGATATAAGAAGGCAAAATCACATTTTCAAAACATTTTTTTTTTTTTAATTTTAGGGTTTTAAATGAATAAAATCTTGGATGATGTTAAATTTGGTTCCTTTTATTCTCTTACCTAACTAAATAAATCACATTTCATAGATGACAAATAGCAACTGTCAGCTGCTATATTCAGATGGGAAACAGTTCTTAGAATTTAAATATTTGCACAGCTCCACAATGAACTCTGCGTTTTACCCAAAATGCTACAAGATTGTAGCGTAACATTTTATTTTGACTTTTGCAAAGACAATGAATAAATTAACATGATTTAAAACTGTATTAGTCCTGCTTTTTTAATTAATTGTGGTGCAAACACATAACCTGACATGCTCAGGAGATGGTTTGTTACACTTAATCATCTGAAAAGTTTTCCATGGAAACTGTTTGGAAAATGGCAGCACATTTAAAAACTTGGCAGGTGTTTGGATGAACACCTGTCTATCACCATCTATCACAGACTGAGCCAGATGTTGTCTCGTCATTACGCGAGGCAGATAACTTGAAGCCTGGCAAGATGGATTATCTCCCTTGCAAAGTTACCAAACAATAGTTGAGAATATGATGTCGTCTAGGAACTTTTTTGTAAAAAAAAAAATGTGTCAATAGTTGTGATCCTCTTTCCTTTTAAATTACATCTATATTCACAGAGTCAAATCACAGTTTGTATGAAAAAATACACTGTCAATAACATTTCATTATACTTTAATATAACAAAGTGATATGATTCCCTTGGTAATGTCTTGAGCTCACTGAGGTCATTTGCCACATATGAGCTGTGACCAATCACATTCACAATGCAAGTGTAATGACACCGCTCATCCTCTGCCCTTCAGCTACTGCAGCTGACTGGTGCGTGCCAAATGAGATTTTCCTCACACGTCTCCCTTCCACTGCCACTCAAATCTGATAAAGCTATGGATGAGGAATTATGACAAACCCTTAATGGAACAAAATAAAAATTGTTGGATTGTTTTCAGTTGTTTGCAATGGAATAAAGGTTGTGAAGATGTGTTTTGCGATTCCAATTTGAACCTGTATCTCATATTGGGCTGGCGATATCATAAAAAACATATTTCATGAAAAGAATGTGTTTAAATTGATTGATATTGACAGTTCCTAATGATTTTCTTTTAAATATTTGGTGGTGTTTTATGTTTAATGACCTACTTTCAGCTACATACTTTCAGCTATGTTTTTTGATCATATTTAATTATCTGAATGTAATCACTTTATATTAAACTTCATTTGTGGTTTATCTATTAAATGACTGTTTGTTTGATTCAATGATTGATCCATTATCAAAGGAAATATTATGTTCATGAGCTAAGGAGGGAGCAGCATTGGTTTGTTTGTTTTTTTACACAAATCTTGAGTGAAACTATCAGTATTATATTGAACTATTTTCTTATTGTATTGATGATGTGAATATTGATGATATATATTGACATTGTTTTACTGCCCAGGCTTAATCACAAATTTAGTTTTATACATAATAGCTCTCATTTATACATTCAGAGCTAGTTGCGGTTAATTGGTCTTGAGTCCTGTCCTTTCATTTTGACAGAGAATGTAGTTAAGTATGTTTTAAAATGCTGCAGGACTCTTGACAGAGTGGAAGATAATGAGTGCCATGCTGCTGGAGGGCCATTACTGCTCCTACTCCCTGAGGTAGAAAAGCAGTGATCAACAGTAATAAAATGGTTGTACTGTCATCGGAGAGCTTGGATCAATCTGCAACAAAGACCGCTCCAGTTGCTTAACAGAGAGGTGATGGGCTCGCCTGTCATGGCTAGACTCCAAAGGCCTCATCAACGCTGCAAAAACACAGCTCTGACAATATCTGGGCGGACAGAAGGAGACACACACGTCTTCATGTTTCTAAAACCTGGAGAGCTTCTTGACCTTGGCCATGATGAACTGCCTACCAGCTGCCTCCGCATGCTTATTCAGTGTATTTGCCTTAAGCCTCTCGCTGGATACGCTGAGCCCTTGAGGAGCATGAAGTCATGATTATAAATCCTGGGTAAACAGTGAGCATCAAAACACCATAACAAATCCGGAGAATTATTGGAGTGCTACTACGAGGCCATGTGCGATTGGAGTCTGATGTAGTACGGAGTCAGGTGATATGTCATTCCTTCAAAAAGGCCTTTCTCTAATCTGCAAATCATTTTTTCCCACAAGGTCAAGGATGATGGACTGGTGTGCGTTTGTGTGTTCATAAGCAATGCCCATAGACTAAAAATAACTTCCTGCATTTTTTGTGCAGCACACGCTGTACACAGCAACATAAATGAACGGGGCAAGGCCCCACAAGAAGATCGGAAGCTCTGTGAATGATTTCAGAGTTTATGTAGTGCCACAGTTGCTGTTTTGCAATTTCACAGCTCAGGGTCTGCAGACACAATGAGAATAAATTAAACAGTCTATTGACCTCACATTGTCGGCATCTAAGTTTACAATGAATTGCACTGCATTGGAAAATTCATCAAAGAGCATCAAATGCATTGTATTTTTTTAAAAAAGGACACTTTTCTGTTGTAGAATTTTCAGGAGCTGGAAGAGTTCAGTGAAAATTGAATAATGGATGTCTAAATAACTCTGTGAGAAAGATGTTGATGAATGTTACTTCCCCTTCTTGTCTGAAGCACTTTTACATTTTTTTTGTATCAGGTTTAAGAAAAGTTCACAATGGGTATCAATCATTCTGAATAGATGTGCCTTTTGAGTGCATTGCAAACCATTGAGACAAATATTTATTGTATCACTGAAATCCTCCAAAAAAGACAAAGAAAGTCACTTTTGCATTTTATCTGACACTCCCGCCACATTTAAGACAATCCTGTGACATCCTCATGGCTGATTTATAAACTGAATATGAATGCATTCACAGAGTAATAGTTTTTGCGTTAACACATACACACATAGACAGCAGGCTTTAATATACTATCTTAAGATTGATCATATTGTGTTTTGGGGTTGCTTGCCATTAGTGCTTTTAACACAGAGGAAAATGAGTTTGTTCATAAGAATTCAGTACCTTATATGATATTGAATTTCAATTGAATCGGACAGTATAGGCATGAATCATTATCGGCCTCATAGTGTGTTGTTAAAATAACAAATGTAACAGAATTGTTGTGCTGAAGCGCTCTGTTGAGCACTTCACTGTATATTGACCTTTTTCCACTTTATAGATTCATTAAAATCGCTGGCCAGGCTCTTGGAGGTGTTGGTGTTATATATGGGGTTGTGTTGCAGTCAGTGACTGGGGACAATTAGTCACTTACCCATGCAGGTGTTGCCACTGCTGGGTGTGAAGGCCGCACACTGGAGCCAATGATCGGCCGTCGATAACTGTGACATCCCCTTGCTATGCAAGTCTTGATCATTCAATCCTGTTATTTATCTTTACAGAATCCACACATGCGTGTGATGTCTCATCCCTGTTGGCAGGAATCTAGTGACTCCTAGTGATTCTAAACTAGTGATTGAGACCATACTGAGGTAATAAATCAAGTGGGAAGTGTTTTCTCATAGACGTCTATACTCAGACTTCTTTCTGCAGCCAGTGGAGTCGCCACCCGCTGGTCATTAAACAAAATGCAGGTTTAAGTCAATTTAGCATCAGCTCCACTTTTCAGACACAGAGACAGAGAACATAATCTACTTGAAATGTCCATCAAAATAGAGCTATAAACCTTCCTCTAGTGTTAGGGTCGGCATCGACCCCGTCCTAGATTTTGAATGCATGAAATAACAACGTAAATATGTTTGTTGCATTAAGGTTTTTTGACTTTGTACCTCCAGTTCAATAAAATAAAACATGTTTTCACTAAATTATAAAATGCTCTGGTTGAAATTATGACCTTTGTATTGTTTGGGTTGGTTTTGACACAGTTTGACCCACACCAAAAAATATTAAAACACTATTTTCTTAGTTAAGGAAACCTAACAAGGTAACCAATAAATGATAAATATTTCTGTGTATTTCACAGCTGATTTACTGTAAGATATGGGTAAAAACCGACATGTTAACATAGGGGATGGTAAATGGCTAACTAACACAAGGGGAAGGCTAATGTGACTGAGGTTGGTCCATTGATTATTCTAATCACTTAAAGGAACATATTTTACCAGTTTTATATTAAAATATTAATGTTCTATTTCTCAAAGCTAACATGCTTATATAGCCCAAAAGGACCAATTCAGTCTGCCTTCACTCTCATTCTCAAAAACCCTGTTTCCCCCTCCGTTCCCTCACTACCGGATAACACCCGCTCTGTTGTGATTGGCCTAGTGATGTTGGAAGCATGCCAACTCACCCCTCAGATCACCATCACCATTTTCAGCAACACTACAGAGGATAGAGCCTATAACAGAAATTGTAGTTGGTCCCATTCCACAGTTCGTGTGGAACATCAGAGACCCCAATATTTACAGATTGAGCAGTGAAAACGTGTCTTTTCTTTCATAATAAAGTCCCTTCAAGGTGGCCTTGTAATTCTCATTTTAGGACCAGCTATTGTAATGCTGCCGTTACTAAGATACAGCAAAGAAGCAGCGACCACAACACCATCACATCCCTCAGTCCTATTTTTGAAAGCAAATTCAGAATAATGATTTCACTCACAAATTTCAGACTATCCCTTTGTAAGGTACCTGACACTATCAGGTAAGACCTGAAGCTTGATATCATGATATTAATGAAAATAGAAGTCTAATTTATTAGTGACCATGTAGTGTTCTGATTCCGATTGATGAATCCTGTGGTTGTATATTTTTATAAGCTGCATCATTTTACACCGATGGGTTTACATGTTTGCACCACTGAATACAAACTACTTCAGGTGAGGTGCTGAACAGTACACAGGAGCAGGCTATAAGCTGCTTCACATCCAAAAGAATCATTTGTGTTGTATAAAAACTGTGACAGAATATAAACTGACATGCAGACAGACAGGAATCAATCATTACTCTGTTTGGAAAGCAGCAGCCCATTTACGTGCTGCAAGAGTATTCAGCAATGTCCCTGTTAGCAGAATTATAGCCTGTTTTAATGAATATAACAAAATTATGCAGATCCTAAGTCACTTTACTGTCTGACTCTCTTGATCAGCAACAAGATAAATGGTTGAATACCAGAATAAATTATTGTTATGCTTTTTTTTATATACTTTCAGATCAACCCACCTTCCACCTACATATACACGCACACATGGAAACAAACAAACAAATGCTCTCCCATCGCCACAATTACCACCAGCACACACCCACACGCTGCGAGAAAATGTGGGGTTGGAAAGCATCTGTTAAGATTGTATCATTGTTGATTCCTGTTTCCTGATCTGATCAGTAGCATGTGCATGCTGCAAATATGTTGCACGCTTTACCTCCCAAAACTAAAATCTATCGGAGATTTAATGAATTTCTGAAATACTTGAGTGCTTTACAAGTATGTGTGAGATGATGAAGTGTTATATAAGTCAGGAGATAGATAGATAGATAGATAGATAGATAGATAGATAGATAGATAGATAGATAGATAGATAGATAGACAGACAGACAGACAGACAGACAGACAGACAGAGACAGATAGACAGATAGACAGATAGACAGATAGATAGATCGATCGATAGATCGATAGATAGATAGATAGATAGATAGATAGATAGATAGATAGATAGATAGATAGATAGATAGATAGATAGATAGATAGACCACCAGTGCCCTCTGTCAGGCTCAACCGGGGTATCACATATTTGATGTTTTTCTACTATTTTTCTTCTACATTACAGTACAATATGTACTGCTCACCTATAATTTTCATAATATATGGGATGTTTTTTTTTTTTTTCAGTTTCAACTTTTACTTTTCTTTTAATTATTTATTATAATAATATATATAATTATATTATTATATTATATATATATATAATTATAATTATAAGATAAAGTGTGCTATTTACTTATGTAATATAACCTTTTTACAACCACATTCCAGTTTTCTAATTCTGTTCGATACCTGCTGTAAGTGAAACGACATTTTCAACAACCAGTCTTCTCTTAACCTTTGATAAAAACAATTTTTATCAAACTACTCTAAGCTGCATTTTAATGTCATTTTATGTGGATTTGTCGCTTAAACATGTATAAACCGTACAAAATATATAGTAACGTACCAATGGGTATAGTGGCAATGGGATCATTTTGTGGTGAAATGGTCTTGAAGCAGCTATTCGTGTTTGTTCTGTGTGAAAATGAAAATTGATTGTGGGGAAAGGGACCGAGCGACTTGCTTCTGTCTTGTTGATATCTTAATCTGCCCGAGATGGCAGAAGCCATGTTCCACCCTGAGCTTGTCAATGTTATCTTTTGTTTATCTGATACATTAAAATAAAGCAACAACTACATGAGTGGTGAGTAATGCAATTCTATTCTATATCTTGTAAATTGTCTGCTGTTTAATTCAAATATGAATTTCTCTGATCATATTCATTAGGATGTTACTTTGACTCCTGGATTTTAGGGTGAGATGTGTTTTCTGCTTGATCACACTGAGGCAATGTGAAGATTAATTCTGTAAATGACTAAATGACTTTCAAGACAAATGGAAGATGCTGATTCTAAGAACTAGCACTATGTTTGCTAACGAATGCATGTATTAATCCTTGAAATTGTCTTGCATGGATGTGTGTGCGCAAATTTGGCTTCTTTTTTTTTGTGGAGTAGCTTATCTGTGTCAAAGCAAAGGGAGAAGAAGAAAAGGCAGAAGGTGAGAGAGACTCCCTCCTGTGTGGGTGCGTGTCGAACAAAGCCCTGTTTCATCTAAATTTGTATAAATTAGTAATTTAATTGGTGTTGACAGTGATATGTCCCTGTTTCATTCTACATGCACAGCACGACGCCTACAGAAACACCCTCACCTGAACAACACATCAATGCAGAGGTCATGATGTTTCCCACAGAGCTGTGGTTGAAGAACTGCCAGTATCAGCGCCTCAACAGAAACCAGTTACGGATGCTCGGAACAATGATGAGGTGTCTGTAACCAGCTGGGCTTTTACTGATTACAGATTTACTGCTCCTCCTCGTAAAACAGCCAATCTATGTGAGGGATGGACCTGTTAGATGGCGTTAACCCGAGTAGGCGAGATGAAAAACAAATGGAAAGACTCAGACAGGTATTTGGATCAAATATCTGCTCTTGCTTCCTCTGCTCCAATGATGGAAAACAAATGAAAAGACTTGTCAGTGACTTGTCTTGACAGACGGATTGATAAAAAAAACGATTGAATTTTTATCTCAGAATGTTTCGAAAAACTGGAAATGGAATAAGGTAATTCATGATAATGCTACACTATATTGAACTAATTGTACCAAAGCTATTTTTTGCCGTAATGACACTACTGCTGCTGCTGTTGATAATGTTGATGTTGCTGTATCTTCCATAGGTGCAGAGTGACTGTATATGGGTAGATAGCTCACACATGAAAAGGCCGAAGAACATGTGGACACGTGCACAATGAATGGACTAAAACAGATTCAATTCTAGGACAGGTTTTAAAACATATGCTTCAAAGAAGCAAGAAAAATGCTGAATATATGGTCTGAAAGCAATAACCTGATAAGCTCTCTACCTCCAGCGTGTGTGATTTTTAAAACCAAATCTAGTTTAAATGTAGCGGCAACTCTTAGTGATTCCAAAGTGATTTAGTGGATCTGGTTATAAATATGGTTGATGTAGAGAAAAAAATGTTTCTTTGACTGGTTCACACAATTTTAGTCCAAACATTAGGACACAGATATAAGGTTTATTATCCAAATAAATGATACTGATGGCTGGATAGATTTTTTATTTTATTTCTTGACTGATTTCCTTCCTTTTCGTCACTTTATTTTGATACGTGTCAAAACAGCCATGTCCCTCCATTAAATGTGCCGATGACAGAACAAATCTATATTTTTTTTGGTTTCATCTTCCATTTTGTTGCACAGATTTAACATCTTGTTTCCCAGATGTATGTGAAATTATATCTGCAGCATGTAATAACATGTATTTTGTTAACAAATCAAAAAACCCATACATCCATACATGATCCATACATATATATCACTCGTGTTTGAATATGACTCACACAATGTTTCCCACAAGTTGTGCTAAAATTATTCTGAACCTGTCAGCTAAAATAAGATAAAGCTGTACTATTTTTTTACAAGGAAAGCATTTTTATATATAACAGTTAAAACAATACAGCATGAAAATGAAGTGAAAACCATGAAACCATTAGGCCCATATACAGTAAGTAGTATCATTGTGTGTGTGAACTGTAACTTGATCATTTTTAAACAGTGTTACTATTGCTTCATAACTCTCATGGTGTCTTTGGTACAGAGGAAGCATTTCTTGAAATATTTAAGACGGCAAACACCTTCCCTCGGGTGAATACTGTCACAAATATTGTTATGTTTACACTGTGTGGTTATTGTTGCAGAACCTTGCGTGTAATATTAGATGACAAGTTACAGTTCAATTGATGCTGTTCTTCTACCAGTGAGATGGAAAATCTGTGACAGCCGACAGACACCAGGGGGAACTATTCAGCCATTTAACAGCAGCTGGTGCTCATTTTGTTGAGGTAACAGAACAGATCAGTCTCATATGAACATGTTCCAGCAGTCACTTGCTTCCTATACTACAGATTGGAGACTGCATGCAGATATTTCTTTAATGCCATAAAACTTAATGTTGATGTTAAAGTCTTGATCTTATAAAACTTAAGCAAATATTAAAACATATTGACAGCCCTGTTCATCTTTCTTCAACAGTATAGCTGTTATTTGCAAAATAAAATGGTTTCAATGGAAATTATGTTTGCCATTATTTACCACAGGGGGGAGCTGGTGCTGTAAACGAGAGGTGTCTATCAGCAATGTTAATGCAGTGCAGTAAAACCTCTAATCAAACAAGAAAATATTTGGAAAAAATGAAGGATTTTTGGATGAAGGTCTTTATGTACAGTAAGGCTCCATATGGGTTCATGCAGAATCAGGGTCATTTCTTGCTTTTTGGGTGAGAACACATCAATGTCCATGTATGGGATCTATCAATCCCATACATGTAAATGAAACATGTATATATACACTGCTGTTCAAAAGTCTGGGATCACATAGAAATGTCCTTATTTTTGATACATTGCTAATGTGGTAAATAACTACATAACAAGCTGAAAATGTCTGGATTTTGGTGCAATATCCACATATAGTGTAAAGAGGCCAATTTCCAGCAACTATCACTTCAGTGTTGTAATGGTACAATGTGTTTGCTCATTGCGTCAGAAGACTAATGTAATAGTGGAAAATAAGAGAGTGTAAATAAAATAAATTGTATTTATATATCTATATATATGTGATGTTGAAAGAAATACAATATATACAATACAATAAATACTATACATATATATATATAGCTGCATTATTGGATTCACATAAAACGTGCAGAACAAAAAAAAACAAAAAAAACAATGTAAATGTAAATCAAGATTATTTTTGCAAAACCATTTCACAGATCAGACATTATTTTCTACAGCGCATAATCAAACTGGCAGAAAGATAAAGGTGTAAATGAGCTAAGGATGGGCAATTATTAAAATTACGCACTTATTACACACAATTATCACTATGATGCTTTTGAACGTCACAGTGAAGACACATAAAAGGTCTGTCTAAACATTGTCCTTGATCAAGCAATCTCCCTGTCAGACCTGACGGATTTGCCCGATGCAGCTATCAGCATCAATATGTGAGAATGCGATGATGACTTTGAAATTGGTTTGCTTGTAAGCAGGGCTGTAATGATCAATAAAAGCTCGGATAAATCCTCCCTTACCTCAGCCACTTTATCTGTAGCTGCAAGGCCTCATGAATGAATAGATGGAGCAATCAGGATCTATCTTCAAAACAAATCTGAATGCTCACATCACAGTTCCTAATATAGATCTATGTTTGTTATGTAACAGAATAACAGAAGTGACCTTGCTCAAAACCTAAAGCCAAATCCAAACAACAGTTTGACTTAAGCTATAGATGAATCTGCTTTTTTGTTTCATAACTTTTCAGCAGCTTTTGGTTTTGTTTGTCCGGATTTCCTTTAATTTACATTTAGATAACAGATTGTGACTTTGAACATATTTACAGACCCATAGTTCATCTAGATACAGAAGGAAGTCAGATCTTACCAGTGTTTTCTGCTTTCTTCTTTTGCAGTAATTTGCACAAATCTGTCCATAACCTGATGGCCTGATGACACATTTCTCTTTTCTCCTTAAACTGCTTTCATTCTTGAATCAGTTGCACCTTCAAAAAATTCAAGGAGGAACCTTGAATTTGTTCTTGTTTTCCTTGTTTTTCTTTCAACACCTTCATGTCCTAGAATTTGTTCCTCCTTCTGCTAATTCCTCCAGCCAAAGTAAAACTGTAAAAAGCCTTTGTTATAAAAGACTGAGTGAACATGAAGATGTACTTTGACTTATGAGATGTCGCTGTGGACAAAAGACACTAAATACACTAAAATAGCATGATGGCTGAAACAGCAGCAATTTGAAACAAAAAAAAAAATGTCACTAAAGAGATTTGCAAGCTATGTTTTGTATTTAGTTATATTGCCCAAGTCTAATTTATCCATGTCATGACAGCAGCTCCAGTCTCGCTGCAAGCTTAAAGTACATTGGGTCATTTGTTCTAACAATTGTTCGTTTTTATTCCCAGGATGCCACACAGTGTCACTTTTAAACACACTTGGTCAACCTTAGGGTCATTCATCCTTGTGCAGGTTAGTCCGATAAGACTTTTATAAAACCACAATCATGTTAAACGAGACACGATTAACATCCTCATTTGGAGGAGCCAGACCGGGTGGAGGTTAGATAAATAGGTTAGATAAACATGTTGCAAAGTTGCACAAGCAGCAGGATGTAGACCACATGTTTTTTACCATCACATAAGATGTTTACTGCTATTAAACTGGGAACTTTAACCCGCACCAGTGTGGACTTCAGCCAACAAGATGTCACGCTGAATAAAACAACGGATTTTGTCAAAGAGCCATTTTTCATGTATATATATATATATATATATATAAGAAAAAGTTGTCTCAGGATAGTTTCATGCTATGCAAGTCAGTTGGCCTAAATTAGGTTGTACGCACTAGGAATTTTCCATGTTTGTATATTGTTGCCAAGACAACCATTGGTTATGAAAAGCACAACAGGGTTCCTCATTAATTTCTCACTTTATTTTTTTTTCATTTATCCCTTCTCTTTCCTTGCTTAATTAGTGGAATGAACTCCCTGTTGAAGTCAGGACCACAGAGTCACTCACAGTGCACCGGAATAGAGGGAACAGGGGGACACTTTCAGGTGCCTGTAGTGTGTTTTTAATGTGTATCCATAAGTATCTCCAAATAATATGAGGCTCATTCTCCCTCTGCCTCCATTTACTCCAAATGAGTCTCTGCTGCAGATTGTGAGTCCACAGGGGGACATTGGCATCTTTGTGCAACATGTCGACTGGTGACAGATATTTACTTTTTCATGGCCAAGCGTAAATTGCATCAATCATCAGTCATTTATTCACCATGTTTATGTGTCATAACCTTCTGTAACCCGCCATCAAAAGAAGATATATTACATTCCATCATATCTTAAAACCGCTTGTTGGCAGATTACTGTGCAAAATGAATAAATAAAGAAGCGAGGGCTTTCAACAGTTTTGATCTGGAAGCATCCTGATGAGAGGAGGGAATGCATTTCTCACCATAAGAAAAAAAAAATAACAGCAGGATATAGGCTGAGATTGAAGGAAGTTGACATGAAAATCGAATGTCTCTCTGCTTCTAAATTCATTCTGGCTCCACAGGAGCCGCTGCACACTAAGTCTTCTGCCTCCGGCTGAATCCCACCTTCCTGAGGCCTGTGCTACAAAGCAAGGTCAACGTACCTTCCCTTTATATCTTCCCGTTATCTAGCTCGGCGTCCTGCAGAACCAGTAAAACAGTGCTGGAAATGAGCCATGTGACATAGGAGGGGTCGTTAATAACAAGTGATGTCATCAGAGTCTTGCAGGTCATTTGGTTTGATGTGAAACTAAGGGATCAGAGGGCTCATATCACCTGACTGCACAGTAACACTCACATTTATGATTTAGTGCATTTGCATACACTACCGTTCAAAAGTTTGGGGTCACCCAGACAATTTTGTGTTTTCCATGAAAAGTCACACTTTTATTTACCACCATGAGTTGTAAAATTAAAAGAAAATATAGTCAAGACATTGACACGGTTGAAAATAATGATTTGTATTTGAAATACATTTTTTTTTCCTTGAAACTTTGCTTTCGTCAAGGTCAGTTTTCTAGCTTCTCTGACCAGCTAAACTATTTTCAGCTGTGCAAACATGATTGCACAAGGGTTTTCTCATCACCTATTATCCTTCTGACACAATGAGCAACCACATTGTACCATTAGAACACTGGAGTGATGCCGGAAATGGGCCTCTATACACCTATGTAGATATTGCACCAAAAACCAGACATTTGTAGCTAGAATAGTCATTTACTACATTAGCAATGCATAGAGTGTGTTTCTGATTAGTTTAGTTATCTTCATTGAAAAAACTGTGTTTTTCTTTCAAAAAATAAGGAAATTTCTAAGTAACCTCAAACTTTTGAACAGTATTGTATATTTCAGGATCATTTGATAATTTTTTTTTTTACAGTAGCCATGTTGACCAGCTATCAACATGGCTGACCTGACCTGAATGAAACTGAACATTAAAGGGATAGTTCAACATTTCTAAAAAATCACCAACTATCATGATTTCCATCATCATTTTTTTTGTTGATACAACCTGTTTCTAGACCACATAACTATTATGTGGCTAATGGTATTTTTTGGTTTTCCCCATCAAATTCAACAAATACACAATCCAGCAACTGGCTATGGTTTACGAGTTGTGACCTGCACATTCACCACGCTATGAGATAAAAACTGTAACACCACCACACATAAAGCAAATACTCTGGACTACTTTTTTCAGTAAGCTGCAGCATGGAGTGATACAGAGTGTGCACCTCAGGTAGTGCCAGCAATGTCGTACTTGTTTTGTTGACAGAAGTTGTTACACTAAACTTGTCTGGAATGTGAAGTCTAGCTTTACATCTACCTTGAAAAAAGTTCTGTCTCATGGTTAATGTGCAAGTCACAACTCATCCACCACAGTATTTAGGAGTTGCTGTATTGTGTATTTGCTGAGTTTGATGAGGGAAACCTCATCCTCATGCAACCTCTGCTCCACTGGGCTGGAGACTGCATGTATACAAAAAATGGCTATGAATCATGATGATGGGTGAATTTTCAAAAATGTTGAACTATCTCTTTAACCCTCAAAGGTCTAAGCCCTGTTTAAAGAAGTTATTCTCATCTGCTTTGTGTGTATTAATGATTATAATGTGAAACCTGTAAGGCACAATCAAGTTATGGACTATTTTTTTTTTATTCAGGAAAATTTGGCCTTTCATTATTTCTCAGATGCAGTGATGTCGTATGAATATATAGTTATATGACCATAAATACAAAATAAAAACAAAAAGGAAATTTAAACTTATTTACTTTACTTACTTATAACAGAGAGAAACAATTTAATTAATATCCGTGCTAACAGCTGAGTGCTAATGTTCATACTAATTGTTGTTAATATGGCTGCTGTGAAAAAATTAAAAAAATAATAAAATGTCTACTGTCAGACTTCAACTAAATGTCATTGGGTCAATATTATCTCCCAGCTTCCTCCTACCACAGATATACTGTGTCAGCTATATGTTGGCAGACAAGTAACTATAACTTCCAGCAGAGGAATACCACACATAGTCCTACTGTACATTTTGACTTATTGCTGTCATTACAGAGTTTAACCACCAGAGAGCACTGACAACTTTATTTTTCACCTGTACTGTGATCCTGCTCAGGACTCATCTTGGTTGCAAATTTTAGTTAATAATAAAAAAAAAAATAATTTGAATTTAAATATGAATTTGATGTGTTTATGTTAATAAGTGAGTATCAGCAGGTGCAGGAACCTCAGATGTTTGAACTCTACAGTATTTATAGCTATTCATATATTGACATTAATTAACCTACTGGTCTCTTTATTACAGTAACACCATGCAACATGACTGATTATTGTATTATTACAAATGTATAGTTACCAGTTATGGAAACGATGGCTGTTCTCTGCACTGTTCTGCCCATAGAAATAATCTGACAGCGTGTCTGTGGTGTTTTTTTTTTTTTTTTTTTTTGTCGCGAAAGGACAGAACTTGGACGCAGCCTTAGAAACAAGAGGCTCCTGTAACCTAATCGATTACCGAGCAGAGAGGCGGACTGGGTCCACACTCACTGATCCGTTTCTCTGTGTCAACTTCCCAGAACAGCAGCTCTGCAGGCGGGTTTGTCTGCCGCTCTGCTCCGGAGGAGATGGAGGAGGAAGTCAGCGGTGGATTTAACAACTGTTGCTTTTGCTGCTGCTGCTGCTGTTGCTGCTGTTGCTGCTGTGGAACCAAACTCTCTTTCAGTCCGCGCCGCATGGCGCATGTCGGGCCAGAATTATTCCAAACCGAGACATTCAATCTGCATCAATGTGCAAGTTCATGGGATATAAACTCCTACGTGTTTAAGGTAAATAAAATAAATAAATAAATAAAAAAACAGAGAGAGAGCGCGAGGGAATAACAAGTGCATGTTGTAACTAACCATCGTTTTGCTGTTTTAATAGGCTACAGCCTTTCAATATCAATGGATTATCAGCGTACAGACGCTGCACGGAGGCGCATGTCTGCAGCAGACAGACAGACAAGGAGCGTCTGTGTGATGAATGGAAAGCCAGACAGGCTGTGCTGTAGACTGCGGTGATCGGATAACCTGTTGAATTGCAGCTGTCAGTCAGCTCCAAGCAGGCAGCGGCACAGCAAAACGCACACACGCGCGCGCACACACGCACGCACCAGAAACACACTCGCGTCACCTTTTTGGTTATTTTTTTAAGAGATGCACTGCTGCTGCACGACCAGGTTCATGTTAATGCACCGGTCCTCCAACCTGTTACCCAGACTCCGCTGCTGCTACATATACATGTTCATTTCGGCTGCAAAGTCATGGTGCAGACATACTAGGAAGTGGTACAAGTGGTAGGCCTATACATTAAGGAAAGAGGAGAGGAGGGAGCGGGGGGGAAGGGGGGGGGGGTCTTTGTTAATTTCTACATTTTCTGATTGGATCATTCGTAGCTTTAGTCACGTTGTGGATTTTTGAAGGTCGGTGGCGCAGCAGTTTTACGCAGCGTTTTAATTTGCCACTAGCTACATCATATGATTCCCGTTGCCCGCCGCAGCAGGTAAAAGAAAAAAAAACGCGGTGAGGCGCCGACGGTCACGTCTCTTGCTGTCATCTCTCAGCCTTCAGCCTGCCTCGCGCGGATTTCCAGTCCCTTCTTGGCTGCTCCCTGCCACTATGGCTAATTCCTTGGAACCGGTGGATCCAGTTTGATCCATCCCTCTCTTTCTTTCCTTCGCCAACTTGTTGAGTCTCTCTTCCCCCCCTCTATGTTCCTACTGTAAGTCTGCGTTGTGAAAGGCGCAGCTCGATACTTCTAACGAAATGTCACATGTTTGATTCTAGTGCGTGTAGAGCTGTTTACGGGACAGTGTCGGTGTTGCCTTTTTTAAAAAGTGGATCAGACGCGCGCAGAAAAGGGGCTTTGGCGCAGCAAGTCACCTGAAGGAAAGATGCGCTCCTCCTAAACTTTTTTTTTTTTTCTGAACTTGATCATAGACACTGTCTGATGTTTTTGACGTTACTCTCACTGGCTGCTACTGAAACATGCTGACGTGACTTTTTTATTTTATAAATCACTGGATCATACCTATCCCTAATTTTAACTTCTTTTTTTGTTTTTTTGAAGGGAGGTGGAGACAAATTACCACCCCCTCCCTCCGTTCTTGACTGAAATTACCAACTCATTTTGCACAGGGGAGACTCTTAAAGGTAATAATATGAATTCAATTATTTCTACTTGTTGCATGCTACTTGCTTGTTTTGCTTTCACGCTTCACTCTCTTAGCTGTGAAGAAGCCCATGATGTCATTTAAGTACCTTAAAAAAATTCCAGCTCTTTGGGACTTGAAGTTTCTCTCAGTAATAAGAGAGGGGCTAATTTAGGAACTAAGACTATCAAGAAAACTGCAGTTGGATCTGAGTCAGATTAACATCATCTTTGTTTTACAAAGAATTACTTTGAAAATACACTCACTCTGACATTGAGCAACATGTTTCACAATCAAAAGAAACGTTTTTGCAGGGACACTTTTTAAACTCTTTTTGTTGTTTAGAGTCAGTGTATAGTTACTTTGAGCCAATGCTATCTAATTCAAATAGAAGAATGCCATAAAATAGTAATAATAATACTCACACACTTACCTCACTTACTTTTTACAATATGTCTTGACTTTGACAATTCACAATGATGACTCAGCGATGGGTTGAAAGATGAAGATGGACTTCAGATGCAATTCATGAAAATCTCAATACACTAGAGCCTATTAACTGCTTAGGACTAATGATTCGGGTTCTTCAATTCATTGGCAGATAACATAAGACACTATTTAGAGTTATTCTGTTCCTAGATTAACACGGGCTAAGTGTTATTTCCCAATTTCCTAACAAGTACAATGGTTATTATTCCCACCAAACTTTATTTTTGTGACCAGGTTAGTAATGTTTTGAAATATGTTTATTTCCAATGGGATAGCAGGCAAACTTTTGCACATTTTCACTCACATAAAGTCAGAAAATACAACATCTAAATGACCGGATACAATGATGAGAGATTATGTGCTAATGAGAAGATAAACATGCATGGAAAGAAATAAAAGGTTTTGTAGTTTATGTAATGACAGCTTCCTGATACTAGACACAAGTTCCTGTCACAATACTGCATAAATCATCTGTTTAAGTTCAAACCTATATTATTGTTTGGGGCAGATAGACCAAGGATAGTATGCAAACTGTGCCTTTTTGAATTATGTTCTACTTATTTTTAAATGACTTAGATTGTGCTAAAGATTTTGCAGTTTACTATCATTCTGATGTTTAATTCTGTTTGTTCTCAATATCACAATGTGTGGTCTAGAGCAAATGAAAACCGTGTGATTTATAGAATCATCATAAATCTCGAAAAACTTCCTAAATCTTCAGCGGCCACTTTTGTTTAACTTTAGTTTAAACACGTGTTGATTTAGATTAATAGTTTGTTGAGTATTTTTGACCCTATGTGAACAAAAATGTGTAAATTCACCTGTTTTGGCAATGGGTACATTAGAAAATATCATTATCCAGGTCACATAAAGAAAGTCGATAACAACCATATTCTGTGCTTGTTAAGCAGAGGCAGTTAGGAAATAACCCTCACTCCCCAGGAATAAAAAGTGTGTCAGTAGTGCTTTTAAATCATTGAGAGTATATGTAGTTTTTAAAAATAGACTTGAAGTGTATCTCTGTTGAACAGTTGAACACTTTCTGTGTTTGAACTATCTTGGTTGGTTTAATAATACTTTTAAACAGAGTCCAAGTGCAACTTAATTAATTACATTTATTTCATTTCCACCCTTTCGAATGTTTTAAAGCATGACCGGTGTCACTGCCACTTCAGGGAGTGGAGACATGAAATGATTTCTTTTGGGTGGTTTGAATAGAAAGACGATTAAAGAATTGCTCAAGCCTAAATAATCAATCACATATTTCATATCAGATTTGGGTCTCATATATGATTGAACCAGCAATATTAACTTCTACTGAGACTTTAACATATTTTACAATGAACACGGCAGTAAAACACATATGATAACACATTTAAAATAGTCTGTAGCTAAATATGCACGACTAGATCTAAATAACAAAGCTGCTCAGACCTGTGACCGTGTCTTAAGGTGCATGTGGGTATTATAGATTTTACACCAATTAGTAATATAAATTGTGACGTGCGACTATTATTTCAAGGTGCACGTCAGTGTTACGCACTATTTATCTGGACATACAAAATAAATAATAGAGAGAAAAAAACAGGAAAAAATGGCTTTGTGTTACAAGTCACAGTGATATTTATTTTCTTCTCCAGGCAGCACTCCCACAGCACTTGAAAATGGAGGCTCCTGAAGGCTGCTGTGCTAGTAAGTCCTCATATCGCTTGCACATTACATTCAATGCACGTTGACTCTCGCTGACCTGTACTTTAGGCCGAGGACAGAGTACACCCGGCTTGTATCAGAAGGTGGGTGTGTGTTTTGCTGCACTGATGATGGCCATGACAACGACAATGTTGATTTCTCTTACCGTGTGCTGGGAAGTTATTGTGAGTTCTGTGAGTTCGATGTTATTTATGTTGCTTTTTTTTATTTTAACATCACTCCCATGTTTTTGAGACAGAAGAAAATAATAATTTTGCAATCACAACACTGTAATCTTTTCAAGGGATTTTCCCCTAGTGCAGCCTTTTTCCTGTTCACCCCTCAAAGGTAGAGAAAACGATGCATTAGCAACATCCTGTCGAACGCAACAGATACTGGATATGCACTTTGTGGTGCTCCATTGCCCTTTTCTGGTTTCCTTTGGGCAGGTTTCTTGAATATCTTCCCTGCCCCCCCCCCCCCCCCCCCCCCCCCCCCCCCCTGCAGTTTGCTCTGGTATGCACGTCTGAAAACAGGTAGCATGTTGTTGATGACATCAGTGGGGATTTTCAGGTCTCCATTGGGGCCTGCGTGCTCGTAGGAACACTTGGCAGGCGGGGTAGGGGTGGTGGCGGAAGGAGAAATGGATGGAGATGATGAGATGATAGTTTTGGAACAAACACTGGTCCATCCAGTTCGCAAAATATCACGGAAAACACAAATTGCTTGGAATCATTTATATTCCTCGTTGCTCCCATGTGTTTCACTGCCTTCTTGATACACTGACAAGGCACTGCTGGCTCTTGAGTGACGATTTAGGTCATACCTCACCTGTTATGGAACATCATAATCTAACTATACTCCCCCACACAGTAGAGGATAGTAGGATAGGATCCTACTATCCTCTACTGTATGCAGGAATATTGTAGTCATGTGCATAAACTGCTTGTCACACACTAATGACTATATTCTTTCTAAATGATAGAGTTCTTCACATGGCAGAAGTCTCTTTTTACTCCTGTTAAACTAAATTATAACAAATGGAGAAGAGATGGTCAGTGGATGGTTTCAGCAACTCATTGTTGGAGGGAAACTGCCAGAGGAGTACAAAATGGAGCCTAAATTACCACAAGCTCATCGATACACATTGTACTCATCTAATCAAATGCAATTTTTATTTATTTTATTTACCCAATTGGACAGAAAACCATAAAATCTGAAACAATTATTCACAGAACCTGTGATAAATGGAAATGTTTTGCTCATTCAGAAATGTTTTCAGCTCTCACAGACATCTCTTTGCCTGAATTGGATATTTAAACAGACTTGGTTCAGTCTGAACAAACATTCACACACACTGCCACATACCTATCTTTATATTCTCACACATATTGTTCTCTTTTACATATATTTTTTCACACACATACACACATGCACTGTCTCTTTGTCTTGTGAGATTGTGTGTGGATAAGAGTCGAGGAGGGGAACTGAGTTCAACTGACTCAGATTGACTGGTAACTGATGATCTCAAAAACAAAATGTCATTTTTGTTCATTGCAGCTAGACTGCATTTTATTTCCTACTCAAATCATTACTGCAGAGTCATAGTTCTGTATATAAGTGATTACTATTTACATTAGTGGAACTTTATCCAAACTTATTACTAAGGTATAAAATGGAGTGTGTGTGAAAGCATATGTGAGAAAGAATGCATGTATTTTTAGAGGAGGAAAATGTTATATTTTTAATTATAGCACGAGAGACTACTAGTACTATTCTCACTCACATACAGTAAATACTAATATTTTCTGTATGTAAAATACGATATAAGTATCTATGACTCAGAATAGTAGTATGAGACATACAGCCTAACAGTTTATGTAATTGCATGTGATTGACAATATTTGTAGTTTCAATTCCTGAATAGCTACAGCCTCCAAAGACCATATACATTTTTTTTTTCTACTAAATGCACAATGACTGGATTTGAATATTCCTTGTAGCTGCTGAGCGGTTTCAAGCTTTAGTTTCAAGAAGCCTGTTAGATCATCAGGAATCGATAATTTTAACTGATTTAAAAACAACCTTGCAGTCATGTCACGCTATTAATCTGAGCCACATACGCTGTCACTGTCACAGTCATTCTCTCTCTCTGTCTCATAGATTACCATACTCACACAATTGTGTGTACTTTCCTAACGCATATATATTCCCAGAGGCATGATGCAAGCCAAATTTCTTGGGGGGAGCATTAGGCAAAATAAAATGGAACATTAGGATCATGGGGGTTCATTCCCAGAAAAAAAAGAAAAGAAAATAAAGACGCGATTTTCTGCAATTTGACATACAGAATTTTCAAACACGTTGGGGGGGATTATTTTAAAACCTTACTGAATCAGTTTTTGTAGCTCAGTAATCCCCCCTCTTTGTATTAAGGTAAATACAGTATATTTATTGACAGATGTTCATGTAAATTATTTATGCTGTTATAATTATTGAAAATAACACTCACTCCTACACAGGCTTCTACACTGCTGCCAATAGAGGTAAATCTTGTCTGCTTCACCCCCCCAAAAAACACATAAAAAGACTATTAACAATGCAGATTAATTTAGAGAACATAGATTGATGAGTACAGATGAGACGTTGCTGATGTCACAGTGTCGGCTCCATTGCCAATGAAACCTCAGTCTGTAACTTATTGGCTTTTGGTTACTACAGCAAGTTGTTCCAGTTGTAGTGGGAAGCTGGAATTTCAAATGGCAAACTGCCTGAAGTTGGATTTCCAACTCCAAATAAACCCCCTGAGAGTCTCAGCAAGTTCAAAATCCAAGATGGCTGAAAGCTGCAGTAATATAATATTTATCAGCACTTCTGTCCTATTTGTATCTCAATAAAACATGAAAATATCTGTATATCAGCAGATTTATTCAGTGTTTGCATGTATAAACATGTTAATAATTGCTATACTGGCTTGGTTTGTTATTATTGGTTTTCTCAGGCATAATTTTCGGCTTCAACTTGCAACTTCTGAGGTAACTGGAGCGCAACACATTTTGCAAAGCAAAGTGTGTGTATGTGTGTATAACTAATTGCATTTTCACTTTCACACATTTGAAAAAGGGATTGATGCCCTACTAACCATTTCAGCAAAACGCCATTAAGATGTAGCCTATAGTTCATCTCCTCCAGCAATGATGTGTAACACGGTGTGAGCAATGACACCTCTGTGTGTGTTCACACATTGCTGGGCCAAATTCAAACCCAGTGACATATATATTGTATCACATATGCAGTCATTCTCTCACATAGATTCATAGAATATCTCTCACATGTGCTATTGTCTTTTTAACATCCGCTGCCACATACACAACACATTGGACCTCATGCAGGAGTCATTTTGTGTTATTACTATCCTAAAACTCCTAAAACACTCTCTACACTAATGAAGGCTACCTGTTCGTATATGGGTGTCTGTTCAGGAAAGAGACAGGAGCTAAAAACAGTGTTTTTCAGACACAGACTGAACTGAGGGACAGCATGAGAAGTTGCAAGTTGAAGCTGAAAATTATGCCTGAGAAAACCAATAACAACAAACCAAGCCAGTATAGCAATTATTAACATGTTAAACTGTAAATTATATGTAAATATTCCAGTGAAGCCCAAAATAAAATCATAGACATCGAAATATGCATGTTTTCCTTTAAAACTGTCATTTGCTCAAATGGTCATGTGTGTGAAAGAATAAGATTTGATATATATTTGTGTAACAGTGTGAGCGACTACAGTGGTCTATGTGTGAGATTATGATGATGTGTCTATGTGAGAGTAAGTATGACTTACTGTATGAGTTTATGTGAGAACCATTTTCTCTTTATTCCCTGCCAACCTTGCTCTATTGTAACATTATCAATGTTAATGTTAATATCCTCCATAGATGCTGCACTATTACTGTGAGGCAACTGTAATCAGTGTCTCAACTTTACTGTGGACTCTTTGCTGATTGCACTGATTACTAGATCAACTCTGCAGATAATTTAAGTGAGTTGTCTGCAGGCTGTAACCAGGTTTCCCTCCTTTCTGTGTCACCCTGCACATTACTTTAAATGGAGCACCAGTGCACTCTGTGGCTTTGCAATCATCATGCTTCAAACATGTGGAATAAATAGGGTCTATAGATGTAACTGTATTCATATATTTCCAAATTAGACATGGTAATACTTTCAATACTTTCAATGTGTGTGTGTGTGTGTGTGTGTGTGCGCGTGTGCATTTGTGTGTGTGTGTGTGTGTGTGTTATGAATCTGTGTCTCAAGGACGGCTGAGGGTTTGACTGGAAAAACCAGATCCCATGCAGTGTGTATCCAGGAAGCCAGAACCGAGCGCCTTTTCACTCAGGAAAATAATCGCATTCAGCTCCTCAGACAGCGTGACATATGCGCTTTTGAGCATACCTTGACTGTGATACCGTTTCGAATCACTTGTTCTCCCTTTTGAACAAGTTGTAAGACGAGAAATTACATTGATCCTCACTAAATTCCTAGGGATGACCTTAGAACTTTAGAAGCAACGCATTCATTTGGTCTTTGACAATCACTACTATACATGCGATCTCATAAGAGAGAATATATACATGTATGTATAGGCGACGTGTGTGCGGGTAAAAAACACATATCTGTGCAGATGAGAATTACATGTGTCTTGCACACAAATGTGCTCCACTTGCTAGTAGATATGAATATCACCATTTGGTGGACAACTTGAAATCCATTTTGTCTGGCATGTCTTGACTGTTTGATATCTTGAGCTTGTTCATTCATTCACCGATACAGACCTTCAATTCAACCCATATGTCTTTTTTTTTTTTTGGTTTATTTGAACCCAGACAGCCTGAAACCATGAGTATATGCCTGAGCCAACTTAGCCATGGTGCTGCTAGGCAGCTGTCAGTGTCTGCTACAGTAATGGAAAATCCTTCATGACAAATCTGGGCCACTTCTGTCTCCAGGACAGCATTGCCAAGGGATAGCCAGCGTCGGTCACCTGAGATTTCCTCCAACCCCAACCTGTGCAACCTGAGCCCAGGCCCAGGGATTGTGTCATGGACAACGTCTCCCAGTATGCCCCACTCAGTGGGGCCGCCACTACAATGGAACAATACCACAGAAGAGGTTGTCAAACTAAGAGGAGTTGTCACAGCAAAAGGAGATCTGACACAGATTTCCTTTTCATGTATGAAGGAGCTTCGCAGACGTATTCAGCATTGACAAGCTGTAACAAGGAGGTTTCAGATACAGAACGTACGCCGTGGCCTTTTGATTTTTTTTTCCAGAAACTTCCTCTGCTACAGCCGCTGCTGCATCGGTTTTAAAAAAACAAAACAGAGTCTTCCCGTAGATTCTTTTTAGCTCTTCTCAGTTGCAAATGTGCTTGAGGAAACCTGGTAATGGTGTTGGTGGTGAATGATGGCTCTCTGTGGTTCCTCAGGGATCTGACACTTGGGTCAGCAGGGGTGTTTGCCTGTTGCCACTGTATTGTTCGAGTGACGCTGCCGGTGTAAGGGGATAAGGGATTGGTTTGCTCTCCCTCTGAGTGGACACAGGCTATCCATAGCCTGGGTTCTGTACAGACTGCTGAGAGGATGCAACCTGATCCACATTCGCTGGACATTAGGATCCCATAGGGACATAAAGACAGTAGTTAGCTTTCAGCGTTTTGTAGTGTCACCCATATTCAGATTAAGTTACATTTAATCTAATTTCTGTTATTTAAGGAATTACCAAAATTTTGTTCATCAGGTGCAGGAAGCACCATGCCTGTGAGCATTTTAATCTTCTAAAACATCACTTTTCTTAAAAGACTGTTTCTTATTTGTCAATTGTTTATTCTCTTATCTGGTTTTGTAATGTTTCACAAGCCCTTTTCTTAAAATTTGCAAAATACAGTGTAACATCAATACACAATTTTTTGTACAACACGTTGAAGATTGCTGTGTTTCTGTTTGTCTCTTAGGTAATGGCCAATGCTGTCCCAGTGAGGAGAAGTTGAAAATGTTGGTGGATATGTCAACACCTAATGGACAGACTGTTCCCCTAGGTGCTAATTCCCTCAGTGGTGAGTGCTCAATCAATGGAATCACATGTGTGTATCCTGCCAAGAACTAGTTGTTCTTGGCAGGATGCAAACGCGTGCACACACACATACAAACACACTCACACACACACACACACACGCACACACACACACACACAGATAACAATATTAGGGTCTGAAGATATGTTGAGCCAGTACTGTCCATGTAGTGGTATGAAGTTACAAAAGTCGTTTGCAGTTCATGGATACTGGCTACTTGCAGAAAAAAAAAAAGTGAAGCTGAATACAGGTGTCTGGAACAGTGCTGAGAAGTAGCCAGGTCCCAGTTTAGCCTTAATAAATTACGTGATATCAGATCTGTGCATAGATCTCATGTACTTGCTGATATCCAATCCAGCACTTTTGGCTGTATCAGAAGCATTTCGGACTCTAGTATCAGTATCATAACAACTCAAACTTTTACATAAGATATTTGAGCAGAGCCTGAAGAACAAATTTACACATAAACACAGTAAATTATTTAATGAATGTTGGTGATGTTATTGGGAGTGAGGTTAACTCAGTCACAAATGAAGCTTGGCAAAAAATGAAATTAGTTAATTAGCAGTACCTGTTCAGTACCTTTTTTAAAGTTAAATGAATGTTAGTTAAACTTAACACTTCCACAATCAAAGCGTTCCAGTGTAGAAAAGGATTACTGTATTTGCCCTAAAGTTTGTTTGTTTTTTCTCTTTTTTCAACTTTAACACCAGAACATATGCAAAAGAGCCCATATCATGAAAAAAACATGTTTTTTTTCAAAGTCAGTCAGTCATTTTCTATACCTGCTTATTCCTCATTAGGGTCACAGGGCTGTCTGCTGAAGCCCATCCCAGGGCATTACGGTGAGAGGCAGGGATACACCCCAGATGGTCGCCAGCCAATTGTGGGGCACACACACCATTCACTCAGACACTCACACCTACGGGCAATTTAGAGTCGCCAATTAACCTGAGCATGTTTTTGGACTGTGGGAGGAAGCCGGAGTACCCGGTGAAAACCCACACAGACACGGGGAGAACATGCAAACTCTACACAGAAAGGTCCCAGACCCAGGACCAAGGAGGTCTTGAACCTGCAACCTTCTTTGTGTTTTACCTGATGTAATGTTAGTACGAGGCCCACAACACATATATAACCATCTAACCAAGAACAAACAAGTCACTGCATAGATGGATGTGTTGGAATCCTTTCACCATGGTTAATCTGCTCCTCATTTCAGTTTAAAAGTCCACTTGCTGTCACAGGAGACAAACAGGACTTATTAATCAGCTTGAAGTGCTATTGCATCTAGCAAATAATGTCCACTGTTTGTGCTCATGAGATATTTTATTATTTTATTAGCCTGCAGCACAGCTGGCCAGCTCAGCCCAGTGATTAGACAATAAGCGTCACAGTTGGTGATTGTGATGGTGTTACTCTTTTTTCCTCTGAAACAGAGCCGCAAACGAAGCATTGTTTCCTCCTCACTGTGATTGCGATTGCTTTTGCTCCATTAGGGTTGGGACTGATTTTTATATGTAATGTTGCTGCAGCTGAAACTATAGGAACCAAGTGACTTTTTATAAACAAGTTTATAAATTTGATATAGTTCTTGTGAACAGCCATGTCAGACCAAGCTCTCTGAGGGGAATGACATTTCTCAACTGACCAATCACAACAAAAAGTCCAATTCAGTAGGAAGGGGAGGGGCTTTTCTGAGTGAGTATGTGAGAAGGCAGACTGTATTGCTACTACAGGTCGAACTAGGTGCTTTTGGGTGATAAGAAAAACATATTAACTTTAATATTAAACTGGGAAAGAGCATAATATGATTCCTGTAAGTAAAATTGATCTTATTTGAAATACAAATAATATAATAACTCAGCTCAAGGAGTTAATATACTAATTATGGTTTTCTTTTAATCACCTATTAAAAAAATCCAATTTTGCAAATATTTTGTATGCATTTATTTTGTAATATTTGTAATGAAATGTGAGCACATCTGAAACAGAAAAGGCCAGTGCCTTGCCACTCTGTGAATGGGTGAAGCAATGTAAAAAGGACTTGGCTGTAAAATGCAGTATATTTACCATACAGAAATTTTACAATTTCACTATTCACTATTAAGATTACTGCTAATGAACTTTTACATTTTGTACAAATACACAACGGACCTTGCTTCATGGTCTGTCACACATACTGCACCTAATAGCACCTTGCTAGAAGTGTTGCTTGGTTGCAGCTATTGGTTAATCTATTGTTGTCACTGTGAAGCAGCAAATTCAGAAAAGGGGAAACTAAGAGAGATGAGCTAGTTTACAGATGCAGGGAGTTGAGCCAGTTAATGGTCTTCACAGAGAAATACTCTTCACTGAAAAGAGCTGTTGTCATGCTGGAAGTTGCCTAACACGATTTGCTATTTGAGGTTTGTGTTACAAAAGGAGAACTGCACCATATCTTCTGATGAAAATAAGTATGAAGCACTGTAAAATGTCTTGGTATTGTGTGCTCTGTCTGTGACACAGTGTCTCCATAATGTGTTGCTTTCAATCAAACCTGCAATCAATTGGGATCTCTTTTCTATGCAACCTAAAACAAACTGCTGCATTGTGGAACAGTGCTGTTCACTGCTGCTTTTGTGGCAGAGACGGTTTTAAGTGCATCTTCATCTGACCACTCTATGCATTCCAATCTTTCACACTGGAACAGAAAGATGTAAAGATGCAAGGACCTGAATAGCAAGGATGTTCAGGTCTACTCCGTGTTGCCAGGATACAGCTGTCGAAGACAAGGCTGGATGTGCGTATTGGGATGAGTATTTCTTCTGAACAAACGGTGGCATTGGAAACACACACACAGTATAAGCTTAAAGAATTCAGCTGCTGTGTGGAAATCTCTTGCTATAGTCTAAAGAGAGGAAATGTCTTGAACGTCTGAATTTTCTAAATTGCTTTCTCTGACCTCTGATAGTTAAATGGACGGGGCTCCAGAGCCTGAGGGGACAATTGATAGATGCACTCAGATGGGAAGCTTTGGTAAAACAACCACATACTCGCACCGTGATTACTACCTTTGCAAATCCCAAAACAGGATCATCAGGATCAGTAAGTTTTGCTTGGATAGATTCCAGACGGTTTCCGCACTATGTCTAAAGCTGCCTTCACATCCATCTTAAGCCATTAACAGAAAAGAGAGTTGATTTTCAGTGTGAGACACTTTTAATGGCTCATTACCCAATTCAAACTGTACGAGGTCATTATGTGGGTGAGTCATAACTAATTGTGTGTCATGTTTAATGTATACCTTTACAGCTAAATTGTCAAATTCATGGGATTTACGATAAGTATTTCTAGTCCACTTCAGTATCTACAATTCATTACAGATATCAGAAAAAAATAAAATTTATATAAAATCTCATGAAATACAATTTATTATTTCTTCTCACTGTCTGAAAGAGTTGAGTTTAGTTAATTGAGAATTTAAAGAGCTTCATGGTTGACTGAACTGTATAATCCTAAGTGATTATTTTTGGGACAAGATTGGAGATGAATGAAGTGCTGTGCCATTTGTGTCTGAAAGGCTATCCTCTGATCTTCTGTATTATTTTGGTGTACATGCGAGCAATTATTACCAATAGACCTTTTTTAATAGCAGCCATATTGACATAAAAAGTAGGTAAACATAGGTTTTACCAGTGATATTAATTAAGGTTTGAGTCAGGCCAAAGAGAGCCCAAATGTCACTTTGTGCATCTTGTTTCACTGTAACTGCTACATTGAATGGAATGAAACCTTAATTAGTATCATAACTAACACCTGTGTTTGCCTACTGTTTCATGCCAATATGATTGCCTAGAAAAACGTCTATCACTAGTGACTGATCACTAGAGACTGCAGGTGGTGAATAGTTTCCCGCAGCTACCACCCACACACCCACTCACACACGATGAGATGTCAAACGATTCAGCCGCTAACATTAAAAACCTCTTGTGCCTACTGAAGACGTCTAGGATGTGACCAATCCTCTACAATGGAGACACAGGCGTTACACACGTGTGACGTAGGTGTTGCGCTGGCAGTGGCTGCTTCATATAAATGAATGCTGCTCCAAACTTGATGCAACATACACATATGATCTCATAGACACACATATGCCACATTGACGATCTACATCTTACTGTGTGATAGTCCACTCAAGTCAATATTATTCATATATTCATATAGCACCAAGTCATAGCTCAAGCTTAGGTGCAGAGTGGTGCAGTGGGTAGAGAAGCCACCACAAAAATAGAGGCTACAGTCCACACTGCAGGAGGCCCCGGTTCCAAACCCACATCAGGCAGCCCATTCTTGCATGTCAGTCCCTTTCTCTGCCACCCCCTTTCTCTTTACTGTGTGCTGTCTAATAAAGGTGTAAAAAGCCCAAAAATATACTCAAAAAGTTCTTTCAGGGCTCTTTTCAAAAATAAAGCTATACCAGAGGCTTTCTAATAGACCTAATATTCCCCTGTCACTCTAATGAGAAATAAGCTGGTATAGAAAATGACTGGCTTACCTAATATTTCCCCAAGAGCAGCAACACTCCAACACTTTAATGCAAAGAA
Organism: Lepturacanthus savala; assembly: GCA_030544235.1. Taxonomy (NCBI): domain Eukaryota; kingdom Metazoa; phylum Chordata; class Actinopteri; order Scombriformes; family Trichiuridae; genus Lepturacanthus; species Lepturacanthus savala. Next base: position 22,024,044 of record CM060470.1, read on the forward strand.
ACCTAAAGGATCTATAGGTCATCTGCTTCAAACTATTAGGTTAAGAAAGAGAAGCAATAATAACAATAGAAATAAAATCTAAAGTTAACAATTAGATATATGGCTAATGATAGCAGAAGTAGCAGTTGATATCAAGCCAGGCATCACGATTCAGGCAGTCCATACATTCTCCATAGTCAGGTAGAATGCTTCCATCATAAGTTAGTAACATTAAAAAGAGATGAATAGAGAGAGAGTCAGCGTATGATGATTTCCCCTGGCAATCTAATGCTACAGCAGCATAACTAGGATCCTGAACCAGCCCTTACTATGAGCTTTATCAAAAAGTACATTATTAAGCCTCCTGTTAAAACCCTGACACACCAAACTGTATGTTGGGCTGTCGACATACAGTTTGTTGTCCATCGTCTCCTTGTCGGATATTTTCTCCTTCCTCACACCACTCTGATTGGAATATCTCAGACTACACAGAGACCTAAACAAATATGATCTGCCTAAAAGCCTGAGATACCATGCCAAGCCAGTAGTGCCCGGAAAGTAAAATTTCAAATACCTACATCGAAGAAAGTTTTGAACATGCACAGTGCAATGTGGTAGTGATCCAAAATCAGAGGCAGATGTATGTGGATTTTAGGAATTTTATGTGGATCTACTTGCTCCACTCATTGCTGTGGATCAGTGGAAGCGAAAGGGAACTCGCTTCATGGAACAGTCAGTTGTGTTGTTATGTGCCATTCAGCTGCTGGCATCTTGAATCCATCCGGGCACAAAAAGAAGAGCGAAAAAACCTAAACTAAAACACCTAGGGCTCATAATGCCAGCACCATTTCCAACTTTCCAACATATTCTCAATCGATGAGTAAGAATAATGCAAAAGTGAAGCCAACATGCTTTGTTTATGACTTGTATAGCAGAGGTCAAGAATGTACCCCACACTATATAATAGATAACAGAACTCACAATTATCTCCAGAGCAGTACACAACCGTGTTTCCGATATAGGCCTATAGCTGTTTATGCACTGTGGCCGTTGCTACCTAAGAGCGAACACAGTTATACTGTCTTATGCCCTTGTCATCCAGCCAATCTTCCATTGCTAATCAGGTGTTATAAACTACAGGGCCTCTGACACTCCCTTTCTCCCCAGGGACAGCCAGGAACCAGACCAGCCAGTTTCTTTCTCTATCTCTTTCTTGTCAGTGTGTTAGTTCATCCCAAGGCCGCTTAGTAAGTTACAAAGATAGTCCGACACAGTCTACGCACATCCACACATATACATACAGCTAAACCACAAAAGTCAACCCATCCTCATTCCAGATCAACCCTTCCTATCAGCGCAATCCACTGACGACATCCACATCCTCAAAACACTTACAGTCCAGCTCAGTTCCTCAGTGCCGACCTCTTTCTACATCGTCTGCATCAGATGCTGCAAACATCGTCTAAGGTTGTCCCTGTTTCTTTTTGTTTTGTTTTACAGAACTGACGATTAAGCAAGAGGAAGAAACAGGGGAGGAGGCCGACAACAAAAGCCCAGCAACCGAAGGGCATGAACAAATAGGGGAGGAAGAGGAGGGAGTAGCGCTGGAGGAATCCATGACTGGCAGCCCGAGCAACATACAGGATGGAATGTCTGGGCAGAATACGACAGCTGATGCAGAAATTCGACAACCTAATGGTATCAGATTAGTTCACTATATATATATATATATATATATATATATATATATATATATATATATATATATATATATATATATATATATATATATATATATTTATATATATTATAATATTATATATATTATTATTATTATTATTATTAAGTGATTGTAATACCTTTATCATGTTATTTTAATTTTAATTTAGATGTTAACAATCCACACAGCATTTATTTATTTTTCAACCATTAAAAGCAGGGTATTATGTATGAATCACCATCTAGATATATGTTAAAAGAAAAAAAAATAGCTTAGACTTAGAATTATTACCAGGGAAAAAAATATCCTTGGAATCCCCCACAACCTGTTCCAACTGACGCCATGACTGCTTTGGTTGTCACAGCATTAGGATCATATTTCTCTTTTCCAACTGGCTGCTGATCAAAAGATTTGCCATTAGAACAGAAGAAAGAAGCAAAAGGATCCCTGTTAGATCAGAAATGCCTCCTTAACTGTTTATTCTCTGTGATATAAGTAAGTTCCTAAGTAGAGAAAACATTGCACGTACTTTGGCTACAGCCATATCTGTAGTATAACTACTTCTTTTGGAATGAAGCAAACAAAGAGAGATGATACTAGCTCAATTCAATTCAGTTTATTTTGGTTCAGTTTGGTTAAATTAAATTCAGTTCAAATCAGTTAAATTGGGTTTATTTTGAGATGATTTATTGAAATGCAGTAGTTTTTTAGTTTCGTTTTCAATTTCGATTTAGTTTTAATTTCAGTTTGATTCAATTCACTACAGTCCACCAGAATTGTATCTAGTTTAGTTTGATTGCAAGACATAGGAATTTGTTTTTCTGTCGATCATAGAATGATCTGTCTGCATAATACAACCATATAACACATAAAGTGAAACAGCCACACAGAGAAGTTAGTGTTTAAAATGGGTTCAAATGTTATATACACAGCTATTATAAATGTAATTGTATAAAAAAGTGTGATTGCACAAACTAAACATAATAATAAACACAACCTTTTTATTCCCATATAAGGTATTTTTTTCATATTGTATTTATGCTCATTTACAGTTAATTATATTTTCTTCATTTCCCCTTAATAGATGTGGGAATGTAGAACATGATTATTTTCCTAATGAGGAATAATTGCATTTAACAGTTGCTTTGTGACTTGATTGGCATTATTATGCCTCATATGTCAAGTGAGGGAAATTGTGTTGATGCTTCATTTATAAACTATATAGAGTTCATCAGTGGAAAAACAGTTCCTACACACCAGGAAACAAAGTCAGCTGTAACAAAAGCAGAAAAAAGGTAAACGAGTTCAGTTCGAGAAAAAAAAGAATATGCTTTCTAAAAACATCATCCAAAACGAGTGTGGTATTGACTTCCTGTGCCTGCCTCTTTCAGGTGAAAGGCCGTTCCAGTGCAACCAGTGTGGCGTCTCGTTCACCCAGAAGGGAAACCTGCTGCGACACATCAAGCTGCACACGGGCGAAAAACCTTTCAAATGCCCCTTCTGCAACTATGCCTGCCGGCGGCGCGATGCCCTCACTGGTCATTTGCGTACTCATGCTGGTAAGACTTCTTCACACCCTCTTCTCTTCCCTTTTTTTTTTTTTTTTACTAATGCACTCGGAAGAGACTTCATTTCTTTCATCAGAAGTGCTTCAGAGATCTGAAAATAAATCAGCCCATGCACGCTATATGCAGCCTTTTGTAAGTACCCCCTTTGAATGTTCTCCTGAATTATTCCTTTCCTCTGAATTGCTGTGCAACTGTGTCAGCAGAGCCACATTAGCTACAGTGGCCACATATGCTAGTTCGTGTCACTGTATTGTCACCGTTGTGGTGTTTTTTGCTTGTTTTAGCGCTGAAAGTGCTTTGTGGTTAGGTACCAAGGACAAACTGTTCCTTAGCTGCTTGACTCGCTCAGGAGGAAACTATCAGTCTGTTGAAAAACACATGTGGAGAGCTGGCTGTGTGTCTCAACGGTAACCCACTTTTCAGAGGATGTGCTCTCCCCTCGTTTGCACCTTTAAAAATCCATTTCAGACAATACTGTCATTTCTGCCTGTGATGTCACCACATCACTTTTAGGTAGATACTTGTTAGTAATGTGTGTACCTCCAAACAGCTCTGGAAAAAAAAATAATAAGAGACCACAGCAAAATTATCTGTATTACTGATTTTACTACTTATAGGTATGTGTTGTTTGAGTCTATAAACTACTGACAACATTTCCCCCCAAAAGACAAATAAAAATATCACCATTTACAGCATTTATTTGCAGAATAGCAAAAAGATACAATGTTTTCAGACCACAAACAATGCAAAGCAAACATGATCAAATTCATTTTAAAACGACATAATACTAATGTTTACACTTAAGAGTTGAGAAATCAATATTTGGTGCATTAACCCTTACTTTTAATCACAGCTTTAAGGCATCTTAGCATGCTCTCCACAAATTTTTACCATTGTTCTTGGGGGACTTTATTCCACTCCTGGTACCTCTTTAAGCAGAATGAGGTTACACTGGAATGTAATGGCTGAAATACATGTAGAGATGCTCATTTCAGGAAAAAAATGCAGTGGTCTCTTATTTTTTTTTCCAGAGCTGTATGTTTGGTATACAATGTTCCCATGTCATCTTCTGCCTTTGTTTTAAGTGTTACATCATACAATATGATATATTTCTAAATCTGCAACATTGGGCATCTTATCGGCCTGACTGGGCACAGCCCTCAAAAGCATGACAGACACACACATACACGTACAACTGCAGTGTAGCCACAGCACAAATACGCAGAAATATACAACAGCATGACCAACATATCGTTGTGTAAAGGCTGCGAATACACCACAACGTGACCCAACAGCACTAATGTGCACTGTGTTGCTTATAGGCCGTAATACATATACACCACCGTTAGCCACAGCACAGAAAAAGCAGACATAATAAATATGAAAATAGTCCACTGACCCAGTCTCTGCTGCAGCTGTTCTCTCTAATGATGCTAATACAGCTGAAGACACTCTTTTCTGGTGTACTGACCAACTTTCTTGGAAAAAAAACTTGCATATGATGTGTTCTGGCTTTTGATAGCTCATGTCAGTCTAAAGTGGCCGTATTTGTTTTAGTTTTGGATTTGACTTTAAACCTGATTATCATTTCGATCATAGCATTAGAGTTCAAAAGCAAGATTGTTTCCTTGGAAGACTTTTTTTTACTAGTTTCCTGGATCAAGTTTTACTTTCCACATTTTTTAATGCATATCTTAATATCAGTTTCTCCACATCTGTCAACACCAACCCTCACCATTCTCTTCTGTTTTCATTTCCCTCTTATTGTTCACCTGCACAAACTCATTCTTGATTATTAAGTTGCCCTCCTCTGGTCATTTAGTGAGGACTGTGAAAAAATATCATGTTGCCAAGTTGTGCTGTCATGACATGTCTTTTACATACAGTGAGTCACTACTCTCTAGTCTGTGGGTGCTGCACACTTGGCAGCTCTGGCCTGGTGGCCTGCCAGGAAGAATAGGTGTAGCCAAAAGAGATAAATAAAGCATAGAAATATGTTAGTCAAAGAAAAATGTAAGAGAAGAGTGAGAAATATCGAAGATGAGTATCAGAACAAAAGTGTGTTGTATGTATCATATAATCCTATGGCCAGGTTGAATATTACACTGTTAAAATGTCATTTTTTAGTTAAAGCAGGGTTAACCAGTCTAATGAGAGGCAAGGGATTTCACATTTTGTAAACTAGAAGATTTAAATTTGTGCAAGTTCCTGTTCTTTAGTCAAATGTAACCATTCCAGTGAGTGTGAGTGCACATTGTGAGCTATTAGCATTAATAAGAATAGCAGCTGAAAGGTGGATTCTTAAGGTCCATCCAACATCTGCACAAGGTCATGAGTGGGTTTTTATTATAATATGAAAAATAATGAAATTGTTTGTGTGAGCGGGAGTTGGATGTGAGCCATTGACACAAATGATACAGCGATGCCGCCTACTGCATTGTTTTAGGTAGTTGAAAGACAGAAAGAAAAAACAAAAAGATAATGAAATAATAAAAAAAACATATTTCCATGATGACATTTCAAAATAATATTACTGCAGTGACCCTGCCGGTACATGTACCCACACTAATAATATTGAAACACCATGTTACTAACCTACATCTCCTACATCTCTTCATGCATTTATTTTTTTTTTATTTTATTATTATTTATTTTTATTTTTTTATCATAGTAAACCCTGGTTTTGTGTTATGTCAATACAAGGTTATTCATAGACCAGAGGAGTAGTACAGAATGAGAGATGGGGCAGAAAACCTATTATTATTATTCAAAATGATTCACTGAAAAAAGCGTTTGCTGAGGTAAAGTTGGTATGTCATCAGTTACAAGTGGGTTTCGTTTCACTCAAATTTCACACAAATCATTAACAAAGTCGTCTGGGGAAGAAAGAGAATAATTATTCAATATTTCTACACTTGTAGAATACATAATCACAACAAAAACACCTACCATCCCTTTTTGTGAGAGAAAAGCTGCTTCCATGTTTTATGTGTGTGTGTGTGTGTGTGTGTGTGTGTGTGTGTGTGTGTGTGTGTGTGTTGTGTGTTACAGCCGCCAGGCCTCATACTGAAACATTTTTGGGTTCTTTGTTCTCACAGTGACAGGCGCTCTGGCTCCTCTATGCATCTTCTTCTAGTAATTATTGTCACCACTGAGTCTTACTACCACGCGTTGCTAATGATTGGTGTCTGGGTCACATTAAAATGCTGATGTGGCCTCCAGTTCACTCACAGAATCCCTTTATGAGTCAATACATTAGTTTTCAGAATACTCTACCGCGGCACAACGATCTATTTCTTCCGTATGATTTTCACTTTAATACAACAATGACATTTTTTACACATTTTTAATTCATCTCTGACCTCAATACGGAAAATGACTCAGGCAGTTCCATTGCACAAAAGTGGTGACACAGACGACCAAAATGCATGAAATCGGCCTACACCTTCTAAAATCCTATGATCGCTCTAAAATCACTCAAATCTGACCGGCAAAGTTTTTGTCTCTGCAAAATGTTGTTGATTTGATCAGATTCACCGAAGATTTCGTGACTTTGTCCACAAAGAGGATTTCAGCACACAAAACAATGTATTAATTTACATACAATTGTGTGTGTTTTATTCAACTTTTGTACACTGTTGGTGTTCCCGGTCAAAAATGACCAATTATTAGAAATGAATGGGGGAGACCAGAATCATTGTAAGAAATTGGACTCAGTACATCTACATCTGTCAGATGTATACACACAAACACACACACACGCATACACACACCCCTTGGTTTCCCTGAAATCTAGCAACCACCACGGGAGCCTTTTCCCAGCCGTTGCCAGTTATCACACACAATCGCAACATATTATTCAAAGATAGTTTCAATAATATTGAACTATAATGTTTTTTTGAAGCCTTGCTTATAGTTCATTGTATGGTAGTGCCATGGCAGGTCAATATACTGCGAGTGAGGCTCTTGATTATATAACTTTGTGATAGTGATAAACATTGTAATTGTATTGTTCTTGTTAGATGTTCTTGGACATGTCTTGGAATATTGTGAAATTGTCATGTGTATTTTTGGCAAAATTTTCTTTACAATCAAATGAAATCTTTCCTTTCGTGAACACAACAGGTGTTACTTTTTTTGACTGTAAAAAACATTTTACATGGTTCCAAAACAAATGTCCTTGGTAAATTTGACTCAAAGTAGTCTATGATAAACAGTAGAATATGTTACCGATCTGATTATTTGTTATAGTCAAAATAATCAAGAAATCGTGTTTTTTAGGGCTTGAATTCAAGATGTTTAAGTTCAGATCAATAAGACATACAGGCCATAAATAACAAATAGAAGCTAAAAACTTGTAATGTTCACAAGAAATTAAGATTTAAAACAATCTAACACAAAAGATGTGATGATATATGTATTACTTCAGTTTTTATGATGAGTCTCAATGGAATGATCAAATTTTACCAGGAACGCCAAATTGATTAAAATGAAATGAACACAACATGAGGGTTAATAACTAAAATATAATGAGCTAATGTGTATACGGGGTTCTCTAAAGATCGATATAAAACATACTGAAACAAGCCACCCAGCTCCATCCATTAATTGAGCGATGAAGCAAATGTAAGGAGGGATGAATGGAAGAATAGTCGGGGTGATGGCCTCACCGAGATAAATGTAAAGGATATGTCTTCATCTTTCCATTTTCCTCAGTAGGAAGGAATTGAATGAGATAGAAATGCCTCAATGAATCACACTACACCTCCATAGCCCTTTAACACTGAAGGTTTTCTTTCCTACCACGACCATGCGATCAACTGTGCTTATACACTCATGCCGTGCCACAGAAGTGGGAGGCATGGTTGAGACCAAAGCACGAAACACAGACTTCATGGTGCAACTATCTGTCGCCCACAACTACTCTTCTGTCTGGCAAACAGTGTGGAATTCTCACACTAGTAGTGGAACATCCATGAGCTCAGAGGGTTTCTTTTGGTTTTCTTGTACTACTGACTTCACAGCATTTACTACTACGCACTGCCTGAGCACTGCAGCAGGTTGCATTATCTCACCCGGCGCTGCCCACTCGCTTTGTCTGTGCGACAGTGAATGAAATTAATGCGCTCTACCTGGAATATCTTCACTTTTAGTTGGCAAACCACACAAGTGCAACTACTGTGGGCGGAGCTACAAGCAGCGGACTTCACTTGAGGAGCATAAAGAACGTTGCCATAGTTACCTGCAGAGTATCGGCTTGGATCCAACGGCCAATGCTGGCCCTTACACAGGTAAATAGTTTTACTGAAACTGAAACCATGATAAGTGCTGGTGGCCTACTGTTAGTAAAATGGAGAGGAGGGAATAATACAGTACAATGACAGCCAGCTGCAAAGTTGGATCTTTTGTGTAGAAGGAAATAGTGATATAAAATCTACATTGTGTATAAAAGTTTGGTTCACTATTGAAGGAAATCATTTTAAAGAAGTGAAGAAGCTGTTAAATCATGCACATGTTATTAAAAAAACACAGATTCATATTTATGGCTTTTTGTTTATTCACTTATTTATTGGGTGTACCTTTTGTTCTATTTTTATTCATTTGGTAATTTATTTGTAAACTGTAATTAATTTTGAATGACTGAACTCATTTCATTCTTTAAATAGAATGGATTAACAAAACAGTTTCTTATAAGGGGACTAGGAAGGTTTGTGGTGGTTGAATGGTCAACGGGTTGTAGTTGAGATTAGGGCTGCATCTAACAATTATTCTGATAGTCTATTAATCTATTGATTGTTGAAACAGTTAATTTATGTTCATAAAATGATATGGTGATGGATATTTTATCCATCATGTGTCTGAAAGCTGAAGATGCAAACCTAAAATGTCTCTTTTTTATAAGACCGACAGTCCACAGCCCAAAGACGATCAGTAATCTATAATAGAGGAATAAAGAGACCAGAAAATATTCCGGTTTAAGAAGCTGGAACCAGAGAATTTGGACATTTACTTAAAGGACTTTTAAACATGACTCAAATCGATTCATTAATTCAATTAATTGGATTAATTCAAACATCAAAATAATGGTAAACCGGGAAGAATAATTTAAGAGTGATCTGTTTAATCTAACAATCCCACCTTTGTCCACTTTGTCAGACTCAAATGATTTAATGCCTGAATATATCCCTGCCCTCTCCACCCTCTTTTCTTTTCAACCTTTCAAGGTGAGGTCCCGAAAGAGTCCAGGCCCATGGCTACCTTTGATCGACCCCCTGTTATTGAAAGACTGCACAGCAATGTGGGCAAGAGAAAGAGCACCACACCTCAGAAATTTGTGGGTAGGTATATACAACAGGCACCCATTTTGAGTACTCTTGCAGTATTTTGTAGATTTCTGTTTGTCCAAGCAGATTTTAACAGAATGATTTGATATTTTTTTGTTCTTTTTTTGCAGTAACCAGAACATACAATATATAATATGCTATATAAGCACATTTTTTTTCTGAATTTGGTTTTATTTACCACACTATTAGACATAGATTTTGAGTGAGCTACAGCAAGCGGTTGAGGCAAGGAAATGTTTTTCACTCTGTGGTTAGGTACACCTGTAACTTTGCCATTGCTCTTATCGAGAGAAAACAGCTCACCGCATCCCTGTTCTGGAGGGGTTAAACAGTGCAGTAGTAGATGGATGGGGCTTTCCACCCCATTACACTCATAAACACACAAGTACAAAAGGTAAAAAAAAACAAGTCCATGTTTGACTGGTGTGAGAGGACATTTTGTGAAGTCAACTGACACTTTTGCATAATATAAGTCATCCTCATTTTATTTGAATAGGGGCTCATAAGACTGTCATTGTCATAATATGACATTGTCTTTGCTATGGCACCAATCATATTGGTCCTGTGACAGCTAATGTCAAAACAAACTATATGACATTTTAATGTCAATGTAAGATATTAGTTCAATAGTTTTCTTTTTTTATAAAAAAAAAAAACAAAGTTTGACAACTCAAATGTTACCTTCCTTTTTGTGAGTAGCTAAAAGCAAGACAATTTTCCTCCATACACTATCGTTCAAAAGTTTGCGGTCACCTAGACAATTTTGTTCTTTCCATGAAAAGTTACACTTTTACTTACCAACATGAGTTGTAAAACAAATACAAAATCTAGACGTTGACAAGGTTAGAAATAATGATTTGTATTTGAAATTATTTTTTTTCCTTCAAACTTTGCTTTCATTAAAGGAAGGTCACTTTTATAGCTTCTCTAACCAGCTAAACTGTTTTCAGCTGTGCTAACATGATTGCATAAGGGTTTTCTAATCATCCATTAGCTTTCTGATGCAATGAGAACACATTGTACAATTAGAACACTGGAGGGATATTTGCTGGAAATGGGCCTCTATACACCTATGTAGATCTTGCAAAAAACAGATGCTAGAATAGTCAGTGTATTTCTGATGAGAAATTGAAGTTTGAAGTTTAAAGTAAGGAAATTTGTGATCCTATTAATTGAATGGTAGTACATGTGCATCTGCTAACTAATCTGTGCTAACTTCATTTAATTGTGTGTTTATGGTTTGAAATATGCATCATATCTTTAAATCAACCAAATCTACACAGTTCTGGTGCTGCTCTGTTTCATGCAGGCGACAAGGTCCCTCGTTTCAGCTACCCAGAACTCGGCTATGAGATGGGCCTCAAGTACAAGAACAAGGCCGATCTGATGCCAGCCCACATGATGGAGCATCAGCATGCCCTCACCTACCTGGGATCAGACACGCTGCGGCCGATGCTCCACCACCCAGGACCCCATCTCTCTATGACCGATGTGGTGCCCATGGTAACCCCCCTCTTCCATCATGTCCTACCCCCTGGGCAGCAAACGGACCGTCCAAGAAACTGCGACACACTGCCGCTGCAGATGCCACTGCTCCCCGACTTCCCCGGTCACCCCAACTCCAACGGCCCTGCCGCCCTGACCCGGCAGGGGAAGCAGCAGCCGCCCCCGCCAGCTCGGGAGGAATCGCCCAACAACAGCGGTGTCGACTCTGCTGACTCGGCCCGCAGCAGCCCTCAGAGGCAGAGCTACCACGGCGGCAACCCCCCTCCCGGGATCAGGTTGCGAGGGAGCCCGGCGGCGGTCTACTCGGGCGACCGGGGTGGCAGCGGCGTCGCCCAGGAGCGGGTCGGCGACAGCGGGCGGGACGCCGCGGGGGGCTGCTGAGAGGCCTGCGGGCCAGGAAGGGGTGCGGGTATTCGGGCAGGAGGGCAAGGAGCTGCGGGCCTTCCAGTGCGAGCACTGCCAGGTGCTCTTCCTGGACCACGTCATGTACACCATCCACATGGGTTGCCATGGTTACAGGGATCCACTGGAGTGCAACATCTGTGGCCACCGCAGCAAAGACCGCTATGAGTTCTCCTCCCACATAGTCCGTGGTGAGCACACCTTCCAGTAAGAGGAGTAATATCCTGATCCCCCCCCCCCAGACCTCTGAGACTCCACAGCTGAATGGCACTGTAGACAAGTGTAGCACAATCATAGACGTCTTTTTTAAGCTACGTAGTGTGAATCTGAACAATCATATGAAGGTACGGGCCAAAGACACAGTTTTATACCTATTTAACTAAGCTTTATCATAGAGGAACAAAAGTACATTTTCTTCTTTTGATTGTTTTGTTCTTATTTGATTGTTTTCTTTTCAACAAAGGTTCATGAGTTGTGTAACAAATCCGACAGATTTTTATTTTAGTCTTGTTTGGAAATCCGCCTTTCATGGTTGTTGGTTCTTCATGCAGTAGTTTTGTTACAATGCAGTGGATGAACTGTTTAAACCAGAGAGAAACATCAGGACTAACACAGATGACGGAGCCAAAGTATAAGAACACTTCAGGTAGACTCAAATTCAGAAAATCCTTTCATAGACATAATAGTAGCGTTTGCTGCTATGGAATTTATGTATTAAAAAAAAGAAAAAAGATTTTCATCATCTATGTATTGAAACCGTTTTAAATGATTGTTCAAAACAGGCTCACAGAGTTGTGGTATTGAACTGGACCAGAGCCTGAGTTTGTGTTGTTTGTCAGGGCCCATGATGCTCATTGTTTTGTTTTTTTCTGTGAACAACAGTGTGTTGCATGTGATGATCATGGTGCTGAACGTTCAAACTTCAGGCAACTCGGCGTCCCACCTGGATTTGGTGTGGCCATCTGATTGTATCTGTTTGTAGCTGTAGAAATAGGAAAAGAACAGTCGTGCCATCATCTTCAGAATGTTGTCCTGCTCGGTGTCGCTTTGTATATCTTATTATTTAGATTAAATTGCATATTTAGATAAAGTTTAAATGACAATTATTACCATTGACTCCACTAATATCAGATACAACATCCATATGTATATTATTCTCTTTTTTTAGACCTTTTAACAACCATTAAAAAAATCTGCTGATGTCATATGCTTCATTAATAAATTTTAAAACATAGACTAACAAGAGACTGTTACAAAATAATTATATTTCCTATTGCAAATAATACATGTTTTAGATTTTTTACTTTCAGACTAAATTATATATACTGTATATTTTAGGAGAAAGGCTTGTTCCAACACACATGCATGTTTGACAAACAAACACATTCATACATTAATAAATTTATATTCACAGGCACAATGAATACTACTTAAGAACTTAAAATGGAGAAGAGGATATAGATAATCTAATAAAAATGTAAATGCAATTTGCATTTAAATGTGTCCTATAAAATACACATAAATATATATATATATATATATATATATATATATATATATATATATATATATATATATATATATATATATATATATATATATATATATATATATATATATATAGTTATCTCCATTCAGTTTGAATGTACTTACAAGGTAGAACTATTAATCATGAGACAAAATCACACCGGAAGGGAAACAAGGAAGTCACTCCTGTGTCCTGTGACCATAAAGTTTCACCGTTGTTTTCACACCCTTTTTCTTTTCTAAGATGCCAGATTAGTGCATTTGCCACCTAAATAACTGGCCATCTGCTTCTTAGCCTGCATCAGTATATCTCGATGACTCATTGGTCGTGTTGTTGCTTGCAGTGTGCACACACAGTAGAGCTTGGATCATTGTACTTTAATCGAAACTGTTCCAGGCAGACTTGCACAGACGAAAAAATTGACGATTTTGATATAAATACATTTTTAAATTTGATATATGGCCACTTATTCCTCACGGCGAGAGGCAGGGATACACCCCAGATGGTCGCCAGCCAATCGTGGGGCACACACACCATTCACACCTACGGCAATTTAGAGACTCCAACTAACCTCAGCATGTTTTTGGACTGTGGGAAGAAGCCGGAGTACCTGGTGAAAACCCACGCAGACACGGGGAGAACATGCAAACTCCACACAGAAAGGTCCCAGACCCAGGACCCAAAGAGGTCTTGAACCTGCGACTTTCTTGCTGTGAGGCAACAGCGCTAACCCCTGCTCCACCGTTGCGCCCTCATTTAAAGGTCCCATATCCTGCAAATATCCATTTTCATGTTTGTTTGTTTTTTTTACTCTAGATAATGTCTAGAGGTTTTATAAAAAAACTGCCCCAAGTATCAAACACAGAAATACAGATGAATGCATACATTCTGGAAGTAGAAACTTTGCCCTTTCACAGCCTGTCACAGTCTTCCAAGTGAAAATCAACCAATCAGAAGAAAGGCTCATGAATATTAAAAGACAAACTAAACCTGTGCTGATACTTTAGTGAGCACTGTAAAACTACACTGAGTTCATACACTTTAAATTCCTAATATATCATGTTAGTCTTATCAGAACTTCAAATAAAACCCAGAAAGGTGCAGATATGGGACTTTTAACTATTGGAGTGATTGTTTTTGGCTGTGGATACCACAGGGATAAAGGAGGCTAAAGATACAGCATGGGATGGTCCTCTCTGTTGTAGCTATAGGCATCTCTATTCGATGTAATTTGCTTCATGATTTAGGTTGAGAATATACGTATGTGTTATGCTGCTTTTCCAGTTCTTGGATGTGGGCTCAGGTGGAGTCTGCATTATCTGTGCTGTTTTCTAGCTCAGTAAATTGCATGCTTATATTGTATGTCCAGTTTCAATGCCATCTCCTGTTTGTACATTATGACAATTACAAGGACACATCATAGATTCTGCACACAAAACTAGCTCTTTTTGAGGTGCTCTGTGATTTGCACCTTAAAACTGTGCCTAAAGCAGCTTTAACTGAAGCTGATCTGCAATCTACTGCATTACAGGAATCGAGGGAATTGAGAAAATGTACGGTGGGGTTTTGACATTTTGGTTTCCTACTGTGTTATTATTAACCTTATTTAAACTGGGCTGCACACACACACGCACAAATGTGTTTCACTCTTCCTCTTTACTTTACCATGATGTCACCGCAATTCATGCATGACTGTTTAGGAGATTGAGAGCGAAACAGCATGAGCAAGAGGAAAAGTGAGAGAAGGAGTGTGGTTAACTGTACTACTTTGAAGGCACTTCCCAAAAACTGTAGCATTCCAATTCACCTCTGTAAACCTGCTCAAAGCTTGTATGTATGTATGAATGTATGCAAAATGCAAATGGGGTGCTGCTTTCCACTTTCAAAGCCCTTGTCTGCTATTTTTTTTTTTTTTTTTAAGGATAACAGATTTTAAGATCTGTAAGCCAGTTGCAGCTCTTTCATAATCAGCGTCTCTCCCTGTGAAAGGACTGAAACGTGGCTGTGTTTTGTACAGTTGGCCATGCACTTTATGTCCATGCCCTGACAAGGCAGCATTATTTTTTTTCTACTTTCTACTACTGTCACATTAAAGTGGAAAGGAAGACAATCATAGAACAATCTTGGAGATGCACATTGAAAATTTGCTATGCTGCCTGATGAACATATTCTTTTATTGTATTAGTACTTTCAAAAATGTTGTGTAATTAATTTTACGCTGTTCAATTTCCCATCATAAATAGTTAATTACTATCAAGGCTGAACTTCATCTGCATTAACGTCTACTTGGGATCAAAAGGCAGCATTTATCTGGGTTTACATTTTGCTTCTCTCATGTGGAACTAGATCCCAGCTAGCATAAAAATAATAATAATAATACATGCGTTTACACCTTGCAGTTGTGATACTGACTCTATACATTCCTCTATTATATTATTCTTGTCTATGTTTATCTCAAAGCCTTATCTGGAGTCATCCTAAAAAGGATGTCCTTTTAATAATACTATGAACAAATTAATTGATTTCTGAAGGAATAACAAGTAAATTAACCTGAACTGCTGATAACATTTCTCAACTTTTCCTTTTTTTGTTCTTTATGATATTTGGTAAGTCATGAAAGTCATGAGGAACTATATATATATACAGTGGGGAAAACAAGTATTTGAACACCCTGCTATTTTGCTATTTCTCCCACTTAGAAATCATGGAGGGGTCTGAAATTTTCATCGTAGGTGCATGTCCACTGTGAGAGAGATAAACTAAAAAGAAAAATCCAGAAATCACAATGCATGATTTTTTAACAATTTATTTGTGTGATATAGCGGCAAATAAGTATTTGAACACCTGAGAAAATGAATGCTAATATTTGGTACAGTAGCCTTTGTTTGCTATTACAGAGGTCAAACGTTTCCTGTATTTTTTCACCAGGTTTGCACATACTGCAGGAGGGATCCTGGCCCACTCCTCCACACAGATCTTCTCTAGATCAGTCAGGTTTCTGGGCTGTCGCTGAGAAACACAGAGTTTGAGCTCCCTCCAAAGATTTTCGATTGGGTTCAGGTCTGGAGACTGGCTGGGCCATGCTAGAACCTTGATATGCTTCTTACGGAGCCAGTCCTTGGTTTTCCTGGCTGTGTGCTTTGGGTCGTTGTCGTGTTGGAAGACCCAGCCACGACCCATCTTCAATGCTCTGACTGAGGGAAGGAGGTTGTTCCCCAAAATCTCACAATACACGGCCCCAGTCATCCTCTCTTTAATGCAGTGCACTCGTCCTGTCCCATGTGCAGAAAAACACCCCCAAAGCATGATGCTACCACCCCCATGCTTCACAGTAGGGATGGTGTTCTTCGGATTGTACTCTTCATTCTTCTTCCTCCAAACACGCTTAGTGGAATTATGACCAAAAAGTTCTATTTTGGTCTCATCTGACCACAAAACTTTCTCCCATGACTCCTCTGTATCATCCAAATGGTCATATGCAAATTTAAGACGGGCCTTGACATGTGCTGATTTAAGCAGGGGAACCTTTCGTGCCATGCATGATTTCAAATCATGACGTCTTAGTGTATTACCTACAGTAACCTTGGAAACATTGGTCCCAGTTCTTTTCAGGTCATTGACCAACTCCTGTCGTGTAGTTCCGGGCTGATTCCTCACCTTTCTTAGAATCATTGAGACCCCACGAGGTGATATCTTGCATGGGGCTCCACTCCGATTGAGATTGACCGTCATGTTTAGCTTCTTCCATTTTCTAATGATTGCTCCAACAGTGGACCTTTTTTCACCAAGCTGCTTGGCAATTGCTCCGTAGCCCTTTCCAGCCTTGTGGAGGTGTACAATTTTCTCTCTTGTGTCGTTGGACAGCTCTTTGGTCTTCGCCATGTTACAAGTTAAAGTCTTGCTGATTGTATGGGGTGGACAGGTGTCTTTATGCAGCTAACGACTTCAAACAGGTGCATCTGATTAAGGATGATACATGGAGTGCAGGTGGACTTCTAATGGGCGGACTAACAGGTCCTTCAGGGTCAGAATTCTAGATGACACACAGGTCAAATACTTATTTGCCGCTATATCACACAAATAAATTGTTAAAAAATCATGCATTGTGATTTCTGGATTTTTCTTTTTAGTTTATCTCTCTCACAGTGGACATGCACCTACGATGAAAATTTCAGACCCCTCCATGATTTCTAAGTGGGAGAAATAGCAAAATAGCAGGGTGTTCAAATACTTGTTTTCCCCACTGTATATATATATATATATATATATAGTTCCTCATGACTTTCATGACTTACCAAATATTGTTTCTTGTTCTTAGAGTAATGTTGTAATGACAACAGCCTTACACGGACACAAATTATTTAACTGAAGCAGCCATATGAACAAAAAAAAGGGAAAGGAGCCCTGTGAGCCCTCCGTGCGAGTGAGGAGTTTACTTGAAAATCAAAGGCATTGCTGTTGTTTCAGAATGTGGGAATGTTTTGTACATTTTTAAAAAACAATTGTGTGCTAAATGGCTATTTTTCTGCTGAAACTCTGTGTGCATTATAGATAGATGTTTAACAATGTTTACAAAACTTTAAAAGAAGGGGTTCAGGTGTATTGTGTTTTCTTTTTTTGTTTATTTTTTTTAAATAATATATGAAAGGTGTATATTTTGGCACTGAATATTGAAATGATCCAGAAGTGTCTGCTGATTGGTGATCGCTGATATTGTTGACAATTTTCTGATGCAAGGGCTCTCAGGTATATATTTGCATATGGTTGTTTATTTTTATTTCCTAAAATGTGTGATTTATTTATCAAAAGAAAAGAAAAACTGCAGAGTAATTGAAGTTCTTTGGTAATTTCTCATGACAGTCCGACGCTGAATATGTCGAGGGAAGGTGGAGGATTGTTCAGCCCTGATTTTGACATCAATGACATTAAATGAAGACACACTGCTGTGAAGAACACACTGTATATTTTTAAGGCGTGGGTTTCTCTCTATTAAAGAAATGTTCTTACTGCCTTGCCTGTTTTGTGAATTTTGGAAACAGGAAGTCAGACATATTGTTATAATAAAAGTTCTTCAAACATGCAAGATGTATCTTACTTGTAATTAAATTATTGTATTGCAGAACAATCAAGTACAATGTCTAAATATTGTGACTAGAAACTGAAAAAAAAGGTTTAAACATGTTTCTGGGAAGGTGACTTGATCACCAACATGTGCTACAGCTTCCCTGTTACTGTCTGGATTCTTGATATAACTGTGACTTTGCCCCTAATCTCAGGGGAAGGGGGAATTCACCTCGAGTAAAATGTATTATGGAAATGTGAAAATGAAAAACGTGTTCTTACAGTATTAGCTCAGGACCAAGTTGTATTCTCCTGGAGTTGTAGTTAACTGTAAATTTTAATTTTTCAAACCATGTTTTTTCTCCTTTTGCTGTTCAATTTAATGACTTAACTCATTCAAATTCACCAATGCAACCTATTATTAAGACAAGAGATACTGTATGGAGTTATATTTTTATCATTTTATTTTAATATGCAAATTTCCTGGACAGGAATCAAGAAAAGAGTCAAAGATCAGATATAAATCCCTTCTATAGATTACTGCTTCATCCCTGAGTACAGACACGTTAAACCGACTAAAGCCAACGATAAGTGTAATAAATAGTTAATAAATGCAGTATTTTGATCACTTCGCCTTACAAACTTTTTTTTTTTTTTTTAATCCTCAAAATATGATCATCATCTCTACTATCATAGACTGGCAATCAAACCTGAAGCTACTGGATGTAAAATCCACTTTTACCATTCTGTAGTAGTTCCTTTCTTGCAGTGTAGTGACGGGCGTTTGTTCCTCCCCAGTGTTTGCAGGTGGGTGCTTAGAGCCTGTTAAAGCATCTAAATGTCAGAGCAGTCTTCACCCCCTTACTTCTTTAATCTGTCTATTGCAAACACACATACACACATATTGAAATGGTAAACACATGCAAAATCAAAGCTCTCTGAAGGCGGCAACAAAACGGAGAGGTGTTAAGTCTGAGTAGACCCCAAACTGTATCTTTTCATCTTCAGATTCCTCTATTTACCTGCTTGTCAGATGATTGTTTGTTCCCACATAGATCATATCTGTTTGACTTATACTTTGAACACACCTGCCCTCATTTTCTGCTGCTATTTTGACAGAGAGCTTTTTCTCAGACAGTCCACATATTAAGGGGAGAAAACAAAATCGTTTGAAAACTAAACAGAGAAAAAAAAAAAAAAAAAAACAGGATTTTAATGTAACCTTTGGCTCCAGTTCAGCAAAATAAAGGCTTGTTCTGAAAATAAATCAGAACAGCAGAGAGCACTCTGTCGTTAAAAAAATGTGTAGTTTAGTTTTTTTTTTTTTTTTTTTTTTTTAATTGAACGGGAGAGTAAGTTCTCTATTCAAAAAAATAAATAAATAAATGAAAGATGGGCGCTCCTGGTTTAGCAGTAAGCTACTTTCCACCTGTTGTTCTACATAGATTGTCGTATGAAATAATTAAACTCTCTGCATTTAACACCCCAAAATATATAATGATAATTTCCCCCCCTTTTTTTGTTTTTTAAGAATTTTGAGATCTGAGATCTGGAAACCAGACTCTTCTGTACAGAACATGATGATGGAACATGAACCTGCATACAACAGTGTCGACTGTGGCCACAAAGTAAAGCATGTGGCTTCATATCAGCGAGCAGCTTTGAGAAGTAATTCACCTCTGACCCATGTGGCCAATAAGTGACATTGGCTGCATCTGCATTCTTCTCAGACTGCAGATAATGCAGCGTCTGTAAATCTGACGTGTTCATCAATTCTGCGAAGCCTCTGAACATTGTATGCAGGCTTTGTACTTCTGCATTATTTGTATATTTAAATGTACTTCTGCATTATTTATGTGTTCCATGTAAACCCAGAGGTTTTTTTTCTTTGACAGAGGACAGAGGAGCAGCTTTGTGGTTCTGTTTTGTGAGACTTCCCCTGTCAGGTGCCAAAACCCGAGCCGCTTCTTCTGTGGATCCTGTTACAGCAGATGACAAACAGTCTCTGGATGTGTCCAAAGCATTTAGACACATCTTTGCAAGTAGGTGTTCTTGCTAATGATATATGATCATTAAAAATAACACAGTGGATTGTCACTGTAATATGCGAGTGATTGTGAGTCAGTGTTGCTTTTGTCTGAGCTATAAGTAGTGCAGCCTGTCTCAAGGGTTTCAGGTTACACAGCGAGGAGCAGTTCCAGGTCTTTTTCAGCTGAGTGTGAATCCTCAGCAAGGTTGTGCAATCGCCTGGTGACAAGTCCTATTCCTGTTTTTCCTGCCAGGTAGTGGTGGATGTTTGGACTGGCCCTTAAAACTTCACACACATCAGCAAACACACATCCACCCCCACACACACACACCAACACACACGCCCAGTTTGTTTCTGTTACACACCCATACTTTAGAAGTTACTAAGGAGTGCTGTAGAAATGTGGTATCATATGCAGAAGCTTTGTTAAGCGGTCGTGAAGTATGTGCTGCCTGTGTTTTATGCACTGTGGGAATCTAGAAAAAAAAATCAATTCAGTTATTGGTTTACTGTCAATTTTGAAATGCCTGAGGTGAGGTAATGGGGGAGGTTATGTTATTCTGAGCTTGAGAATCTATGTTAACTAAACTACAAATTATTTGTTCATAAAAGAAATGCAACACAAAGTGCTTTATAGCAATGAAATTACATGCACAAAGTGCTACACATGACATAGACATACAAATAAATGTGATAAAAGCATTAATTAAAATTGAAATTAAATTGAGCATTAAAATGGGAAATAACATCCATTTGACAATAATAATATAAATGAGATAACAAAAATAATACAATATAATACAGATTACTATATTAACTCCCTTGATATAACATTTGATATAACACATCAGTGTTATAATATTAGCATAGGGATAAAGGTCCCTGAAAATTGTTCAGTTCATTCAAATCCCCCACAGCAAAAAGTAAGTTACTGTATATCTACACTATTGTTCAAAAGTTTGGGGTCACCCAGACAATTTAGTGTTTTCCATGAAAAGTCACACTTATATTTACCACCATGAGTTGTAAAATGAATACAAAATTGTATTATTACAAACACATTTCTCAACTTTTTTTGTTCTTTATGATATATTTGGTACTGGAAATAGGCCTATACACGTGTAGATATTGCACCAAAAACCACACATTTGCAGCTAGAATAGTCATTTACCACCTTATCAATGTATAAAGTGTATTTCTGATTAGTTTAAAGTTATCTTCATTGAAAAAAACAGTGCTTTTCTTTCAAAAATAAGGAAATTTCTAGGTGACGCCAAACTTTTGACTGGTAGTGTATGTTTGCAGTTAGCTGGAAAACAAGCCGCTGGTTCAGCTGCTAGTTTGAGGCCATCTTTTTTGTGCACAGATACAATAATGTCGGTGAGGAAGTCTTCCTCACCAACTCTGCAAAGGCCTCTGGGTAATGGCTGGTTTTGTGGTCAGCAAGAGCGAGGTCGCAATATTCATGTGGGGAGGAAGTAGGACTGTGGGGAACTTCCACTTTCCTTCCTGCTAACCCGCGTTATGAAGCCATGTCTGGTGGGCAGGAACTGTGGGGTGAACACACAGAGAGGCAGCAGACAACTGGAGAAAAGGCACCTTAGGCGCAAAAGAAAAAAAAAAAAAGAAAGAAAATAAGAATGTGCAGCTGCAATGGTTTCATCTGAACACAAAAAACACGGCGGGAAAGTCAAACAAAGAGCAAAATGGTGACAGAGAGCGAAGGCTGCAAGGGCAAGTTAGGGAGGTCACAGAAAAGCACATCACCACACACACACTCACACACACATCACTTCTTGGGAAATCAGACTGAGAGAGTGGGAAAGAAACAGAAAGAAACAATAATAGAGAAACTGAGAGAAACACACAGGGTGAGAAAATGATGAATGCTTCTGATACAGGAAGATAGAGAACGTGACAGAAAGGGAGAAAGTGGGGTTTTGTAGAGCAAGCGAACACCTGCTGATCAGCTCGAACTGTGAAACATACGAGACAAAGAGTGTGAGGCCTGACATGTCGTTTACTGTAGGAACCTCGGCGCTGGGATGTGAGGATACAGGCACTGGTGGTTTGACATAAATGGATGCACAGCTGCGATGAGCATGAACCGAAAACAGGAAATAAATGTGAACACAAAAGCTGTTATTTTTACATGGACAAGTGAAGAGAAGGAAGTTTCACCAATTCAAAGCCAGGTTTAATCTAATCTGAACATCAGTATCCGATTGATACACAATCACTGTCATTTTCAAAAAAAAGAAAAAAAAAAGAACAATTTTCTTTGACTGTAAATATGTTTTTCAGCATTTCCAGTTTGACTGACTAACCCACGACTCCTCCACATCGTACAGTATAGTACAGTTTTCAGGGGGTGGGACCTAAAAGGGGTCGACAGAAGGAGTCATGTTCAAAATTATCACAAGTGATTTAAAGGGCAGCCGCGCACTGTGAGCCGAAGTGCAAAAGTAAATGTCAGCCCTTTATGTTATTCCATTTGCATCATATTCACTGCTGCTAAATGTGGGTTGCGGAGACACAGCGTGTTGGCCCCTCACTGTTTTTTTTTGTTTTTCATCAGTCAACATTTAAACCACATTCCCCTATTCGATTTCACAGACAACACTTGTCGAGGCGTGAAGGGATGGACACAGTGGATCACACTCATATCGATTTTGTAGGATGATGCTGACGAGCTGTCAGTAAGCTGGCATTACTGTGCTTCTCAGAAGAGGTCGAGACATTACTCAAACTGAAATGCTGCTACTGCAGTTAAACCTGCAATTGTGATGTGAATGGTTTCACACAATAAAAGAACTTTAAAAAACATTTTTTTAAATGTGTAGGTGAAAAAAAACAATGTATAAACTCTGTGAATGATGCTATTTTGTTTCTATAGGTGCTAAATATAAACATAAATAATGACAAGTGGCTACAGTTGAAGTTTGAGGAGAGTTTTTCAGTTTTTTTTAATCCAATAATTTAACAGTAATTAGAATAAGTGCAGCCCATATTGTTTACTAACTGCTGTGGAATGTGTGGAGGGTACTGCAGTTCAGGTGAAATGGAGACAGAGAGTCGCCAAGAACGAAATGGTTTGGTGCACTTCGAGACTTTTGCTTTGCGAATGGTGACACTTTTCTTGTGGCTTCAGGCTCTTGGGTCAAACGAAGACTCAGAAAGAAAAGCTGACACACTTCTAACCTGTGCCGAAGCTTCTTTAAAAGATTGCTGTGGATTGTTTGAATGGCCCGGGAATCTTCCTGCTTACCAAGGCTATGGTTTATTCCATTTACTGTAATTAGCATTGTTGCAAGATTCTTCGCTCTTGGTTAGGCTAAACTGGGATCATGGACAGTGAATTTTATTATTGTGTTATTTTATTATTGTTAGTGTATGAACCACATCTACGGTTTTCCATCCAAGGTAGAGGCGTCTCATTATCTCATAAAGCCCAGTGGCTTTATTATGAAATTATAATAAATGACTATATATGGCATTCATAAAATAACACTATGAGTTGTTTATGTATCAAACAAATATTAGAGCTTGTATGTGTCTTTCAATGAGTAAGTCATTTGAAACAGAAAAATAAGTCTCAATGTGAATGAACTAACATCATATCCTGGTGCTTTGATAGCTTTCTCAGCTTTTCTGTTCTTATTCCACAGGAATGGGAATGGGCTGTGACATTTTATGCTAAATGATTTGATTTTTTTAAGATGCTGGAAAGCCTGTTTATTTATATGTATACATCTTCTGTACAGTGAGTTTAAGCTGTCCATGGTGTTTCGAACAGATTTGTCTCCCTCTCTCTTCAGCGCCATTAACTATCCACCAGTTTTTACTTTCAGCCCCTTGCTCTTGCTGCCATCCAGTGGAGCCTCAGTGTTATCAAATATAAGGAGACAATTAAACAATTATAGCAGCATGCCATCCTACTAGTTTATTTATATTTATATATTTTCATACATATTTATATTTATACATATTTTTTATATTTTTTACATTTCATATATATCTATATATATATCATATATATATATATATATATATAGCATATAGCATATGATATATGCTATCAACTAGTTTTATATTCTAGGTCTATATTCTAGGTGGATAAAATATTTAAAATTTATCATTCCTTTTAGGTTATACCTATCTATCTATCTATCTATCTATCTGTTACGACCAGCTCGATAGAGGGGAAAGGAAAGTAACAAATAACCCAGGTCTTGTAAGGTTTAAGAAAAGTTGGTTTTAATTAACAAAAGAGCTTGTTTCCAGTACAAAATCAAGACAATTACTGTGGGTGCAGAAGTGAAAATGAAACGCAAACTAAAAAAAGGACTCTAACAGAGTTATTCAAAATTCCAAAATAAATCCTATTACAAACAGAAACACTCAAACTAAAAAAAACACCCACTAATAAAACTACAGAAACTAAGGGAGATGGAAACAACAAATGAAAACTAGCGCTCACAGGTCACAATTCACACACACGTCCAAAATAGGTTTTAACAACAGCAGGCACAGGAGCTCGGATGGCTACAGCTGGCTGGGGAGTGTTGGGTCCACCGGCTTCTTATACAGCAGCTTGGGTTGATTGGCTGAGGGCGGGCTGTCATTTGTCCAATCAGGTTCCACCAGCGCAGGTGCTCCTGATCTGTTGATTGGCCTGGGGCAACGGGCACACAGACACACACACACACACAGAGAGAGAGACATACTCCAAAACGGCCTCGGCCGTAACACTATCTATCTATCTATCTATCTATCTATCTATCTATCTATCTATCTATCTATCTATCTATCTATCTATCTATCTATCTATCTATCTGGGGTCCATAAAGCCTGTAGAGATCCCTCTGCCCTCTGCTGGATGTAGCTGAAATTTTTGTGATGATAATTTCAACCTAACCAGTAGATGGCAACAGTGTAAAAGACCACCCCCCCCCTTCCAAAAAAAACAAAACACACTCACACACCCCAGCATTTACACTGATTATTCTCTCATCCTCATCAGCCTAATTGTGCAGTAGCAAAGCCAATCTCAGGCAGCCATTAACAACTTGAGGAAAATCTTTTCTCTGCCTCAACCTCATGTCTCACTTGACATACTTGGCCTCGTTTGAACTTTTGACCGGCCTCTAATTTGCAATGTAAGCTATCCAATTTACAACACCTTCACAAGGGCTAACGATTTTCCATTGCCACAGCACAAGCTTCGAAGTGTGTGTGCATGCGTGCATGTGTGTGTGTCTGTGTGTGTGTCAGTGTCATCTGATGACACAGATAATAAAGGAACATGACGAAGAACTACCAGAGGCTAGAACAGAACAGTCAAAACAAGAAAACGCGCTCTATGTTCGCATAATACTTTTCTTTACTTTACCTTCTGGGGTTTTATCATTGTCATAATCTCCACCTTGGAACCTTTAAAACAGAAGAATAACTAAAGAGAGTGTGACGCTCCCTGCAGTCACACACTGCTGTGTAGAGGCTGCATCTAAGCTACAGAGATGTTAGTGCTCCGGGTGTTGATATGACGGATAATGATGTTTAAAGTCTGGTGTCACTTCAGTGAATCAACAAACATCTGAACTCTTGCCCCGCAGTTTCTTTCCCAACCCTCCCCCCAAAAAAAGAAAAAAAAAAGATGCATCGCCTTACCCCGAAAACTGATCTGATGGTTTTGGGGTTTTTGAGCAATTCCATCACAAGCCACAGCAGAATTATCCCGCTCCATTCAGCGGACAGCGAGCATCCGTCAGCAAACTCTGCAGTGAGATGCGACTCTATGGCAGTCGACGTTTCCCCTAATGGGAAACAATTACACACTCAGTGGCTTCTTCAGTGACTTCTGATGAGACTCATTCGCTGAGGAAATGGCCACGTAATCATGTGTGTGTAATGGGCTAATGCTGCTTATTGCTCACTGAGTCTGGCTCATGCCAGAGTTTCAGTTGACTCTTTTTTAGCCACCATATGAGTTTGATAACAAGAGAAACGTGATGGGAAATGGCTGTGAGTGAACACAACACATGCACTGTTGTCTTGGACTGTGTCAGTTGAGACAAGCCAAATAATCTCTGTTCTTTTCTTATTTTGTCAGGGGAGTGCTATGTGAGTAAATGACACTGTGAAATAGAGCTACACTGCTGTAGACACTCAGAGTATCGCCATCTCATCCATGCAGGCATCCGCGTTTCCAGCTGTAATGATAGATTCTGTCATTTTCAGTTAAGCTGTCTTAAAAACTAGGAATTACTGTAAACTGATAGAAGCCATTGCTCCTAAGTTTGAGTCAATCTGTCAGTAATTCCTTGATGTTCATGCCTCAGTATATTAAGTATGTTACTGCTGTCAGGTCAGTTTAGAAGCATTTCTCATATATGGTACTTTGGAATGCTCAAGATAACGATAACAGCAGCTATACATACACACACACACACACACACACACACAAACACAAACACACAAAAATTATTGTTTGAGTCTCTGAACTACTGACAACATTTCCCCCAAATTCCAAAAAAAAAACAGTGTCTCTTATAATTTTTTTCCAGAGCTGTATATATATATATATATATATATATATATATATATATATATATATATATATATATATATATATATATATATATATATATATATATATATATATACAGTATATTCATTTCTTTTCTTCTAAAGGGTCAGCAGCTGGATAATATGCTCACTAAAAACAGCTAAAGACAATAAACAGACTCCTTTATCTCATTCATTATGAGACAAGCAAATGAATTTAAAAGACATCAAAGACCGATAACGACATGTGAAAATGAGAATCTAACATCACACAATCCTGGGGACAATAATCGCCTCATCATGGCTGCTGATAACAGAGTTACAGTATCTGTCATCAGCAGGCGCTATTATTTTTTTGGTAATTAAATCAAATATGTATAAACACACTACCCATCTCCATGCTGCCCCTACCATCTGCACTGATTTGCATTCTGAATTCTCTCATGATATCTTCTGATGTGAATCACAAAGCTTGCAGCTTCCCGATCCACCCATGAGAATTTAGACTGGTTTGTTGTACAAATACTCTAATTTAGGCTGTGTTACGCAACATTTCCTGGTTTGCATGATGATTACTGATCTTGCATAGCCTATATCACGTTGGTTATGCACACAGAGCTGATGCAAATCATAAGCAACAGAGTCATTTTTTATGGCACAAACAAGCTTGGATTCAAGCCCACAGCAAGGTACAAAATGATTGCACAAGTCGAGTGTTTGTTGGTAACTTATTCAGAAGCAGCTTCTCCTTCACCCAGAATCCAACATGTATAATATAATACCCATGCTCATCAAGGGAAAGTACATGGAATCGAGTGTATTAACTGATATTACATTTATTATTATTCGTAAAATATTTTTTTTTCACCTTAGGCATTTCATTCATTGTCACTGCTCAAAGAATAAAACTTTTTGTAAAACATGATATATTTACTTCAATAGAACAATCTCTGCACATTATGCATCAAGGTTTTCAAAGTCACACGATGTACAATGTGTCAGTAAGAGAGTAATTTTTCTAATGAAGTCTATGCATACAGATTAGGTTCACTCACTGGGGAAATACCAGCTCATTCTTCTTCACAAGCATCAGCCGGATGCTTGGTGAGTAGATTCAACACGATTCAGAACCAGAAAAGGTGTGGATGGAGTTGAGGTGGGACAAACAAGTGGCAAAAAAAGGAAAGAAAGAAAGTCTGTAACTGTGTTTGTGCGCCAGCAGGTGATCTTCAGCCTTAAAATCTTCAAATGGACCAATCACAGTCATCACTAACACAGTTGCACTTCGCAGTGCCCGTGTTCCGCCAAGAATTCATTGCTTTGTTACTTACAAGGAGCTTAATTTACCTATAGAAACTTATTTTATTTATTTGTTTCATGTTAAAAAAATAGAGAATTCAGATGGCTTCCCGCAGCTTCCAGGCACAGCTTTGTTTTGAAAAAAGTGTCCATTAAGAGTGAATGATGATAAAAGCAGAAAGGATGGTGAGGTGAATGGGTGGGTTGGGGGGTGTCTCTGTTTGATTTTTTTATCTGTCAACGTGTCAAATGGTGTGTCGTTTCTGTTTATCTGCCCCTGCCCTGTATGGCTGGAGAGCAGCCGCAGCCTGAGATATCAGCTGACACAGATACAATCAATGCAATTGACGCTGGGAACTCCTCATCACCGCTGTTTGTACTTGTCATTATGGGAATGAGGTTCTGTCCCAAACCCACGTCTGATCCGAAATGATTAATAATCCACTAATGTTTAAATAGAGCAGTGATTGCGTTGTACGTGAACTAAAAGCAAAAAAAGGGAGCCAATTTGGGTGTTAAATCCATATTTGAATTGAATTGTTGTTATCTGCCTTTGCCGTGATTAGTGCTGGCAGACGTTTAGTAAAAAGACTGCAAAACACTCCCAGGTGTTGGCCTTTTTAACTCTTTCGTTTGCGTCCCTCCGCCTTCTCCAGCATTATTGATCAGACAATTTGATTTTGAAAGAAACAAAACAAAACAAAACAAAAACCTCTGAGTTGTTGCAGGCCTGCTATCCAAGAACATATAAATCTATTATTCTTTTGAAAGAAGAATTCATTTTTACTTTCTCCTTTATTGTTTTGCAAAGACAGAAGCACTCGCAGGCATGAAAGAAAACCTGCGGCGGCATCATAGGGTCTTTTATATAGATCCATATAACTTAACTGTCACCTCTGTCCCACGCAAAAAGGAGCGATTTAATACCACACGCCAGCTTTTCAAGTGTCTGCTGTTAAGATGTGTTTTATTGCAGTGAAAATCCCTCTTTTAATATACCGCTTGATGGAGATGTTACACATGCAGAAGCTGACAGAGGTCAGCGGCCTTTTACTACCAGTACATACTTTTCATTTCCTCCGTAGCACATATCTCAGAGGAAAGTGCAATAAAAATCTGCGAGAATATACCGGGAAATGTTTACTTGGCTATGACTAAATAGCACATCATCAGCGCAGAACATTTCAATCCGAAAACTTCCTTCATCTCTGCAACATGTGGCCGCGGCCGTTTATCATACTGAAGGTTTATCTAAGTGTGGGGGAGAAGCGCCATGTGCTGCAGGGAGAGATTGCCTTTACTTGCACGGCACCGACGGAGCAAAACAATGTACCGCATGATAAAAAATTGCTTCATAACTCTCACATTGTGTGTCTGGCATCATTATGAGGCACAATAGCCTCTGGAGGGCCCCGGCTTTTATTGGCGCGCCTCTTGCAGCAGCAAAGTCTCATCCATTAAACAAATCAGGGGGTTATGTATTAGATTAGCTGTACAGCAGGCACCGGGGAACGCCTAGAAGAACACACAAAAACCTCATCTCATTCCCCCTCATAATCCCCGGGAATAAATTACCTAATTGACAGCATTAGGGTGATACTGTCAGAAGGTGCCTCTTAAAGCGTAATGTATAATGAAAATACACAACGTTGCTAAATTGCATTTTTGGTATTTAAAATGATAAACGGCAGCCATTTGGGGGGCATTAAGAGTGAAGCCTCCGCTCGTAGCATGCTGCCAGATCTCATTTTTCAATATTTCTTAATAAATTTGTGGTGTCAGTGATATTAAAAGCTCATTTCTGCTGAGGAATATTTAATATAGCTTCCCGTGTGATAGGAAGCCAATGTCATGCAGGCAGGGAACTAGTTGGTGGCAGCTTGGATCGCCCACCCCCCCCTGCTGTGTCCCTCCGCTGCTCCCATGACCTATAAGGTGAGAGATGGAGTGCCCCCCACTGGCGAAGGGTCAACACTGCAGTGCAGGTTCAAGAAGTGCCCCTCACACTTCAATGCACTATTCATTCTGCGGCAGCGCTGAAAACAACAGAGGCTTTTTGACTTTCTTCAAAGTGAAAACTGTGTGCATCCAATTTTCTTAAAGTGTTAGTTACACTTAGCTCAGGAAAATGCAAACGCTCTGTTCCTGGATCAGTGAAAGCACTAGGCCAGGCAGAATGTGTGTGTGTCTGTGTGTGTGCGTGTGTGTGTGCAGCATGCCTTCCTATTTGATGCAAACAAAAGCCTTGAATAGAACGATCTCAGGGGAGGGATGACCTGCCTATAGCAAATGAAGGATGTTTATGGTCTTGAGTAGATTATTGCTCAGACATATACTTTGATGTATGAAACTGGAAGGAGGGAAAACTGCCTCCTCCAGTCATAATAAAGCTAGCAACCACTATCTGAAGAGCATAAATATGAAAAAGACACTATAATGATAAAACCTGTGTAACGCTGATAACAGCGGTAAGCATCCTGCTATAGTGCTAACATGTTGCATGTAATCCAGTGTGCTGTATTTCATTAACCACTGTTCAAATTTAAAAGTGAAGTGCAATTGTTTTATGGTTTAGTTTAATTCTAAATATGATAAACTGACTGATTATGATAGAACAGGGGAAGTATTTGTTGCACTTAATTTTCTCAGCTTAAAGCCAAAGTTCTCTTTAGTCTCTAGGTTTGTGTGTGTATGTGTGTGTCACAGGGGTGTGTGTGTGGGGGTGTATGATTTCTGTCCAGATGTGGGGGCATATTGAAACCCCAGGGGGCCTTCACCTCTCTCAAGTGCAGAAGGTTGTAGGTTCAGAAAGTAAAGAATCTTTTGTCCCATTGCCTCTTGTGGGACAGAAGGTTCTGCTCATTATCTTAGTAGTTTTTTTTTTTTTTTGCAAAGTCACTCCTTCCAAACTACTGCAAATAAACCCAATAATTCCACTTTGTAAATGCTCTATTTTACTTTATGTCATGTACAGTGAGCCCCCCGGAGAAACAATGTGGATGATGTGATGGGGAGATATATATATTGCCTTCAACAGCAATGCACTGTAACTGAGGGGAAATGGAAACCTTTGTTTAAGATGGAGCATTAAAAAGTCTCTTGGGTTATAATTTTGCTGTCAAAATGTCTTCTTTTTATTGCCTGACCCTGAGTGCCTATAAAAAGAAGGAATAAATATAGGTTTAATGGAATTTGCTCCGCAAAATGACAATTTAATCCACTATAAACTTGATAATACATAAAGGAAGCTATATAGTTGTGGGAATTACTCGGCTCCCAAAGTACAGAGTTGACTGTTCAGCTCGATATTGAAAGAACAAACACTAATACGTTCCGAAACTATATATAGACTATCAAATCTCCCAGCCCGCATGGGAGAAGCCCAGTTATATTGAACTGTAGTGGACCATCCGCCTATAAATCCCTCTCGCAGAATTGATGTCAGCCGTGTTGAGTGTGACAGGTGCAACGGAGCCGATGCACAAATTCAGTGGGTTTTGGGATCTCGCGCGAGCCAATGGCAGAGCTCGTGGAGTTGCGGCTGGCGGGATTCGGGCTGATTGTCGGCCACCTGCGCCAATCACGGCTCCTGTAGGAGGAGTTCGGGGGGGGCCGGGGGTGTGTCTGAAGAATACGAGTCTACAGCTGCACACTGTATCCAAGTCGGGGAGTAATGGCATGAGAACTGCTTTATACTGTTTAACAACCTCCACGGTCCCCGCTGGAAACTAATACTCGACTATTTTCTGCTTTCACGTCAGTCACAAACTCGGCCCGCACGCACCGAGGCGCGAGGCGGCGGACAGTCGGACAAACTTAGTCAAAGGCGACAGAAAAAAAGTCCCTAAAGTCACAGGGTGAAGAGGATTCACACGCGAAGCGCTTCATCCTTTCCGGCTGCTTCAGAGGAGGATACGCTGCTGGACATGTGAATTTTAAAAGGAGATAATTTGCCGAGAACAACAATGAAACCAACCACTGCCCCGTGTTGCTTCGGCTTTTTCCTGACTTGCGTCTTGTTTGGGTCCAGCTCGTCACAATCAGGTGAGTCAGTCGCAGCCCGTCCGTCCGCGCCCCCCCCGCTGCGCAGCTCCCGTGTGTGCGGTGGAGCGGTTCGGTGCGCACGGAGCGCAGTGGCACAACTCTCCACTGGACACTTTGTTTTCTATGAATCCGATTTTTTACACGTGTAACAATGTGTTTGACAGAAACCAAACCCGCACCTCCTGCTGCTAGCGTCACCATCGGAACCTTCGCGTTGGATAATTGTCTAAAAAAAACCTGCGGTCTTCACGTTCCACCTGACGCACAGCGCGCCGTGAGACCGCCACACAGGTGACGGTCCAAACAGACGCAGGTTGTGGTAGACGTGTTGTTTTAAGACTACTGAATCCGAGCCAGCGCGCTCGCTCTTCTCCCTTCGTGCACAGAGCGACTCTGTTGATTTTGAGAGAAAGGCGCATTAATGTCCGTCACACGTGTCCTTTTAGAATCAGCGTGGACACAGGAGTGACAGCTCCGCTTTACAACAGGCTACTGTGCGCTTGTCTTTCCCTCCCACGATACACGGGGCTGTTTTACGTGACTCCGTATCCAAAAGTTCATTCTCTATCCTCCACCCAATCTCTTCCCCCACGGCAAAAAACAATCCGCAGAATAAATGAAGACGTAAGTGGTAATGAGCTAAAACGCCTGCGAGGTGTTTTGAATATTTTTTACGCATCGGTTTGTAGAACGAGTCTTGGCATTCCAAGGGCACCCATGTCATCAAAAAATACTAAAAGTTGTCAGCCCTGCGAAGACTAGTGGGAGACTGTGTTTGGATGAACAGTGGCGAACGGTCGCCCATATGAGTTCTGTAATCGGGATGAAAGCAAAGCGGATTAGCGTGAAATTAAATTATTCCTCATTTTATAGTGACTCCCCTCGGGAATCATGTGCGCCACAGTTTGACATCCAGCGTCGTAGCGCAGAGGACTTTACACGCTGACGGTGGCAGTACCGGCTGCACAATGCAGCGGCGCTCTTTACGCACGGGGGAGGGAGGCTTGCGCGCACAGAGGGAGACCGGGCGCGCGTGTGTGTGCGTGCGCGTGTGTGTTTGAAAGAGAGACAATGGATGGTTGACAAAAATTCACCGAATAGACAAAAGCAAAACTTACCATCATCATCCATCACCTTCACACAGACGACAGCGGAGTGAATTTAGAACCAAGGACAAGTCTGTAACTCACACACACGTTTCTCTTCGCACTCGCCTTTTCTCCGCGTTCAGCTCGTATACTCAAGTCTGAAATAATTGTGACCACCTACAGAGATCTGGGTGATGGAGGTGAAGCTGGCTGAGATCGACATACATAAAAATGGGTTATAAACTAGGGTTGAAAAACTGCAATAGATGTAAAATAATTCCACTTAATTTAAATTAGATCTAAAGCCTATTGTTTGCCTCGTTGATTTTGCTTTTTGAAAATCCTAAAAGAAGTGGAACCGTTTTGAAATGTTCCCAGTTTCATACAACTTGGTGATAAGGGGGCGAACTGCTACATGAGGACGCCTGCAATGTATTTCTTTAAATTGGATCTGCGGTGTTAACGGGTGAAATGCGCGCATTTTTACGCACAGGCCCACAGCTGTAACCTCTGGCGGCGGAGCAGCGGCCAGTGGAGGCTTTCAGGGGAACAGTGAGCGAATTAATGAAGAACTCTGCTGCGGTTTTGGCGTTTTCACCCTATCTTTTTACGCACAGGGATGTGTCCTGCTGTAAAACAGCATTTAACGTTTTATTCGCGCTTTTATTTTCTGTAATGTATAAATATATATGGATCGCAAAGGAAATATCGGTTTCTTCAAGAAAACAAATTGGATTTGGGACATATTCGTTTTGTATATTCTACTAATCTATTAATCTATTTCTGCAGACTAATGTTTTTAGCGCGTTTTGATGCAAGCTGCACACCGGGAAATTAAAATAAACAAACACAACTTTTTATTCCATCAAAACCAAACGAAACCAACCGCATTATTGTGTCCTTTGGGCCTGTACCCCACGGTTTCTATTTCGAAAACCTTCTCCAGCGACTTCCACATCGACGCTGGTCGAGCTTTCGCAAATATCACTGTGTAAACACGAATTCATTTCTGTCTGTGAGAAGTGAAGCCAGAGAAAGGCGAAGTGATGGAAGATGTCTGCTCTGACACACACACACCCACACACTAACACACGTGTGCGCACCTGCGCGTGAACGTACTCGGATTCGCTGCACTGTTCAAGGTTGTAGGTTTCGTTTGAACAGTGAGGAGCCGGTGGTCTAACACTCAATTTATCGCATTCTAGTTGATTTTAATGCACCAACTTATGAGGGATATGTATCTTTTATTTACGTGAAGGAACACAAAAATTCAGGCATTAGGTGACCAATCAGCAGATAAGATACCCCGCGGTCAGACTGTTGCTTTCAAATATTTATTCTGTTTAGATAAACTTTTCTTGTGGAGATCCTTGCTGAGTCAATACACGTGATTTAGCCTACTGATTTTTCAAAATAAAAGTCTTCTGCTTCTTTCATGTTGTTTTGATGGGGGAGACAAATGCTGTAAATATTGAGAGGGAAGTATGCATCCCCCAAATCTACGCCTGTGCTTCGCATGTAGTAGTGTGTGTGTGTGTGTGAGTGAGAAGTGTAAGGCGTGATAATAGGAAAACAAGCGCATCCACCCGCCTGATAGCTTTTTCATGAGGTTCTTTGAAACAACCTTGCATTTCCCTTGGCACGTCATTAAACTAACACGTAAGGCTCCATAATAAAGTGGGCTAAATATATGTAATATCCTCCCATGCATGTTGATTAAAACTTCCTCTTCTTCAAAATGTCACCTTTTCAGCAACTGTGAAAATCAAAAACCCTCCTCCATGCACTGGTGGGGAAGCTCATTAATTCTTCCTCAGTCCTCCATTAGAACTATGTAATCCTTCACCAGAAATTAAAACACCAAAACCGTTAAGAGGAGTTAAGAGGTTTTCACATGCCATTAGGGTACATGTCCGCATGGAGCCGTGTGCCACACACGTCCTGCTGCACTCTTGCTGTCAATTGACTGCAACTAAATTATATGCCGGAGTTGGATGGAGTTGGAGGAAAAGGCATCCAGCTGCTGATTCTGAACCATATGGCCACATTCCGAAGCTCTACCTGCTTTTATGAATATTCACATATATTTCTGTGCAGGAATCTAGTTGAGTCATCTGTTCTCTGTGTGTGTGTGTGTGTTTTATTACATAGTGAAATGTGTGAAAATGACTTCCTTAAATGATCCTCTTTTACAGCTTCCTGCCTCTTCTTCTTTCTTAAATCGACACAAACTTTCATTTTATTTTGACCATTTCAGACAGTGGAGGAACTTTTCTTCCAGAAATGACGCGTCTATACTTTGTAGTATATCCTCGATGGGATTTTTAGGGTTTAGTGGTGCTCTCTTTGCTCGATTGAAATTGATAGTACAGTTCCAGTTTGCTACTGTTTACAAGGGGTTGAGTGAGGCAAAGGGAGACTCCTAGAAGGAGACATGAGGATTTATTTCTTTTCTTTTTTGCTCTCTTTTGTGCTCACTACACTGACTGACACTTTTTGTACAGTAATTGCTGTCGTGGTACTTTTCGGTTTGAAGCGTAGAGAATGAATAGTGTCACATTTAGAAACCCCACACAGCTCAGCTTCGTCATATCTTTTTCCTGCTGTCGCCTGTTAAAAGAGCTTCGACTCTCCATGGCCATGCTTTTTATTGGAAGAATGGAAGTCTTTGGTTAGGTGGTGACCCACTTCTTCTTTGTTGGAATGAAAGGAAATGTGAACGTATGTGCTATTTGTCTGGAGCTGCAATGATTAATTGGTGATAATCGATGAAAGTCATTTAGGAGATCAGATGGTTTGAATGTGATGTTTTGCTGCTCTTCCTTGTCTTAAGATGGTGATTCTTTTTCAACAAAATGAAGACATCACCCTTGACATATAAATAGTGACGTCCATTGTCATTGTGCCCTGATGTGATAAATTAAATGATTAATCAAGAAATAATTAGTTGCAGCTCTACCTGTGTCTGTGTGGGTGAGAGATGAAGAGTATCTTAAACTTATTGATCCAGACAATCAAAGTGGGATTATTTGATTAATATGATCCATTATATGTAGGTTAACACATCATTGCTGTTACCTTTTCTGTGATGATGGTGAAAATGAAATATTTTCTTTTCTTTTGACTATCAGGAACAAACAATGCAGAGGTATTTGCAGCAGAAAAGAAATTGAGGATTTTATCTCTTTTTTTTGTCCAGAGGATTTCACCCTGAAACCAGATGAGGAATGAGGGGAAAAAAGTCAGTTTGTGTTATCAAGACTGTAGTTTAATTGCGAGAGTAGTCACAACCATTAAGTTTCCTATGAACCTCTTCTTTTGAACCACTGGCATCAATAATGTAGTAATGTCTCTGTATCTCTAATGAACTCCTGTGCTCCTCCAAGGACTGAACGTCTGTGTGCAGTAGCCTCCTCAGTTCGAAGTCTATGACCTTATTGTCATTAATGGTGTTTTTAATCTGCTATGATATTACTGTAATAGTCTTTAATTACTACCTTAGGGATGTATAACTTTTTATGCTTTTATATTTCTGTCCTCTCAAAATGGACGAAATTACTATGTTTGTTGGATAACACACGGATGTTTTTCTTTTTTTTTTTTTCCTCTCTCTCTTTCTTTCTGAAAGCACAACTGGAGTCATTGTTTTCCAGTTTTGACTTGTTGATGGGTTCATAGACTGTCTGCAGCCAGCAGAAACGATTGGCTCACATCCTACGTGACCTTTCGCGAGCACTGCACCCTCATTTATCACCTGCAGTTATAAACTCGCCATACATGTGCACGTGTTTGTTGAGCTCGTCTATTAAATGTCCTCTTTTAGACCGATGCTGTAATTGGATTGGAACACCAACCACATCTGTACACGCTTAATTTAAACCGCTGTCTATAACACTTGTGTTTACGGTTGTTCATAAGCAACAAGATTACTGCAGTTTTGACATTTGGTGAAAATGGATTTTTGTGTTTTTTTTTTTTCCTTGTTAATTCATATTCCCCTGCTCCTGTGTTCTCTCTACTCACTTTCTGAAAATTGAATGATCTGTGTTTGTATGAAAGAATGACGTACACAAAATACTGATAGGCTCTCAATACATGGTGACCTAACCATCATTAACAAGGCACAGCAACGAGCAGCACTTACACCAGCGAGGTGCTGCTTGATATCCTTGGCAATGGCCACATCAGTTTAGACCAATAGTGGACTTTCACTTTCAGTAGTGGTAAAATCAATCTGCTGTGTTTTAATGAGGCAGGCAAATGTGCGTTCAGGGCCACCAGGAAGAGCTTAGCATTAAAAAACAATACTGCTCTCAGGGCCTTTGTGACCATTGAGCCTATTTGAGTGTGCTGTAATGGAGTAGACACAAAAAAAGGAAGGAAAAAAAACTCTCCAAGAAAAGAGGCCGAATGATGCTGTGTCAAGCTCAGTGCAGACAAGTGTCAGTCAAAAACTCCTGCTGAGGCTGCATCACCATTACTGCAAGGTTCAAGGCTGCCATCAGAGTAGATGTGTAGTTATTTCTAAAAAAATGAAACTGAATCTGTCAAAATACATTACTTGTTTTTTTTGTTTTTTTAAAAGTAAACCAAAAGATGACCAAAACCTCCCGTGATCTTTAGTTGTTTTTGATAATGAATTCAAGTTGTACAAATCTTCAATTGACCTTATCTTATTCTCCTATACCCAAAACCTATTATGGATTTTTTAAGGAGACAATGTTCCTCAACAAAAATACATTTCAAATTAATATTGCCCAAAAAAATCAGGCTGTTGTGGTTTCACATGGGACATTTTAGTTTCTTTTGCAAGAAAGTTGACATTTGATATTCTAAACAGAACATGTTTTCTGATTTTGTGCATAATATTCTTCAAAGATTTTTTTTTTTCCTTTTTAAATAGGATTCACATAAAGTGATTGTAAGTTGTGCCAGCGCCTCACCCATTATCATGCTCACTCCAAGAATTACTCCCACATGCTTACACTTGGCCGTCACTCGCTGACGTGCGAGATCCAGACCCTTGAAAGCTCGGCTCCCGTGTTCGCTTAACAATGTAGATGTCGCGAATCTTGAACGCGGCGTGTCGGTTTTGTCAGTTTACGGGACTTCTGATCCCCGTTGTTGCCGCTGCACCGCCCCTCACAATAAGAACGTCTGTCCTCCTCTTCCTCCCGTCGGGCCGCGGGAGGCTGTCAGACACTGACCCTTTTGACAACTGTGTTTTGAGGGTTTCAAAGTGTGGTGACAAAGGGTCTGGGAAACATGCGCGTACACTGTGTGCGTTTGTATGTGTGGTAGCTGTCTGTCAATGTGTGTGTGTGTGTGTGTGTGTGTGTGTGTGTATGGAGGGATAGCGGGTGACTGACAGACTATCCAAGCACCAGAGACTCTAGCTCTGCTCCACTGTCTGCTTGTTCCTCTTCCTCCGCCCACCCTCTGCCTTCATCTGTGGCTTTGTAAGCCTCCATAATGTGGGAGCATTAAAATGACAATGGAAATTATGGCTAATCTTTGTTAAGACACACTCATTACTGCCACGTTTTAGACTGAGAGTCCAACGTGGAGTTGTTCTGCCATTTGTTTTTCTCTCCGTCTGGAGAGACAGCCTGACACAATTGGAGTGATGTGTTTTATTCTCACTTTTTTTTTTCTTTTTTTGTTTTTCTATTCCCGTTCAGAGTTAATAATGGTGGCGAACATATGAAAGGATGATAATAGGCTGACAACTTGGGCATGAAAGACTTGCTCCACCTTCAAACGAGCCTTTCATGCGGTTCTTGCATGTGGGTGTGTGTTAAAGGGCTGATTTCTCTCGACTCTCTCCCTCTCTGTCTCCTTTTCCTCTTTTAGTAATCCGCTTCTAAAATATTCATAGCTAATCTGCATTTACAATGTAATTACAGACTGGCTTTGAGTGATATCGGATATGGCTGACGGAACACAAAATCTTGATTTGGTGTTTTGTGCGCCTGAACAATTATGAAATGGTCTTAGGATATATGTGGGGTTAGATTTTTACTTTTTCATTTTTTTTTTTTTAAATAAAACAAACAAAACATTTAACTCCTGCAGTATGCATGTTTTAAGAGATCACAATAAAAAATCAACACTTTTTCAGTGTGTTAGATATAATCATTTATGCATGGTCATTCATACGATCGTTCCTATGGAAGGAGTTCACTTGTTCTGTGTCTGAGAATCATTATCATGGCTCCAGCAGAATGAATGAATGCCTTTTATGTGTTTTGCCCCCCGACCAGTCAAACCTTGTTCCTCACTTTCGGCCTGTGTTTCATGGTAATGAAGCGGTGTGCCCTGTATGCTATTCTTGCAGGTCGATTTTTCACTTGTGTTAGAGGGGCGAGGGGGGGTGGGGGTTGGTGGCGGTGGCGATGGGGGGCAGTTGGCGTCCTTTTAAATGAGGCACTTGGCGTTTGTGACCTGTAATAAATGAGTTTGCAGTCAGTCATAGCAGCCGTAAGGAGACATCTGGGAGCAGGAGAGAGAGAAGGGGAGAGGGAGATATTCCGACTTTATATGCAAGCGGTTATGCGACGATGAAGCATGGCTGCTGCACCAAACACGCCTCCACTTAAACTAAAAGTGATAATACTAATCCTATTGTAAGATTTTTGCTGGTTATTAAAAAAAGAAAAATAAAATAAGTTGTAAATGAAAGATAAACCATGCAGAACCTTACTCTAATACCGCTAGATCAACATTTTTATATAATAGTATTTTAGTACAATAGGTGAAAAATGCTCTGCTTTGCACACATTTGGTCAATATGATTATAAAGCACTAAGGGTCAAGTCAGTTACTTTAAAACACAGATTATTTATATATTTCAAATTAGACAGTGACAGTTATATTCATTTTATCCTAAAACAAACATGGAGAGCGAAAAAAAAAGCCTCCAATGAATAATAGTAAAATAAAACACTGAGTGAAGAAATTACTGTAAAGCTTTAACTCGGGTAATCATGATCAAACATTTACTCTTCATCTATCAACTTCAATCTTGAGGGCTACATTACTCAAAGTATTTGTCAAATTGTGTGGAGAACTGACATACTGTATAATGTACGGCTGTACAAACTGAATTATAATAATAAATATAAACTGAGTCTTACTGCCTTGTAGCTTATTGCACTGTAAACATCTTTGCAGCTGTGTCTTATGCTTTGTGATGTGCTGCTGCGTTTCACTCCAGTTGTCGGAGCAGTTTTCTCTCAGTGGGAGGATGTCGAGTCCATTGAGCCTTTCCTGACTCATCACAGAGTTCATATAGTTTTTAATGAGTTAAATTTTGCTGAATGGGTGATCACCTCCAGCCACTGTCACCAGTAATGTGAAGAAGAGCTGAGCTGCAATCTGTGTATTTATATTTATGGGAGTAGTTCAAATAGTCTCAGATCCTTCTAAAAAAATCTATTCTTTAATTTTTTTTTCTTTTTTTTTGGATGCGGTGCACTTGACACAGTGAACTGTCAGATCCTTTGAGAATTTTCTTATCAATTTTATGACAAGCTCCCTTAAATCCTATGTCTGAAGGAAAACTCCACTTTACTTAGGTTGCTTTTCTAATTCATTGTTTTTTTTTTTTTCTTTTTCTTTTTTTTATTCCCAGCATCGGTCTAGTTTGGCCTCGGTCTATTTTTTGGGGCACCTACACTCAAACCTCTGGCTGCAGCCATGACATCGGGCATATTGTTGTCTCAGGAGTCGCATGTAGCTTCCATTTCATCCTATAGCGCCTTCATGTATAAAACATCTACATTAATGGGAAAAAAAGCCATGGACCAAAGGATGATTTGTCATTGATGCACAGCAGCACTTTGACCCAGAATGTGAGAAGCGAAACAGCTGAAAATATGTTTTCAGTCTTTTTTTTTTTTTTTTTCCTGATCGGCTCTCGCCGGTCCGGCTGCAGGTGGAGAGACCGTCAAGGGCATCAAGCAAGCTGTGCAAAATGTGTCGCAACCTGATGCTCCGCCTCTCTGCGCACGCTCCAACATGTATCTGACAGACGGTGTAGACACTGAGTGTTGCACTGAATACTGTGCATAAGCGACTTATTAAAAAGCATAAAAAACACACATAGACAACATTTCACAGCATGGGACTGTGCTGTATGAACAACAACCAGTCTGTTCAGTGTGTGAGAAAGTTGCTTTGTTGTGAATTTGCTCCTGCACCATTTTTTTGCTTCTGTCTTCTTGACGGTTTGAGAAGCCGCTCGCGTTTCCCCACCCTTCATCTTGTTAGTAAATATCTTATTCTGTTCCTCGTAGGATATTCCACCATAACATAGAGTAAAGATTCCTTCCTCCTCTCCTTGAGAATTCTAATATATATCTTTTTTTTTTTTTTTTTTTTGAGGAAATGACCGTTGTTTGACTCGCCCAATTTGGTGGAGTCACCTCTAAAAGCATTGTTTCTTCAGGCCAAACAAAGCAACGCCATCTCTAATGAAGCACTGTTTTTGTCTGTTTCTAAGTGTGTGAGTTCCTGCTGCTGCTGGTTTATTCCAGATGCCTTTTAAAACATGGAATTCTGAAGATTTTTTTTCCATTAGCAGACCTGATGTGCGGGGGTCCTCTCCTGCTCTGGAAACGGCCTGTACGCTTCATCTCTGAAACTTTCATTCCTCCCTTGAATTAAGACCTGCTGCATGACTTTCAAACTCCAATGGAATGTGAGATGGCGTCTTTTTTTTATTTTACTGTAACTGTAAGCCAGCCAGTCTCATTCACGTTTTTCTCGCCCATATATAGATTGAGAGGGCAGCAGATAATTTGGAAAAGCCTTATTGTCGATGTCTTTGGGGCCATTATAGCCTCAGCAGAGGAGACTCTTCTTCCCAAGCTGATCCGCAGAGTGATTTCCTCCCTGTCAGCATCCCTAATATTTTCTGGCCACAGTCCAGGGTCAGTGGAGGAGCCTTCTTGTTTATTTTACTGTGCTGCCTCATCCTGTGCATCTATCTCAGACTCAGAATTTAAGTGCAGAAGGAGCTGGGGAAGTGGACTTGCTCTGCTTGGGGATACTCGTCTCTCTCTCTGTGGACGTGCTCTGCGTTAGGATCAGTTTCTGTTAGTGATATCAGAGGATTCAGACTTTTTTTTCCTTATTGAGTTTAGGCTCAACAATTCATTAATTTTGAACGCTAGAAAAACTGTGTATAAAATATAAGGATATCATCAGAAAAAGACCTTGGTAGGACTTAGTCACCTATAAGAATGTTACTCAAGTAGAAAACTTAAAGTATCCATATTTACTGTATACAAGTATCAAAAGTAAATGTCAGTCAGTCATTTTCTATACCTGCTTATTCCTCATTAGGGTCGCAGGGGTCTGCTGGAGCCTATCCCAGCGTGTTACGGCGAGAGGCAGGGATACACCCCAGATGGTCGCCAGCCAATCGTGGGGCACACACACCATTCACTCACACACTCACACCTATGGGCAATTTAGAGTTGCCAATTAACCTGAGCATGTTTTTGGACTGTGGGAGGAAGCCGGAGTACCCGGTGAAAACCCACGCAGACACGGGGAGAACATGCAAACTCCACACAGAAAGGTCCCAGACCCAGGACCAAGGAGGTCTTGAACCTGCGACCTTCTTGCTGTGAGGCAACAGC
The DNA here is from genome assembly GCA_030544235.1 of Lepturacanthus savala. NCBI lineage: Eukaryota > Metazoa > Chordata > Actinopteri > Scombriformes > Trichiuridae > Lepturacanthus > Lepturacanthus savala. The sequence goes on from CM060470.1 coordinate 22,066,826, forward strand.
GCTAACCCCTGCGCCACCATGTCGCCCCAAAAGTAAATGTCTGATTTTAAATTTACAAAGTATTGAAAGCAAGGATTATGCAGTTTATAGGCAGTGTTTGTGTATCACTGGAGCCTCCGAGTTTCCACATCACATTAGTGTAAATATCTAAAAAATAAAATATTGTAAATATTGGACCAGTATTGGCGTTCAAGCTGTGATGTCACAAGTCATGCTGCACAATCATCCCACTGCATGCTGAAACTCAAACTCTCCATCGTAGCAGAATCAGCATGTACACTGCTTCAAAAATGGAGTCTGCGTTACACACAAGTTCACAACTTTAGAATTTTGACCAAATTTTTATTTCTTATACTGCTTTTACTAATTGACGAAGCTGCATTTCTTTTTATTCAGGGAATGTAGTGGAGTAAAAAATGAAAGTTGAAACACAAAAACAAATATAGAGGCTCCTAAAAATACTATTGTCCTAAAAGTACTGTATTATTTGTATTTATGTTATCCCACTGACTTTTCTCTTTTTGAGACCCTGTGTTTTACCAGCTACTGTTTTCACAGTCACAGCAGGGTGGTGCTGGCATCTTATGACAGGTTGAAGCATGCTTTAATAAGTGTAAAGTGTCTTCCCTATCACCAATATCCCAAGTTCAACAGCTCCAATCATTTCCAGTCATGTCTCCAAACAAATTGGTATCGGGTCCTTTTACATCTGTAGTTTCAGTAAATTCCTTGTGCATTCGAAACATTTGCAGTGATCGCAAAGTTTGAACCCCTATGTCATTTGTGACAGGTTTTGTAAATATCTCCCACAGTCAGACATTAGAGATGATCAACAGCTCACACTATGATCATTTACACATTCTTATCATCCATCAATAACTCCACAACTGATGCTTCTTTTGCTCCATTATCTGTTATTTGCTCAGTAGACCTGGTAGACTTTTTACCAGGGTTAATGTCACAGCAGATAGTCATGAACTGTACATTTTGATAAACTTTTATCCAACATGTGCAAATGAAAGCCAGAGCAGTCGTCCATTGGTCAGAGGATCAGTGGTTTGATTCTGGGCTCCTCCTGTCTGCTTAGTTGATTTGTCCTTGGTGTGTGAATGTGTGATCCGCCAGCTCCCAGCAATATCATCATACTGGGTGTGAATGGGCGAGAGAACGCTCTCAGCGTAAAGCACTTTGAGTGGCTGAAAAGACGAGAAAAGTGCTCTACAAAAAAATTTAGACTTTCCTTCCTATTGAAAGAAAATGCTCAGTGCTCCTTCCAGCCCTCTACTACAGTGGCTTTTGCTGGTGTAAAGCAGCAGTCACCTTGCAGCGGAGCAGAAATAGTGCAGCTCTCTTTTCCTGGATGTGAAGGTACATAAAGCACAGGATGAGGGGAGCAGGAAAGGCAATTGACCTTGGCTGCTTTTGGGGGCTGCTATATAGCCATCCGGATGGATGCTATGGTTCTGCAGCTTGGCAGAGAGAGAGCGGAAAGAAAGGGACAATGCTGAGTATGACAGTTATTATTCAGTGTGCCTGGAAAAGCTTTTTTTAGATTTATGCATAACTATTATATATGAACCATGGTACAAAACGTACTTCCGAGAACCATCCTCTGTTTGGTAACATCTTTACCAAAACTGTCAGTAATGGACCTAACATATTCTAGCAATAATGATGGTTATAGATGTGCTGATATTTAAGTAAATTAAGGGTGATTTCACACAAACAGCAGTTGGTGCACACTTTGTTTTGGTTTGTTTTCGTTGGTGTAAAAGCATCAGTCACACACGGGTGTGCACTAAATCAAGTGGACCGAGACCTCCAAAAAGTGGTGGCCTAGGTCCAATTGACTCCTTGCCAAATGACAAACTTTTGGTGCGGTCCCTCTGAAAATGTGAACCAAATGAGGGGATGCTAATTATTTCATAGCTACCTTGTTAGTTTTTGAAACAATCTGCATCCCATATGACCTTATTTGTGAAAATGGTCTCCTCTGCCCAAAATGACGCATTATGAGTCTCGACAACATTCTCCAGACGCAGCTGGGACTCATTTTGGGATTGATATTTTGCCAAAAATGGCCAATAGTAGTAGTAACAATGTGCAAACTTGTGGTAATGTGTCTAAATTGGCACTAATTTATACAGGAAGAAGAACATGAAACGTGGATCGGACCAATTTTTGTTAATTTGTACATGTGAAAGTGGACAATGCTGGAGTATATATATGCTAATTAGTACCAATCTTATTGCCTGGTGTGGATCAAATAATCAAACTAGTGGTGTGGAAGCAGCAGTTTTTTAACAGTTCATACCAATGTGTGTGTTTTTGTGATGGGGAGTGTGTATATCAAATTTGAGAGGTGTAAGTAGGAGTAGGAGTAAGGAGGACTAAGTACAATCCAGGTCCAAAGTCAACCCTTCCATTTGGCCCTGCTGTGCTAGACTGTTTACCTGAGACAGGGGTGCTTTATCTCAGCCCGTCACTAGTGCATGTGTAAACACACAGGGGGGCCGCGCTGCGTATCGTGCTGGTTTCAGCCTCCTGCTGCTATTCCAAAACCCCTCTCCCACAGAGAGACATTATCCCCCCGATGGCAAGGTGAATGGGTGCTGATGTAAGATTATTTGCAGTCAGAGTGTGAGGAGGAGTAAAAAAAAAAAAAGAAAAAATGGGGAAGTGGGGGTTTGAAGGAGAGAGATTCTCCTACTTTTGACCTGGAGCAGGGCGGCCGGGGCAGCTGGCGCATGGGAGGAGAGGTGTCTTTTAACGGGGAGGAGACACGGGTGAGCGTCTCAGGGGGGTCTTGGTTAAAGTGGTCGCTATCACAGGAGGTGGACGGACAATTAATCAGTGGCAGCCCAGAGGGGGAACTGCGGCTTTGACAGGGACACTTCATTCTGCACAGGACAAACACACACATGCACACACTCGTGCCTGACAGGTTCACCCGCAGCTTCTTCTCACCACTCTCATTTAGCCCCTTTTCTCATGGCTTGTCTTGTTTCCTCACTTGTCCTTCTTTCTCCTCATCTCTCTATTTCTCCTCTCCTTTTCATGTCAACTTCCTCTTTGACTTTTCTTTTTTTTGCGGTAGCTTCATGCTCCTTTTTCTTTTTTTTTCACCTCTTTTTTTTCCCCTTCTCTCCTCAAACATGTGATCCTCTTGATTAGAATAAGTCGAGTTCACCCCCGACCACCCCTCCTCTCTTTTCCCCGTGCTCATCCCCCGGTTCCTGCTTTTCCACCCACTCCCTCTCCCCATGGCTGGCACAGAGTGATTGATGGATTCAGGTTTGACATGGCCCGGTTCACCCGAGGGCGTTAGCAAGGACACTGGCGAGATTCAGCCAGATGCTCGGGAGAGGCAGAAACAGGAAAGACAAAGACAAGGGAAGGGATGAGGGTGAACTAGACACTGTTGTTGCCCACCATTGCTTTGCCAGGGTTGCTGGGGTGAGTAAGCTTTTTCTCAAACAGTGCACCTGTTTGCAGTTTTCCATTGCATCACCCCGTGGCTCCTCTATGGCTTTTAATGATGCGACTGTAGCTGAATATGTGCATAAAGGCAGCGACTTTCAATAATGAACCTTATTGCTCGTTATCGCCAGATATTGGTGCATTTTTGTATTTATTTAGGGGGTTTTAAACACGTTTTTGCAGATTGTAACATGTTCACAGAGCAAACCTCACAAGAGGGATTATGATATGTAAATTTAAAGCAAAATATTCATGATAATAGCAGCATGTGCACTATGTGGCACACAAACAAGAGTCTCATTCCAAATATTAAAAAAAACAAAAAAAAAAAAACTGATAAATGAGTATACTATTCATTTCTTGGAACTGAAACACGAGTGCTGTGCCAGTATACCAATCTGTTGACAATCCACAAACGAGCTGACAAAAGCTGTTGTTGTTGTTGTTGAGTGCGCGGATAATAAAGACATAAATAATATTATAGTAAATGCAGCAGGTCCAGTGTTTATTTGTCCCCGGGTTTTTTAGTGGAGGCTGTGTGCTGCGTTTCCCCTCCAGGGGGATCCCGGTCCTCCCAGTAAGCAAACACCCACTTGACAAAGAGCCAGGCGAAAGGGAACAAGGCCGCAGTGTCTCCCCGCGCCAAGTGCTTTGTCCTGGAGGAGGCTCCTACCGCGGCTCCCGGCGCCCCGGCCCCACGTGACGTGCCTGAAGATGAGGGGAGCGCTTGTCTCATGAACATTGTCCAACACAGGGATGGACCCCTCATCATTCAGCAAGTCGGACCTGGGCAAATTACATCTGAATATGGCTTCAAATGTTTACCCTTCTTGGGATGCGCCAGATTATAATGGAAAAAAAACAAACAACTGCTAAACTGATACCCCCTTGTTCTTGCTTATTTAATGCTAGTGAACATTAAAGCTGTAAGCTACGACTATAATCGTAGCAATCATATGTCATCCTCATAACGTCACACTACTGATACAATATCAGGCGCCTGTCTTTCTAACTACTTGCTGCAGACATGCTGCGACAACAGACTAATGCACAGAAAATGATGTTTAATGCAGGAAAATCAATAAATCAGGCTGCATTGATCTGATTTTTTTTTTTTTTTTTTACAGTAGTTCAGTGGTTTTTACAGTACCTGCTGTTCACAGTTGCTTTGTGCATTTATGGAAAGTTTCTTCAGTTGATTAAATCCCTGCAGCATCTGGAGGCAGCAGGTCTGATGTGTTGATAAATCCGCAGCCTCTGCTCTATTATTAGGGTCCTATCCACCAGAAGAGTCAATTAAGTGTTGAGCTCTGATTAAAATAATTTGGGGCGGAACTAGACAAACGGCAGGTTAGTTTTTTTTTTTTTTTTCTACACATACAAGATTGGATGGGTATAACTTCATATTTTTTTTTTAATGGAAGAGCATTTGGGTTAACACTGCTTAGCCCCTTTTCCAGCTTTCTTTTTTAACAAAAGCAGAGTCTCAGGTTTTATCCTTGTGATGCAAATACTGTTGTATAACATAAATTATCAAACTGAGCATGTACAAAGTGAGAAGAGGCGCTTTTAAATGTGAGTCTGCCTACCACACATTTGATAATATAAGTTTTGATTGTTGAGTCATTTTAAAAGTTCCCCATATTGTTCATTGATAAACAGTGTAAAAACTATGACAGCTAATTTAAAAAAAAAAAAAAAAAAAAAAAAAAAAAAGTTTGGTTGTGACAATGTCCACGCTAGTGTTTTCATGTTCTGTTTTTCCCTTAAAGATCTGTCTGGTGAAGAGAAATAGCCAAACCTTGTTTTTATCATCTTCTTACGAGTTCTACATTGTTGACATCTGGCACATGAACAGTCTGTTGACTGCTGAGTCTCAGCTGGATAACTTAATTAGCAATTAATTCAAGAAATAAATTATTAAAAAAACCTTTGAAGCCATTTTATACAATTGTATCTCTCGAACGCTTAGTTCTTTTCATCTCATATGGTAAACTGTCACATCCCATCGCAAAATGAGATGAACGGTCATCTAATAACATTTGAAGGAATTTTAAAAAGAAAACCTGAACTGCTGTAAAAGTACAAAGAAGTTTTAGAATGCACATAATTAGACGCTTGGCTATTCCGATGTCTCTAGTGTCACAGACGGTTGCTGAGTTCTGAGGACTTTGAAGTGTATAGAAGCTGCAGATTAATTAACATATGTGTCCTGCTGCTCAATGTTTTGCTGGTTTAACTACATTAATCTTTACATTTTTATGCTGATTTAAATACATCTATGGGCTACTGAGTATCTGGCTATGTATTCATACTTTAACCATTATTATTCGTTCTGTGCATTTGTAGAGAGAAATTAGTTTGCTTTTGTTGTTGAATGACTGAATTGCCATTGAACTGGCATGTTCACATCTTCCCAATGCCAGCAATTCTCCTTGCACTGGTTCATATATTCTTCTAATCACACCAGTGCACCCTCAATGCTGCACTTGGCACCAACACAAGCAAAACAAAATTCAGGAAACATTTGGAGTATGCGTTAGAACGTTGGTTGTTACAATCAGTAACTGGAGTCTCTGTTGCTACCAAAGTAACCTGTTGGCTGTCGCATCCAAGTAACAATCAGTAAGCCAAGCACAGATGCCGGTCATGTAATTAGAATGAAAAAGTTTGTCAGTAATTCCATTCAAAAAAAGTGGAACTTGTATATTGTCTTCATTCTATAAACACAGGCGGATAGGTTTCAAAACTTTATTTTTATGATTATAACGGACAACAAACAAAAATCCTAAATTCAGAACTAAAAAAAATGAATATTAAGAAAAAATATTTTTAATTATGAATATGAAAAGTATGTACAGCACTCAATACTTATTTGGGGCTCCTCTTGCATGAATTACTGCAGCAATGCAACACAGTGTGGAATCTATCAGTCTTTGGGACTGCTCAGGTGTTACAAGAGCCCCACATTTTTGAATGGGTTGTGTTTCACAATCCTCTCCATGGATTGCTTGAACCCTTTTTCCTACCACATCTTTTTCTTCTCTTCCCCTCTCTATTAATGTGCTTGGACACAGAGCTCTGTGAACAGCCAGCTTCTTTAGCAATGACCTTTTATGTCATGTCCTTGTGCAAGACATCAATGGTCGCCTTTTGGATGTCAGGTCAGCAGTCTTGCCCATGATTGTGTAGCCTACAGAACAATACTGAGAGACCATTTAAAGGCCTTGGCAGGTATTTTGAGTTAATTACCTGATTCGAGTGTGGCATCAGGTGTCTTCAATATTGAACCTTTCGATAATATTCAAATTTTCTGAGATACCCAATTTAGCGTTTTTCATTTGTTGTCAGTTATAATCATCAATATTAAAAGAAACACTTGAAATATGTCAGTCTGTGTGAAATGAGTTTCCCTTTTGGAATGGAATTGCTGAAATAATTCTATGATTTTCATGATACTCCAATTATATGACCGGCATCTGTAATTCACAGAAAGCTTCTGCATAATATTTCCATAGTCCATTTTTGGAAGCTTAATTTCTCAGTGCTTCTTGTGAGTAAATAATATAGATACTGTTTTATTACAGACACATTTGAGAGAGTAATTGTCTTTAATTTAATTTATATTTTTTATTATTTGTTATTTATATATTTGTTATTTATTATTTGGCATTTATTTGTCATAGAAAAAGCATAACTGATGTGATAATGGCTCATACTGTAAGATATATAAACTGTTTTCTCTACAGTCGGGTAAAAACAAATCTTTAATAATATAATTTTATAATTGGAAGTAAATAAATGCTGTACAGGTATTCATAATAGCTTTTTATTATATATATATATATATATATATATATATATAGCGTACAATGCAAATAAAAAGCAGGTAAAAAAAATATAAAATAAAGAGCTGATTCATGTGTCACCACTAAAGCATTTTGAAACATTTAAGCTTCTTATAGGCTCAATGTGAGAGCTGTGAAAATCATAAATTGTTTATAGGTTCACAATAAAGTATTAACCTTAATAAGACATTGTTCTCACTTAAAATCCAGTCAATCACAATTAACTCTTAATACATGCACAATAAAGCATATTTTAAAATAATTTAAGCAACAAAAAATACTTAAGGTATAATAATGACCTAATGGGTAAGTTAGATAAACAATTTATTTACAAGCATCTTATATGAACTCATAAGGGCCTTATTATATATTAACTAATGCCTAATACAGAACTTGTCATATTTCATAAATGTCAATCACCTGTCTAAGACCTGTGTTTGTCTATCTGAGCAGAAAACAACAACAACCATCTTCTGCTCTGCCTATATCACACTTCAGACTTTTGCTCCCTGTCTGACTTGGCAGCAACATGGAGTCAATAGGATGAATAAAACATACCTGAATCAGAACCCTCCACCCTGGGAAATGTCAAGCTGTCAGTAAAGCTTAATGGGAAAACATAGATCCGATCCCAGAGGTCAGAGAGTTTATCATGGCGCATCTATAGAAACGCAGCTCGCCCATTCGGTTGCTTTGTAGCGACGACAACTACTCTGGCTTACGTGGATCCCGGTCAGTGCACACATGTTTTCACCAACCATATCCATGCTTTTAATGAATGATTTATGAATAATTTAAGTTATTCTTAGTGCATGTTCAGATATATTGCAGCTGCTGTCGGTGAAAACATAAAAAGCATATGGTGTGTGCATTTCATTAAGCTGGACTGGACCTGTCAGTGGGACAAAAAAAACTACCATTTAACATGCATTATTACACATTTTACACCACACTTGGTTCTGCCTGTGGTGGTGGTAGCTAACCCTACAGCTAATTATCGTTAAATTAGGGATGAGGTCTAGGTTTAATTGGGCCTAGCCACGAGGAGGGTTGGAGCTCAGCGCTAACTCCAGCAAGTTCAGCTGCCAAACCTCATCAGCCTAATGGAGACTCAAACACTGAAGGCCTTTGGGGGCCCGACAGGCGAGCTCGACTCTGCCTCATGCCAATGAAAAAACGCACACGCACACACACACACACACACACACACACACCCACACACTACTATCCAAACATGGCCAAGATAATAAAGACATGATGAAGTTAGTGAGGCAGGTTGTGCATACGTGTGTAGCAGAGAAGTTCTACTTCCTAATCACATCATTTAAGACATTATTAAGGTTTAATGATTAACTGTCTCAACTAGTCTTGTGTGTTTATCTCCGATGCATATTTCAGACACACATGATGAATGACACGCTACGTTCTACCAGTGCAACCTGTTTTAGACGCCTGTAAGCTCTGTATATACATAGCATTCTCTTGTAAATCTTATTTGAGTCAGTTGGCCTAAAGCACGACTTTACGACTACTCTGCAGGTTCTTTGTAGCTATGTGATGTAAGGTCAGCTCACCGGCCCAGGCCCAGAACACAGATCTCACTCTTCCATACCAGTGCTTGTTTCTTACCTCTATTCCCCTGCCAGCTTGTTCTGCTGTGGAATTCACAACTCCTCTCTTAACACTAAAAAACGCAAAAATGTGGAGAATATGTTGCCTTTTATAGCTAATGAGATAGTGTTTTCCTTGGGAATCATATGCACATATATACATACTGTATATGCACATACAGTGTGTGTACACCACTACAAATATACACATGTATGGTACACACGTGTCATGTGTGGTTTGGCATCACACCCCATTTGGCGGAGGAGGAGAAATTCCATAAGAGGTGTTATCATTTCTCCTCCTCTTCCTACCCACCATCTGCCCCAGCATTTCCCTAACTGGCTTAATTGTAACAAGCAACCTGACAAAGCGCTCGTTAGGCCCGTCCGGGCGTGAGGGAGGGAGGCAGGAACGGGAACGTTCAGAGGTTAGGGAGGAGGGTAAAGGAGGATTCGGAATGAGTTACACTATTACCATAGCGGATTGTAAATAATACAGTGTAAAACACACATTGTTGCAGAAGGAGAGAGGTTTCCAAAAACACAAGATGTCCTCACTAGATGTTATGGTGTGAACATTTCACATCAGTCATATTACTCTGGCCAAAATGATTTTGCATATTGATGCTATTGCGGCATTGTTAAATTTTGTTGGAAAATGACACTCCCTAATATATCAATACTACGATCAATACTTTTCTATTATTTGTCACACGGGTCATAAGTCCATATTTAATGTATTTATTGATTCATATACATCATCCAAACTACTGTATTTATTAAAGTTTCTTGCCAAAAGCTAAATTTCTGAGATCAAAGTTACATTGAACATATCATGACTTCTTATTTACCTATGCCTGATTCTCATATTACTGATTGTACTATTTAACATTGGATTACTAATAATGGAACTTGTGACTAGGGTTTGGTGTGATTGTGATGGCTCTGATGATAGATGTTGCTGCTTTAGTGATTTGATTTAAATTAGTTGACTCTCAACTCGAGATGTGGTATTAATGGACCCACTGGACTCGATAGCAGTATTGATAAGCTTTAAACTATGACATTTTTCCACATCCTGAAGTACTAGCATCATGCATTAAGATAATAGTTGACTAACCTTGCATTTGGTATATTGTTGTGGGTAGTGCTGCATGCTCCCAGTAGAACAGTCTTCCTGCTGTGTTTTTGGTCTCATCTTAGGAGGTTTACGGAAGAGGGAGTGAAAGACTAATTCAAAACCAAACTACAGTTTCAGTGTCACTGGCTACATCTGTTGGAGATTGTTGCTGCTGACTATGCTTGATGAAAGACAGTCTGACCATATTCACTGCGATGGTGATCAACTGTGGTGATCATGATCGTAACTATCCGTAGGGGAATTTTATTGTGATTAGCATTAAAACTGGAAACCGTTACATCCGTTATCATGACAGCTGGTCTGAAGCTTCAGGCGTCCAGACTAGTCAAACAAAAGCAATATCTTTAATAGTGACTGCTGAATTCCCTTGTTTTGTTTCCATCCTTATTTCAGCTGAACCTAAAAACACATACTTTTAAATCCATTTTGCTCAAAAACTACATTGTAACAAGTGCCCTGTAAATTAACATTAACTTAGACAGACTTTGTCATTCAGGTATACAAGGTATACAAGTGAATACTGAACAAAATTCCATTACATTTGACTCAGCACAGTAGTACATTTTAAAATGTGACAGAATACATGAATAAATATATAATATACTGTATAAATGTAAAAATGCTGTACAAATGTAATGATTATCCCAATGGAGCACCTGGAAAAATACATAATCTGTTATTAGAGGTTGGATAGAAGATAGTCATATAATAGCATTTTTAAATAACCTATTTTTCAGGATCAGTAACGAAAAAACACAGGCACTAATATGTTACGGGTCAGAGGTCACAGCCTAATATGTTGTATCTGATGGATATTAGACAAGATTATGTTCTACTATTATGGTGGGGAGAAAAAAAACAACAATCAAGCAGCCTCCAGGAAATGAAAAGAGGGGGGAAAAGGCTAAAATATCGTCTATGGCCTGTAAATTCACCTTTCAGTCACTGTGGTAAAATATTATTACAACAGTGAACTAACATCACTGGGCAGATAAAGGGTAATTTTTCTACGGTAAATGCAGGATTCAAATGGATGATGACTGGAAAATGACATCCAAAGATGGTTGCTGACGCATGTGTCCTTTTAGAAATACAGTAACATTCTGTATTTGCATAGCCTCTACCGTTAACTCTAATTACTACTAATTAATTACTCCCAGAATGCAGTGGTAAAAAAAGTAGTAAAACAAATGGTAAACTGCCCATAATTATTACCCAGAATGCATTATTTTTCTACAGTATACTACTGTGTTACTGGCAAAGAGCATGCTATTGTTGAAATTTGGACGTTTTCTCACAGCAATTTGTTAGTGTAATTGTTTTTTTTTGTTCTTTTTTTGTCTCCCATCCCCTATGCTTTAATTTCAGAGGGATCTCTTAATGGTTAGTATTTAAGTAGGCAATGACTGTTTTCATATGGACATGTGACTATTGTTGGACCGGTCCTTTTTTAAAAATGTAAAAAAAAAAGATAAGAGCAGATGATTAACTAAGATCTTGAACCAAAACTTCCTTTGGGCCATTCATTTTTTAAAGTAATGAGCTGCAGGGAGAAATTCCGAGTCAGTCGGTAGCATAAACTCAACGCACTCAAGCATTTTCCGATAATTTTCATTATCCTCCGTGCTGGAAACTGCAGTATGGAAATGTCTGGCCTTGAGCACAGAGCGTGAAGAGCCAACTGTGCCAGCAAGTCAAGATTCTCATAATTGCATGACAACCAAAGCCTTAGATCCCATCACAATAATGTGGCAGCTTTTTTGAAAAGACACCTTTAAGTGGCTGACAGTTCTGTCACTTCAGAAAAAGAAAGTTTTTCTTTTTTTTTTTTTTTTTTTTTTTTTTTTTTCTTATGGGTTTTATACAACTCAGCCATATAACTGTGGCCAAATGTTTGCTTCCTTCTTGGCAAGCGTACGACGCAAAGTTATGTAATACAGAAATGAGTATCCAAAAGAAACACTGGAGACCTGTAATTTGATTCTGATCCTCAAATTCCCCAATTGCTTCCCTGTCAACAACAACACCACCTTCACGGATCCGGAATCCGACAAACACAAGCAGTTTCCAAAATTCAAAACCACTGAATTACAAACGATTCCATGTTAAGTTAACCGTTACACGTTATTTTAAAAGTCCCTTAAAGCTGTCGTAGCTGAAGATGTTTGCTTTCTCCGGACTTCCCTCGCCCACCTGTTTACCTGGCCTTTCGTGTTTTCCGACCCGGACAGGGAGCAAACGGATAAATAAAGACCAGGCAAAAATTGGCAGTGGGTGTGTTTGTTCTGTGGGGCATGGCGGCCCCTCTCCGCACTGACAGCCAGTCTGTCTCTGAGGATTGAGTGACGAAGAGGGGGAAGCGAAGCTGGCAGGACGCTAATGGCTGTGATGCTAATGAGCTCCGAGCCAATAAACAAGGGCTCCCTTCACCTCTGATCTCCTCTTGTTTGTTTAACACCCCTGCAGGTAAGATGAGGTGAATTCATCTGCATTGCCAAGAAAAAAAAAAAAAAAAAACAGGCTGTAAATAGCGATGAATAAAATCTTATTCAAATCCTTGTTTCCTATTCCTGACTGAGGCATTACATTACTTCACTATATGTTGAATCCAGCAATTATATAGGGTTTGTACATACTAAATATGTTGAGTTTAATAGTTTCAGTGATGTTACTCCAATTTAGAGGTAAAAAAAAAATGTGGTGCACTTGAGTTTATTTGAGCAATTCGGTTCCTTTTGAGTATAACAATCAAGAACATTTACAAGAAAATTGCACGAGTTCCCTTTCTGAGGACATTTGGTACACTTCTCTCCTGGGGAAATAACAGAAAATTGACTCAAAAATAAGCACTTTACCCTCAACCCATTTTGCTTCATAGAAGCTTTTCTGTGCTTTTTCACCCTCCTTTTTCTTTTACAACCTGTGATGTCTCACACTTTTTGTCCCTCTTTGGTACCCTGGAGAAATGTCACTTTGGGCCGGCGTCGTCCGTCAAACTGGCATCACTGACAGAGCGCTCGGCTAAAAGGCCATGCTCCGATTGGCATGGGATCCCCTGGCTGTGCTGTGTCAGGCTGCTGCCTCCTCTCCTCTCCATATTATTAGCATTTTCAAATCTGGAAGGAGATAGACTCCCTCCCACATGAGGCCTGAGTCTTGCTTCAGTCTCTTAGAGAGGAGTTGATTTTTTTTTTTCCTTTTTTATTTTTGTGATTATTGAGGGAGATCAAATAAATTAGGCTTGAACCCCTTCCTGCACCTTTTTGGGGTTCGGACACCATAAAATGCAACCGCTGGAAATTAAGCAGTCAGTCAGAGATGTTTGTTCGCCGTAGTATAAGTAACAATCGATGTGTTGATAAAGTGCAGCCAGAATTCTCTTGGTGGGCTGACAGCAATATTAATTGCTCATTTTGCTTTATCTGGTGCCTTTAGCTAATCACAATTCAATTTGATAGGAATGAGAAGTGACCACAGGCTGTTTATGTAGGTGGAGGGAAGCATTAAAATCAATTTCTTTTTTTAAGTCAGTGATTAATATTGATTACCCACAGAAACCAATAAAACAAAGTACCTTTGTGTCTCTGAATGCAGGTTAGGGACACTTGTTTTCTTTAGGTTTTACTCCCTTTCATTAAGTGTAGACCACTTAATTTGTCCTGGTACTAAATGTCTTTAAAATGTCATTGTGGTTTCCTCAATTTAGTCTTCATCTAAATGAAGTGTGTCACAATTTCAATACTGCTGGATATTGTTTTATAATGCACAACATTGGCTCAAAGATCGTTTGGAACAATATCAGGCTGCACTTTTGTTGAATGTATTGTAATTGAGCTTCAGGCATGTGGGATGTTTCAGTGGCAGATTCCCCAAATTCTGTCTCTGGACTCGCACACATAGCGTTTGGATATTTGATCTACTGTATACGTGGCATTCATATATTTGTGTATGTTCACTGTGTGTGTGTGTGTGTGGGGGGGGGGGGGGGGGGGGGGTCACACACACACAACAGTGTGTGTGTTAAGGACAGTATAGCTGGATCCCTGGATCTATTTGTGTCTGTGTCAGGAATTCCTCCACAGCAAAGAAAACCTGGTCCAGTGTGGGGGGAAAAAAAACCCTGAAAGTAACTGAATCTTTAAGGATATACATTTACATGTGTCATTTCGGGTTTTCAAAATATCAAAAGCTGCAAGTTTATTCCCTTTGGATTATCAAAACATTACACAAATTAAACTACTTATCTAATGCTAAATACATTTATCTAATTTTCCATGGAATAATTGTTCTCATTGTGGATAAGCTTATTTCCATTATTGTGGGACATGTGAGAGGGGGATGAATGGCATCGCTGGATGTGTCCTTCCTATCATGTCAGCGAATGTTTACTCGTGTCACTGAGCTGAACTCGCTCACATACTTCATTAATTTGTGTGCATGTACAGATGTGTTTGCGCAGACTGATTGGAGCATCTGTGGCAATTTGTGCAGAAGAAGACATTTATGAATCAGAACAGATTTAGAGCATAATACAGGAACACTTTCATACAGATATCCCACAGAAGACGCCTCATTATGGCAGTGTTGCCTTTTTACATTGAACCAAAAAAAGCTGGCATACTGCTGCCAAAGTGATTTTTAGACAGCAGTAGCTTTCTAATCAATAATGGTGAGCAACTGAGTGTTACGGTGCTTTTGCTAAGCTTTCATGTATTTATATGCAACTCAAATGCAAGCAAAGTTGGTGTGCATCATATACAGCGTGTTGAAAGTACAACAGCGATTGCATGATCAGAACTTTAATTTAGTTTATCATTTATTTTTACCAGGAGAGTACATAAGATATTGCACCATAGTTGGCTATAGCAGCAAATTTGCATCTGTTCTTAGGCAGGTAGACAAAAAACTCAAATACTTAAAACGAGACAGTCATATACTGTACATGCATGAGTGTGCGCTAAAATCACAACAATAGCTATAATAAAGACGTGCAAGGTGATCATTGGTGGTTAGATTTTGTGCTGATTTTAGCCAAAGCTTGAGGCTTTGGATGAGAAGAGGAAGCAAGATCTTGCACATCATTTTGTCTGCATCTTTTACACACACGTCGATCACAGGAATGTGACCATCTCTGCCCCCACGTTTTGTGCGTTTGCACCTTCTTCACAGAACAGCGAGGCAGAATAAAGACGAAACATTCCCACCTGTAACAGGCTGTGTTAAAGGGGCTAGTGTCTGCGGGCAGATGCATTGTTCTGCATGTGTGTTCGCTGATAATGCATTTAATGAATTTGGCATGTTGGGTGAATGCATTCCCTTCACTTGCACTGCAACTAAACTCACAAAACATAACCTGTGCCTAGTTCTGGGAGGGATAAAAAGGATGACTCTCTTCTCTTTATGCCATTTGATTTAGTTCTCCCATGCGCGCGCACACACACACACACACTCGTATGCAGGGGCACACTTGGAGGTGGAAGCAAAACGTTTAACTTTGAAAGTTGGGCTCCTAATTAGCAGAATTAGTGGTAGATCAAAGAGGACAATTAAGGGGGGGTGTTTTGTGGTAGCGAGGCCTCATTAGCATCACAACACATGGACAAGGCCATGAAAAAGCGAGCGGCAGAAGGAGTCTCATTACAGAGCACCGCTGTGCTTACGCCAGGCTACACGGAGGCAGATTGGCTGTCAAGAGAGAGGGGAAACAACCGGCTCTAACACACACTTAACAAGGATATGCACTCACACACTTAAGTAGGCATGGATGCACCAACACCTATGGTTATGGAAAGAAAGAAGCAATCATTCCCTCTTTGCAGATGAGCACACACACAGACACTCAAACACCGCTTGTAATGTTTGCCGGCACAAAGGAAAACAAGAACTATTCCCTGCCTGCTCTCATCCAATTTCGTCTTAATTAAGAGGGGAATTAACTTTGGTCTGCTGCAGTGTAGCTGGAGTTTGGTCGTCCAGCCTGTGGAAGAGCCCAAACCCATAAGTATTCTCCAACCTCGCCCCGAAAGTCAAACCCAGATTGTTCCCCATTCATTATGCACTGTTTGAAGTCAATACAGATAAGAGCAGGAAAGATTCTATTAGGGCTATACCTGAGCCTTCCTCGTTAGTCAGATCTAACGAACTCGTGGCAGCGAGCTGCTGTGTGTGTGGCTCCCGCTAATGGTAAAAACGGAACAAAAGATCAAAGGTTCAGTAAAGGCCTTTTACATCAGTGGCTGAGATACAGGTTCTTAGGCCCTAGCTATGCTAGTCTAGTCTACACTAGCCTAGGTTTTTCTTTAACCGGATATTTTCGTCTGCCAGTTAAAAAAAAAAAAATAAATCCCCTTTTACACCTCAATTCGATTGACAAATATCTCAGACAACAAACAGACTGCAAAACCATGCCAGGCCAGTGGTGGCCGATTAAGCAAAGGTTTTGAACAGTGCAGTGCAAAGCTTTGCTTTGGTGGTGAGCTTTGCTTTGCACAGGCAGATCTATGTCGATTCATTTCCACCATGCTAATTTTGTCTGTGACCACATGCGAACCACGCTTTGACATCATCAGTCTGAAAAAGAAGCTACAGGAGTCTACACAATGTTTTTGAATCTCTCCACTTGACAAATGTCTAGATAAGTGCCTTGTTGGTATGGTTGAGAGGCCAAACTGGATAGAAAAAAAAAAAAAAATCTGGATTCATGTAGGCCTCATTGTCACTTGCGTGAGTCAGTCTAATGTGGTGAGCTGTGATAAGCTTGACTGACTCTACTGACTCATGCTGTGTTTTCTTTTTTTCATGAGAGCTGCTGGTGATTTAGGATTCATCACCTCTTTCCAATGATGGAGATTCCTGCTGACAGACACAATCCCCATGGAAGGATCAACCTTTACAATTAATCGGTGACGTCTGGGCAGCCTAAAGCTTCAGTTATACTTCTGCCTCATCTCCGCTGTAACCTACATGCTGCCCTACACTGGTGTTAGCATATATATTCATGCATCGTGGTTTATGTTGCTCTGAAATTGCACCACCTAACCACTAGGTGGCGTTTCTATATGTTCCCTCCTTGTCCTTTTCTACGAACAATGGCGACAGAAACTGAGTGGAGTTTGAGCGAATAAGATTTCACCAGAACTTTTACTGGAATTACTGCAAACGCCAAAAACAGAAAATATGTGGATGAGATTTGTGTTAAAGAACTTGACCTGTGCTTTTACTGGCTGTTGAGTGGTGATGAGAGACTAAAGCAGTCACAGCTGTTACAGCCTAATGCTTGCGATCTTTAGACTTATCGTGACCATAGACCGATACATGTTGTTAGTATCCAGTGTTTTATTATGTTTTAAACCTAAAAACCCATAACAATATCATGTCTTTATCATTAAACCCTGTCCCCAAAACATGCAAAGGCCAAAAAACATTTTTAAAACATTTTGAATAACAGAAATGTCACTGTCAATGGTGGTGTACATTTGGTCACCACCCACATCATGCCCACAATCATATAAGTGATAAACGAGCAAACATTTGTACAGAGACAACTGAGGAGGCCATTTCACTTGTTTTCTATGCACATCTTTTAATGTTTTTCAAAAAAGAACATAAGTGTAAACAATCTGTCAGTCTCCAGAGAGATGTTTGGTTTGTTCTTTGCTGTTATTCAGCTATAGACTTGCACTCATTGAACCTTGCGCACAACAGTTTTATTTCTATTTTCCTTCTTAAATGTTGTAAGAAAACTCTGGTTCACAAGATATGTGCCCACCACCAATTGATTCGTAACCTTGTGGACATCTGGGTGAATCCTGTTTGATCTTTAACTGAATTCGTAATGTAGGAAATATGCGATATGCATACTAAAGAGCAGAGCGATGGGGCCCAGAGAGAGAGCGAGAGACTGGTTTAGGTTGTACCGACACAACCCTGCACATGTGAATGAGTTAAAAAGAAGTTTTGATTCAAAATATTATGCTTCTAAAACAACTGAGATCCATGCATGAGGACTTCACCAACTTTCTAAGAATCAAATTCTTTCTGTACCTGACTTTGCAATGCCTGACTTCATTGGTCACTCTCCACAATCTCTTTTTAGCTGTTGAACCCACAACAGACAAAATGGATTACCACCTTTCCCTTCCAGTGCCCAGTAGACCTTATCCATATCATATTCATTCAGCAGAATAAAACAAGCAGAGAGCAGACATAACAATGCCGCCTCCTCCTCCCTTGCTGCTTTTCTTTCCTGTTGAAGTGTTGCAACGCTTCCTCTTCCTGCCTCCATCTCCCTGTGTTTCCCTCCATCTCAGGGGAATGCTGTATCCGTCTACCAGCACAGTCCTCCAGGCCACGGAGGGGTGGGCCCGGCGACTTTGAGGTGTGTGTATGCGCGTGCAGACGGGAGTGTTCTGACTGACAGTACTGATAATCACTATAATAGGTGTGGGGTGAGGGAAAGTGGGGGGGTAAGCAGCTATTTCCTAAACACCGCCGCTGTGGCTGCTCCTGCTGCCGCCACCGCCAGCGCCCTCTACTCTGCCGGTTCACTTCTTGTAGTGAGACAGGGGCAGGAAAGGTGAAAAATACTAATAAAAAAAAAAAAAAAAGGAAAGAGGGAAGGATAACGGGAGGAAGCTCGCTGAGAGCTGGCAAGATACTGAGTCAGAGAAGACAAATTTCATTCATCTTTCTCTTGTGCGACTGTCAAATATCGACTGTGGAGGAACAGAACAACATAGTGAAGTAAACTTTGATGTCGGTCATGTGGGAGCTGACTGACAGCTGTGATTGACGGGTAACTCACCTGCTTCTGAGACTTAGACTCATTCTGGATATTATGGATTATTATTATTATGGATATTTTTTGGTTATTTGAGCATATTCTCTGGACTTTTTTTGCCTTTTTTATTAGTATAGCAGAGAGATGACCGGAAAGGGAGAATGACATGTAATGAGGACTGTAGTCTCTATACTGTATATGGAGTGGCCGCTGTATCCACTGCAGCACACGCTGTCCCTTTTGGTTAGTTTAATGTTAACTCGTTATGACACATGCCCCGTTAGCACAATGTTGCATATGTGAAGAATGACATCACACCTGAGTTGATGGTGTTCTAGTATAATAAACTGTAACTATAACAATAGCAATATAACAATGAGCTAGAAACATGAAATCTGATTATGTTGCATATTGGAGAGTTCTCTACCAGACTATTTTGGTCCTGTTGCAATAGAGCTACTTGGCCTTTCAATGCTCCTGCAGAGTTGGGATTTGGGGGTATTGATAGGGGCCTCAACACAAGTCCATTTTTGACCTGTATGACTTTTGGAAAAAGGTTTTGTCAATAAAATCCAAATGAAATCAGGACCTCTCAAACTTAGTGCTTTTTAGACCCTCTGAGTCAGAAAGACCTGTATGAACAAAGCATATTGTGTACTTAATAATTTCACAATATGATTGTTCTCATTTTGAGATACAGAGCGATAACTAGTTACTATGTATTATAAACAAGTAATGGTGGTTTGCAGCTAGAATATTAAATGAGAGAAAAAATGAAATGATTTTAATTACAGTAATTATAATGTATTCTGTACTCTTCATAGGTTCAGGGTTACATCTGTGATCATTGCACAAATCATGGAATTCAGTAACATGCAAAAGGTATACACGTTAGAATTTGCAAATCTTATCCATAATGCAATACAGATTTCAATTCAATTTCAAATATATTCTGCAGAAGCAACTAAGAAGCTTAAATCTACACAAGAACAGAAACTTGTCCTGTAAAATGTTTAAATGTTAAATAAAACTATTGATGATTTTACTTTTTGAAAGTGTCCTCACTTTACTTTTAGTGCCTAAAACTGTTGCACATTTATGTAAATCAGGTCAGTTCTGACCAAGATTCAACGACTTCTCTGCTGAGATGCCAAACATGGTAAATGTGATTTCAAGGGAGTGTTCTTAATTGAGGTTGAATATTTATTCACAAAAAAAAAAAAAATAATACATTCTCAACATTTATTAGATTGAGGTTGAATGTTCTGGAAGTTTTTGCACCAATGAACTGTGACATTCCTTAAACGGTGTCTTTGCGTTGCTGGATGGCATCCTGTCAGCTCCTCTGGCATTTTAACACATTTCAGGATCTGCTGTGTCTACATCAAAGACCTGAGTGAATACTGTCAGCTTGTTTAATCGTCATTTCTAGTTAGTACGCTATGGGGAAAGAGTGTGAATATAATTGTTCCATAATTTAGACACCTCACACTCTGAGTGTCTGACACTTCCGGGACAAAAAAGAAAGTTGCTAATGACATTCCTTTAAAAAAAAAAAAAAAAAAAAAAAAAAATCCCTTTCATGAGCTTAATGTCTTTATTTTCCCCCTCTATTCTACTTTTATCATTATTATTTTTCTTCTTCATTCTTCAATGTCCCTCTGTTTTCTTGGTTTCTCATTTTCTCTTTAATATCTGCTCATTACACTGAATAAATAGTATTCCTTGGCAGAACACATTGAATATGGCGGTTATCTTTTAAAACACAGCTGTGAAGGTACAGATATGCCGCCACAGAGCAACAAGAATTTGTGCTGGGCCTTTGAACTACAAACACGCCTAATCATATTTTGTCCGCGGCACCGCCAGGGCCTGATCAGTGTTTATACTACACACAAGTGTGCTGTTAAGTCCCTCAGTGCGTCTCTGACTGTTTGGATGTCTGTGTTCCTCAAATAGAGAGACATCAAAATGACTGACTTTCAGTTTATTCTGTTTTGCTGCTCACTGCTCAGTGAGCTTTACTGTAATTGTAGATGTTTTATAGGAAAAATATATTTTGACTCAGATTCTTTTGTGTGTTTGTTCCTTTGTTAGGCCCCTTGGCATCAGATACTGACAAAAAAGGCACTGTATGATATAAAAAGGTGGTATTTGATGACCTGAAGCAATTACATTGTTGTGATTTATGTGCAACAATGTTTCCTGTAGAGTGTGAAAGAATCTGAAATAATGAAAATGAAATAATTTACTGTGGCAATTTTTTTTGCTGCCACCGCTCACTCTCTTCATTCATTCTTTAGGTCAATTGGCCGCAGCAATTTGAAATCCTGCATATTCCACCTTTAAGGTCTGATTTGGACAAAAACAAACAAATGCTTTAAGGTTCAGAGAAAGCTCATGCTTTAAGGTAAAATGAGTACTTCTTTGGGTTAGGGGACCTTCATTCTCATGTTTACATGAAAGGAGCATCCATGTAGATGAGGGTGACTGTACTGATTAAAAATAAAGTGATTTCGTATATCTAAGTCCATCTTTTGGGGGGAGGGTTTGACCCATCTGTCCCCACATGGACGTTTTTGTTCTATAAACTTTCTATAAACAGCTGATTTTGTTGTGTTTCTTCGACACTCTCATAATTGTCCAGCTGCTATTATACCATAACAGCTCCCAGAGGAGCTACTCCACCTCATAGAAATGACATTTATATATGTAATGGCAACAGCAAATGCGTCAATAACACCAGTTATGTAAGGTTTTCATGATAATTTATAAAACCTATATGGCAAGTTGCACTGAATCTATTGGAAAATGTTCCCTGACAACGAGTTTAATTTGTTTTCATTAAGAAATTTTCACTGAACATAGTTTAGGCAGCAATTATATTTGCCTCCACAACATAATTGGAGACACAATTTAGACTTATGTAAATGTACTTTCTAAAAGAAAATGCATGAGATTAAGTGAATAAAAGGAGAACATATTCTGCCCATAAATGGAAATCAAAAGTATGAAAGAAAGACCTTTGGGGAAAATGAAATATAAGCGAGGAAATCATGAACAGTGGTGGCTATCAGGAGCTGTCCACTGATTGACATGTTTGTCTGAAGACGAGCATTTCTAAAGGTCACTGTTACTTGAATTGCCTCATCCAACCAGTTACACTTGTGAAGTGGACTGTAAATCACCTGCTGTCCTATTCCAAATCTTACTGGCTTTCAGATTTATGGTCAGTGTGTCCTGGTCCAACGTGTTCAGATTTTCATCTGCAACTTTTGTCTTTTTGGTCTTAAAATTATCCCACAAAATAATCTATTACTGGATTCTTGTGGGATGATGTATTGGATGTTTAAATGTTATCAAGCATGATTTTAAAAAAGTAGATATTTTGAAATTCTGAAAAAAATTAATCTCTGAACAGTTTGGTTTAAAAAATTAAAGTCTTAATTACTCTTTATTTTACATATTTTTTTCAGGTTTTCCCCTAATAGCAACAGCTTAGTCTATCAAGCCTCTAAAGTATGTACTTTACTTTAAGATCCCCTCCAGACATGAAATGTAAAGTACTCTTCTACGAATAATAATTTGAATCTAATATGGCATTTTTACAAAAAGTTTAATTATCTTGTTAAAATGATCTACTCCTTCTCCCGTATTAACAATTCCAGAATTTGAATTTATGCAAATTTATTTCAGAACTTCAACTGCTGGACACAAGATGTGTATTCACTTGCTAAAAAAGGAAGGGGTGTGTGTGCGTGCGTTTGCGTGTGTGTGTGTAATGGAAGTTTGATATTTTCTTATCACACTTGTGTAAGAAGAATATTGAACCAGATTTAGCTTCAGAACTACATTGAACAAAGTATAAATGCAACACTTTTGGGGGTTTTTGCACCCATTGTTCATGAGTTAAAATAAAGGATCTAAGATGTGTTATATACAAACAAAATGCGTATTTCTCTCAAACGTTATTCAGAAATTAATTTAAATCCTAGTTAGTGTACACTTTATCAACATAATCCATCCACTTGACAGGTGTGACACTGATTAAACATATTAAATGTATATTATTGCACAAATGTGCCTTGGTCTGGTCATAATTAAAGGCCACTCCTAAAATGTGTAGTTTTATCACACAGTTTGATGTGCTACCTCACACCCATAGACCACATGTAACCACAGGAGCCAAGGACCTCCATGTCCAGCAAAATCATTTCAGTCCAGCTGCCCAGACGGATGATGCAACATTCGATTTGCACAAATGAAGAAATTCTGAACAAGCTGTCAGAAACCGTCTCTGGGAAGCTCATCTGCATGCTCAGCCTCTTCATCAGATTGTTGACCTGACTGCTGATTGATGTTGGAACCGGCTTGAGCGGGTAAACGCTCACCTACAATGGCGTCCTGATTTGGAGACATGTTTTCTTCATGGATGAATCCTGGTTTTCGCTGTACCGCATCGCTGTACGAGTATGGCATAGTGGTCCATGGTAGCAGCGGGGCTTATGATATGAGCAGGCAGGTGCTACAGATAAGGAACACAGGTAAATTGTGATGGTAATTTGAATGCACAGAGATACCATGGTGAGATCCTGAGGCCCACTGGCATAGTGTTCATCCACCGCCTTCACCTTATGTTGCAGCATGATAATGCACATGTTGGACGGATCTGTACATAAATCCCGAAAGCTGAAAACGTGCCAGTTTTTGCCGAGGCAGCATATTCCAACACGTCACCCATTGAGCATATTTGGATGCTCTGGATCAGCGTGTACGACAGCCTGTTCTATTTCCTGCCAATATCCAGCAACTTCATGTGTGATGATGTGTCCACCCCCACCCCACAACAAAAAGGAGAAAAAAAAAAACAGAAATAAATGCAAATCTGTAGCTCATAGTTCAGTGCCTAATAAATGTTTCTTTCAAAACTGTAAAGTTTAAAGTGGCCTTTTATTGTGACCAGCCCAAGGCACATCTGTGCAATGATCACACTGTTTAATCAGCATTTTGATATGCCACGTCTGTCAGATGGATGGATTTTCCTGGCAAAGAAAGCACTCACGAACACAGAGTGAAGCAAATTTGAAAGAAATAAGCTTTGTTCGGTGTATTTGTGAAGTCACCAATCCTGCTTGTAGGCCCGTCCCTTAAAATTGTGGTTTCAGCAGATGAATGTGAAAACAGCCTTCTAGTGTCAAACTATGCACTAGTGCAACTATTGATTTAATTTTTTGGTTATTGAAATTATTAATCGATTGTTTGGTTCTTAAAATGGTGTAAAATTTCAATCACTTTCAGTTTCCCAAAGCTGAAGATGCAGCTTAAAACGTCTTTGAGAAGCTACAAATAACTGTAGCTGACACAAATAACTAATTGATTATTAAAATACTTTGCATTTAACATAGAATTTGGCAGCTAATCAATAAATTGACTAATCATTGCAGCTCTATGCACATGCATCATTCTACGGAAAGAAGCTCAAACATTCAACTGTAGGGAACGTCATCAAATTTTTAATATTCAGTTTCACATCAACCACCACTTGTCAGTGTTGAAATCTGGTATTTAAAGCTGTAGTACCTACATAAAAGAAGTAGCCTGTTCAAAATAGCATTTGATTGCGTTTTCCTATGAAAATGAAAGCCCGCTGGAACCCTTGGTTCCTCCCCTTGCCCTTTTATTATGTTTTCACCCTATTGCCCATTTTCAGTGGTATTTCCAACTTTGCATCCCTGTCCTTTTGAGTTTAATTTGCACCCATTTAGAAATAGATGCGCTGCCAAATCTCACTATTTTTTTTTCCTTTCTAAGTGATGGGCAACTCTCAGCTCCTGTTTCTCTTCGTTATCCAGTAGTGATTAGTCTAGCCAAATAGCTGGAATTAGCAATGTAAAAATCTGCTTATCCACTGCCAGCTGGAGCAGATGCTCAAATTAAGCATCAGTGCCAGATTTTCGACTGGCATGAACCTAAGCTGGAAGGCTGACGCTGAGGAGCGAGAGAGGAGAAAACAGGTTAAAAAAGCCAGCGAGTGAAAATGTTCTTGTGTGTGAGAGAGAAACAAAGAAAGAATAAGATAGAAAGGGGGTTGGGTAGAGTGAGCATGGGAATAAGAAATGGCTAATTCTTTAGTTTCAGCCAATTAGGCTGAGAAGCCACTGGTAATTAACTCTCGAGGGACCCACTGAACAGTCATGCACCTCGTTTACATAATGAGGATGAGAGGAGAGGCCTTTTTTCCTCCTCCTTTCTTTTCTCCCTGCTTCCCCCTCGTTTTCTCTTTTGGCCTGTTGAACCACAGAAGAACTGCACTTCCTGCTATTGCATATGACCAGTGTCATACAGCTTCCACTGCTCTGATACCACAGCATGTATTCAGTAGGATTTGCTTCATGGAAATGAGAGAAAACGGCTTTTGTTTGTAAATTGTTCATTAAATGGACACCAACCCCTAAAGATTGATTATTCTCTGGGACTGGGTCATGCAATTCAGATCTGCTATTGTATTTTCTACTCTTCTTCAGATTTCTAAACTCTCCACATATAAAGCAAAGGGTTTGATCATGTAAATGTATGATAATCCCTTTGACTTTCTCCTTCTACCCTTTGCCCCACTCCTACCTTTCATTTCCTCCCTCCCAGATATGGAAAATGGTGGACTCAGACTTAAGTCCAGAGGCTGAAAAGATTCAGAATATGAAAGCAAGCTGTCAAATGTTGAAAGGCACCCTCCTAGTTCTCCATAGCTACAGGTTAAAGGGCCAATTCCCCCTGTAATACACTGACTTTACAGAATTCTTCAAACCTTGCGTTATTTTATTTACCCTTCAGGCCTCAAGCATCCTAGTTCAAGGTCTCTAACTCCATTACATATTTAGTCTGAATTCCTTTGTTATGAAATGGCAAAAATCCAAACCTGGTACACAAACTCAACCTGAATTTCTGTCCCAGGAGAAACCATTAGTTTCTCTGGAGTGTACAGAGCTCATTGTGCTGTAATTATCAGTTAGGATTTATGCCACTTTTCCACTTCATGGTACTGGCTCAGCTCAACTCAACTTGCCTTTTTTCCCTTTTCCTTCATGTACCAGGTACTATTTTCTGATACCAGGTATTTTCTTCTTGCTACCAGCTCTGTCGAAGTTGCAAAAACATTGGAGAGGGTATCAGACAGTGTTGTGCATGAACTCGTTCAAAAGAACGCGTTCACTGAACACGCTCATTTTCCCGTGAACTTTGAACTGAACGTAACACATTTGTAAATAAAGAACTTGAACGTGAATTCACTCAAATTATTACACATGAACGACGAGCGTGATGATGAATGAAATGTGAACGAAACAATAAATCTGATGAATAGAGTGACAACGCTACTCATAGGCTACTCGCAAAATAATGTTACATTCTACTTCTTCCTGATGACTTCGCCAGAGACCGCATCTGTGTGCAAAGCATCATGGGTAACGTAGTGTGTTGTCACATGGAGTTGCTAGTGGAATGAATTAGCTCCATACTACGTTACCTGAGTGCGCGAAACCCGCTCACCTAGCAACAAATAGGACGTGGTGGAGAGGGTGGAGAGGGAGCGCATTTGAATTATGGCCGGTGGAAGTTCAAGTGAAAGCACGAACACGGAGGACACGGAGCCAGACTCTCCCCATGGTTATTTACAGCAGTTCTTTACAATTTCACACAAAGACTCAGACGGTAAAAACCTCACATTTCTGTGTAAACTTTTAGAAACACATGCATTTATAAGGAAGTTTCGTCAGTTGAATGTGAAAGCATCTGTTTTCAGTAATGTGTGACATTTTTGTTGCAGTGGTTGAGTTACTGAATAAACCAAAATCTAAATATTTTTGTCCTTTTTTCATATTATTAGAGCTGTCATTGTAACGCGTTAATTCGATTAATTACGCCGCAATTTAACGCGTTAAAAAATTTAACGCAATTAATTATGAGTATCAATGGTGGCGAAAATCCCATGTTAAATAAAGAAAACTATGTACTAAAGTCACATTAGTTACTTATCCGAGTGCTGGAACAATTCCACTGTGCTCGTTTCAGTGTAATCTACGCTGTTTCGGTGTCTGTGCCGTTTGGCACGGAGCAACAAGTCTGAGCGCGTCTCTGGTTGCTATGCAACGCGAGCCGAGCTGAACAAATGCGTTTCTGGTTGGCTGATGGACACATGGTCACGTTATCAGCATCTCTAATTCTTATTGATTCAAACCAAACGCGTTTGCTCTCACAGAGCAAAACTATGTTGGCACAATGCATTCTTCATTTTCATTTGAGCTAGATTGTTGCATAGTGATTTTACGTCACGGTCTGAAAAAATAGTCTTTTTCCAGTCTAAATGTAAAATGAACTGAACTTTGAACTAGTTCAAAATTAAAACTGTGAACTATGAACGTGAACAGTTCATTTTGAACACGTGAAATGAACTAAAGTTTGAACTAGTTCAAAATTGAAGCTGTGAACTATGAATGTGAACAGTTCAAAAAAAGTGTGAACTTGCACAACACTGGTATCAGAAACACTGCAGACCACTGATTGGTCATAATTTCTCTAATTTACTGTGCCTTGAGGACCACTGAGTTGTTTCTCCCATGGTCACACTCCTCAGCTAAAAAATGACCAGAAACACAGCATCACACATGATAAAAGACAACATGCATTTGTCCAGTTCTTTGAATTTACTGCTGTGTTAATGAGGGGAGAGAGTTTCATTCGGTCTCATCTTTATTAAAGCAGCCTTTACTTTGAATGCTTTTAAAGACGAAAAACCGGTAATAATTCCACACGAGTACACTTCCTTGTTGAAGAATAAAGCTGCTCAGACAGTTGTAGAGAGAAAGGAGTTATGCAGTTTGTGTTTAATCAATCAGTGACACTCATACCTGTGTTGTAGTGGCTTGCTAGCATGCATGTGTACAACAGGCAGAGCAGTAACATGGGGGCGGAGCTACAGAGCTTCCATTTCATTTCCATTTCTGTTTCATGCCTGATTTTCAATCTTTTCAAACACAGTTCTTGTGGTGCAGTTTGTGATCCATACGTTTCGATGAAATTTAGAATATTCTTAAAGAAACCATATCATGCAAATAGCCACGTTTTTTTTTTTAACTCTAGATATGGTCTAAGGTTTGTATAAAAACTGTCCCATGCATCAATCTCTCAGGAAAAACAGAGATGGCTTGTTTGTACCTCCTAGACTTTACGTTGTCATGCAGTGCACACCCATTGTTTTCAGTCTTCCAAGTGAAAATCAGCCACTCAGAAGAGAGGCTCAGGAATATTTATAAATGACCTGGGCTTTCTGGAGCTCCAGCATGGTGCATGAGAGATCTCTATAAAACTATATAGAATTGATATTTTGTGTGTAGTATATCATGTTATATATCACAACTTATATCACAACTTCAAATAAAACCCAGAAAAGTGCAGATATGGGACATTTAAAGGTAAACCTGATCTGCAATACCAGAAAAGTTAGCTGTTTTTCAGGAGTCTTCATGAGCTCCTTCATTCTCTAAAAACAATTTCACTCCTTTTTATTTATTATTTTCCTGCATGAGGTTGAATATAGCTGAGGGGTAGCGTGAATGTAATGAAACAGGAAGAAATTCATATCTTCAGGTTGTGTATTTTCTCCTTCGCTGCCTTATTTTTCCTCTTCCTTTGATGGCAGACTTGGGATAAAAGCTTTAAGTTCACTTCCTCTTTTATTAAAGGAGGCTTAATTTAATTAGCTTGCACTGCATGAGTCTGCTATCAGGCCCTTCTGTTCCCATACCCAAGGTTTCTGATGCTCTGAGGAAAAGAGGGAAGGAGGGAAGAAAAAAGGGGAACTGTCGGGTGGTCTCCAAGGAGGAAGTGTCCTTTTAATCAGACTTCTGCTAAGATCCCATTACTATCTCCTTGGAGAGAGGAAGGGCAACACATAGACAGATGGACAGACGTACAGCAGAGGAAGATGAATCGTATATTCAAGGGTACACAGCATTCAGGACAACTAGATCAGAGGGAAGTTTTTCTGGACAAATAGGACCCCAACTGTAATGAAATAATAACACTGTGTAGAGAAACTATCCACGATTGGGGTCTCCACAACATGTTTTCATTTATGTATTGAACTTTTGTCTTGGCATGTTGACTAAACTTTGTTTTTTTCCTCTTTGTCAATAAAAGGATACAATCAATGAGCAATTAAATTAGTGTTGATGTTTATGGCAATACTGAGAATAATTAAGGGAATTCATTTTTCAAAACGCCATGTAATCACTCTCCTATTTCTCTACATCGATTCATGACTATATTATATGAAGTTGTATATATTGTCGTATCCGTATGTGGTGAGCTCCTAGACTTTACATGTTTTCTGATCTCTAAGAAAAGCTTTTTGCATTAAAAGAAAGGGGATCAAGCATGTTCAGTGTTAATTATATATTGTGGAGCCTTGTTCTTTTGTAGAGAACTAAAGGTATCGACTTGGTCCGTGCTACCTCGGAGTGTAATTAAACACCATCGCTTGTAAGTGCAAGGCTATCGGAAAACCACATCAGTGAAAAGAGTAATGCCTGCACACTGAGTCTCAACCACAAAAGTATTGAGAAGAACAACGTTTCTATCACTGTTTTAATCCTCGTCAGGTCAAAATGTTAAACAACGATCAGGGGTTTTGTTTCTCCATGAGATTTTCAGTGTCAAACACAGGGACAAATGCAGGTGTTCTAAATATTGACCCTGATCACAATAACATTGGCTGTGAACCAATAGGCTTTATTATAGTGCAGATGACAATTAGTTATAATTATGGAATTGGGTGATGCAGTTAATAGTGACAATAGAATATAGTAATAAGTAAAATAATTAGAAGAATATATTACATGTGGATCAATTCCAAAGACTGTGGTTATGGACAATAATGCAATAATCATATCATACACAAAAAATTGCCAAAAATAATCATTTGAAAGGAAATTTATATATTTAGTTAAAAAAAAAATAAATGACCATTTTCCACACACATGCGTCATATTTTATCGATTATCATACATGTATGTTTTCATCAAGGCTATGGATATTGAATTTTGACACTAAGAATATGAAATGTCTCTTGTGAATTTATATTCAACTCCAGTAGTTTAAATGTATGTATGAAGTGTCCTGTCAGTGACTGACCAGAGAGATGATGATCCTGACTAGAATTGAAATACTGTCCATCTAACATAAATAATAATAAACATATAAATCACAAAACTTAACAACATTCAGCTCAACAACCATGTTCTAAAATCCAATCAGATTTAGGTCAAACTTGATTAGCCTCTCAAAGATAAGAAAAGTAAAACTGAATTCACAGAATTAACAGATTTGAATAAAGTGTGTATGAAAAGTATTTGCATTGATTGTGCCCTCTGTGTAATTATTACTGATTATCAGGATTGAGGGTTCATGCTTCGGTGATGGTAATGGGCAGCCTGATTCTGTCAGCACACAGACAGCTATTAGAATACATGGCCTCATGATTGTCACTCTTGTCTTTTAAACTGGGCCAAAGTAATGAATTTACATCATCAGGAGGATACAGAGATGTACTCGGCCTTCAATCCACAACACTGTTGCTTCAGTTCTGCAGCAGCAGATACATTCAGGTCAACCTATTGAAGTTGTGATGCTTCAATGACAAGAATTATTATTAAAGGGGAAAAAAGGAAATGCTGGATTTATAAAACACTTTTATCCATGGTCATGAGCCTTCTCCAAGACGACGATACACAGACTGGGTAAAGTCCCATGACTCCTTTAACAACTCTAAAGTGTAAAGAGCTTGTCCCCAGTTCCACAGCTAGGGCACATTTCACATTATTCCTTCTGAAGCTGAGGTTCAGAATAGAGCCAATGAGTAAAAAAAATAAAAAAATACCTGTACCTTGAACTTGCAAACAATCCACCTCTCAAAAGATAAAGGAAAAGCCTCAATAGTATTTGTAAATTATGGTTATCAAGTAAATTTGCATTTATTTTCTGTTGAAAATCCCCATAATTTTAGTGAGTTTAGTGTTATGTATGGATATTTAAATTTAAGGCAGAAAAAGGAGAAAAATAAGCCATTACTGGAAAATCAAGCAACAAACCATGTCTCATCAATCTGTGCACAGAAAACACATCTTTACACTTTCAAATCACATGCAGTGCATACACAAATCTGTCCTATGTCAATCCTTTCTATGTCTACATACTTTAAGCTTTGAGGTGTAGTATAACACCCCATTTTTAACTTCATTATATGGGTTAGCCACAAAAAGTATTTTGTTAGGGGAAAGTTTGTGGTTGTTAAAATGGTAAATTAACATGTAACAGCACTAAATTGCCTGACCTGATGGAAAAATGTCCGATCCTTGTGCTAACAAATTATATGACTAACCAAATCCACCTAAAAACAACGTTGCATTATTCTGTGATGTCATGTGATGACAGAATCAAGATCACCTTTGTCATTGTATTTCTAAAATTAAATTAGAGGTGCTACTTCAAGGTGCTATCAGAAGTGTACAGAATCTCCAGCTAAAAGTGCAAAGTCTTTAAATAAAATACAATAAATGTCACCCTGGTCTCATCAAATTGATTGATGGATCACCTGTGTGCGAATTGGGCTTTGTCATGTACTAAATGCAATCCATGGAGTTTATACACACATGGCAGGCAGAGAACTAGCATAGTTGTGCAGTTTCACTACAAATGAGTTACTCCATTCAGTTGTCCTGCTAACGTTTTACTGATACATAACGGTTAGAGTAACAGATCTCCAGAGTTATTGGACAGGCCGCTAGATGTTATTTCCTCTAATGAAACATGTATAGTCTCACTGATATGAAAATCTCCTCATACCTATGGACCTCTGGCCAGAAATCTCTGAGTTTCAGTGCACTAATTCCCTGAGTCCCTGTCAGCTCTTGCAGCCCTACGCGTTCACCTCTCCAGGGATTAGTGTCAGGAGGTCAGTGTCTCATACTAAAGATAGCACTGACCACGCTTATAATGTACAGATATTTCTGCTCTTAAAGATCTTCTCTGGGTGTATTGCACGATTATATAAAAAATACTCTGCTTTGAATAATAATCTGGCTTTCTGCCAAATCACAAAATAAAACTTAAATTTAGAGACATTTTTTCTCAGTGAATCATTTAGAATATGCAAATATTACTTATTTCATCACAATATGTCTCCAAGGAAAAGTCCTTCTCATTCTCCGTATGTGTGCAATGGATATTTCAAGTTTCCAAATCACACATAATTAGCCTCCAAACTAGTTGTAATGTCAAAATCCTGCTCATAGGCACAACCATAAACTCAAAGAAACTTTTTTCCCTTCAGCAGATAATTGTGGAAAAAAAAATCTAGTGTCAAACCCTGCACAGTGAAGCTCAAGCACTGAAACTGAAGTAAGAATAAGCAAGCTGCATCACACCATGACTACTTCTATGATAAAGGGGTCATTTGATGTTGAACCCACTCTTAATTATTACCTCTGATAACCTCTGTTTTACTTTTCCACTCTTTATTTTTGCTCTTTTGGTTTATGCCCATTTCTCTACTGAGTTTTGTGTAAATTTGTGAATCTTTGTAATATTCCTGAAAAGAAACCCACAAGTAGACCCTTTTTGGTCTCGAGAGTCTAAACTTCCATGAACACAAACACTTAATCCAAACAAGACCTAACAAGACATTTGTCTGAAACTTTGCAGTCATTGCATATTTTATACGAAGCAAGTTGGACTAAAGCATTTGCACTTTTAAGAGATTATTTACCAGCCTCGTCACGAATGCTCTTCTTTTTCTGCCCATCTTCTTTAAAGGGCACAAGATTTTGTTTTATACCACTGTCTGTCTTCAAGTGACTTGACTTTTTCAGCAGAAGAGTGCTTCTATCCGCTCTCATCTATAGCTCTTTTTTTTTTTTTTTTCTGCGCTTTCATACGCGACTGAAGCCTGAGGACATATATGCTGCTCCAGTATTTTCTTTCTGTGGTCTCGAAGCTGATATTATTTATGCTGTTTTGTGGTCTTAAACTCTTACATAAAACATTATGAAATATCTTAAAGTTAAATCATTTTGACTGCCTAGGATGCTGCTGTGTGAAGTCAGATTAATGAGTGACGCTTGTTGCCTCGAGATTTACAGTTGATAGCAAACGCGTTGTAGCTCTTTATAGAAGACAGTACACGTCAAGCAGCCTGCAACATAAATGTCCCTGAAGCTTAAAGCAACCAGTGTTCAAAAAGTGTGAGCTTTATTCACCAACACCAAAGCACTCAGGCCCTTTTGATGCTCTATGGGGAATCACAGCAGGAACACACCAGATATCTTACTTGCTGGGATAAAGAAAATCTCACCTACGACACACTTTCATCCGGTATCAATCGCTGCTTGCTGTTAGGAGAAAAAAAAAAGCTGTTACGACTGATCTTTGTCTTGTGTTCACAAAACATAAGACTTCCCTAGCATCAAGGTAAAGGAATCTCTCTATGTCTGATTTGTAAACCTTTGCATGTTTTCTGTCTTTACTATATGTCCAAGTGTCTCTTATGTGAAACTACATTACGTATATGTTTGTGTGTGTGTTTTCTGGTCTGGTCAGATGCCAGATTATTCTGAGGCAGCTCTTTTCTTCAGTGTACAATTGTTTGCTTTGCCTGTGCCTAATCAATAACATAATTGCATTGCAAATTAGGCCTTACCTTCAGAGAAAATAAAGCAGTAAATGCAACAAAGTGGCGAGAGTCGACAAAATCCCTTTTGGGGTATTATTCACCAAACTGTTCATATACACATTTTTGAAAGATAACTTGTAAATTTAATTGAAACATTAAGTAAGGTTGTATCTACAAGAAGTTATTCTAAATGACAGAAATACTATGTTTAAGGTATCATATTATAGAAAATGAGATTTAATGATGTCTTTAATCAATACTGTGGCATAGGCAGTATTATAGGCAAATGCTCAGGGCGTCATCCACCAAAAATGGGAAGGGGAAATAAAATATATATATATATATATATATGGTTGATTTTATGTCTAAGGCTATAGTAGTAATAATAATATTACTCTCCTAAGACCCCCCATTCCCCCTTCCTCTCTCCTCCTCCTCCTCCGACTAATTAGACTTTACCTGCTACTTCGGGGGGATTTTTTGTTTTTTGATGCGTCAACAGTTTCAAAAATATGTCAAAATGTCGCAAACTGTCTGGTTCCCAGCGGAGGAAATGAAGAAAAGAAGAGGAAAAATGCAACAAAGACAGGGGTAATGTTACAGTTAAGATGCCATATTATTTTTCTGTTGCAGAACATTGATTGATAATGTTATTGACCATAAGCACAACATGGTTAGCTAATCAATGACTAACCAGTGCTAACTGTTAGTTTTAATGTCATTTCATGATATGAAAGGGTCTAAGCTCCTATGGAAAATAGTAATGTAACTACTTCCACCTTACCTTCCTCAGGTAAATATGTAAATATTAGAATTATTCAGCAGGTGTTATATCAAATGTGTTTTACATCTGGTTAGCTCACTTTTCCTCGATAGTTAATCAAAATCATATTCATTTCCCTCTCCTAATTCTTCCTAGGTGTTTTGAATGTGCAATTATTTAAATGAATGTCTCAGATAAAGCTATTAAATTTCTTGTCAGCATATGTAACTAGCAGTAGAATTTACTGTAATCAAGAGGGGTGCCACCTAAAATCTTGCCTAGGGTGCCAAATTGCTTAGGGCCGGGCCTGATCTCCCATTTTTCAATATGCTCAATTGACATAAATGCATTGCCCCAGTATTCAGAAATTGTGCCTTAAAATGAGCTGTCAGCACTTCTGTGAATTTGTGATATCACAACTATGTAGTCACTAGTCACCCTCATTCTATGACTACAGATGAAAATGAGCTTTCTGGTAAATCAGGCACACCATATTTAATTGTAATGTTTGTGCATATTGTCCTGAACTAAATAAACTCAACTAAATTCAGACTAGAATTGGAGGAAGCTTGTTAATGTTAACTAGTTCAGTGCCTTAATGGACTATAGTACAACTATAGTTGTTTGGCTCCAGGTATTTCTGCGATGGACGTTAGCATAGCCCCAAGAAGTGCTGTTAGCTGTGGTGTGGTTGGTATGTGTGTGGGTGGGGAGGGGATTGCCCGTTTTGGAATGTGTGCTAATTAAGAGTGATTGCTTGACCCCTGGAAGTGGTCCTTGCAGCATTGTCGGTGTGGCTGCTTGCAGCATTCTTGTGAACTGTTCATCCGAAAAAAAAAAAGAAAAAAAAATCTCTTGTGCTCCCTTGGGTCATCAGCAATACACCCACTGAGCATAAAGTCAATCGGATGAACAGTTCTCAAGATATGAGAAGGGCAGTCATACATACATACATACATACATAACTCCATGCATGCATACATACAACCATTTATACATATATAATTTATTTCCTTTATAGATATGACACTGTTACACTGCCACCTATAGGTCAACTGGCACCAAATGTCGTTGCAATAGCTTAAAGTGTTTAGGAGACATAATATTGTAATACAAGCCCTGTCAACAACATTTGAGTAAACATTGAGAGTCGGGTACAATAAAAAAAATCAGAAAAAATGGAAAGCAAAAGACAGTTTTAATTTTTGTTTCATGATAGCGCCCCCTGTTTTTGCATTAATCGTTCACATTTCCCTCCACGAATATGAAGACATTGTTCTGTTATCTGCAGACTACAACTGCAGCTACTGACATTAAACATTTACTGCAAAAGTCTCCTTTTAACCTAACACACATCACACATAATCCTGACAAATCCAGAATTGCTGTTGCAGTCCTTACCCTTTAACACCACACAACAAAACTATATCTAAAAGGGGATTTGTTTTTTTCTTTTTTTCTTTGGCAAATTCAAACATTTTATTTGGAAAAAATGAGCAACACCAGCACCTCCTCCACTGACAAATGTATTTAGACAATGCCACCAAATGTGCTGAAAACAGTGGTTTAAAGGCTCTGGGATAATTCATCTCTATATCTAGAGTTATCTCTATAGGAGTTTGAGAAGTTTGAGGTGATGAGGGATTCACACACAGAATAGTAGTGGCTAGAGTTAAAGCATCCAATTTAAGAAACAAAGTATTTTCTTACTGTGGACCTTTGCATCGTAGATTCAGCAGTGTTGCTTACTTTTTATATTGTAGTAACCTTCAACTGCCCAAAAATGATTGAGAAGCTTCTTAACAATTCAACAAGTGAGTTAACAGAAGGGTTGTACAGCAAACAAGAGTAAAAACAGAACAGCAATGATGTTGCAGCCAAAGTGTATGCTGCTGCAAAACTATTGATTTCACAACAATTGAAAAGCCAGAAAATACTAAGGAATATAAAATGGTGAACTGACATCGCTTGTGAAAAATGATGAATTCATTAATCTCTTTAGGGTAGATACCATCTCAGGATGCAGTAGACCAACAGGACAGAGGGATACACAACATAAAATAGTAAAATAACAAAGTGGTGTAATAATATAAAGCACAATAAACAACTTTAATTGATAAATCAACGTTCATTTTTACCAGTGCCTGTTTAACAAGTGAATGGCTTTCTCCTGCTGGTTTTGGCTGTTGTAGTGCAGTGCAGACATGACTTCAGAGGCAAAATTTCAAACTGTGATGGCGCTGGTAGGGATTCTTGATGCTTTGAGGACAACCTAAAAAATGAAGCCAGACTTCTCAAAAGCACACCTGTGATCTTGAATCAGTTCAACGAAAATGTTCAGGAAACTTTATAAAACTTGTAGATGTTTTATGACATCATGACTGCTTGGTTGGAGGCATAATAGGCAATTCAAACTACTTTGTCTCTCTTCATATTTGTTTTTGCCAGACAACAATTATGAGCTATTGATTATTTCAACTGCCACTTTGTCTATCAACCGGTTTCACCTTGTCTGTCTTTTTCCTTGCTATCTCTTTCTTATCAGGCAAGTAAGGGCTGCCTAAACACGAGCGGTGTGGCTTAGTGTCCACTTAAGACATTGGTTGCCACAGTTCAATGGCTCCAACACAAAATCGACAGGATGATAGTTGGTGTGCTGTGTCTGAAGCCTGATAGGAAAGATTACTGTTTTTCTTTTGTTGTGTTCTTTTGTTTTCTCGTCTGACTTACTGGAAAAACTTTGCCTTCATCCTTTTTCTCTGTATAGTTTATTTTTTTTTTGGTGTCCTACGGTATAAATGACTGCTTGTGCAGATGAAGATAGCTATTACACATTGATTAGTTCAAAAGTAATGCTCCCATAAATAAAGATCATATCATCTCATATGCGTTCACCACTTAAGATGATATACTGTTCTCGGCTGGATTCATTAAAGCTGTTTCTGTACTAGTAACCTGGAAATGCAAAACTGCAATGTCTCTGTGTTAGCTCCATGATAACATGATATTTATAAAGGTTCACTTTGTTAAAATTGTTACAGCAACATTATTGAGATGATGATGCATCTTTTGGACTAAAGCAATTAAATTTTACATGGCTGAGTGGATTGGAACACCAGAGATGGTATTGGATACACAATCAGTCAATCGGTATACCTGTTATTTAATGATTCATTTGAGCTCTGGGCTCAGAGCAACATGAAATTCAGACAGATGAGTTTTATTATGTGATGTGTGTATGTATAAGACCCCAGAGTTTATGCTGGCATCAGTGTAGGATCATGTCACCTGCATAATTTAGAATAAAGTTCCACCTCATTACCTTCAAACAATAATACACGACCTGGATGAATGCAAAAGCATAATTTCCTGATCAACTCACACATGACATACTGATTTACTATGACAATGTTAAACATGTGATATTGTGGAAACATGTTCATTGCATTGACCTCCTACAGTCTGGGAGACAGACCATGCAATTAATTAGTGTGGATATTTTCTGGATCTGTAGCTATTTTTTTCTCCTTAATTAAACATTTAATTCCACATTTGTTGTGACTTAATTCTCCCGATAAAGCATGACAAATTAAATGCATTGTTTTTATATTGGTGCACTTTTTTTAATATGTTTACACATGCTAATAAACACAGTCATGCACACACAAATGCATCCTCTGTTTCTTATACTGTCGCCTTGTTTATTGTGACTGTCCGTAACTTGCACCTGCTGGAACCGGCGGCAGCTGCCAGCTGACATAAAGCTGCAGTGAGAAGTCTCTTCATTGTCCCTTTATGACCACTGTAAAGGCATTTTAGCTTCGCCTTATCCTATCTCACCCAATTGCCTGCAGCAGTGTAGAGCTACCCGTCTGTGTCTGTGATGGACAGAGTCTACACAGTTGGTTTCCAAACGTTTTTTGCCAGCTGCAGTGTAAAAAAAAAAAAAAAAAAAAAAAAACAACACACCAGACATGATAGCAAAATAAAGACGGAAAATATCCAAACTGTGAGGCACTAAACCAGGGCAGTGTAAATGTACTGTATGAGCAATACAGCCATCTGGGCAGCTGATAAAAACCTTGAACCCATTCAGTTTAATATCATGAAAAATCCCTTCTGCATTCTACACAGGATGAGCTGTTAGGGAGACAGCAGGCTTGTGCCAGTGACTCATAAGGACACAGAGAGAATGAACCATCATTTAATCTGTCAGCAAATGATACCAGAGGCCACCCTCACCATTATGCAGAATGATCGCCTTAACAGATTGCTATGCCAACACGTCTGGCAGTTTTCATTCCAAAAGCCAGTCACACAAAATAATTGGCTGCGTTGGCCACCGGTTATGATGCCATTTCCTCAATTGCAGGCGCACACCGCTGAGTGTCTTGAGTTGTTTGTCACCTAGCCTACGATGCAGCAGCCCTCCTTGAGCACCCTGTGAGCCTCTCCTGGATAAAACTCATTATCCCAGTCTGCTGCTCTTCAGGAAACTCATTATCCCATCCATCACCAGTGGACTCTCAGACAACAGGATGAATATGCCCTCTCATCATTTAATTGGTTCGCTTTGCCTGGAGTTTCTGCGAGAGCACAACAGCAGCCCACGCCACTATATCAGCTGTAATTATCTATCTAATATGACATCTTTAGTTTGACATCTGATACTACTGTTGGTTATCATTGACTCCCTTTGGGGTACACACTCACGCCTTCTGACAGCAACATAACGAGTCTGGTATTAGAAAGCGTGACGGCTTCTGGCTCAGTCCTTGTCTGTTGTCCTGGTCTGTCGTGTTTAGCGCTTGAGGAATGTCCGGCAATTGAAGTTTTGAACTCGAAGTGAAGAATCATTGCAGAGTGCCCTTCACATCCAATCATCTGGCAGTTTGTGGACAGTATAAGTCACAATACCTCAAGGAAAAAGAAAACAAGTGGAAAGAGTTGATTACTATCTCAGTTTCTTCCTAATATCTGACTATGTTTTACATCTTTGCACACCAGTGTTCACACGAGGCAAGACAGGGGGGCCCAACCCGACCTTCACCACACACTGCTGGGGCTTATGTGTGATACTCGGCTGCATTAGAACCCACAATGAACTGTGACCAGGAGTCATTGGGTAGATGGATGGCTTCTGGTCTCTTAGTCCCCCATCACCTCCCACCACTTCACTTTCCCCCTTTTTCTATTCTATTTTCCCACCTCCCCCACCCCCATCTCCTATTCATCGTCCCTCTGCCAAACGGATGTCTAATGACAATGGAGGGCCCTTGGACGAGTTGGAGAATAGATTATTGACTGGGACCAGAGATTTACACTGGAGCCACGGGGCCAGGCGGCCCCAGCAGAGATAAATGGGACATGTAATTGAGTTTGGTCACTCAGTTGTGTTGGAGTGGCTAAGGCCGGTGTTGTGCCCATGGTGGAGCTGGGTGGATGGTGGTACTTGCAGTTGTGGAGGGGGGGTGGTGGTGAGCAGCGCTGGGGTTTATGAGCCATACAAAGTGGCAGTGGAGGGTCAGACAGAGGGCAGTCCGACACTTGAGTTGTATAGACTACAGGACAATGTGGCGAACGATGGAAGAAATTGATCTTAATGGATCATATTAGAGACAGAGGATTCATTCAGGACAGTGACAGCTCTGGCTTTTTGATGAAATGCCTCGGGGTGACTTTTTTTGAATATATGCAAAGAATGTACATAATGTACTTTCAAAAAAATGATGCACACCAAATAAAGTTCCTTTGGACTGCATATGTTAGTACCAAGGGAATTTCACACAATGAACTTGATTTATAAAGTATATGTCTAGTGTTCGAGGTATTTGAAAGAATTTTTTGAACAAAATAAAATGGACTGAGACCATTACACTCAACATCTTACCATCCTCAGCAAAACGATCAGTGAAAATACACCTTGCTTTTACTCTGGTGAGGGCTTCAGTGAGGACTTAGACCAATGGGAGAGATGCACTGTTACCACAGTAACGCAATGTGTGTGTCCTTGTGTGTGCATGTGTGTATGAGATGGTAGAGGTAGAGGTTGTCTGGGTGGAGACTTGGTTGGGAGAAGTATGAAGATTGATGTTGGAAGCATAAAAAATAAGAAGATATTGCAAATATATGCAGGGAGACACACTCGAGCAACCAACAATGATTTGCCCCTTTATTGCAGTTGACTAATTCAGAATTAGACACCATATTTTTCATAATAAAAGGGACACATGATATTTGTAATGTTTTTCATGACACAAGACACATGGCACCCACATCAGCAGTGGGGGAATCCTATTCAGCCATCAAATTTTGTTTTTGTTGAATATCATAGGAGGCTCTCGGTTTGAAATCGGATATGATGTCATGTGTCTCCTTTGGCTCCATTAGCTGACACCTGGCATATGTGCTTGCTAGCATGTGTGTCCTACGGATATGAGTGAAAGGATTATCTGCTGGCCTAGTGAGACCATATGAGCACACCCCCTCTCTGCACACTGTTCCTAAATTAAATGCAACTCTGCCAAGGTAATGGCATATGTAATGCTTTCATCAAAACATCTACCCAATGTTCCGTTGTTGTTGCACAGACACTCTTTTGTCTCTGAAGTGTGGCATTTTTGCAAAAGCAGCATACAGTATTGTAGTAATGAGAAAAGCCTATTGATATTGAGTAAAATCCATAATAATGATGTACATGGTTTTCACA
Source organism: Lepturacanthus savala (assembly GCA_030544235.1). Lineage (NCBI taxonomy): Eukaryota > Metazoa > Chordata > Actinopteri > Scombriformes > Trichiuridae > Lepturacanthus > Lepturacanthus savala. The sequence continues at coordinate 22,107,878 of CM060470.1, forward strand.
AACTGTTGCATTAAGCATAATGAGTTATAGTAAGCTGGCTCTGAACCAAACCATTTGCTCTAATACCAGTCAAAAGGACAATTCTCACAATCCCTTTCTTCTTGACCTCGGCTTTCCCACAGGACTGTGGTCATATACGTCATAAGCACGGCTCAGACATGAATACAAGTCACAAGTGTTATTACTCTCCTAGATCCTCAATGGCTACTCTGTCTGCCTGGACAGTTGGCCCACAGAATTCTGGAGCCTCTACAGAGGCTTTACAGAAGCATCCTTAAATCCCCTAGTGGCTGTGCTGTGAGGAAAAAAAAACACTGCAGATAGAATTTTGTGTTTACCTGTGCCAATATGACCAAAAAAAACAACACAAAAAAGTTAAAGTCAGAGCAGAAACTGAGTGGAATCATCAAAAGAAAGATGACAATGTTCAATCATAAATAAGTTGAGGTGAACATGTCCATTTCATTCAATATAGCTGGTTTAATATCCATACTGCAAGTTATGTAGGAAAAAAAGTCCCTGATGATAGTGAATGTGTCTCATTTACTGACAGGAAGTCATGATGATGGATGCTGTGCTCTATACTGTAAACAATTTCTGCAAATGACTGTGTGTAGTATCCAAGCACAGATCTCAGAATGAATCACTGGGAAAACTGCCTATGGGTAGATAAAGGTCAACAAATGTTGCACAAACTTTACAGAAAAAATAAATATCTGCATCATTTACAGCATATCACACTTATTTTGTAGTTTTTATACAAGCTGTTAGAAATAAAAAACATTGTCTTAGTCATATTTGCAAAATTAAACTGGTGTCAAGCTAGAATGGACTTTAAACACAAAGTTGTTAAAAGATCAATACTTTGAATAATAATTTAAAATGACACCACCCTCTATACACATTCCAGAATCTATTATTAATTAAATATGTTTTAATCATATTTTAATAATCATGTTATTATAGTGAGTTGTGTTCCCTTCAATTCCCTCAGTTGTGCAATTAAATGTATTATCACATAATGGAGACAAGATGATTAGAATTATTTGGTAACACTAGTATGTTTGTAGCTTCAAATTTTCTCATCACATTTGTACAAGTTGAATATTGGATGAAAATTGACATCTAAACATGTGATGTCACAAATCATACTAATATGCCAACTGTGGGAACATGAAGAAACAGTGTGGTTTAACCAGGTAATTTTTACACTATTTTTCAGGTTTTTTAAAATTGGTTATTTCCCACTTTTATTACAGTTACACCTTCATTAATTCAACAAACAGGGTTTATCTGGTGAAAATCAACCACTGTCCATTCCTGAATAAACTGCAGTATATAACACAATGCATTTTGTGTGAGTGCGTATGAAGATGGCCTCACAATCAGAGACTGTGCGTTTCTTTGTGCTTTATGCATTTCTTGTAATTTATGAGTGGATCACGTGTGCATGGTGTGTGCGTGCATCCCTGCAGTCTGGGGATTTGGAGATGTCAGTGGTGGCGTTCTAGCCTTTTTGCCCTCTTCATTGCGTGGCTTGTTTGGCAATTACACAGCAGCAGATACCCTTAGGTACTTTGTTTACTCTTCATCTTCTGCTGTGGTTTGACTTCTCAACACATCATATGAACTTACACTGCAAGAGCCATCTTACATCTCACATCTGCCATCGCTACTGAATGATGACAGTTTATTGATATAAAGTAATTGGTCTATACAGACATTCGGTCATAGGGCAGATATTGACAGATTTTTTTTTCTTTTACCCAGCATTATAACTGACAAGAATTTAGCCTTTTCCGGGCTGGCTGTGCCCGGAAAAAATACCCATAGTATTTCGGTGTACCTCACTGGTAATATTGGTATAAAGCACTGCTGCATTCAATTGTGTAGGTGGTAATTGAACAGATAAGTTATTGAATTAGTTCTTAAAGTATTTATGGTAAGTGTGTCCCTTGGAAACCATGAAGAAGCCAAAGCAGCAAACATATTAAAAAAAAAAAAAACTACTCATGTTGTGGAGGCATATATCCATCATGTTGGCATTACCTTCCAATACCTACTATTATCCCAGTTTTCTTCAACACATTCCACCTTCCAACCGTGGCAGCAACTTAACAAAAGCTCAGTTTTTATTTATATATTTTTTTTTTTGTTACAATGCAAACTGAAAGAGCCGCTTCATGTGGGGACTGTGTGTTATTTATGAGTTGTGATTCAGAGTGTGGAGTGGCGTTCAGGATGCATATAAGTCTGGCACTCTACCCGCGTGCTGGGTCCAAAACACAAAGTACTGATTTATTCATTCACCACAATTCTCACATTTCTCATGCACAAGCCCTCCACTGCCTTCTGCAGCCAATTTGTAATGTCCTTCTAACTTGTTAATTCTGATACCTCCTAACAAGACTGATACTGAATAACATAGGAAAACAACAGAGGATGTGGTAATAGAGTTGCTCCTTAAAATTAACCTGCATCCTACATGCATACACATGCATCCCTTGAAATAAAGTATAAGTGTCTGATATTGCAAGCGGTAACTCGCTTTTATGGAAGCCATGTGTTTAATCATCTTGACCAGTTTCAGACTCGGCTGACTTTAAACTGCAGCTCAGCACTATTGAAATGTAAGTCAATACTGGGAAATATATATAATTAAATACAATAGGGTTTTATTGTGAATTGAATTGTGGCGTGCATTGAGATTTAAGAAGGGAAGGAGAGAGCACACATAGAAACATGGCTGAGCTGTATGGAAAGCCTTGCAGGGTTTTTTTTTTTTTTACATTGAATTAATTCTTTGGATGAAAACTACTGCAGACTTGACTACATTCACAATCCTCAGGCTGTGAATGTTAAAGCTGTTATTTTATTGTATGATTCCAGAAAGCACTTTCCTTGCACCTAACTAGTCCCACACGGTCGTGCCATAAAAACCATTCAAATGTCAATCTGTGCACTTCATTCGGCAGATGGGGGCATATAATTTTCTTTAATGTAACAAGTGATTTTATATAATTGTTTAAAACATTAAAATTTATAATGGTAGTCTGTGGGAGGAATTGTCAAAGTGAGCACCTTGGAGCAAGTCCAAAGTAACGACTTTTACATCAGCTTTAAAATCTCACTGTGACATCAGTTAATCAGAAAAAATGGCCACACCTCCATAGGACCTATAATGTTGTTAGATCCAAACCATAACTGATAAGGCTGCCAGACTCATAGAAATTCACACTCTGCTCCACTTTCTTTCTTCAATTTCCTAAACCTACAAATTCTGTTTTTTACAAAACAATTTGTAAATATACAATAAACTATCATGCTAATGATGTACATATTTCTGACCTAAAAGCTTTGTTTTATTTAAATCAATATCAATCTTTCAGTGTGACTCCATCACATCCCTATTATTTAATATTTAGAGGGATACACAGGCAAGTATTAGTATATCTGAATATTCCGGTGGTTTAAGATATTGCTAATGGTGTGTCCTTTTTAGATTCAAAGGTTGTGAATTCAAATCCAGCACTTGGTTGATTTGAAGGTGGGAGAAAATACAGATATAGATTCAAAAAAAGCTGATTGAGACTGCAAGACTCTCCTCTCTTTCTCAGGTTTTAACTGTGTCCTTTCATTCACAATTCAAAACTGTTATCTCACAGACCGGCTATATCTAAAAACAACATACCATACTTCAAATAAATGTTTTCCTAAAAATAAGTTTGCTCACAGGGACAATACAAACTTTTACCTGCACTGGCACAAACAGATCTTATCACTATGTCTGCTCCATCTCCTTTATATAATATGAAAATGTCAGAGGTACAAATCCTTATCAATGTCACTAAAAGTAAAAATATATGAATGTGTTCTTGCCAACAGTTTGTGTGACATGTTGGTGTCGAGCATAGCTTTGCTGTTTCACACATAAAAATTGTAGATTTGATTACACCTAGAGGCATCATTAGTCTTGGAAGATTTTCAATACTATTCAGCTTCCAGCAGTGGAATCTAAATCAGCTTGCAGCAATCACACACATTTCCTCCAGGAATTACATTTAACCATTATTTAAATTTTATTTTACAGTTGGGTTTTATTAAAATTTTATATTTTATATTGGATGTGATGCTGACTATGCTTTAGAAGAACACATTTTAGGTACCCACAGATATAAATATCAAAATGATCACTCAATCAAACCAGAACACACAGACATCATATATGCACTAAGCCATTGTTTTTTTTTTTTTTTTTCATCTGATAGTGAAGTGTGTTTGTTAATTTTTTCTGAAGATTGCTTCGATAAAATGTAAATATTCTTCCTTGTGCGGGGGGAAAAAAAAACTCCCAGAGTGGCACAGTGATTTCCTCTAGGATATACTCTGATGTAAATCAAAAGGTACTGAAAGCACCTCAGTATTTCACATCTCAAGATGCAGAGCAAAGGGATCTCATCCTCTTACCAGCAGTATCACAAAACTTGGGATGGAACACATTTTCGATCCATTGTGCACCGTTTCATCCTCCTATCGAGCAGACAGGATTTTGCTTTCTGCCTAGAACTTTACTCAGAGGCGCTTCACCAGGTGCTTTTATACCACTGCCTCACCAAGGTGACTAAATTGGTCTCAGATATAAGATTGGATTCAGGCAAAGCTGGGAAAACACAGGTCTGTGTGGAGGGGGCAGAGGTGTAGGTGTGTTTATTTGTACTAAAGGCTGTGATAATGAGAAAATAAGCTTAATTTCTGTCATTCAACTGCTTTCTTGCTACCACCGCTTGCTCGTCATTAATTCTCTAGCTTGCACGACCACAGCAGCTTTCCTTTTATTTCATATCTCTCTCTCTTGCTGCTTTCCCCTCTTTTAAAACGAGTCAGTGAAGCTGATGGCAAAGACGCATAATTTTGCTTTAAACTTTATCACATGGAGATAAATGCCCTCTCCTGTTTATACTCATGTCAGGGATGTACTGCTCTGATCGATCTGATCAGGTTTATGTTATTGGCCACCTGCTGTTAGGTTCCTTTTTTTGCAAAAGTTGATTCTGCCTCTATTACTCACCGGAGGACTTTTTCCTTTCTTCAACCAAAATGGTCTTCCCCTGTTCAAATGAATGAGGAAGGACCTCAGTTTTTCCTGCATTGCTCGATCCTGTGTGAATCCAGCCTAACTCCTTTTTGTTTTTTTACCTATAGCTACCGTTGTTGCTTACTCCAAACTAAATTAGCTGCTCTTATTTCTAAACCTGATCTGTGAGATGAAAAGGGGTTGTCACAATGTGTATTGGAGGTAGACACAAATGCCAGAGGAGAGCGGGCAGACAGGATGAACAAGAGTGAAGATGGAACCCCACTGGAGCAAAGCTTTTCAAATATGGCTGCAACGATTAGTTGATCAGTCAGTTAGTTGCCAACAATTGCATTAACTGTCAACTATTTTAATAATCGATTTGAGTAATTTTTAGGAAGAAAATGGAAGGAAAATGTCCAAATACTTTGGTTCCAGCTTCATAAAACTGTTTTTCTGATTTCTTTATACTTCTATAATAGTAAACTGGTGATATTTGGGTTGTGGATTGCTTGGAGTGTGAACAGTGATTGACATTTTACTCCATTTTATGAGTCAAACAAGTAATAGTTTCAATAATCGATAGATGAATCGACTATATAAATGGTTAGTTGGAGAACTCACCTCAAAGTGACTTCTTGGTGAAGGTGGAACCCCTCAGAAGAATCACATGATTCTTCTGAGGGTTAACCCTAACCCTAACACAGGAAGTAAGGATGACAAGAAAGACGAGGGGAAACTTTTCAAAATAAAACAGGAACTGGACACATTAGGAAACGGACAACAAAAAAACAGACCAAGACTTTGACAGAATATTGGAAATCGTGAGTTTGAGTGGCCACATGGATTCATGTTGTAATAAAGAAAAAATGCATACGTTGATAAATCTGCAGGAAGAGAAACACTCACAGTTCAATCACTCCGATATTTCTAGGCATTTTGGTGCTTGTTGGCCATGAAGGAAAACTTTTGATCTCCTGATGCAACTTTGCTGGCAACATCTTAGAGATCACAGGCAATAAACAGACACTATTTACCTTGTAACCCTGTTAACTTGATGTTAATGGGTATCTAATGCTCTAGACACCTTGTAATAAAGCTACAGTGTGGATCTTTTACAAATAAGTCTCATCCATTCAATTCCTAGCCAAACGAGTTCACACAATGCTGAGTAAGCCTATCACAACTAGGTAAATGTGTTTCACAATAATATATATATATATATATATATATATATATATATATATATATATATATATATATATATATATTTTGTCTATGGAGACACTTTCTGTTGGCCAAAATTCTGACAGAATTTTGTTGTGTGTGTTGTGACACAATTAACTAGAACAGGACAATGTATTAAACATGCCTATTGTTTATATTAGTTTGTATTGATAATAGTATAATATATTGATTTTCTTTTAAATATTTGGGGAGCAGTTTATGCTTAATGACATACTTGTAATATATAATTGTAGAGACGCCAATATAGCTAGAACATATTGATATAAAATATTTCATATTGGTGGATTACAATAAATATTGATATTTTAATAAAGTCTAAGAGGGGAAAAAAGGCTGAATCTAATCACTTTAATTTAAACTTGATTTAGTGTTTAGTGTTAAATGTTTTTTCTTTTTTTTTACACAATCCTTGAGTAAAACTATTGATATATTGTTGATCCATTTTTTCATTGTATCGAAGATGTAGATATTGAGGATATATATTTTTGTTTCATTGCCCAGGTCTACTCTTAACAATTAATTTACCATTTATCCATATTTGTGTAATTTTCACAGCCAACAGAGGGAGACACAAGTCTCACGCTACAGCTTTAACATAAACTATATCGGGTTTAAAAATGATCCCAAACGCTGATTCAAGAACACTGTCCCCTGTCAAACAATAACTCCTGCCAATGTTTGGTAATCCCTGAAAGCTGGAAAGATAGTTTAATAATTTGAGCATATTCCAGCTGGGCAGAGAGTGGAGTAGGTGAACAATTGTGGGCAGAGACTGGCACAATTCCGTCTGCCTTTCTGTCAAACTCCCTTGGAAAACAGAAGACTCCATTTTCTACAGTGATACTCCCAACTAAAGAGGCTGAAGCTGACATGAATCTCAGTGTCTGTTACAATGGCAAGCTGCTCTGCATTGTTGCCATCTGAGAGCTGATGGCATCATTCAGGCAAATCCACTTGTATAAATGCTCTATTACAATATCCATCTGGGAGTCAGACTGTCATTACTTGATGCTGTTCCAGGGTGAATTTCCTTTGCCTTACCAACTGCAAGTGGGAATCAATAGTGCTTCATTCACACTTTATTATTTGCTTGTTAAACTGTACAGGGCAAATGTGCTGTCTGCTGGTTACAATAACTGTAATAATGATGTTTGGGAGATTGGATTCTTGTTTTCAGATAAAAATGGATCAGGAATGGGTGAGACGTGCTGGACTTCTCTCAGCCTTCACCTCTTTGTGCCTTGTTAGTGAGTCTTAGTCAGACTCTAAATTTAGACAGCCCCTTTGAACCTCAGTGAATTCCATATTGCTAAATCATAGATTAGTTCAGTTACAGAATACACAATCTGTCACCGCCGGTTGATAAATCTGTATGTGATTGTGTGCTGCAATTATTTCATTTATGCAGTTGGGAGAAAATTATCTTCATCCTTTCACATCAGGGTTTGAGTCCAATGTGACATTAATGTAATACTTACTCATTAGTCATATCAATAACAGTAATGATAGCCATAACAGTACATGTTATGCCTCCCTGTATTTTGTGAATATAATGTTTATACCTGTTTTTTAAATGAATCATGCTTTGACATTGATTTAGCTCTACATGCAGACTGTTCCAAAGTTTTACCCCATGTTAAAGCTAGAATGTCCGTTTCCCTGTGCTAACAAAGCTCACTGTCCACAATAATTATGTACTCAACATCAAGTAAGCTGCATTTTTGTCATTTCAAGAGTTCCACTGGTTTTCTGACACTGTAATAGGCATTGTAGAAAATCTGAAGTGAACACAGAAAGTTGACATTTACAAAGGCTTTGAAAAGGAAAAAAAAATAGGTGCATATCATAATTTAGTACCACTTGTGTTGTATTCTTTTTTTCCCCTCCCTGTTCTACTTGTCCTTACAAATACATAAAAAATAATTCATTTGAATTTTTCTCATATAGAGTGGTTTATAAAAAAACAAAACACAGAATTGGAATATCAAAGAAAAACACATTTGCTTTCTGGGTGATGGTGTGTTTCTGAACAGAGTAAAGAGGATGTGCAGTCTGTATGACTATAGATAGATCTCACTTCTGAAACCTTAGTAGGATATTCCTACTAACCAGTACCTACAACTCAAAAGCCACAGTAGTCATTCCTATATAGGAAGTTGGCCAGTAGAAGGCACAATTCAGACATACTACACCAGCTGTATCCATCTTGTCCTCCTGGTGACTTCTGGGAAAGTGCAGAGTGTAAGTAGTGTAGTGTTCTGACTGCATTGTACACAATTGTGAAGTTTGGGACTAAGCAAACTTTGGTGATACAACCTTGTTGCAGCTTTTAGTAAAGCTAGCGAAAGATCCTTGACATTACAATTTGGTTTTGTGAAAATCTCACTGTGGTGTTCAGACAACATGTCACGCAAATTTCCAATTCATATGAATTTGATGCAGTGACGTGAGTAGACAAAAATTTGCCCCGGGGTGGCAGGAATTGACGTTATGTCAGGACATGACGTAAGTTTGAGTTGAAAATAACCGAAAAACTGGAGCCTCTGAGTTCTGCATTCATGAACAGTTCACACAGAAACACCCACAGACACTCTGTTTCTGTTGCTTGCTAGCTTACAGCTAATAGACAATATTTTGATTGTATGGTCAAGAGGTCACTCATGCACAAATGCTGTGAACACATGTGACTCGGTTGTCTTAGGTCCCAACAACACTAGAATAACCAGGTATTTTGTCCAGCGTTTAAAGTATATAAAAAAATCTCCTTCCACATGCATTTCCTAAATTCCTCAGACTAATTACCCACCTATACCAGGGGTCAGCAAACCAAAGCATTCAAAGAGCCATATTGGACCAAAAAACAAATCTGTCTGGAGCTGCAAATAGTTAAAAGCCTTATATAAGTCTTATATGAAGTGCATATTATCTATATTAGCCTACTATCAAAATGACTAAGTGGGCTACAAATACTGTACATAATGAGCATTTATTCTTAAATGTTTATTTTCCCTGCAGCGCATCCTGGTGAGAATGACGCACCACATGACTACTCTGCTGGACCAGATTTGCTGCTTTAACTTTAACCTACACATCTTACAAACAATATTAGGTTTATCATAGAAATACAATAATGAAATCAGATTTTTAGTTTATTTTTATTTTGAGGATTAAAAAAATACAATACAATCCTCCTTTTTCCATAACAGCCGATATCCGATACCGATATGATACTACTGTTGAATGAATGAACTGTTGCGAGACGCAAGGTGGAAGCACTGCTGTTACAGAGTGCTATTATAGTAGTACTGTCTCAAATAAATCAGTATTAGCAATAATCAAAACTGAAATGAGTAATAAATAGGTTGAGGGAAGTATGTACACAAAGTACAATCAACAGTGATTGGTACCACTTGAAGAGGGTGTGTAATAATTATATCCAATGGGGGCGCATGCCTGCCTGCCTACCAAAATTCTCAGCGACCACTCTGCCAGTCTGCGACATTACAAATCTGAGATCCAGAAGTGAGACAAAGACCAAGACCAAAGACTGTCAAGGCCTTGACAAGATCAAGACAAAGACCGGTCTCGAGACCTCAACATCAATACAATCCGCCTAAAAGCCCGTGATACCATGCCACTTCATGCAGTCATCTTAAATTGAGCTATAAAGCTGCAAATGATACCAAAAGTATCAAGAGCGCAGACATAGCCTAGACTAGAACAGAGTGCACAATTGCGACTAATAATGTCTGTGTGCATGCCTAACTGTACTTGGAAATCATGGGGTCACTGCACAGATCTACTCGATCTGATATTTTTAAATCTCTCCACTTGTTCATCCGGTCTAGATTTGTGTAGTTGGAGTCTTAAATTGTCCCGTGTGTGTGTATGTGTGTGTGTGTGTGTGTGATGATAATCATACTTTGTATTTTAAATCTACCGATCACAGAAACCTTTATCTCTGGTTTGATGGGAACAATTTGTGTTTTCTGTTAAGAACAAGTTTGGGGTGTCTGAGAGAAAATTACCATTTGATATTCACATATAATCTTTCCCCATCAAATTCCAAGCTTCCTCTCACTGTCTCCTCTCTCTCTATGAACAGTCAATGGATGTGGTTTTTAATCTCTCTTGGGGGGAATCGTAGGAATTTGCTCAAACTCCATCTGTGGAGCTAGCGAGTAAACCTGATGAATGGGATTCTCTGGTATCTCATGCTCACTGAGCTAAGCAGAGGAAGGAACAGAAGGGGAGTTGTAGGTTGAGTAAAGCCCAGTTCAGATCAATGATTCGCAACAAGACAAAATGGTTTTAAAATGTTGCAGAGAAAACTGCAGTGGTATGAACCTAGCATGCAGTTTCTGCTCATCAGGATGAGGCTTTTTCTCTTTAGCCAGAAAACAGCGAACTGCCAGTATGAAAACATGGATAATTTCTTGACAGAGGAGTGGGAGGAGCAGCTCATCCAACAGAATTCACCTTACAATCATAGCTCAAAAATATCCACCAGTAAAATAAACAATAATATAATTATTGCAAGTGTCCTGGATGCTTTTGATAACTACTTGTTTTCATTTACATTGTAAGTTTGCTTGTATTTAACGATGAAAATCCAGCTAGCCCGTTGAATGTGATATACTAAAGGAAAATGCCATTGTGTCATTGCTATAGAAACATCATCTGAGCTTGTATAAGATGCTTGGATATGAATGGTCCAGTTTTAAACAACCATCTTTATTTTTTTTTTTTGTGCAAATTGTATCTAGTTAATTACTGTAAAGGTAACGAAGCACAGGCGTAGCATGAAACCCCCTAAAATTGTCTCACCCTCAGTATAATTGATGCAATAACTACAACTCATAATTTACTCCGATTGCTATTTATGTGCTTCACTATCTCCCATTCACCTACCATTTACAATTATTATATCTATTCCTCCTTTTTTCATAATTTTGATTCTAGTACTGACATTTCAACCTTTAGAATCACCATTACTAATAACAGTGTTGGTTATTTTATTGTCAGCTACACTCAATCAAAAATTAAAGAACAAGGAAGCTGGATTTGATTGTAGACTGTGTGCAAGTTACACAAATAGTCATTGTCCATGGTTCTAATAGGGATTTTGTGTGTGTTATTCTTTCCATCTGTGGTTGTGTGTGTATGTTGTGAGGTGCTAGTTGTCACTGTGCATGGTTACAATAGTGATAGTCTGTCCTTTTTTGTTTTTGGGCCTTGGGCTGTAGAGGATGGCCCTATGGGAAGTGGGTTTGTCACACAGGGATGGATCAAGATGGTGGGGGTTGGAGGGAGGTTGGGGGTCCAGCACCAGAGTTACACTGGGGCCTTATGCAACCATTCTATGTCACTGTGATGAAGGCTCATCATACGATATCAAATTAGATGTCTGTTTTTCTTTAATTGATTCTTTTGTGTGATTACATTCAAATGGTAGCATCTTATTTTGTTTCTGTCTTGCAAATTGTGGTACAGAACAAATCAAATCAGATTTTTTTTTTAAACAATTTGAACATTATTTTGTTATCATTTAGCTATTTAGTTCTAGTTCCATCCATATACACATTCTAGAACCAACCACAGTGCCAGCCACAGAGATTCTGTTCTGTGCTACTTCACTAACTCAAGGAAGACACTGTAGCAAACACAATTATCTGCAGCCATAAAACACAAGAACGTAACAGTTAAAAAGTCTTATTACTTTTCCATTGTTAGCGTTCTGCATTTTGCATAAATTGTGGGATTATTGCACCGCAAAATCTCCACGGAGGGCCAAGAAGTTATTCATTCAGTGTGTTAGAGGACCGGAGCAGATGAAACTGCAGATGGCTGAGTAAAGGGGTAGGATGGTGGGGGTTTTAGGGTGAGTTTGGTAACCCAGTAACAGACTGGTTTTCTCTGAGGCCCACCAGGCCCTGGCCACAACACCAACACAGCCTGTGACCCTGATCCCCAGAGACGAGCAGAGACGGATGCCATCATGAATCTTGTGTTGTGAGTCGTTTCTGGGCTTCCAGTTGGCAGTGGCGCTTTGTGTGGTATGAGAATGTGAATGTGTGTGTGTAGCAAAGCAAAGATGTTAATGGAGCACAATTCACAGTATTGTCACACTATAATATATAATTAATCTGTAATGGTATAGTACATATACCTAACATAGCATGGTCTTACCTAAGTCTGCAATAGGATCTCATGCTGTGAGATTAAATCGTGACAATATTGCTCATTTGAGTGAAAAGTGGTCCTGCTATCTATTTGTGGCCTTTAGGGGCAGTAAGGAGCCTTTACTGTGTCTAGTCTGCCAAAACCTGAGGAGAAGAAATGCAGTAGCTGGCAGCAGCAATAGTATACAGTCAATGAGCAACAGCCAGAATGACGTAGAGTCTGAAACAATTAGCATTGAAGATGCCCCCAGCCACATTCAAATCATTTTGTATGGCAGCAATTTAGGTTCCCAGTGGAAATAATAAGAGTGACAGACAAGACACGGACATTAACTAAGCAGTGTAGGAAAATAATGCTGTACACCACAATTAACACAACCATGATGTAAAGGCACATAGAGAACTACCACAGCTCGGTACTAAACACTGCACCTGTGATGAAAACGACTTAAGGCCAAACAAATTTTATTTGTGGAAAGAGTTTCAACACAGTTAAATGCTCATGCTTAAGTCATGCATGGGTGAACATTGCAATGTTTTGTGACTGCCAAATTTTAAAAAAAAGAAATTTCTTTATCCAGTCATATTTTGTCATTTTAGTTTTCTTAAAACTGATGTGAAAATATTCTCGCTCTCTTGAACCCAATATCATGTATCATCTGGTGAGCTGAGTGTATCGTCACTCCAATGATTTAATCCATAGGTGCAGTCTGCCTCATCTGACTCCTATTGGTTTAGATAACTGATAATGGCCATTTAATGGGCTGATAACATCTGAAACAGGTGCTCATAGACCTATACATGCAGTATGCTGCCCCCCACACCTGCACACGTCTACACAGTCACACACACACATCCAGACATAAAGCTCCCCTCAGTGACTTTTTTTTTTTGTTTTGTACCCATGTTTTCTCCTCAACCCTCAGTTATCAAAACCTATATTGTTTCTGCTCCATTGTCTAGGGTAAAGCAATTTGTCACAATTTGTGCGGACGCAGAAATAATTTTTTCCTCTGTGGATGTGCTGTCTAGACACTGCGCTCTGCTGCGGGAGCCTGCACACAGCTGGGGCCTCCTTTATTTTTGAAGCCACTCTTTAAGTTTATAAAAACAGACGGTATTTTAAACCCAGGGGGAAACTTGCAGACCTGTAAATAATCAACACTGTGTATTTCCCTCTTCTGTAAAACAGAGTATGCAAAAGGTAAAACAAAACACTCATAATTCATATTGTGCAGGTTTATCTTTGCGAATTACGATTCAAGACCATTTCCATCAATAGTGAATTTTGTATGGTATAATATGAGTGAACCTTGGCTGGCTGTACCTATTTTATGATACGCACCTCTAATGGTTAATTAACATCATTTCTCAATAACACCATCATTAATAAAACACCATGCATCAATCTTACAGAGGGATCGATTCATCATTTTAGTTGAAAAGGCCACAAACATGAAAAAGTCAGGAAAAGCTAATGCTTTTTTAATGATGATTGCAGCTGTGTTGACAGAATACACACCCTCTGTGCTGTGATTGGCCAATCAGTTTTCAGTGCCAAAATGCAGATCATATATGAAAGACATGGTTGTATTAGTACTCAGTAATTTTCTTCTCATGAGGCACAATTATTTCTTGCATATTATTATATCATCAATGAAGGGTTTTTAATCGATTTCTTACAATTCATGCAAACTTACTGTACAGTGTTGCTGTTTTTCTTCCCCAACAAAACCTACTGAATATTTATTGGAAAAGAGGGTAAAGGATCTTTGTATTGTCAACATTCATTCATCTCTACAGTTGGGCCTTTTTTTATTTGGGCCCCCCCATTTCTTTAAAAAGTGCAATAAAAGTTGTAGCAGTGGGGATTCTGGTTTGTGATCAGATACACTTCTGAAAATCCTTCATAATGTCTCTTTTTAAAGTTGAGCCCATTCCTGAGAGTATCAAGCTCTCTAAAGCAAGTTCTGTGCTGTGATGTGGCATATTAGAGAGCATAAATATATAGCCCAGGGTGACTGAATTTGTTCTTACACAGCTACTGTTCATTTTCATTGTCTGCTTATCGATTGATTCTCCGAAACTCTGACGACTTCAAATCTCTGCAGGTCTGATCCCATCTAATGCCTCGCTCTCTTTATTCATCTCACATATACGCTATGCTGGGCTCAGTGGTGTGTGATTGTCATCGTATGTGTATGTACCTCCTGTGTGTGTGTGTGTGTGTGTGTGTGTACAGATAGAGGAGTAAAGGGGGAAAAAAGCAAAGGAATCGATATCCATCTCTGTGACAGTAAAGAATAAGTGGTTAAGTGAATTAACACAGCGCTTTGGTACCCTTACACACATTTATATGATCATATTCTCATAGTTAAATCAATTCAAGGCCATATCTGCACTCTGTTTTTTTTTCTTCTCAATACATGTCTAAGCTGTTGTACATTTTCATCCAAAATGATGAAATGTAATAATTGAAGAATCAGACTTTATACGTTTAATTCATTAACATACCTGAAAGGCGGCTGTAAAAAGTTTGCACTTCCGCTGTCACCTTTTCTCCATGGGGGAAATAAAAGGAAAAAAAAAACATGAGTGATGCAAGGTCCGAATGCAATTTGAATTTTTGAATCCAGGCTGGAGCTATTTTTGATGGGAATGCAAAATCTGAAATACAGTATTTGCTTATATATTTTTTTTTATTTAGGTTTTCCTCCACTGCAGTACAAGTTAACAGGTTGACTTTGAGCCGGTTTCCTTGTCTAAGCAATAAACCCTGAGAGTCCTTAACACACAAGATGATGGTTTATGATGACTGTTGAACTATAAAGAGGATCTAGTCTGCTGAAGAAGCTCCAGAGATTGTTTTCTGCTCATTTTTATTTGCACTTACTTTCAGAGCAGATGCTTGCTGACATGACCTACAATAGCAATAATAATCGGGTTAGACAAATGTAAACTGATTGGATTTTCTATCTGTCTCATGGGGATTTAAGCAGCCATTCACACACTGTTAGAAGGATGTACTAACTTCGAAGTGACAGTGTGGTTACAGTTGTCAATGAACACACGTTTTCATCCACTCATGCTGAAACACAAGCTTATGTCTTTTTTCCCCCCTTGTTTACCAGGTTTTTTAACCTTTGCTGTTGTCCCTGGAGTCTTGACTTAACTACTGCTGCTTTGTGATTGATGCCATTTGAGTTTCACTTTCTAAATGCCACACCTTTCCCCAGACACAATGGATAGCTTACCTTTCGGCTGGAGTTAATCTTTGTAATGATTGTGGATTATTGACATTCATTTAGAGGAACCTGCTAATGAGTAAAAATTGGAGAGGGAACAGTGGTGGTTGTGGAGAGGTGAGAAGAATCCACCCTCCAGTCCTCTCTATTCCAGTGTTTGTCCTGAAAATAGTGGCAGCTCATAGATAATGGACAACTTAAAATAAAAAAAAATAAATAAATTATATGTTTCACCCTGTGATTATCTCTACCACTTTCTCCTGCTTGCTTCTCTATAAATTAACTTGAGTTCAGTCTGTTGTGATGGAAAAAAAGTGTCTAAAATACTTTACCAATGCACCTCTGTGAAAATAAACCTACATTTGAATTTTGCTTTTTAGCAATAGAAATGGCTGTTTTACAAAATTGACCAAATTTGAATGAAATTTGAACAAATCTTGTGATTGCATGTAACACTACAATAGCAGCCATATCTTGGTTCAGAGGGGTACAGGCTTTGGTGTAATCCTTTGTAACGATAAGACTCCTTTGGCTATAAAGGGTTGATGAACTGATAAACAAAACCTGACTCCGTCTCACCCTCGACTCCGCAATACATCCTCTTTCCCCTCCGAGAGAACGGCCCTGCCTGTGTCCTACCCGCCGTCTGCCTGGAATGTGCAGCTGGGGGAATTCACTTCCACCTGCCCGGCTCCATGTGTGGCAGGTTGACCTTGCCAACGCATACCTGGCACCGGTGAGCCGAGTCCTTACAGTTCTGTAAACATCTCGGGCCAAAAGACAAATGCTCATCAGAACAGGGCGTAGTGATCCTCGCCAGGGACAGTCAAATAAAACATTGCACAAGAGTTTGAAGACCTTCATGTTTATTCACACTAGGGAATATGACATTTCTTTAGAGGAAAATAGAAATTGCTTCCCTCAGCAACTTCCCTCAGCAACTGTCCTTGTATATAGCAACAAACACCTTGACTCTGCTAGGCTACTGAGCAGCAACTTGGTGGGATTGTGTTAGTAGAAACACGAGCCACCATCGATGCATTGCCACATGCGTCGTTGAAACAAGCTGAAAAGAAGAATGGAGGCGATAAGTAGGGGCAACATGGATTAGTCATATGAAAGTTTAAAAGAGCTCTATGACGAGTTCGGGAAAGCCGGGACTAACCTCGTGTTTTTCTGCCTGCCAGCTTTCAAGAGGAAAATCTGCACCTCAGTCATGTCAACAGGCTTGGATTCAGGACTTCAGTGTTAAAACTGAAAATAATTGTTGTATGAGGTTCTATATGAAGTTTGGCAGTGATATTGAAAAATAATAGCTCACAGTAATATATTGGGGGAAAAAAAGAACTATGAACTATTGCCTATAAACTAGTATGAACGATGACTGAATTAGTAGTAGAAGTGTAATGACGCTTGTCAAAATATAAAGATGAAGATGTTTTTGTGAAGAAATGGAGTGCATCAAAGACTCCTCTTAGATTATATAGCAGAATACAAGTAAATTAACACTTACATTTAGAGGCAGTAACGTAATGTACTTTGATTTTATATATACTTTAACTTTGCCAGCAAGGTCCAGATTAACTTCAGTTCAGTCTGGATATTCAACAAGGTGACATAAGATATTCAGTAAAGTGAGAAGAAAATAATAAATAATAGTGAATGATGTTTTTGTTGAAGACTTTATACTAAAAATCTTATACTATAATTGTAATAATATAATTGTAATAATATAAAAAACTATTATATATATATATATATATATATATATATATATATATATATATATATATATATATATATATATATATATATATATATATATATATATATATAATTATATAATAGTCTTTTTTATATTATTACAATACTGAGCTGCTTCCAGAGAAATAATGTTAGGTACCATATATTGCAATCAGTACTGTAGAAACAAATCAATAAAGAACTGAAAGTAAAGTAAGAGTTATATGGACCTTTATGTAATGTTTAGATAAAGTTCTTGATGTTGATAGATATGTAGCTGATAAAGAACCTGTGTTAATGATGCATCTTCAGCTCTTGGCCTCAAAAAAAAAAAAAAAAATCTTTGGCTGAATGTGGCTTCTCAAGAAACCTCAAAGCAAGATGAAGAAAACAAATCTCACTTTACTTTGGGAACTTCTGAAATTTTTCTTTTATTTTTTTTCCTCCTTTTGGGCACAGAAAAAACAACTCCTGAGAGATTTCTAAAACACCCTTTGTCAGTTCTTTGTTTTCTGCCGTGTGAAGACCTTATTGCTATTCATGTCATCTCTGTGGCGCTGTCATATTTCGCCATATCAGCTGTTTGGAGAAACACCGTTCCTGATGTCCATGAATGTGGAAGCGGCTCTCAATTCCCCTTGATGTTTGTTGCCTGTTTATTTTCAGGAAAACCAGACTGTAGAGATATGTGTGCTCACTGAAGCCTCCTGGATGTCTAATGATGATGCAAACCTCAATTCTTATTCAAAGCTACAGATCCCCATGAATAATGAATGCATTAATATGAGTGACCTGATTCTGAATCTGTATGTGTGCATACTTTATCACTGTGTTTGGAAATAGACTTTGAAATGCAGTGTAGATATTTGACCTAGGCCGACTGACACTACTGAACGGACATCTTTCGTACGCACACTGACGCAAATGATACCATTCCTCATGGTCTTTTTTCGCCTTTGAAGTTAAAAGCACTTTAACTCTACTCCGAGTTGATTCATTGGTACATCGATATTAATTTGTACTTGTATGTCTTGATCAAAGTGTTTGTGTGCTATACATTTTTCCACTGGGATGCATTTATTTTGAGACATAAAGCATCACCCTAATTTGATCAAAGCAGCAATATAGTGAGATTGCAGGATATCGAGTGAGTAAAATGACGATGATTTTTTCCAGACAAGATGGCGGACGCTGGATGATTCTGCAAACCCTGGATTTCAATGTTGTACACATGCTGTAGCAAATTCTCTAGGTAATGGAAATATTGTGGTTATGCTTAAGCTTAGGCCAAGTGTTTACACCTCCAAGTTTGGTACACTACCCTTCAAAAGTTTGGGGTCATTCATAAATGTCTAAATTTTTGAAAGAAATGGCACTGTTTTTTTTTTTTTTTTTTTTCCCAATGAAGATAACTTTAAACTAGGGTGACATGTGGTTGTGAGCGCTGGTGTGAGTGTGTGAGTGAATGGTGTGTGTGTGGCCCACAATAGGCTGGCGACCATCTGGGGTGTATGCCTGCGTCTCACCTGTAATGCACTAGGATTGGCTCCAACAGACCCTGTGACCTTTATGAGGAATAAGTGGGTATAGAAGATGAATGAATGAATTAATGCTTGCAACATAATTATGGTGTCCACTACAGGCAGGGCATATCTTTTAAGTCAGAAGATGAATGAATGAATAACTTTAAACTAATCAGAAATGCACATTGCTAATGTGGTAAATGACTATTCTAGCTGCAAATGTCTGTTTTTGCTGCAATATTTACATAGGTGTATAGAGGCTCATTTCCAGCAACTATCACTCCAAAGTGATAGTTTCATACACTCAAAAGTGTGATGTTTCATGGAAACCAGTAAATTGTCTGGGTGACCCAAACTTTTGACTTTTGAATAGTAGTGTACTTATTTTTATCTATGTTTAATGCTACATCTTATGACTTAATGAGAGTACCACTGAGGGGGGGGGCTGAAAATGAGCCCCGGTCTCAGACTCCGATCATTCATTTTTTGATCAAGAAACGGGCAGACAAGCACGTCAGTCGCGTCACAGACGACCGACACAGGTGACCGTGAGCCGCCACCGCTGCCAGGCACAGGCCACCGTCATGGCCGCTGTAGCAGACACAGACACTGGCGACCAACATGACAGATTTATATTCAGCTGCCCGGTCAATCAATTCAAGGTCCGGCCATGTTCTCCATCGCCTTCTCCCCAGAGCTGACAGTGGTAAGGAAATATTTGAAGTTTTTTTTTTTTTTTTTTTTTTTTGACAGGCGGCAGCTGTCGACTTTTCGAAATTACTTTGGCAAGGAAAGTGTTAATGGTTGCAGTATCAGACAGGCTAAACAGGTACAGATCAGGACATTATTGTTAACCTCTACTGTCTGTGGTTGTATATTAAGCCAAAAATCACATCAGCCTTGATATCAAGGCTGCAAGTGGTCTGAGGGTCCATATAATTAACAGATTTTTTTCTGTACAGGATCATTTCCAACATGAATCCCATCATCATGTTGCCTACCTTTTTTATTTTTTATTTCCTTATCACTCTCTTCCCCCCATTCTTTCTCCTCATCATTTAAATCCATCTTGATTTTTTCTTCTGATTTCAGTTTTACCCATTTGTCTTTTTCCCCCCATTCAACCACTCTTTATTCAATCTTACCTTTGTTTTTGCTCTCAACATTCTCCTACATTTTTCATCCCTTCATGTCTCTTTCTACCTCTGTCACGTCTGTATGTTTTTCTCTTCTATTCTTGTCACCTTCTTTTTACATCCTGCTTTCTTTCCCTTTACTTGCCAGCTTCTTTTCAAACTATCCTACCCCACCATCCTTTACTCTCTGCCTCCCACTTGCCTTTCTTTTTTTTCATCCTCTTCATATCCCCTCCCTTTCCTCATTCTCTCCCCCTCTCCTCTAATTTAATACCTACAGCCCTTTTACCTCTCATCATCTCTCACTTCTTTTTTTTTCCATTTTTTAACCACCCCCTTCTTCACCCTCCATGCCTCTGAAAGGAGATAACACCTAACATTGCTGTACGCCACTCAGTCAGGGTTATCTTGTTTTCCCTCCCTTATCGCTGTAATATGACACCACCTTATTCCTACACAACAATCTCTGCATCAACTCAAATGGCTGCTTTTCTACAACATGTATCCCATAAGACTGGAATAATTGTTTACGATCCAGTGCCCAAAGAAATTTGCTTCCAGAGAGTGAGTGCCTTTTTTTTTTCCAAAGCGCAGCCTGCAACATTGATATTTCTCTCAGCTAGCGGAGTGTCATGGGTGAATTCCTCAGTGTTTTTCCTTAGCGTCTTTGGCTGTTGGTTTAACAGCCTGACAGAGATTGAGAGTTAAATTGATTAATCTTAAAAAGTCTGATACATCTGGTACTTGTTGAAGAATTTACCAGTCTGCAAAGTCGACTAGAACTAGAACTACTTAACCCTGCAGAGAATCAATAAGATAAAGAGCAAATAGCTTTTAATTTCTATTTCTTTCTTTAAATAATGCAGCCATGTTGGAAGATCCCAGAGGGTCTTTTAAAGATTTAAACACGAGTAAAATAATACCAATTTGATGAAAAAAACATGATCTTTCCCGCATCTCATCCATTTGTCAAGGATCCCGATTTCACTTTCCCTCCTCCCAACACCATTATTCCATGTACGATTTACTGCTAAACGGGAACACTCCTCAACGTGATGCATTCTAGTACTTTACAATATAGGAGTGGGGGGCAGATTACAGGAAGCACCAACACTGAGTGCCTCAGTGTGTTGTTGATTTCCCCAAGGCTCGGGAACAGTGTCAATACAGCTAGACCTGGATTTCTTTAAGTATCTTCTTAAGTCCATTCTTCTAAAATAAAGTTTCTCATTGATCAGAGGTCGAGTGACTGTCACATATACAGCAAAACCCACATCAGATTCATTCTTTGGATGGTTGTGTTGTCACCCTGGAAGAGACCACTTAAGATAGAATTGTTAGGTTAAAGGTTATCACTCAGGGAAGAAAAAAAAAAAAGACGTTGCCTTGCTTTAAAGTGAATCTTGTCTCTAAGACGACAAGCAGATCCAACCAGGGGGGGAAAAAAGGTCAAACACACTGACCTGTACCATTCTGAGATCTAAATGCAGATATTACTTTTGTCACTGTACCAATTGAAAGATCAGCTTGTCGACTAGTCTTTGTGACTGAAGCTTTTACCGTCCGCAATAATGAATCATTTTCAGGTCTTTTGACGGTGTCTCTCTTGTCACCTTGATCCAGGTCAGCTGGACCTGCTCAGTATTCTATAAATGTGTCGGTGACGGGCAGATAGACCAGCATGAAAAGATCTACATCTATATATTTCTCCACTCATTATAGTTGTATAATTTAATCTGTCAATAGTATAATTGGAACATTTCTAGTACATTTTCAACAAAATCTGGACATTTTTAACCTTTAAAAAGATCCGATTTATTAGTGATATCTCTCTCTATATTAATTAGCTGCAGTTTACTAGAATTGTACAAGTGTTTGTTCCATTGTTCCTGTTGTTCATTGGAATCACCAATTTAAGGTACATTTAAGGTTGATATGGCACTCCAAAGAATGCAGGCTACTGCCTTCAAATAACCTTATAAACCACAGATGTTTCCCTTATCAACATATCAGACATTTTTGAAGCTCTATATGTTTTTAGTAACATTAACTGGGTTTTCATCTCAACATATTGGAATTTTAGATTTTAGCAGATTTTAACTGCGCAAAAAGAAAATGTGAATTAATGGCTGTTTCAATATGCTATTTTGCGATTATTAGGAGAGGGGGAGACTTCGCTGTAGGATTACGTCATTGGAGAGCATGGATGTAACCATGACAACAGTTGACACCCAACAGCGGATCATAGATAATTTTTGGCACTGGGGAGAGCAATAGCTAACGTTTGGTCAGCTTTTACAGCTACAAAACCATGCTGAAGAGAAGGAAAAGAAGATTTTTAATGTCATGAGTGCTGTTGGAGTTTGCTGCACCATGTCTTCTCCATGTGTCCTTATGTCTCCGTGTGTTGCCGTTATTTGCAAAACCTGTTTCATTAGCCAAAAGCTGCATTTTCCTTTCATCCATACGCTGACAAATCCACCACTTTAAAGCGTAACAACTTTTATTTGAACTTTTAGAACTTTTTCGAATTTCTGGCTTTTTCATCCAAGTATTTCAAAAAATGTGAATAAGAAAAGGTGGATGTTCACCTGCAAGTTCCCAGTATGTCTCTGTCTTTGAATGTTTATATGTGTGAGCCAGTGTTTGCACGGTTATATTATTCACATCCAGCACCGAATGATTTATTTGCCTGTTTGAGGTCTGTCAGCAGGGCAGCAGTCACAATGCATTTGGTTATGGCCTCCTAAATCTCAGGGGAGAGTATTGACTGCCTAGAGTGAGCTAATTATTGATGCTAACTGCCTGTAATGCTGCCAATGCGTAAAGACTTTCTGGCGCCACACAGATAAACCCCTCAACCTCTGCTTCCTTGTCACTGTTGAACACAGTAGGACACATGTACCAACATACTTATAGGCCGATGCAGTCTCAGACAAATGGGGGATTTCTTTAGTCAAAGTCATGATCATGATTTCACTGTCGTCCTTGTAGATGGGGAAAAAAAAATCCTTGAATTGTAATGCAGAGGCTAAAAAAAACAATGCCATAAATGTCAGTTGATGGCTTTCAAGGTCAAATCCACCTTCTTCTGCAAGAACAGGTTGTCAGATTTCTTAATTTTAAGATGATTCTTTTATTGTAGAGAAAAATAAAGACACACTAACCTCTGGACCATGTTTCAAAGGAAATATCGATTTCAGTTTAAAGAAAATCTGGTTAAGGTGGAATGAAGAAAATCTTATTTTAGACATTGGCTAGCTTTTAAACTAATAATAATAATAATTGAATTAAATTTGTTATATAGAAATGCAGGTATAGATCTTAAACATTTTATTGCATTATTTCCTTTTGCAGTTAACATAAACAATACCAACAGTGAAGAAATTGCATCTACAGGACTAATCTATTCTATTTCACACAGTAGAGAGTTTCATGTAAATTTTACGTAACAGTAATTTTATGAACATCCACATTCTTAGGAAGTGGTGAATTGTCCCTTAGGGGCTTGTCTGACTGCAGATATTATGTTGGACCCCTTTTTATAAATAGGAGCATGATACAATCTGCTGCGTAAGAGAGAAGCTGCTAAGCATCTTGATCATAGTTTCATCAGTTAAGTATTTAAAATTTGAAACGGGGAAGAGAGAAGGGCATATATTGAACCCTGTCTCCTTTTCTGATATAGTCATTCAAGTCCCTCTTCAACTGCCCTGTCTACACACGCGCTCACGCACACACACGCACGCACTGCTCATTTCACACTCAGATACCCCGGGTGTTGTTAATAGAGGTCACATTGAGATGTGCCTCCAGTGGGGCTTTTACCTACTCCTGTATGTAACCGTTCCCCTTTATGATGATGAGAATCACCCACCCTTACGCACACATGCATGCACACACGCACACCTTTTTCTAGACTGTGTATGTGTGTGTGCATCTGTCTAATGTGACACTTAACTGTTTTCTGCACTTTATACCCACATTTCATTACAAGTTTTTTAATGTATGTGTCTTTTAAAAGACAGAAACACCGTCTACCATGTGTTAAAAAGCATTGACGTGTGTGTATAAACACGTTTTTGCAAAGAGCTTAGCTCACCTTAACACAACTGTCAATTCATTCTACTATATATCTCCTTTCTCTCTGGCTTTTATCAGTCTCATGCTCTCCCTCTCTGTCGACCATCAGTGTTGTACCAGACTGATCTGTTGGCCCAGCGACACGTCGGACCACCCCTCCATTTGACACCATTGACAAATAGATAGCCGACCAGTGAGTCAGGCCCGTGACCCTGTCATTCCTTAGCTAGACTGATTGGATTCCATTTGTCCCCGCAGAGGAAAGGCAGCGATTACAAACAGATAAACAGAGTGGAACTGCATGGCGGTTGGCCAGCGCTGCCTGCTCGAATCCCCCGTGACAGGAGAGGAGATTGAGAGCGTGCGAGCGCGGCGGGCTCGAAATCGGGGAGTTTTCAAGGCCGGGTTGTTTACTGCGCCGGTGCGGCAAAGGATGATGGAGCTTTGTGCCGACGTGACTCCGAGTGGCCGGCTGTGGCTCAGCGGGTAGGGCGGGCATCCGACCGTCTGAAGATCGCAGTTCCTCCGGTCCCTGTATTGATGTATCCTCGGGCAGGATACTTAACCCCAACTGCTCCCGTTGGCTGCGGCATCAGTGTGTGACTGTGTGTGAATGATTAGATAATATCCTGATGAGCTGTTGTCACCTCGTATGGCGGTGGCTGCCACAAGTGTATGAATGTGTGTGAATGAAAGCTTGTAGTGTAAAGTGCTTTGAGTGGTCAGAAGAATAGAAAAGTGCCATTTACTTTTAAAGTTTTTTTTTTTTTTTTTTTTTTTTTTTTTTTTTTTTTTTGAGAAATCAAGGGAGGTCAATATTTACATCATCTGGTGCTTGAGCATCTCCAATCCCACAGCAAATATTGAAGGAAGGAATCTGGCTGTACTTGACAACAACCTGAGATGGAGCAGTTGATAGAACTGTTTAGACCATGGGAGTCAAACTCAAGTTGGTTAACGGACCAGTAAAAATGTACTTTTTGAAACACCTGCAAATTTCTTCTTTTTCTCCTTTTTATGTAAAGAAATACAAGTATTTAGATGATTGTCAATTTACAAAGCTAGGAAGATTTTAACAGTATAAATTCTTGTTCTGAATTAATTTATGCATTGCAATAAAAAAAAATATTTACTCAAATCTATTTTTTAAACAGCGGGTGAAGTTACAAAACTAGAAATATTGAATACTAAAAGATGTTCACTGACTTCACATTTCTGTTTTAAAAAAAAAAAAAATAAATTGTCATGTTCACAGGCCAGATTGGAGTCTTTAGTGGGCCAGTTTTGGCCCCCGGGGCGCACGTTTGACCCCCCCAGCCCCCGGTAAGATGATGCCATACTAACTGGCTGCACACAATAGCTGAACTGAGGCACAATATCAGAAAAATTCTCATGGACATTCATCACAATTGCAACAATGGCGGTTTGAGTCTCAGCAGAAACAGAGATAGAGCTGCATCATTTATGTCCAAAGGGTCAACGGCTCTTTTCTGGTTTTGCTCTATCGGCGTTTAATCGCTCTGGTGAAATAGTTTCCCATCTGTTTGTTTTCATTCTGAAAGCGGAGGTTTCATGCTCTCAACACAAAATCAACCCTTGTGCTGACCTTATATTTTTCCTTTCCATAATCCTTCTCTTTTCTATTCAGCAGCAGCGCGCTTAATAACTTTATTGACTTTGTGCTTAGAAAGGAAGTAAATGAGATTTGAGGCCGATTCCATTAAAATCGTACGTTTCTTTTATTTGAGATGGCTTTGCAAGTACTTTGATGCATCAGGCACTCCAGCATTGGCAGAATATGATCATTATTTGTATGATGGATAAATAATCATTTCTACATCGGTGTCTTTCATTACTCTTACTGACCACTGTTGCTGTCACACACTGATAAATCCAGCAAGCGTTTGCAGGGATTTTTCAAATGCACATCTTTTCTATGGATTAGAGGCCTTCCCTGTGTTGTTAGCCAGGTTTTGAGTGCTGCAGTGTTACCTTACTCCTCACACGATTCACTGCATGTGCTGCATGATTGTTGCATACAGAGACAGGTTCGGCAGGTTGTTCAAGGTTAGCTATTTATTGTTTTAACAGTTGTTCTGGAATTATTTTGTGCCTCAGCTGTGTACTGTCTCTAAGGCGGGTTAATGATGAAGAGGAATATCTCTCGTGCCGGTGGCGCGAGGACAGGCCCTGTTAACTTGGCTCTCTGGTGAGTCCCAATGACAAGAGGCTTCACGGGCCATAAACCCAGAGGGATGAGGGAGAGTAGAAAATGGCCGACTGTCTCAATTTTCTGCCAGACTGCCTCTCACCTTCTCTCATTCTGTTCTGCCTTTTGTGTGTATGCATGTGTCTCTTATTCAGATGATCTCTTCCTCTCAGACGTTCTTGTCCTCCTCCTGTGATTCACATTCTTGGTACAGTTTTGGTTGTTCCTCATATTGTTTCATATCTGTCCCTCTCCCTCCTACATTTTTTTTTTCATTTCTCACACTCACACACCACACAACAAATACTCCTAACAGGGGCATATTGGAGCTCCACCCTGACAGTTTTGGGTAAGTGTAGAGGATGGATTCAGAGTTAGAGCTAAGCAGTGTGTGTAACCGTGTGCATGCAAACGCGCACACCTACACCCACACATGTGCTATCTCACGGTTGCTTGTGGAGCATTACTAAGCCAGCAGAGCATTATGATTGCTGCTGGCATATCAGGTCGCAATTATCAACGCTGGCTTATTCACTCTTTAATTGCCTCATTTACTGTAATTTGTTCACATTTGGTGCTGAACAATGTCAACCTGCTGCAGTTGAAAGCGATTTGCTTCAAGGACATGTAACATACAGGACCACGAGTCCTGTGTGTGTGTGTGTGTGCATGTGTGAGCATGCATCTCAGCATGTGCTAGACGCTACCAAAGTACACTGGGAGCAGGCTGGGTGTTAATTCTGACTCTGATTGTCTAATTTTGAGAGATTTCCTGGTTAATTTGTAGTTTTATTTCACCCTTCCATCTCCCTGTCGGGTGACATCTCCTCACTAACAATTAAAAAAAAAAATCTGCAATCAATCATCTTAATTTCATTAATTGTGGACAAGAAATCCATATTACTCAACTGGAAAGACGGACCAAAATTATCAATCAAACACTGGTTCAATCTGTGAACTGATCACTCAAATCTGGGAAAGCTCACATCAGCGCTAAAATCAATCAACTCTTCCATAACATCTGGTCCCTTTTCTGCAGCATAATACATCTTCTCAAACCCAATACAGTAACTCATAATAGGAGTCTTTTGATCACATTACTTCTTAACTGATCAGGTAGATGAGGGAGAACATTAGTACATTATCAAATCTAAGAAAGGGAAATGAGCTTTGTGGAGAAAGTTCATCCAAGAGAATGGAAGTAAGTATAGCACTGTAATATTATTAAAGGGCCTTCAGTTTAAAACCAAACTTTTCCTGAAGTGGAAGCAGTGGATGGTATGTGACAATAAATGTGAATTTTCAAGAAAAAAAACTAGGCAAAAAAAGACAACATAACTGTTGACGTGAAATAACTGCAGGGATAGATGATGACTCCTGCTACATAAGCCTTTTTGAGTTCTAGATTTTAATATTATTAATCTATCATTAATTAACGAACGAAAATGTCCATACATTTTAAATAGGAGTTATGTCTTTGTAAGTATTAGCCTGTCAATCAGGTCACCACTGTGCTGCAGATATGTCAACAGCTTTAAGTTTGCTATGAGTCCTCCTTATATAACCACGACCTGGGTGACTGAGAATATTTCCTGACATTTCTGTGAAGTTTTGTACAGATATTAATCCCCAGACAGTAAATTCTACTGACTTTGACTCTACTGACTCCTTTTGCTCAATTTCTTTATTTTTAATCTTATCACAGTTGACTTTGTGTCCTAAATATGATTATAAAACTGCAGTTCAACATAGTCCACAGTCTCTGATTCAATGCTTTCATTGATTAAAACAGAGATGGGGTAAGTGTGTTCCTTAACCAGACAATCAGAAATAAATGTACAGTAATTGTAACAACTAAAATGTGTCATTAAAAATGTTGATGATATATATATATATATATATATATATATATATATATATATATATATATATATATTCTTGTGGGAAACATTAATACACTGCAAATTAAGTGAAAATGTATTTGGTGCAAAGTCTAATATTATGAAGAGTTATATTATTTCAGTCAGTCATTTTCTATACCTGCTTATTCCTCATTAGGGTCGCAGGGGTCTGCTAGAGCCTATCCCAGCGCGTTACAGCGAGAGGCAGGGATACACCCCAGATGGTCGCCAGCCAATCGTGGGGCACACACACCATTCACTGACACACTCACACCTATGGGCAATTTAGAGTTGCCAATTAACCTCAGTATGTTTTTGGACTGTGGGAGGAAGCCGGAGTACCCGGTGAAAACCCACGCAGACACGGGGAGAACATGCAAACTCCACACAGAAAGGTCCCAGACCCCGGACCAAGGAGGTCTTGAACCTGCGACCTTCTTGCTGTGAGGCAACAGCGCTAACCCCTGCTCCACCGTGTCTATATTATTTCATTTGTAGATAATTTATCTTTTGTCAAGTTTTCTTTTTCTTTGTTTGCCCCAATTTGCATCGGCTTGGTCTTATTCTAAAAAAACAAGACAAAAATCTTCTTTAAAAAACATTAAATTGACTAAAATCAAGAAGGAAAGAAAAAAATAAGCTAAATTATCTGCCAATGGAATTGGATAATTCTAATCAATATTGGACTAATTGTACCAAATAAGACATTTTTCCCCTTATGTGAGATTTTTTTTTTTTTGCATTGTAGTCAAATCTCTTTATACAAACATATGATCAGTCTGAGATGTATGTGTCAATTTACAATCACATTTCTGCATCATTGTGGCTGTGTACAAATGTAACTGACCAACAATGTGTTTGACGTGTTTCTGGATATCTCATTCATGTGTATGAGTGTGTCATACAGCTGCGTGAGAGTGTGTGTCTGTGAGTCTCATTGTAAAGTCCAGTGGTGACGCCGGCCTCATTAAGATTGATGAGGAGCGCCCAATGTCATGGCTGGGTTAGCAGCCCATTGGCAAGCCAGGAAGAGAGTTGCCCTGCGATAGAGGCTCCCAGCTCTGCAACGCACCTCGTAATTATCTGGTTAAACGTCAAATGAACAGGGCAATTTATTCACCTGGCTTATTTATGAAGGGGGGGTGGGGGGAGTGTGGATAGAAATGTTTTTCACCTGCCCTTTCTAAAAGGTACAAACTGTTTCAGATTGACCTTATTAATACAGACAGTCAGAAGATTACTATTTTGATCCTGATTTTAGCACAAACATCCCACTTAAACAGATGACACATCAGATGACTATTGTCATTCTAAATATATGTACATGTATTATGTATCTATGGCCTATATATATATATATATATATATATATATATATATATATATGACTTTGTGATTTATTTGTTATATTAAAATTTCCAGACTGATATACTGTAGTTTTCTCCTAATACTTTTAAAATGTACAGTAGGATTAACCATCTAACTGTATAGTGTCCGTGTGTTTAACCTTTAGTTCCCAAAGGACAAAGAATGACCCCATTCATAATAGAAATAACCCAGCATATTATACGTGTTGCACATGTAAAATAGGCCCTTGAATTTCAATATGGAATACAGGATGAAAAAATAGTATTTTCCATTTCCAGGTAGAAACATATAAATATATAATAAAAATGGCTTCAAAATGATTACGTTAATTGTGTTCAAACCTCAGTACGTGGATGTGTAAATACACAGACAACCTGTACATCATGTAAGGAGATGTTGAAGAGTTTAGAGTCATAATCTTTGGCTGTGTACCTGACTTACAGTAAGTTAGCGAAAAACAAAAGCAAGTAGTGGGCTTCGGACAATTGCTGCTCTCTTACTTAAATCCTTTTGTAATGCCTCGGCTTGCCTAATAAGCTTCCCACAGTGCACACAGGATTGACTGAAACAGAAACTCACAGCTTCAATGATTCAAGGAGACTTTCTTTTACAAAGTGGGCCAACAATGTGCAGTGAATTCCTTATGAGCAAAGATGGGGGGGGTTCTTCCTGTGGGGAGAGGAAGTGAGAGTGGAATACTGATCCTAGCACCAAGAACCTCCTCATTAGGCAGCACCATATGGTCTAACCACACAGACGCCTGGAAGCCAGTGGGCTGGAGCCTGCAACTGGGTGCACATTTTGCAAACTTTGGAACCACAATGGCAACGTTTCACCATTAATTTTGTTTTTAAGATGATTGAGCTTTTCTGATTTGCTTCTCAGTTTAATTACAGATAAATGGGGTGAGCTATAGGTAGGTGGAGAGTAAGACCTTTTCACTAAAGGAGTCTTTGTTGTGCCTTTTCGGAGACTGTTTTAGATAATTTAACATGTTCAAGAGTCCGGGGCCTTTTCAAAAGAGATTCATACTTTTCGAAAGCATCTGGAAATCAGGAGTCTGATTGTTTTTTCCATCTTCCATCAGACTTTCAATTAAAATACAGACTACATGTCTCTGATTTGCAGTTTAGATTTACAATTGAACCATAAATACCATAAATATCAATGTAAAATATCATAGGAAATAAATGGAATCAACCCATAGTGATGCAACTTTAATATTTACATTTCACAAGTTCAAGCTAATTCACTTAAAATGTCTAGTTTTTATTTTCAACCAGTTCTGAAGTCAAATTTGAGTTCTTCTGACTTGAGAAAATTTAATCAACACATTCTGTTTCTAAAGAAGCGTTTGAGAGAGCTCTCCATAGATCATTCTGTAGTTTGAACATACTGTATATTATGGAAATATGCTGTAGGTACCATGATGGTGAGAATTGAATTGAATTGAAAATTGTGATCAAAATGAATCTAAATTAGATTGATTGTCCAATTGAAGGAATTAACAACATTTTAAAATGGGTCTTTTTTTTTTCGTGCATATTCTTAAGTTAAAACAACAATTTGTAGTATGGACGGTTAATGGCAGTTTGCTCCAGCTACAACATTATGTTTTTATAGTTTTCGATCACTAAAATATTCACAGAAGTAATCATCTGGAGGGTAAATAGTTAGAAATAGTAGAAAGTACAAAAGCAGGTAATATCTCTTTGGCCTTGCAGAAAAAAATGGCCAGACTCTTTAATCTAACATCTCTCACTTCATGAAGCACCAAGCAAAATTTTCTTGAAGATGAATAAAAGTGAATGTTGTGTCCTTGTGCGGTGCTTCACATGTATAACATGCACTGCGCTGTGTTCTTGCTCATATTTCTACATTGTACTGCGAGTAGTCGTGTGATTATGCTTCTGTCTAATCCTCAGAGGGAGCGTGGCCCAGTATGGCTGAGAGGTTAAAAGTGAATTCTTAACGATTCATGTCCTTCAGCTGTTTTTTTTTTTGGTCCTGGACAGAGATGGGAGAGAAATAACAATACGGTTGGCATTATGTCTGTATCTAATTTTTTCATGGTCTCACCCAGTGACTGTCGACTGCAGCAATTCGACTGATAGAGAATAAGACAATGGAAGAAAAGGAAACATGTCGAGGAAAAAAAGCCAATCTCTTTCAGCACGATCGTGGAGGACATAACATCCATCTTTAGCTGACCGGCGTTGCAGGCGGCTGCATCACTCAGACGTGATGGCTTTCGGTGAAGTCTTTGTGTTTCGTTTTGTAAATTGTGAAAGCTACGTTCACAGTCGCAGAGATCAAAAGCTCACGCAGTGGCCTCCGAGAGAACCGGCAGCCAAATTGCTCTTTTCTGCACAGCTTCACAAAATGATCTTCCATTTTTCTCTTTGAGGCGCTTTTATATATGAGCATTAATGATAAGGTATGAAATGTGAAAAACATGCAGGTAAAATAGCGCATGTAATGAGAAAAGAATTTGTGCGAGTGCTCAAAGGGTGTGAAAAAATGGTAGCCAGATGTATTCTTAGACAGTTTAAATACATGAATACATTAATGCATTATATTGTTGTAGCTGATTACTGTTGCCGGCATAATGGAGAAATTGAGTTGTTGGTGCTGAACTCAAGGTTTTTTAGTAATCAATTTTGCAGCACATGGCATAGTAGGGATCATTACTGCAAAGGTTATTTGTAATAAAATGTATTAACTCATCACAAAAAGCTAAAGGATTGTATCTAACAAGCAAAATGTCACATGTCTTAAAGAAAAAAAAAAAAAAGTATGCCTAGTTGACTCCAACAGAGCTTGACCACCCGTTGAAATTTTCATTTGCCAGACATTCTCAACCCACTCAGGTGGGCAGAGCGTGGGAGGCCAATTTGGATCTTTATATTCTTGCATAATGTCCCGCTGTCTTTCCCTCCATCTACCTGAGCTGCTCTCATGCTCGTCCTGCACCTGATGTGTCGGTAGATAACGTCTGCGTATGTGTGGGAAAGCAGTGAACCGTCCCTGTCTCATTTCTCATCTGTCATGGTGGTAGAACACTCACCAGTAAACATCAAATAAACACAATTGTGCGTGTGTTCACTTAATATAGCGTTAGTTCAATAAGCGCTGTTATTTATATCAGTATATGTCGTACACAGCTGGATAAAACTACCTTAGGCTACGGTGTTATGTATTGAATTAAACATTAAACAGAATCACAGATTCTTTCATTTATCAGTCTGTCTTCAGCAGTTTTTACAAGTTAAAGACCTGTCTGACGAGTTGTGTAACTCGCTGACCTCACAGGTGACCTCGTTGTTTTTTGATTCAGCTAAAGTTTAAATGGTCCCGGCGTTTAAGTTTTAAATTGGCTGCAACTATATTAATGTGTGTGTAACCTACGGTTTGCCAGAGCCCGTGCTACATAACTGCAGCAGCGAAATGAGTTGTACTCTTATAATGGGCTACTAAGTGGAAGGATATTTCCGAGGTGTCACCGCGGTCCGTGGTGCTGCCTCGGGACAAGCGCCATCCCGGAGCCATTAGCCCGTGCGTGATGTGTGGACGCTCGTTAGCGCTCGGCTTTCTCCATCATGCAGGGAGTTTTTATGACACCCATCGATTCCTCAACATTTCTCACCCTGGCGCGGGAGGAGGGAGACCTGAACTGAGAATTGATCCTCGTCATTATTGGTCCCCAACCCTCATGATGATGCACCCAGTCACAGACCGGTGGAAAGGTCAGAGAAATTACCTCTCCTGCCTCTGTCAGAAGGATTTGGATGCTCGTGCCTCTATTGATTAGTGGATTTGATGATTTTTTTCCCCTATTAATATTTCAGTTCTTTTTGCTTGGTATGTGATCATTTTTCCCCCTTTTTTTAATTTGGCAGCAGCAGCCATTGGGCCCCATTTGCATTTGTGTTTGGCTCGAGCACCCACCGCGCAGTTGATGCTTTGAACACGCTCCCAGATGTGCTTATTCCAGTGTAAAGGTTCATTTGAGAAACTTCATTAATTACTGTGCCCGTAATTCAGTGGGACACAAGTATGTCTGTGTAAATGCGTGATTGCGGATAATCTTCATTTGTGTGTGTGTGTGTGTGTGTGTGTTGCAAAGATCTCTCCGCCATCTCCAGCTTTCCATTGTCTCCCTTATACCATCAAACATCAAAGGACAGATTCATTTTTTTAAAAGTGAGCCTTCCTCCACTTTGCTGTGTCTCTAAACTTTCTGGAAGATCTATTATCATGGATGTCTGTATACACAGACATTATTTATGTCCTTTCTTCTTTTATGTTGAGTGATAAGTTGATTTACGGATGTCAGGGTGTTCATTTTTATTTAGTCTGCTCTGCCAAAAAATAAAGCACTTTTAAATGGTGTTTTTTTTTAAGCTCCTTTTAATCATTACTGATGTAATTATCTTTTCCCATGTTTTTAAAATATTCCTTACCTTGGTGGCAACAGCTGCTTTTATTGCTCATAACTCATGTTGCTAATACCTGCAGTTAAAAAAAAAAATGTATTTTGCAAATCTAAAGGAATGGTTTTCAAATCCAGCTGTCTGTGACTTGACTTATTCTCTCCGAGCAGGCTGAGCAACATTCTGGCCTGGAGCAAACCGTGTCCAAAGACATTGTGCATATTCACAAGGTGCTGCTGGCATTTATGCGGGAGAATACTTTTTTTTTTGTCTTTGTTCGGTCATTCAGTAATAAATATAGATTTATTTATGCAAAACACTCAGTCGTTCTTTGAGCATGTTAGACACATGCTGACTATCCAGTTTCCTTATGCATATTTATTGTGCCTCAAAAACCTGCATGCATATTTCACCCTCTCCTGCTAAGTTTGGTTGAAGGGAACAGTGAGGTGCATGTGTGCACAGATGCAGGGTGTACTCGAGTCCCCGGGACTTGTCTCAGATCAATAGGTGGCGGATGGGGCAGTTATCGATCAGCTCAGTGCATGGAGGCTAATTTATGCCACTGCTCTGGCGATCCCTCCGCGCCGAGGCACCAGGGCGTGAAATTCAAATTATTATTACAGCCAGGCAATTCCATTATCTAGGAGAAGGATATGTCGCTCTGGCATATATTGGCTGTCTTCCTTGTGTAAAGGGAGAGAGAAGAAGGGAGGAACAGGGGCCAAGGCTGGCCCTCTGTGGCCGTGGCAGTGGGGGGAAATTATTACCCCACTTTATCATGGTGGCCTCAGTTTCTCCCTGTATGGTATCCCCCCGGCCCCACTCACAATCGGCAGAAATAAAGCAGCCGCACCGCCATTTTGTCACTGGCAGTGGTCCCTTAGTTTGTCTAGGAGGCACGAATGTGAAACTTGTTTTGTAGTGAAAAGTGCTGATTTTTAGTCTTAGTTGTTGTGTCTGTAGGCTAAAGTCAGTCATTGTTTGAGAGATGTCGACTGGTTTTAATTTCTGAGATTTAAACGTTAACCTCTTAAGACACACTGTACCATGAGCGGCGGGGTGTCATTCACAACAATACTACACTTTAGTCATTGGTTTCTATGTGAAAATAACACAGCAATTAGTTAACACAGCATAGTATCTAAGTTGTTTTGCATTAATTGACATCATGCATGAGCCAATCGAATCATGGGTTTGGGACATAGCCATTTTAAAAGGCATTTGGTTTGATGGACAGCAGTGTGAACCAATGGAAATTTGTGAGGTGCAACTGATCTACGTGGGCACACTTTTTCTGCAAAGAAGACTGAAAAAGGGGGTGCTTCTTAAAAGAACAGGCTGAAGCATGGTTGCCAGACTTCAAAAATGTTTCATCACTTTTCACTAGATTAGATTTTTATACTAACCTGTTTTGTTTGACTTGTGATATCTACTCGAATCAACAGCTTTTACTTGGTATTTCTTTTTTTTATGGGATTCAAATATAGATAATGTTTATTATTTAATCTATCTATTATTTTGTTATATGTGCAGAGTATAAGTAGAAATCAATTAAGCAAAAAATGAAGCAGATTAGACAATGTCTATAACTATAAGCCACACCCACTTCCTGCACATACCTGAAGACAGATATGAATACTAGTCTTCCAGTCAGGACCAAAAGGAATATTTTGTTTTCCATTTTCATTAGTTATATTTGGCAGCATATCTGTCCTCGGGGAGCTGGGGAAGCCTAAGGCAGAGAGAGCAATGGTGGAGAATCCCCGGTACAGAAAGAAAGAGTAGGCGAAAATGCAACAGACATTACATCGTTAAATCGGGCACCTGTATGGGATTTGCCAATGGAACACTGGGAGGGAGTCAGCTGAGCTGTCAGCTGCTGTGGGCTGTTTTCACATTTGACAATTAACTGATGGTGGAACTAAAGCCGTGCTACATCCAGAGAGTTTGGCTTTTCACAGAGAGTTTGGACATTTGTGTCATGCTATGCAAAAGGAATTGGACCAATCCATTTTTTTTTTTTTTTTATAATTTAAAAAAAACAAACAAAAAAAAAAACAAAGACTAAGCCCCTCAAACATGTTGGCCCTTTAAATCCTTTCACAAATAAATCCATAATCATTGTGGAAACCAAATTAAATCAAAGTGATCTGATTAAACAGTGTCTCAAGACTATTTAAATTCAGTCTTCTCCTCCCTCTATTGTGCACCTTGCGCTCTGTGCATGTCACCAAAGATTCCACAAACTCATAACATGAGTTTTAAGGTCAGAAAAATAGCAGACAGTCAGCGGTAAATGCTCCAGTTGTTCAAATTTCCACAAAAAAATCCAACCCACACCTTGGTGTGCTGTCTGTTATAATGGATGTAAAGAAGAAAGTTGACATGAAAAAGTTTACTCGCCTTAGCTCATTCAAAGCTGGACATTCCCCTACTTTAAAACTCATTCTGAGCCCAACCAACGAGGCAGAATATGTATAACCTTTCCTCTTTAAGTGGCATCTGGGGAGAACTAACCAGCTGTAGTGTTTACAGTCCATTCTGAGCCTTTAATATCAGCCTAATAGTTGCTTTTGTCATTGAGGGGTAATGAGAAAACATGGTTTAAAAAAAGCAGGTTTAATGTTAAATTATTATATAACATATTTTGTTCCACAGTTCACTTTTGTTGTGAGGACACTTTGAGCCTTGAGCTTCCCTCAGGACTTAATTCCTCACGTGCTCATATTTTGCAATAATTTTTTTTTTTTTATCCGATAAAAGCACAGATAGCACACAGAGCATTATCATTGTAATCTGCTTATTATTCAGTAGAGGGCAACCTTGAATATGGGGGGAGGAGGGTGTTATGTTTGCATTTAATGAGTAATTATATTTTAGTTTAAGCCAAAAAAGCATTGGCTGACCATGGTGTTACCCTGCTGATAGGGACGACAGAGACGGAGAGAAAATGCTAATATGGGTAATTTTTAGAGGTGATAACAAAGGAGTGAATTGAAGAGAAGGGGGGAAAAATCCAAAACTGTAGAAGTGGTGGGACTTTGTAGAGTCTCATTAAAACCAAGCACGACGAGTAATGGACATCGTGTTGCTCGCTGTTCAAATGAAGGGGCTTGTTTCTTGGCCCTGAGTCACAATTAATTAACACCGCGAGGGGCCTCAACACAGTTCTGCATCTAAAATGTATCTATAAAAAAGGACGAGGAGGAGGGGGGAAAAAAGCAAACGCTAGAACGATAGTGATAAACAGATGCCAAATTCCTCAGAGATGCATAAAGATGATGGTGGGTCTGCAGGTCATGGCTGCTTTGTTTCCTGGCATCGCCCTTTATTTACCTTTTTGTCAGGTTTCAGTGATTATAAATCACATAAAAACATGTTCTCTCATCAGCTTTCTGAAGCGACAGCATTCTTCAAAGAGGCTGCTTTCTGTTTGCCTCTAAACATTTTCAAGGCCAGAATTATTAGAGCAGTTCTCTGACCTGGCAGAGACTCGGGCGAAACAGCTTTTATCTGTGGCCATCTTGTTATCAAGCGTCTAAACTCAAATGTCATCTGAACCCACATTAAAATATAAATTTGAATCACCTTCAAAAGCTTCAGTATGAGTATTTGTTTCTCTCTTCTTGTGTCTGACACATACATCTTCTATCTTCTTCTGTGTTGTTTTGTATATCACCGTACAGATTTCTGGGATCTTCAAGCTTTTCTGTATAATGTTGACATTCATGCAAAGAAAGGGAGGAGTCACTTGATATGTAGCTTTGCCTTTTCCTCCTCCTCCCATCCTATATGGGTTCGCCACCGGCTTTAAAATCTGCTGGAGCGAATGGTGCAGTCATCCAAAACTCACCCACATTTTATATAAATAAATGAATAAAACCCATTTTTTTTTAGATGTTTGTACATGTACAGTCTGACATAAATTATGCACATGTACATGACTTATGCAGTAGTGTGTAGTGGTTAGTAAATGTTTTCACTGACTGTAAAACTGCAGCTGCAACATAGAACACCTAAAATGTAAATTAAATGTAAGGAATCAGTGTTTCAAGTTGCTCAACTGTTATTTAAAGGAAAACTTCACTCAAAATGCCATGAAATTACCTAATAATTAGCAGCAGTTTCAATTAACTGCCGGGTTCCCTTTTAAACGCAGCGTGTAGATGAATATTTTAATGAATAGCCACAGTTTCCAATCAA
The DNA here is from genome assembly GCA_030544235.1 of Lepturacanthus savala. Classification (NCBI taxonomy): domain Eukaryota; kingdom Metazoa; phylum Chordata; class Actinopteri; order Scombriformes; family Trichiuridae; genus Lepturacanthus; species Lepturacanthus savala. Next base: position 22,146,229 of record CM060470.1, read on the forward strand.
ATACTGAGTCTGATTATTTAAAAAAAAATAAAAAATAAAATATTCTTGTATTCAAATTGTATTCTTCACCTTTTTTTTGCAATCTTTTAAATAAAACTCAAACTCAGTATTTAAGTGATTGAAACAAATAAATGAAAGGGACCAAGCGGACAAAGGAGGAGTCGCAGGTAGATTTTCAAAAAGGAACACAATAGCATTCATACAGACTGGTCAGGACATTTAGAAATAAAAAGAGTAACGCACAAATGACTCCAACTACCAATTGAACAATAAATAACAAAATTATTGATTATTTCTTAGAGAGATAACGTATACAAAGGTCAATCTAAACAAAAGTATTATTCAAAAGACTCAAACAAAATGCCTAAATTAAGAAATGTATTGCCCCCTGTGGCATGCAGGTCTAGTTGACACTTCCTGAATTTAAAGGGGTGGTTTAACATTTTTAAAAATTTGCCCATCGTTCTGATTCACATAGTTATAGCAATAGGTGTTTTACCTTTTTTTTTTTTTTTTTTTTGTCGATGCAAACTGTTTCCAGAGCATTGGAGCAGAGTTGAGCTGCTCAGCTACTACTATGCGGCTAATGGTATTTTTTGGTTTCCCTCATCAATCTTAGCAAATGCGCAAACCAGAAACTCCCAACCACTGTGGTGGACAAGTTGTGACCTGCACCTTCACTACGCTATGAGACAAGAAAATATTCCATCCTTTCAAGAGCTGTACTTTTGAAGCTGATCTTTTAAAGATGTACTTTATGCTATTTTGCATAACTGCAAGTCCCACAATATCGTTGGACTACATCAAGTGAATTCCTACCAGATTGAACTAGTCTTCCAAATAAAATAGGTTATGAAATATGAAACACCTATGTGCCATGTTGTTTACTTGCTTGTGAAGTGTGATGGGATGTGTATTAAATAAAATAAAATAGAAAATTAACTAGAAATGTGAAGTAATACAAAAACAAGATTTGTTATTTTTGTGGCCACAGGTGTGACCATCACCTACAATACAACAGTTTAGTAGGAATCAATCTGTTAAACATAGCACAGCAAAACTCATTTTATCTTGCCAGAGATTTTCTAACCTGTGATGATTATTAAAAATTCCATTTCAATATGCATGTTTTCTGTGTGATTGGGAAACAGTTGCTACTTTTCCCTGGGATGGAGAAACAACCATTTTTAGGGGTCAGCCATTTGTAGACATTTTTCAATGGTCGCCTTAAATGGGTTTGACCTCTGTCTCATTCCCATGAGTTTCCTTTCCATGTCAGTCAGCCACAGAACTAGGTGTTAAGGCTGCAGCTGGTAGAAAAGACCTTCTTTTTTTAACCTCGTGATTGATTTCCTTGTCTCACTGCCCTGAATGGGTTAAACATCACCAGGACCTCTGTAAGGGAGAGATTGCATTTAGCTGCTGCTGCCAAACCAAATAGGCAACCAGTCCGTCTGGTAAAGGAAGAATGAAGGGAGGGAGGCAGAAAGAAACAAGGTTATAACACTGTTACCAAGTATTATGTTTTGTCCTCTATTTTCTTGTCCATTTTACAAGACTAAATCCTGACTAACAAATTGTCCAGATTGCTCTGTCTGTTTTCCACATTTTTGCATCAATTTAGTGAAGGAGAAAAAAAAAATAAATCTGTCAAGACCGCAAAACAGCAGATGCCCGTTATCTGTTCTGTGCTCACATGTTTTGGTTTGGAAATGAGCTATGGATTATTACAGCAGTTGTATAATCCAGGTGGAATGTATGTAAATCTTTGCATTGGTAGTCCAGTAAAATGGAATGTAAGCAGTTAATGCAAGTATTAAAAAAAGAAAAAAACAACAAAACAGACAATACATACATGGAGAGTTATTGGATTATAATACAAGGAGTCCTGAGAGAGCTGCACAGAAAAGTGGCAGCACACTGAACAAAAAGAGCCTTAAGCCGTACACGGATGATAATTTTGTTCTCAGCTTCTGACATCTAACGTCATTCTTTCTCTCATTGTGTCTTGCAGGTAACGTGGTATATCTTTCATTCCCATGGGTGCAGCCTCTGTGATGACAGCAGATGTGATGAGTAACATGGCTTTAGTTTGTGTTCAACTGTGGCCCAGCGAGCAGGAGACAGTGCTGCTGCATACACATAATATACAAACACACAACAGACAATGTACTGTAGGAGACACATATGAGGACATTAGTATTTGTAGATTGGACTTTCAAGGTGTTTGTCTATGTAAGACAAGAAAACATTCTTTACTTTACACTTTACTACGGAAGCCCTAAGCAGTCTGTGGTTGCCATTATGATTTTAACGCTGTTGTCTTGAGATCACGTGTTATTTAGTTCATCATCTTGAGATAATAAAGCTCAATTTCTTGTAATGAGTTATGTTATGAACTGCATATATGCAAACTTTACACAACGCATGGTGTAAACTGAAGGTGTATAGAGATTTCCAGCAACTATAACTTGTGTGTGTGTGTGTGTGTGTGTGTGTGTGTGTGAGATCATCTTGAGATAACAAAGACATTTTTTGTAATGATGAATTATCAACTGCAGATATGCAGCTTACACATATGCAATGGGATCATTTATCGTAAGTGAAATATAGAAAACATAAATAATATCCTAAATTAAAAAAAAATAAAATGCTACATACAAAATCTTTTTTTTTTTTTTTGTGTGTGTGTGTGTTTTTTTTTCTCTGTTTTCTCTGCTGTTAACAGCACCTTGTGGAATCTCCTTTTATTGTGTTTTCATAGTGCTTCAATTTGAAAAGACACTAGAGCCGGATTCAGATGAATTAACTTGTTATCAAGAAAACAATCTTTAGTATGTCAATAATAATTAACATAATTAACATGATTATGGCATTAAAAGAATAACAGTAACCATGGTCACTTGGGGTTTTCGTACTCATCTACTGGCATAACAGGCTCCAGAAGCACCAAGAGTCAAAGATGCACCCATGGTGGTGTTCACTGATAGAGCCGTGCATACACACAAATACTGTAGATGCATACAACAACCCAACAACATGACATCACACATCTTTATTTACACTGACACAAATAGCTCTGTTTGTTCTGATCAACTGATGGCAAAGATGGGCAATCTGTGTGCAAATCCATTCTCTTCATGTGGGCGGCGTGGGCTCTAATTGGGATGGTTGACTGCCTCCAATAATGTAATCAAACACAAACGTGTATTACAACACTACTATAGGAAATAACACATACAGTATATCCATACCTAACACTTGACTTGCTTAAGTGTTAAAGTCAGCTGTGGGAGTGCCACACATGAGATTTAACTGAGGTAACTGCCAAAGTTGGAATGTGGTGTAACCGGTTGAATGTACAATGCAGCTGATTCGCTCAAGCTTAACCTGCATATTTCAAGTTCATGTACTTCGCTTCTACACTTTTACAGTCAACTTTGGAATTATCAATCTGCCCTCATGTACTCAGATACAGAGAGGGGAGTCACAATTTCCTGGGTTTGAATACGAAATGCATGCCGACATAAAAAATAAAATGGGTAATTCAATCGCAATGTCTATATTTGTATGTGTAGGTGCCACTAAGCACATATGTGAAGCAACACAGGTAGTGATTAGGTTGAGCTGATCCCCGGCAGAGCAGCGTTGGAGGTTGCCACAGTGTCTAATAATTATTGGATGAAAAAGACAGGGGTAAAAGGAGGGAAGAAATAAGGAAAATATGTCAAGAAGTTTTAAAGTTAACAGTTTTTGTTTGTTGTGTTTTTTTTTATCAAAGACTTTTGTCAGCCCGCCCTAATTGATACAGAATTTAACAAGCCAATTAAGGCTGCTAAAACATTCCTTAGAGTAGAATAGTAAGTGTGAAATTGTGCTTTAATGAATAGTTCAACATTTTGGCAAATACAATTATTTGCTTTCTTGCAGGGAGCTAGATAAGATCAATACCCCTTTCGTGGGTGTGCTAAGAGAGGATGTAGAGCCAGGATACTCTTACACTTCTAAGCCCAGTAATTAACATGTATCTTGTAATAGTGAAGGTTGTGGTTTTACAGGTCGTTGGTGGTGGAACTTGGCAGGGAGCAGTGACTCCAGGAGCGTCTGCTGCAATTTCACAGTGATGACAGGATGGCATTTTTATCCATATACCCACAAATCACAAAGGGGCTTGTTTCAGACCTATGAAACCAGCGATGTCGAGAGAATGTTTATTATCCGTCACACCCTCTGATCTATGCTCCTCTTCACCCTTTTGCACTTTGCGTTGCTGCACATAACCCAAAACATACTACTTTACTGTTGTTGCTGTACTTGTGTGATTTAAAGCTAGCCCAAAATGTGTCAAACTCAACAAGTTGGTGAGTAGTTTATAGTTTCCAAGTGCACAAGCACTACTATGTTGGATTAAAAAAAAAAAAAAAACGAATATCCGCAGTCATGTAGAATTATTATTCTTTTGTATATATATATGGCCTCAGTTGTGTAGCTTCTACTTGAAATATTAATGTGATGGAAGAGATTTTTTTTTTTTTTTTTAATCTTAAAACTCTAAAAACTTTTTGGATCTTCAAGCCTACTTGTTTAACTTGGTGCTGCTATTTCCTTTCAACCTCAGAGTTAACTAAGTTAACTTAATTAGAAGTACCTTAAGTATGATTGGTCGGTAACACTTGGAAGTTCATAACACATTCATAGCTGATAAATAATATAATAAATATGAAGTAAATCATAAACCATCAAGCAGTTTCCTGAGACATGAATCGATATTCATACCGAACATTAAAGACAGAACAATGACAACTTATCAAAATAAAAGTCCAACAATTGCAAAGCAGCATTGCCGTTTCTGTTCCAAATCTCTTATCTGATCATGTCACATATGAGTCAATGGGCTAGTCCAGTGACAAAAAGACAAAACATATTTTTATGTTGTTTTGTCTTTTCACTGTTTTTATATAAACAATTTTAATTTATTTTCATTATTTATTTATTTATTAGGATTCATATTTTTATTTCATTATTATTGTGTTTTAGTAACTGCTAGTAACAGTTTGGGTCAGTTTTCTATTTTCTGAAAGTTTTTTGATAGATACAAAGTTGTTATAAAAATATCCTGACAATTTGCAGTTTGAAAAAAACAAAAAAAAATGGTTGTATGCAATTTAAAAAATATATATATATATATATATATATATATATATATATATATATATATATATATATATATATATATATATATATATATATATATATAAAATAAATGAATAAAACCCTTTAATGACATTTGGAAAATTTGCCTCCAATATGTCATAAAGACTACTATTAATTTAATCTCCAGCATTTGAAAATATTTCATGAATATCTTATGATCAAATGTCACTTTACTATACAAGTTGTGAATTATTCAAATCACTGAGTTTAACACTGGGAGATGAACTAGCTACATTCAGCTGACCTGTGTAACCAGGAACAGTCGGCCATTCCCAGTAGCAAAAGATGAGAAATCATCTGCAAAGGTTACATTATAAAACAAATACATTTTTATGAAACAAAAATTATTTGCTTGACCATGTTCTGACTCTTTGGCACTGGACGAGCCTGTTGACTCAGACATGACGTGAGCAGATCTGACCTGGACCTTGGAACAAAATCGGCAATGCAGCTTTGAAATTGTTGGACTTTTATTTTGACAAGTTGTCGTTGTCCTTTCTCATTCATAAAGGTTTGGTATGAATGTTGAGTCTTATTTTATGAAACAGTCAAAGATGCTTTATTTGCATGTTTATTATATTTATGACAGCTGCTATGAATGTGTTATGAACCTTAAGCAAAGTGTTACTGATTAATTACCAGCCAGTGAAGGTGAGAGCATTCCTGCCGAGTGTTATTGCTGTGTAACGTTTGTGTATCTGAAGTCACCAATTAATTTAATTTCATTTATTTCTAAATCTCAGTAAGAGAGAGAGAGAGTTTGACAGACATACAACACCAAACACTCATCTGAAGTCTGCTGTGTGTGCAATGTGCAATATGCTTGTGTTTGTGTGTTTCAGTGGTAATTCCTACCACTGTAGCTCATAAAGATGTCAAAACACACACACATTTCCTTCCATTACATTGTTGACTGTCAGCATGGTTATCTGGCACTGAGACAACGTTGCATGTGCACATGTGCATGCGCCTGCGTGTGTGTGTCTGAAAAAGTCAATAGTGAGTGTGCAAAGCCCCACAGCTCCAGCAAAGTCAGTGAAGCAGAAATAAATCAGTACAGTGTTTTACATCCTCTGAGAGAAAGTAAAGAAAGAATAAGCGAGAGAAAGAGAGAGATGACATAAAGCAAACTCAATCATAGTGAGTCAATTTGCCTTAATTTGATCTTCAGCCTTACCTGGAATTTAAAACGTTCTGCAGCTTGAGGCGGTGTTTGAAATCACTGCATGGCCATGATTGCCACATAGCAAACAATGTGACAGCCCTGCGTAATTATACATGTGGGTGGGTGTGTTAATAAATTAGCTCGTCATTATGCTGAGCACAATTTATGGTGAGTAACTTAATATTGGCATAAAATATAAGTGGGAACCGGTAAAGTGATTATAAACTGGGAGGAACACACAAGAACCAGTTTGAATTATTATAGTGAAATATGAATGCGATTGTGTGTGTGTGAGTGTGTGTATTGATAACAAAGTAAAATGATCAATTTCTAAAGAATCACAAAGTCTCCACAGTGAACAAACACTCCATAGGTGAAACAATGGATATAGACAGTTCCACTGCAGTATATGGAGATTCCCTCTTTCATGTATAGATCACTCAAGGATGCAAGTCTTCTCTTGGTAACTCCTTAAAATAAATAAATAAAAATTACATGTGTAATTGCATTATGTTGGAAGAGTTTAAAAGTACATTTACTTTTCAACCTTTGCCTTTTCAAAGTGACCAGAAACTCAAATTTACACTTGGTTGGATTGAAATGAGGCACTGTGGGTAGTATACATGTGTATGTTTGTATGCAGGCAGAAATAAAACATATATGCTCACAAACACACAAAGGCTTTCACCCTCCATTGCCTCCACTGTGGTATTTAATGATATCACACACATACAATTCATCACATACATCACAATCGCATCAAACTTGTGACTGATTGCAGAGTCAGGACCAATTATTCAAACACACATTACAGGGAGACAGACATGTCAAATCTATTAAAAATGTCTTTCTACCTCTCCCCCCTCATCTGCTCCTGCTGCGATTTGACCTCCAATATAATTTTCAACTTACTATATCACCCAGCTACCTGCTTGCTCCCACACACACACACACACACTTTTTAATTTTCCTTTTTTCTAATTGGATACAACATCAAAGCTTTGGCCTTCCTGTTCACATTTACATAGGTGTATGTGTGTGTATGTGTATGTTAGCTGGTGGTCACTGGCTTTGGCTTGACCTAACTTCCTATTTAACTGACCTGCCATCATTAGTGCTGACCCATGATTGGCTGGTGAGATGGTGAGGTGAAAGGTCATGACCTGAGCTCACTATACTGCTGCCTGGACTGACTACCATGTTAAGGGACAGGAGCAAGTGAAAGCGCCACTAGCCACGCAACAAACACACTGTAGACCTGCATTGCATTTAATTGTCCATGATGTTGTGCAGCACAAATACACAACAAATTATGATTATTAGTTATGATTGCACCATGGTTGTTGCTGCCACATAAGGAAGTCCTGCTTCTACACTGCACTTCCTTAATCAGATAAGTCGCCCCGTAAGGGGACGGGTAAGAGGTAAGAGCTGTGCATGTTTTTGTCTTGTTCAGGTCTATTGAAGTCGTCATACTCTCCGTAATGCATGTATGGCTCCACCTGCTGTGAATTTGTTCTGTGTGAACACCTAGATTCATGGAAATCAATGGTTTGATTGTTCAAGTTTAATCCTGTTTGGTTCTGTGTAATTTCATTTCATCGGATTAGTTTTGCTTTCCTCAATTTGCCTTAAACTGCATTTTGACACAATTTATTGTGGTTGTACTCATCAGAACGAGGGAGAAGCATCTTATGACAACTTATAAGCCCTATCATGTTCTTTGTGTGACTCTCGTTGCACCAAGGGACCGTTCAATGCATTCAGGATAACTGGTCTCACAAAGATGTTATTTGCTGCGTCTGTCAACCTGTGCATCATTAACGCTCACATGCAGAGTTTATAATTACAATCACATGTAACATAAACAGCTCAAGAGCTGCATGTTTAATATGAGATGAGATAAAAGTGCCTGTCCCTGTGGGGAAATTACTATAGGTCACTGCCTGAGATGAGAATAAGGCTCAGCAAGAAAAATACATGAAATATAATTGCATAACTAGAATATAAAATCATGCAATAGAAATATTGTTCCCCAGTAATTTAAATTGGGTAAAATCAGTGAGTCATGGAGAATATGGAGTGATTTATGATTCCAAAAAGTCTTTGTGTAGCAACGCATTATGTAATAATGGTGCAATATGTAATAAACTTTGCCACATTTTGTAATAATTTGTCTCATATTGCGTCAGTTATTTCAAAATGTGGGCGATGCACTTTTTTCTGAATGAAGTGAATGAAATGATTTAATTAACATTGAACCATTAGAAGAACATTAACTTTAGGAATACCAGCATGAATCATAAATACAATTTTATTTTAAAAACCACAGTACTAGAATGTTTCACTGTTTAAACCTAAATAAGTAAATGAATTCTTATTTACAATTTATGCTGGTATGCCTAAAGTCAATGTTGTTCTGATATGTTTTGCTTATTAAGATTTTTTTTTTAAATTTTGGTTGCTTTATTACATAATGCACCAAATCATTACATTTTGTTCATTAAAAAAGGTGCATCACCCGTATTTTGTAATAATTGACATTATTACATAATGCATTGCTACACTTTGCTTTTCCTTCTCAACAGTTTGATCCTTGTGTTTAATGTGAAATTTCCATCCAATATTGTCCTCTACAATCGCACTCTGACATTTAGTTTCATTAATTCTTTCTATTTGTGCACCATATATCTGTACTTTTATACTTTTTGGTATCTGTATTACTTTTATTTTGCTCATATCTGAAGTTATCATGTCCAAAAGTAGCTTTAGATATGAAAATGCTAAAATGAATGAAATACTATGTTAAAGACTTTACGTCATTAACATATAGATTGAATAATAACAGTCCCAACACCTGACCCCTGTGGGACACCATGTGGTTACCTTCTGTCCTGCTGTTAAATAGCAGAGTAGGCAAATGTGCAGTCTGTTTTATTGTGGAAAGCAAAATGCTGCTCCTGAACTGTACATCACTCTGTGCTCTTTATTACTTGACACTTTGGTGCAGTCATTGGGATGTTCATGCGAGGATCACATGGTAATGATTACTCTGTTTTCCAGGAGGTCAGCCAGGAATCACAGGATTAAAAAAAAGATCCAGCTTTTGTGACTCCAGAAAGCTTGAGCTTGCTGACAAAGCTACAGATATTGGTTTGTTATACAGACTGCTGCAGACTTGTGAAGTCATGCTCAATCATCATCATGCATCAACATGCTTTGACAGGTTTGATTTTGTGTGCAGCAGTTTGTAAACATTAGTTGGTTGTAATTATGTGTGTGTGATTTTGTTTGTTCTGTGGTGTCATTTCTATATATATATATATATATATATATATATATATATATATATATATATATATATATATATATATATATATAAAAAATCCATGGACTAAATATCAGCTGAAATAAAGTCATATTTTATGATTTATGAATAGCATATTTGTAATAGAGAAATTGAGCAAGTAACTAGTACCAAAGTAGTAATTTCAAAATCAAAATTCAGAGATACTCTTTTAGATTCTTTGACTCATGGTTCCAAAAGTTACAGGGAAAAAAACAGTAAAGTTTGGTATTCTTCATGGCATCTTCCGAATATGAAGTAGAATAGATGAAACCTCCAGTTTTGAAATGTGTGGAGGCATATACAATCATACAGATTCCTTGCTTTATAAATTCACATTGGGTATTCTTACTATGTTCTTTTTTCCAACTGTATACCTATAGGGACATCCACTGGAAGTTGTAGTCGAGGTTGAATAAGGCAAAATGCAGGTGAACAACATTTCATAATAATACATTTTCCTTGTCAGTTCCACATAGAAACCTTCAGAGCTGTCTTATGAAACCGTTTTATCTACACAGCCAAACATGACCTCTTGGGAATCATTAAAATCAGACATTTTACATTCAAGAACATTACATTTTTCAAAACTATGCCATGGGTTTTAAATAAGCTTTAAGGTTCTTAAATTTCTTTGATATCCAGAAAATATTATGTGAGAATCCAAAAATGAAAAGAAATGCATAATAAAGTAGTAAAATACAAGAGAACAAGATGTCAGGCACCATCAACAAGATACTGAAATTAAAAAGAAAAAAAAAAGCAAGTACTTGTTTGAGCCACAGATAATGTTGAGAGGAGATTTAAGTAAATTGTGCATAAATATGAACTTGAACTTGTAATAAAGAAAGAAACAGCTCTATAGTGAGAGCTGAGAGCATTATGTAATAATCAAATACAGAAAATCCAATTTATGTACTTTAGCATGAGGAAAGAATTAGCATATGACTAACAACAATATAACAATATTCTAAGCTTCTCCTCACATCCTGTTTTTAATTAATCGACACAGATGTGTTTAGACACAAATCTACACATTATACTGCATATCAAAGACTGTTTCTAATGTTGTTTTAACATGCATTTATTCACACTGGTACCTAGAAATCGCATGCTTCGACTTTGCACATCCACCTACACACACGGAAAAAAAAAAAACAGATCACACCCAAATTCCTGCTTACATGGCACAATCAATAAAATCCACTGGTCCAAAGATAGGCAGCCTCTTTCGTTTCAGCTCTACTTGCCTTCACAAGGACAGAAACATTTAGATGCATTAGATGACAGACAGTCTAACCCACCAAGGCCTTGCTCATATGCCCCCTTTAATGAACTAAAACAATGCGCTGTCTTGTCTGATGGAAGACGGCGAGCGTTTGGAGGGAGGATTAGCAGCTGCAGGCTCAAGCCGAGACGAGGCCGAGGAGCAGCTGAGCTCAGTTGCCAGGAAGAAAGAACATCTTCGTTAAGTTTATTTGAACCGTCTTTCCCATCTTTATTTCCTTCCTTTTTAACATTTCTTGCTTGAGCTGCTCGTCACCCACCAATGGCACCAACTAGTTACCTCACCTTGTTTATCCCCCTCAATCATCCTCTCCACTGTCTGGTGTGGTACATTATCTATTTCTCGCTGAGCTCACAAGGTCTCTTCTCCCTCAGTAATTTGTAATCTAAGTAATCTAATTGCGCGGCTTCCACTGTTTTCCACATAAAGTGTCTTAATAAGGTTACACTTGTGCAGTGCTGTTCTTTTGCAGCATTCAACATCTTTTCAGAAATGCTACAACTGTGTCCTTGGTCTGAGCTGGTACGTCTCTGATCTCCTTTCTCAGCAGCTCAGTATTCACCTCTGATCTTGTTTACATTGTGAATGCAATCATTTACCAATGGCCTCTCAGGCTTTTCAATAGGAAGTATGGAGAGGATCTTTCCTGGTACCCAATGCAGCTTTCAGCAAGAGTGAAAGCTGCTCTCTGCTGTAGGTCTGTGGCAAAACAAAGAACACAATGAGATATAAAAGGACAAAATCACTACTAATTTGTACCGAGCAGATTCAAACATGGATATTTGCACATGTGCACATAATCACAGATGATTCATACTCTTTCAGGGATATCGTAATCGTAATTCATCACAAAAGCAGTTAATTAAAAACTTTTCGTTGGCTGTATTGGCACTAATGATTAAAGTTTATTGAACTATAATTAGTGGGAGGAGTAAGTCACAGTTACAGTGACAATGTATGACGGTCCTTGTTTTTATTGTGATTACATGTAGGTTTGTTCATTTGTGGTTCACAAACAGTGCATTTTTTTTTTTTAAAGAAATTTAATGTTATGTGTCAATGTTATGTAAAACTATTTTGTTTTATTGATTAGTCTTTCAAAAGTTATCAAGATGGCTTGAACATGTATTTTGTATTTTTTCTTACAAAAAGAGTGAATTATCCTAAACCATAAACTGTTAAAAGTAAGGAACACCATTGCACTAAACATTGATAGAATAGTTAGTAATTGAGTTAGTAATAAAATATCAACAATGCTTGTTAGGATTTTTTTTGTTTCAGACATCTTTCAGATAGTTTAACATCCAACGGGTCAAAATGACCTGGAACACCATTGGTGTTCCTTAGAAATGAACATAACCGGAGGGTTAACATGCCAACACTGGAGCCTATGGAACAGTTTGTTAAATGATGAACATATTTTTTATTTGAAATTTTGATTTGTTAATCATCAAAAAATAAAACTAAGTTATGAGTCATTGCATTGTGGCTTCTTATTTATCTAAGGTTGAATCCCAGTAGCATAGCAGCAATGTCATGACACACTGACACTACTACCTGAAGCATTCACTGTAATCACAAATGAGAAAAAAGTGTAATGCATTGTAATACTGTAATTAAGATTTTAATAAAAATTACCATCAATGGTCTGCAGCTTTTAAACAATGACATGACACATTTTGGCACTTGCACAACAAAAATTGAATTAGTGAGCTATGAAACCCACCATGGCCAGTTCTCTATATGTGTTGCTGATGCAGTCATACTTGGTTTTATATGCCCGGTAGCTCATTGTAGTTTATGTCAGCAAACTTCAGATGTTGCTGTGTAACACACATTACTGAGTCTCTGACTGCACAATTCCCTTGCACTGTATTTTACTATTTACCAATGTACTGTAATTGCCACTGTTCAGCAAAAGTTAGTCTTACATAGCTTCACTTTAATATTAAGGAGCATGCCATATTAAAACAGCTGAATGAGTCAAACTACATAATTTCTACAGAGAACATTATACTCTACCTAAATAAATAACATTTATATTTGGTATTTTTAACTTTATGACTACTCAAATTTTTTTTTGCAATAATTACATGAAAGAATATATTTATGTAGATATTTAATTGTTACAATTTATTTTAGCAGAAGATAACACAAGAGGGTTAAAACAACAAAAGCAAGGATCTAGTCAGGAGAAAATAACACTATTAAGAGGCATGAAGCAAAGTTCAGGTCTGGAGTGTACAGAGAAGATGCATAGAGGTGGATTATGGTGGTTTTTAAAGACTTTGAAAACCACTTTGATTTAAAGTCCATAAGATGTAATTTTTTTGGTAATAGAGCCAAGTCTTTAGCTTTTCTTTCAAAGATTGAGAAGATCCCCTGCAGATCAATTGATTTGATAACTCATTCCACTACCTCTGCTGTTGTGGGAAGATTGAAGACTGTCTGCATTCTGGATCATCTGCAGAGGTTTGAATGTGCAAATGGAGAAGCCAGAGTTGCAGTGGTGAATGTGTGATATTGCAATAGCTGATAACAGGAGTCCTGCTGCATGCTTTGATAGCAGGGCTTAATTTCCCTGATGATGTACAGGGCACATGGACACGCCCGAGCAATCAGGGCCACGTGAGCCTCAAATGTTAATCGGTCATCAATCATTACACCCAGATTTTGCGCCGACTTTCTAGCCATGACTTGGCCTGATTCAAGCTAGATATTGATCTGTTGTTGTGTAGTGGAGCTAGTGGGATGACAAGGAGCTCAATCTTGGAGGGGTTAAGCCGAAGGTGGCGTTCCTTCATCCATGCCGAGGTGTCGGCAAGGCATGATGAGATGTGAGGTCTTCCAGCAGGAAAGGGTAAGCTTGTAGACTTCCTCCTCGTTAAAGTGGGGAATGCAAGTTGTGTGACCCTGTTCGATGGCAAGTACAGAATAAGTTGGTCAGATTCAGAGAACTGGTTGATCACAGTGTTAGTAGTAACACTTTACAAAAGTAATGGGTTACTGTAATCCATTGATTTTTTGCTGTAACGCAGTAATGTAAGGCATTAGAGGCACGTTTTGGCTCGTCAGACAGAAGATGGAGATGAGTGAACTTGTAGAAACGTTGGATAGCACGTTCTCCAGATGGGCACACACTCATTACTTTACATTTGTGAAAAATAAGGATTTGAATTTAGTCAGTAAAGAAACAAGCTAAATGTGTCTTCAAGATTTTTTTCCAGCGCTTTTTCTGATAGTAAGTCAGTTATATCTGTTATAGATGGAAATCATCTTCATACAAATATTCAAATCTTTGCATCAAGCATTAATTTCAGCATTGACATTAAAAACAGGATGAAGTTCAACACTGAAAAACATCTAATAAATAAGTAAATACGTTCATCTCTCGTCTCACACTCTTTTGCTCCAAAGGGAAAAGTTAATTTCCCTGCATTTTTTATTTATACACAATTTATGGTCATAGAAGTATTAAGAGGCCTCTGAGGAACTGACCTTTGAAAGCTTGTTGGTTATTAGTGTCAGGGGAATTTCAGCATTTTGTCCTGCTTTGCTCATTTCATGTTGTTGGGCTGAGTATGTAGTTTCATAGAAATGGTTAAGACAAACATGCACACATGTGACATTCCTAAGTTACTATTGTTACATATATGTGAAGAGTGTGGTGCTTGGGGAAATGCACCTGCAGCAAATGATTGAAAATACATTAAAGAACATTCAGGACAAAAAAACACACACAGCGGTAAAACAGAACAATGTGTCAGGCAGCACAACCTCTGTTTATGATTCTGATCGCCTCAGGGTGAAAACTGTCTCTTCAGCAGTGTGATGTGTGTTTCAGTGCTGTGGTTTTATTACTGCATGTATTATTTGAGGTATTTTTGGTTACAGGCAGGGATCTGGGACGAACACTGTATGTTGTGCTACATTTTTTCCCCCCAAATTCTTGGGATAAACAGTGATGTGTAAAACCTGGTTGTTTTAGGATTTTAGTTTTCATCGTATCATTTTGGGCTTGGTTATTTTGAATATTCTTTTTTTTTAATTAAAATTAACTTTGCACATTTTGAGCACATTGAAAAGCTCAACCATAAGGTTTTCTCTCTCATTTTGTGGCGCTAGTGTTTGAGTTTTGTTAATTTGAATAACAAATCTGGTCGGTAATTATCCAGTCATTTCATCACTGTTGGAAAACCACAGCTGGCAGTTGCTCCCAACAACATCAATTCAGCGCTAACTCTGACTTGTTTTTTGTTTTTTCTTTTTTGTTGCCATTCTTGTTGTAATTACATGAGCAGTTTCCTACATCACATCCTACGAAACATCTCCATTGTCTTAAAGCTGTTGTGATCACAGAGGCATATGCTGTTGGCCGAATGAAGTTTTATCCATTTTGACTTCCCTCCATCTTTGATGGTGGCCTGACTGACATTCTTTAAGACACACAAACACACGCACAGAGATTTTGATTTAGCAGTAGCCCTCAAAATCCATCTTGAATTGGAGATTGCTGTTTTGTGCAGTGCCGCCCCTCCCTACACACAGAACACGCGCTGTGCATAGGGGTCCGTGGGCCCATGGGGGCCCCCCATTTTGCGCATGTATTTCCTCACACTCAAACATCAACTACAACAAAAGAGATGAGTAATCAATTGACCAGTTGGTGGACATGTTGGCTCAGGTTTATTCTATACTTTCAATTGAGGGTGTCACCATTTCTTAGTGAATTTAATTCATAACAAGATAAGATCAAATAAATTAAGATAATCCTTGGTTTGACAGATAACGGAGAAATGTAAAGCATTGTAGGAGCAAAAAGCAAGGTGTGAATATAGAAGTTAAGTGCAAAATGTAAAAAAAAAAAAGTCAGCTTGGAAATAATTGAATATAGGAATGTTATTATTGGCTGTAATTGTATTTGCATTAATTGCATTTTAATCTCTGTGAGGTTACTATTTACATTCATTTCACTGTGTAATTTTTCATGTAGACCAAAACAATTCTTAATGTCTATGATGTACAGTACAGGCCAGAAGTTTGGACACACCTTCTCATTCAGTGTTTTATTTGTATTTATTGTGTTCATTTCTATGAATGAACACATGTTCATGGTGTTATGTACTTGTTATGTAATAAAAAAAAAGATGAAATAACTGAAGACATGTTTTATACTCTAGTTCCTTCAAAATAGCCCCCCTTTGCTCTGATTATGGCATTCTCTTGATGAACTACCGTTTCAGGTAGTCACCTGAGATGGTTTTCACTTCATAGGTCTTATCAGGGTTAATTAATGGAATTTCTTGCCTCAATCAGAGCAAAGGGTGGCTATTTTAAAGAAACTAGAATATAAAACATGATTTCAGTTACTTCACCTTTTTTTGTTAAGTACATAATTCCACATGTTCATTCATAGTTTTGATGCCTTCAGTGAGAACCTACAATGCAAAATAGTCATGGAAAGAAAACACATTGAATGAGAAGGTGTGTCCTAACTTTAGGTCTGTTCTGTATATCTAGTCTATCCAAATATATCTATTGTCCTCTGCATTGCAGTAACTTCTGAATCTTTTCAAAATTCTCTTTAAAACATACTTCCAATTATCAATGGCACCGAAACATTTGAGTTCCCTGGCTATTACAAATTATAAATTATTAGATTATAACCTAGATTAGATTATAACATATAACAGCTTTCATATGATGATATAATTGATGACTTTGCAACCCGCAACCCACAAACCTGCACACACTCTGCTGGTGTGTGTTCATGAGCTGAAGGTTCATGCATGTACAATACTGCTATATACAGGTTATGAGAGTGTGTCCAAGGATGCCCTGATTGATAGTGCAGAGGCCAGGATTGTAAAGCAATGGGTTTGCGTGGACATGAATTGTCGCCTCCAGCCATCAAACATGATGCATGTTGGTCTGATGTGAAGGGGAGATAACCTCCAACAGGGGGGTGGACAAGAGCACTGACACTAATTCATCCATTTGACTGACTTCCCTGTTTTACAAATGCTCGGGGGCGAAGTGGTCTTGTCTGCCACAAATTACTATCAGCTGTTTTTTTTTTTTTTTTCTCCCTGCAGAGGAAATAATATATGGAGAATGATATAAGATGTGATTGATGAGGCATTAAGAAGAGTAAGTGGCATTTTGCACTGACAGGATGTAGGCAAGGTAGAGAATTGAGTGTGTGGAAAAAAAGAGGAGGAAACATCGAACAAATAATGTCACTTCATTAATTGGTGTCATATACGTCCATTTGTGGGCCTGGTTCAGAGTTGCACAGTACAGTCTTGCTCCAATTGCATACAAACTTTGACAAAACACTCTTCAGTGGTCTGGGATGAGTTTTATTACAAAAAAAAGGCCTTGACACCAATGTTCTGAAAAAAATCTGTATTTCATGCTTTGATACGACTCATCTGCTGCTCAACAGCTCTGCCCCTGTGGTTCGCTGAACAGAATTAGAGAATTAGAATTAGAGGCAAATGTTAGATAAAAAAAATAAAATAATAAAAAAAAATAAAAAAAATACAACAACCATGGATTCAAGGTAAGCACATTTTGTGCTTGAATGGAAGGCTACAAGTAGAACAAACTTAACCAGTGAACAAACTTAACCAGTGGTCTGCTTACCCTGGGCAGTAAAAGTTAGATAGCTTAATTTGAAAAGGATACAGGAAGCATTCAGTTTACTGATGACTTTAAAAGTGCAAACAGGATCAAAATAAGGCTTTGTGCTAAAATTATACCTGATAACAGAGGGGGTTAAAAATAAGACCTCTAAAGCAAGCCTGATGCTGCTATTTCAAGAAATACAATATGTCTGTAAAGGATGTAGGATCGTTTATATTGTATTATTTCCCTTGTACCTTGCAACTAGTCGGTTGGTTAAGAAACATTGATATATACAATGAATAAATCACCAAAATTGTCTTGTCTGTCTGTCTTGGGCAACATAAATGGCTAGATTGATTTAATTCTTTTTAATTACACCTTTCCTTGTCATTTAGCTCTTTTTACAGCATATGTATATATGGATTGCTCTAAGCTCTTAACATTTCTATACACTCAAATGTCCACGAGGTCAGAGGTGATTTATATCCATAAAGTTCCAAAGGGGGGGTTGCTTCCAGTGTGTAATACTAGGAAGTGCATCCTGATTTATTGCCAAGAAACTCTGATATTTTGTTGAAATGAAGCTGCAGGTCCTGGTTTAGTTCAGCAGCCATAGGTAGTCAAGTGCTGTAAGTGAGCTGCTTTTTGATGTGAGAGATTAAAGGGATTTAGCACTTGAATACCTTCCACTTTGGATGCTCCTGAGGGTTTGTCTGAAAAAGGATGAGAAGCTAAAAGCTCCTCTCTTTGTCCTCTCTCACTTCATATCTGCTATTCTGCAGAATCCAGGGCCTCAATTAAAACAATTTCTAGTGCATTATCATTCTCAAATTTAAAGCAAGGTGATTTCTGATATAATTCAGGCTTGTTGGATGAATGTGCTAGTATGGGTGTTTGTTTGAGGTAGTGATTATCTCCTAGAAGATTACAGTGTCCAGAGTTTTACATGTGAGCACACTTTTGTTATAGAAAATGACTGACCGTGCGCACAGATCATATGGATTTAGTTTCTAAATTTCATTTCCTGTTCCATTTAAAGGGTTGATGTCCTGCCGTGTTGATCTTCTGAAACATATGTTATATATTACGTTATGTATACATATACGTTACTCCCACCAATGTAATGAAAATGACACTTCTCTTCAACCTCCACTAAATAATTTAGTTAGTTATGGTTATTTCACATAATACATGCAGGTTTGCAGCATGTCACAGCAGAGTTGATGATGAGGATTCTCATATGCCGCATTGAGACTGAAGGTTGAAAGGTTACGAAGGGCCAGACTTAGAGCGGGGCGCCGTGCTTAATCCGTGAACAGTGGAATTAAGTTGAAGACATTGGTATTCCTGTGAACCCCTCATGCAATGCATTAAAAACTAGTTTATAATCTCTGTGTCATCATTATCTCTTTTCTGATCACAAAAAGCAAACAAAGCTCAGCAAACTTCATAATTCATGGCCAAACCAGCTTTCCTGCCTCCTCCCCCACCCCGTAACATGAGGCTGTGCAGAATTCTCACCAACCCACAAAATCAAGTTTGCATAACAGTTTGTTGAATGCAGCATTAAAGTTTCATCATTTAGGTCAAACGAGTGCTGTGGAGATTGTAATACTTTGAAGATTTGACTTGAGGTAAAGGGATTGATTGTGCTCTGTGTTCTGTGCCCTTCTTTTTCTTCTTCGGATTGATTTTGTATTGATTGATGAAAGCTCTCACATCTTTTTTTTTTCTTATGAGGATAGATCATATCGAATGGTAGTCAGTTCTCATGGCTCCTATGTATAAGAGTGGGGCACAAATGCATCTTTGAGTATAAATGGATTTAAGCATACTTGATGTGTTGAGAATAAAGGGTTTGTTATATTCACCGATTAGCAGCAACATTAAAACCAGCTGCCCAATATTGCGTAAACTCCCCTCGAGTCGCTAAAACAGCTCCGACCCGTTGAAGCATGAACTCTACAAGACCTTGAGACTTTAGTGATGGATCCTTTAAGACTTTGAGGTGGAGCCTCCCTGGATCAGACTTGTTTTTCCAGCGCCTGCCACAGATGTTCGATCAGATCGAGAGCTGGGAAGTTTGGAGGCTGTGGCAACAGCTGAATTCCATATCATGTTCCTCAAACCATTTGCAAGTGGCCAGTGGAGCAAGTTTTGTTAAGTCGTATTCATGTCCCAGGGTGCATACATCCCAGAATATTTTCAAGGAGATGTGAAATAGTGACATCACACACATGCAAGTCGTGATGCATCAAGTAGGTTGTTCTGAAAGGAAGCAAAAAAAATGTCTGCATTTGGTCGGGGCTTGAGTACAAGTCAAGTATTTTCAAGATGATTATTGCACCCAATTGGTAGGTGAAGACAGGAATGTGGCACTTTGTAGTGACATGTTGTGATTGTGTGGTGCTGCATTGTATGTTATGTAGAGTTAACAGTTGTAATATGCTTTTTAGGAAATTTTACAGCATTAAATATTAAGACAAAAATTAATTCTAAATGTTATACTAAGTGTTGAAAGATGTTTGATATTATCTGTTTTTACTTTAATGGTACCCAGAAGATGAATAAAATTGTACCAGTTGAACTCAACGCTGTGTTTATTGATGTAGAGGCTTGCGACCATTCATAAACATAACATGTCAAACTCTGCGACAGTAATTGTGTTTCCATCCACATTTTCTTATTTGCAAGTTTAAACATTGTGAACAAATAGTTAGATGGAAACCAGAAAACCAGAACCAAAAAAAGGCGGAAAATTTGCACAAAAGTTTTTACTCTTGGAGGAGGTGGATTTGTCAGTGTATAAATAAAAGGAAAATGCAGCTATGGAAATAGGATTTATGAATAAACTGAAGTTTTTCAGCCAGCAACACTCCCAATCATGTGGACAACAACGCGGTGGTCTCTCTTCAGAAAACTTGGACAGCACTCACTCACTACAGCATGGTTTCACAGCTGTAAACACTGACAACACTGACAAAAAGTTAACTTTCTCCCCAGAACCGACAGTTTCACCAGTAAATTGTCCATGATCAGCTGTTGGGGGTCAGCTGTGTGTCAGCTCTTGTCATTGTTACATGTGCTCTCGTATGATGGAATCTCTAACTTTCACTCTTCCAGTAATAGCAGAATGAACAATAATGAATGGAAACAGGCATCATTTCACAAAATCCGCTCTAAAATTTCAAGACATTTGGATGGGAACCCGGTTCTTAGCTCTTCTGTGGGATCAGACCAGACAGTCTTTGCTCCCCAGGTGCATTGATGAGCAACGGCCACCTATGGCTTTGTCACCTGTTCACTGATTATTCTTCCTTGGAACTCATACCTCATACTCTTCATACTGGGACCACCTCACAGGAAATGCTGTTTCAGAGACGCTGACCCAGTCGTCTCGAACGACAATTTGGCCCTCGTCAAAGTTAGGTCCTTGCACTTGCCCGTTTTTCTTCCTTCCAACACATCAACTTCAAGATCTGACTGTTCGCTTGCTGCCTAATATATCCCACCCTTTATAAGTGCCATCGTAATGATTACTCAGTGTTCTTCACTTCGCTTGTCAGTGGTTTTAATGTTGTGGTTCATCGGTGTGCATTCATACTTTGTAGTCTTTATGTCTTTCCCTGGTTGCTTGTTGCAGTGAATGTAGTATGAGTGATGCTCGGCTCAGGACCAACTGAGATGAAGCCAGATGATCTAACGTGTGTGTGTGTGTGTGTGTGTGTGTGTGTGTGTGTGTGTGTGTGTGTGTGTGTGTGTGTGTGTGTGTGTGTGTGTGTGTGTGTGTGTGTGTGTGTGTGTGTGTGTGTGTGTGTGTGTGTGTGTGTGTGTGTGAGAGAGAGAGAGAGAGAGAAAAAGAGAGATGCTGTGTTGGGTTGGCAATTACAAGAGTGGGGACAAGGTAGCAGAGGTTTGCTGTTTGTGTGTGTCAAGATGAGTGTGAAGATAGTGTGAGAAATTGAGGAGATTTTGCATTTCTCTAAATGGCTATGAGAGGGTTAAAACTTTGGTTTTAATGACTGGGTTAGAGTAAGGGGGTATGTAGGTTCCTTTTTCACATAGTTCAGAGAATCCACGTCCATCGTTCTACCTCCAAATTGAAGGAAAGATGAAACATTCAGATACATTCACAGACGGACAGAGAGGTCACACACTACAAGGTAGAAACAAGAGTAAGAACTATCATTTATAAAACTGAACATTTACACACTAGTGAGATTTTTGGATTTTCTTCTGCTTTTGGCCTTGCAGCAACATCAATTTTCGTTCAGTGTCTTTTAAGAACTGTGTTTTTTATTCTCTTTAAAACTGTTTCTGGCTGAGGATTTTCCTTTACACATTACGTCCCTACATTTCTAAAGAAAGTCAGTTGAAGTGATTTCTTTGGAAATCATATATGCACTTATAACCCACACATGTCCAAGAATAAAAGGTGATGTTAGGACATATCTTGAGCTCTCTAGAATATTGGTGGAGAGGGAAAGTTGATAAAAATGCTCTTAGTCCTGAAAGTCGGACCGAAATGCAGGACTCTAAGATTTATCCAGTTAGGACTGGTTTAGTCAGGTACACTTGACAAATCCAGAACAAAATTACTAATTTAAAAAGCCCCATCTCATTCAGTCTGAACTTTAGCCTAAAACCTGGAGACCGACTCTTTAAAGCCCTTGAGCTAGTGGCATTGGAAGCATCTCACTATCTACGTGAAAGCACTTGAACTTGTAAGTAAAAATACACCCACACCTCCTGTCTGCTCAGTGGCATGAAGATGAGACATTAATACTGTGTATGTGTGTGTGTGTGTGTGTGTGTGTGTGTGTGTGTGTGTGTGTGTGTGTGTGTGTGTGTGTGATCCCTACCTAATCAAACTGTATTTTTACTTCAGCAAGGCCAGGCTTGTACCTTTCGAGGATGTGTGTGCCAACTGTGATTTGGGGTTTTATGTAAACTGTTTTGCCCGAAGCTGATGGTGATGTGTGTGTTACAAATGATATCTGGAGAGTGGCCCACTACTTAAAGACAGTTTTTTCAGTTTCTCCTTCTATTACCTTTCTCCTTCTATTACCTGTCTGAACTGCAAGTTTACTTTGTTCTATTGGGTGTGTGTGTGTGTGTGTGTGTGAGAGAGATAGTGTGTTTGAGTTATGAAAGCAAACAAAAGAGAATCCAAAACAAATGCGTGCTTGGTATTTCTTTTATAGCCATTGATTGCAATTCTACTGATTTACACAATAAAATGTCCATAAGTTTAACAAACAGCAGAATGATTTCAAGAGATTTTCATTAAGATTTTATGCCTCCATGCGCCCTAAACATTTAGTATTTCCTGCTGCAGGGAAACAAAGTGCACTGCAGTTTCGAGCAATCAAGGTCTTCAACAAGGACAACTTATAAAATACTTTCATTAATAGAAATTGAAGAGAAAAAGGGAGGAATGCAAATGAACTGATTACACTCTGGTTCAGAGGTGGAACAGTCATCCACCAAATCACAAGATTGAAGTACTTGCCTAATGAATATACACAGGCTGCAAATGGACTGAAGGATAAAAAAAAAAAAAAAAATTCTTCTATTATTGAACCATAATAGTATTAAACCATATTGTTAAGCTGTAAACCAGTCAAAGTAAAAATCCTGCTGGACCACACTCCACTCTGCGCTTTATTTACTCTGACAAACTTTCTTGTTAAACTTGAAAATGAGACACATTGCCATGCTATCAGTGCAAAATGGAAGTGGTTTGAATAGTGACACTTCAGACCCAGAAGTCATATAATTTGGTGTCAGGCTGCACACTGCATGGTCCTGAAGTAGCAGTGGAGGAGTTGAAAAGGTTCAGCTCTCCCTCTCCTCGCTTTCTCAATTTTGTAATTTGCTCTGAATATCATTCATTTGTAACTTTCTGTGCAGAGGCATTTACCTACTGCCCGCAGTTCATTTCAGAAAATATCCCTTCACTATTTATTCTTACAAATGTTAATATTAACATTTTAAAGGATTCAGCTTTTACATTTTTCATAAATAAAAGTAAGTTAATGTAAATTATATGACACATTGGAACCAAAAAAAGGCAAAGCCACTGCATTTATTGCCAACATGCCTCACATTACTCAGATTTGGAGAAAGAAGTGATTTCACACATCAGAATATTAATGTAAATCATACTGAACAAGCTGCAAAATAGTTTCAAATCAAGGTCCACTTAAAGTGGAATGTTATGTTGCAAATGTATAGAAACACATGTTCACAACGCACCAGAACCAGAGACCAACACACTTTAAGTTAAGATTAAGTTAAGGTCTAGGTGCGCAGTAATCCTTAATATTTTCTTAAAATGTTCTTAGGTCTCTTTATCTTAGCCTTATACTTAAAGAATTCCTTAAATACCCTTAAAAAAAAGGTATCTCTGAATCACTCTTAAACACCACATGGCTGAGTTTTTAGAGATAAATGAAGAAAATGAATGTTTTTCCTTTCTATTTCCTCCCACATTTGTTGTTTTTCGGTTTGCTGTTATTTACAGATCACATTTACTTTTTAATGTGTTTTCTTTCATTTGCCTCCACAAGCACTATTTATTCCTTCTCTGACCAATTGGATTTTCTTCTTTCTTCTACACACAAATTTTATGAGATAACAGGTGAAGTGATTACAAGTGCAAACCGGTCTCCATGGAAACTGTAGAATATAACTGCTGTAAAATTTCTTTAATTGTGGTAAATAACATGTCTTTCCTTACCTAAGGAAACCTTTTCAAGCATTCTGTGTGATGCCTTTAAGAAATTGCCTCTGCTGAGGAAAACTTAAACATTAAGTGTCAAATTTTAAGAGAAAAGTTAAGGTGATTTGTGCAAAGATTGGTGGGAATGGAGGAAATGCGTGTTTGGTGATTTGTGTGTGTGTGTGTGTGTGTGTGTGTGTGTGTGTGTGTGTGTGTGTGTGTGTGTGTGTGTGTGTGTGTGTGTGTGTGTGTGTGTGTGTGTGTGTGTGTGTGTGTGTGTGTGTGTGTGTGTGTGTGTGTGTGTGTGTGTGTGTGTGTGTGTGTGTGTGTGTGTAGAGTACATAAATAGTGTTGGCAAGCCAATTAATTTGTTTATGAGTGTGCTTGGCGTGCTCAGTGACCTCAGTGCCAGAGACAGTTAGATAGCATTTAGCAGGCTGATGGTCTGCAAATTAGAACTGGTCCACATCTATGAAAAATAGATGGATAGAAACTTGTGAACCTTTACGCGAGTATGATTTTTGAATAAAAAAACAGAATATTTTTTCAAAGGTGGTGTTAATAGTTTTACTTACGTAAAATATCTGCGTAATTCTACTAAACCATTAAATCTGCTCCTGATTAACAAGTGCAGTGTGGAAAACAATATCCAACTTGTATGAGTAGTGCAACGGATTTGTCGGCTCTAAAATCAATGCTAATTGTAAAGTGAAGGAGGGGATCTTTCCAGCTTTAGTGTGTGTCTTGGAGGTGTCAGTTAATGTAATTCAGCTTTAATAGAAGAGGTAGACAGGATTTGGAGTGAGATACAATACAATATTCAGATATCAACTATTAGGATAAATCAAAGATGTGCGTTGAATGACTCAGCAGTGTCGATAGAAGCAGCTGTGACATCAGCTTTGATGTTCCCCTGCAGATGATTTTAATTGGCTGATTATATGTTGTCCTGGCGCATGCAGGTGGATATGTTTTACTATTGCAGCCTGCATATATTTCAGTGTATTTTTATACTAGACCTTCTTATTTAAAGGAAGATTTCTTTCATTTGTGCATTTGAGTGTTTGTATATGTTCTTTACTACTATAGTATTCTATAAAAGCAGACTTCACACATATGACTGTTACTACTAAACCTGCATGCCGAGGTATGAGAAAGGTGAGGTGTTGAGTCATTTCTGATTTTCAAAAGTCCCACCTTGTGCAAACAGTGGTGCAAATAAAACCTGATCTTGGTTCTGGCAATAACTGCTTATCTTGATGATGTAAGTTTGAAAGTTTGTTTGCTGTACAAAAATGTAAGGTGAGTGGGTAATAGCAGTGTCTAGACTGAGCAAGGACACAAGGATATAAGCAATCATTGGAAAAGAAAGACATCTGGTTATTCAGAGAGACAGAGAAATTTAGCCAATAATATCCCACTTTGAGGAAAGGATCTCCTACTCTATTCTTCCCAAAAGCTGCTGGTGGTTGAAACTGGATTTATTTCATAATTGAAGATGCTATGCTGTGAGCTGTGGTGGAAGAAGTACTCACATCCTTTACTTGGTTAAAAGTACTAATACAACAATGCAAAAAGTTATCAATTAAGTTCCAGGTTTAAAGGCCTACTTCAGTAAAAGTACAGAGGTATTATCGGCAGGATTCTTCAAATTTCAAAAGTAGAAGTAAAAGAAAAATGTAGTGAAAGTGATATGACCTAAGAATGTTTTCTTTTTTAAACGGATATTCAAATATAATCGTCACAACTGTTTCCTTTGCATTCACATTGAGAATATGAGAAAACTTTGAAATCAGTGCAATTAATGCAGAAAAGTATTGTTTGATGCTCAAAATCTAGATTACTCACCGTTCATTGTCATTTTGTCACAGCATTTTCCTCAGATGTAATGAAGCCTTGATTATGACAGATTCTCCTGCAAATTCTGTCCATACTCTCTTTGATTTGGACGTTCATTGTTAAGCATTTTGTTCTAGTATAGACACTTGATTTTAGGAATTTCTACATTTATTCAAAACTTGCAAAGCTAGCATTGCAATGATGCTAATGAGATGTTTCTTTCTTCTGATCACTGCCATTGCCAGAAGTTTGATTCAGATGTTTGTTTCCAATGTGTTATTTGATTGCAGTTTCACACTTGTGAATTTAAATAAGAAAAATCACATCTTGTGATTTTTTTGTTTTTGGATTACATCCCACTCGAAGCTATTGCTAATTGCTTAGCTTTGATAACAATGACTCATTGCAAGGACAGTGAACTGGTGATTGCTTCTGTCAGAGCATGAGGGAGGAATGGTTTAAGGTAACTTACTCTCATAGTGTGTGTTAATGCTAATTGTTGATACTACATCAGTGGTAATGAAGCATGGATTGAAACTGCTTTTCCTACTGCAATTTATCTTCATGCTGTTTGGTTTGAACAATATTTGTCTGCAAGTACAGTGTTTTATTTAAAATACTCGGTTTTAGATGAAGGCAGGGGAAGAAATAATTTTGAAAGCAAATGAATACTTAATAAGGACGAATGAATACTTAATAAGGAACAAACCGTAATTTAATTATAAAGCCGATAGTCCCAGTTGTGACTGGCTGAGTAGATCTGGAACCCATTAAATCTTGATATACTTGTGCACATGTAATAGCAGCTAATGTAAATATTAATATTAATGTGCCGTTAATAACATTATGTGTCGGGCGGTGTGTTAACAACAGTAGTAAAAATGCAGCTGGACAAGAAGAAGCGGTGAGGTACAACTGAAGCTGCGTCCATGGAAACAATCTCTCAAAACCTTGCGCAGTGACGCCTGGGAAAGCAACTTTGGTGAATGGCATGAGGGCCACTGTAATTGACAGTGTTTCTATGGGGCTGTGATGGATTGCCTGATTAGGGACCCTGGCAGTAGCGTGCCTCACAGATGGCAGATTAAACAGTAGACAGATGCCCCCCCAACCCCCCGGTCCCCCTCACACCCTCTTACCCGCTGCAATCTCAACACACCCAGCTAACCCCTCTTTGTCTCGAGTTGTGTCGCCCTCTTCCCTGCCTTCTGCACCTATGCTGTGTTTGTCCTGTCCGTCTTCATTGATTTCACTCAGCGAGCATGCAGTTAATGCTGTCTCAAGGTTCTGCCGTCTGTGGACTTTGCCAAGAGCTGGACATTACTAATCGCTTCGCTGATTCAAATGTAATGTTCTGTCATGGTCATTTAGCAGCAGTAATATTGTGTGTCCAGGGTCACAACAAGCCTGCCAGAAAACCGCTAACACCGTCCTAAACTGTCTGCCCGTTTGAGCTCATGTTAGCATGAGCATGTCAACTGCGGGGATTCGCTGCTTCGGTAGCCCGCTCTTGCATGAGTGGCAGCCACATGCCAGCCCCCTGTTGATGGAGTCGGACATTGCGCTCAGACTGGACAGCTGTTGCTTTTGGTTTTTCAGGGCAGATGAGAGGGTTAATTATGAAAGTGGATTCTCCACAGGGGTCGTCTGAGTAAACAAACAGGAGAGCCAATCCTGAAAAAGCTGATATATCCTCTGCTAATTACCAGTGGCTCTCGGTGGAGCACAGTCCGGCTCCTACACTCTGGTGTCAGCCCTGACCTCTGCCGAGAACCACACCTGTTAGCTGTCAACAGGACCCAGCCCCAAATGATCCAACCAGTTTTTTTTGGTTTCTGGTTAAAATTTTAATGGAAAACCTTGTATTTTAGTAACATAAAGTGATGAAATTGTATGTTTTACATGTCCTGTAATATTTTGTATGATGTGGCAAACACACCATTCACTCACATCTATGGGCAATTTTATGTCTCCATTTAACCTCAGCATGTTATTGGTCTGTGGGAGGAAACCAGAGAACCTGGAGAGAACCCATGCAGACATGGGGAGAACATGAAACTCCACACAGAAAGGTCCCAGACCAAGGTCTTGAACCTTTGACCCTCTTGCTGTGAGTTAACAGTGCTAACCACTGCATCACCGTGTTGCCCCTAAAGTCTGCTTCCTATTTGATGCATTTCCCTAGGATACTAAAATATATGCCTGTGCGTGTTACCTACTGTTTGTGCGCGTGTTTGTTCAGCGTAGAGGGAGCTTTTAACCGCGGTCAGTGCATCATTAATACTGTCTCCCACAGATGTTCCATCATTCTTGACAAATCACCGGGGCCAGCCATCAGGAACATTACTATCCCTGCTACACATCCCAAATACACATGTACCATGAAAGAGAACACAAGTTCCCGCTCTCTTCACAACGGCGGAGGCCTGCAGGGTGAAAGGCTCTGGGGTCCCAGTAAGGGCTAAGTACTTGCAGGAAGAAAGTAGGCCTGCTTTCTAATGCACAGCTAATCAAGCTTTGATGCGATCCCTTGCCTCACAGCTCTGTGCATTTTCTTTTTTTTTGTCTTTTTCTCCCCCATCTCCAGCCTAGCCATGCCCTCCCTGCTCATCCAATTACCCTCAAGCATGTCTTTGTTTTATCTCGCTTGAATGAGCATGTTTTTTTTTTTATTTATTTTCTTTTTTCAATAAAGGCCAGCGCTCCAGCCAGAAAGTGCCCTCTCTTCCATCAGCAGAAGAGGACGTGGGCGACACACAAAGTATTAACGCTATTGCACTAATGGTTTTTACCTGTGTGTGTAACTTTCGCCGCCTTGCTTCTAAAGTGTCCCGTCGCTCCACTGGTTTGGAAAGCGTCTGTTATATTCAGTCCACGGAGCAATCATGGGATGCAGATGGAGCAGGAGCTGGAGCTTGTCATGTCTGAGGCTTCCTGCAAGTGCCCTTTGCAAATGCCACTGACAACTATGGGGCGAACCGCGGCTCCATCTTCTCCATCTGCATGCCTGACCACCCCGGCGCTAGTGTGTCAAGCGTTAGAACTTACGGTGAAATGAGCTTTGTAATCCAATGATATCTTGTCAGCTCATATCTGCTGCTCAGGACGTGAAGTGCATTTTTTTTTTTTTATGGAATGACAGGAATAGGAAATATTCTGGTAGCTGCTGCAAGTCACAGGGCCAATAAGGGGCTGTGATGCGTCTGGATGAAGGAACATGTTGGATAGTGACGAGTTCTCATATACTCAAAAAAAAAAGTGGTTGCATGTGGCCCCTCCCCCTCCGTCCAACCCCCACCATCTTGACCCATCCCTGTGTGACAAACCCTCCACAGTCCAAAGCCCAAAAACAACCCCCCCCCCCCAAAAAAAAAAAAGAAGACACACAATCACTATTATTACAATGCACACTACACTGCTTTCCTACATCTCTCAACAGACACACATACATCTGAGAACAGATGGAAAGAAGGCACACACATACAGTATTAGAACCATGGCATGGACAGTGACTATTTGCATACCTTGCACACAGCCTACGATCAAAAACAGAACGCAAACAAATTCATTCAACACAGCAAAAGCCTCATCAAAAAGCAGACACACATATAGGATGGCATAGTGCCCATTTAACCTCAGCCTGATCAGTTGGTGTATTAAGAAGAAAAGAAGAAAGCTTGCACTCACCTGTCAGAAGTGAACTGTGGGCGCCTTCGGCTCAAAACTCATTCACTGTTGTGGTGAAATCGAGTTTCCTAATAATACCTAATCCAGTAGGTCATGAATTTGATAAAAAATAATCAATACTGTATTTGTGATTCTAATGATTGAAATGCCATTACTGTACAAAAGACCATCTCTGTGCATATTTGTTGATTATTATTGATGTATCTGTGAATTCCTACATGACTGAGGTCTTTGAACGCACCAGTAAACACCAGCTAAACAGTCTCTGGCGTGTGCGTCCATCGAATTTTGAGATATGACAGATTCCTTATGTTGCAGTCTTTTAAGGTTTGTATTTATTCTATAGTTTATACAGTAGATCTCTGTTTTAAATGTAACAGTATAAATGGCTGCTAGTAAACAAGGTGGAACCAGCTGCTAACTAGCAATAATCTGAGAGGTTTATACTTCTATATTGTTAATTTATGCATATATATTTCATAGTGAAAGTTAATTGACCAATGCGGGGCAATCAGTTGTGAGGTTGGGCACACACCTCATTCAAAATGGGCCCCAAATGTCCCAGGGCCCGGGTGCATCGCACCGGCTGCACCACCTCATGCTAAGCCTGTGAGACACAAAATCTCATATGAAACGCACATACTCATACACACATGACTTTACAGTCTCAAAGCTGCTATGGTCCATCTGCCATCATACGTTTATGAGTGGGTAGTGTAACTATGTGTTTGTGTGTGTTTCTCATCTTCCTCCCTCCGCTATTACTAATCCTCCCACTCATTTACACCCATAAACACACACCTTATCTCTTTCTAGACTCCATTTCCACACTCCCCTACTCTTTTCCTTTTTTCCACCCCCCCCCCTCTCTCTCTCTCTCTATCTCTCCTGTGTATTGCCAGCATCGATCTGTAAGTTAATCCTAATGCTGGTTGAGAGCTATTGGCACTCTTTGGTCTGAGTGTGTACATGTACACACAGACACACGCACATAAAGAAAGTAGTGCTGCAAATTTTAGATAGAGACAAAATCTTAACTGTAATCAAACCCTTTATGATTCTCTACACTTATCTACTGTCATCTTGTCTTTATTTTGGTCTTTCTTTCTCTCTTAACACAATTTATAGATTTTTATTCCATCTTTCTCTTTGTCAGCGAATAGAAGGCCAATGTGAAATTAATTATCTTCCTGTCCCATCACTGGAGATCTTGACCCTTGTGTATTTCTAAATAGCATTAAGAACATGAAAATATGAATGAAAAGGGTTCCAGCTGTGCAAAATGTGTATACAATGACTGCTATCAAACATTTTAATCTATAATATTTTAGAGCAATTCAAATGGGAACAGTAATATAATAAAGCTTTAGATACTGTGTCTGTCCAAACCTACAGGCAATTAGGTCACACTTTGTTCTTGAATACCTCAAGGTGATAGCAGGAATGGTTCAGTATTTTATTCTTCACTAACCTATTAATATTTTTTTTTTGCAGAATTATAGCTGGGACATTTCAGTTGAAGTGAGAGTTTAACAATAGAAAGACATTCATTTTTGTTGTTGGCTGGGTTAAGAGACAGTCTATTGCAGCTTATGACAACGTCCTTGGAGATGTAGCCTAGCACCTACAGTACTAGATTTTCCACGTTCCTATTTTGAGTTTGTGTAGACACAGGTGGAAGACCAGCGAATAGCCATTGGTTATTTTTGCCTTTCGCCTTCTGAAATCTGTCTTTTTCTAGTCTTTTTCTTCCTTACTTTCATCTGGTGGCTCCATGGAATTGATTTCTACCCGCTTGTCTACTGCCTTTGTGAGCAACATACAAGCTGGTGAGAGAGCGAAGTGATGGAGGGTTTCATACTCCACCCTTGAAGGAGACTTTTAGTCCTCACCCGTTTTTCATTTTTGGATGAGAACAGAGAGAATATGTGGGCACAAATGTGTCAGGTTTAGTCTGGTGGAGTTAGCTTAAGGATGCTGAGGAGATAGGTAGCCTTCAACCCACCGAATCAATTCACCAGCCGAAAAACTTATTTATTGCACTAAATGATAACACACCTTGAGAAGCTTGGCCTTAGACATGGGAGAAAAATAGCAGCATGAAAGAACTGTGGTGGGAGATATATATGTATTTTTGTCAGCCGGCACAAAACTGTCTCTATCATCTTGTGTAAGCACATCATACCTTGAGGGGCATTGCAGTTTTTCCTCTCCTAAAGACAAATTTGTATTTTCCATTTCTAAATTAATGTTTTTCAAGATCTTTTTTTCAGAGTTGGACATGTAATTTGTATGATGTGAATTTTTATAAAGTGAGGACATTACTTGTCTTATAACAAGCATTACTTATTTTTACCTTGCCCCATAATGGCCTGATACATGTACATGGCTGATAAAGTGGGATAATAACCACTGATTTGTATGTTTCATGGTTATATTGGATGACATGGAGAGAAAGAACCACCTTGATGTGAATCATTATCCCTCTCATTATTCAAGTATTGTATATAGATACCCTTGCTGCCAACTTGAGATTGGAGAAGGCTGTTTCCAACATAAAAAAGCACTA
This sequence comes from Lepturacanthus savala, assembly GCA_030544235.1. NCBI lineage: Eukaryota > Metazoa > Chordata > Actinopteri > Scombriformes > Trichiuridae > Lepturacanthus > Lepturacanthus savala. The sequence continues at coordinate 22,178,691 of CM060470.1, forward strand.
TGCCAGGTCCATGCAAGAATGAATTACTTTTCCACTTTGTTACTTTGTTGTGGAAGAACTTGGCTCAGTTCAGATAAAACAAAAAAAAAAATGTCCTTTCTAACCATTTTTCCTTACCTCACTGTAAACATCACAGGGTCAAGGAAAGATGTGAGGAAGGAGAAGGTGTTGTGGGATGGTATTTCTGCTTTCCTAATGTAATTGGTCCAGGCCGGTCAAACTCCGGTCTTGGAGGGCTGGTGTGGGTGCAGGCTTTTGTTCCAACCAAGGCTAACCCATGCTAAAGGAGCTAACTCAGGGAGTATCAGAGCTCAGTTTGGATAATTTGAACACCCAGATAGGAACATCCCTTGAATAGAGCCATTGACTTGCCTACTTGGAGTCATAATTTCAATTGTAACAAACGTGAATTCCATCAAGTGTGAAAGACTCCCCAATATCCCGACTTTAACGATGCTCACATTGATAAATGGGAGCAAATCCATGCAACCAGATTCTATAATGTGCAAAAACGTGTGGGTTAAATGTCCAGGTGTCCACACATACATGTTTTTTTTAGTTGTCTCCATAATACAAGCAGGTTCCTATTTTAATCCAACAATTTGCTAAACTGATATACCATTTTACACAAATTGGGACCAAGATTTTCTTCAATGTATCCTTCATAATGAGACATGCAAAAAACAAGATGGTTTTGCATGCGGGGTGAAAGGCAGAAGATGAACATAAGATGGTTGTAGTCACAGAGTCCAAGGCATCTTTAAGGAGCAGGACGTTTGCTCCATATAAGACATTGCCAATTCTACACATGTCCCTTGAGACAGCACTGCAGAAGTGAAGGACACTCTTACTCTCACCAGGAAAGCAGCGAGTCCCCTACATATGATGCTGAGCACCCACCCCCTAACAACTTCTTATTGAAGCACATACACTTGTATCCCCCATTCACTGCATGTTTTGCATGATAATAAATTTATAATCACATTACTTGTATAGCACATGTCATACACGGATTGCAGCTCAAAGTGCACCAGTACAAAGTCAAATAAAATATTCATTAACAGAAGATGGGAAGGAGAAACAAATAAACCAAACAAAACAGTAAAATTTAGATAAAACAGGGGCTGAGTTATAGTAACAAAGTTGGCTGTACAAATGTGTCCCTCTCTGATTTGTCTCAGTAGAAATTTCCATAAATCTTTGGCATTTCGTGGGGGATAGTAACATCAAGCTGCAGGCTGGTCCTAACGTGAAGAGCAAGAGGTGTATAGGTTTTACAATGGCAACGTGCAATGACATTTAGATATATAAGTACTAGAAAGACAGTCTGTAAGTGTGGTGGTGGGGAGGGTGGTCTGCCTTTTTTCAATATTCAAGAAAAGTACAGCTTCAAAATGCTGCTGTGACCATGATAATAACATAACATCAACCTCTGAAAGACCGGCTTACCCCCATTCAATCTATGTCCTTCTGACCTGCCAAGTCTTTCATGAACAATAATCCCAATAACAGGATACACATCTTTCTGAATGTGGATATTATACTCTCCAGTGGCACTTGCCAGTGAATGTAGTAACATATCAATTCACCCTGCTGCCAATAAAGACATAAAGACATAGAACATCTAGTATCTTCTTTATCCTACAGTTATTGAAAAGGCCGTATTTCATTTAAGTAAAGTAACTGTAGAATGTTGGTAGAAATGTGGAAAGTGCACATTTGATGTTTGGAATATGTTTTGGTTGCAGATTGTGGAGGAAATGTCACCTTCAACATACTGACATAAAAGAAATCAGTAGATTATTATTTTGCTTATTGATAATGATCACATCCAAGCATTATGTTTTGTTTCATTATATTTGTTTCATGTTAATTTAAATAATGATGTTTGTGGTCCACATGGTCCAGAATGTCCTGATATAGCTGAATATATATATATATATATATATATATATATATATATATATATATATATATATATATATATATATATATGTCTTTTCAACTTCTTGTGAACATTACAGGTTTCAAACTATTTTCTATTCATTTGCCTGTAGGCCTCATTGACTCTGTGGGATGCAGGGATGTGCATGTGCCTGACTAATTGTAGTCTCACCCATTCATTTCTAATGACATGTAGTTAAAGTCATGGAACCTTATGACAGTCAGTTTAAATGAACTCGGTCCAATTCGGCCGGAACACAACAGGAGGGTTAAGGCTTCCTACTAAACATCAATGATCCGAAACATCAGTGGAGAAGCACCCAACTCATCGTCGCCCATTCTGATTATGTGGGCTGGTGCACAATCAAAGTAGACCAACGACGCATCTCTCTCGCTCTTGTTTTTGTATAATGGGTTGCTGCTCAAGCGGCTCACGGATTGACCACCCAACCAGGTTTTCTCCTGGTGTTCTGGATGGCCGGTGTGACTCTGGAATGTATGTGTGTGTGTGTGTGTGTGTGTGTGTGTGTGTGTGTGTGTGTGTGCGTGTGTGTGTGTGTGTGTGTGTGTGTGCGCGTGTGTGTGTGTGTGTGTGTGTGTGTGTGTGTGTACTCCTTGCCATTTCCCCTCATCTGTGACTTTAATTCTTGTGGGAGGAAAACCTCTATTAAATGTCAACCAGAAAAAGCTGACGGTGCGACCACATCTTTCAGGGTTTCACCTAGTAAGACATTTTAAATAAGGTTTTTACTGAATTGTACTAATGCATCTATACTTTGTCCATTTCATCAGTTTTGCGCACACAGTACCATACAGTATATTACCATAGCTAAAGTTCACTGTGTTTTACTTTATTACGTGGATTGCAGTTTATTTCAAAGTAATTTCATTTGCATTGTGTTTATATGAAAAACTAAGGGGGAGCAGACAATTTAGAAGGCCAGACAAATAATAACCATGTAGCCAGGGACATTACAAGCAAATGTGTTGCCCTCTACTTTATGACATTTATTACAATCGCAGTCTAGATTTGCTAATGTATGTCATGCTCAGAAAATGATGCCCTCCTACTCCCCTCTGTCTGTTCATGTCTTTATATATTGAGATATCAGAAAATGTAAAACATACAGTACAATGCAATCAATGCAAATGCCCTGCAGTGAATGATTTGTATATCTGTGGATTTGTAATTCTTTTGATTCATCTGTATAGTAAGCAATACCATCCATGCAATTAACTGCAATTAACAACTGATAGTTGATTAATATATTGATTATTCAAACAATGAATCTATTGGTTGTTTGGTTTATAAAATGGTGTAAAATGTTGATCAGTTTCCAAAAGCTTTACATGCAACTTACAATGTTATTTTGGCAAGACCAGCAGTCCACAACCCAAAGATAATCAGTTTACTTATAGACGACTAAAGAAACAAGAAAATAATCAGATTTGAGAAGCTGGAACCACAGAATTTGGACATTTTATTTTTAATAATGACTCAAAATGATTGTCCAAATAGCTGTTGATTAATCTAATAGTTAGCAACTAAATGATTAATTGATTGTTTCAGTTCTACCATTCATTATATATAGTAACCATCAAACATGAAAAGTCTGTGCGTAATACATGAAGTAATATAAGCTAACATTAAACCAAGAGCATTGCTGTTTCAGTATTTGCTGCAATGGTTGCTTTTTGAGATAAAATCCTGAATTACTTTCACTTACCAGTGCCATTGGTTTGACTTTGGTCCTGAACTTGCTGCACCCTGCAGTGCTGGTGGGGAGAGCCAGCGATTCTTTCTCAAAGTCAGTAAATTTGGGAGTCGGAGGTTGTCGGGAGGCAGAGCAGGCCAATGATGGGGATAGCTGTGATTGCCTGGATCTGTCGCCTTCTGCTTTGGTTCATGGCCAGCTTTGTGGTTTGACTTCCAGTCGACTTCAACTCCAGATGTTCCCAGCTATATGCCCGTGTGTGTGTGTATGTGTGTGTGTAGCCTCTGAACATATGCATTTGTGTACAGTAAAGTTGTGTGTATGTGTGTGTGTTCATCTGTTATCTCCTTTTCACCTTGTATTATTCTCTTCTGAGTGACCATATACAAGCAGTGTCTAATTGCACAAAGGTGATTGATGGAATAACATGTTTCAGTGATGCAAAACTTTAATGATAAATGAGGAATCTGCACCTCTTGGAAGATAAAAAAAAATGGGTCACTATTTTGCATTGGTATTCAAGGAGTGTGCAAGAGAAATCTAATGCACACAAAAGGCACAAAGTTCCCTTTTTTTTGCACTAACATATGCAGTAAATCTCACCTTTTTACTATCGCTACCTCCTGTACTTTCTCGATCTATGCTGAATGCCACAAGTTCACAGCAATTTCTCTGTGAATTATGGAAAAGTGTTGTGGAATCTTAAAAGCAGTTGAGAGAAAGGTGACACAAAAAAAAAAAAAAAAAAAACTTAAATTACAGAACAAACAATCTCTTTGGCATAGAGAATATGATGTTTGTTTCCAGCAGCTGTTTTCTAAAGTATACCTAACAGCAGTATACCTGACAGCAGTGTCTCACACGCAAATGTGTGTTCCTCCCTATTGTCAGAATGAATAAAGGTATAAGCCTGGTCATTTTACAGTATTCCATTTGTTGAGGGTTATATTGCATAAAGTAGCTTGACTTCAGTCTCTCTCCATTGCAATTGTAGCCTAATTCCCTGGATCTCCAAAGGTCTAACTGGAAGTTTCCATTATTTTGTTTTGACAACTCCTCTCTGACATTAGGCAAAATACATTTGGGCATGTTACTGTATGTTGTACAATAACAAGTTTAATTAAAACATCTTGTGCTGCCACACTCACACACTAATCATGGATTAATAAATACATAAATCAAGTTACAATTAGGGACAGCTCCTTAGATTGGTCCTTACACAGGTCCACCATTGATTTGTGGAGACATTATTCTAAATTGAGCTATATCTAATGAAATTTCATTCTCCAATTCCATTGATACATTTCAAACATTAGTTCATCAGTTAGAGTTTTAGGAAAGTGTATGTTTGCAATTGCTAAACCAACTGTTATTAGGTACAGAAAGAACTTATTCAAATGGGTGTAGATTTCAACCAGTGCAGTGTACTGAGATTATTGGCTGACTTTAACTTATTAAACCTACTGGTACTATATCTGTGTGCATACCAGCCTATTAATAACACAGAACTACAGCAGAGAAATGCTCAAATAATAACTGCAATGAAGAACATTGAGAACTGACGAAGCTTTGTTCATTGGAGATGTTTGTTTATGTAACAAACAAGCACAGTTGATGCATCGTTATCATTTTCTCACATTCGTACTGGTATTTGCTTCAAAAGTCCAGTTCTCCAGATATTATGAAACCCTGTGCATGGGGGTGTGTGTGTGGGTGTGTGAAATCCAGATACATAGACAGACAACAAGAGATGCTGGGAGGAAGACTGAGCTCAGAGGGAACAGGTGGGTTTGAATAGCTGGAAGTATTTGTCTTAAGAAGACTTCTCTTTTACAGGTTTATTCAAGCCATGCTCACAATAATGTGTTTTTGACTTCCATTGACTCTGAATTGCATTTCATTTGGCACGCTGCAGTCCGCTTCCCACTCTTTCTCTCTCTCTTTATCGCATCTCATGAGCCATGGGGAAAACAGCCCAGTTGCCCCAGTGATGCCACTCATGTCCAATGTGCCCTGACAGATTCCAATTAAGTTGGGGAAAATGTGACATATGAATATTAGAAAGTGCTTTGACCCAAGCATCATCCTCTTCTTTTGTTGCGTTTTGCAGCTCATAGGCTGGGTTTCTCTGCTGGTTCCGCCATTATTATAGTTTATTTTTCCACTACCCCCCACCCCCCAAGGCTGTTTGTTAACAGTTGTAAATATGCCTGGCATGTCCACATAAACGCTCAGGGCCAAGATGTGGTTTTGTCAATCAGTGCATCTCTATTTGGCTTCGTGCTCATCCCAATAAACATTTGTGGGTACAGGAGAGGAGTGAATGGAGATTTAGTGTGTAAATAAATGTAAACCTGTACAATATCTCATTTCTATGTGCATTCAGTTGTATCAGTGTGAGCTGAATGGCCAGACATTGTCATTTTGTCATCCAGCTTAGTCTGAATAACGGTGTCTTGCAATATTTCAGCCAGCCAGTACTTTTGTGTGTGTGTGTGTGTGTGTGTGTGTGTGTGTGTGTGTGTGTGTGTGTGTGTGTGTGTGTGTGTGTGTGTGTGTGTGTGTGTGTGTGTGTGTGTGTGTGTGTGTGTGTGTGTGTGTGTGTGTGTGTGTGTGTGTGTGTGTGTGTGTGTGTGTGTGTGTGTGTGTGTGTGTGTGTGTCTCTATTTGTCTGAGACTGAACTGGCAACCTCGGTACTGCCAGCTCTGTGGGAGTTACATCAACGCAAAGCTCAGTAGTGCAGCTTCATTCTCTCAGACTTCCGTTGCTCCTTTGCTGACTGAGAGCATTCCTGTAAGATGCCAGTTCCTGTTAGTGTGTGTGTCACACTGTTAGAGCCATGAGGCAGAGCCAGGCTCCCACCACTGAGCTATAGATCATGTGTGACCTCATATCAACCTGGCAACTCACTTTGCCTCAGATGGCGATAAGGATTGCCAATCTTACTGACTTTGTACTGGAAGCGTAAGTGTCCCTTTAACTTGCGATCATAATATCCCCACGCTGTGTAAAACAAATGAAGATATTGTGAAGTGAAAAGATTTGAAGAGAGGAGAGAGTGCATGTCATCAATTGCATCATGAAGGTGTTAAGCATGAAAAGCTTTTTGTTGAATGTCCTAAAGATGATTCAACAAATATGTCACTTCATCATATCTACACATGTGAGGTAAATTTCTATTGGAAAACACTTAACTTTCCATTACGAGTGTTTTCCATTACGAGATGACTGTTTTTTGTTTGTAATATTTATGTTTATTGATTGACATTTCATTCAATTTAATTGCCAGTTTTTAGGCAAGAGAGGGACTAAGACAGCTCTTAAATATGGTTATTATATCTTATATAATCCTCACATCTAATATTCGCCAACACAGAATAACCTGATCATAGTTTGTCGAACAGGGGCTTTATATTAGTATATTCTTTATCAAAGGATAAAATATGAACATCATGTACCCCTACTTGCTATAAAAGCAATATACAACCCTTCTTGCCAAAAATGTAAAGTTACATGAGACTGTGCCGCAAAGAAATTATAAAATATCACAGTACCCTGCATATATAGATTTAGTACTACTGTACTACTACTGTAACACGTAGTCTAAATGAGCTATAATTGAAGCAGTATATTGTATATTTCCAGCCAACCATAGACTCCCTGTGGACAAGTAGAGTGGGTATTGGCTACATCACTGCATGTACAAAGCCCATCTGTACCAACAATGCACTGCAGCATAAACATTTCTGTAGAGTTGAATCAACAATTCTTTCAAGAGAGACAACAGAAATTGAACCTTGTTGTATTATATTGTAAATGGTAAATGGAGTATTGGTATAGCATATTTCTAGTCATTTGTCCACTCAAAGCATTTCCCACTACAAGTGTCCATTCATCATTCACACACATTCATACACTGATGCCTGGTGGCTGTTGGCAAGATTCCGCCAGCTCATCAGGAGTCTAATCATTCATACACATTCTTGGGTTAAGTATCTTGCCCATGGACACATCGATATGCAGCCTGGAGGGAATGAACCGCCAATACACAGACGCACACACACAAACTACTATGTAGACAAGCCCGCCCGACACGGGACCAAGACACTACCAAGACCAGAGAGTATCAAGAAGAGACTGAAAGCAAAGAGGGAAAAAAAAAACACTAGTTGCACCATATTTTCCTATTTCAAATGAGTTGTAGTGTCTTAGGATGAATATTAGGTTGTGTCAATTACAGGCACAACAATACAGAGAGATTGCATTCTGGTGTGTTAACTCACTACAAATTTTCATCAATCAACTCAGATCAAATATCTGTGTAAAATATTGCATGACCACTATGCTACTTCTATACTATTATTGACTCCTGAGTGGAGTTAAAGTAGTACTATCTATAATACACCTGCTAATAACAATAAAGAAAACTGAAATATGAAATAGTATGTACACATATGGAAGTATGTACACAAAATCAGGGTAATATGGCCTAAAACTGTAGACTGTATATGTCACAGTACAATTACAGCTTTAACAGTTTCTTGATGGTAACCATAGCATATGGTATAAACATTCATGCAGGATTTTTTTAAACTATTAAAGAAAACAAAATAAAAGTCAAGACATGATACATGATGTTTCCCTGGGGGTGCACTCACATGATCAGAAAATTGATTTTTGTTTTTAATGAACATTTCAAATCTGCCTCATCAGCCATGATGCGTATATTACCTTTTAAAATGGTAAAGTCAGCTGACTTCAAATTATCCACAGACATACTCAAGGACAGAACAAGAATACTGAGGAAGTTACTGAAAAAGCAAGTTGATACCTATTTAAAATTTTTGTTTAACATCTGCCTCATTAGCCATACAGTGTGTTGGTTGGCATAAGACACGGATGTAAAAGTTCCACTTTAGCATTTAGCAGCAGGCTTTTGACTAACTCTGATGTGTAAACCCATCCACAGGAAGAAACACAGACATATTGTCTAACCATTAAAATCATTTGATAAGGCTGTGGACTGGTTAGGTTTATGCATAAAAAACACTAGTTAAGTGTTCATGGTTCATGGATTATGGATTGGGTTAGGGTTAGTAGTAAAATTGTTCTCAAACAATGTTCTCTTGCTGCTCGTGCAACCTATCATGTTTTTACAACCAAGTTATCCATCCACCCAAGCCTCCACCTCCAAATATGGACAATCAGGTGACCTGATAGCTGAATTATTCAGACATATACGATATGGGCCAACATGGGCCCTGAGCAATAAGTCCCTAGTTTGAATCCTGGCTGGTCACACCCTTCTTTGGATGTCATTCCCCCTACTCTCTTTCCTCCTTTCCCGTCTAACTCTCAACTCTCAAAAATATGTCCCCCAAAAATCTTCAAATGTGGACATGTTCCAAAAATATACAGACGTCATCAGTCTCACTGTCTATTTCACACATTTAAGGGGTTTTATTGTAACCTATCCTGCATGTTCCAAAATGGTTCCCAATGTGTTAAACAGTCCCTCTCACATGTAAATGAAAACTCTGGTGTCTTTCAACCTGATGTATTTCCTGTAAATGTAGCTATTTTGGTTCTATAGGCATCGCTCCTTTCATTTGACATAGTTTCCGAAGTGGTACAGCTGCCATGTGACACCAAATACGAAAATCATTAGCTGTAGGGCTCAGCTACAACCACTAGGTGGCACAGGTGAGCAATCCAGATGCTGTCCCCTATGGTCTGTCAGTCTCTCTGTGACAACTCTGCTCGACAAGCAGATGCGACAGGGAAAAGAAACGCAGTGACTCATCCTTTAGGAATGAGTCACTCTGCATTTAAGGTGTTTTTCATAATGGACATTTGTCAACTCGGTTTAAACTCATCTATCAGACATAATATTAACAAGCGATAATAATAACTTTCTTCATCAACGATGATAAATGATCTGAAGTCTAGTTTTTGAATGTTGAGTCATCACTGTTATCACTCGTTTCCTTGATACAACTGGTCTGAAACTGACAAGATTTGCAGCCCCGATTATTTCAGCTCACTGCCATTATTTAGCCGAAAAAGCCCAAAATATGTGCTGATGAAACCACTTGTTTTGAAAACTGCTGAGGAGATCTAACTTGGTTACATAGTTATATTGAAAAATGCTGCATTGAACGTATTGTGCCTATTGGAGCACTGCCAGGTTCTCATGAATAATTAATAACATAGTGGTGATGCATGCAACAAGCTGCTGCTGTCACCAGAATAAAATGATAATCCTTTCATTAAATTATCAGTCTACATGGATTAATAGCCAAGCTCAACAGTGGTTTTGTTGTTTTACTGAGTGAATCAATGACAATATTTTGATCAAATCACTTACATAGGCTATAATTCCTGCTTTTAATTTAAAAAAGGAGTCCTATTCATTGTTAATATGTAGGAGTATTGTCATTTTGTCTATTTCACTGATTAGGCCACATTATAAATAACATTGTGATTCAACCTATCTAAAAATGTGTTTGTGCATTATGGATCATGCATCCTGTAGCATGGATACTTTTTATACAGAAATACATTGCAGTGTTGACACATTGTATATCGATGTATTTCATGCATATAACATATAAATGCTGTGCATTGAATTCAATGCAATGTAGACATTAATTCACTTATATTAGACCCCTCGATATGCAACAATGTAATAAAAGTGTTGCCTGTCACTCCTGTAGGACAAAATCCCCACCACCCCCTACAGAAAATTTCACTGAGGTTAAATGCAACTTAAGCTTTGTTGGAGGGAAACATTACAAGTCCTCTTGTAGGGAGGCTCCAATTCCCAAACTGCAATTTCAGTTGAGATCCTTTTTTGCAATACAAAACCTGGACTCAATTAATTGTGTGTGTGTGTGTCTGTGTGTGTGTGTGTGTATATATATATATATATATATATATATATATATATATATATATATATGGCAAATACTCATTGTTGTTTCTGTCTGGAGCAAAATGCTAATACTGAAGTTTGGAATCAATATACACAATGTGAGGAATTAATTTGCAGTAAAAAAAGGGAAAAAAAATCTTTCTGGACAGAATATGCTATTATAAATTACTAGGAATAATAATAGCTTGACAACATGCCTTTGTTACAATAATGAGGACAACAATGTTGCTTTCTGTTGTCTGGGATTGTTTATAGGTCTCTACAAATGAAAAAAAAAAAAAAAAAAAAAACTTTGAATGATCTGGTATTGTGGCTTTTATGTTATATTCTCCCACAGTTGTTTAGATTGCTGTAAATCCATATTTTCGTACAGCTCAGATTCCCCTCTGTCCTCCAGCAGGCTGCTTTGGAAGTGATTAACATAATCTATGCATTATTAATAAACACCTACTCTGATTGGCTGGAGGTGTCTTTGTGAAGACTTTTTATCTGTTGAACAAGCAGCAACAGCAACCTGCTTTATTCGTCATCCAGCTCAACTACAAACTCCAACCACACGAGTCTGCATCGGTGGACTCATACTAAAGATTCCTGTGTATTTAATTTCACTTTCTGGTGCTAAACTAATGGGTTCTGCCTCAACACCTCTAGCCTTAGACCCTCAAATTTCAAAGTTTAAAATAACATAAAAAGACAGAGGGGATATAATTGAATAATTTTATAGCACGGGAGGCCCCCACTATCACATTTAAACAACCCCACAGCAAACTAGTTCATGCAATATACAGTGTCTTGCAGAATTCCTCGCTGGCCTTGCCATCTTTCTCCTTCGCCCTTTTTTTTTTTTTTTTTTTTTTTAATCAGCGATTGTGAAATAAAGATAGAGCAACAAAGGCTCTGGCAGGGTCATATAAACGGGGCTGGTCATTAGTTGGGGACCTAGCTACAGCACCCGAAGCCAGGGCCTTGGCTCGGTTGGCTCGTACATCTCTGTGCGCATATCTTACATGTGAGAATGTGATGGCTGGTCTGGCCAAATAAAAAGCTGTGAGATATAGGATTCTTGCAGAGGGCAAATCGAAAAATAGCAGTTTATCATCTTCAAAAGCATTCCACGTAGATACGGAGGAGAGGAGAGGGAGGGGAATTACATGTTGGCAACACATCCTCCCTTAATGGATAAAAAAGGGTGATGAAGGGTGTATAGAATAAAATAGAAATCGAACAACCAAAGGGGGATGTGTTTAAGTAACTTAAATGTGATACTCTACTAAGACAAAATAACCACCACTCTATGTACTTGAACAAATACCTCTTTTACTGCTATCTCTAGCTCTCTTTCTTTCTCCCCATTGCTGTTCTCCCTGTTGACATCTAACACTATAAAGGCAGATGCAGCCACAACATTTCCCAAAGCGAGTTTTGAGTAAAGACCATTGAATGCCAGAACAATGGGGACAGCTTTGTCACCTCGTGGGCAAGGAATCGACTAGGGAAACCTTTTGCTGCCAAAACCGGGTGGCGGAAGTGGGGGGTTGGGTGGATGAATGTGACTCCTATATGGAACATTGTTTTGTGCCTCCATCTCCATTACCAGTTCATTATATGTCAGTGGCATCCTACTGGTTTTCGGCATTGCCTCTCTGTGATAGATTTATAATTCCTTAGCAACAGTCGGCAGATAAATTACATGTCTGGGTTGACTCTCTAGACATTTCTCTTTTTCTCTCTTTTTTTTTTCTTCTTTGCTATCACTCTTTGATGCTCATGCCATCTCAGTTTCTTACTCTTTTGTTCTTTGTCTTTGTGCCTGCTGGTCAATATTTCTTTCCGTGTCCCTATGTTTCCATCACTGTTTCTCGGACTCGCTCCCTTCCCTAAACTCTTTCAAAGGAGCCCCAGCAGAGTTCATCACTGGAATGAGAAAACTGTACACAGAGGTTATTCCGGCCATGAGTGCCTCAATAGTAATATGTGGTCCACGCACTGAATTTAACCTCGACCAAAGGTGGATCTCAACAGCCCATTAATCTTTGGAACACACACAACCGTGTAGTGTACACACACTGACATCAGCCTGTGTGTGTGTTCAAATACGCACATGAATGCACAAAAAACATACACACCCTCCCTCTGCTTTTCCTGCATCACTTGCTACAGCCAGTTGACCTTAGGACTGGGAAAACAGGTTTAGTAATGGGATCAGTGGCCACTGGCAGGCCCTTTCACCCACAATCTCATCACCCCTGCTTACAGTAAGTGGATGAGAGATGGACTCTGAAGAAGAGCAATGGCGGATGGGGAAATGCACTCATGTAGGCTCCTGCTGGGCTGCTGAATGCTGCGGTTTTATTCCAGATGAGCTATGAAACAACGGCTACAGTTAAAAATAGCTTTTCTGACTAAAAAAGGACAACATGGCAGGTAATTAGTCTCACAGACCTCTTTAGACTCATCAAATATAAATATTCAATGTCAAATTTGCATTGAATTCCTTGAATTGTTAAATCGTAGGTCTGGGAAATAAAACAATATGAATATATAATATTATACAATATACAATAAGAAAATGGTTCATAATATTGTTAATTTCACTTAAGGTTTTCATGAAAAAAACAAACCAATGCTGCTCCTCATTGGCTCATAATCATATTTCCCTTGATATGCAATCAGTGAATCAAATGGTTAAACAGTAAATCAAGTTTAATATAAACTTGATCATTTAGCCTTTTCCTCAATAATAATCATTATCGACTGATATAAAATAATTTATACCAATATATGTTCCAGCTATATGGCCTCCCTTTACATTAACATATTAAAAGTAGGTCCTTAAGCATGAAATGTACTTAAATATTTAAAAGAATATCTATAATTACCCATTTTTGTTGAGATAAACATTTTTTTCTTTCTTTTTTTTCTTCTTTTTTTTATGTCCAGCACTATCAAAACATCTCCCTGTATACTATACATTATATTTACAGAAAGTAAATTTGGAATGGCATCCATCCATTTTCTATACCCATTTATTCCTGGACACAGGGGTGTGCTGGAGCGAATCCCAGTTTACTTCAGGCAAGAGGTAGGGATACACCAGACAGGTCACCAGTCTACCATGCAGCACACACACAATTCATTTATACCTACAGGGCAATTAATCTCCAATTAACCTAAGCATGTTTTCAGACTGTGGGAGAAAACCTGGAGAAAAGGCCAGCTCAGCTGAAGTCCTTGAGTCTGTGACCTTCCTGCTATAAGGCAGCGCCGCTACCCATTAGCCACCATGCCACCCTAAATTTGGAATGGAGTCATATATTTGAAGGTATACAGCAGGATTCATTGTGCTGAAATAAATAATTTCTATTTTTGCTGGTTAAAAACAACAATGCGTTATCAGTCTTTGCAAATGTAAATAATGTTATGAGTTTTCTGCCTATGAAGAGGTGAAGTAAGCCAAGATCACATGTGGACACTGGAGACACATGTTGAGACGTTTTCTGTGGTGTGTGAGAGCAGGGCCACAGTAATAATCCACCGGGGGTGTGCACTTGCATGTATGTGATAAGCCAATGCATCACCTTGCTGAATGTGCTGCAATGTTTTTCAGTGAAAGGTCGCACCGGGTTCAACTCTTTTCCCGGACGACCATACGTTGCTTTTTCCAATGTCAGTTTTAAGTCTTGACGGTCGGAACCAACTGAGCAAAAAACAGAAGACAAAACACGTATATTGCTGTGCTCTACTTGACCCCCCCCGCGAATCCCTGTAGGAACACTGAGAAGCTAGAACATTGCTTAAATCTAAGCCATAAAAATTTCAGATTTTCTCCGGTCAGTGGTCACAAATCATCTTCGTAATATTGCTGCCTCTTTAAACGGTTGCAGAGAAAAGGACGTGGTATAAATGTGTATTGTGGTGAGATGAGCAGGAGATGGTCAGACTGTTGGAGCTCCAGGGCTTTATATGCGATCATCTCACAAAACACAGCACCTCGTTGTTTGAAAACTGAGCAGACGAGCTCTCATTTTCATGTTGGCCACAGACTTTGCTTAAAAATACATCAGTCAGAGCGATGAAGGAGAAATCCTTCAGAGGCACTAGAAAAGAAGAGCCAAACGGGGATTCATTGACAGATTTGCCCTTTACTCCCAGCTGTTACACAAGTCGTCTAAAGAGACCAGTCATAATAGAAGCATAGCATGGATTTTTATTTATATATATTTCTTTTTTAACCGACGCTATACAAACTTCTCTGCACCCCTCTCACAACCTGCTTCCTACCCTATGTTAGTTTCCATTGTATTAAAGTAGGCATGATTTGGAAAGAAGTTGAAAAAAAATCCCTGCAGTGGGTTGAAATCCCAATTGTGAAGTGAGCTGTGGTACATGGGATCAAGCGTTGCTGCTAGACAAAGAAAAACTGAAAGCAGGGAAGGAACAGTGAGGTTACAGACAAATCTAATTAGATGGAGAGAGGGGCAGTGATGGAGGAAAGAGAGAGAGAGAGAGAGAGAGAGAGCGCGTCAGAGAGAAAGAAACGGAAAGACGCCGGAGGGGGAGCTGAATCATTCATTACCACATTTTTTTTTTTTTCTTTTGAATCCTTGGGACATTTTTTGGTTTCTGTAAACATGTTGCAGGTTCGCCGAGCGAATTTAGCCAAAAATAAATTGGAGGAAGATAAAGCAAAGGTCCTTTAAGGCAGAAGGTGCCTCGCAGGCTTGCACTCCCACCTCCCTCAAGCCGCTGTGTGCATGCAGTGCTCCTTCTGGCACCAGAAGGTTAAATTTTTTTTTTTTCATGGTTATAAGACTGAAAGCAAGCTTTCAATTGATTTGGAGATAAACCACTCCCAAACAGATTTGAAGATGAAATACAGAGTACAAGGACACAACTGCTTTCATCTGCCTTTTTATGTGATTACGCTGAACTTGGTGAGGGTGGAATAATCTGACTCAGGCTGGCCTGAACACTGAACATTGTTCGCCTCCACTGCAGTGATCAGCATGGTTGGATTTGAGTGTGCTCATGTTTTGAGTATCTCAAACTAGGGGTGGGTTTTATATATATATATATATATATATATATATATATATATATATATATATATATATATATATATATATATAGAGCTATAAATGAATATTATAGCTAAAGATGTCTGTCAGCAACTATCATTCCAGTGTTCTAATGGTACAATGTGTTTGTGCACTGCATCAGAAGGATAATTGATGATTAGAAAACCCTTGTGCAATCATGGTAGCACAGCTGTAAACAGTTTAGCTGGGTAGAGAAGATATAAAACTGACCTTCCCTTGATGAACGCAAAGTTTGAAGGAAAAAAATTTGAGAGAGAGGCAGAGAGAGAGAGAGACAGAGACTGCCTTTAAGAATTTGTTTTAGAGAAATAATGATGGTCATACGGTGTTTTTCCCCTTTATTCATTTATTTGTGGTGGATAAAGTTTTATTCATTCTGTTTGTTCTTTTATTTGTGGAACATCACCACCGGCAATCACGTCAGGTTTCACATTTAAGAGGTGCTGTCACATCGGCTCCACTTAAACACGTCTAGATTAGTTGTATTCACGTGCTCTAGGAGTCTCTGTGATGATTTCTCACGAATGCATTTGTTGCAGCATTTGTTATAATTAGATGTTAAACTCATAAGAACAATATCCCATTCGTTTCTACATCAGGTAATTCTTGAAAATTACAAACAATCCAAAGTTAAACAAAGTGAAAAAAAACTGAAAGTGAACTAGTTTATTTTTCGGGATTGTGAACTAAGTTCAGAATTCTAAATGAACATTTAAACATGTGTGAACTGAACTTTGAGTTCGCGCTTGTGTTGTGTGAGCCTTATCCTTTGCAAAGAGGCCAGATAGTGAATGTTACTCAGAACGTACTTAAGTGCAGTACTATTCCTCCAAGTGCAACTTTTACTTACTGAATAAGCTCAGCAGGCGGTGAAAGTCAACATGCAGCCCACAGAGTAGATACAATTAATTCAATGAGGCAGCCACTCTCTGCTCTCTGGAACCATGGATACACTTGTGCCCACAAGTGCTGTTTCCCTGCTTAGATGAACAGTTGTGTAAAAGTAGCCTGAGGTAGCCAGTCACTTTCCAACCGGTACAAACATCAACATGTCATATTGAGGTACATTTCTGCCTGGACCGAAAGAGGGAGAGGAAGTTTACTTCACTGCATTTTCTTTCATACAGTTAGACATTGGTAAGATGTATCAAGACTTGTTTTAACAACTTTCCAAGATATAGTAGACAATGTCAATGACTTTAAATCTTTTAGGCATCATATACTGGACTCCACAGACTGACAGTCGTGATCAGTTAGAGTCTGACTACTTCTATTGATTCAGCCTTGTCTCCAAAGGGAAATAATAGTTTGCTTCTGCAAACCACAGGCACATTGAATGTTAAGGTTTCGGAGGTGGTGATGGAGTTCAGTTGTTGTTCCTCTTAAGTTTCACTTTTCTTAGCAGGAGGAGGTTTGGGTAGATGCCTTAATGCATTGTTTCATGGATTGGAGTTGGAAAAGTTGCAGGAGACACAGGTTGGACACGACTGTTAACTGAACATTCTGTACTATCACATCAGGTATTTTCCTGGTGTTCAACTAGACGTTTTACTGGACATTTGTCTTGTCATTGATCATTTTAACCCAAACCATGATTTTTTTTCCTAACAGTGTTTTTCTGCCTACACCTAGCATTTGTGAAAATATAATGAAACCTTGGCATTCAATGTATGCAAGAATGTCCACTGTCAATATTTCCCTCTGGTGACTGGTTGCTGTATCGTGGACTGCAGAGGACGGTTTGCTGCAGGGCATTCTGGTTGTTGCAGTAGTTCAGTCCTGAGTTTCAGTTTGATGAGCAGGCTGTCTGCAGAGTGTATAATGGAGCCTAAAACACAACACAAACAAAAGTGGGCCAGAGACAGAGAGGTATCCTGCACCACACCACAGCCACACTCCATCAGTGGTTTTATTGGAAAACAGGCAGAGGATTAAAACAAAGTGGATGTTTTGTAGGTGCATGTGCACATGAGAAACCAATAAACCAAGAAAAGTCTCCTCTCATTCACTCTCCTCTTTTTATCGTGACACTGAAAAACATCCCATGTTCTCATGGATTTGAGTGTGTACTCCCTGCACTCAACAAATAATATTCTTTTTTTCATATTTCTTAGATTGCTGGTCCACGTGGTATGCTTGTTAATATATTTGCAATTCATCATAGACTAGTCAGGCTGTCTTTTGAGTAGTGAAAGGTTGTCAGCCCTTAGAATAATATTGGAGGTTGTATCTTTAAGTAAATTGAGATCCTCTATACTCCATCCTTCATTATATTGCTAACACACCAGGCGTTCCGTTTATAAAATGGAAAATGGCATTTGCCAAAAGACAATGACATTTATAAAACCATGTGCATACACATTTGCAGGCAACTTTCCCTTCATAAATCACCATAAGTCCACCTGGGAAGCAGGGCTTCATATCCACCCTCCACACGCCCACATTCAACCATAAATGGTGGATGTGTTCCTTTCATTGGACCAATCTGCCCAAAATCTCATGAGAACCTAAGCTTCCATCCACAACTTCCTGTGGATCATAAGTTGCATTTATTTACATTTATTTATCTTTTTTGATGTCACCTTTCATTTTCTACAACCAACACTGATAATTTCATCAGTTAGTTAATGTAGTTGAGGTAAAGAGTAGTCAGTATATGCAGGTTTAATATAAAGGAAAGGAAGTGAAGCCTGCCACCTGCCAAATCCTGACTAAATTCATTTCAGGAGCAATGTGCTGCCTCACAACTGACCCTCTCCTCTGCGCTAGAGGTGAGACGGAGCTGATGATATGTTGAGGGAACTTTGATCTGAGATATGAGTTGGATTCTATCTTTTAAAATTGCAAGGTCCTTATGGAGTAGTTCTGGACCTCTGGCACAAGTCACTCAACTGTTTTTTTATTGTTTATGATAAAGTGGATCTATTGTTAACATGTGGTATAAAGTGAAAGTAAACATGTTAGAGGATCATTGTACAATCCAGCTTCAAGTCACAAACTCAGCATCTTCAGCAGAAGTTTCTCCTCTCCTCTCTCCATGATGTTTATATACATGACCAGGTCCCATTTCATATATGTGTGTGTGTGTGTGTGTGTGTGTGTGTGTGTGTGTGTGTGTGTGTGTGTGTGTGTGTGTGTGTGTGTGTGTGTGTGTGTGTGTGTGTGTGTGTGTGTGTGTGTGTGTGTGTGTGTGTGTGTGTGTGTGTGTGTGTGTGTGTGTGTATATATATATATATAGTAATAATATAAGTAGCATTGTATTTGTAGTATTGTGATTTGATGTCTGAAAAGCAGCTAGTTTGACCTACAGCCTGCCTTCTCACACACTTACTTTTAACTTCCACTCCTGATGTCACATCACCACTAGAGCCATTTCTAAATGGCTTGAGTTTCACTAGGTTTCAGCAACACTACAGAAGAGACCAGACCCCAATAAAATAAGTGGGTGGTCTTATTTCACACTTTGAGTGTGAGCAGGAATAACAGAGACCTCGATATTTACACACAAGCTCTTTTTTCATTATAACACACCTTTAAGTGTTAATATCAAAACCTTTGAAATTCTGGAACTGGCTCAAACAAGCAGTGTTTCTGAATAAACAGCTCCTACAGTAATAGGCATGCCGTGCTCCAAATACAGATAAAGCTTAATTGTAAATGGCCTTGATGGTTGGGTTCACAGCTCACATAGCTCAGCATGTCGCAGAGCAGCTCATCAGGATTCTGGGGTTTTTCATTGAGTATCATCATCTTCTCGGCTTTAATGTGGGCTAAAAGCTAACCTGTGATGGCAGGGAAAGCCTTCTTTGTTTGCAGTGAAAACAGAAGGAAATGCCAGGCATCACCTGGCGCACAAGGGCCGATATCAGTGTTAGCTCTGCAATATTGCTCCCGAGTCGTCTCAGCAGAGTCCGTGGCAATCGGTAAATAAGGAGACCAAAGGGGAGAAATGTCTAATCGTCCTTGAAAAGGATGTGCCACAGTTTTTTAATATGTTCTGCCCTGATGCCCAGAGGTATTGCAGCATGGTGGGAGGAGCAGGGAGGTGTGTGTGGCGTGGGGACTGTCGGTGCCGGGTGATGGGGCATTACTCTCGCGCCATTGACTTCATTACAGTTCCTCTCACATATCCATCCCTCACCCTCTCTAAATGCCCTTGCCAGCCTCTAATTCACTTAATTCCTTGATTATCAATTCTGACGGCATTCGGGCAGAAAGGTCAATACTTTTTTTTTTTTTTTTTGTGATGTGTACCTGAACTTTACAGCACTGACTCTAAAATGAAGAAACCAGATTTAACAGAAGCGATGCCGAAACTATAGAAACATGACATCTCTCAATCATACCAGTTGGACTAAATTTTCATTGTTCACACACTCTGTGGCATATTGTGGGAACTAGGAAAAAGTTATGCATCGGCACACACAAGGACGGATGGAAAAGCGCATGAACACGTCTCAAATTCAGTCAAACACCGCTCCAAATACCCGTTTCTCTCTCTTTCCTCTTCAGCCGTCTCTTTGATGAGATCGAGGTTGCCATGCCGTGACTGTACGCGGCAGACGCACTAACAAGTGATTCCCCCCCGAGGAGATGTGATCTAAATGGGAAAGGGACATGACAGCTTTGCTTCTGAATGGCCACATAATCAAACGCCGCACCCTCAGTTACACACCACCAGT
The DNA here is from genome assembly GCA_030544235.1 of Lepturacanthus savala. NCBI lineage: Eukaryota > Metazoa > Chordata > Actinopteri > Scombriformes > Trichiuridae > Lepturacanthus > Lepturacanthus savala. Next base: position 22,199,066 of record CM060470.1, read on the forward strand.
TCTTGTGCATGTGAAACAAACAGTTCAATCTTTTCTGTCATTTTCAGCCACAAACGCCACTTCTGTGGCAGAATGTATTTTTGTCCTCAGCAAGATTATTTTAGTTTTAGGTTTTTTTTTTTTTTTTTATTGATTAACCTCACTGAGCATTTCGAGGTTTGAGGTAAACGTGTCATTTGAAGTCTGGCATTTCACTTAATCTGGTGCGCATCCTTGAGTTCCGGACTCTGCTCACTGCTCTGATGCTCCGGCAGCTGCAGGTTGATTGAAGCACGGCATCACAGTCTGTTTTCTCTACACTCCCGCTCGCTGCACGACTCCATCCTTAAATGGAATTAAAACCGTTTTTTGCCACGAAAAGATTTTGCTACTCGATTGTACATTGAGCCGCATTTCATTAAGCATATTCATTAGTCTATAGACAATTAGGATGTGCGGTTATAGCCAATTAAAGTGTTTAGTAAAGTAGGCTAAATGATCACAGAGGCGTAATCTGGGCCAGTTTTGCATGCCACAGCATTTCCTGTCAAGAACACGCATATCTTAGACAGTGTAGTGTCTAGCAGTATCATCTGTGTGAGAGATTTGATCTATCATAAATCTGAAAGCTGCTGTCTGAAAAGCAAGGACTTAACTCACCATGTTCAGAAAAGCTGTCACTTCAGGTGGACACATATAGTGCTTGAGCATCTTGTTTAGTATTGGGGTGTGTGTGTGCTTGTGTGTGTATGTGAGACACAAAGCAGACAAATGCCTGTGTGAGCACCTGCAAGATGGAGAGAAAGAGTCAGAATGTATTTGCGTGTGCTTTTTTGAATACTGTTTGTATGCATTGACTCAGATATGAGAATTGATGGATGGATGTCTGACTGATAATCCCAAATTCCCACACTCACAACCAATCCTGTGCAAGGATGTCAGAGTGGGATCTGCTACACTACAGCACATGCAAATCACTCCCCCAGCCTCCGCCAGCTTGGCTGGGCCGACTTCATCTGAATAGTTTGGCTCCATGTCTCCCTCTTGTTTATTCTTTTCCCTTTTTCCTTCATCAGTCTCACTTAATCAGTCATTTCAACCTGAGGAGGATCCTGACCACCTGCTCCTCTTTTTCTAAGACAACAGATATAATGTCTGTCTGCTGGAGACACATGGGGGATTATAGATTTTTGGTTTCTGTTAAAGGGATAGTTTAAAATTTTTGAAAATTTGTATAGGTGCTTTACATTTTATTGATACAAGTTGTTTCCAGACCAGCGAGGCAGAGCCACAAGCTGCTCAGCTACTACTATGTGGCTAATGGTATTTTTTGGTTTCCCCCCATCGAACTCAGCAATTACACAATCTAGCAACTCCCAAACATTGTGGTGGACAAATTGTGACCTACACATTCATCACGCTATGAGATAAAAATGAAATGTTACAAGACGGAACTGTTTTTAAAGTAAATGTAAAACTGGATTTCACCCTCCAGACACAGCTGTTCGGCGAATTGTACATTTAGTGCAGCTACCTCTGCATCACTGGCACAACCTGAGTTGCGCATGGTGTGTCACTCCGCCCAGTGACTTACTAAAAATAGTAGTCCTGAGTATTTGCCTCACGTGTTGTAGTGTTACAGCTATCGTTTCATAGTGTGGTGAATGCACAGGTCACAACATGTCCACCACAGCGTTTGGGAGTTGGATTGTGAATTTGCTGAGCTTGATGAGGGGAAAACACAAAATACCATTAGCCCCATAGTAGCACCCTGAGCAGCTCAATGCTTTGCTCAACTGGTCTGGAAACAGCTGGTATCAACAAAAAAAGGTAAAGCATCCATTGCTATAACAATCAGAATCATGACGATGGGCACATTTTCAAAAAATCCCTTTAAGTATTATGGCTATATTATGAGGATATGTTAGGCGACTTGTTTTACCCTTAGAGTGGGAAATGTGTCCTTTACATTAATGTCATTTACAAGACAAAAACGACTATAATTTCTATACATGTTGGGCTCATTGCCATCCACTCAAAAGACAGCAGGGATAGAGCAGCTACTGAGATACTGTGGACACTGCAAGAACTGGGATTAGATTTCATGTTTACTCTGATGAAAGTAAAGGTAACTGCACAGCAGTAACATCTAATAGACTGTATACAATATATAATTCAGCAAAGAAATAAAGTTTTTCTTTTTGATTTTGTTTAGTTTGGTCATCAGAACCGTTGTACAGGTTCTCCACATCATGTTCAGAAGCAAAACAATCAAACATGAAAACATAATACTTGTTTTTTCAACCAAAAAAAAAGCTGAAGATTCATGCTATTTGACAGTATATTTCAAAGCTGCATGCAAAACTTCAACTTTACATACAAAATGTTGAGGTGCTCATGTGTTTTCTGTATGCGCACATGTAGTTCAGATTGGTGTCTCTGTGGCGTGTGCAGGGCCTCTTCTCCCTGCCCAGGTGCTATGTGCCAAGCACTTCATTAGCCCAGCTCTGCAGATGGACGCCGATGGAAGCAGGCTTTTTGAGCTTCATTCTTTGTGACTTGTTGTTCATTAAAATCAAATTATGTGTCAGGAAGCAGAACTTGTACGTGCCGCCGAGCAGTTATTGCTCAACAAGGTCTTTGTCTTGCACCAGTGCGTGTCTGTGTTTGTCTTACACTGTCTGCCAGATCGTTTGTGCTCATTCTGCTCATTCTGTGCACCTGACAGCTACATTTGTAACAAGGTTTTAACTAATTTTAACTCCCTGAAGTGTCTCTACTCATGTTTAGGTTATTATGATTATGCTTCAGCTCACATTCACAAGCACTTTGCTTTAGTTATGAACAATTAATGGCATTAATGTAGTTTAGTATCTGCACCTTCCAATCCATTTACAGCGAGAGCATCATTGATTATAAACCTCTGCAGGTGGTGTGTGTGTGTGTGTGTGTGTGTGTGTGTGTGTGTGTGTGTGTGTGTGTGTGTGTGTGTGTGTGTGTGTGTGTGTGTGTGTGTGTGTGTGTGTGTGTGTGTGTGTGTGTGTGTGTGTGTGTGTGACCTGTTATATTTTGGCTGTACTGAAATCCTCTTTTTGGCTTTGTGGCTTCTTAGTAATTGAATAATATGAATTGATTAATATGAATGTATAGAGAGTACTTCTGCCTTCTGGTCACAACATGAATCCTATTTTATAAAAATGATGCATAGTGGTCAATAGCAAGAGACATCTTCGCTCTTTTGATCCTGTTTGAATTATGCCATATTGTATATTGAAAATTGATTTATTGATTTGAGTCAGGTTTATGGAGAAAAAGTCAAAAACTTCTGGTTCCAGTTTCTCAAATCTGATTATTTTCTGTTTTTTCAGTCTTCTTTAATACTAAACTGATGATTTTCTGGATGTGAACTGTTGGTCTGGACAAAAAAAGACATTTAAGTTTAGGTCTTCAGCTTTGGGAAACAGCAACATTTTATACCATTTTTTTGAAAATCCCATCAATTAATCGTTTCAAATAACAAATTTAAAATGAATCTATCGATAATTAATTATCAAAATATTTATTAGATGTGATGCTAATCAGCAATAGCAGTGTCATTATTAATATTTAAGACTGGATGTAATTCTACGGTTCAGTCCGATAGTAACTACAGACTCATCTGACAGAGCATTGAAGCTGAAATTGCTGTTCAAAATGCTGACGAATAAAAACTGAACTACGTGTGAAGCTCTGTTATTGCGTCACTTTAACAGTCCTGCTAGTTTAACGTCAACTGTTACCAACGCGTCTGCAGTCACAGTGAAAACCATGCGTCAATACAATTCCCTTTGATCCCAAGCACATCCCTACTATTATTGAATTAGCCAACGCTGTTACAGTCAATACCAATGTTATCACAGGGCCCCAGGTGAGCAAGATATAAAGAGAAAATCAAATGTGATAACATCTCCTCAATCATCAATAGAGTTCCTCCTCTTCTTTTCTTGCAATCGACCAGTTATTGACTGCTGATGAGGGAGAGAATTGATCCCCTCCCTTGTTCACTCTCCCTGAGAGTTTACTTAACATGGGCAGTGAGCAAAAGGCAATCAAAGGAAATGGGTGATAGACAGAGGACGGGAAACAAAGCGAGAGAGAGGGAGGTGTGAGGGAATTAAGTGATCTGAATGGGAGTAGAGTTGTCCCTAATTGGAAGTATCTGGGGGCTGTGAAGTAATCAAGGAAAGGGAAAACTGTTTCCAGCTCTGATAAAACTATTAGCAGTTTCTAAAACCTTGCATCAGCGCTGCCATATGGCTTGCAGGATGCTGGCAATGTGAAAAGAAAGTGGACTAAAATGTGCATACTGACTGCTACAGGATGGTAATTGTTCACAGTAAAGACCTTTTTTTTGCACATTATTATCACAGGCTGCGGCATCAGTACAGCAAGGAAGTACGGCGGCACAGTTCAAACACTGACACAGTGCATTGTTGGCAGCTGTTCCTATTCATGATCTTTACATAATGTTGTTGTTATTTATAACATCCACATTATCAATCATAATTGATGACATCACAGAAATCATCATCAAAAGTCCCAAATGACTGATTTAGTGTAGTTCTCAAGTACTTCACAATAAAGAATGAAATAAAAATATTGGGAACTCAATGATTTTATTTTTGAGTCCTATAGTCCATATTTTTTTCTTAGAACTGTTGCGTATGAACTACAGTGACAATCGATTGGACTTCTCCTTCTTGTTTCTCACTTCTTAATTGAATCCTTTGAATCCACAGAGTGGTTGAGCCATTTAAACAGTGGATTTCTCAAGGCTCTCCTGGCGCTGACGGACTGTGCGGTACAGACTGTTCTAAACCACTGACACCGCTGGCAATATATCTCCTCCTTGAACATAATCATATAGTTTGAGCAAATCGACAACCGAGAGGCAAAAACAATCCATATAGCTGTGAAATCCATAGCTGTGAGTGATGAACGCCACCAACTTTATTGAGAGTCCATTTCAACCGGGTGACATTTTTATTTTCTCTGCTTTCCTGGCACCTTGATATTCATGTCATGTCCTCAGAAAAGCCCTAACAGGGAATCATTGAGTCTTGTCAGCCAGAAGGAAAGTTAGACCATCAAAGATAATTGCATGCTAATGTTCAATAAGCCTTGTAAGTCGCTGCAGATAAGTGTGGCTGCCAAACAGTCTTGCCAGGGGAAAGCACATCTAATCCCTTGGCTGTGGCCGGGGAAAATTAATACTAAGCTCCTTTGGCCAGCTACTTCCAGCATGGTGGTAGAAACAATTACACGACGGCCCACCAGAGCACAATTAATGAGTAACTCAGGAGGTGCCCAGATGTACACATTCTAACAAAGATGCATCTCGCCACTGCACAATTAAAAAATTGTGTAGAAGAAATAGAAGTGCTCTGTTTGTTCGAGTTCACTGGATGGTGGAGTTTATGATTCCGGACTCCAAAAATCCATCATGTTCCTGTATCCTCTGTATGCGCAGACGCTTGTGTTTGTATAACAGCAAATTAAAATACAGAATGGGGCTGGAAGTTGATGAAAATAATAATATAACAATAATAACGATTAATCATGTAACTGTCCATCGTTGATCACGATTAATCGCAAATTTATCTGTTCTAAATGTGCCATAAAGGAATATTCAACTTTTAATACTCCCATCATTGATGTTTGTTTGTTATTATTAGAACAAACAAATATGCTATAGGTTAGTGCCACAGTATGTGGAAAACATCCAAAATCCTCTGGTTGGTCCTTTTTTTTTCCACCAACACCAAAGTTAGCTTGAAAGTGAAGTGAGACTCACCTTTTCGAGTGGGTTCATTCATTTGCCACCTTCTCCTCTGTCCTCTTCTCCTTTCAGTATCTTCCCTTTGTTGTAAAAGAGCACCAACAAACACACACACACACACTCACCAATACACAGACCTACTGTACATAAACACACATTCGAAGGCACACTCCATTTTGCTTGACCTCTGCAGCTCTCTGCCACTCTGTAATTTATTGCTGAGTCTGATATTGTATTACAAGATGTATTTGCTCTCTCCCCTCTAATAAGAACATAGATTACAAGCAACACTGAATTCACTCTCTGCATCCCAGCTGATTGCCTGGCCTGTCTTTGTGTTAGCTTATATCTTTTTAAGCGTCAGTGACTGACTATTTACATTCATCCGCTAAGCCTTAAAAACAAATTATAATCAATCTGGAGCGCGATGAATAAGGGTGGTCCTGTTGCAAATTAAAAGGAACGCAAGGTGACAAAAACAGCAGAATCCCAATCGGCTCAACTCAGTGTGTGGTGCAATAAACAAGCAACAATAACCTGGCTGTCTATACTCGGTCTGAGACTAACACCACATTCAGCCTAAACTAAAATAAAAAAAAGCACATATGCTAACTAAAAATATTCACATATCATAAAACAATGACAAAAGCCTTTTTAATCATTACATCTACAGTTTTTTTTAATTGCATTTGGTATATATATATATATATATATATATATATATATATATAAAATACAATAACATTATTGTTAGTGACTCAACTGATATAATTCTATGCATGAAAACCTTCTTTCTTTTTTTTTCTAAATGGGCATAATTTATCAATAACTTCACATCAATGGATCCCATTCACACCTGGATTCACATCCAAAGGGGCAAGCGGAAGGCTTCTCCTGTAACTCAAAAAGAAACTTCCACAAGATTTCAAAATAGGAAATAAAAAATAATAATAAAAAAAAACACTTGCATATTCAAATGTATTTCATACCAAGAAGCAGATAGTCTGTGTTCTTATAGGCTTTGCCTGCAAGCAATGCCTCCAGGTAGCTGTGTATTGTATAATGCATCTCGAGTGCAGTGGCCTTACTGAGAAATGTGAGCTAATTAGGAATGCTGCACTTGTCAAGGTATACATTGCAAAGTTAAATACAATAGTAACATTTTTAATGCTATTATAAACCCCATTGCAAATCTCATTTACTCAGACTGTTTAGACAATGGATACGTCAGGTTGGATGGCTGGATCTTGATGTCTCACACATACAGTACACATTGGTTTGTCGACTTGTTTCTGCAATTTAATAGAAAATAATTATTGACTGACAGCTCCAGATATGCCTTTCTTATGTTATGTTATGTAGTCTTGTGAATGACAAATTATTTTACTGTCTGACAGGATTGATAAGAGAGATACCTGCTTGTAGAATAAGACATTCTAGATGCAAAATGATAATACTGTATATATATTTGTGTGGCACCAACTCTTTTACTTTTTTTCCCCCACTTAAACTAATTGCAGCAGAGCTTATTCTACATTTACTGAAGTGTGACCAAAGTGTGGCTGGGGTATGACAGAAAACTTTCAAATTAATCTGAATACCTTGCACTGTTGTTATGTGGGGAAAATTAAATGAATTAACAGTGAAAAATGGAACTGCAGCAATGTCATGGCTTCTTGCTTCTTTAGGGAAATGCTGATGTAGCAATTGTTCATGAAGCATTTTAAGTAGCAGAGAAGTGATGTTGCAAACTTCTCCCCTGTTCACTTACATTACTACAGTATGCGTCATGTCTCCTTTAGACACCTTAACTTAAACCATCCATACTCTTTATTCAGCAATAGTGAGAGTATAGTACCGGTAATAGTAATTTATTCAGTCATTGTCCAATACAATATAAACAGTTCTATTAATAAAAGCAAAACCAGTGACTGCAAAGGCACAGGTGTAAGCACAATGTTTAATTCTGCCTATCCTACATTTGTTTCCAAATTAATTCGCCCAAATAAATAATAATAATAAAAATACACTATCGACCCTCCAAAAATATCTTTATAAACTTCCCACAAAACTTTTGAACAAAGAAAAACAAACAAAACACTTTTTTTTTATTTTACCAAAAGTGAATTCCACATTCTTATATTTATATTCCCATTGCTCCATATTTTGATCCCAATTATTGATAAACATATAATTTTAATATAATTTAGAAATGTTAAGTTCTGATCCTCAAAGCCCTGCCTTTATTTTACGCTACATGCTGAAAATATAAATTGTTTTCTTGATTTTCTTGATGTTTTACTCACCACATTCCAATCAGGAGGCTCATTGTTTTCCTCAGTAAACAACTATTTGACACAGGCACAACATGCTTAGACCCCTGTTGTGATGTCATCGTATTTATAAAGGGGGTAATGAAGCTGAGAGTAGAGGAGGATTTCCCCGATGAGGTCGAGACACTGGTGGTGGATAAAGAGATGAGGAGAAAAGGAGCAGCCCCTGCCAAGCTCAGACCTGGATGCTGAACTGATCAACTGGAGGTGAACGGGGTGGAGGGAGGCCTGCTGGATCCACAGTGAGATGACAGCTGACAGCAACAGTGGAGAACATGTTGTCATAACTTCACATGTCACAAATTCACTGATGGAAATTGTGGCAAAATCTGGTTTAACCAAAGAGATACAGCCCCTAATCCCCTAAAAAAACTGACTCACAAAGGATAATCAATGGTTTTCCTGCCTTCATTTTACAGTATGTGGATTTCCAAATATAGTTTGTGTTCTCTGTTCCTAAATGTGGTAGAGGGTTACATGCCAACATTTCTCTGCCCAACAAAAAGTGTGAAGGATACAAATACTCAACTCTTTGGTCATATCAATTCTGGTTGAATGTTGTCACGATTGCATTTTCCTGTAATTGAATTTAGCTATAGGTTTTCGTTTTGTTATTTAGATTTGAATTGTCTTTTCTGGATTGATGCTGTTCAGCTTGGTGAACCCTATAACTGTAGATAATGTTGGATTTGCCTAAACTTAACCAGACCTGAACCAAAGTAATATCACACCATGAAACATGATTCTGTAGCAGAATCTGGAAACCACCGTATTTAAGTCCTATAGGTTGTTCTAGAATGAAGAAACACTACGATTGACCTATGTGGCCATTTAATTATGAGGATTTGTTGATGCATCCATACCTTCCACCTGTGGTAAGCACCGGGTCCACAAGCCTGCTGAGAAATCATTTTGCGAGCAAGGCAATTTCCGTCGCAGCGAAGAGGGGAAAAAAGTCTTTTTTTTTAATGGGGAAAAATGGGAGGCATGGGAAGAGTTAGCAGTAGCAGCCGGGATAATTGATGGCAACTGTAGGGTACGAGATTAAGATTCATGGGTAGGACGACGCATGGGTGCTGGAAAGCAGTATGTGCTGGAGGCATGAAGGATATGAGCAACATTTTGACTGGCCTGCTGGCTTAATTGACTTAATGTTATTTCAGATGCAGTGTAGGAAAGAAACGACTATCAGAGGGAATTTGACTCACTCCTGGACTGGAATCTATGGATTTCAGGACCTGGGCATGAATCGAGGAGGATGGACAATAGAGATTGAGAGAGAGAGAGAAAGGGGAAACACTGTTGGAAGCCTAGAGGCAAGAAATGCAAGTTTGTATGTGGAAGGTCAGTCGTTCTTGTCCCCGAAGAGACTTGTGGAGAAAATGTGTAAGTAACACTGCCACCTCTCAACAACTACCCTTAAGGAGCCTTTCAGCAATGTGCATAACAGACATTCGGAGCTGCTCAATAACTGTAGAGGATATAGCCGCTGCTGCTGCGAATGTTACCGCGTCTATGAATATGAGTCTTGTTTTAAAAGTGCAGTTGAGTTTTTATGGATACAGTAACTTATGTTTCAAAAACATTTCTTTAATAATGAATACCCCAGCAGCCCTTTCTCCAGTCAGTGTTGGGCTCTTTATAAAGACATATAGCTCCCAAAGGGGCCGGCTATAGAATACATTACACTCTTATGAGGTGTCTTTATAGCATCAATTTGCAGGTTCACCCATGGTAAATATCTGACCCACGGAACTGATTGCAATTTATACTGTAAGTGAAAATGGATGGGTTTTCATGCACAAAATCTGAAATGAAAAGTCTGAAAACTGAGGGGAAGTAAAATAGTGGTTAAAGGTTGTACATGTAATAATCAAGCATATATATAAACTGCATTTGTTTTTGGTTTTTTTTGCTAAATTCATGAAACTATTTAAGAAAAACACATGCCTCTGAGTTGAAGAAAGTATTTTACATGCTGTTCCACTGAACAGTTCTGGTTTTATTTTAGATCATAGCATGTTAACATCTCTTTATAAAGTAAAAGGATCAAACTAAGAAGATCAGCAAAGAAAAAACAAAAGCTTAGTGCTCACAGTTTTAAAAGTGTAGTGAGTTCCAATTTGTTTTAATAAAGGAGCGCCCATGGGCAAGGCTGCATCACACCCATTCAAGAATAATCTTAAATTACCTTTTAATAGATTTGTTCATATCAATATAAACCATGTAACAGATATCGCTGAAATGGGAATTTGTTTTTCTTAAAATGAACAGCAGGAACCAAGTTGCTCTATTGCGGCAAAAATAAGTATTTTCTACGGAAAGTAAAAGGGTCTGTGTTATACCCTTGGCATTCTAGTAATGAATAGGTCTAATAGAGAAGCACTGATGTGAGAACATTTAGAGAATCACTGTCTCCACATAATGACATTAGATCTATTTGAGTGGCACCAAGCAGGTAAAAAAAAAAAATCCTTAAAAGTACTAAGGTGTTCAAGGCTCAGAAAAGATTGCGGCCATGATGGAGAGCATGTGGCTATGTTATGGATACAGTACATATAAATGATATAAATGTAAACCATGTATGAGTCAATCTTCTAAAGAATTAATAGAATATTGAAAAAAAAAATTCTGGAAAGATCATACTTTACTAGTAATGAGACTTGTGATCTCCAGTCTCGAATCCTGTATATGACCATGATACATTGGCTCCGCCCGCTCCCTAAGAGATTTCATGGTAACTTTCCATGTAACTATGTCTGGGTGTCATTGAAACATATGTTGTTTTAAGCGGAAATTCTACACGTTAAACTCCATATGTGGAAAACCTTGTGTAATGTCCTTTGTAGCTCCTGAGGGAAATCTGATAAAATGCCTCGAGTGATGTCACTTGTACTATTTTAAGCATTTAAACAAAGGATTGATGCTCTCAGTTTCTAATCTGTGTGCAGTTTGAATGTGTGTTTAAATGTAATGTTTCTTGCCTTTATAAGCCTTCTGTAGATTTAAAATCACAGGTGTTATTTATTACCATTGTTACATGATTTATTTATGTGGTGAGTTGAACAAGAAACTAATTTAATCTCTAAGTGGCAGCTGCATGCATTTGTGCTCAGCAATGTCTCTTATACCTTTTTACACTTAAGTGTGTGTGTGTGTGTGCGTGTGTGTGTGTGTGTATATATATATATATATATATATATATATATATATATATATATATATATTTAAGTTGCAGGTAATCCTGCTATAAATAGGCAGTTGACTCCTTTCAAATTGCCAATAGACGAGGTACTACTGGTGTTCGACATCTCAGCCTCATGAATGTGCCAGTTCATGTGTGCTGTAGTACAGTAGAAAGCAGTAAAGCATGTTTGATTTATGGTGACTTCTGGATATCAGTGTGAACAGAGGATCAAATGAGTCACACAGGCTGACTGAGTCAAAACATTTCTCCTAACAGATGTGATGAGTGATTTACAGTTGGGCTCTTCTGTGTTGCTGAACGTGTTTTACATTTGACCTGAATTGAAAAGTGTGTGTGTGTGTGTGTGTGTGTGTGTGTGTGTGTGTGTGTGTGTGTGTGTGTGTGTGTGTGTGTGTGTGTGTGTGTGTGTGTGTGATTACTGTATTTCATTGCGAAACTGCATGACTTTAGCTTCAGGCGGAAACCCTCCAATCACAAACTGTTATTAGGTTTTCCCAGGAGGCATTTTTGCCTTTGCTCCTGCAGTTATAGAAGCTTCCTGCTAACAAAAAGGTGGAGTGAAATTCATGCATTTAGTAAACCCCTGAGGTGGTTCATATCCCAAAAGTCTGGTAAAGCAAGGCAGCAGATAGACTGAGCAATGGGGTCAAATGAACAGCTTACATTGTGCAAGTGTGTAAAGTCTCTTTTATACTGGACAAAATGTAGAATCAGCATTCAATCTCGGGTCAAATGGCTGCAGTCGCAGGTATTTATCCACTCCCTGACGGATATATTACATTTTCTTCATTATATTAATGACTAGGTTGTGTGTATGTTAATGTAGTATTATGATTTTTTTATTAGTATGATCTACACTGTGACATGTGTCACCTGCTCAGCACGCTCCTGTTAAACTAGAACTACAGTGTACGGGCAACACACAGCATGCCGCAGCATTAGCATTATTATACCTAATTGATGGTCTGTGGTTAGTAAAGACAAGTCTATACATAGTGTACTAGTAACCCTGTTCTTCTATGTAATTTATGTGTGTAATTTATATGTGTGTTCACGCTGTGAGGAACACCACTGAAGTCAGGCATGCATGTTATAGTTGGCTGAGCTGTAATGATTGTGGAATGATAAAATATATGGCCTGAATACTGTTGCAGGTAAACTATTCTTTGCTGCCCGACAAGCTAAACTTGTCCCACAACGGCTTTTTGAAAATGCCTGATCTTGCCCATTGGGGATGTGAAACAGACTCCATCATTGCTCCCCCCACTTATACTTAAACCAAGCTCTGAAACCACATAGTGCACATAGACAAACTCTACAGCACCATCCAGAGTCGCCATCTCCACCCACTTTCTTGGTAATGAAGCCTCTGGAGAAAATGAAGAGGCTGCTTTGGTAGTACTTAGTTCTGAAATGCACCATAAATCATGTTTATCTTATTGTCAGCATCTCACTAAAAAAGGTTAATTTTGCCCTCCAGCAGTCGCTGTATAAATTGGAGTATTTCTGTAACGGTATTTAACCACTGGAAGCTATGGCAACCTACAAAAACAATCTTAAACAATGAAGGGAAAACATATCAAACAAAGGACTGGCCAACCAGCTCAAATATCTGGACCAGAGCCACAGCTTTTATCATCATCATCTTAGTTTCTCATGCATAAATTCTTTCCATGTGTTTAGTATAAGAAATATAAATTTGGGTTTGGACTTATTTTGATCATTTTTACTATTTGAAATGTAGAGATCATTCAAATAGACCACAGTGCAGTTACCACAGAGCCTCATTTATCTGAAGTCAACAGATACTCAACAGTTTATTTGCAAAGTGATTCAAAATCAGGTCATATACTTTATACACACACACACATGCACATACACACACACAATGGTCAGAGTAGGGCCTCAAAGGCTTCTCGCAAGACCCACTGTCAGCACCACATTCAGTCAAGCATCCAGAAGATTCAGGGTAAAGAGGTGTGTGTTGGTATCAGCCATCACTTCCCTGTGATTTGGATGATTTTTTTTTCCTCTGGAAACTTGTTTAAATTCTACAGAATAACAGAGGAAGGTGCTGAGAGATAATGAATAAGATGTAGTCTCCAACATCGTTGGGTATTGCATTAACCATTTCTCCAGGTTTTCCCTACAAACATATTCTTGGTGATCATCTTTATGAATAAATTAGAAAATAAGGTGTATTTACAGAAAACAATCTAAGGTTTTCTTCTAACTTCATATCCAAATGATTGCAATGTGCATACTATGCTACATTGTGTATAGCACCTAAAACACACACAGGTGACATTAGTGTATTATCTGTGGCAGCCTGATTACTGTTTGCATGCTTCCACTCAAAACGCCCACTCCCCGTTCTGCTTTCCTTCTTGGAACACCAGACTTTCTAATTTATAACCACAGCATCACTGAACACTCACACCAGATATGACCAATGAGTAAATGAAAATTTAAATAGTTTTATACACTAATTACAAATCGATCGATCAATCAATATCCTTTGTTTAGCCAGGTAAAAGACTCATTGAGATTAAAATCTATTTTCTAAAGGTCATCTGGCTAAATAATGATACATAACTGGGTGAAAATGTGTGTGAAATGTAATGTAGTTCAATGCAAGGATATAATGGAAGGTTAATTTAAGTTTTCATGCTCATCACAGGACATATTTATATTTTAGAGTAGTAGGCTCTCAATTCGTTGTTTTGTTGCCCCTTTTATGTCTCTTGAAGGCTGAAGTGTAAGGTTGATATGTTGCCAACAAACTTTACCTTATTTTTTTCTTTTCTTTTCTTGTTGAGTCAGAAAAAATAGTTCAAAATCAGCTTGAAACAACCACATCTGGCATACTGGATTATCACCTTATGAAGTCGCTATGGGTAACAAGCTAGCAAACATTTACACACCTACCCTTTAGCATAAGCAACACTAGCAGTCATGTGGAGTTATGTTTCTGGCCACCTGATGAATGTAAGATGATTATTTACTATCACTTTAATTTCAGCTGTTTTCTCAGCTGTCAAAAAATATATATTTTACTTTTTTCTTTACTTTCAATGTTTTCCTTTCATTAGCCACTAGTGGCTTATTTGTCTGCTGTTTAGGTCGGGTACAGTCTGTTTGTTCAAGCCTATCTTCTGAAAACTGCTGCCTGCTGCAGGGAAAGGGAATTAATGAGTGGTGAGACTGAACAGTACAGAAAATGTACTGATCATATCCATGGACAACTTATTAGTGAAATGAATAATCTATAGCAAAGATAAATGCAATGTTATTGGGTGCGCACTCTGGCAGCTGCAGGCTATCCTCTGTGGAAAACACCCACGAGGTGTTGAGTCTGAGTGCACGAGTGAAGGCATGAATGCTAATTTATCGCAGACCATATGGAGACAGTGGCGGCATTGTTGGTAGGTGACCAGAGCTCGGAGGGCAGCGAGAGGTTAGCTTCACTGGACCATGCAGCCATTACCAACACTCATCTAGTTATTGTTTCTGATGCTTATTAAGCCGCTCAGCAGATGGACAATAATGTGGGCCATGATTACCATCAGAAGCAGTGGCTTGTAACTCATACTTAGCCACCAAAGCTCATCTGGGGGACATTAGGAGACAAAGGACAGATGACCTAAGTGGCGGCTGTATTTGGGTGAGCCTGGGAGAAAATTTTGTTTGAGGCAGCATTTCAGATGAGATTCTACAGGGACCTCTTGTTTATTCAAGGCACGTTAGCCAAACTCAACTATCGACACTGTTTACTTATGGAAGTGACATTTGCAACTTTATTTAATTCAGTCAGTTACTGGCTATTGGCATGACCTTTTGCTGGCTTCCCTGGCAGGAACCTATAAACCTCAGAGACTCACCAGCTTTATAGGCATTCAATAATTGCACAAGGCACTGTTGAAGTTGTTGTGTGCACCACCTATGAAATGAATTGAGCAAGGAGCAGAAACCAAGGCGCTCCAGTGCCGATATAATCTTGGGCCCTCATTACAGTAACTTCCTTTATCTGAAATCCTATGTCATCCCACTTTAGGGTGACATTTAGGATTGCAGAACTATGAAGAATTTCAGAAGTTAGGATGCTATACACCCTGTCCTTAATTCAAAAGAACTGACAAAAGTGGCAGCACCACTGTTGTTACGTCTGTATGGCATTGACAATGAAGATAATTACATGCGACAAATGAAAAAAAACTTGATTGAAAGGCTACTCAAACCTTGTTATTTATTTATCTATGGTTTGAGGGACAGATATAGTATAAATAGACACAGTGAGACAGCTTTATGATGGAAGTAGAGTGCTTAGAATTGATGTTAATGTGCGACACCCGTCCCTTGAAGGGTTTTTATGGAAATAAGAGATTAAAACAGTGAGGTAAACAGTACAGCGAGATACCTTAAAAGACATTTGAGGAAGCCTTACCAGAGTGGAGTGGAAGGTGAGAGGAGGTGGATGTTAAGTAAGTAAAATACATGTATTTAAAAAAAAACGTGTCTCACAAAAGAAAATACAAAGCAATCCAATTTAACAGGTGTCATACTGCCAACCTCTACTTTCGGATCCCTCCTCAACTAATGTTTCTCTCCTCTTAAATAGTCCCTTCAATCCACTAGTTACAACCACATTTCCTGCAGAATTGTTCTGTCTGTAATACAAAAAAGTGGCATATTTAAATGCTAATATATCAGTCTGCATTGTCCTCATCACCTCATATTAACAACCCTCCTCACAAGCCATAATTATTACTAATTATATGAATACAAACATTTAACTTAAATAATTTGCACCTTACATACTCATACCCATAACCATGACATCACTAGTCTATCCTCATTAAGTCAAAATGTAGATGTGAATGTAATTTTGAACAATGCTAAACACAAAGAAAACCCAGTATAGTAATTTCAAGATGGCACTAATGAAACAATGGTTAAACAAACAATATAAATCATGATTAGATAAGTCAGCATTATGGCAGTTATGATGGAAATGGGGATGAATGACATCAATTTTGAATTTGATTGACATGCCACCTTTGCTCTGGAGCTAACATCAAACACCCATCTATTGTCCATTATTGTGGACACTACAGTGGACAGGCATGATTGAAGAATCGAGTTTACAGTCAAACATTTATGGAAAACGCTCACTGATTATTTTCCCACTATAGCTGACTCTGGTGATTATGCCAGAGACAGTGATGTATGCCTTGTGGGCTTGTCTGGTGGTTGTCTGTCGGACACCCATGGGAGCTGTAAAGAAGCCGTTTAGACACGGCTATCAACCCATCCGTTCCTCAGTAAGTATATGACTGATTTGAGAAGGAAAGCGAGATTGATGGAGAAAGAGGAAATGGAGCTTGTTTGGCTTCTTCACTTAGTTACAGGTAAACACTACTCCTATATATCATTACTGTGCCACACTTGGAATTTGGTCGCGGCAAACCTTCGGTTGCTGATAAATATGCAAGTTTGCTATATCCACACTCCAATGTTGTTGGTGCCATTTAAAAACTAATGAGAACATAAACAAGGCTACTCACCAGATTGCTGTCTATGTCAATGCGTTGCAGGGGGAAAAAAAACAAAAAAACAATAAACTTATAGACCATATAAATTGAGCAAGATATGCATTTTCCACCCATCGGCACATAATCTTCTCATTAATTACATATATTGGAGAATCTTGAATTATTATGATTTATTGCCTTAATCCATCACTTCGGAGATTAAATTCCCTGCAAACAAATGCAATCAGGGTACTCACTGGGATACTATGTATTATATACACATATATGACGAAAGACATTGAACCTTATTGGCATTCTCTGCTTTACATACGTAGGGGAGTTAAATCCATCAAACAGATAAGATAGATTCTCCTTCATGGAACAGCCGTAAGTTTTAAACAATATGAAGATTAATCTGTTCTGTTCCTGCATTATAGGCAATATGTTAAATTGTTGGTGACTCTGTGTCTTATAGCATGTCCTCCTGTGTGGGCAGGTTGCATCGATATAAGGAGCAGAGACTGTGTACAGCAATACACAGACTCAGATGTAACATATTGAGCATGGAGACAAATGGGTTTGATCATGCAGTGAGTTGGGGGGTGGGGGGTGAGATACACCCTGGGGTCTATTATTTATAGCCCATTTTCATTCATGAACACACATGCAGATGTATCACCAGTACGATCCCAAAAGCTTTGCAGTAAACCCGCAACAGTTCACACTTCCTCCATATACACTCCACACAGCACAGATGGTTTTGTCCTGGTTCACTTGGCAGTCAGCTCCAATGCAGGCTCATGCAGACCTATAGGATTTCATGGTGTTTCATTAGAAATCACATGAGATTTTTTTTTTTTTTTTTATAATCATGTAGATTTCACGTAACTCCAAACAGGTTTCAAAAGTCCGACATTCTGATGGCATGCTTGAGAAAGCAAATATATATATATATATATATATATATATATATAAGTAAGTAAATTTCACCAGACTTCACACGTTGCCCCCTTCCTCTGATCTCAGCGCCCTACCCCAAGGGTGCAATAACAGTTTATTACACCTATCCTCACTTTATGATCCCCTACCCCCACACCGCTTCCCTCAACTGTTATTGAAAACACCCAGGTCTGCCATATATCATTACTGAGCAGCATGTTATGCTATGTGCAACCCAGCTAATCACTACAGCTCATACGGATATTATCCAGGTCACATTGGAATAGTTCCTCTTATCTAATATCTGCTTAGATATGGACGTGTTATAACACAATCCCATTTGTCTTTACAGCATGTGTTGCCTTTAAGCTAAATCCCCCTTTTTTCCTATATGTATCTGTGGTGTAATGATAGGGGATTATATAGGAAATGGAATTGAAAAGTTTTTCCACATAATGCCTTTGTGGAGGAAAGTAGTAAATGAACACGGCCTGTAGTTTATTGTTTTCTGTGAGGATGGAGCGCAAACACTCAGGTTGGATCGAGGGGGATATAAGGTGTAGAAAAAGGACAGCAATGTATAATGTCTCGCAGTGTGTGAAAGGGATCTTGGATTCAAATGCAGAGTTAAGATCTTTCAGGGCGGAGGTGTTCAGAGAGAGCGGTAACAGCTCATGGATGACAGTGTGACAAGGACCTGTCACCCCTCCATCAGACTGATGGCTCCTCTATCACCAAGCGTGAAGAGGGTGCAGGTGGGGAAAAAGCACATCGCTATGGCAATACAAATTAATGTTAATTCTTCCGCTCTGGAGAAACACATGTCCATGTTGGCTGCAATTCAGCAGGTTTACATAACGTGCTTCGATAAAAACGCTGAGAGCTTGTAATGCGACTGCGGCTTGTTTCCAAAGTTCAGCAACTTTAAGAGGTCGTTGAAGGCTCCTACAAACTCCAGATAAAAAGGGTTGTAGTTAATACTCAATGTGTTGTTCTGGTTTGTATACACAGTAGCCAGAGTCCACTTGGACACAAATGTATTTTCACTTTCCACACAAAAAAATCCTGAGTGGAAATGAGTTGGAAAAAAAACAAAACAAAACTCAACATAGTGCAAAAAAGGTTTTTACTGAAATGAAAAAAGCAAAAAGGCAAGTGTAATGTAAATACACTTGGCCAACAAATTATCAAGCCTGTGATTTCACTTCTGTTCAAGGACTCTCAGAACTCTGCTGTGAAAAGCATTGTAGAGCCACTTCTTAACAGAATACTTCCTTTAAACACTTGAAACCTTCCAATGGAGGACCTGATAGCGGAGTGGTTAAAGCGCATACCATATGTTTGGAATCCCGGCTGGACCCAGTGCTCTTGATTTGGAAAAATCAGAAAAGAATGTTTATTTCAAGGAAAGGTCAGTAGATGGTAAGGCAGTCACTCTAGGTAATGGTATCCAAAAATGGGCAAAAGACAAGGTCAAAAAACAAGCAAGGTTAAAAAACACAAGAAGGCTGTGGCTGTAACACTGCGCTGTAACGCTGGACCATGGACTGTGAAGAACAATGAACTGGTGACAAGACACAAAGGGGAATATATACAGGGCACAATGGAAGTGATTACACACATGATGTTTCTATTAGCTACAGATTAAAGAAAAGCTCTGGTGCACACAGTTGAGGAGGGGGCAGGGCAGGACAGGAACCTGGGACAGAGACACAGATGAGTGCTAGAAAATAAAACAAGAAGACCAGACATGAAACTTGAGGAAAAAGATCAACTATAAACTATAAATAAAGACACAAATTACCCAAAAATATTTAAAAAATGAGTCCATTTTTCAGACTTGACTGAAACTTTTGTGTTTTATTGTTCCTGCTTTTGTAATTATCAATTGTTGTTACTATCATAGAGTAATAGAAAAATTAGCAATAAAAACAACAGCAGCAGATAAGACTATAACAGCTCTTAAAATTAATACACAAATGAAACATATAATGTTATAGTCCCCTAATGTTTTCTTAGCTGTTTTTCTCTATTTGAGGTTTGAATGACACTTTTAATTATGTCATCTTGCTTTATTCTCTGCTTCTGCGATGGTTCAATGGCACATGGCAATTTTCCTGGAAGTTTTGTCAAACATTTCCCTAATTTAGATACCATGCAATGAGACTCAGCCCATGTATATGTGTTTTCATGCAAGACTGGGAAGCGGCTGATTGGGCAGATGGCTTGTGTCATCATGGGGTGGGGGCTGTGGGGGGTGGTTAAGGTGTGTGATGGTTGGGAAGGGTTCTGTTTAATTACTTGTCAAGTGAGCAGCTCAACTTGCTGCTAAAGAGCTTTCACCCGCCTGAGCGCCCCGCAGGTGATGTGAAGGAGGGTCGGTTTGGCGTTAGCAAAGTCTGGTGATTTCTTAGCCATACATGACCAGGTCAGCCGAGGTTTACCCCATGTTGTCTCTAAATGATGCGTGCAGCTCAGGTCTGCTACACTAACCAGCTTTTTTTTTTAGATATATCTCTGGAAAATAATAAGAGACTCTGCATTTTTTAAAATCACGTGTGACACATAATGATGCATGAAAGCTGTGGATAAAAATAAGGGTTATTGCATCAAATATTGATTCCTGAACTCTTCTTAAGTATAAACATTTAGATTATGTTGTTATAATATGAATTTGAGCTTGTTTCTTTGCATTGTTTGAGGTCTGAAAACATTGTATGTCATTTGTCATTTTCTACAAATAAATGCTCTAACCCAGGGGTAGACAACCCTGGTCATAGAGAGCCACGGTGGGTGCAGGCTTATGTTCCAATCAAGCAGTAACACACCTCAGGAGCCCTTGCTAAGGACCTTCATTAGTAGAATCAGGTGTGTAACTGCTTGGTTGGAACAAAAACCTGCACCCACACCGGCCCTCCAGGACCAGGATTGGACATCCCTGCTCTACATGATAATATTTTTAATTGGAATTTGGGGGTGATGATGTCAGTAGTTTATAGACTCAAACAAAAATATTCCTTTTGCCTAAACACAAGTAGTAAAAAACCATAAAATCATATCACATGTCACCCATGATTAGTTTTCAAGTTGTTAGTCTAATTGCCATTTTCTACACCAATCTCTGATATATCTAATATGTATTAGTTGTATTAACAATGTGTTGACCCTCTGTGTCTGTTATTTTTGTAGTATGTGCTGGCACGGAGAACAAGCTGAGCACGCTGTCAGACCTGGAGCAGCAGTACCGCATCCTGAGGAAATACTACGAGAACTGTGAAGTCGTCATGGGCAACCTTGAGATCACAAGCATCGACCGCAGCCGGGACCTGACCTTCCTCAGAGTAAGAACTCCACAAAACGATCCAGTAAACTGACGGATTATACATTCAACGCATCCGATGCTTAATTAATTTGAAACATTGACTGACTAGCTGTCAGCGGAACAACGTAGCCTCTGTCAGGTTGGTGACAGGACGGGGCTGCACTGGCTGTCTTGTCTTACACAAGGTGGAAGATAGACCTGCTTTACGATTGCTAGCATGGGGGAGACGGCCAGGCAAACCACAAAATCTGGGTTTTACACTCTTTTTTTTATCACTGATTAATGTTAATTATATTCATTCCCACAATGTCTCTAGTTGTAATACTTGAGAATTACCACCCGAACATCCACATCTGTCTGTGCAAGGAATTGTCTAAAACCAAGTAAAAAGTTCAGAATCTGAACTTTGTCTTCTCATTTGACCTTGTGGCCCAGATAATGCTCTGTGCTCAAATTCCTTTCTTCCAATCAGCACTCAGATTAGTGTTAGTCCTCTCTTCCAATGATAAGCAGAGAGAAAAGTTGTCCTAATCAGGGATAATCAGACTCCTTCTCTTCTCTGGGAGCCCAACTGGTTGTTTGCACCATCCGAGGCATAGAATAATCAAAATCCACATATAACTTGATCTGGGAGATCTCATTTTTGATTAAACATGATTCACGTACAGAAAAAGGAAGAGTGAAGTGGCATTGAGCGCTAATTCCGGTTGTCATTTTTTTTTTTTTTACATTCAGGAGATATTTTTTTAATCATCATATTCCTTAAGCTGGCTACGTGAGTCCGATGATTCAGGCAGGATCTAAAGGAAACTCTGGGGTGCGATAAATGACTGAGCAAGCGCTACAGATTACCTCCTGCTTTGATGCTGCGCTGGAATTGCTTGCATGAACAATTTCCTCCAGTTTGGTTTGACGGACATGCAGTGGTGTGTGAGCCATTAATAAATTACAATAGAGAAATATGCATTTTAATGAGATATTGTTTTTGTTATGCGTTTGTATAAAATTTAGCTGTTACCCTAACCATAAGCATAAATCATAATTACAGAGACATGCAATGAAAAAATGCTGCCTACAATCTCTACCTGTCTGTTGAAGGATGTAGCCCACTGTTCTCCACCTGAGGGCGATATGTGTGTAATGTAATGTTATGTCAAAGCATTTACTAAGTTGCTTTTTGAAAAGATGCTTTTTGACATTTTTAGAAACTGCTAGCCAAGCCATTAGTCAGCTGCAGTCTATGATGCAAACCCACCATGCATGTATTATAAAACCTGGATAGGGTATTGCCTCTCAACAGGCACCCTGATTGCTTCCAGTGGCCACTCGTGGTACTGCAACAAAAAATCCCATGCAACCCAAAAAGCATTTTTCCCATAGACCACAATAGTAAAAGAGAAGATGATAAAACTGCTGACGGGACATCCCCAGCTATAACCCTATTAATTACAAATCTTTGGATTTCATATTTTTAAGTCATGGACTTTTTGTCTGCCAACAACCTTTCTAACGGCCATAAAAGCTCTGGAAAAGTCTCTATACCCAGAGTGACGTCACAGCTGTGTGAAGCAGCGTGGTCGTGCTGTGTCTTGGGAGAGAGGATGGGTTTTTTTATTTATTACTTTTTTTTTTTTTATTTTGTTATTTTTCAGTTTTTCAACAGTTTTTAATGGGGTCAGCAAGTGTTTTTTAATTAAACAACTCAAATGTGATTGCAATGTACATGTTCTCATTGCCCCAAGGCTTGATGGGAGGCTCCAGAGCATCATGGGTGGTGACTCTACTGTGCAGTCTCTATGGGTCACATAACACATGAAATAAACCCGGAAGTCAGGAACATTTTCGACTTATGCGCCAGACGAGAAACTTCCAAATGCCGAACATTTTTCAGTCTGATATCCAGTTATATTATACATCCATGGAACCTACAATAAGCTACCTGGGCTGTAGCTAGTAGCACATCATATGACGCGACAGAACATTTACACATACCCACAAACACAGTGTTATTGATATTAGCTGCCAGCGCTTCAGAGCCAAAGCCGTTATAGCGCGGTAATGTGAGGTCAGAAGGAGGCAGTGAAAGTCACTCTAGTGAAATTTGCAGGAGAGCGGGGGGAAAGAAAAAAAAACAAAACAAAACATTTTTTGGTGAAATCAGCTGCTACTATTGACCTTGCTTAGTCCTCCACTTCTCAAGAATATCATCCCAAACCATGTTGCCTGCACTCTGCACTGCCAACACCGTCCAATTTCAATTGATTCCAGTGTATCCGGGGGGTGGGGCGGGGGGGCTGCAGAGCTCCCCTGGTGTTACTCTAAACTGCTGACTGCATTAATGGAGCACTTTTGCTGTTTGAATCAACTGGGCTACCGAGGCTTTGCAGAGACGGCAGTTCCCCCGAGACCCAGACAAGCTGTGTTTTCATATGTTGCTCCGTAGAGCAATGATTTTAACTTAATACTGCAAATAATTTGTTTGCATCAGGTATAAAAGTAATAGTGTATTGTTTCTTTAGTTTGTATGGACCAAATAAAAATTGAAATCGATCATGGCTGCAAAACAAAATGGACTCATTGAGTGTTCTATGTTTTGCAGAAAAATACTGACTTTTACTGACAATACAAAGCAAAGACGATGTTAAGAAAGAGGAGCAATGTATAGTAAACTGCTGCTATTAGACCCCTGCAGAGGTAATAGGCCCCTCTGACTCAGATGAAACAACATGGTAGGGGGGAAAGATGCAATTCAAAAACCCAGTGTGATTGTTGTTTAACTACACAGAACAATTGTCTTATATACAATCACGTTTTAGTTTTGGTCTTTTAGTCTTGTCTCATCTATACAAGCTAGTTTTACATAGAGGAGTTTGCAGGCTGAGGTTAAAGGTGCTGCCCGCTTCTGCACTACACCACCACTCATTTACAAAACAGCTCCCTGTGGCACAAACTTGTTAGGTTCCTCCACCTTTCTGTGGTTGGCAATTAACTTTGGTTAATTGAACATGCTAATTAAGAACACAGGGTGCCAAACAGCAAGGGAGCAAGAGGGCAGGGTGCAGTATATTTTTAGGAAATATTATTATTATGATGAAATACGTTAATAACACAGTTCCCCAGGGAGGGAAAAATCTCACCTTGAGGTAATGAAGAATTGAAGAAAAAACTATTGTGCAGCAGCTTACCATATCACCTGTCTCTAGGAGGTGATTGAAACTGATGCCTGTGCATTGGCTCCTTCTTTTCAAGATAGCCAAGAGATTGATGGCTGCCTCCCAAAGCCCCTCAAACAGCTTTAGCGGTAAATAGAGTCCATCTTCCAAACTGCCTCCACAACAGATGAATCAATGCTCGCACAGTGATTAATAACTGCATTTCGGAACTGAGGCTTTCTCCCCTGTCTCACATATGCACATTCAAACCAACGTCCTGACCATGAGCTGTAATCACAACTAGTATATCAGTCAATCAGTCAAACTTCATTTGTGTAGCGCCTCAAAAACTACACAGTTGGCCAAAGTGAAAACAGTAAAAAATAAAAATAAATAAATGCAAATAATTAAAGTTGAAAATCTGAGACTGAGTTTAAAGTCAGTCAGTCAGTCATTTTCTATACCTGCTTATTCCTCATTAGGGTCGCAGGGGTCTGCTGGAGCCTATCCCAGCACGTTACGGCGAGAGGCAGGGATACACCCCAGATGGTCGCCAGCCAATCGTGGGGCACACACACCATTCACTCACACACTCACACCTATGGGGAATTTAGAGTTGCCAATTAACCTCAGCATGTTTTTGGACTGTGGGAGGAAGCCGGAGTACCCGGTGAAAACCCACGCAGACACGGGGAGAACATGCAAACTCCACACAGAAAGGTCCCAGACCCCGGACCAAGGAGGTCTTGAACCTGCGACCTTCTTGCTGTGAGGCAACAGCGCTAACCCCTGCGCCACCGTGTCACCCGAGTTTAAAGTCAAAGAGAAAAAAAAAATTGTTTTAAGAGAGGTTTGAAAAACAGGCAGTGAATCATCCTACTGGATGAGTAGCTTACGGAGGGCGATTGCCACCATTGAGGACACAGGGGTCATGACCTCTGTATTTTTTTTCCTTAAGTTTCATTTCATTTTAATTTCCTACATTCCTGTATTTCAGAAAGTAAAAATGTTAACACAAGGCCGAAAAGCCAAATACATAAAACCACCTAATTATCATGACATCAACGCAGTCTCAAGTGACAGAGATGCTCATATATTTGACTCATTAATAGTGAAAGTAAACACCATCACTATGTTTCTGCAACTGCATGTCTATTTTTAGACACATTTGAATGAATCAGAGGATGCAACATGAGAGGCTGCATCAATCAAAGTTAGCATTTTATCCAGCAAGGACGGCAGAGGATAACCAGTCAAAGATGAGGTAAGGTCATGTTCAGTCACAGTATGAATTATCCATCAATAATTACCTAATGTGACTATAGTCTAATTATGACTCAGTATGCCAGAAGAATCCTTACTACAGCCCTAAGCTTATGGCTGGAACAGTTCAGACAGATACTGTGTGATGAGATCATGAATACATTTAAAAACAAAAAATCAACACGAAATCAAACTGAGAGCTAATGAAGTGATGCTAAAATTGCAATTATTTTTAATTAATCATTATGCTCTTGTTATTTGCCCCAGTTAATAGGTGAGCAGCAGTGCTTTTTACCCAACTGTAGTTGAGCCCGTGAGTTGCAGTTGTCTGAATGAGACTTGATAAAAGAATGGATTATAATATCAAATGATGCAGAGAAAGAAATAACTTGGCTTTGGCCAGTTGTATTAATTGATAAAAGCTAGATTTGACTGCTGGGCTAATCTGTGCATCTGTGCATGTGGATCACATTTCAGGTAAGTGTCCAGTCTTACAGTCAGGTTACTTGCCGTGAGTGTTTAATATTGATTAATAAAATAAAAACAACAGGATTTCAGAGTATCTATTTTTCTTTTTTGGTGGCATATACATTTAATTGAGATGCTGTGTTTTCTGAAAATTGATCCAAGAGGAAATATGTACAGGGAGAAGAGAGGATCCCCAAGAATAGAACCTTGAGGCACACCACATGTAAAGTGCTGAGAAAGACTCAGTGGCTCCAAAAACTGTTCTTTGTAAAGTAGGATATAAGCCATCTTTAAAGCACCACCCAGATCTGCAGGCCAGTATACATTATCTATGTTTAAATGACTTACTACATACACACATACTCTCATTCCTTTGAAACTTTCTTCTGAATTGTAAGACAAACATTAGCATAGTGATTGCTTGCACATTAAGAAATTGAGATGAAGCTGTACCCAGCTCACTGTAACACACACATTGGCGTCTCTCTTTCCCTCATGTTACTTTCTCAAACGCGCTCATAAATGGATGTGTGATTATGAAATATAAATTTATCCCTCGCCTCCCCCCTTCCGAGTCTCAGCAGGGACACATAGTCGCATCCAAATGTTCGTGTTGCCATTGCAACCATTAGTAAACATGTATTTTTCCCAGAGAATTAATGTGATTATCAGCCTGTTTATCAGCCCCAGCTCCAATTCACTGATCCCCACCTCTATCCCTGTAGTGGAAAATAAATTATGAAATTACCATTTACAGATTGAAAGATTTCATATTTCCAACAGGCCTTGAGTTATTACTAACAGCATAGAATATAAAAGAAGGTAAGAATCAGGTCAACACACACAGCAGATCTACATTTTCTTAGATATGCATCCTTTAAGATCAGCATATGCCCCGCCTTCTGTTTCTTCCCTTTCATCTATTTCCACTCATACACATAAAGTAAATAAGGTATAAACAATATTTTGAGCAGCTTTCAACACAACTACAAACTACGGCCTTAAAATGTACTGTAGAAATGAATCAGTACACATTTCACTATGAGTATAGTTCAATTGGGTCCTTGTTGTCCAGACTAAATTGCAGAGTGAATTTGCATGAGAGGAAGGTATACCCAGGCTATACATGCAGTATTATGAAATTTTTAAATTTTTTTTTCTCTATCTCACACCCATGTTCTGTAGGGACTCCTTAGGGCAGTGGTCTGTTAATGTGGCCTTCAGTGACACTTGCGTGAAGCGTTCACTTGACCCCCCTCTTGTTTCAATAACTCTCAACTGTCATAGTGATGTGTAGCAGATGGAAACCATGGTGAACACCTCAGTGAGCAGGAACAGAGACTAATGTGACTCAAGGTCAAAGAAAAAACACTTTTTTTTTTTTACAGCAGCAGAAGTTATTACGTTCTACGCTATCAAAGTTTACACAATAATAACATGTTAAAGTAAATTTGTTTTAACGCCAGTCACTTTTTTTAAAGCCATTAACACAGTTTCTGTTAAAATAATGCTTTGGCTAACCGTCAGCCCTGCAGCTATTATAAGTCGGACAGCAACAGATAAAGAAAGGTCACAATGGATGAGAGAGTCAGAATTGACACACTTCTCACACTTCTTTCTCACACTCGCCCGTCGCACCTAAATTCATAACTGACGAGGTCACGGTGTGAAAAGAGGACACTGATGAGGCAGAGCAACAGAGGTTTTTCAGGGCAAAAGTGGGAAACCTACACAAATCTGGTATATTATAATTTATTTCCCTGCAGCTAGAGCTTCTCTGTCTCCTGTCTGCCATGCTCACACAGGCAGGAGAGCGAGTGAGTTACGAGAATGTTTTATTTTTCCCGTATTATTTGATTGGTCATTTTAAGCCCATTTCAATTGTCCAATTCATTGGTACTTTGTTGCAAAACTTTGAAGACGACCTTGTATTTATTTATAACAGCAACTCTCCCCCAGGTTTTACATTGTTGGACCAGGTTTATCCAATAATCCAATCATACTGACATGTAGGCTGCAATCTGCTAGGATTTTAGGCTGTAACATTTGTATGAATATATCATTTCAAATATGAAACAGCCATTCTGTTGACCCTCAGTCTAACTAATCTAGACTAGTACAGGTGGTTGTTTCTTCATTTAATCAAGGTCATTAGGTGTTTTTTGAAATACAAGAATTTACCTTAAATTACTTTTTTTTTTTTCTGGGAAAGGATTACAAATGACTGATTATGAAAGAGGTTTGTTTGTAATGAACCCAACAAATCTCAATCAAACCTGGAACTAGGCAGCCTTGATACAGGAAAAAAAAACAACATATTTTGAGCGGTTGAGGGGAAACGCAAGGATAAACCAACAAGCGGCAAACATTTAACAGCATAAGATGACAATTAACATGGTGGAGGTCAAGGGTCTGTATAAAATAATGCAGATTGCATCTCTGTCTCTAAAGTGACCAAATAGGTGAAGTCATTTCCTTTCTTATACTCACTTTCCTTTGCATCCTGCCCCATGCATTTTTTGTTTTATTATGTATTATCATGTTTTTATCCCAGAGCACAAGAGGAAGCTTTTGCAAACATTTATCCCTCCCATGTGAGGTTGGACAATGACATTGTGTGTTTTGCTTTTGAAGTGAGGGATCTTACTGAAGTAGTGGAATAATAAGCTGGTTAATGTGCCCATCTGTGCCCACAAGTTATGAATTTAGCATATATTTTGAAAAGCTAAACGCTATCTCTGGTGGTTTCTGACAACCATTATCATTGTCCTGTGTTGTTTAATTGGTTTCCAACATTAAATGAGACCTTTGCATAAAGTGAGCATATGTTGTTCACACACGTAATGATAAAAAAGTCCCTTTATGGGGGCGACCTGATGTCCCAGCCTCAACAATAAACAAAGGCACAAAATGCCCAAAAAATAATCATTTAAAAAATAAGAAAAATATGTCCCTTCATGGTAAATTTCAAACGGATCAAAAAATGTGAAATTAACTTATAATCACCTGTGGATCATCACGCTATCATGTTATTGATTTTCAGCCCTAATGTAGAGAATGTTAGCACATGCTGCTCTTGTTTAAGTCATTACATGTTAATAGTAATGGGTGGAGAGCAAATGTCCCCCTAAAGAGAATCACTTCCTCCTGTGGCACGGACATTACAAGGTAAAGAGAGGTGTAGTTAAACAGCAGTGTCTTTAGTCATTGTATTTTAAAATGAACATTTAGGGCCAAGGGAAAACCAGATTGCAGGTCTAACCTGCTGTTTCTCTATTCTGAGGACATGATCAGATACTTTGTTCTCCCGTGCGAACACAGAGCTCAGCAGCAAGCAGAGAACAGGAGCAATCACTCCATGAGACATTTAATACAGTGAACAAGGTTTACAGCGGTACATCAGTGTTAGCAAGCTGAAGGTTAAACAAAGGGGGTGGGGTGTTTTGTTCAAAAAATAAAAGGTTTGTGATTACATTGATTGTTCTTGGAGGAGAACTGGGAGCTCGACTCTAACATGGGATGCAGGTGAAGTTCATCCTCACTGAGAAACTGTTTCTCTTCCTTTCAGGCACTGGATTATTTTTTATTTAGTTAGTTCTTTCTTTCTTTTTGAGGAACCGGTGAGACAATGAAATACGATCCAGGAAGTTGAGATGGAATTGCCCATTAATTGCATTTAATTTTAATTGATTGCACAACACTGTGATACGCACAGACTGGATTTTATAACTCCAGAACATTATCTCAGCAGTGAGTGTTTTTTTTATTCTTCGTCGAGGTAAACTGTTGAACTGTTTTTTTTTTTTTCTAATCGACCAGAAATATGCCCTTACAACCTTACACGCACGTGCACATACACACACACACACACACATGTTTATAGCTCACTTAGGAAGGTTTAACAGAGGTTTACTATGTTTAAGGAGCTGGACTGACCCGAGGGCACTTGTATAGGCTAAACCTGTGTGTGTGTGTGTGTGTGTGTGTGTGTGTGTGTGTGTGTGTGTGTGTGTGTGTGTGTGTGTGTGTGTGTGTGTGTGTGTGTGTGTGTGTGTGTGTGTGTGTGTGTGTGTGTGTGTGTGTGTGTGTGTGTGTGTGTGTGTGTGTGTGTAATTGTGTGTGTGTGTGTTGTAATGTCATAAATTCACGGCAAATCATCAGTCCATCTTTCTTTCCTCTCCAGGTTTATTTTGATGTACTCTGCCTTTCAAAGTGTGAGCTGAGCTCACAATGACAAACTGATTGCCGGTTCATAAATTGTGACTGGGTCGACCTAACAAATTAACATTTTGCTGCCTTCAGGGGCCTGTCAGACATATATCAGAGTTACTATTTATGCATGCATGAGTGATAAAAAAGGATACAAGTTATGACGGGTAATTATGACTGCAGCTGGTTGTGATTTGTTGGAGAAAATTAAAGGAACACCTGTAAAATATAAACAGTTTATCATGATAGGTCAGCAGCACTTGTCTCTAGTAAAGGACAGATTCAACAGTTTTTCCTAAAACTTCAGTAGGGAACAAACATTAACATATCTTTTTCATGGTCTTATTTCACCTGTTCATATTGGACATTACGAGATCCCTTAATGCATTTTCAGTACATGTGATGAGAGACAAAAATCCACAGTCCTCCTTCTGTACAATAATGCATTTGAAAGTGTGTTTATAGACAATGAGACTTGAGCATCCACATTAGTGAAATCAAGTCAATATCTTATTTTTGCTTTAGTGCCAAATTCCCTCTGTGTTATGATGGGTACACTGTAGCTCAACAGGGAAACACTGTCTGCTGAGACACTAACAAGGAATATAACTGTGGGAGATCCATTTTATTTGACTAACTCAGATGAGTTAGTAATTTTATTTTAAAAGCAGAATATGCAAGATGTGTTAGTTGGTGTTTGCCACAGAGAGACAGCAGGGGATACTTAAAGTTAAACTTAAAATGAAAGATCCATGCTATAAAACAAGATTTTCTTTTTCTGCATCAGCTGGTATGTTGTAAAGTAAAGATACAAACACACATACCTTTTCATAACTCCCCACAACGCTGCAGAAAGTGCTACCGCTGTGTCTCACTTTGACTCTGCAGCTGCACTGACACCTTGATACATGACACCTTGCACCTTATTGGCTGTTATTGCCTCAACACATGCGCACACACACACTGAAGGTGCCCAAAGGTTCTTGCAGGGCATCGTCTCTGCTTGTTAACAAGCCACTCACCTCTCATCATTATCATATCGAGATGATTGAGGGATTACAATATGAGTTTTTGTTAGTGAAATTTACATACTCTGCCTTTAGAATGAACTTTAAATGCATTTTTCCTCATAACAAGGACTATGGATGGTGTCCTACATTATAAGCACATTTGAAAGGGATCATTTAAGGCTCAGGATGAACAGAAGGGAATAATCACATTAAACAAAACCTTTGTTTAATATATGTTAAATGTTTATGTGAGAATACTAAATGTATATATGATCGATATATAATATATAATCAATTACTACAGTTACGGGGAATGATCACAGCAAGCAAAACATGTTTCAATGTTCATAAGAGCATACAAAATGTATATATGTCTATATGTATATATGTCTATATGTATATATGTATATGCATATAAACACAGTAATTAATAGGTTGGTTCACTGTTTCTGTTAAGTTATATAAAGTTTATTACTTACAAAGTATATCGTCAATTACTACTTCAATTACTCCCTGGTCGGTCATATGAAGCCAACTGTGAATCAAAAGTTATATATTATGGTTTTTAAATGCTGTTTCCTGCTGCATTCGTTAGCAACATCTATTCCTGCTCTCCATCGCCATCCTTTCACATCTTTCTTCATATTTTTTGACTGGCATATTTGTCCCTCAGGGGCCATCGGTGCCCTCACCAACTCCCTAATTTTTGATGCACTGTTAGATGAGTGCAGATTACATTGGCCCCCTGCTCCTCGGCAAACTCCTTCAATATTAATGAAGACTGATGAAGTGCTAGGGAGCCCCTGTCTTTCAGCCCTGACCTAGATTGGATTGACAATTGCAATTAGTGTCCCCTCAAGTCCATTTCCATCACTTTAATTTGACACGAAGGAGGACAGTGAGAGAAAGAAATCCTGAGGAGAAAGGTTAGACAGGGGAAATGGGGTGAAAGAGTTTGATCAGGAACTAGTTGGAAAGCCAGACAGCGGAGAGAAGGAGCATGCTTAAGCGAATACAAAGGAAATTGAAGAGGCCCTTTCTTTCCTCAACAATATCTGAAGTAATTTTCTGAAGCTTCCTTTTTTGTCATTTACAGTAGCAACCAGGGAGAAGTCTGACTTAATGTCAAATCCATCTTTAGACATTTAAGACAGTTATATATTTTGATATCCACTGTGCAGTCCTGTGCAGTTTTTTTTTTCCCAGTATAAAAGTCCTCACTCTAAGTTTAATAGCAGTATTTTCTTAGTGCCCACATTTCCTCTCACCTGCAAAATGGAGTGTGCAAGATACAGGCACAGCAGCACCTGAAATGAATGATTCTCCCTCTTTCTGCAGGAAAATAAGCAATGCATGATAGCCAGAGGTTGATGATGTGTCAGGTTGCGTCTGTTTGTGTGTGTATTTCTTTTTCTTTTCCTTATGTGTGTGCATGCTTTTATTGCCTGTGTGAGGCTGTATGTGTTATTTTAACTGATACGAAATGTGATATCAGGAAATGTTCTCTTTTCCATAAAGACATTCACTTTAAACCTGTTGGCCTACAAATTGACTGAAGCAATTGGTTCTGTGTATATGTGTATATTTGGTGTGTGTGTGCTCAGTGTGTGTGTGTGTTTGGTGTGTGTATTTGTAATAATACAGGGTTAAAACCTGCCTCCTAGGTTGACTGACAGATACATTTTCTTTCTCTCCTTCCCACTGTTGGTCGGCCTGTATCATTTCTATGCCTGTCTTTCAGAAGCGATGTGGACTGATCGGGTAATGAAATGAGAATAACTGAAAAAGAGAGGTTAAATGCCTGTGTATTTGACAAGAAAAAAAAAATCTGTCCCTTCAGCTGCCTCTATTTTTCACATCTCAAATTTGCCTATGCACTTTCCATCTGTATTGACCTGTAGACATGTAAGGCAAGAGCAGGAAATCACAAAAGAGATATTTAATCCAGAAGCTGTGCTGACCTCTAATACTTAGATGTGCATCACACATAATTAGAATATTGTGAAAAGTTTGGGGTTTTCATTATCTCTAAGCAATAATCATCACAATTACAAGAAATAAAGGCTTGAAATATGTTTCATGAATCAATATAATATGAGTTTCAATCTTTGAAATGTGGCCAAAAAATTATTGAACTTTTTGACAATATTCAAATAATTTGAGATGCACCTCAAAAAAAAAAAAAGAAAGAAAGTGAATCTGTGGATCACAGATGGAAGGAATATTCTTCTGTAATTCCCTCAAGGTGTTAAAACTTGGAAGATTATTTTTTTCTTGAGCTACCAGATCTGAACAAACTTCAAATGAATGTTGTCATTGTAATATATTTATTAAAAAATTCTTTCCTCCCTTCATCATTTCATGTCGATTTCAACATTGTTTTTATTCTGGTCAGAATTATTGTAGAGAATGTGCCAGAAAACATCTTTAATGCAATCATTTATTATGGCTGTAATGTCAACAGACTAACTCACAATGTTACTGCACCGCATTTATAACTTTTATTGGTTTGTAGAGATCTTGGGCTGCGTAATTTTCATCTATATAGATTTTCAGTAATCACAGGCTAATTATTTGAATTCACTGAAATTGACATTGACGAGATTGAATATTGTCTGAAAATGTCAAGTCAATTTAATTTGATTTTCCAAAACTGCGTATTAAGCTAATAATATATACACAAGCATTTCAAGTTTTTGAGTAAGCTACTTTTATAAATTATACACACTATAGCACTGCAAACAGGCATTAATTCTGCTGATTAGTTCTTATGCCTGTATCTATGCTTTTACTATTAAATAGCAATTTTACACTTATTCAATCTGTAATTTTTATCAAGACCACAACCTTTTTCTACATTAAACTAAATGTTAATCATAGAATTGTCACTTCATAAAACATATATACTGGTCAGTTTTGGAAGGCACAGATGGGAGAAATTAACAAAGATCTATTCTGGAGCACATGGACCAAGGAAGGCATATTTTGTATGTGGCTTCTGCTTATTAATTTAATTAACTCAGGAAAAAATGCATAGAAGTGATTTTTCTCATCTAAATTGTCTAGAGAGGAGGTAATACTGTTCTCAGTTTCAGCAGATGGTTGGTTTGTTTTAATCTACTTTGTTATTGATAAAAGTACTTGGATATTTTATTTAATGAAACTATTTTTAAAAAAACATGCATTTCAAGATATCAGCATGTTGAATGTTGCTTCACATTCTGTCTCGTTTCCTCCTCCTGCTTCTAGGCTCTTCTAGGCTCCTGCTTCTTCCTCTTTCTTCCATACTGAACTTTTTCCTATATTGTAATCAATGTCTTTATCTATTTCCATGAGGGGAAAAGAGTGTCTGCGCTCCCATCTAAAAAAGTGAGTCAGTCAAAAAGAAAACATTAATAACTTATGCAAGTTGTTTCAGCGGGAGCAAAAATACTGAATATCCTGCTTTACTTTCTCTAGAATTCTGGCTGTGATATCTACATTTCCTTGCACGTTACCTAGAGGCTTAAAAAACTGATATTCTGCATCCTTAGCCACAAGTGAATAGTTCACAGCGACAATGGCTTGTCTGGTAATGGTATAGTCGGACAGTCCATTAATCTGTAATTCATGGTGCTGGAATGTTCACAGTGATAAAAGAAGCGCTTTGAGGAAGCTTTGTAAAGTAATGCAGATTCTGTCACAGTTTGTATTAAAAGTAACACAATTTTATGTGTTTTAGAAAAAAAAATGCAACTTTGCCTAATGGTAAAATCTGAACTTCCATGAGTTTTTTTTTTTTCATTGGCTGTGAAAACTCCCTTCCTCATGCCTTAAAAGCTGGATGCAACTGTATTGGGGGTAAGTTAAATAAATCCGACATTTACTATGCATGTACATACACACACAAGAAAAAACAGAAGGTTATAGTACTTATCGTGATAGAGCAGTACCAGACTGCATAGACGGAGAGTGAAGAGGAGAAGTCGTAACAATAGCCCACCCTGCTTCTCCGAAGCCTTTCAAATGTCATATCTGCCTCCTTCTCTGCCGCCTGCCAAAAGATGGTAAATGACAGACTGACTCCTCAGGAAGATCAAAATCAATTTCCACCCACTCCGGCTTAGATGAGGGAATCATTTTCAAGGATGTCTGGTGCTGAGGCAGAGATGACCGGACTATTTAGTTTTTGCTGGAAACCAGACTCCTTCCTGCTCATTAACAACACACTATTGATAACGGCACTTATTTAAAACAGCCACCAGCATGTCTAATCCTCTCCGGCTTTATTTAGGCCACCTGCTTTTTTTTGCTGCATTCAACCTGTGCTGGTAAGTTGTCTGTGCATGATAATAAGAATTCTTGTGGGTTTGACTTTCCATATCAGAGTAGTGAGGCTCCACCATCTCTGTAGCAGCTTATTATTTCCATTCTGCCTCTGTTGGTTAAACTTGGTGAATCATAACTTCTGCTTACGACATCTGGAGAAACTTTATCTCGCCCAAGGGCACCTCACCTGTACGACTGTGGCTGCCTCCATATTGTCCAAGCTGAACAAGGGATTTAAACTCATAACCTTGAGATCATGGTATTGAATTTCTGAAATTTAAAC
This sequence comes from Lepturacanthus savala, assembly GCA_030544235.1. Lineage (NCBI taxonomy): Eukaryota > Metazoa > Chordata > Actinopteri > Scombriformes > Trichiuridae > Lepturacanthus > Lepturacanthus savala. The sequence goes on from CM060470.1 coordinate 22,234,889, forward strand.
AGCTGCTGAACCCCCTGGTTCATCCTGGTTCATTCTTGCTGCCTCTGATATCACCACAGAGGATTTAAGCGATGCAGTCATGACTGTGGAGGAACACATTGAGATGTTTGGGTTAATCATGGTCTGCCATCACCTCCCGCAACAGTTTATGTGAATGTGGGAGTTGTTCACCAGCCTCAAGGAAATAGTCTGAAATTGGGTGTGATACCAGGTTTGGAAAATGTAACATTAGCACACTTCTGTCCTGTTGATGTTGTGTTAAGTAGCCAATTAAACCCATTAGGAATTTCTTGCTTGTGATTTACATTATTAAGCTATATATATATATATATATATATATATATATATATATATATATATATATATATATATATATATATATCTTCTCAAACTGCCAGTCTCAAAAATGCTCTTTATTTAGAAACTTGAGAAAAATCTCTTCAGTAGAAAAGTAGTCACCACTGGCGACTGGGCACTGCTAGTTTTGAACCCTTTGTGAAAATGATAATTTTTGTTTAATTATTAAGCTCGACATCTCTCTCGGGTATGAACAGCACACGATGAGCAGACTGTGGAGTGAATTTGCAGCGTTAAATATTGTTAAATATTGGCAGCATTTTTCTTTTGCACTTGTTTTGTGGGTTTGTAAGTTGTTGCTTCTGCTTTGTTTCCGTGATTGCAGCATTTTTAATTATTATTTTTAATTTTTTTGCATTTGTTTCATGAGTTTGTATATTTTTAGTTTCACATCATTGTCTGTGTTTACAGCATTTTGTCATTTGTGGTGCATTTTTCCCTGTTGTCCACCATAGGCCCACCATGTAATGGCTTGAAAATTATCTGGCCCGTGGCCAAACCTAATTGCTGACCCCTGCTTTATGCTGCATCTAAACTAGACAACTACAGTGTGGTTAAAGAAAAGAAAATGTCATATTTGTAGTATTTACACTAAGGAACAATGAATGAATAAATACAAACACAAATGATGAATGAATGTTTGTGTTGGAAGGTGAACTTCTCTTCCCATTTCACACATTTTTGTCCTGTGTGCGTTTCTCCTATCTGAACTGACCTATGATGCACAGGTCACATATATAGTCTATATTTGTCGCCCTCACACCACTGTAACTTCCTGCATCTGGCTGGAAATTCCTGAGCATCTTAACCACCCAGTTACTGATTCTTGTCAACAAGGGCAGAACACATTCATCATGTTACCTGATTATCTTGTTGACACATAATTCCCCTCTTTCTCTCTCTTTCTCTCTCTGCTTTTCCATCCTTGCGTCCTCTCTACCTTCCACCCCGACCTCTCCTTGCGCTAACTAGTCAGTGTTTGAATAAAAACTCATTAGGATTACATAGCCATTTAGCTAAGTGACACAGAGTGTAATTGTACCATCCATCAATTGCTGTGTAATAACACACTCGGAGGAGCTAAATGTTGATTAGCCTTCATTCCACCAGTGGGTTTTTGGGAATAAATAGCTAGAGAGGACTGGGTGGGGTAATGGGTACTGGGTGGCCTCGGAGGGAGTTGCGGTCAGGTTCACTGACCCGTGCAACATATATTAACTTGGAAGCAATGAAAACTCTGCATCAAAGACGAGCAAAGTCTCACTTTCTGTCCCTTATTATTGCCTTTTCTCTCGGTTTGTCTGACAGTCACACAGGCTTATAGATATTCTGGCTACGAACCAATAATAATTGAAGTTTTTATTGTTGCAAAGATGCACTATAGGTGCAGTATTTTTGAAGTATCTGTAATTCTAAAAAGATTCCACTGATGTTTTAGAAATACCAAGGTACTCAAATGCTATCCCATTCACTATGAAATAACCATTAGAATTAGAGCTTAAAATCCAGAAACATAGTTTCACTTTTCAGAAAGACTGATGAAAAAAAACCTTAATGGAAAAAAAAAAAAAACACCATGGGACCGATTTTAATGCTGTTTCCACTGAGGCTCCAGACACAATGTGCATGTATTCAGTGTCTGATTTAGTAACACAGTAGCTTATTACACAGCAAGAGACAGAGCCTGTGACTAACCCCCCAGACACAAATTGCAAGTGAACGAGAGTTCAGTGGCCACAGTGCAGCAGTGGGATTTTTATGTGATCACTAAAAGAAATTAGTGAACAAAGTGGTCCCATGATATTTGCTGTGCCAAAATGAGAAAACCTGTTACAGCTATTACTTAAAATATTACCTGTAAAATCTGATATTAAAATCTTTATCATGTTCTGGGGACTTTTTTGTGGGGAAACAAAAAAAAAGCAGATAAAGTGATATGATAATGAAAAATACGGAAGAGAGAGAAAGAAACCAGGTCGAATCCAGAGGAGGAGCAGGTGGAGGTCAAGATGGTGAAGCTATTAATACTGACATAAATGCAGCCAGATTCACACTCAATTATCTAAATAAAAGACAAAAAAAACTACTTACAGCCTGTAGTAATTTGAATTATTTGAACTTATTTCAGGATAAAATTTAAATGCGATGAACACAAACCAAAACCTTCCAGTCCTCTATTAATTAGTATTACAATAATCAGATATTATGACAAATAATACCCCAATTGCTTCATTTTTACAAGCCTGTAAAAATGGCTTGAATAATTGCATATTTTCTTCTTCTCACCCCAACTTTCATCATGTTCATCCAATGTTTACACCTCCTTTTTTGTAATTTGTCACAGATAATGCGACAGTGTGTATGTATTAGTAAATCTGTCAGGCTACAGAATTCACCTCTGTTGTATGACAACACATTTCTCCCTTAAAAGCATGTGAGGAGAAATACAGACACAAAAATGACATACACAGTGGAGGAGGTGGGGATTTTTTTTCTTCTTTTTGCCTATTCAGAGTTTCTGATTATTCCTCCAAATAGATGAGGAAATAATTTAATTGCTCATTGAGTTGATTACAATGTTGTATGCATTTATTATCCCATTACTTGACATAGACACACTATACATAAAGGGATGGCAAAATAAAAGGGGGGGGGGGGGGTAGAGAGAGTGTGTGTGGAGAGAGAGAAGCATAAAGAAACAGAACAAAAGATACATAATTAGAAAGAGAGTCTCTTTTAGTATAATTGCAGCTTTTACCATTGAGAGGAACAAACGGTGGTGGCTCCACCCATGTGAGCCATCATGTCTTTATCACTAATGGACTAGTGACTACTACATTAATTACATAGGCTTTTGTCTAGCTGTGCACAACTATCTCAGAGGCAAAATTGCTCTTTAGGTCTCTTTCATTGACATCTACAGTATATGGGGAAGTAAAAAAAGAAGAGGAGACCAAATGAGACATTTCAATGAAAAGACAGAAACACAAAGATAGAAATGGAGGGCAAGTTGAATGGAGAGGCGGGAGTAAAAAGATGTGCCGGAAGAGTGAATGGGATGATGTATCAGGTCTCTGATATTTCAAGATATTCCAGATAAAGTGAGTCGACATCTGATATGAATATCATACAAATTTACTGTGCACTAGATCAGTGATCTCCAACCCTCGGGCCGTGAGTTATTTGGTACCCGGGCCGCACAAAAAAAAAAAATTCCATTATTTTATTTTTTAGAAAATGATGTTTTATTTTGAAAAGTGACCGGATTTTCTCTGTTACATCCGTCTCACTTGATGCACGTCAAGGCCGCGACATCACACGTCACGTGATACATCCCGCTAACAAGCTCAGGGCTCCCACAGATTCAGTGCTGCTGTGATTAGCGAGCATTTTCATGCACTTTGTTTTTGTGTTGTGTCTTATTTTGAAGGTATGTTTTAAACATTACCATAGCGACCAGAGTGTGTTGCATTGTGTTGGGGTAGAAACGATGTTGCTCATGTGATGTTCTGTTGTTGGTGTGACGTTACAAGGACACCGCTAATAAAGTTGCACATGATTACACAGTGGATTTACGGTCATTATTATTATTATTATTATTATTATTACTACTACACAGTTTTTAATGCCGATCTTGTCATTTTATTTAGTTTTTATCTACTACACCTTTAGATTGGGCCGTGAAAATATTGTCAGATATTAAACTGGTCCACGGTACAGAAAAGGTTGGGGACCACTGCACTAGATCATTCACTAAATCTCTTCCTTAAACAGCAATAATCCAATCACAGCGTTGCAACACAGGAGTGGATTACAGGAGAGTGCCTTTGTGTAGCCGTTCCTCCTGTTCACACTGGCTATTAAAAGCTGCCTCTTCAAATGTGCTTTTAATGTAAGTAATGGACAAAATCACAACCAATTTGAATTTAAAAGTTTATTTGAATCTTATGAGTCCCCAGCAGTCAGAATCATATCAAATATTAACTGCCACAATAAGGCCACCTCTTGCATTTTCTCGGACAGTGTTTCACTGTTGAGCTGCAGTGGAAGTATATAAAGAATATGTTTAATGCTAAAAAGTCCAGCTGTGAGGTTGAATCTTTATCTCCAATCATTCATTAGTAGAGTGGATAGAGCTGGAGCTGATTATCTGAAGCACCTTGGTGTGTGTCATCAGCTCCACATGTTGTGAAACTCAGATCTTCTGTGAAGGGGAGAAACAAAAGTCAGCGAATCAGCAGATTAATGTAAAGACATCACATTGCAGGGACAGACTTAAGCCCACAGAGGATCTCACCAGAGCTCCAGCTTCTGGCTGTGAACCCGTTACCTTCCCTGTCATGTACTGCACTATAGGAGCCTTACAGGAATTGTCCATTAAAACAATTAAAATATTCATCATTTTTCACTTGTAAGGGCTCCAGCTTGGTCCCTCACATCCCATTTACTCAAGAATAAGCTTGGATGAGGATTCTCCCAACACCAAAGAAACATGCATTCATACATCCACACACAACTGTGTCACATTTGATAGCAGCTCCTGTCTTAGCACGGAAACATTGCTTAAAGGGCAGAATTACTTCTTTCAGTTGTCTGAACTGACTCTTTAAAACATCCTTTCCAAACTGGAAATGTCTGACAGATAAGGCAAATAAAAGGAGCATTATTTAGCATGGATTTTTTTCCATAAGGGTCACAGTCAAGTTCACCAATACACTGAATCAGTATTAGTGCTTTTACTGATCATTAAGTGTTATCATTAAGCTAATCAGCTCATTTACATTAAGTTGAAGTTTTTGAGCGTGCCACAGCATCACTGGCTTCATGTCACACTACAAATAATCTCTTTTAACATATATCTGCATATGAATATGTAGGTTCTGTAGGTGAGCAGTGATGGGAATAACAGCATTAAACACCATAACTAACATTACTTTTTTCAGTACCAGGTAATCTAACTAATTAGTTTTTCTACTTTTGACAGTTGCTACTTTATTCCTCACGCTAACACAGGGTACTCTGGATGTCAGAAAAGTTCACAAGTGCTGAGTCATTCCTTCGTTCACTCGCTGCGACATCTTACTTCAAGACACGTTCACAGACTCAAAAAAAAACTCAAAAAAAGTAACGCAATAGTTAGATTCCCTGGTATTTAATTACTTTTATAATGGAGTTGTTACTAACTCAGTTACTTTTGGGGAGAATTAACTCGTAACTATAACTAATTACTTTTTCAAAGTAACACGCCTAACACTGTAGGTGACTACAGGCCATTATTTTGTGACTGGACCTTGTTCCAAGTTCAATGTTCCAGTTCCAGTTTCAATTTCAGTGTAGTCTAAGTTGTCGTGTTAGTATTGTTTGCATGTGAGTAACAAGGAGTCTGTGGATAGAGGCTCAGAGGCAGCATTGCCAAATGGTATCTCAGGACCATTTTGTTGGTTTAGCTTTTTATTAGGTTTTACAAGCTTTTTATTAACTTTTATTACAATAGCTTTTTTTTTTTGCTTGTATAGCTCCGTTCTTGGGTCTCAAGTTTCTAGTCAGACTGTAAACAATGGGCGATGAATGTCTAGGACCAGATATCACCGGCTCCCCCGAATGCATAGAAATAATGGAGCTCCAGAGGCTAAACCTAGTGGTATCCGACTGGCACATGAGTAGATATTTTGAGTTGAGACATAAGATCAATGTAGTAAGAGACTTTCCCCTGGCTCCAACCTCAGTTACATGTACACTTTAAGCTCACAAAGTGTGATAATAACGTCAATAGTTAAAAAACTAGTCTTCATTGTGCAGTATTAAAAGCACAAATTGTCTGTTTTCTTGTGTTGCTTAACATGATCTGGAGGCAACACATAGAGTGGCATATCAATTCAAAGTGTTCTGTACTAATTCCACCATGGCTGCCAAATAAAACTCCTCCTGTGTGTGTGTGCGCGTGCACACGTGTGCGTGAGAGACAGAGTGGGGTGGGGAGGGGGTGGAGCGAGAGAGGACAGCCAAGTGGGTCAGAAATCAGATTCCCCAGGTCCCTATGGAGAGAGCAAGACCTTTATCTTCAATTTCAGAGTTCCTCTGTGGTCCGAATAAGAGGCCACATCACCTATTTCCATCACTTAACTCAGATGAGACAAGATGAGATATGAAAATTGCACATTGTGACACAATGGCATGCCAGTTATATGATTTCTCCTTTTTTTTATGACCTCCACTTTTATCTTCATCTTATCCTGATCATTGATCTCTGGTGTTTGTTCTGTGGTATTACTGATGGTAACTTTTGTTTGCCATGTCATGTTATTGCCCTCCAAATTTATTTAAAGATAAGGCAGAAATTAGACTGATCAATAAGGGAGCAGATATGTGTGGGGGGGGGAGAAAAGTTGATTTCCCCTAAAAGGAAGGAAAGCTCCATGCTCTTGTAGGAAAAATCTCAAACACCCAGATTGTAAGCAACTTGGCAATGATTGATCCAACTCCAACTGTGTTCTTTTTTAAGATGATACATTTTTAGGAAAATGTTGCACAGTTTGAAAAGAGTTAAGACTCAAAAGATCAGCTGCCTGTGAATATTCATCTTACTTCTTAGACTTTAACACAAACAGTTTACCATGGTCCTTATGCAGGTTGTGATAAATTCCCAGACTGAGACCTCACCTTAAAATGGCCACCACTACTTCTTCTTCTCCTGTCCCCCTAAAGTTATAGAGCCTCGAGGCCCATCAACCTTTATTAGCTAATAATCTTGTTAGGGCCATTAAGTGTGAACGAGGCTCCCCCAAAGCAATACTTAGCAGTCTCACCGGGGCACTAGTGGAGGGCTGGAGTTACAGGACCGTTGTGTGACAACCCCCCCTTACATAAAAGTGTCTGATTGGACTTCTAATATGATGGTTCTAAAACCAGCATAGCACCCCCAGAGGGTAAAGGGTATGTCACTTAAATCAGGCCAAAAAGGCAAAAAAAAACATACTTGCGGCAAAACATTGTGTTTTGCTAGAATAGTCGAATCATGTGGTGTCCATATTTTTTTTTATTTTTTTATTTTTTTAAAGACATTAGAAGTTTATATTTAACATTAAGCTTTTGTTTCAGTTAAAAGACCCTTAATCTGCCAATTTTTCAGTTTAATATTTTAATTTCCATGGTCTAATTATAACAAGCTGCATGATTTTATGGTCCAAAAGGAAAAACCTGTACAGCAATGCAGTCTGTCTTCTCACACTCTTTCTGCAAATCCCTGTCCCCCCTCCCCTCCCTACTGAAACACCCACTCTGTTGTGATTGGTTGGAAACGTTGCACCCCTCAGAGAGCTGGGGTCAGTTGGAAAAACTGAGGTCAAGTACAAACACTCCAGAAGGAGGAGAGGGGGTGGGCGACATAGAACCAGCACTGGTTACTATTAACTTCCACTTCCATTTCTAAATAGCCTGTGTTCCACAAGGTTTCAGCAGCACTACAGACCCCAGCAGAATGAGTGGGTGGTCTTATTACACAGTTGGTCTGGAAAAGCAGAGACATAAATATCTACACACAAGCACATTTTTTTCCCCACATAATAGGTACTGTACTATACTAAAATCTTCCAAAAAGAAAGCTTTTGACCCACGCAGGACTTCCCTGACTGTCCAGTCTGTCCAACTTACATTCCTACATTGGTGAGAATGAAACCTACATTTCATTCTAGCATTCAGGGATCGTTTCTAGCCACCTGCTGACTGTTTTCTATGTTTCTGTTTTCAGATGCTGAAAATAGAAAGTAAATGTGCTCGGTAGAGAGGGGAATGTAGCTGATTTAAATCACCTGCGGGCTCTCTTTAGATTGTCGCGCTGAAATATGCAGTGAAGGGCACAATGGAGTCTGGTTACTCCCAGAGCCGTGGGTGTTGTTTTTGTTGTGCTGTGCTGGGTCCAGACTCTTAGAAAATGTTTAGGGGATGGCCGCCGTAGATCAAAGCAGGAATATAATCAACTGTGAGGGAGAGAGAGCCCTCTATTTTATCTCCTCTCCTTGCTCAGGGCTGAAAACAGACTGTTGTTGGACTAAAAGTTGATAAAGGGAAAAGGGAGTGTACAGTGAGTGCATTTCATTTACTTTTGTAAGTTGTAATGGAGCAACAAGGTCTGTTCTGATGAGTTACATGGACAGCAATCAGACTCCAGACCGGTGTGTGCAGTGGACAGCAAAACCTCAGGTGGCTAAAACAAGCTATCTCATTGCCTATTGTTGCAAGAAGAAGAAAACTGACTTAAAACTCAGTTTGACTTTCTATTTTTTTAGTTGACCCTGCAGTACAGGGTTAGGGTCTCTATCACTATCACAGCACACACATATATTGATGGGTGGTGAATTTTGTTCGAATTTACACCTATTATCACAGTAATCCAGCAGCTAGTAATGTCAATGTCAGAACCTACCAGAAAACAGGTCTTAAACTAAACAGCTTGTGTATTTGAGCTCATTGGCTCATTGCCTTTACCTGTGTCCGCTTCCCTCGAAAATCCACTACTACACAGCAGCCCAGATATTGATGGCGTCCCACACCATGCGTCCCACATCATCCATCCCACCTTGGTGGAGTCCAACAGCCTGCTCTTCCATCTGAGACGGTTATTGCCTCCAGCGTCCCAGTAACAGCCATTCTTAGGGTGCTGGGCCGTTAATGATTAATTATGAAGGTTGATTCTCCACGGGCATCGTCTCTGTCAGTCAGTGAAAGTGTCAATCATTGTGAAGAGCAATACGTCTTCTGCAGATCACTGATAGCTCTCATTGGAGCAAACAACTCGCAGCATCTTCCTCATCAGTCAGACTCCTCTATGACCTCTTGGCAAGACCCCAACTCCAATGATGCTAAAACACTATGAATGAGCCCAAAACACTGTTTTTAGACTGATGTCAGATGTTATGGCAACACTACACAGAGAGAATCCATTTGGAAACAATTAATCACACATAATTATGATTGGTTCCAATACAAGATTTATCAAATAAATACGTTGCATTCTGTACATTAGAAAATAAATCCAAATCTATGAATGAGGCACCTCTGCAGCCTCATACACATGACCTACACATCTCCTTTGAGTACCTGTCTGTATATTATTAGATCTCCCTACTTCTTGATTGGAAAATCTGTCTTTTGCTTCTCTGCAGTCAGTATTTCTGTACAACAGTAGATGGAGGGTGGGAGACGGCAAGTTAACAAGGGGGATGCATTTTGGTCATTTTGCTCCCTCCCACCCTTTTGATCCACCCTTCCACACATCGGCTCGTAGTCGGGGAGCGTGGGGAAGTGATTACTCTCGGATTAAGACTTGCCTCGCTGACGATATGTGCAGCATAATTGAATAACGGCTACTTCACCGGAACAGTCCCAATGCAGACGGGCCTCCCAGCCTCGTCAGATCGGCACAATATTAACCATGACACAGGCGTAACCGGGACGGTAATTAATGCAGTGAATCAATTACAAATTAGTCCATTTGGAGAATTCCCCACAGGAGTCCACTCATTACCGGTGCTCTGGTGGAGCCGTAAGTTCTCCTCATGGGAAGGGGTGTCACTCTCCGCCGTTCACTCTTTTCTACGTCTTCATCACTTTCTTCGAGGTAGGACGCTGAAGATAAATGGAGGATGAAATTGGTGCTGCCTGCTAACTGACAGTTATTAACACGTCAACTAAACTAGATCAGATTCTTGGTGTTGTCCAAGTATAGAAGAGTGGGAGGCATATTAAAGTTAATCAAGGTAACTTTGATTATCAACCTGCTTCAACTCTGCTCAGTAGATATCTGAACGTGTTGTCAGCTATAATATGAATTTTGGCTATTATTATCATTACTTTAAGTTATTCTCACAAAATATGCAATCCAATTACACACATTATAGGGATTGATGAAGATGATATTAACTAATCTAGTATTAAGGGTAGCAATATGAAGAATATGGCTCTCGCTCCTTACTCTGTATTAATGGTTCTCATAGCAACACCACACTTGTCCTTTTACTGTCTAAGATGAAAGTCAGTCTTAAAGCTTTCTAGCTCAGTTTAGGAATAGACAGAGAGCTGGCAAATAGCTGCCATGGCAAGACAGTGAGAGGAAGTATATGGATATATATATATATAGTGTGTGTATTTGTGTGTGAGGAATATTCAGGATAAACAGAATAAAGAAAATAGACTTGATCTGTTTTCAGTACTACGCATGAAGGATAATGCTGTATGTTTTGTTTTAAATCACAGTTTTGACTGACATTCAGTCATTTGAAGATTTTGAATATGAATAGGTAGGATGGATTTTTTTGCAGTCATGACAGTCATCCTAAAATTTCAGACAAAGAATAACAAGGGAGGTGCCAGACTAATGTGCCACTTTATGTTGCAACCCACACACATCAGTGTTGATGATTGATGGGTCCCAGACCAAGAAAAACTAAAACTGATGTTTTGCATAATGAGAATACTGTAAATTCAGGAAACACTTAAGAGTATTTGTTTTTTTATTTAAACTAACCTTTTATAAAGTTCAGACAGAATAATTTGTTGTGGCTTGTGTTTAATTACCAGTGCAGCAATTAAATCAGTTTATTTAACCCTTGCTGTTTAAAGCAACTACTCAATTTATATTACTGAAATTCCATTATGTGGTGTCAGAGAGACAACAAATATGATATAATTTGATATATCCACTATTGTAAGTCTGATTTCTTTTCTCACATAACTATAGCATTTTTACAATACTTCCATTAATGCAAATGTAGGTCCACTTCCACTCACTATAGATATTTGTATCTTTCTTGTCAGAATTCTTATTCTCTCAATGATTAGCATATGTTTGCATATTGCACATATATTTTCTGCACTGTACACACCTGCTGGAATCAGTTTCAGTTAATTATTTGTTTATCATTTTGCAGAGATACAGGTAGATGTCCTCCACTGATGCTAAAATTTCAACTGCTTGTGCTGAACTGAACTAACTCCTGTTAGGAGGCAGGTTTGATTATATAAAAAGCCTGACTGTATAAAAAGGTAAAACTATGATGAAGCATGTTTTAGTCTTCAATTTTTAGAAGCTCATTATTGTATAGAAACACGAAACATATCAACGTGTCATGATGTTATAATATAAATGATGACCATAAATTAGGAAAAGAGGGAGAAAAAGACATTAAGTAAAAATGGGTCAAAGTGAGCCACAATATAACTGGAGAGTCTCTGTGTCGATTAGCTTCACTTCAGGCAAATTTGCGTCTAAGGGTGCTTTCACACCACTAGTCTGATTATTTGGTCCACACCAGGCAATACAATTTTTTACTATGTAGCATATATACTCGAATGTGGTCCGCTTTCACACCTGAAAATGAACCAAAATTGGTTTGATTGATGTTTCTTCATGTCTTAATATCTTCAGTATCATATCTTTTAAAAAACAGGGAATGAAATAATTAGTATGCCCTCACATGATGCATCTCGAATAGTTTGTTTGTACCCAAGTTTGCGTTCTCACCAGAATGACCACACTAAAGTTTGTCATTTGGTGTCCAGGAGACCGAGACCATCTTTTTTAGGACGTCTCGGTTTGCTTGATTGATCGATTTAGTGCGACTGATGCTTCCGCATCAATGAATCAAACTAAGCACCTTTGGTTTAAATGGACCCTTTTGTATACACCAACTGCCGTTGGTGTGAAAATACCCCAACAGCATCTTTCTTTTGTCATTGCATAGTCTATAAAATTCACCTTATACTTTTTCAGTATAATGTGACATGTCAAGAGAACAAAGCAGTATACTGTGACTTTTCAAGATAAAACCCAAACTTCGACTGGCATTAACAATCCACTCCCATCCAAATACCTTCAATACATTAGGTGTTTGTATTCTGTTGTTTGTTGCCATAATTATCGCTCTATTCAGCCTATTATTTCTGTGTTTGACCATCCATCATGTAGTCATCTATCAGTGATTCATGCACCTTAGAGGGTTTTCTTGTCCTCGTGCTTGATAAGTAGACTGGTACATTGTCACATCCAATGACACTCAAATGCTGGACACTACACTGCCTTGGTATACATGACATGCACACTCTGAACAGGGACTTCTCAAAGTCATCCATTCTTGCCAATCTCATTAGCAGGGACAGAGCTCAGCTGGCAACTCACATTAAATTCAGTAACATATTTCATATAAAATGCTTGTAAAACAATTTATTTTAGCCGTTGTATACTTCTGCTCATGTTATTTGTTGCTCTGTGTGTACATATGTGCCTTTTTTCGATTTGCAATTATGGAATTCTAATTGTATTTCCCTGATTGAAGCTGGAATTGACCCTCTGTGGAGCAAAGGAAGGACATGGAACGCCAACAGAGAGGTTTATAATCTTTCATGTCGCTTGTTCTTTTTCTCCCTTTGTTACCACAGTCAGCAAAATATCGGTCTAATCTCATGTGAGAACTCATTTATGCAGCTGCACAAACACACATGCATGCATGCGCACAGATAGATTTGTTTCATGGGAGCATGTGATGTGTGATGTAAGAAACAGAAGCGATGGTTCCTATTCATCTTCAAACATGAGTCATCATAATGATCTTGTCCAAGCAAGAAGACACTTGAGTGATGCATGTACACACTTGCACACAGACTCTCTCATTCTCTCACACACACAGGCTTCAAAGGCAGTATCAGCAGGTGTTTGAAGTGGCTCCTATTGGACTTGAGCCACTCCGTAGGGATTGAGGTGTTACTGGGGAGCTGGTGGTTTGTGGGCCTGGAGGTGGGCACTTGGGCGACTTAAAGCAAAGCAGGGCACTACTGCTGCTGCTGCTGTGAGCTGTGAGAAAGCTCACAAATTCCATCAGAGCACAGCAACAATGTGATATGATAAAATCATATTATAACAGACTCCCTGAGTGATAAGAGTTACTCGCAATGAGGGGGGTTTCTTCTAAATTATAAAGATTTAATGTCAGTGATGAATATCAAGACTGTACTAAAGCCTTTACTTTTCACAATGGGACAACTAGTAGCAAATTATGTCTGTTACATTGAGGGTGATCTCGTTGGAGAATGCAGGAGGATCTCCACACTTCCACTTGTAGACACTCCATCTGGATTCCGAGTCTGTTTACAGATGTGGATGTGAGCTCAGGCAGAGGGTTTAGGGAAGCAATATGGAAATAGAGGATGAAGACTCGGCATGCATGGCAAAATTTAAGCCCTCCCAAAACGCTCCTGCGGTATCTGACATCAACGGCCGCAGCCCTGCGGAGCACGTCGGTACACTTCAATATGTATGGAAATGAGAGACAATCACGTTAAATTGTGTTCGGTCTCTTTAAACATGCTAATGGCGTCATTACACTGCCATCCCTCCCTTTTTGCCCGAACCTTTGCTGTCTCTCACTTCCCTTGAACTGGAACAGGTGTGGTTTTAATTATGCATCAAAATATAGGTAAACTCGGTCCGATCCACTTGACTGAGCTCCTCCGTGTGCACCCTATCCGTCTCTCTCTTTCTCTCTCTCTCCTCATATCCTTCCTTTCCCCTTCTTCCCTTCGCTGACTCTAACTGAAAACCTCCCTCCCTCTCCCTCTCTTTTAGAAGTTGGGGGATTGAAGGGCTTGATTTCAAAACCTCGCACGTCTCAGTGACTCAAGCGAGGGGTTTGTTCCGCTGCCACATATCCGTTCACAAATGCTCCGGCTTGGAGGGAGGGTGTCTGTATGGGAGGGGGGAAGGGAGGGCGAAATCCTTGTTAACCCTTTGATGCATAACATATGCACACCCCCTCTAATGCATAACATGGGTCAAAAATGACCCGCATTCATTTCCACTGGTATTTCATGCTGGCTGAGTTTCTCTTTGTTCTATCTTTTGAAATCAGTTTATTTTTTGATTGAATATTCCAAATATTCTTTAAATATCTTGTTTTTGATCACCACTGGTCATTATTTCTATTTTTATTTTCATATTTCATGAAATAATATAGTATATAGTAAGATTGCGCCCCTTTTTCTCTTGTTTTGGACCTTCTGCCTGGTGTCCTCTCACTGCTGGGTGGTGGCTGTGTTTAGTCTTTTTAATCCCATCGCCTCGATGACATGCTTTTGGAGTGCGGGTGTGCTCTCCATGCACCTCTTCATATGTGGCATGACAAGCTCTTTGCTCAGCTCCTTGATGAAAAGCTGACATGCATTGTTTAATTTGATTCAATTCACTTTTATTTATATAGCCCAATATTACAACACAGTTGTCTCCAAGTGCTTCACAAAATTCAGTCCAGATCTGAGTTCAGTCTCAGACATCCCCCGTCCTTAGACCCTCATGCATGGTGCTCAGGAGAACAACAGCCTTTCCTTTTCCTCAGCACATAGCTCACCATGGTAATTTTGCCATTGAATCCAAATTCGGACCTATGAATCTCCTGTGATTTGGATGGCTTCATGATAGGTGGTATGTCCGGTTTATTCTGCTGCAGAGTCCCAACAATGGTCAGGTTCTTCTCAAGGAGCTTCTCAGCAAGAGGGACACTGGTGAAGAAGTTGTCTATTGTGATATTGCGACCTATGAGACCCACTGCATGTGGGTCGTTTCTGACCCATGTATGTAAACTTGATGTAGAAAATACAAAATCTGTGCTTCCTCATAACGTTAGAAAGGAAAGATAAAAGATATTATTTGTGCTCAACTAAAACAAGATCTTTACTGCATACTTGGAATAGTAAATGATAAAATTAATTCATTTCAAAAATATATCATAGAAACACTCAGCCATACATGAATTAACATTGAAAATGGATACGGGTCATTTTCGACCCATGTTATGCATTAGAGGGGTAGTGATACAAAAATGTGTTTTATTCAAAAAGTAAAAAAAGATAAATTAACCTAAGGATGTAGGATTGTCAAAAACAAGTTAATTGAGGAATTCCTTGAGTCCTGACTGATGAAAATAATTTATTGAAAAGATATAGAAAATTTAAACTCAGCCGGGTCATTTTTGACCCATGTTATGCATCAAAGGGTTAATCTAGTGAATCTGGCTCTCTCTGTCTTTTTTGTTCACTGTTACTGGGACTCTGACACAATGATCTCTTAGGGAGGGCGAGTGGGGTGTGTGTGAGGAGGGTGCGAGGTCGGGTGAGCGGGGTGGTTGCTTACACCCTCCAGTCTGTGTACACTTTGCAGCAATAGCAGTTTAAAACCCCCCCAAAAAACTGCTAATTCACTAAAGCGTGATTTTGCACCTTCCTGCCTGTGTCATTGTAAAATGTGACCATGTTAACAACTAGAAAATGAACACACACAGCATTACAAGTTGGGTTTGAGCAAGATAAGGCCTGCCTCTCTGTCACATGTGCCCCCTATGACTCAAGTATCAAAGAGCTAATTTTGCTGCGAGAAATTCAGGACAACAATGGGTCATGTTGTTATATTTAGCAGGTAATTTACCGCACTCATTTTATTTTAGCAAAAAGATGAGGCCATGCAAATGACTCCGAAATAAATTTAGCACACATGAAAATGAAATTACATTGACACCTGTGCCAAAGTGTATTAACACGCCTTTGAACATCAGATTTCAGCTCTATTCCTGAAAGGACTTCCGTGTGTTACAGCCTGCTTTCATTCAGGTGCCTGTTTCCCAGGAGTGGGCATATGGTGCACTTGGCCTGCGCTAGTGGTAGCTTGTTTTGTTGATCTGCGTTTAATGAAAGTGACCACGCAGAGCAGATTTGGCCATTAGCTCAGCAAGGGCCTGTAATCACTACACGTTGTTTCTCTTTTTCCATGCAGTTCATTATTGAACAACCGATCTATGGAGAGAAAAGCATGTGTACCTGCCATCTTCTTTTTCCCCTCATTTTATTTCCCTGTGCAAGGCTGCACTGGAAAGTATTGATTTGGTGGCTTGAAAATAACAAACCGGTAACTGTGCGAGTACAGTAATAAACAGGCTCAGAAAAACAAACGTAAAAAAAGCTCTCATGAAGAGTGGGCTCTGAAAAAGTTATTAGCTACTGTATATGCACAGATTAGGTCAATCTTAGTGGATTCCTGACTTTTTTTTACCATCCTTTGCTTTCTTATAGCAAAGTGATTGTTGATGTGAAGGACAGTTTTATGGCATAGTTGGGGCAAATTTACTGGACCTTAGGACTATTTTGAATTTTACAACATAAAATGGTATAAAAACTTGATCACTGTTCCCCAAAACTGAAGACTCAACCTAAAATGTTGTTTTTTTTCTTGTCCAAACCAACCATCCACAATCCAAAAAACATCAATTTACTACTATAGAATTCCAAAGAAGCTAGAAATTAATCAGATTAGAAAGGCTGGAACCTGGGAATTTGTACAATATCTCCTTTGATTCATCAATCACCAAAACAGTTAAACAGTTGGTGATTGGTGTAATGGAAACAAATTGACTAATCAACTAATCATTGCAGCTCGACTGGACGTTCGGTTGTCTTCTCACTTTCCAAAACTATTACATGTCACTGTTAAAAATAATGAACTTGGTTAGGTTTAGGCATGAAAAACACTTGGTTAGGTTTAGGAAAAGGTAATGGTTTGGGTTAAAATGATCACTTGCAACATGATTTCTACTTCCTTAAAGTTATGCAAACTTGATTGTCATGGCAACAGCATGGTGACAACCCACTTTTTGGTATCTAAGACACATCACTACATACGAGAAAACTTTCTTGCTTGTGTATGAAGCTGCACAGATGAGCTCAGACACAAAATAGCTGTTTGGATATAATCAGTGACAGTCATCTCTGAAAAAAGTGAGTAGAGTTTAGTCAAGTCATGGTATTAGTGATGCATCACACTGGTCTTCATTATTTTCAGATTCTCTGAATGTTACAATATTATTACTAAAGACACAAAATACTTGATTTTCTTTTCCAACTAGTTTTAAACTGATAAACACATGGACACAGCCACATGGAGTATAAATTCCTCATCACTCTTTCACTTAAATACACAGTGACTCACCAGACTCTGGCCCGTCTGTTTCTATTAATGGTAATCAGCAGGGTAATGACAGAGCTGTGACTGTGGCTTACTTACTGGTGGCTGGTGGCCATGGTCTCTGACAGCTGTCAGCCGCCATGACCGCGCTGCCAGGGCCCTGCTTAGGACTTATTTCTCCTCAGTACATTAGCTGCAGCAGCACTTCACACGGAAACTTGTTGATTATCAGCATCAGAGGGCCGGCGTGGAAAAGGCTTCTCTGACCGCCTGTCCGCTAATGACAGCCGCCACGATGGCGGACGGGAGGAAGAGGACACAGTCTGTCGCTTTGATTCATGCAATAGCAACCCCGACCGGGTGGCTCCTCGCCAAAGTCTCGACAGTCATTATATCCACTCCTAAATGACATTTAAAGTGTGAAGCCGTGGCTGTCCTTGTGGCTCAGTCACCCCAGGCCGTGCCCCAAACACAGGCGCTGAACTCTCTGCCAAGGTTTGTGGTGCGGTCACCAGCCCTGGAGCAAATTTTCCTCGCTCAGATGCTCTAACTCAGCCCCGCTGGCATGATGGAATATGTAGAAAGTGACCTTGAAGACAGATGCTGTCAGTGATCTCATGTACGCTTATGACTTTTACCCCTTTCATGTATTGTTTGGTTATTTATCGTTTTTCTATTTCATTCTCTGCCCTGCACTTGACTCCACACTGTAAATAGGGTTTGTACAAGGACACAAGATAAACCCATCACTAAGATGTATAAACGTGAATATAGCTTCATTCAAGCTTGGAAAAAAAACATAGAGACCTTATAAACATATGCACTATATTCAATTCATAGTAGTTGAGGATACAGGTTAACAGAGTAGGAATGTGCTTATAGCTTCTGAGGAGGGGAAATGTCTGTAGAAGAAAAAAAGATGTAGCATTTTTGACACACAACATAGATCATGGTTGGGTTTATAGAACTTTATCTTTCCACAGAGAGCAGTGTATTCAATTTTGCAACACAGATGGACACTAAATTACCTAGAAGGACTAAAATTTTGTCTTGTTTTCCTCTCTGCCCAGACTAGAATATTGAAATGACATTATTATCCATTATTGTTAACTCATTTCCTCATATGAGCTTAAAAATGAGGGGTAATGTCTTTGAATTAAATTTAGTAAACAACAAGTTTGAGCTATATTGTAAAAGCTGTTTACTAGTTTAAATCAATCATTTTTGATCTCTCAAGAAAAGCAGTTGCACCCATGTACACATGCACCATGTTTTAGGGCACCCAAATTGCACCCAGTTGACCCTTGCTAAGTCCTATCTCTTTCTACTTTATGCTCCAATAATATATGAGAATACTTGACATGTGGCAGAATCTCAGTCAACTCTCCCCCTTCCTGTATACTGAGATATGTTACATTACTTTGGTCCGTTTCCACAGAGAAAGTTCCTGGGGCAGGAACTAACACAGGAACCTTCCTCTCTCAGTCCCCTCAGCCACTGTGTTCCCACTGAGTAGGTTCCTGTGAAGTTAACAGGTGTCCGGGTATGGCATAACCATTCCTCAACCATTTCCTAGGCAACGCGGTAAAAAAAAAACTTGCAGTTCATCCAAACACTGCCCAGGATTTTTTCGGGACCATTCTGAGAAGTAGGGCCTTTGAAGGTTCCTGTAAATGTTTCTTCAGGGATAGTCCCTGTGGTCACATGGTTCCCAGAAGAATGTCCTTTTTTGTAAAGCTTGCACATACATTTTTTGGATGGAGTTTCATTATTGTTATTATTATTATTTAAATTATTTTCAAGACTTTTGAATGATCCCTACGATTGGCTGGTGACCATCTGGGGTGTATCCCTGCCTCTCGCCGTAAACTGGGATAGGCTCCAGCAGACCCCTGCGACCCTAATGAGGAATAAGTGGGTATAGAAAATGACTGACTGACTGACTTTTGAATGATAACAATAACTAACCACCAGCAGCCCTGCTTTCAAATGACAGGAAGTGTCTTTGAAATGTTTATTATTCCTGCAGCATTTAAACATCTTAAACACTAACTAACTTTAACCAATCTGTCCACAGTCTATCCGAGAAGTGACGGGCTACGTGCTGGTGGCTCTGAACCAGTTTGACCACCTGCCGTTGGAGAACCTGAGGATCATCCGAGGAAACAAGCTGTATGAGGACCGCTACTCCCTAGCAATCTTCCTCAACTACCGTCGTGACGGAAACTTCGGCCTGCGCGAGTTGGGTCTGAAAAATCTCACAGGTGAAGGAATCTTTCCTGTTGTCGCCGTGTTGTCTGAGCTCTGTCTTGTTGTTGGTAGGTAAAGTGTCTGATTTACAACCTGCTCAGCAGCAATCGACCCAAACCTGTTTCATTAGAAGTTAAAGACAGTGAAGGTAGGTAGCAGACGGCTCTGTCTCTCACTAATAGATCCTTGTGCTGCTAGGTGTCCTACAGGCATCTCAACCCTGAGGTCAGAATGAATTAAGTTCTTGTCTTGATAAAAGCAAAGCTCTTCCTCTGAAGGGCTAAGTAGAAAAGATCAGGAGCAACTGATGTGTCCAAGCAAGATGTCATTTACTCTTTTTGAAGTTAAATCCAGTCTCACAAATATTCAGAGTGAGTGAAAATGGAGAGAGAAGCAATTTGTGTTTGGGTTGAATAACAATAAGTCGAATTTTTATCAGTAAGACCAGTGGCCAGTTATGTTTTGCCCCAAACCCTGCAATGTTTTCTCTATTTTTTGCCTCTGAATGCAATCATAACAGAAATGATCTCCATATTATCTTTTTACACATAGAGGAGCGTGAGAAATGAGATTTGAATGAGGTATTAGCTAGCACCACAAAGTACCATGCATGTCCTTGTTGATGAGCAATGTCAGTATAATGTGTTTTTAAAATGACTTTTGCTGCTTATCTCACTCTTGGGATGAGCTCCCAGGATAATCAGACAGGATGCTGGCACACAGTTCACAGAAAAGTGTGTTTCCATCCACCAAATGATGTTTGGGAAGTGATATGATATAAATATATATATGACATATGAGCATGAATTCACAAATGTCGAGGATATCCGAGGATACACTGAAGCGACATGCCAACGACGGTGTCTTCTGTTCATGCTACAATTGTCAAGTACACTTTTTTGTATTCAATACAATTTATTCAGAATACATTTAGATTTATAAGGAAGAAGCGTTGCACTCAGCTTTTTGTCACTGCCATTTCCAAACCCTCTTTTTAAATAATTCAGATGCCTCTCATTGTTCTGTTCAACTGTTTCTTCCTGGTGATTCCCCAGAGTCGATGGGAAACAACACAGTCGCTCACCGGTGTATGCGGAACAGAGTATGTGCTTGTATGTTGCGTTCCGTCTCGCATTCCTTCCCGCGTGTTGCACTATACTTCGGGGCCTGCATTTGTCCAGCAACGCAGCTGCATTTTTTTTGCCAAGCCGGTCCTTTTCATTGTGGTGCCAAGTTGAAGCCAGAGCTAAGGGAGCCGGGGCTGGACTCTGTGAGAAGCTGCTGTTTGATGTGCCATCCGTGGCCTCGAGCCATGAAGTAGAGGGGAAGTTATGCATAACAGACATGGCCTGAATCTGCTCCACTTCATAACTCTGACTGTTTGAGATTCCAACTGGTAACTTTGGTTCTCGCTAACAAGAAGAATACAATAGAATATAATAGAAATTAAGCCGTACGAAATACTAAAAATTACATAACTAAATAGAGTTAAACAGAAATATACATCAGCAAAATGCTGCCACAGCATTAACTTATTAATTAGAAATATAATATTGCTATTACAAGCATTCATTCTGATTATAATACCTTTTGTTGTTGTTGTTGTTGCAAGACACCATCTAGAGGTTCAGTGGTTCCATCAGTTTCAATCAGAGGTGACAGAAGTCATTGTTTTGCAGGTCAAAGATAAATTTCAGGTCCTGGCTGTAAACGTCCAAAGTCAAGAACCAAATCAATATCAACAAATCAAATCCAAGTTCTAAAGTTTGTGTTGTGAGTCGTAAATAAGTCATTATGTTTCCCTCAATGAATTACTGCAAATAACGGAGTAAAGAAGTACATTTAAAAAAAAAAAAAAAAAACAATGAACGCTATTTATAAATGTGTATTATATTGCATTAAAATTGGCAGAAACAAAAATCCCCCTTAAAGCCAAATGGTCATGTGTGCCTTGATATATAATTCCTTTAACCAAAGATAGGATTTGATGGTATTTTATCTTTTTGAATTTGGTACTAAATCTGTTTGTCCTCAGCTTTCACCATTATAACAAAAGCTAAAAAATATTATTTATGCCTGTATTTGTTGAGTGAGAAAGCAGGAACCCTACAGTTTTGAGTGGCAGCATATTTATTGATCACCACCCATAGATAAAATCTGAAACTGAGATGGACAGCAGGAGATATATTGATTAATAGGTGATTAGCACCTAATTAATCATTAATCTAATTGATCCAAATACTGAAGGTATGATTCACAGTTAATAATTTTAACTGTCTTAAAATATGCATATGACATCAATGGATTTTTTATTTGTATGCTTGAATAATGCACAATAACATACATAACCCTATAGAGTACACATGACAGTACACATCACATCACTGCTTTTTGTACGGATGACACCAACAGTTAAAAAAAAAAAAAAAAAAAACAACATCCTGCTGAAGGAAAGAAACAAGTCACTTGTGTCCCAGTTCTCTGTCATCATTCTGTACTTTAGGATGGATCCACTTCCGCACCTCATGCAGCAGCACAGATTCGAATACTTTTCTTTATTTGAGTGAGTAGGTGAGTTCAGGGCTAGTTGTCTCATTCATTACAAGGCCTTTGATGTTGCTGTCAAATTAGTCCATTATTCCTCTGTCAGCAGCTCCCAGGAGAAGTGTAAAATGATCGATATAATCCATAAGCAACATATATAAGAGGATAAAATGTATTAACTACATAAGGGGCTAATCGAGAGAAGGCACGGTAAAAGACCCCTTCGGTGATGAAACCCACCCGCGTTTCTACTCGGGTCGAAATTGCCTGGGATGAAATCAATTTGTCGCCAGTATATTGTAGCATTGCACTTATTGATTTTTCCGTTGCACTCTCTTCGAGCTGTGAATGAACTCTCTGGATTTGAGGGGGACTGCAGGAGGCGGCGGGTGAGGTCTCTGGCTGAGCAGGGATAGGACTCCCTTCGATGCACCATTCAATCAAGCTTAGCCAAGTGATCCTCATGAATATGAAGTATGAGGCAAAGTCGAGCTGAGGAAAGTTGAGGGACAGCGTGTGTGGCCAAGGCAAGAGTTTATAAAAGTGAAACAGAAATGTAGAAGACTTAAGAGTCTTTTTTTTTTATGTGTGGACATTGTAGTTCTGTTGTTTGAAGTTTATCTTTTTTACACAGTGACACTTCTATTCCATTTAAAGATAAAAAAAAAAGGTTTCGAACAAGGCGATCCTTCTTCTTATGTTCAAGTGAACCTCCTGATTTCTGCAAAGAGAAACTTTAAATAAGTTAGTTTTTCAGCCCCACAGCCAAAGAAAAAAGGTTAAATGGAGCCAACTCTTAACAGTTTTAAAAGTTCCTTCATGACCAACAGCGTGTTTCTTCCTCCTTTGCAGAACCTCTCTGCCTTTTTATTTGGTAACTACAGGCTGCTTCCCTGGATGGCAAAATAATAACCGCCTCAATAAGGAGCACATCACAAATGAGATTTTGGATTTAACACATTTTCCTACCACCCCACCCCCTACCCATCCATTTTTTTCTGTTGATTTGTTTAGTGTTGTTGATCATTTTCTTTTTTCTGACCACCCTACGCCTGCACTGCGTCTGTCCAAAAAGAAGCATCCAATCTGAGGATGAAGCATCCAATCTGAGGCCCCATCTGCTGAATGATCCTCTCTTGTTGCATGCATGTACACACGCCCGTGTTATACGCCAAGGTGTTATCCACTCCTTCATGGCCCATCTGCTCTCCCTCTTTATCCCATTTTCTGTCTTTCTTCCATCTCGTTATCCCTTTTTCTGTGGCTCTTTATCCTTCATCATATTTCAGTTGGCTGTCTTGATTTGTCATGTTGACGCCTTTCATACAAACACATGAAATGGATTGTTTGTATCGCTCTGTGTGTATGTAACAGTCTTTCGAGCACTTGTGCTGTCCAAAGCCCCCCGGCAAAAAAATCCGAGGGGGGAAATCTTAGTCGGGTGAAGCAGGGAAATGATAGTATGGGACAAGGTGAAAGGGACGACTAGAGTCAATGTGTTTCCCCCTAGATGAAGGGCCTGCTGAGAGGGGAGGGGCACACAATCACCGCCTTCTTCTGATCCCTGAGACTTCCATTCGCCATCTCTAGTAGGGGAAGAAAGCACAATTCTGCCACAGGAGGCGAGATTGGTTCAGTGCATGTCACCGGAATTCAGTCGGGCCCCTCGCCTGGCAGCCGGCAGACCTCAGGTCTCCTTCAATTGTGTGTCTAATTGATTACTTCCCATGCAATTACTCCCGTGTCACACTCAATATTTCACTGCTCGGGGAAAGGGGCAAGAGGGACTTTCTTTTGAAGGACAACATTCATACTGTCACATTTGTGAGGCCCTAATGTGGATCGTGAGGAGGCACATGTTAAATCGAAGTACGGAACGGGCTGGCGCCGTGGTTGGTGTTAATTGATTGCTCTGTAATACGACTGTGTGACAGAGATAGCGAGGCTATTAGAGCCAAGTCTGTTCTGCCACAGGAACAGCGGGGGAAGAGTTTCTTTACATGAGATATATTTTATGAGTTTTCTTTGTTCTTGTGGCTATAACCAGTGTTGGGAGTAATGTGTTACAAAAGTAATAAATTACTGTAATGCGTTTCTTTTTGCTGTGACACAGTAATGTAAGGCATAACAGGAAAAAAAAAGGAAATATTTTACTTTCCTAGTACAAATGTCCGTAATGCTTAACATGCAGTAATGCATTTTTAACCTGGATTGAAGTGGTAATTTTTTGGTTTTCTTCATACAAATTCGCTCATCACTGCAAGATCAGCAACAGTGAATTGTCCATGCAAAATGTTTCACTTCCTTTTCCCTTTAGCTTATCAGACAGAAGATAGAGATGAGTGAGCGTTGGACGTTGGATAGCAGGTTCTCCAGATAGGCACACGCTCATTACTTCATGTTTGTGAAACATAAGGATTTGAGGAACATCATAGTCAAATGAATTTTGTGTTCTACACCTAAAGAACTGTCCACTTCCTGAAATAGAACCGGTAATTTAACATTTACAGAACTGCCATAGTAACATGAAGTTAGCAAGGAAGCAAGCGGAACATGAGAGTAGTGATAAAACGCACAAAAAAGACAAAATTAATGTTCTTCTGCTCTGAGATTCTTCAGCCTCAAGAGGTTAGGAGACTTGTCTGACTATGGTGAAGACATGAAAACCAATTGCAATTGCAATTTGCAGCAATAATGACAAAGGTGAACTGTATTTAGATTGCCAAATCCATATTTCCAGTTGGAAATATGGAGTAACGCACGTAATGCAATAGTAGTGTAACGGCTTACATTTTAAATGTAGTAATATTGTAATGTAACAAATTACTTTGAAATGACAGTAACAACTAATAAATAACACATTTTGTACAGTTTTGAAGTAACCTGCTCAACACTGCCTATAACTAAACAAAGCTAACATGGTAGGTAATATTAATTTACAACCTCATCCTATTTCTATTCTTTTGGCTATGTCTGCCCATGACAGCCTGGTTTCACTGTCTTTGCAAAACTATTACATCCTCCAGTATTTTCTCACTTTTCAAATCTGCATCTGCAACCAGGGAAATTATCTGGAGAAGCGTGATTTAGCCCTCATGTGACCCTGGGGGCATTCTTTTCCATTTCACTTTTTTTTGCAATAATTTTGTTTTAATGCATAATGCCTATGTGTTGGTCAGGTTGTCTATTTTTTGGTCATTTCAACCTCAGCTCATATAAAATAGTAATATATAAGATTTGTATTGGTGTTTTTGAAAGAGGACACCATTTTGATGAAATGAATGAAATGGAGTGTCTCTGTGTGTTGCATATATTACTGCATATTGCTGGACGCTGGTCTGTAGCACATCTCAGTTTTTGCTCAAAAAATACTTGACAACATTTTAAACCATCAAGGCTAACTATAATTATTTCAGCCTCGCGTAATTTATATTTTTACCTATAACTGGATGTTTCCCTCACTCTGAATCAAAGAACAAGGGACTCTAAGAACAGTTTGGATAAATGCTATAAGCCTTTATAGACCATAAGTAAAAAGAGATATAGTGATAGAGGAGAGAGGGGAATTTGAAAAGCTTCTGAGAGGAAGGTAGATCGGTAATCATTACACTTAGATCAAATGGACACGTTATAGTCTTACAGTATTAAAGTAGCTCATATCCAGCCTGAGGCTCACTCCCGATGGGTAGGTCCAGTATTTTTGATAATTATTATTATGCTGGTATAATTGAGAGAAGCATTCAATCACCCCCTCTGCTTCAATCACCACATAACGATGATATTACAGCCCCTATTGCATATTGTTTGTAATTTCATAGACGGAGAAAGCGGATTAATGATTATAATCATTGATATCTGTCCTGTGCATTTGTTCACTTCCTTACTACTACAATTAAGCAATATAACTATTTACTTGCAACTCTGTTTGTTTTGAAGGGGGCACAATATTTTTCTCTGCCTCCCCTGAAAAAAAAAGTACTTTGGTTATACATAAAAACATTAAATCAAATTGTAATACATGCTGAAATGACTCAATGTCCATGCCGAAGTGACAGAACCCTAACCCTCTTCAGATCACCTGATCAGATTGAGGTCTGGACTCTGGCTGGGCCATTCCAAAACCTCAATCTTTCTCTGGTGAAGCCATTCTTTTGTTAATTTGGATGTGTGCTTTGGGTCATTGTTGTGCTGAAAAATGAAGTTCCTCTTCATCTTCAGCTTTCTAACAAAAGCTCAAAGGTTTTGTGCCAGTACTGACTGGCATTTGAAACTGTTCATAATTCCCTCTACCCTGACTAAGGTCCAAGTTCTAGCTGAAGAAAGACAGCCCCAAAGCCTACCCTACGCCATGGTCCAGACATATGAAGAACATGGGAGATTGTTGTCACATGTACTAGGTAGGCAGAACAGTCAGATAACGTTACAGATACATTGTCAATTAGAAAATAAAAATATATGAAAGAACAAAGGGAAAGGAAGTGGCTAGTGGTGACCCCCAACCTCACCCCCCTCATCCCCTCACATTTGGATCCCTACAAGACTTTTACAGGACATGAAAGATCACACCTTAACAAAGTAAATGCAATTAAGAGGCAATGATTGCAACAGTTCCTTAATCTTATCTGCCATTGTTGGAATAGTGTCGGCTCCAGCACCATGCATTCTTGCCACTGATAGCTCCATGTTTATCATGTCAATCTATGTGTTATTCCAGTGGGGTTCAGAAAGTGTATGTGGAGGTTTCTAGCATAAAACCAGCTTGTTTTAAGCAGCAGCGATCCAACATGTCACAATGAGAGAACATGGTACATTGACATCCAGTACAGTAGAAAGAGTGACACAAAAACAGTTGTCTTTCATATCAACAAGTTTGAACAGACATTGTTCTTTATAATGTCACTGTTGTTCCATATTTTCTCCACTTGATGACTGTCTTCACTCTCATTTATGGTGTATTTAATTCCTTGGAAATTATATTGTATCATTCACCTGACTGATATCTTGAATAATGAGATCCCTCTGATGCGTTGGAAGGTCTCCATGGTCCATGGCTGGTGCTGGAAGATGTGACTACAAAAAATATCAGGAAAAGCTACTAGAATAGCTGAGTTTTATTTAGTGTTAATTGGAGGCACTTTAGTGACAGGTGTGTGCTGACTCCAAATTAACATGAGTTTGATGTAATTGGTTAAGTCCAAACACAGCCATATCCCAAGTTTTAAAAAAGTGTGCACACTTGTGCTACCTAATTATCTCAGTTTTATTTAACTTCCCTGAAAGATTTCAGTTTGTTTTTCAATTGCATTGTACAAGGTATTGGTTACATTAAAGGTGGAAAAAGTTATTTATTTTGGTGTTATATTTTTACATCACAAAAACCTGGTATTTTAACAGGGGTGTATAGATGTTTTATATCCATTGTAGGCATGTAGATAGACGGACGGACGGACAGACGGACGGACAGACAGACAGATCATTTATAAAGTTTTGTGCACTATGTTGTGCCCTGACCGCATGGACTTATACAATATAAAGGTAAAACCAATATATATAGAGAAAAAGAAAACAAAAATCTAATGCTCAATACCAATACAGACCTGATCCTGAGATTTTCAGAGCTATAAAACACAATTTGGGCATATCTGAGGCAGGAATATACAGATCAAACATAAATGTCAGTTGGCATTTATCATTTAACAAACTGAGGTAGATACAACACTTGCTGTGTAAACAGGTACTGAAGTCTACATTTTATGAAAAGCCTATATCTAAGAATATGATATAATGGACAACAGAACAAAAAATGCAATTCAATTTCATCCTCTCCCAGATCACTCAAGTGGCACTTTCCATTTTCTCGATTTGGCAAAGCTTTCAATGAATACGGTTGCACTTTCAAAACAAACAGTTCCTCTGTGAGTGTCATGTTCAGTTTCTGTCACTGACTGACTATCATCCCGGCTTTACTATGTCAGTGCACGGCTGTTCAGCCTTGACATGCAGCTCTTGCTTTGATTGTGAAGGCCAGGCTATGTTTCAGACAGATTTTTGATGTCAGAGATGCTCAGTGCTCATCTCAGAGGAGCAGAATGAGTAGGAAAGCAAATAAAATAGGAACTGGCAGCTTGATGTTTCTCAAAAGCCACTGCAGAAAATGTCACTTTCTATCAACATATGATATGAGGCCTGAATGAACACCTGTGGAATTTGAGCCATAAAAGATTTCCACTGATGTGAGGTGTTTGACATTAATAGAACATTCCAAGCAGTTAGCAGAATGCCCTGTGGTTAATGCTTAACTTCAGACTTTGTCTTTTGTTTTCCTTTGTGTTGGTCTTGTCTATGTAATAATTATTACTCTCCTTTGTTTTAGGACATGTGGAATTTGTTGCTTAACTATTTGTGTTGCTGGATTAATCTTCACACAGCAAATGCATTCATCCCACTTGAAAAGTTACTGCTTAAATGGACGGCCATGTTATTATGACACTGAGAAATACACACACAACATCGCTATGTAATTGACAAGCATACATTAAACAGCTGGATACATTTATAAACACCCATTTATATACTGAGACCTATTTCCTGTTGTTGTTCCTCCCTGCCTCAGTCTCGCAGAAGACTCACCACAGTGTTAGTTAAAGCAACAAAGATTTTTCTTCATTTGTAACCTGCCACTCATCTCACCTGTGAAACCCCTTTAACTGCCTGGCAAGTTTCATTAATGGGTGGGTGAGTATCTCCATACTGACAGCTGTGTCAAAATGCTGGATAATACAAGTAGACAGACAGATCATGTTACAATTCAGAGAGCTAGAATAGGCTAGAATGAGCGGTTGCAGTGATATCCAGTAGGTAGGTTGAGAGGTCTCTGGTGGCTGCTGCTAAATACTCTGATGTTAAGTTAAACAATTCATTCTGTGTTATATAAATTGCTTCATTTAGCAATATATTTGACAACAGTTAGACTCAATATGTAGAGACACTGAGAAGAATCACACTCACTTTGTTGTTGAGATGCATTTCACAGACAGTTCATACAGATGTATGCGCGTGTGTTGTAACCTGTGTGTCTATCGTTACTAGCAATGTGTGTTTAGAAAAAAGTAAACGATAGAGGACAAACTGAAGAGAAGAAGGTCATGCAACATGTTGCATCATCACACCCCTACTATAGTGTTAACCTATACACAGATGCTGTAACACAGTTGATCTGCCACTTCAACAACCTCCGTTCCTGGTGTGATGGCTGACTCTACCAACTCTGACTCCTTATACGGAACAGTAAGGCAGCATAATGCTGCCATAATGCGGCCTTGAACATGTTGTGTAAAAGGGGCTTATGTGTTTGAAAGAAACCGTGTTCTCAAGACCAATTTAATCACCCAGCCTCACTTCCAACACACACATGCACATACATATTAGCCTCCAACCCTACGATACCTCCCCTCTCTCCCCAGGCAGCTTAATAATTAATATGCTTATTTTTTGCCTCTTAGGCCGAAGCCTTGGGTAAGTGGAGCAGCTATTGATGGGAGCAGTGGTGGGTAATGGCACATGAAAAGGACTTTTCTGTTCATCTCAGGTCTCCACAGAGATATGGTGGGTGTTACTATATGCAACACCAAGCATGGCTTTACGAAATCATGTTTTTTTTTTTTTTCTCTCTCTCTCAAGTAATGGTTCTCTGGTACCTCTCCATGGTTGCATTCTCTGACGCTCTGTGTCAATTTGTCATATTTACAAGGTGGCTGATTTTTTGATAATGTCATGTTCATGCTTTTCTATTACAGTCTGTTATTGCAATAACCAAGCTCGAGGGACCATTTTACTGCACCCATCTGTGAAGTTCGGTCAAGGATGTGGCCTGGAAGCATTTAATCCATAGTTGTGTTCTCGGACTGTTCCTGCCCACTTGTTGGTTTGGTCTCTCATGCATGCGAGCAATATTTGCAAACCGGATGGCACAGTTGGTAATGATTTCTGATATAACAGATGGAAAGCTTTACCTTGGAAACTGCAAAGATGAGTTTTACTCCAAGTACTTGGAAACAGCTGTAAATATAAATGATATTTTGGACAAAATGATAAAAAATAACACAAAACATTTAATATCAACAGTTAGAAAATCAACATCCTTCTCTGCTCTCGGTTCAGGTAACCTGCTCCTTCCCCTTATGTGCTCCCTCTGGTCTGATTGTCTGCCCTGTCCTGATTGTTTCCACCTGGTTCTCAATACCGTGTGTGTGTGTGTGTGTGTGTGTGTGTGTGTATATATATATATATATATATATATATATATATATATATATATATATATATATATATATATATATATATATATAAAAACCACCAACTTTCCAAATACAAACTAGGCAAAGATGGGGAAGCCACTATCTAGAACATCCTTAGTAGGATTTCAACAAGTACACCAACAGTACCCGGACGGTTTACTACATCCGGTCATATTTTACAGTGTGCAAGCGAACCACACTACACTATCCCAGAAGTTAGCAGGAGGTTACCAACTGTAGAAGAAGAACTTCTCACTACAATTTAGTAGTACATCCATTGACCATCCAGGTCGAAGGACGGACAAAATGGCGGTGCTCAACGTTGAATTGTGTCTTCTACTGGCTAACTTCCTACATAAAGTTACTACTGTGGCATTGGAGTAGCTACTGGTTAGTAGGCAGTGATACTAAGGTTTCAAATGCAACCATAATCTGTCTCCCTTTGTCCTGTGCCAGTTCATCTTGTCTTGTTCAGTCAGTGTACCTGTGCCATTCCACGCCTCATTTCATGTCAGGCCAGGTTCTGCATTGATTTTGATACTTTGTCTTCCTCTTTGTAGTTTTCCTCGAAAGAGTGTCTTTAGGTTCCAGATTATTTCTGCTTGTGTTTTGTTTTTGATCCCTTGTCTTACCTTTTGTAGTTTCCTTGTTAGGGTTTTTTGTTGCTACTTTGTTATTAAAAGATTGCCTTTTTTCTACTTTGTCTCCTGAGTCGTGCATTTGGGTTCAGGTCCAAGTCCGGTCTTAACAAGCATATTTTTACTGGACAAAAACAAAGTGTTACTGTGGGAACCATCTACCCGATAGGCTTCTACTGGCTCTATCCAGCCTGAATTTCTTTAGCATTTTATTTTTATTTAATGGATAAAACAGTGCATGACATGTTTGCCAAATTGTACTAAATCCAAGACAATTAACAATATATACAGTACAGTATACATTTTTTTTCATGACTATTTACATTGTAGATTCTCACTGAAGGAATCAAAACTATGAAAAACTAGTGTTATGTACTGAAAAACTGAAAACATGTTTTATATTTTAGTTTCTTCAAAATATCCACCATTTGCTCTCATTACTGCTTTGCGCACAGTTTGCATCCTCTTGATGAACTAAAACCATTTCAGGTAGTCACCTGAAATTTCACTTCATAGGTGTGCCTTATCAGGGTTAATTAGTGGAATGTCTTGCTTTATCAATCATCAGAAATAGACATGAAAATAAAGAAAACACATTGAATGAGAAGGTGTGTCCAAACTTTTGGCCTATACAGGGTATATATATATATATATATATATATATATATATATATATATATACATACACATCCTCTAGTGAAACATCAGAACTACAGTCTCATCTAATAAATGCCTGAAAATAAAAAAAAAAAAAAAAAATACAGTACCATATGTTGTCATTATGAAAATATATTTAAAGGACAAAGGATTATGTACAGCTTTGGCAGCAGCAGATACTCTCTGAAGGCTTCATAGTTAAATTTCTACCATACATTCTTGTGGGCAGACTTTCCCACCTTGGCTGACACACACGGTGCTGTGTGAACAAAGTGAGAGCCGTGGCCTGTAGTGTGTTAATGTCACTCAGCAGGCCTGGAAAAACAAGGCCTAATGACGTGTTGTTGTCTTAGTAAATCATTCAGTGTAGCCAGCTTCCTCTGTGGTAAAACCAACATACTTGGTATGCTTGGTATACCCCCCCCCCCCCCCCCCCCCACCCCCCCCGGTTTCTCCGACTTTCCCTCTATCCTCTGTGTCTCTCAGACCCGGTTTTGTTGTGCCCATTCCAGGGAGTGTGGCTCATTTTAATTCAGCAGGCTGATCACACATCAGCCTTGATAAGCTAAGTGGCACTCACCAGCAGCAATTCAAGGCCCTTTTACTCTTTTTTTAATCACTCACTTGTTTGCCCCCCCGATAATCTTTTCTGTTGCTCTTTCTTCTGTCTCTTTCTTTATTTGTTTGCTTTGTGTTTCCTTCTTGCTTATAGATTTATATCTAATCTCAAGTTATTGTTTGCCTCCTCCTCCTCCTCCGCATTTGCCATAAAGCTCAGATTGCCAGGGCTTCTGTAGTTTTGAGTTGAAAACAAGCATGGATTCAACCCCTCCCCCCCACACACCATAACCATTCTGTCATGATTTAATTTTATCCTCTTCTCATCTTTAAGCAGATGCTTTGCCTTTGCTCAGGTATAATTCTATAATCCCTAAATCTCAGCCATTTTTCATAAAGACTCATTGGAAACAATTGCGTGAGGGATGGGCCAAATTTAATCAGCAGCCTTTGAATGCAATTATCCTGGTGGAGGAGAGGCATGTGTTTGGGGGATGGGGGCCATGGCCGACGCCCCTGTGCCATCTACTATGCCTCAACGAAGATCTCAACAACATTCTTCTCCAGAGTGACGAATGATCCATTTTATTTAGACCAATTTTGAGTTTTTTTTTATTTTTAAATTTATAGGATTTTCTAATGAAAAACCAATCAATTTTCATTATTTGTTTAATTGTAATCATTCTTTACGATAATTGACCTAACTTGAGGTCGTACTGGTACAAAATGTGTTTACCTGACAGTTTCAAAATGAATGGTTACAGTTTTGTTTTGCTTTTTGTTCAGTTTTTATGAGTTTCTATAGTTTTTGTATTGTGTTTTACTTTTAAACCAGAACCTGAGTCGTTTTTGTACTATTGAGTCAGATGTTTAGTTTCTTTACCTTACCGTTACCTTTCCTTACCTTTACTAAATATTATTTTTTTGCACAGCAGCCAGACATTTGTTCTTCTCTTTCTGTTCTCTTGAAACCACTTCTCTCATCTCCCCCTTTACCATTTGTTACTGTTTTATCCACAGCCCCTACCTCTATTCAAGGCTACTGCCAGCCAGGGAAAATAATAGCTTAGCTTGAATAAAGTGACAGACTTCGGCAAGTATAACAACTTAAAATACACGTCTTTGAAATGACGTGGATGTTCATTACCGCCCAACAAACTCCAGTGTGCTTGTGATGCTGTCATGTGATGCTGTGTGCTGCTGCGGCTTCTGAGCCGTGAATGTCAGCCATCACATGAAAATTAAATGTGCATTTAATGTGTAGGATCTCCCCGCATCCATAGTCACATGGGAACAGGCAGACACATACAGTACATACTGTATGTACTCATCTATGGCCTTTGCGATTCTCTGTTCAATCTTTAATATCCTCCTTTTCCTTCTGTTTGTGTTTTATTTCAATCTCCCAACATGCCATACATTTGTTTTAGTCTTATAATATATCCCTCTCTATAAACCTTTGCTAATTCTTTTTCTGTCTTTTACCAACCCGACAATGACACACACACACACGTGCGCCCATACACACACACTGCCCACGCTGCTGCTTCCAACCACAGTGTTTAGAGGCAGTCAAGTCCCAGTGCTGCCATCTCTCTGGTGAACCTCTCATAAAGTACTTTTATGTAGTCAAATTAATGTAGTTGTTCTTTTCAGGTCAATAGTTAGACACATAAAAATGCAATTACATTTGAATGGGTACAACCATTTCACTTGGGGACTGTGTTAAAATTAAAAAGTTAAAATTGCGTGCTGCTTCAGTGGGAGGTGCGCCGTCCGTTGACCTTATACTAGATGAGGTCAGAGAGCCGATGCAGTTTGTAACACATGTGGAGATACAGCCAAATTAAAGAATTCATTGTTTTATATGATGCTGGGTTGTGTATATATATTAATAGATTCCTAATAATTGGAAGGGTAGGAACATTACAACAGTAAAAACTCAAAGTTAGCATCTGTCACTGTATTTATCAGAAATAAAATAGATTTGATAACATACCTACATGATCCTTAACCTATTAAAATACAAAACCCCCTGATATGGGGGCAGCATTGAGTTTTATATCTCTATTGAGTGATCGCTATGAGTTCTATATCTGCTATATTTGCTCTGTCACATCAACATAAATTGATTCTGACACTTCTGTAGTCACCTCAGATTTATTTTACTATGAGTACATGTACATAACCCTTGTGATATTTCATATTTATTATCAGTTCAAGCAAGAAAACTAAAAAATATGCCTGGGGTTTAACTGATTAAAGGTTAGTTATGAGTCAGAAATGACACCAAGGTGCAAATATGTCTTAGAGACATTAAAATTACCTATGCTTTCGCTCTTCCCTAATTTTCAAAGTTGATTTCATTGACTAATCTGTCAGATTTTAGCTTTCCATTTGCAATAACGCAGAAGTGCCTCTAGTCCTCACCACTGATCAGCTTTCCAGGATAGAACTAAAACAATGCATCAACAAATCCTTAGTTAATCCTAAAACTAAACTGATTAAATAATAGATTAATGGGATTATATCATTCCTATGAAAAGAGATAGTGTACCATGGCTCCTGATGACACCAACAGGAGGAAAACATATTGCTTTAAACGTAATGTAGTTAGCGACTACATAGTGACCCACAGTTTCTCAATGGGGTCAAATTTATTCATAAAAAAATGACCCGACAGACGGAAATTTACTTTAATTCAAGCTGTTTGCACAGAGTCACTGTTGTTCTCTCTCTTTCTCCCTTCCATGTGGTTACACACACAGAGAAGCTAAATTGCACTTGTACGATCACTCCTTTAATCATTTGAGCATTACAATCACAGTTTATTGTCACATATCATCCAACATACCTGCATAGATGTAGATACACATTTACTCATATACACTTTAAATTCAGGTTTTGTAAGCATTTCCCTGGCAACAGAGGGGGCTGGAGGGCGAAGATGGAATCGTGCAGTAGCAGTAGATGATGGATGGGAGGGGATATCACCTATTTGTTGAGCAAAGGCAGAGATTTGCTGTCCTGACATCTCCTGTCGGTAACCGAGCAACTCAGAGCGTGGTGATTGACGCGGAGCTGTACGGCTACATAAGCAATGTTGGAAAAGACTTCATAAGAAATGGCATCTCTTAAAGTGTATTGGTGGTTGTTTATCAGTGTTGATATTAGTTGGAGTTTGTGGGGGCGTATTTTTTCTGTTTTTCCTTCAGCAGCAGCGCTGAAGGTAGAAGCAAGGCCGAGGCCTTTGGAGTAGCGCTTCATCAAGTGATCCTTTTCATTCATTCCACGATTATAATAGGTCATCCATGTTCAATCAGCAGCCTGCAGGAGAATTTTTTTTAACGCAAGCATAAGTGTTTCATTTTCCACAACAAAATCAGATCGTGGGACTTAATGGTTTCAGGTTTCAGAAACAGAACTGAAACAATGTACTTATTAGTGGATGGATTTTCTCTTTCTTTGGAGTGTGTCATTTTCCCACTAGACTTAAATATTCTTAAATTTGTCACAGGCTATTAAAACTTTTTTTAAATTTCATAACGTAACTTCTTGTGTGATGAGTGAATTTAAATTTAAATTTAAATTTTTTCAACAGTTTGCAACACTGATTTGCAGCTTATTGATATTCATTCAATAATTCATAAGGTTTCACAGTAAGCCACATGGTTACCTTAATGAGCCTTATTTCTAAAGCTCAAATCAAAACCTACTGAACCTTCAGCAGGAAAACATGTGCCACAGCTGTCTCCTTCTCTCCTTCATGCCAGTGGACTTAACAGCGATTGACTTATTTAAACAGTGCACTGTTGGACATGGCTGCTAAGAGAAATGTCCTCTATAAGTATCCGGCACGCCTGGTGATGAAACTGGTTTAGTTGTGACAGACCGTTCAGCTGATGTCATACAGAGGCCATCAGGTTGCTAATTAATCTTTGTTGGTATAATTTAGAATCCAGCAGAGTCACAGAAATTGTGCGGCTTTAGCTCCTCAGCGGCCTCTGATCTACAGCTGTGCTTCTATGTCACCATGTGTAAAAGCTAACGTAGCTGCATGAAAGGGAGCGTTACCCATACCACAGCATGGGATTGTCACACTTCTTTCTCTTCTGTATGTTGGGGGACACTGAACTTGAATTTACTGATGATAAAAAGTTTTAATGCGTTTAGGTCTGGGGCGTGTACAGTGGGGTTGCTTAGGTTGCCCAGGCAACTATGCAATGTCCTCCTTGACTGACGTTGCTATCCAAGGGGGGAAAAAAGAATTAAATAAATAAATAAATTGTTTAATGAATGGATAAAGAACTTCATGTAGGCTGAGGCCTAGATTTGAAAATGAAAACAAAAAAAATTTCCCATAAAAACATTTTTTATGAAGTAAAAGTATCCTCATTCAATTCCATTCAGGCACCGAGAGTGAAAGTCAGAAGGCAGAGGAGTATTAAAATATCTTGGTGCTGACATGTTCAGTTGCGCCAACCCAACCACGGATAGGTGCAAATTTTGTAATTATGTTGATCTACCTGAATTAAAATGAAAATTAAATAAACAAGTAAAAGCACCACCAAAAGCAAAAGCTCCTTATCCATGGTGAATTGGGGTGAAATAATAGCTGAAATCATGACTTTGGGTGTGGCTCCGCCCATTATGTTATTTTTATGATATAGTATTTTGAAATATGATCTGCAGGGACTACAGATTTTATTTTGGGTATGAAAACCTTTTCATTTTGCATTTGTGTTCAACTTCTTGTCCCACACAATCTGCTTTGTGCTGAATTGCTGTGCCATGCTCCGATGTCCATCAAAAATAGAAACTCTGCGTATCTGCTCTGGAGGCCTCTGGGCTGCTGGAGCTAATTCGCTGCTGGTCTGGAGTTGGTGAAAGTACAAGCATCGATTATAATGGAAACAGAACGTTGGAGCCGCCGTACTGGAGTGGAGCCAGACCGGATTTGGACCGGATCCACATGTGGTGGAACAAATGATCACCATTAAAAAAAAAAAACATAGGCTATTTTAGAGATCATTTCAAAGACCTTGGCTGTGCAGATTATAAATACCATTTCTTCTAAAGGGAATTAAACAATTAATGACAAAGGTAATACAATAATATGTAGCATTACATGTATACAGAGCAACTAACCCCTCAAAACTCCTGTCCATGTCCCTGAAAAGAGTTATGTATGTGTCCGTTCAGCACTTAATACTACATAATTGACATTACTAAGGCTTAAATGCTATACTTCCCATCTATTTATAATGTATATGTATGCTGTAACCTGCCACACATCTGGACATAAAGACTAAATATTCAACAGTCACAGAGAGCATCTATAATTGTACTCGTGCAAAATGATGGATTTATGAAGAGCCTAGCATGCAGAATAAAACTTAATATATCTTGCTTGCCTGAGTGACAGCTACAGTGATTATGCCATGAGCCTATAAACTGAGGAAATAAAGTGTTCAAAGAGTTCTGTCTTTTTAATCTTCCCTGTAGAAGCACTCATTGAACATCTTAACAACTTTATCTGGAATTTACACAAAGTGCAGGTAAGAGACATGCTGTAGCACTGTGGTGATTCCAAGTGACACTTTGCTGTACAGTTTCTTCTTTACCTTTCCCCCAGAGATCCCAAGAGATGGTATACTGTTGTTTGCCACTAAAACTCACCAATAAAGTGTTTTACTCAAGTGATTCATAACAGCAGTTGTGCTGGTACGGCTGAGTGCTGACATTCCCCGCCCACATTTATCTAGGATCCAGGATTAGTGACTAATTAGTGACCTTCTGGTTTCAAGCCCACTGATAAAGCACATTGGTAATTTAATTGATGCTCATGGCAATTATAGTAATGACTCATTACTGCCAACCATGGTCGGTGTGTGTAAATGTATGTGCATGGATGTGTTTCTGTGTCTTTCTGTGTGTGTGTGTGTGTGTGTGTGTGTGCGTGTGTGCGCGCGCTATTCACGTACACCACATCTCTTATTTTGACACTCAAGCCTGGTGAAAACTCAAGCTTCTCATCGCTTGTGGGGTATCCAGCAGGAAGTGCCCTCCAGCATTTAGCCCCTTTGACCCAGAATACATCCTCATCTTCCCACAGAGTTTCTCTCCTCTGCTCCACTGAGCTGATCGCAGCACTGAGCCGAAACCAAGTTGAAACTCTCGGAGTCAATGAGATGGCACAGTGGAGAACTGGAGTGAAATCCCCAGTCCCAGTGCTGGAGGAAAGGAGAAAGTCCTGTGTCGTTCTGATCGAATACCTGTCTATCTGTGGTAATTGCATGCCTGTTTGAGTGTCTTTCTAAATTTCTTTCTACCTTTCTATGTTTTTAGCCATCATCTGGCTGGCTGAGTTTCCTCTTACTTATCCCTAAAGCAGGAGCGTAGCACCAAATTCTGGGCACTGTACACTCTCAATATCAGTGGGCCCCTATCCATGCCAGTGCAAAAAGAATGTGAGCCTCCCCAAAAAAACTGCCTAAATATGGTTTTAAAATATAATCAGATCAGATTATATTCATGAATGGTTGGTTTGGCTGCTGTCTATGGGTGGACTAAACCATTTCATCCATCCAAGAGGGGGTTTCCCTGAATGTCCAATATAGTACTGTGGCACAAAGTTCATTCTTTCATGATGTTATCATTATATTTCACATCATATTAAAGCATGACACCAAGTACCTGGAGGGCCCAATTCATTAATTCATTTATTCATCAAAATAAAATTAAAAAAAAAAAAAAATCTGGATTTTCATGGGCCCTCTCTCTACTCAGGGCCTGGGTAGTCAGGTCTACTTTTCTGAAGTCAGAAGACTATAGTTAAGATTCTGAGTTGTGAAATTAATGGTAGTATTTCAATATGCAGAAGAATAAATACTATTGTGTATATCCAATGTTTTTTTTCAACATTGGTGCAAATAAGCCATTCATTATTGTGCTTCTTTGTCCTACATATTTCTTCATTAAACAGTCCATGCAACACATTAATAAGGCTTTTTTTCTGATCATTGGCTTGCTATTTGCCTCCCAGTCTTAATCAAACTCATCCCCGTACTGCAATAAAGAAAAAGATCACAACAGGCACTTACCATCAAAATAATTGCCTGCATACATTTGTTCTGCCTCCCTGAATTTCATATTGTTTCTCTCCCAATGGTCATGCTGCCTGATATTGTCGATTGCTGTGCCTTTTGAAGCCATACACTCATTCAGAGAGGCTTGGCGTTGCTCTCAGGATGAGATGCGAGAGGAGGGGGTAGTTAAGAAACAGGAGCTGTAGCTACGTGAACAAAATAATTAAAACATTTCCTCTATCCACTAAACAATCAACAACAGGATTTAACTATTGATCTCCCCCTGGCCACCATCAGCACAACCGGCGAATGTGCAAGCCAAGCGTTTATTTGTAATGAAAGCACAGGCTGTATGAGTTTCGCATGTTGTAGGCTTTCTGTAATTTGTTTGTTAATTATTCATATCTTGTGACAGAGGCCATGGGAAATGCTGGAAATGTCCTGGGCAAAGCAGCAGCCAATTAAAGTGTTATCCAGTGTCTTGAATTTGGTCCTGTCACACTTCAAATTAATGTGCTATGTGTACAGAACATGTCCAAGTGCAACAATTGTGTGTAAAAGCGTTGGCAAACTGTGAAGCCCTCTGGATGCTGTTGACGGTCATTTGTTGTGACTTTGGCACATTAATAATTAAATTATAATGCAGAACCCATGTTAAAACCACCCTCCGGTTTTCATAGTCAAAGGAAACTTAATCACAGTAGGATATACATTTCCAGCCAGTCAGAGCATAAATACACTTACTTAGTACAATTACTGAAACTGATGATAATGATAATATGGTGCACATGTGTACATGACGTAGCGCTCAAAGTAGTGTAGTGTTGATGAGCATGATAATGGGGAGTAAAACAGAGAAGAAACAGCATTCTACTTATATATGATGACATGCGTACTACTAATAAATAAGCTGGTCAAGGTAACAATCTCTGGTGTTTCCACTGTCTTAAAATAATAGAATCTAAAAACAGGAAGGAAAAGTCTAATTAAAATTCCACAGCAAACTTTGATAAAAATTCATGTTGGGCAATTAATCTAAATTTTTAAGTTTTGCTTCTGAGGTTGCTCAATTCTGAATTCAGCATCATTTAAAATTAAAATAATTTAAAGTAAAGGTTCTTTGATACATACGTGCAGTCTCCAGCTCCTGGCAGCAACACAGTCACAACGAGATTCGAAGTAAAACATGGGAAAGTTGGTTTTCCTGCATTTCACAACAAAGAAAACAGCTGTATAGAACCACAACTTAAGGTTTTAAGTAATACAACTCACCAATTTGTTATGTTGTTGACTTATAATATTGCCTTAAATGGCAATAATTTATATTTTCAATTTTTAGCAACATAAATTAGTTGTAGGCCAACAAATACAAGTTGACACTTTCTCTAGTGCACTTTCTGCAAACCACAAATATGTTGAATATGCACATTTCAGATGTAGTGACATACCTATTTTGGGAGGCTCAAACCATGATCTTTGCCTAACATTAACTGGGTCACTGCAGCAGCCATCATCACTCTCCACCCGCCAACGACTCCTATTTGACCGCTGACACTCCACCAACCACCAACATCCCCCCTTTATTTACATATATATTAAGGACATTCATTAATTCAAACTTTAAAGAAAAAAAAAAACATACATTTACAGGGCCTTTCAAAGCCCATTGATGCTTCCAGTAACTGCTGACTAGAGATGGCATTTACATTTAGCTGTTGTCTTGGAAATGTTTGCACCTGCATTTGATATATTTTAGCTTCAATTACAGTCCGACCAGCTGGGATGAAAGCAAAAGCCCAGAGGACGTATCTTGCTTAACCAGGGTTGAGATGTCCTGCTGGTATCTTTTTGTCATATTGCTTTGTCTGCTGGTTTGTCCATTGCCAGAGTTTGCCAGCAGCATCCCATTGTGGAAACAATTTGAATTTGAGACGCGGCCTCCTCCTAGCTTAGTGATATTGCTCCTGTGGTGAGAGGCAGGATTAATTCCTCTCCCCAACTCCCACCACAAATGCAAAAAGATAGAGAGGGAGAGCCGAGGGTGGGGAATGGGGAGGGTTTGTAGGTAATACCTAGCACATATTATCCGAGGAGTATCATTTAATCGGCCCTTTGTGGGACAATATTGTATTTGGCTGTTTCTGTGTAGCGCTGGCAGGGTGCCTCATGTATGATTATGTGTCTCATCGGTTTCAGCCCTGTATCTAATCTGTTTGTAGGAAGATAGAGAACACACAAGCTCTGTAAATAATGCAAATCTGCTACCGGGCTTCACATTGTCTTCATTTTCTTCCATCCGTCCCTCTGTGGTTTTCTCTCATCTTTTTTTTGTCTCTCTTTCTTCACGACTCTTTCTCACTTACACAAAAAGTCAGGATTAGGCTTTTTCTAAACTCCTGCACAACAATAATCAGAGCCACCATTCAAATGAGTCAACAAACTGTGAGTGTGCATTGTGTGTGTGTGGTGAAAGGAAACTCCTGCTCCAAGTCGGATGAGGACTGGTCTGACAAGACGATGCGTATTATGATGGCGGGAAGATGCTGTTATTCCTCCACCTTGATAACACATAAAATTACAAACTTGTTGGAGTTGTTTTCTCTTACTGGGGCTTAAATTGGATTCAGCGTTGTGACGGTTGTGAAGCATAATTGATTTGGTCCACTCACAGAGAAGAGAAGAGTGGAAAAAAACAATAAAATTGGAAAAGATCAGAGGTTGTAATAGCAGCAGTAAGACATGACTTTGTCCTGTGACAGCCATCATCACACACATGTGTTTCTGAGATTAGCTTCACACCATAAATCCCAGCCTGGCTTTTGCTCTCAGATGGGGAGAAAAGGACGGAAGTGCCTAAACAATCTACGTCTTCAACATGGATGTCAATTGTATTTGTAAAGCTGATTAAAAAAAAAAGAAATCTTTTAGCATGGTTACAGACTTAGACGTGTCCTCCTGGCACAAATGGTCCCCAGAAATCTTTGTAAATCCATATTGAGGGTGTGTTCTCTGTCTTCTCCACAGAGATCCTGAGTGGAGGTGTGTATGTCGACCAGAACAAGTTCCTGTGTCATGCAGACACCATTCACTGGCAGGACATCGTGAAAAACCCACGACTCCATCCTTTGGTGGTTCCCACCAACAGCAGCGTCACATGTAAGTAGCCAAGCAGACACGCATGTAGGAGAAAAAAGCTTTTTGCTTGGATTTGACCTTTATTTGAGGAAGGCAGGAAAGTTTTACCTGGTTCTTGTGCTTCACACTCATTCACACACATTCACACACCTAGATGCTGTACAGAACACCGAATAGTTGATTGGAGCAGTTGGAAGATAAAGGCCTTGCTCAAAGCCACATTTGAAATTGTAATTGCCACCATAATTTACCCTAATGATCCTGCAATCAAACCACAACCTTTAGGTCCTCACAAATCAGTCCTCACTTTTCATTTGGGTTTTTTATGGTAGCAAAGATGACCCAGAGATTTTCAGAGTTTCTGTAATGTCCATTTTACTTAATTAAGGTGTTCAGATTGGTACATTTCTTGGTAATTTTAAGCAGTTGAGGGCCAATCTAGCCCAAATCAGATTTGGATTCTCCTCTCCCAACAATTGGAGGAGAAATCAGGTCTGGGACCTTGGTTGGTACTAATATTCAGCCAAGACTATCTGGTAATGTGAAAAATGTACAGACCCAATCTTAAAGCTCCTGAGTGGGTCACAGACTGGATGATTGCGTCGCTACCAAGAGAGACACAAGTCTACGAGTAGACAGGAGTCAATAGGAGCTGAAGTCCTGTCCCGAAGCAGCTGACGGTGTTACGGAGCAGTGGTGAACATTCACACCCTTGAGGCTAATGTTAGCTAGCATAACGCTGCTGACAGATATTAAAACTGACAGTTAAAATCTCACCTCCAGTTCTAAAGAACAGACAACTTTGGTGACTGCATCTCCTTAAAACATGTTTTTATTCACTCATTTCTCACTGCAAAGCGTTGTTGAGCAGATTGTTGACCACATCCGTTTCTGTTTTCTTGGCATCTGCTTACCCCCAAAATCACATGAGATCTCCTAGCTCATCGCACGATAATCCTAATAACATCCTGTAGTGTGTGATGTGCCTTTATTTTAAAGTCTTGTCGGGTTAGAGATTAGAGAGAAGAACATCTGTGAAGAGTCTCCATGTGCGTGATGCAACGTGATTTCACAATTCGATTCAATTTTAAAACTCCTGTAGTCTGCTT
Source organism: Lepturacanthus savala (assembly GCA_030544235.1). NCBI lineage: Eukaryota > Metazoa > Chordata > Actinopteri > Scombriformes > Trichiuridae > Lepturacanthus > Lepturacanthus savala. The sequence goes on from CM060470.1 coordinate 22,278,518, forward strand.
AACACAACCTTTACGTCACCTTTATGATCCTCCCACCCAGTTTAAGCTCTAATTATTTTTTTTTCTCCTCCAACACTGCCAATTTCTTGCACCCCTTAATTTATTCCATTTACATATCATTTAATTCTTGGCTTTTAAATGGTACAGTAGTTGTGGCAGTGTACCTTGCTAATGAGGATAGCTCATGATTACAGATGAGATGACTAATTTGCTTTAACAATCACGATTGAATGCGTCGCCAGGGCCATGTGACGGTTGCTGGGACTCAAATTTATTGGATTCTGAGACAAACCATACCTTTTACTTTCTAAATATATTATAAAGCAAATGGGTTCAGTAAGTTGTGACAAGAATAATGGTCAAAAAGGAGACATTTTAAACTGCTCCGACAATAAGTGTCTGAGTGTGAGCAGAAAAACACTCATCACAAAATCAACCTGTGACCCCATTCTGTCAGTCTTCAAATCAAAACAATCCACAATGACTCCAAGCTCATACATTAATGCCCACGGTAGCCAGCTGGTAGACATGATAATTAATACTTAGAGTTATGAGGGGATTTATTAGAGTGAAAAAACATGCTACAATCTATAAAGGGTCAGGGAGATGATGGTTGAAGTAAAGATAAATTAAGTCACTTCCTCTGACCCTGTTTTGTTCATTCCTCGACTTAACGTCTTAAAACAGTGTCCTTTTGTTATTAATTTAGTGCTCAAGCTGTGTGGCATTTAAATCTGTTGTTGATATTTTGCATTTTATGTAAGCTGTCTCACCTCATTTCTCTACAGATTCGAAATTACATAGTAAAATGCATTATCATTATGTAAAAGACGAAAAGAAATTCAGAGCATATGTTGTTGGATTTCCTTTTACTAACATCACTGAAAGGGTTCTATGCAGATCCACAGCTCCATCATTGATATTCTGCTCAATAAACCTTCTCCCATGGTCCTCTAACCCCTGGACTGACCCTTACTCATGTGCGAGTCCTCACAGGACTCCAGACGCCGAAAGTTCAAGGGTCTCCAAACCCGTAATCCACAATTGAGAAAGTAATCTACATTTCATTCTATGGGGAGACACAAGCACCACATTGTTATTACGTCTGAGTTATTTGTGCCACGGTTGTTGAGTTTATTGGTCTCTTTTCAAAAACAAAACAATCATTTGAAATCCATGCCCCGTTGATTGAGTTGAAAACCCCCATCTGTGATTTGCCCTGGTAAGGCAGCATTCTTGACATTTTAACCTTCAGGGGCTGTTTTAAGAAAGCTGTTAAAGATTATGGTGCAGGAAGAGGGGTGGGACAGGTTTATTCTAGGTCACTGAGAATTTACAAGTTGAGATATTGAAGACCTTGGACACTAAATGAAAACTCTTTGGCTTGACTTCACAGGGCACCAGGCTCAGAGCAGAACAGAGATACTGAAGCTAAATGCAGGGGAGGCTCTGCACACCTGGCACTGCGAGACAATCTCTCATGACTTTCTGGCATTTATATTATTATCCTGTTTGTATGCTGCTTTTCATAGAGGCGAGCTAATGATGAGATGGGCCCCTAATTTGTTGTGACCTGGTTCATGAGCCAAAACAAAAATAGGAGGTACACCATTTTTAAACTGAAAATGTTTAGTAGAATTTATCACTTAACCAAGACAAAAAAAATAACTATTAAAATTATGCTCTGTGCTATCCACTGTTATCAGTGGTGAATTTAATGTGCGCATTTTATAAAGATGGCTGGTCCTGGTTCAGAATCTGAATATGCCACTAAACTATTCTAATAATTCTATGTCTTGCTTTCATGTCACTCTCAAATTCTGCAATGTGTTCTCTGGTTCAACTTAACATGCTGCTTGTCTAATCCTGGTAGCATTTTAGAATGCAGCCATCAGAGCCAAGCCAAACTGCTTTGTGCAATAAATCCTTGAATCAATGATGAAAATGTTCCTGACTGAACGAAGATCAGGTTCACCGGAATAATAACTGTCAGACATAACTATGGCCAATTCAAACTTAATACCAGGAAAGTTTACAAAGACAGAATGACAGTTTTTCAGATTTGGCTTGAACTTAATTTCTATTATTTTTTTGACATTTACTATTATGTGCAAAAGAGTCTAAATGACATGAAAGGATGCTCCCAAATGTTTGTTTCCAGAGGCTTTAAATAAAAGAGAACCACCTAGGAGAGAGGAATCAGGGAGGGATGGAGGAAAGAGTCAAAATGTGCGATGGAGAGAGGCACAGATGAGGAAGAAGAGGAGCTCAGAAAATGGAGAGTCTCTTGTTGGGAAATAGAGTCAGGCTCAATGTTAATAGCTCTCATCTGGAGAGGCTGATGGACAGAGGACAGCACTTCTGCACTTATCCAAGCTCACTTCCCCCACAGTCAATTTCCAGGCAGTCATTTAAGTCCTCCAAAAAGCCACCAGAAAGGCACTGGCTAGAGCTCTAGAGGGTATGATGTGCAGCGTTGTTGCTTTTATCTCAACCTGGTGTGTGTGAGCTTCTTTGGAGCTGATTTAGAGTGGAGTGACAAAAATTATTCTTATTTTCTCAAAATAACCTGAACTAAGGTTATTTAGGTTTCTTTGACGAGAACAGCAAGTACAAGTCATGGGAGATGCTGTGTTAATATCAAAAAATGCCAAGTTTCATCATTAATCCTGCGTAATTATGAAATAAATTTTAAAAAATACCCAAAAAGCAAGTGAATACATTTTGTCATGTGGGTTTTGAAAAATGTGTATGATACCATTAAATAGCTAGCTGTCATTTCAATTTAATCAATCAATATACATATTATCATATTATATATAAAAGTCCTGTGTACCCAGTCCTGTGTTTCTATCAGACTGTGTTCTGATTCTAATTAATTATCAAATAATTTATATAATAATAATACTATTTTATATCTAATGAAATCATATAGTTGCACCTTGTATCTTAAGAACAACACTTCATGTAAAAAAGTGTACATTTGTTGCACATTACACATTATGTGTATTTACACTATCATGTATTACATAATCAAACACGATTTGGATGAGTTTGACCTTCAGTGGCATGACAGCACACAGACTACAGCTCAGCACCTAGTCCATTTTAAGATTCAGCTAAGATAGAATTTTTGTGATTAAGTTGCCATTTGAAATGACAGTTCATCTCTTTCCTCGACATTATGTGCAGGTCAAAAGTGCCATCGCTCCTGTAATGGCCGTTGCTGGGGACCCAAAGCGGAGCAGTGTCAGAGCTGTAAGTACATTACTATTATTAGCTGAACATGATCGTTGTTTGATGTCCTCCTCTCAGAGCCCTTTCAGATCAACGTGAACATTTTTTAGATTCTGTAATGCACCTAGATGCATTGCTTGAATTGATATTCATTTTGTTCTGGTGATTTTTTTTTTCTCCTTAAAAACTTCACGCCCTCTTTGTCTTTTGCTGCATTATTTCATGTTAACATGCATCCATATGTCACCCAGACACCAAGAAAACAATGCACAGTAACTCTGCACTAAACTAACTGTGATAAACCTGGTTTGCTTTCAATGGCATGAACTAAACTGGGTTCTAAAAAATGTAGGTATTATATTTAAGGTTCCAAAAACTCAAATCTGGTCATTTGAGTAGCTCGGGTACAGATTGCTTTTTGCTTCCTTTTACATTGCCTGAGAAAGAAATCCATTTTAATATTTAACCATATAATTTATACAGTATCTATTGTTTAAGTACAGATGTCTAATGCAATCACATGAAAGCATCTGTTGAGTTTGGCACCAATAAGCATGTTGTATCTCTATATACTTATTGATTTACTCATTCTGTCATGCCCAGAAATATATGATGAATCCCAAACAGATGCGTGGCTAATTTTCTGGTTCTGTAAAGTTAATTTGGTCATATCCAATTAGCAGTATACTTCTTGGAGATAAAACTTAAACAATGGCCATGGTTTCCCCTTCAAATATATATTTTTTAAATAATTAACACTATACTAAAATTAGTTAAATTGAATAAATGAATCAAGATTAAATGAAATAAGGAAACCCACAAGGGCAAAACTATACCCCAATACACACTTATCTAAGAAAGTAGAATCATCTGCATGTTTGGTTTTCATTAGATTAAGATATCAAATGCTAACTGTAACATATAAATGAGGAAAGGATCTCTGTTGTGCATGATTTTATAATCCAGTCAAATATTTTATTTGGTATTGTTACATACTTTAAAATATGAAATAAAATAATAAAAAAATAGTAGTAGCGGTATCTACTTTAAATGTTCATTGTTGGTTTCTGTCTGAGTCATATTGTCAGGACGGACCATGAAATCACTCAGCAGTTTAAAACATGACATCCAAGGTGTCAGAAGGGAACAACTCTCACCCAAACTATGCATCGAGTCCATCAAGGTCTGTGACACACGGATGATTAAAGTTTCAGTTTTTTCAGCTTTAATAGGTAAAGTGACCAACCTGTCACATTGTTAAGTGAACATTGAAGTGTGAAGTATTGGTCTTTGTGCTGCAATTTATCAATCTCCTGTCACTAACACTCTACAGACAGCCATCCATCATGCACGCGCACACACACACACACACACACACAGTCACACACAAACGCTGTACACAGGAGGCTAAATTTTTCACATGACCATTTTTTTTGGCTTTTCTTTGCAGCATTCTGGTTGCAGCTAACAATTATTTCCATAATTGATAAATTCTTTGATTACTTTCTTGATTGATTGAATAGCTGTTTGGTCTAAAATTTTATGAAATTGTGGAAAAAGTTCCAAGATTAAATTATCAAACATCTTGTTCTGATCTGATCAAGGTTGTATTAGTTTTTATTTTTATTTTGTTTAGACTTATTTTCAATCTCAAATTAGTTTGAATTAGTTTTTAAAGTGGTTTTGGTAGGTTCTGCTATTTTGTATTAGGTTCATTGTGGGTTTTTTTGTAATATTGGCTATTTGTCAGGGGTGTGACTCAAACCTAAAAAAAAGAAAAAGTATTATAAGATAAAAGTTCAACAAAACATCCAACTACTTTAAATGGTGTTTTCTCTTAGGACAAATGAACAACCAATTTAACCAAATATAAATATCCTTAAACATTCCAACAAATGAATGAAAGTTGTGGCTGGTCTGATGTCTGAGTGTAAGTGAATGCAGCGCAGCTCCCTGTGGACTCCTGGATCTGACCACGGCCATGTTTTCTGTCAGCAGTCGTCCCTCCAGTGGGCAGCAGTTCTGCTTTTTCCGGCCCCAGCAGCTTTCTGTGCAGCCTTTGCCCTGACTGCTGATGCCTTTTTGTCCTAAATGTGTTTATAGAGTTGCCAACTTCCACTAGTAGTGAACGGAATGGCTGTAAATGGGCAGTGGTGACGTTTTATATTCAAGCTTGTTTGGTTCAGAAATAGTATTGTTTGATTGTGGTCAGTATGTAAAAGGACAAATACTTGAGGACATTTTCTCTATAATTTTAGTTTTGCAAACAAACTGTTCCAGTTGGTTATTGTTTGTTTGTAAAGCCTACCTGTTATTTTATTTTTCCCAACAAAATGTTTTTTTTAGTTCTAGTTCTCAATGATAATAATAACCTTGATGTCTGACAAACACCCATAACCCAAAGATCCTCAGGTTACTATCACACGGTACTAAAGAAACCAGAACATAAAACATTGAATACAAAATGCAATATAATGATATAAATAATATAATGCAACAAAAATATGCATTCATGGACAGAGTTTGTATAGTAGTATTGTGTCCAATGTGCAATACAACTGCACTGTGTGCAAGACTGCATTATTGTTTGTGGCCTCCGTGGTGGAGGGGGTGGGGGGATGCTTGCTGGTCAGCAGGGGCTACAGTGGACCTCCAGAGTCTGGTGGTCCTGCTCTCTATGCTCCGCAGCCTCCTACCTGAGGGGAGAAGGGTAAACAGGATGTGCGCAGGGTCAGTGGGATCCTTCATGATGCAGGAGGCCTGTTTCCTGCATCTGGAGGTGTAGATGTCCATGGTGGTGGATAAGCTGCATCCCACAGTCTTCTGTGCAGCTTTGACCACCCTCTGCAGAGCCTTCTTCTCTGCTGCAGAGCAGCTGCCATGCCACACAATGATGCAGGAGCACATGATGCGTTCCACCACACACCTGTAGAACGAGGTCAGGACTGAGCTCCCGAGTCCGGTGGTGTGCCTTCCTAACCAGACAGGAAGTGTTGGTGCTCCAAGTGAGGTCCTCAGAGATATGTACCCCCCAGGTACCTGGAGACCACTTCCACCGCTGTCCCTCTGATGTGGAGGGGAGGGGGAAGGTATCTGCCCCTTCTGAAGTCCATGATCATCTCTTTGTTCTTCTTGATGTTGATACAGATGTTGATACAGAGTTTTTTTCTGTACCAACCCTCCACATGTTCCACCTCCTGCCTGTAATCAGACTCATCATTGCTGGAGATGCGTCCATCTACAGCTGTGTCATCTGTGAACATCACGATCAGACAGCTCGGATGTCTCGCTGAGCAGTTGTGTGAGCAGAGTGAACAGGAGGGGCCTCAGCACACAGCCCTGTGCTGAGGGGGATGGAGGAGGAGATGTCATGGATCCTCACAAACTGGCCTATCTGTTATGAAGTCCAGGACCCAGTTACAGATGGTGGGGCTCAGTCTGAGAGTGATGAGTTTGTGGTCAGCAGCACACATAAAAAAATATGATAAAATAAACAACTACATTGAATTAAGTACCATATTAAAAACTGTGCAACAGAAAGACTTTGATGTTGAAGTGCAATATACGTTAGCATCCAAAATATAAGTGTGATAATTGTAAAAATAGGATAATAGGATAGGATAATAGGATAAAAAGCAAATGTGCAATATTTTACAGTGAAAAAATTATTATATGCAATATGTATTAACAATTAAAACATAAAATATTGTAGTAATAAAAACAGGGTTGCATTAAAATGCAAGGGTGCAGCAGGTGACAATAAACATTTTAAAAAGTATTTCACATATGAGGAGCTGGGATCAGAGAATTTGGACCTTGTTTCCTTAAATGATTTCAAACAATGGCCTTATCAAAATAGTTGGCAACTAATCGAATAATCGTTGTAGTTCTACATTAGAATTCACACAGACATCTATTCATGCAGATAAGAAAGCACTCACACACTTTTTTTCTACCTTGATGAAATATCTCTTTGTTTCTCTCCTCCCTCTTCCAGTCTGATTGCACTATACCCTCGCCATCAATTTCCTCCTCTCGTTCCATCACTCTGTGCAGAGACCACTTAATCTATCCCTTCCAACCCGAGCATGTCTCATCTTATTTGTTCTGCGGTCTCGATCTCATTAAGATAATGAGGAATGAGCTGTTTGACCAGGACCTGTTAACGACACGTCACAGACCAGACCCCGATAAGCCCCGGCCCCGTCTGTCTGCCTTATTTTTTTTCTTTTTTCTTTTTTTTCTGCTGATATCACACTATCTCTCCATCTTCATCCATATGTGGATGTCATAATTCATGCTTCCTCCACTCCTTTTTTTCTCACAACCATTTAATTCTGTCGTGCTGACACACTCGGAATGCATAAGTGTAAAAGTGTAAAATGAAAAACAACTTTAAAGTTGCTTTTTGTGACATTTTCATGAATAATTATTCAACTGTCTCAAGATCAACAATAAACAGGAGCTTTCTGTGTCAGCACCTCAGGGGGGGAAAGCGAGCACATCAGAGGAGTAATTCATAACTCGCAGAGATTCTTTCCTCAGAGTAGTTGACGAAAGAAACTAAACTGTCGCCGGGAGGTTGCTGTGGATTGAACAGCGTTGGTGCTGTAGGCGCTGCCATTGTACTGCCTGCTGCCAATAGCAAAATTCAATAGCAAGTTTCAATCTAGAAATGTATATTTATGGGGCAGCAAGTGTCACAATGAGTATAGCGGCCACCCCATGTTAAAACTACAGTCCTCATCACAAGTGCTGGTTAGAATCCTGCATCGGGCAACCATTGCCTGGATTTCATTTTCATTCCCCCTATCTCTGCCTCCCCTTTTTCTGTCTCTCTACTGCCTGCTATCAAGTCAAGGCAGAAAGACTAAATAAATAAATGCATAAAAATTAAATTAAATTTCAAGATTTGGGCCTGATGTTGGTTTAAATTGGAAAAAAAAAAGGTTTGGGATTTTGTTTAATTTCAAAGCAGTCATTAAATTATTAAGAGAGAAGAACATGAAAATAAGCTAAAATAGAACAGGATAAATAAAATATCAGAACAAAAGTTACCGTGCAGTTCAGAAATAAATAATTGTTTGATTTAATAATAGACAGCTGCAAACAGAAAAGTCTTCAGCCTTGATTTAAAAGAACTGAGAGTTACAGCAGACCTGCAGCCTGCATCTTTATGTTCTGTTTCGACTCTGGATGGTTCATAATGTAGCAGCAGGTCAGAAATAAATGTTGGCCCTAAAATTCTTTATGAAACCGGCAACAGTCTTTTCAAAAGACAATTCTGTGACAGACAGGAAGCCGGTAAAGACCTCAGAACTGCAGTGATGTGATCCACTTTCTCTTTCCTGGTGAGACCTGGAGCGGCATCGTCTGAATCAGCTGCAGCTGTCTGATCGACTTTTTTGAGAGACCTGAAAAGACAGTTACAGTTTTGAGTCTGCTGAAGATAAAAAAGCATGGACATGTTTTTTTTTTTTTTTTTCCCAAATCCTGCTGAGACATAAGTCCTTTAATCCTTGATATATTCTTCAGGTGATCGCAGGCTTAGTGCTGGACTCGGGCTGCTTGAGGGGGCAGGGGCGAAAAAAAACATAAAAATGATGGTGAGAGGACACGTTAGCGCATTGTGTCCACTTGGGAAGACGAAAATCTGTTTACCTGTGTTTTTCTGCGCTGCAGCTTTAAGAAATCCTCTAAAATATCACCCTGTATAAAATGATGCTGGAATACAAATTCACCAACATTCAGGGCATTAATCATTGATGTGAATTTGTCTCATATTCATAAATAATATTACAGTAACTTTGTTTTGTATAGTTAGAAAATAATCACTGAAAACTGAAATCTCAATATTTACTGATATGGACAGTGACAATATAATTATCTTGGGATGTAATTTAACAAAGTGGATCAGTGAAAGACACATGAGATTCCTTTCATTTGTGTCTTCCTTAGTATATTAATATAAAATAATGCTCCTAGAAGCACTGAATAGTCTCAAATACAGCAAAGAAAGATTAAAATATAGTATATGCATAACTTCTATTACAACAAAACGAAAGTATATATAAAGATCCCATTGATAAAACATGGAAGATGAAAAATAAACTTTTTTATAATTGTATTAAACATCTAAAAAGACATTGTTAAAGTGTGGTGGAGTTCATATTTCAGATTTCATATTTCAGACAGAAGGTCTCTGATATAAAAGCAAACAAGCTTCAGTTTCATCTCATCTTGATGAAATTTGTGCAGATCCAAAGACAACTTTCAGTAGTGTGAAAGAAAAGTGTTTCCACTGCACCAAAAATGTCCCATCTTTATTCATGAAGTTCTTTTGGAAACCAGATGTGGGGGGAAAAAATGCATTTCAGCTCATGTAAATGGGAAGTGTGAGAGTGGTTCCCATGACTAATGCCCCTGTCCACAGCCTGTTAAAATGGAAGCTTGCAGGCATATTTTATGAGATGAATTCCTTTTGTATTTGTTGTCACCAGTCTGTTTTTTTTTTCTTTTTTTTATCTTAAAGTGGAAGTTTAAAGCCAGATTGATCAACAGTGTTGCTTCCCTCTCTTGGCAAGGTCATTTGTTTGACAAAGTGTCTTTTGAGTAAAGTAGGCTGTTTCATTTTAGCGGAGGCACCTTTAATGGAATGCCACTGATGGCAGGTTAGACGTACAGTGGAGTGTGTGTGTGTGTGTGTGTGTGTGTGTGTGTGTGTGTGTGTGTGTGTGTGTGTGTGTGTGTGTGTGTGTGTGTGTGTGTGTGTGTGTGTGTGTGTGTGTGTGTGTGTGTGTGTGTGTGTGTTTGTGTTTCGCAGGTTGTGTGTGGCTTGTATCCATCACTGTGATAGTATCTCATCCCACAATGCCCGAAGGGGAACACAGCACACATCAAACCGCTGTGTATATTCACACACAAATACACAGCAGGAGTGTGTTGTATTGTTGGATGTTAACAATGAGCCTCATTCACTGACGTTTTCCTTTTTTCTGTTTTTTAATTTGTACTTAGAAATGTTCTAAGACAGCACTAAGATGGATTCATGAAACCTCAAAATTGAAGCCCATTGTTAAACTTCCAAGGAAATCATTATGACAAGTTTTTAATATTCAACAGCTCACCTGTGACTGATTTATATTCATCAGTTACTGTGAATATAAAAATGAAACTGAATTTTATATTTATATTGTACTTAATTTGTTTACTCATCATTAGTTGTTTTTCTCATTAGAAATGTGAGTTTGTGTTTAGTGTTCTTACCTATTCCCACTACTCAGATTGTACCCGCTTAGAGGGAAAAGCTGAGGAAAAAGGAAAGTGACTGGATCCTGCCTTTTGGTGAAGGGTGGGATTCAGGGAGTGTGACAAAAATATAAACTAACATTGTTGTTCAACCAATGACTGATCCCTGGGGGTAAAATTATATAATTAGTGGTATTATTTGAAATTAATTCAAGTATTGTTTTATTGAGTGTTTTATTGAGCGAAAAGCTGTTTCCTTCTACAATGAGAAATGCAGCTGTTGTTTTAGTGCTGTGACATGCAGATTTTGCAAACTCCCAGACACAACTTCTGCTTATTTCACTTCCAATTCCCAGTGGCATTAAACTTGGTTAGGTTTGCCTAATCACATAAATCCCACTGCTGACACCTACATAAGCTGTGTCTATTACCAGCTGTCTTTATGTGTGAAATGGCAGCGCTGTGTATGAGTGAGACACACAGGCACACGGCAGCTGTATGACTTCAACGGGCATTTGAGGAAAAAGGTGAACATGGCTTCAGCATGAAGGGACAGCGAATGCATCGCATCAGATAGGACTCGTTCTGTTTCTGTCGCATCCAGCAGGAGACCCTCACAGGAGCAGGCTGGGAGACACAAATATGAGTGGAGATAATACTAGAAAACAAATCTGCAACACAGAGATGCCAGCAATCTCCTAATAATATTTATAAATAGATTTATCTATTTATGTATGACCTTTCTTAAATATTCATTATGTAATTTTCTGCCGCTAGTGGTCTCTCAATCTAAACAATAACAAAAGATGGAGTTTTCATTTAGTCATCATCAGATTGTGTTTTTTCTGTTCAATATCAGCAGTTCTTTTAAAACTTAAATGAACCTTTAATTATCAACCAAACAGCAGGAAATGTGTCTTTTAAAATCTTGGTATAGGGACAATGTCTAAAACACACTTGATTTCTTGATTTCACTTGCAAGATCAGTTGTTCTAAATTTGAAAACTTGACAACCTGAAACTGAAGAAGCAGGATTTCTGCAGAATATCAATATGTTCACAGGGATGGGTCAAATTTCCTTATATGTCCTACCTTATCACTAGATGTCACTTCTTTTATGGCTATCTGATCATATTGTATATAAAATGTCTATATGTAAAATCTGTTAGTAGCATCTTACATGCTTAGAGGACACTGCACTCTTTATACAATCAGACTTAGAAGTGGCCTCTAGCTGTGTGTCCTGCAGTGAAAGACATTTGAGATGGAAGCGTTTCTGTATAAATTAGTTTTATTCCAATTCAGTTCACTTGAAAAGCTTAACCTACAGCACTTGACACCCACATTATATGTATTTCCAGAGCACAAGGTGACACAGAGAGTGACTCACAAAGGGAGAACAATCCTTTAAGTACACATTCATTTTTTTTCTATATTGCTGTTCTTTGCCCAACATATTTCTCCATTTTTCTTGAAGTTCTACAATGATTTGCAGATTTTTTTTTTTTGAGTGCCACACTTTAAAGTCTGACTTTAAACAACACTCAGATCCTTACTGTATATACATTGTGTTCCCTGTTCATAAAAAAATCCCTTCCTTAAGCATTTCCCTTGTAAGAGATAGGGTCAAAATCTATAGACCTTATTCTGTATGAAAAATATGCATTTTCAACTTCAGCCAAAGTGAATATGAAGATTCAGCAGCCTGAGATCAAGCAGGTTTCTTTTTGAAGTTAAAAGTGTGACACATGCACTTTGTGTTTCCTCCAGTAGAGTCACATTCAAACACATTCTCTTTGTGAACAGATGAGGAGAAATAATTAATAATTAAGACATAACTATTGAAGTTTATTTGTTAATGATACATGTGCTCTTTCTTTCTTTCTTTCTGCCTTTTCTACATCTGTCACTCCACAGTAACAAAGACGGTGTGTGCAGAGCAGTGTGACGGCCGATGCTTTGGTCCCTATGTGAGTGACTGCTGCCACCGTGAGTGTGCAGGTGGCTGCTTTGGACCAAAGGACACAGACTGCTTTGTAAGTGAATGAACACAAACACGCACGCACACACACACACACACACACACACACACACACACACACACTGTCAAACCTTCATTTTATAGCATCATGTAGAAAAAAAAATATGAGTAAATGCATTGTTCGTATAGGATATGATAGAAGAAACAGGTTTGAGCATACTATACCTCACACCTCCTGTTTTTCACAAACTTGACATTTTCCTTTTTACTTCCTCTGATTCACATTTTACAAAAGTTTTTTTTTTCTTCTTTCCAGTCTCATTTTTGAGTTAAATTGCCACTTTCATGGCAAATATCCTTTAATGACATTTCTCCGCGATGTGAGTGTCATTGTAAAAGACGTTGAGCAGCCTCCCTCCATCTCTGCTTTTCACCGTGCGCTTTGTCAGGTTTTCTTTGTTTTTTTTTCATACCTCTGTGTCTGAAACTTGTTTCTGTGCTTGTAATTCAGAGCCCATCACTTATGGAGTTCCACCTGCTTTTGGACAGGCAACTTCTCGCTCATTATTTTTTGCTCTTCTTGATTCTTCACACTTCATCTTTTATAAGACTCAGGAATGGATAAATCAGAAAGTCGTTGTGAACTACTCGGCAAATGACGTTTTCGATTGTCTCTTATCGTATGTATTTATTGTCTTAAGACTTAGGACTAGGTGAATCCCAGTTCTCATCTCAACCCTCATCCTTTACCCTCAAGCTCAACCCTTAATATTAGTGGCCCTTGAAGTGTTAAGGGCCATTTTGTGACTTGGAAATGGGACACTCCCTAAATGTAGATGCATCTTTAGACTGTGCAAAAGCTGTGTTTAGGGAGAAGGAGAAGGAATTATGTTAGAGTAATTACATAAAATTAAAGAAGACTTATGCCTACCATCTGTTAAAATCTTTAACATAGGGTTATTCACATAGGTCACCCTTCAAGGTGTGAATTGGAATGAGAGTCATTGTGGTCACATGATCCAGAGAAGGAGTCCTGCTCTGATGGTGAAGAGCAGTTAAACTTCCTGGGATGAGATCTCAAGGCAGGATGGTATGTAGCAGATAGGTTATGACGCAGTCCCCCTCCTCTGTTCAAAGTAGGTTGTTCCAAATGGACATAGATGGCCTCTTTCACTCCTCTCTCAAACCACCTGTCCTCCTTATCTAAGATGTGTACCTCAGTGTCTTTAAAGGAGTGTCCCTTTTCCTTCAGATGTAGATGTACTGCTGAGTCCTGTCCTGATGTGGTGGCCCTCCTGTGTTGCGCCATGCGTTTGCGGAGTGGTTGCTTAGTTTCTCCAATATATAGATCCGGGCACTCTTCACTGCATTGTACTGCATAAACCACATTGTTGAGGTTTTGTCTTGGGGTTTTGTCCTTGGGGTGGACCAGTCTCTGTCTGAGGGTGTTACCAGGCTTGAAATAAACTGGGATGTTATGTTTGCTGAAGATTCTTCTTAGTTTCTCTGAGAGACCAGATACGTACGGCACTACCACATGATTCCTTCTGTTTTTCTTTTTGTCTTTCTGTGTTTTGTTTTCTTTCTCCTGTCTTCTATTAATCTTTATGAATGTCCAGTTGGGGTAACCACAATTCCTTAGTGCCTGTTTGATGTGTGTGTGTTCCTTCTCTTTCCCTTCTGTTTTGAAAGGGATGCTGTCTGCCCGGTGTTGTAGGGTTCTGATGACACCCAGTTTGTGTTCCAGTGGGTGATGAGAATCAAATAGTAGATATTGGTCGGTGTGTGTGGGTTTCCTGTAGACCTCTGTGCTGAGACCTCCATCTTCTTCGGCAAGGACCTCACAATCCAGAAAGGGTAGTTTCCGGTCTTTGGAGTCCTCCCCGGTGAACTTGATATAGTTGTTGACTGAGTTGATGTGCTGGCCTCTACTTCCTGTCACTCTCTGTATTTCTGTTTTTCTCTCTAACTGAACTCAACTCTCATGAGAATCAAGAATGAATAAATAGGAAAGTCATTTTTGAACTACGTTACAAATAAGCGAGCAAAGTCTGACCTGACTGGTTCAGTATAGTTTGGTTTTGGTATCACTGTTCAACAAACTGTCTGCTGTGATTTCAGAACAAACTCTGCTTCGGATCAGCAATGTCAGCATACATTTTTTTTTGTCTGAGCCACCAGTCTTTGTCACTGTACCTTACGGGAAAAATCTCAACATGCCATAACGACAGATAAATGACACTGGAGGCTCTTCTAGCTCTGGTTTCCAATTTGTCTTCATTATACTGTATGTGTCATCCCTCAGGGGCCAACCTGACTAGTTTGGTTTAGATAACAATTGCCAAAGCTGTCTGTGGAGGTATAGCATTTCTGAATTTCTCTAGTCTAGTAAGTGTTATGGCCCAGTCTAGGGGGGCCTGGGGCATAACGTGAACGGGCCCCATCTTCCCCAAATCCCAAGCAACCACAAACAAGAATATAGTTGAATTGAACAAAAGTAGTTAGTTACAAAAACAAAAATAAGGAAATATGCAAATATAACAAAAGGGTGTAATACTGAGTTAAATCTTCAGGGTCAAACAACAAACAAACAGGTCCTGTCTAAAAAGAAAGAAAACTATCTAACCAAATCAAGAAAACAAATGACAAAACCTTACCTCCCTACCTAATTAAACAAGAGAAACAAAACTGGCAGTCCACTGTTACTAACTCTTAACATAAATAAGCAAATCAACAATGTGGCCAGTTGGGAGAGGTGAAGGATTTGCACACTAGTAGAACCGTACTAGTAACACTACTGTGGTGCCATAGTAACACTACTAGGCCCTGCTAGTAGGCATTTTAACCTCTCAAGTACTACTAGTAAATATAAAAATGTATGCATAAGCTTGCAAGTTAACCCATAGAGATGCATTTTAATATAATTCTGTCAAATTGTTTGTGCTAATACATTTTAAAAAGGTCAAGCACAGAATCTCTATTTTTAGTATGCTTCCTAGTCTCTTAACCAGAACTGTGTTTGCAAATAGGAGTAAATACTGTGTGTACAGGAGGTACTGCAAGGTTAACCTGTGTGCTATGTACCCTGTACATGTATATATGTTTGTATTTCCTCATGATGTTTAAGCACAAGTATTATTGTAGTGTGCTAAGTTGATTATTAAAGACATACATCCATATCTATAAAATCTGCTATTCTTTGTGTGCTACAACACCATTGGAGGTGAATGATGGAGTATGTATTAAATGTTTTTGAGTGAAATTACCCATAAAATTAAAAAAAAAAGGTTCTAAATATTTCTTCCCCCTCTCTGTGTGGTGGTACATGTGTGTGTGTTTGTGTTCAGGCCTGCACCAACTTCAATGACAGCGGAGCATGTGTGACCCAGTGCCCTCAGCCATTTGTCTACAACCCCACCACCTTCCAACTGGAACATAACCCCAGGGCGAAATACACCTACGGAGCCTTCTGTGTCAAGAAGTGCCCACGTAAGTCTTACCACCTGCACACACACACACACACACACACACACACTCACTCACTCAAACACACACTCAAACACACACCTGCTTTTCCTACTCTAGAGCACCTGTCTGTACATGATGATCCTACACTGATTACAGGAATCACACAGCCACCACAACCACCTAGCCATAAACCTTGTCCTATTCAAAACCACAACAATTTATGAGGTGTCATTATCTTTGACAGTACAAGTTTTTAATATGGGATTTTTAAAAACCCAAAAGCGATACCCCAGATTTCTTTAGATTTACAAATTGTTGCTAGAGATAGAATTTTATGTGAATCTAGGTAATAGTTGTTCTAGCCAATAACAGCCTTCAAACATTGTTTATAATACTGACAAAATATGGAAGGAGAGAAAGAAGAATTCTGACTTTCTCTTAAAAGAATGAAAATGCACCGAGAAGAGAAATGAGAAAATGTTTTTAGAGAAATTACATCTTTTCCTCTGAAGAGTCACATCAAGAAGCATCTGCGTCTGATGACAGGAATCAGTCGGCATTAATAGTTGCAAAGACAGGAGTGTGTGTCTGCACACGTGTACTGTGCTAATAATAATAATGTCTTATAGTTATCGCTGCCAGAACAGCAGGGTTTTCTCTCTGTAGACTGTTACCTGTTTGACAAACTGCTGCATATGAATAAAACCCTGCAATCTGTATTTATACTGTTTACTGTGTCCTGCTCAAATGCACATGAACCATTTCTACAGGCAGAATGTGTTTATATTATTTTAAAAAATATACCTAAAATATACACCCAGAATATGACCAGGGTGTCCTTTGAACACTGGGAATTATCTATTAGGCTGAATGTTTCAGGGAAAATTGAACCAGACGTTCAGGTATTTACGGCCCCACATGTGACTGAATGGAAATGACGATAAATGATGTGAAATATAAAATGTGTTTCTGGCTGGCATACAGACTCTCCCTGACTTTAACTGTGTTGGGATTCAGAAGGAGCAGGTGTCGTTATTAGTAATGATTCATATTTATCGAAGATGATTATTACAATTAAGTTATTAATAACAACAATAAACTGGGAACCAGCCAGTTATCGGGGACCAATAAACCAACAAGTGAATTCAGTCTCAAAAAGGGATGTGTATTGATCAATATCTCATAATATTCCTATTATTAATAATTATACAGTGAAGGAATATGATTGTAAGCACTAGACACTAGATGAACCAGATTTAATTACAAACAATACAAAACACTTCTCCCTAAAATACAACACAATATTTTAACACTAATGAACTCAATTAAAAATTAATTGTTACTATTAATATAACGTCATCTAACTCTCCACCTGTTGAGTCGAAAAGGTGATAAATGTGTGTAAAAAAATAAATAAAAGAGAGAAATATTATTGCAAGAGTAAATAATAGAAATAATAGAAATCATGTGGATGCATTCATCATTGATAAATGCATTGAAAAGAAATTAAAGTAAATGTGACTAGTCAATGCTACCTAGATTACAAATGGAATCTGGAACACTGTCTAGTACAGATTCTGTATATTCATATGCAGATGTGTCTTTATAGAACACTTACTGCTTACATGCTACTACTCTCTACTACTACTAGCAGCACTTTACCATTTTTCAAACATTCCTATTTTTGCCATGAATCAGCCATCGGCCTAATATTAATGTGATAGCCTATTAAACTTTGTGCCTATTAAATTTTGGACACACCTTTTCATTCATCAATGTGTTTTTCTTTATTTTCATGTCTATTTACATAGTAGATTCTCACTGAAGGCATCATAACTATGAATGAACACATGTTTATGGTGCTATGTAATTAACAAACAAGGTGAAATAACTGAAAACATGTTTTATATTCTAGTTTCTTCAAAATATCCATTTTCTCTGATTACTGCTTTGTACACTCTTGGCATTCTCTTGAGGAGCTTCAAGAGGTAGTCACCTGAAATGGTTTTCACTTCATGGTTGTGCCTTATCAGGGTTAATTAGTGGAATTTATTGCTTTATCAATCAGAGGAAAGGGTGGCTATTTTGAAGAAACTAGAATATAAAACATGTTTTCATGTGTTCATTCATAGTTTTGATGCCTTCGGTGAGAATCTACAATGTAAATAGTCATGAAAATAAAGAAAACACATTGAATGAAAAGGTGGCCTGTACTGTATGTCATAACATGCTTGGGCCAGTGCAAAGCACTTGATTACAGAATAATTTGCCCACATAGGCTAGCTGGAACTGATAGCCATTGGAAACAGCCATGCATATAAAAAAAAGCATAGGCTAGCAGCCTACTGTTATGATTTATAAATCTGTTCATACTGTTCAAACATCAGCATAGAAACCGGTGATGGTAAATGTGATGGAACAAGCATAATTTAAATGTTACAAATATGTTCCTAGTTTGTTTGTCTGTCTGTCTGTTTGCTGCATTCAGCACCATGGACAGCAGCCTGACAGAGACCTGCCTGGGTAGACTATCACAACTCTCCAAAAAAAAGACGACATGTCAGAATAGCCGGCAGACCCCAAATAAACTAGATCCTCTCAACAAGTGAATTTGCAATGATACAGAAAGATGAAGACAACACACAAACAAGACATTGATTGTATTAGTTTTAAACAAATTATTTATATTGATGAGTGTGAAATTTGATTGTTGTCTTTTGAAGTAATAATGATCCTGTAATTTACTGCTGGTCAGTATAACTTGTTTTTGTGCTCAGACTAAATGTTTTGAAATGGAAGTAAGCTATTTAAGTAAAGTTAAATGACAAATTCAGTGAACATTTTGAATGCCAACAATTACTGCTGTTTCTGGGGATCAGATAGAAGTTTATTAGTTGATACCTGAAGCTGTACAGATCAACATTAAAGGTTCACAATGCTTCTGCATTACTGCACCTCATATTTATCCATATTCCTCTGTACAGACACTCATTCAAGTGTATTTTCAACCATTAACCGTGACCCTGAACAACAGCAACAACAGTTATATTAATATGTTATATTATATCAGTTCTTCCCACTGGAATGTTCTCATGTACAAACCAAAGCTGTAACTATGATCAAGAGCAATAATTAGATACTGGGAAGCTTTTCATACCTTTCTCTTTACTGTTTGCTGGCATTGGCATTGGAATGTAATGGTGAGGAACAATATGATGTTGATATGATGAATATGTAACCTTTATCCAAGGTAGGTTCATCCTTTAGAGCAGGAGAGACGAACTCTGTTTAGTTCACATTCCACATTCAGTACATGTCAAGTTGATGTCAAGTGGTCTGGACCAGTAAAATTAACATTTAAATAACAACAAATTTCTACTCCTTTTTATGTAAAAAATACATAAATATAAATATGTGCACAATTAATTAACCTTCATATACCTCCATATTCAGTATTGTGATTTAATTCAAAACATTTAGTGACTAAACGATATTTAGTTTTTTTTTAGCAGCAGGTGAAGTCTCCTGCCTGACAAAACATTTACAAATCAAAAACCATAAATATTTTATAGCTTGAGTCCTGAAAGATTGACTTCTCATTTCTCTGAAGAAACAGGAACTGGTTTATTTTTGGTCACACTTTGTACAGTCGTCCAGTCAGCCAGATTGGACTCTTAAGCGGTCCGGTTCTGGCCCCCGCACCACGTTTGACACCCCTACTTTACAGCAAAGCAAATAAAACCCATTGACAATCTATTAAAGTATTCACACCTTGTAAACCGCTGAATGAAGAGAATCACACAAGGAAAGATGTTGTTGCCAGACTTTTTCAAGGGGATTTATAAGGTGTTAGTCTTTACGTTTATAGGCACAGACAAATGGACTGAAACGAAAAGGAAATCGTGTTATTTTGGTATCAAGGAAGAATGGAGTCTGTGTTTGTCACCTGCCTGTTTGGACTTGGTCATCACCCTGGTCACTGAGCAGGCTGCTGAATCTCAGCCTCGCTCACCCAGTCCCATAGAAGGACTTGCCCAGACTTGTCAATATGGGCCATGACATGCAGAGAGGGATGAGCCTGCATCCATCATAGATGCCAGGAACCGTCTGGTGAACGCCAAGCTTTCCTTGTAACGTGTTTCGTCCTTTTTGGTGAATATCATTGCATTGTTTCTTGCATCAGGCTTTGGATATCCACAATCCACAACCAGCTAGAGCCAACTCATAATCTGAACCAGCCCCACATAATTAAGTGCAAACGATTTCAGATGTGCCTTGTTCAGTTCTGTAGTGACTTTTTGATTCCGCTAACACCGTGTGACACTGATTTAGACAAATTAGGCCCACTGGACTCTCTCACTATATTTCTATGATACTTGATACTAAGAAACTTTGACAAGATGAAGGTCTAGTGAAAAGTAAACCACGAGGTCTGAACATCAATCTCAACATCAATTGCATTAATTGAATCAACAGAGGAAATTACCAGTTGCATTGATAACAAGAAGTGTGCAGTAGGAGCATTGATGGATCATTTAAAAAAGCATTTGATAACCTTAATCATGACATATTACTCAATGAAATGGAAAAAATATATAGTATAATATTTGTTTTATTGAATTGGTTAAAGAGCTATATAGGAAAACAGGCAACTGTTTGTGCAAATGGGCAATTACAAATCAACATGCTTAGATATTACTTGATATTTTATGATAATATATTACTTTAACATACACAAATTGTAATAGACACACAAGTGCCAACAATGATAGATCATGTTAATATTGATGGACTTTTTGAAAATACATTTATGGGTTTGATACTGGACCATGAATTCTGCTGGGAACCTTAGATAAATGATGTTGGAGTAAAGTTGGCAAAGAGTGAAGCAGTTCTGAGGGAAAAGAGACACATACTGAACCATAAATCACTGCACATGCTGTATTCTTCACTCTTATTACCATATCTTAATTACTGTGTGGGAGTTTGAGGTAACACAGAAGCAACACACTTTCAGTAAATAATGTTGGATAAATGGACACAAACACAATCACACTGTTTTTAAATGCGTGCATTGGAGTTCGTGAATCTGGTCAAATCTAAAACCACACTGATTATGTTCAAAGCAAGAAATAAATCCCTTGTGTATATAAAAAATATGTTTTGTGACAGGAAGGAGGTTATAATGCAAGAGGAGGTTTTATATGTTTATTTCAGTATGTGAAATGCCCCCACAATAAATAATAAAAAATTAATTATTAATAATAAAATAAATATAATTTTTTGAGGTATATTAATAAGAAATGCTTTTTTTCACTGAGTTTTTACTGTATATATAACTAAAAGTAAATGTAATGATGTAGCATAGGATCAGCAACTACAGAATATAACTACAGAATTTACCAGAAGCTGCACTAACCTTCGCAGTGTGAAAAAGGGTGCTATCACCCCTAATGGCTTACCATAAGTTGCTCTTAGTAAATAAATGCCTAATTTCCTCAAGAGTAAACCTGGTTTCAGTGTCTTGTTGCCACTGGTTGTTTGAAGTGAAGCTGAAGCAGGAAAAGTTAATTAATGAATCATTAGATGCCACCTCATTAGGGAGGTTTCCTTGTCAACATGGACAGAAGAGTAAATCATGCAAGTATGTTGACTCTGCTGTATTGTATTAAAATAGTGGATATATATTTGAAAGCAATACAGAATGCCTGATAGCCTCTTTGCATTATATTGAGTTTAAATTGTTCACACCTACTTGAATTTCATATTTTCTTTCCATAAACAGACATTTTTACCAAAAATGTTGCAGAAATGTCACAAATTTCATTCATAAAAGTCCACCAGAGCGAAGAAAATCTGCAGGCAGAAAATTTGTTCACAAACCATAATTAAAGGTAAACATGTTATTGTTATCTTAAAATAGCTTAAATTAACAAATGAAAATATCCAACTCAACACAATATTTAAAGCAAGTTTAATAGGAGAAGGAAAATGTGTATAGCTTGGAATAGATTTAATTTTGGTTGATTCACTTCTATCTACATCTTTTTGGACACTGTTCCTCTTAATTTGTTGGTTTTGATTTTTATTTTATGTTTCAAATAAATTCTCTATTCTAAATTAATAGATATTACACATTGTGTAAAACACAATCACTTGTGTACACTTAGTCAGGGTCTCACTCCTTGTTCTTGATGAGCTATTTTACCTTGAAATGATTTCTAGCCTTAGGTTAAAGTAAGGTGCTAATAAAGAAACAGTATATATTCATTTTCATATTGTACTGCTTTGCACTATTTTTAGTGCTAGTGTTAGTTCTATGTCCTGTGGCCACAACCAAGCAGCCGCTTACCACTCACCAGGCCCACAGCTAATTGTGGAAGCTCCATGCTGTTTACAGCATGAGTGGAAAGGACAAGCAGCACAAAATGAAGGGATAGTTGCACTCGACCACAGTCTACTTTTAGACTGATAACATGTAATATGTCCATTTAAATCTTTTAAAAGTGCAGCAGACTAACTGCTATTAGACTTCTATAAACTAACTTCATCAAACTAAATTCAGTGCAGTAATTGAATTATAGAAATGTTACCTGCTGCAACAGTTGGGCAACTAATGGTTGATCATGAGACAGATAATCCCTATGCAAGATGACAAATTGGTTAATTGGGTGCTTTAACTCCTTTTATTATATTTGGGAAAAAAAACAAGCCATAGCACTGTTAAATCTCCCTGTGACCCCTCATTCTAAATAATGTACAGTCTCTTAAATCAATAAATAGATTAAACCTGCCACAACAGAGATCCTTGGAAATCTGCCACAAATGTTCCTATATATTTAATACAATTTCTGTCCAACTTACAGAATCTACCATTTAGGTAGCAATGCGCCCAGGTGCAAACAGCTTTTAAAGATGACAGAAAATGACACTGATGATTGTTTGAGTTCATGTTAGGACCAAAACACATGTATGAATAATTCGAGAACACGCACCCCCAAAAATACAATTGCACTTGACCAGTTATACAGGATAATCTGTAAATCAACAAAAAATGTATTGTTTGACAATTTGCTTATTATTGTAATGGTAAGTGGTTCTAATAGTTGTCATTTAAATGTGAATGCTATCTATGCTGAAGTTACTGCAGTTGAACCCCTGAAAAGAAGACCAAATATTATGTTTCTACCCTTTTAATGCAGTTTATGTGCAGTCAAGTGAACATCAGACTCTGTGATGCCTATTATAGTTTGGAAATTTTCATTAGTTTTTATTTAGTTTTTCAGTTTCCTTTTTTATTTCAGTTAAGTTTTAGTTATTTGAACAGGTGATTAAACAGTTTAGTCAGTTTAGTTTTTATTTAGTTTTAGTCTTAGTTTCATTTTTTTGTGTTTTTTAAATTGTCAATTAAAAAATAATTTAGTTAACTGAAATAAAAATTTAAATTTTATTTTAACTGAAATTAAAATTTTATTTCAGTTAACTAAATTATTTTTTAATTGATAGTTTTAGTTTTAGCCTTAGTTTTCGTTAACTATAATAACCCTGATATGTTCCTGTGTGAAGAAACAGCAGCCACATGTTGGCCTATGTGATTTTTTTATTTCTATCACTGTTTTTCAGATAACTTTGTGGTGGACCACAGCTCCTGTGTGCGAGCATGTCCCAGTAACAAGATGGAAGTGGAGGAGAACCGCATTAAGATGTGCATTCCTTGTACTGACATTTGCCCAAAAGGTGAATCATCTTTTGAACCGGACCTCCTCTTTTGCAATTCATTCTTCCATTACAAAGCTATGCATTCTTAAGTTTTGAGCAAGCAGAAGGTTTGCATGAAAGTTTTAATTTTGAGATATAACAGAAATTCTACTGACATGAAACTTAGGGTAACAGATGTCTCATTTATGGTCTTATATTGCTGTCTCTGGTGTGTAATAATGTTAGGTTATTTAATGAAATGAATGCACTCTGCTGTCTTCCTGTGATCCAGCATGTGATGGTATTGGGACAGCCAGTCTCCAGACTGCTCAGACTGTGGACTCCAACAACATTGATGAATTTGTCAACTGCACCAAAATCAACGGGAACCTGGTGTTTCTTATCACTGGAATCAAAGGGTGAGAGTTGAGAATATTTAGCTTTTTGGGATAATATATATATATATATATATATATATATTAGTGCCTTTAAATACCTTGAAAAGTGCTTATAAATTTTGTGTCTTGGACCATGGAGATCCAATGTAAAAAATAGAGGCATCATGAAGTTCTATCGATATTTAAAAGCCTCAGCTCTTTCTCTTCCAAAATGGTGTTTATCTGCTTTTGCAAGTGAAGTATTTATACGTTTTGTTGCTTGTTTTCACTCATTCCTCTTGTAAGGCTCATATTGCTTGAGACTGTGTCCGCTAAGAGCTTTAAATAAAGCATATGCCTGGTGGTAATAGACCTTTTTTTTTTCCACAGCAGACATTTTGACACAGTAGGTAAACACAGGTGTTAGCAATGATACTAATTAAGGTTCCATTCAGTCCAAACAGAGCTGTTATTGTGTATGTTGGCTCACAGGAAGGGCTCCTCCACCCTAAATGAAACAGAACCTTAATTAATTCCGTTAATTAAACCTGTGTTTACCTGCTCTTTCATGTTAATATGGCTTATTGTTTGAAAGAATTACACTAATGTTACCAGTGTCCCTGCTGGTAAAGGAGGTGTGTCAGCTCAAAGTGCTTGGAGAGTGCCTGTATACAGTATGTATAGGCTCATAAATTAATGTAAAGGGTGATAATGGAAAGCTGTTGTAAAAGTGTGGCATGTGAGATTGTAGTGAGTGACTGTAGAGGACAAAGCAAAGATGAATGTATTATGTATGGATGGGTGTGCATGCATGTAATGGCTCACATACATTTTAGCGAGTTAAGTAACACAACACACATAAATCACAAGTTTTGTTGATTTTTATCTGGTTTTCCTAACTTGTCATTTGCTGTGCCTGTCTACCTGTCTCTCTGTGCAGCTCACTTTACTTTTCCGTTATCCACAAAATTATGTGCATCTCATTTCTATGCAGTATGAAATGTTGATGCTTCATTACTTATCTTTATGTATGTGTTGGTCTGTTCTCCCATTATCATTCACAGGGATGCCTATCACAACATTGAGGCTTTGGACCCAGAAAAGCTCAACGTATTCCGCACCGTACGGGAGATCACAGGTGAGCAAAATCGCTTACATCTGCTCATGGATACAAATGAACAAATGTAAATATTTAAATCCGATTCACTCTTATGTATTCTCTTGCGCCATATGTCCTACTGTGCATATATGCGGCATGCATGTGTATGTGTGTTTGCTTAACATGTCCCCCCCCCCCTCCCACCTCCAAAACTGTCCACACCAAGGACAGACATTGCAGAACAAGAGGAATATTGGATGAGTCTTTCAATCTCCTCTGTCTTTCTGCTACTTCTCCCTCCGGGAGTCCCCAGCCTTGAGTCCCACAGTCCCAGCTCTCCCTTCACGCACCATGAAGAAAGATCCAGAACATGTGGTGCGCATGGTTAATCCGCCCAACTCCCCTATGCCAACCCCCGCTTCTGAGCCACATGTACACAGTCGTCCTTCCAGCCTCGACTTTTGACATTAGCATTAGAAAGAAACCGTGTTTCTCCGATGTGATGATCTCATGAAATTAGGAAATATTACTGTTGAAAAACATTTTCAAGTTATTGCTTCAGGAAAAAAGTATGAGGCTTATGAAAAAACACCCCCCACACACACACACTTCTCTTTAAACTTTCATTTTGTTTATTTCATAGTTTGGAGCATCTCTGGAATACACAGTGAAATAAATCATTTGCATGTCTCATCTCTCGGATGTTTTACCTCCTTTACAACAGATAGTAAGCAAATATGAATGTAATTGATGGTAATTATTTATAAATGGTAATATATGGGGGGATGAATACACAAAATGGAGTGCCAGGATGAATGCAGAATGTAGTGGCTGGTTCTTGCCTGTATTGTGTTTTCCTATGAGCGTATGAATCTGGAGCCATGAAAAAAATCCTTCTGATCATCTACATGATCTAAATGTTATTAGAAGATAAACCATTCACCACTCTGCTATGAAAAGCATTTGAAGAGAAAACAGAGGATTAATACCAGATCTAATGAGTATTTACTTGATGGAACACACACACACACACACTTAAATATATATATATATATATATATATATATATCGTTCAAAAGACAATGTAGTGTTTTCCATGAAAAGGCACACTTTTATTATTATTATTATTTAATAAATATAACATTTTATTAGCCTTCTGACACAATGAGCAAACACATTGTAAAATTAGAACACTGGAGTGATAGTTGCTGGAAACGGGCCTGTATACACCTATGTAGATATTGCACCAAAACATATACACAGACATTTGTGTGCGTGTGTGTGTTTTGTGTGTTTTTAAGCAATTACATCCACTTCATTTGGCTGCTTTTGTCTTTTCAACAAGTTGGTCAACAACAAATTGATAATTGATGAAAAGATGGAGAGGAGAGATTAAAATGGTTTTAAATTTGAAATACAAAATGATTTCTAAGCGATCTCAGAGTGCGGCCTAAAAATCAAAAGCACATCAACATTTGCATTCTGTGTTCATGTTGCCTCACGAATCTCACCCTGAATGCATTTTTGGGTGATTTTTGTGATTAAAAATCAGAATTTTCCAGGACGAGTGCACTGACGAGTGATGGCAGAGTGAGAGCTGGTCATGGTGGCAGAAACCATTGACCAAACTCTCTGCAGTCAGAGATGTGTGTGTATGTGCAGCTTGTCATCTCACTGAGCTGTCAGGAGAACGTGACTTTTGACAAAGTCCTGCCTTTCTGACCTCAAGGTCACAACTAGTGTTGCTCTTGCTTTCAAATGAGCTGTGCAGGAGAGCGGCTCTCATCCTGCATGAAGCACACCCACCTCCTCCTTTCCAATTCGTTATTTTCCTCCATTATCTCTGTTCTGCTTCCAACATATACAGTATAACGTAGTCAGACATATTACCTGGGCTGATTTCAGCTAAAATGTGTGCAATCAACTCATGCAATTTCACACAAGTGGGTTCTCAGTGTTGTGACTTGGAATGTAATCACCACAATTTAAGAGCACTCTTAACCTTGGCTTGTGAGCTCATGGTCTTATTCTCTCAGCGTCGCCACGCTATAATTTGAAATGTGCATTGCAGATCATAAACTGCTGAAATGCAGGCTGCTGATGCTTTTCAATTCACTTTTCCTGCATAAAACCACTCACCGACAGAGGTAAGAAGACACAGAAAGAATAAGATGAGCTTTCATCCCATTTTTAGGATGATATTTTAGTCTCTATTTCATGATGTTAGAATTATATGGTTCCACCTGCTTTTCAAGAAGTTTTGAGCTATTAAGGTACAATGATTTGACATCCGAGTTAGCAAAACTACTATATACAGCACAGTTGTCAACCCTGCAGACAACCTTACTGTAGCCTTCTCTTAATATATAAAACCAATTATTATTTATTTTTTTATGTGTAATTTTCAGATGTCAGTAACACTAAAAAGTTGCATTTTGGCTTTTTAAGGTTCTGCTCAGGCTTCAGAGAGATGATTTTGTTAAAAAGGTCTTTTGTTGTTTTATTAACGGTTAAAGATTTGTTTTATTTAGATATAATTATAATTTATAGGCTATTTGTGTTTTTTACTGAATTGACTGATTTGAACTAATAGTACAATTAATCATATTTTACTTCTATTATTTAATTCAAGGATTTTTTTGTTATTCTATTCATTTCTGTTTTCTGCTGTCTTTATTTGAGAGCGTTTCTAGTCTGTTTCTGCTCCAGAAGTGACTAATAGTTTACAATTTTTACATATTTTTTTTTTTTCTCACACACTGGGGTCTGTCAGTGTCTGAGCTCTAAATCCAGTCTCCCACTGTGTCTGCTGCAGGATTCGTGTTTTAAAACACCGACCCAGTTAAGAGTAGTTAGAGTTAGCATCAGCAGCAGCCTCGTTCTATACTCTTACATATTAACACTTTAGCTTCCATTGTTGCCATTTTTAAAGTAGCCAGAGTAACTAAAGTCACTAATATTAAGAGTAATTGCCAATAACTGTGTAATTAAACTATACAGAAGCTCGCTGACCAGCATGATAGCGAAAGATAAAAGTCTGTTCTTCCCTGAGGTCATACAAGATAGAAAAAATACACTTTCAAGTCAGTTGACCTTTGAATCAGATACTTTTTTTCAGCTCTTTTAACCACATTCACTGAGCAGTGAGGTTAAATGATTATAAGGTTGAACCTGATTGGTCCTTCCGTCTACATTCCAAGCACTGATTGGAGCTTTGCAGTTGGAACCTTTATACCTGTATGACCTTTGTACCTTTGTAATTCTATGGTCATGACTTGGATTTAATATTTCTCATCCCCAAGGATAAATTCCATCTGAAGTAGCATAGAATCCTTAGTCATGCAGTAAATCCTTTAAAACGGGACCCACATAAAGAGTTTAATATTTGAGAAAGGTTAAATCATTTTGCTAAAACAGTTGGGCACTGCAGCTTTTTATCAAATGATACTCAAGCTGTGAATAGTGTTAAGAAATAAGCAAATAAGTCCCTTTGCTGGCTACTTTTTTCAGCCTCAGATTAATATGCATTTAGTGGCCCAGGGTGCAGAGCTGACGAATGACTCAACAGGACCAACGGTGCCATGTTAATCATAATGAAGGATGTCACCCAGTGCGACAACTTGATGTGTTTTTAATAACGTTTGAGCTGCAGTTTATATCTATTGGGCAGCTAAATATACAATATCAGACTGTGGCTACACTAGTCATTTGGATTCATCTAATATATGTGAAACCAAAACTTTAAAATGAAACGTGGGAAATCAAATTCATAGAAATTTCACGGACAAGGATAGACACCTCTACTACACATTTCCCTTTTCTACATGCTGTCAATGTCCAACAGCATAATGCCTACGTTTATTTAGTGAGTCTTTCAGCACTGTGAAGGGATCAGTGATTTTACTGAATTGAAACTCAGCAGTAGTAGGTTAGAAAAAATGAGCATCACTTATCCACGCTCTCTACCATTTCAGAAATAGCCTCAATTTGGCAACCTGGCGGTCAAAGCCTGTTTTCCTTTTTTATTCTGAGCAGCATCCAATTGAGGAAATAAAAAAAAAGAAAGTTGAAAAAGTGTTATGAGAATATAACACTTCTAGGTTACATGCTTGTAAGTTCTTTCAATGCACCATGTGTGGAGACGCAATCTGTAGACTATATGCTGTTTGCCTTGTATCACATTAGCACAGTGTGCAGCAGACAGTAGCTTGTTACCTTGATCAGGAGCACTGCAGGTTTTTCCATAAAGAAAATTAGTGTCAACAAGTGTAAATGTAACAATTCTATAGCACTGCTGCCTGTAAAAAGGCCCTCAGCATCCTAAAACAAACAGGTGCAGATTACCATGGCAACAAACGAAACATTGAATTTTCAGTATTGGCAGAGTGAACAACTAGATTCCTGCAACAGGTTTCAGGGATCCTGCATGTCATAGGTTCTCAAAGTGAGGTCCGGTGACCCCCAAGGGTTCTTAAAGAGCTGACAGGGGGTCCCCACAAAAAAGGGAATAATTAATTTTCACTATAATTCCACAATGACAAGAACACAAGAACATGAGACCTTTTGTATAGAAGACTGCCATAATTTCAAATAAATAAATGTATTTAATTTAGAAGTATTCATTTCCTATTATTTGTTTACTATTCTCCCTTTTCATGTGAATTCATTTAAATGTCAGTCAGTCAGTCAGTCATTTTCTATACCTGCTTATTCCTCATTAGGGTCACAGGGGTCTGCTGGAGCCTATCCCAGCGCGTTACGGCGAGAGGCAGGGATACACCCCAGATGGTCGCCAGCCAATCGTGGGGCACACACACCATTCACTCACACACTCACACCTATGGGCAATTTAGAGTTGCCAATTAACCTGAGCATGTTTTTGGACTGTGGGAGGAAGCCGGAGTACCCGGTGAAAACCCACACAGACACGGGGAGAACATGCAAACTCCACACAGAAAGGTCCCAGACCCAGAACCAAGGAGGTCTTGAACCTGCGACCTTCTTGCTGTGAGGCAACAGCGCTAACCCCTGCGCCACCGTGTCGCCCCTCATTTAAATGTATTTATTTAATATATTAATTACATTTTTTATTCCAAATTTTATTTTACATTTTACATATTGAGGTGAAAATGGAGTGAGTAAATACATAAATAACGACATCAATACATGAGTATATTAAATGGAAAATCAAATCAATGTGAAAATAATATGAATATAATATTTTATAATAATAATATAATTCATTTTATGAATTAAATGGAAATGTAAAAAAAAAAATTATACTGGTATATTTATATACTGAGTCATTTATTTATTTATTCTTGATTATGGCTGAGATTGCTAACTTTGATAACTTTGACTTTGGGTTTCTGCCCCATCATCTTAAAGCACCATTGAGATGGGGTCCATGGTCCATGTGAAAAAGTTTGAGAACCATGTAATAGTACTAAATATCACAACCTAATAATGGAATGAATTCTATCACAATGGAAATTATTATTTTTTCCTATATAAGAATTCCCTCAGACTAACCACTGCTGCTCACCTGGCAATTTGAAATAACAAACAAAACCATGTCCACAAACTGATAAAGGAACTGCAGAAGGTTATTACTCTTTTGTCAGCAAGCCACAAGCGGCCTTCTCCACCACTCTGCTCCCCTCTCCCCAGCATTCACATCCTGTGGGTAGAAAACACAGTTCAATATGAATTCGGATGCTGTTTGTTGATAAGCGAAGGCACCAACAGCGTTTCTTTGTCACAAAAGTGATATAACAGCAGCTTGGAGTCTTTTCTTTTAATGCTAAAGTAATTTATTACATTGTGTGTTATCTGTGTCATCATGGTTACCTGGACCCTCCTTAATTACACCTCTCCCACCAGCTATACATTTTTCTTGGCTCATACTTCCTCATTCAGTTGTAGTGTTTATCCTCTGGTGAAGGCCTGAGGGATGTAACACCCTACCACTCCTCTACTAAATATTTCATATTTCTGAATCCATTATTGAAAATTGTAAATGAGCCACAGCCACAAATCCCCAACTCTTCATTTAATCCTGTAAATGATTCAACAGTCGAGAGGCAGATAATGGAAATGCAAAAATATTGATATATATCAAACTTTACACTCGTCATAGCTGGCACCAAACATCTCTCTGGAGTCACTGTGCCTACAGTATAACTTTTTTTTTTTTCCCTGGCATAGAAGTGCTTGGCTGCCTCCTGATGAGACTCAGGTGGTGTGGTTACTGAGATGCCAACTCTTCCTACTCATTTTATTCTTGTCACTGTGTGAAATAGAGGATATGATAGACAGCTGATTCTAGTCTGTCAATCCTTGTGACTCATTATAACCTGCGTGTGTGTGTGTGTGTGTGTGTGTGTCCATTTAGGCTTTCTGAACATCCAGTCTTGGCCTGACAACATGACAGACTTGAGTGTTTTCAGCAACCTGGCAACTATTGGGGGGAGAGCACTGTACAGGTACACACAAAAACATAAAAGCTTGCTTTGCTTAGTTATTTTTTATACTCTTGAGTGTTGTTTGTGTGTTTTTGTTATGTTTTTCTTTTTTTTTTTAAATCATAACTCTGCCTAAAACAGACCTCAGACTTGTAAGTCCAAATTTATTGGTTTAGATTTAATTAATAGCAAAAATGTGGCAAAACTTCAGTGTTCTTTGAAGCTAGACCTCTTGAACAAAGATAGTACATTCATTTTGATTGAATTTGTCAATGTAGTATACCTTTCATCTAAATCAGAATTGATCTTGAACTCAGAGGTCATCAAAAGGCTTTGTAGCTTGAAATCAGACCAAAGCGCAAATTAACTGAAAACTGTAAGATCTGCTTGCAAGATAAACATAACAATGAATGGTACAATGTACACTTAATGGAATTTTACATCTCTTTCATCACCTGTTCACCCTACTACTACAGTATATGAATTATTTTGAAGACAAGTTTCTACTGTAAATAATTGCAGGAGATGCGACATGATGGTTGGATTACATGTATATAATTAGACTGAAGAGAAAAATAGCATTTAAGTAGCTTTGGTTATCTATTTAATAATGTGTATGCAAATTGCATGCATGGTTCTGAGAATGGATCTCACTATTAAGATAATTACTATTGTTTTTGAATTATTGATAGTATAAAATAATGTTTACATTCTGTGAATGACCAAACATTTCATTACAAAATACAATCAAATTTGGTTCCTATAGAATGCACTACAATTACAGGAACTGTAATTTTACAGGAACAAGTAGGAAAGGTTTCAGTTTTTTGTTTTTTTGTTTTTTTTGGGGGGGGGTGTTTTTTCTTTTGGTTCTTTTTATTATACTAAAGTTTGTAATACAGTGTCAACACAGTAAAAAATATTGCACTGTGGATTCTTTAGCAAGAAAATCAAATGACAACTGGGAATGTAGATCCATAAAGTTGTGTCTTTTGTTTGAGTTTGTGTGAGAAAACTATTCAGAAATTCCAAGGATGCATGTTCTTACTTCAAACCAGTTGGATATTTACTGTGTGATTATTTTCTTCAGTGATGATCCATAAGTGTGGCAGATGTGTTATAATCTGTGAAGAGTTTTGAAGAAGAACATGGTGCCTGAAACACATTCTTTATGGTGACATTTAAAAACTGATAAAATCTAATTATTTATCATTACATTTTTTTGTAATTTTTCCAAAGATGCTCTATTGATTTTTGTGACATTTAAAAAAAAAAAAAAAAAGTAAGTGTCTGGCTGACAGTGTGGACTGTGTGATACAGTCCTTGGATGTGTGTGCCGGAGGGGTGTGTGTAGGTGTGTGTGTGTGCGTGCGTGCGTGCGTGCGTGCGAGAGTACTTGTGTGTCACACACCTGCTGATGGAAACAGCAGGCTGCAGTACAAATTACAGCCTGCCACCCACCCCTGCCCCATGCTTGATCCTACATACTCTCTGTCTAGCTGTTGGCTCTGACACCCCACTGGCCTGCTGTCATTTCTAAACTGTGCAAGTAGGGAATATGGGGAACGATGGGTTACAGTAGGTAGATAGATATCAATATTCAAAAAAATATGTGTTGAAGTTTGGTTATCCCATAATGTGACAACACAGATAATTGAAACAAATATAAGAAATGAACAGATAAAGTTCATTAATGGCAGTCTGAAACCACTTGAATAGTGAAGGCATTAGATGGAACATATTTAACAACAGATTGTGTCATATATTATTATTATATGTAATTATTACTGTACATAAAGGAGACCATAATAGAGCTAATTTGTAGCCTTTATCTCACCCCAGTGGTGCCATTTAATGATTATATTTATTCAAATTAAGACCACATACAGTAGGTCTGCTGCTTCTCTTTTTTGTACTATGGTATGTTGTCTCTATCTCTCTGTGTGTGCATTTAAACATATTCAAAGTGAGGTTTCTTACTGAGTAACCATCTCCTGCTGATTGTTTTATTCAATGTACTGTTCAAGAAATCCAATATTGTCTGATCTTAATCTGACTCAATGGTTTACATTGTACAATATAGTACAATACATACAGAAGATGCTATAATTTTCTCATTTACAAAAGCACCAGTAGAGAATAATTAGGTTAACATTGTTGAACAATATTAATATTAAAATGCACCAAATGATTGTGATCTGTGTTTATATTGTGTTAAAATATATGACCATTCTCAGATTAATTGATTTGAGGATGCAATAGAAAAAAAGAAAAAAAGCATCCCTATTGTGAATTGTCTATTAGAGGGAGAACAATTGTATGCTCTTTACTTTTTGTGCTGCTTACAAATATTGTTTAATAATATATCAGTCACATAAATATATATATATATATTTTTTTTTTCCAGAATTCAGTTGCACCATCTTACCAAGTCTCTGTGTCTGTTGCTAAGTTACTGTGTTGCACTAACCTTGTCTCATGTAGTGAGGAAAGGACAGTTTTTCTTTTGTTTGTTTTTTTTTTTTTGTGTAGCACATTTCAACAACAAGATAATTCAAAGTGCTTTACATAAAACATTAAGAGTTTCAAGATACAATATAAAACAGTTGATTGAAAGGGAAAAATTCTCAATTTAAAATTCAAAAAATAAAACAAGAACAGAACAAGTTACAGTACAGTGAAAAATAATTAAATGACATCAGCTCGAGGGAGCAGTAAACAGAAAGCTCTTCAGCTCTGACTTAAAACAGTGAGAGTTGCAGCAGACCTGTCCCAGACCATCTAGGAGGTCTGGATGGTTCATAAGGGATCAGCAGATTGGACATATACTTAGTCCTTAGACCATTCAGTGCTTTATAAACCAGTAAAAATATTTTAAAGTGAATTCTTTGGCAGAGAGAAGGTGAGTGTAAGAACCTCAAAACTGAAGTAAAACGATGGATTTTTTTTTTTTTGCATGGACAGGCTTTCCCTAATCTTGCTGAGACATAAGACTGAGTATGCTGACATTGTGATGGCTTTAATGTGACTGTTAAAATTCAAGCCTGAGTCCATAACTAAACACAGTTGTTTAGCTAATTAGTAATATAATAATAAGAAACTTTATTGGTATATGTCCTTTATAGAGAAATGCATCTCAGTGATGTAACAAACATCAAATAAACATATAAAAAAATACAAAAGCATTAAGAAGGATTGTAAGTTCATGTGCACCTATACTACATCAGTATGGTAATTAATGGCAATTGCTAATCAAAACTCTTTGTGCTGCAGAACAGAGATTGGGTTCTGGTGCACAGTTGGATGCATATGTACGGATTTCCCTTTGACAACAGTGGTTGACAACCTGTTGAATAGTAACTGCATGGTTTTACATTTCTAAAGATGACAATATATGGTTCAGATCATAACATTTATACTCCATTTAAAGGGCGAAATAATAATATATTATTATTATTATTATTATTATTATTATTATTATATATTATTTTCCTTTTAAAATGTAGTTTATATATAACCATTATTCAAGGAAGATATAGATGAATACTAGGTATACATGTTAATAAGACAAAAAAGTGTTTTTGTTTGTACAAAATACAAAAATGAATCTTCGTTCCCTTCTGCCTCTTTACTTCTTTGTCTTTCCTCTCCCTTTTGCACCCCATACCTTCGGCTCCTCTAATCTTTCTCCTCCTCCACCCATCCTTCCTCTCAGTGGGATCTCGCTGCTGGTATTAAAGCAGCATGGCATCTCATCACTGCAGTTTCAGTCACTAAGAGAGATCAGTGCTGGGAACGTCCACATTGCAGAGAACAGCCAGCTCTGTTACTACAACACTGTCAACTGGACGAGACTTTTCCGCGCTGCAAACCAGAAGGTTTTGATCCACAGCAACCGGGACCCTGACGAATGTTGTAAGTTCAACCTAAAATCATCAAATAACACAAATGATGCACACCAACACAGGAATGGAGGGCCATCAAAATGAGGTAGCTATGGTTTTTCAGAGTGAGATTGTCAGAAGGCAGAAATTTATACTGCTACGGGTCTAACCTACTACATACATGCAGATTTTTATAAATAGACAATGAAAATAAAAAATAATTTAAAAAAAAATGGGATGAGGACGTTTGTTTTTAAAACTATGAAACAAATGGGAAAATATGGCAACATAATTTCTTTCTCTGATCAGAAATGTTCTAGTTTAATTTTTTCCTGTCACTGAATACTGGAGAATGCCATGTGAGTTTTGTTTAATTGCAGTGAGCTTTGTCTTATTTTTCAGTGTCAGTTGTATGGCTGCAGACAACACAGACTTCTTCTTCCTGCTTCAACAAAATGTGTTCACATGTATTTTCTAAAAGGCCACAGATTCAAAGATTATTGAGAAATATATTTGTGATTTACTCTAGAACTCACAAGACTCAGAAACTAGGGGTTTCAAACAATTTGGAAGTGTTGAGATGACACAAATTCAACTTTAGATAAAATTCTGAACATCAAGAGTCAAACCCAAAAAACAAGTCAAGTTCTGCCAAACAATTTTCTGGGTGAACAAACACTAGATCTATAGTAGAATCATACTTGTCCTTTCTATTGTTCTTTGTTTGGAGTGGTATTACCTCACTAATTGAGATGGATTAAAACAAAAGCAAAATAACCGAAAAGAATGTAATCCCATAATTAGACAAATTAATATCAAATGCATGTTTGTGACAAGACAAAAATTGTGCTTCTATAATTTCATTACTGCCAGGAGTGTTAAAATATTAATTTATGCATCATGTTCATTAATGAACCAGTATTTGCATTATTGAGTCGGCCCCTTTTCACTGTTCATGTGCACCTTTCCCCTGGGCAGTTACTTAGTGTTAAACACACACACACACTCTCCAATGACTTTGAAGACTTTGGGTGAGAATGTGCGCATCAGAATGTGTGTGCGCATGCGTGTGTGTGTGTGCATGTCTCTCTACACTTGATTGAGCCTAGCAGGAACTTGAAAAGGGCAGAACTCGCATTCACAGCAAAGACAGAGGAGAAAGATTCTGCATATTCCCATTTAATCATTGACAATGTGCACAACTGGCAGCTTCTAATATCAATAGGTGGTATAGAATTGTCTGATATGCTACATAATGATGTTTCATCCTATTAAAAGCAAATACATATTCCACATCCTCTGAATACTTTTATTTTGGCTTGACCATTCTGATATTTAGCAAAGAGCTGAAATAGAAGCTCATCACACCTGTTCTCAAACATCACAGTGCTGCTCAGCCACAGAAGCCACAGTTTGTGACATTTTTCATTTTTAAACTACAGTTTTATGGTTTATGATGTTATGTCTTTAGCTTGACAAGCTGAACTTTAAAGTGTGTTCTGGCTTCAGGTATAATGACCCATGACATCAAAGTTAAAGCCTTACCAGGGGAACACCTTTTATCAATCTCAATCAATCAATCAGATTTGATTTATAAAGCACCTTTCATTCATAAAATGCCTTGCAAAGAGCTTTTTGTCCTCACTAGTAAACCGTCTTTGCACACTAGTAGAGCTACTAGGGCACACTAATAAAATGACTGTATTAACAGTAAACATGATTCATTTTAAATATGGGTATAAATACAATATCTTCGAAAAATACAGGGAGGAGGAGCAAGAAAACTCACCAATTTTTGATGTTACATGATCTCTATAAATGTGAATAACTAATAATTAGCTGTTTTATTCTATTTGATGTCGGTGTTACTGTAGAATTGTCATTACTTGACTATTATTATATCATTACTATTATCAATAAAAATAATTATTAAATGAATATGATTGTTGTTATTGGTAGTAATAGTATTGCCATTATGAAAATTACTAATGGAAATTACATGACTGTTATTTGCATACTGATATGAGTGATAGTGGGTTAGGATTAGATATGCATACACTTCTTCCTGCTCCTTTTTGAACATGTAAATTGGTGCTAAGTAATTGCATTATTTTCCTTATCCTTATCCTTTTCCACTAGTACTACTAGTAAGTACAAAAATGTCCACTAATAGTAACAGTGAGAGCCAAAATATCCACTAGTACCACTAGTAAGATGTTTTTGACCTTAATAGTACTAGTAGTGTGGGTCAAAATGTCTATTAATAAGACTAGTATGTCTCTTTTAACATCACTAATACTACTAGTGAGGTCCAATGTGTCTACTAGTACTACTAGTAAGGCTCAAATTGTCTACTAGTGCTACTAAGATCCACAGCATGACCATACTTGTACTACTAGTAATAGGAAAATGCTCACTAGAATTAGTATAAGCCAAAATGCGTACTACTAATACTAGAAATGCTGATGGGAAGGTGGGAACAAAGCATGCATTGAGGCTTCCGAGTGGCTCTCTAAGTAAAAATAAGTAGTGCTGACCAATCAAGACTCAGGATTTTGTCACTATCCCACCTGCTTTGTTTGAATTTTAGTCGCTAGTGCTACATGTTAGACAGAATAGAACCAGTGACACTAGAGGATTCATGGTGCAGCTTACATGTTAACTATGTACCAAACTGTCTATTAGTTGTACTAGCATGGTATTTGTGACCTTACTTTTACAACTAGTGTGGGCCAGAATATTTACTACTACTACTAGTAACGGGCAAAATGTATACAAGTAGTACTAGTAAGATATTCATGACCTAGTGCTACAAGTAGAGGGCAACATGTCTACTAGTAGCACTAGTAAGAGCCTAAATGTGTACTAGTAGCACTAGTAAATGGCAAAATATCTACTAGTAGCACTAGTGGGGGGCTTTTGCACCTTTCTAGTGGTACACTATACTAGTACTACTAGTGGACACCTTTGCCCTTACCACTATTACTAGTAAGGTCCAATTCCCAAATAGTGCTATTAATGGTTGCTGTGGCTCTTACTAGTAATACTAGTAGACAACCTGGACCTTACTAGTACAATAAGTAACAGTGACAATGCCCACTAGTTTTGGCTCTCACTAGTACTAGTGAGGTTAAAAATGCCTTACTAATGCTACTACTGGGCACTTTGGTTCTACTAGTATGGTCCAGGAGGACACATGCCACATGCCATGACTTATAGACTTTTCAAAACCAGTGTTGGAGGCATTTGGCAGGTTAGTATGAATGCAGAAAAAAAATATGGAAGACTGTTTTCTCAGTAATATCCTTGACTTTAACCTTATTTAACAGTTTAAAAAGACTTCCTGCTTGAATGTTTACCTTGTGTTATGGTAATCATTAAGAAACTGTTATGCTGTAATTTACATACCCAAGTATATCTGGATCTACCGTCTATGGTTCAAATTATACTGCAATATAAATTTTAAACCATATCACCCACTCCTAATTTCATGTACATAATCCCCTCATCCTATTCATTGCATATTTCAGTTTTCTTTATTGCTCTTACTGGTTCTCTGGTAGTTCTACCAGTGCACAAAATCATCTTACTACTGAGGACAAAAAGCATACTAGCACATGGAATGAAATATTAAATATTGAATAAATGCTTAAACTGCTTTCCATACACCCATGTAAAATCATGAGATGGTGACATGGCAGAGCACTGATCATAGATTATAGTCATTTGTTTTTAGTCCTGATTTACTATCATTACTTTTGTATACATTTCAAGGTCTTTAGAAAAGGATCTGCATGCTCCAAGTGGTCTGTAAGAGGCTCTACTGTAAAAAAAAAAAAAATCCCAGATATGTGGTTACAGTAAAAGTTTAATCCTGTTGTCCTGTGTTGCACAAGGCAGGGATCATTTCCCCAGCTGCTGCACATGTGATGCTTCTTCAGAGCTGCTCGGCTTTGCTTTTAGCTTTGCCTTTGAAACAGAAGAGAAAAGGCTGCAGGAAACTAGAGGCAACACTCGAGTTCCGCCCTTTTGATCTTATACATCACATCATGGTTCAGACATGTTTTTATTTGTACACTCAATATTTTATTGTGCGTGTTCTATTGTGTTTTTTGGTCTTTTGTTCTCTTTGATTTGACTGATTGTTTTCTATGTATTTTTCCTTTCCTTTTTTTTCTTTCCTCATCATAATCTCGTTTTCTGTGGGAATCAAAAGTCGCCTGACAGCTCGAACCCTGTGGGCTTTTGTTTTCCAACCGTGTCAGTAACATCTGAAGTCGGCATTTTTCGATCCTGCGTAGTTATACATCCGTCAAACTTCTTCTCCTCCCTAGATTATGTCCTCCTCTTTCTCTCGGTCTGTTCAGTTTACACAAGCCTCTGGACGCCCAACAGAGGTGGTTTTGTCTCTTGTGAGCAGCAATACTTTGATCCTCTGCCGTCCAAAAGGAAGACTTTTGGGTTTTTTTCCATGTTACTACTACCTGCTACTACATGTCTGAATTGTTAAGCATTCTGAACCTGACTGTGGCTGACACTGAGGCATAGCCCCTAGATTACATCTGTCCAGGACCTCAATAACAGCAGGAGGTTTTTGAAAACCATGGCTACATCTGTGGAGAAGAAAAGCGAAAAGAGGAGAAATCTGCTGGGATGTTGAGCAATATCTCACGACTGGCCGTGTTATATTGTGATCATATAACAGCTAAGGAGCGCTGTTCAACACTGAAATTATTGCTATCAGTGTTTGGAAAATCATCCCTACAAAAACACCTTTTACTGCACAGGTTTACAAATTAACGGCTTCTCCGTGGAGGCAGAGAAATTGAATGTTAAAAAAAAGAGATAAACCCTTGCAATTATGTACCGTCATTCATCTAACATTGTGTCCTTTAATAAATGTGATTATTTTGACTAACATTACATCTAATTCGAGGCAATTTAGTGTCATCACCATTAACGCTGTCTCATCAAAGCGCACTTCCATTTAATATTATACTGGGGTTTTTTTGTGTGTGTGTGTGTGTGTGTACTATACAGCTGAGGAGCGCATGGTGTGTGACCCGCTGTGTTCAGATGCAGGGTGCTGGGGTCCTGGTCCAGACCAGTGTCTCTCCTGCCGCGACTTCAGCCGCGGACGAACCTGTGTGGATCGCTGCAACCTTTATGAGGGGTGAGTTATGCACGCACACACACACACACAGTCAGATATGTCAGTAAACTTTCTTCATTATGTCATGATGACTCAACTGATTACATAGTACTAGATGGATAAAAGGATATCTTGCTTCTTGACAGACTGAGAAAAAATATATTAAAAATATAAATCTGCTGTGCGCCTGTATCCTCTCTGCAAGGCACATTTGAAACTATGTTAAATTAAAGTATTTTCCCTTCCTGCAAACAAAGTTGACACATTTCGACTGTTTGAAATGAAAACTGCATTGAGCATGTGTGATCCAAGTTTATTCAAGACTAGTACTGAAGGTAAAGGCCTTGCTCAAGTGAAGAGCATCAATCTTCTTGTTGGTCAC
The DNA here is from genome assembly GCA_030544235.1 of Lepturacanthus savala. Lineage (NCBI taxonomy): Eukaryota > Metazoa > Chordata > Actinopteri > Scombriformes > Trichiuridae > Lepturacanthus > Lepturacanthus savala. The sequence goes on from CM060470.1 coordinate 22,319,508, forward strand.
AAAATAAAAAGGTAAACTAGGATGTGATCAAATCCTGATTCTAAACTGACTGATTTACCACATTGTTTTATGTAATATTTTCAGTTAAATTTCTGTGGCTCTTTTAAGGGTGATAGCAGCAGCAACATGTTTCAGATGTCACTTCTCTTGAACTATGATGAATACATAAAATGAAGTGTATATCCTTGAAATTTCTCAATAATATTTAGCTCTGAACTTGACAGGATACACCTTTTTTCTCTGCCTCTGCTAGGATTCTATCAAGCCGACCAAGTTGTGTCTAAATGACAAAGCAAATAGAAAAGAGACCTTGAGAGTAGCAGAACTTGTGGGCAGAAGGAGAATGAGAAAAAAAATTGACTATGTTAATATCATTGTGTACAGTGGACAGTGTGCACATGTTACCTGGAATAAATTAATTGATAATTTTATATTGTCATAATTTTTAATCCTTACTTCTGCTAACTTTCCCCTAAGTTGGACTAACTTACTACTATATTACTAAACTAGTGTAACAGTTATTTGTGCTCGTTGTGTTTTTGTACATCTCTCAAAAATCACATATTTCTATGACTGGAAATCATGATGATGGTCGAATTTTCAAAAATGTTGAACTGGCCCTTTAACACAGTACCAAACAATCAGAAGACAACATGCTATCCTATTTGAATGGGATTTGCCCAGATAAGCTAATGTTAGCGGCTAACTGCTGCAGCCCTGCAAGCATCAGTTATCTGCTAACTGCTAAGGACTGAAAAGCTTTGTGTTTAAATGTTGAAAATGTGTAGCTTGCTTTCTCCATTATGACACAAATCAACACAACACTGCAAACCACCACTGAAAAAGCTTTTTATTACCACTGACATAATGTGAACAAAAAAGGTTAGGACGCTATTAGATGGCACGCAGATGGTCAGTCTGTCTTAATTGATGCTTTCTTGCCAAACCTTATTTTCTTCTTTTATTTTGCCATTTTACTAGATTAATATAGCAATTTCTGTGCTTTATTATAGAAATAAGCAGGCGTTTATGGTCTAAAAGCAGCAGCAGCAATGTCATCTACATGTGGTGACATTACTACAGGAGCCATTTAGTGAAGGCCAGACCACTACAGAATGAGTGAGTGGTCTTATTGCACAGTTTTTCTGTTAGCAGGAACACCAGAGACATAAATATTTGCACAGAAAACACTGAAAAAGTCTTTATTAACATGTAACCCCAAAGTGCAACAGGTTATTTCATCGTAGACCAGTAAACAAAATGCTTCTTGTCGGAGCTCTCAGAGCCGTTCTCGATCATTTAATTTTAATTGAGTGTTAGAGGCGACTTCAACTTCTGTGTTGAAACAAAGTCTCTGAAGCAGTAGATTGTTTATGTATACTTCATGCTGCACTGCATTTTGTCACAATAACTCATTCTCTTGCTTCTGGTGATCACATTGTATGCCATGCTGCTACGATAGCAGCAAACTCTATACTCTAACACGCATTAGAATAGTAAGATGTCTAATAGTAAGATGCGTCCACCTTTTATCAAACATTTTAACATAACAAAAAAAAACATTCCAAAAGTCAAAGTGCAGTAGTAGAAGTGGTAGATTAGAGACAATCACCAGATAAATCAATACAGACTTTGAAGCTATTGAGGAAATTTGGGTGCCTCATGCACACAGGTTAGTGAGTGTACTCAGGCTGCATTAACCACATTAAAAATGCTTTTATTCCAACTAGGCTGATTGTTACACTGCATTGCTCTTAGTTCTCCTTTTATCAGTTACAGCACAAAATGAAAAAAACAAAAGTTTGTATCACATTAAAGTCCTTAAGAGTTTACAATAGGCTTTAAGATCCTAGTACTTGTCTATATATAAACGTGTTGTCCAAAGTAACTGCATTTTCCCCTGTTGAGTCGGATACGCAAATATGCTGTAATGTTACTGGAACAAAAACATAATGAAGCTCTCCTCCGTTGCACAGATACTTTTAGTGAAACTGTTTTGTCTTGTTTTCCTAATTTACCAAATTATTGTTGCCTTTTATTTTTCAAGTCTGTTTGCATTTTCTTTAACTGTGATTTAATCTTTGTCTTTTTCTTGTTTTTCTCTGAATCGCAATGTTTTCCCAATCTAAAGATGTTTTCTCTCTGCTGCCCTAGTTCCTCAGCAGCATAATGCATGTTCAATTAAAGTCCTTGCTTAAAAAAGAAAAACAATAGACAGCGTTCCTCGTGTCTCTATGGTAACCAGTGTCCGAGAGATGGACAAGGTCTGTCTCACAATAAGTAATTCACAGGCTTGTCACCATCATGTCCTTACATAAATGAGCTTGCTGCAGGAGCATTGTACATGTAAGAACATTGAGAGTGAAACAGAAAATGTGTCCATTGATCTAATGAAGGACAAATAAGAGCACGAATCAATTCAGTGTCGGACCACCTGCTGCATAACCCGCCAACAAAAGTAAAAATTTAGCTCAAGAACACTCTGATGTTCTTTTCTACAGCTTTCAAGTTGAAAAAATAATTTCTCCATTTCTGAAAGATGATGATTATAAGACAAGGGAGTGAAAAGAACAATTTAAGATGTGGCAGTAAGTGTCTGTTTAAAAGCTGCTCCTGCGGAGTGTGGAAACAATAGGGGTCCTTTGATTTTCTTTTTTTTTCCCCCCATCAGCTTTTTATTTAAAGTATTAAAGTATTTTGGCCACATGGAGGAGGAGCAAGAGGACCGGAGGGCTGTTGGGGCAGGGGGGCTAGGCGTGTCACTGCGTGTCACAGTCACTACTTGCGCACGGGGCCACGCCCTGCCTACCTGTCCACCTGCACGCCAGCACCACCCACCGTCTGCATCGCCAGCACAACTAGCACATCCACATCCACCAAACAGAACGGCACCAAGTGAAACAAACCTCTTCACCCCATTAGCGTTCCCCCATCACCTCGTCTGCTTCGTGAGTCACACTTTGAGTGATGAGTCATACCGGTCACAGCAAAAACATGAAATCTTCACAAGGGAAAATGTCTTTCACTTGTTAAGAGTCGGTACAATTTGCCCAATATTGAGTATAATTATCTCATTCCAAGAAAGAAAAAAAAGACTAACATTTTCTGAGTAAATTGAACGAAATCAAGAAAAATTTGAAATAAGATAAATTACCTGCCAATGAAATACAATAATTGTACTCAATAGTGGACTAATAGCAGCAAAAACAGCATATTTACCTGAGAAGGCTTCATTTTTTGGCAGTGTTTTCGTTCCACTGCCCAACTCGTGGTTTGTCCATGTCTCAATGGCTACTATTAAAGATATAAAGATCAACAACTTTGGAGGATAGAGTTAGACTCAAGATCTGGGTTTAGAACAATGGTGTCAAATTCAATTTAGTTCATGGGCCACATAGAGAACAATTCTCAAATCTCAAGTGGGCCATACCAGTAAAAATGTAGGTATAAATAACACCTACAAATTTCTCCTCTTTTTTATGTAATGAAATACATTATAAATATTTACACGATTAATTCACCCTCAAATTACAAAAGAGGAGAGATGACATGAAAAGAAAAGTTATCTGCCTTACAAAGCATTTACAAATGAAGAAATAGGAACTGTTCCCTTTCCAGTAACACTTTGTACATGCATCCAGCGGCCGGATTGCAGATTTGAGCAGGCCCGATACTGTTTGACACCCCCGGTTTAGAATGAACCACCTGCTGAAACCTATCTGATGATTTTCATATTTAAATTGAAGTACCAAACCAGATAAAACAATGTCTTGACTCTTCCTGAAGATCGCATTCCTGAATTCTCAACTCTGAATATTTAATGCACCGTGTGTTTACTTTTCATTCATCTCAGACCGAGGTGTAATAACAGCTCAGCACACACAGGTCAGACAGCTGCACAGCAACAAGGACCTTGAATTGCCTCAAATGATAATTGTAAAAAAAAAAAAAAAGAAAAAAAAATGTTTGCACAGCTTTAAAGTTTCTGATCAAAATGCCAAACATGCTGTTTTGTTTGTCTGTGTAAGCCATTTTAAATGATTGTTTATTTAGCATAAAATCCATATCAGGGTTTTTCTGTTGAATGCAAATGTGTTGCTGTTTTTGTACCTGAAAAGACAGAAAACTGAGGAAACAGGCCACTCCAACACATCATGCAACAGCCTATAAGGCTTAAACATCACTGATATTTTCCATCTACTCTGCAGCCTTTATTATTTCACCCAGCACACATCCAGACAAAGGCTTAACTCCCCTGCCTCCTGGAAGGTTTTATGAAGGCCAACTGAAGCATAATTAATACTAATTTGATTTAAGATCCCACTGGGACATTTTGGTACATTGCAGAGATGAAACAGTCTTTTTTCCCTCACTGACCAAAAGAGAAGAACCTAAAACTCGTTCTGCTTGTCCTATAATGACAAAGGCAGAGTGCCAACTCAGTCGCATGGTGGTCAAATTTAATGACATTTCGATGCCACTCGCTGTTCTAGTATTATAAGGGGATTGTAGAAATTGAATAACAAGGAACTTAATTTAATTGATTTTTGAAAATGCTGCACCCCTCAAAAGGAACTGCACCTTGACCCCCTGAGTGGGATCACCATTACAGTCAGATAATGAGCTTGTGTGTGTGTGTGTGTGTGTGTGTACACGTGTGCATGTGTGTGCTCAAACTAGAAGCCACATTTAAGAAGATTGAAACAGACAAATCAACTCCAAATAATTAGTCTCCCCCTCCCTCTGTGCTGAAAATGGCGTAATAATAATAGGAAAGCTCTTAAAGACAATGTTCTAAAGAATAATTAAGATCGTAATAACAAAATTTCAACAATCATTCCCATTGCATTTTGTTTCCTTTTATTAATGACACACATTGTCAGATTTTTGCAGACAAACATATGATGAAAATGGGCTTCTCTGCATTTTTACAATCCCGAACATGAAACATGAAGCCAGAACATAGATCAGTCAACATGTAGTCTTGCTTTTATATTAATTCTATGCTACGCTCTGTGTCTTTTAAATCACATGACACATTCAGAAAACCCTAACCCAACAGGAAATAATTCCTCAAAAACATGTCGCCTGACAAATTTTACTGTCAGAGCCATTTCTTTTCTAGGCAGGGACAATAGGTGATATCAAGAAATGATCGATGGATGAAACAAAGAAGACAATAGATGTCAAAAGTCACGTAAAGTAACACTACAGACATTTCAGTCGTGATATTCCTGGCTCTGCTCATGTTCTGGAACAAAATTTAACAAGCTTGACTGGCGGAGGCTGAAATCCGCAACATTTGGTGAACATACAGCACCAGTTGGTACCATGAGTAAAAGATTTGAAGGATTTTCTTCAAGAAATAGGATGGTGTGTCAAAACTTTTGACCGGTATCTTAAAAAGAAGCATTGAAAACGACAGGAGAATTGATTGTTAATACAGGAGGAGGCTGCAAGGATTCAGGGCTAAGCTTCAAATATTTATACAGACCACCTATTATAAGAGGTAGGTCATAGACAGAAATGATTATAAGCTGTTTGGAGCATGTGTCTATAAACTGACTTCCATGCCTGCCGCCTTCTTTTAGAATTTAATGTTTGATGTGGTATAGATGTCTTATTCATAATTCACAGGGCCTCAAAACACCCAGTTTTACACTTTTCTCTTTCATTTTCCAGCCACTGACGAAACCAGGAAACACCTGAATAATGAACATTAATAATTAGAGATGCTCCTTGCCTTCATAAACCATGTCATCTTGGTTCTATTCATGTATTGCTTAGCACAGCTTTATTTAAAATAAATATGTAGAATGGTTTGGTCAAATAGAATAAAAGGCTATTTAAGTCTTGTTGCTTAGCTCTTTAACTCCCATCATATTTTAGCAAAGAGGCATTTCTTATTAAAACAGAAATCACAATTGAATGTAGATTACAGTTTGACTGAACTTGTATCTATTTTATAATATTTAACCACTTAAGCCCCAGGCTTATTTTTCAGTTTTCCTGATAATAATATGGAATATCTTTATAACCCAAAAGGTTATGTACTAATGCTTTGCATCAAAAGAAACATGTGAGATGACTATAGAAGTGTCTGAATCAATCAATGTTGCTGTTAGTTAGAATATTGCAAAAAAAAACAAACAATAAATAAATAAAATGTGTATAAGCTAAATTATCTGCAGTGCAAAATTCAATGATTGATAAGATAAGAGTTCAAAGATCAAAAGATCACATTGTGGATCATTACAGATCCGGAAGAATATATTCTGCAAGGTCGCCTTAAAGGAGATTATAGGATATATATTATATACTGAATTAAATAATCACACAAGATCAAACAGCTCAAATCTAAATTAAATTAAGCGGTTAGTTGCAGCCCTACTACTGATATCATATTAAACAATTTCCTATTGTATTCAGGACGTGAATATTGACAATATATATTGATACTGTAAAAGTAACATTGTTACTTTATCATTTACTGCAGATAAAAATACTTTATTTCATGCTGTAGCGGAGGTTTAATCATGCAATATCTGCATAAATCTTAATGTTCCCCTTGTATCAGGGGGTTTAGGCTTTAACAGGTTAACAACCAGATTATCTAGGAGACAAAACCATCTCATTGTGCTACTATATATCTCACAAATAATGTTGTGCACCCTCTTGTCTTTCACCCCTGTCTCTCTCTTATCCCCTCCCTCCTCTTCCCCCATCTCTCTCAGGGATATTCGAGAGTATGCCAACAGGTCAGTGTGTGTGGAGTGTGATGCCCAGTGTGAGCGAGCCGACGGTGACTCTTTGACCTGCCACGGTCCGGTAAGCTGCACCTAGAGACACCAAGAATGAGACAGACTGAACTATTCTCTTCTTTCACTTATGTGTTGAGAATGTAGACCCAGAAGAGTTTGGCTGTTTGAGCAGTTTTGTTTGATTCTAGCTGCAATCATTCAGACACTGAAAAGCAAAATAGGCCAAATGGCTTATTATTGTTCCCACTTAGCAGGTTTAACATGTCACAAATTACCACAATTATAATGTGCATATTAGTACAGACGCAAAAAAAGCATCAATAACAGGTTGTTCTGCCACATATCAGGAGCGGAAACAAATGTGTATGCAGCATTGACATATCTCACCTTTTAATTTACAAAGTTGTACAAACAAACAATTGCTAATAAACACATCCAGCAATCATGTTTCTGGCTCCCTGGTAACTGTGAATTCAATAGTAGGTAGTTCTTCTAACTGTTTTTTTCTCCAACAAATCCAGACAGAAAATATCTGTCCCTTCAGCAGCTCAACGCTTGACTAAGCCAGTTGATGTTTCTATTTGCCATTTTGTGGTAATAGTGTGCATTGGGTTTTTGAAGCTTTTTGCTGCAAAGGGCTGACCTGCTGTGACTGAAAACTACATTGAGAGCAATGAGAGTGAACCAAAAAAACAGAAAAAAGTTGTGTATCAGACAGGGAAACAATGAGTCGAAAGTCTCTATAGAGCCTGAGGGAAGCTGCAGAATCTGGTCTTAACTCTGTAGAATTAATATATGCAATATATTGTAATTTGGTACATTCTTTTTTTTGGACCATTTTTTGGGTTTTTCTTTTACTTCACCAATGATGTGGAATGAAGCATAATTATACAATAAATAAAAACGGTCTTTATTGAAATCAGGCCACAATAAGAGACAGGCCTCTATTTCGATTTGAGCAAAATGGACTACCAGTAGAATGAAGAAAAACAACATTTGCATCTATATGCATATATGATATGTATTCAGATCATTAACAACATTAACAAAAGGCAACTTACTGGTTCAGACAGCTTACTGCTCCAAAGGTTAAACATCCTTTAAAAAAAATCCTCCAATTTTGTTTAATCCTCCTCCTCTCGTCTGTATAGTTCTGCATTCAATTAGACTTTTAAAACATTGGTTCTAATAATAGCCCCAGCCTGAAATAGAGACCGGCCTTTATTTATTCCTAGCAACAGTAAGGCCAGCCAATGGTAAAGACCCAATCGCTAATGGAATACCAGCCTATATTCGAAAATTTAAGGTAAATAAAAACAGATTTTGTTAGGGTAAACATAGTAATGTCCATAAACGGGACTATATATATCACAGAACAGACTATATTTCCAATACAGACTGATCTGAAATATTATTTTCTGTGCTGATTATTCGAGGGTGCAGCAGTGCTTCACTCACTACAAACCAAATGACTTGGAGCTACCGACATTCCCTGTGGTCATTTGAGACCATTATTCATTATTGTATTAGCAGTCAAACTGTGCCTTTCAGCTCTGCCATTGATTATGTCTCATGTTCCGACTCAACGGTAAAAACGATTGTTTTAGCCAACATCAGCACTGCTGTGTGTGTTTGTGTGTGTGGTAATTTGCAGTTACTGGACATGCATGTTTATGTATGTGCATTGTATGATTCTGGTTTTATTTTTATTACAGCTATATGTATATTTACCCTTTTTGGGCTAAAAGTGTGTTCTTTTGTTTGTTGGTTTTTTCCAACCAATAGACAATCGTTCTCCCACTCAACTACTGCATCTTAAATGTGAATCACAGCTTTATGAAACCTTTTTTTGGGAGCAGCTGCACAAAAGAAAAATGACAGAGTGGGAAAAAATAAACCTGACCTTCATTTCCCTTCACCACTACTGTACTTTACGCCCACAGCCACACGAGGCCCTGAACCTGCACTTTCTTGTTGATTGTTTGATAGCGAGGCGATTTTCAATGGATGCAAACCAGAGGGACCACCTACTGTTTTCTGGGTTTTCAAAATAAGTTTAGTGATGTGGAACGTGATTTGTCCAAAGCCACATTAATTTACTGTATATGTGCTCAGCCCAGTCTCCATAGGAGAAGGTTGACAGCTTACATTTATGCAAAATATGTTGACTGTCAATGTTTTATTGGTTTGTTTCATTTGTCCTATTATGTCACGCATTGACTTCACTAAGTGTTTCTTGTCCTTAAACTAAAACTGCATCTTAACCACAGCATTGTCACAGCATGAAATAGTATTAGTGAAAATTTGTACGTATCAAAAAATGTTGATGTTAAACAGAAACTGCCACTTTTTCCCTCTAGGGATTGGGTTGGTTTGTTAGTATGGGGCGCAAAAGCCAAAGTAAACATATCTGTGGCTGTAATATCTATGGTTTGAGTAGTATGTGTTGTTGTTGGCAGATATTTGATGGTTTGATTATCTTGGTGGTGCGCTTGAGTCCATGTAGCCCTGCAAATGATGGGAAAATGAAAAATCTGCAGGCTACTTCCAGCAGTTTTTGAAAAAAGGTATTTAAAAAATTAGCAGCATAAATATTTTCATGCCCCAACTGGTAGATTAGAACAAATGCAAATTCAATGGAGGGAATGTTCACATCGTAATTATATTTATTTGGTCTGTATAGACAAATCATTTCCTGAAACACTTGAAACTTGTAAGGTTATGTTCTTTAAAATATGTGTAGTGACTTCTCCACAGCTGTTTCAGTATGTCTTTAATATGCTGGCATTTTCATATACAGTACAAGTACTGTGCAGTATTTCAGCGTGTGTGCATTCATGTGTGTGTCTTGTCAAGTGTGTATCATAGAAATGTCCCAGGTTAACCTCTTTGGACCCTGTGTAGACATCACATGTGCAGCACAGGCACACAAATGGATTACAGCAATCATGTTATGGTCACAGAGCCCATAGCAATTACATTACAGCTTACACACGATGATTTGATTGGCCTAATGTCCCGTGTGGAGAAAGATTGGAGATATGACAATAGCAATGAATACAGGGCCTGTTATGGACAGAATACGTGATGAATGCTAGATGTGCTGCTGACTTGTTCATTATACTGAAAGAATGGAGCAAGGGCTTACATCTCCCAACAAAATAAATATTCAGTTCCCCCCTTGAATGAGGTTGATAGTTTAGATGTTTGTGTCTAGCAGGTTATCTTATATTATTCCTCTGTCAAGAAATATTCCCAGCCACATCCCAGCCACTCAACACATGCAAAATACAGTGACCAGGCATGGAAAGAGAATGTAACATGTACCCACCTGCATGCAGTTACACACATTTATCAATGTGCACATAAACGGTTCATTTTCATATCATCACAATTCTTTCATTTATTTTAATGTTACTCCTCTGTCTCCTCTGTCTTTTTGGGATGTGATACGCTTAAATTCAATGGAGTGTTTTTTTTTTATTTTATTTTTTTTTTTTTATATTCCCCTTGGACTATTAAATTGTGTCATTGACTAGTGTCCTATTCATGGGAGCTACAGTACCACATCTATCTTTTTTCTAATTTGTCCCACTTTTTATACCTCCATCCTCACTGCTCTGTTTAAAAAAGAAAAAACGACAAAAAAAAACTTTTCACCTTATAAATAACACATTTATTTTGTGCTGTGGCTTTAGCCTGGGAGCATATTTTTTTTAGTTCTCTAGTATATGTCACAAAGTCAGATTGCTTAAAGGGATAGTTTTTTGAAAATTTGCCCATCGTCATAATAGGTGCTTAACTTTTTTTGTTGATCCAAGCTGTTTCCAGACCAGTGGCGCAGAGCTGCTCAGCTGCAACTACACGGCTAATGGTATTTTTTGGTTTCCCTAATCAAACTCAGCAAACACACAATCCAGCAACTTTCAAATGCTGTGGTGGACGAGTGTTCAACTGCACATTCACCATGCTGTGAAACAATAGCTTTAACATTACAACACATGAAGACAATACTCAGGACTACTTTCTTCATTAAGCCACTGGGCGGAGTGACACAATGTGCCCCCTCAGGCAGTTCCTGACATGGACATCAACATCCAAGTATGACACTAAATATTCACAGTTTTTTCAAAATAAAAGTCGTGCCACCCAGATCGGGTTGATCCACTGGTGATATAAACATTCAAATAATGTTCAACACTGACATTTGGCATTAACATGACATCTGATTGTGTGGATCAGTTTATTGACTTAAGGACCATCAAAAACACATTTCACAAACGCATGTTTTTGCTGTCACACACAGTCACAATTAGTTGTTTTTTTTCATTTTAGTGACTTTCCATCATGATTATGGAGTTCTCTTCTGTGGCTTGTGTTTCATTCTCAGCATAGTCGAGAAGAGAAAGGAACTTTCCTGTGCCTGGGTATCTAAACAGCAATTCGCCAGTGATGTGACACCACATGGAAGTTGACGTTTATGTCCACTTCTTAGTGTCTCCTTGTGAAAAAGGAAAAGACAGAGAATTTCTGAGTTTATTCTTGCGACTTTGTGATTTTTTTTTAATATAATATTATATATTATATATTGCCCCACCCACTAAGCTTGATATTTTTGTTCTTTTTCCTACAACGGTCCTAATCCTCTTCTGTAAGGGTACAAGCAACCTATGTGGTCGTTTAATTAAGGGGCCATGTTCAGAGTAGGCTAATGGTTAATCCCTCCTGGGATACAAGCGTGGTTTGTGCGTAGAAGGGAAGGGAAAATACAGGCAAACTTTTAGCAAAGACCAGCAGGCTAATTTAAATTTACAGCAGGATACTTTGGAATCGACACGGTGTGTCGCTGTCATTTTCGTGGTTGTCCTAATACCCTGCTGGACCAAACCATGTTTGTTTGCTCCGTCACAGCATTTAGCTCGCTGATGTGCTGGGATTATTGGATACACGCGCACACACACTAATAGCCACAGGTGGGAAGACTCATAAAAGCAAAGTGCCAGGTTTGACGCCGAAGCCTGCGAGAAGCAGCAACTTTCAATTTGCATAATTATTCTGGGTCAAATGCGTGTTCACACACACACACAAAAGCTACAAAGAACTCTCGCAGAAGTATTAGTGTATGGTCACTCACAGGTGTGTGCCCCTGCACAGAAGCTAAGTAACGATGAAGCATTCATACAAGAATGCTTCTTCACCTGGGAAAATGTGTGTTTATCCGCTTTCCTTAGTGTCTCCTTGTGTATTGAGAGCAGCATATTTGTGTGGTCTTGTGTCTTATGTATTTGTCATGTACAATATGTGTAATGTATGTTTTGTATGTTAATTATAAGGCGTGTCTGTGACTTGGTTCCGGTTGTTGATTACTGTAGATTTCCGCTCACTTTTTTTCCCCTCCTCTTCATTGGTTGCACGTTAATGTGCATGCGCTATTTGTCAATGAGATATTCTTCAGGCCCGTTGATGATACCGAGGCCTGTCTGGGAGACGCTTCGCCTCTCTTCTTCTCCTCCCCTGCCTCCTCCCTCGCTTATATTAGCTCCATAAATCCTGTTATAGGCGGATTGTTATGGTCATTGTGTGTGCTGTGAGCGATGGTTATTATCTGCCTGCTCCGCTCACACTGCTTTATGCGTCTTGTCTACCACCCCACCCCCACCCCACCCCACCCATCCCCCGCCCCCCCACCGTAGTTGCATTATTCACACTATATGTTGCTCGCTCTCACTGCCTCACTCCTCTGTGTCCACGCTCACTCTATCGCTCTTTTTCCATTATTACTCCACCGCACTTCTGCTTCCTCCTGTAAGGAATTTGTGCACAAACGGTTTTATGATTTTAAAGGGATTTGTGCACAGCTCGCGTATGAAATTATTCGTTCAGCGATATATATTGCTCATACGAGAGCGTTTGTAATAATAAGGAAATCATCCTCCTTGTTTACCGCCACACAAGAGGTCAATTCCAATTATGATTATAATAAATCCTAATTACGATCGTGCGGTGGTATAGGTCTTTTATGTTTAGGTGATTGAGGAAACATAAACAAGTTCATTTTAGGTGACACAGATGTTTATTGCCAATAGCACAGCGAGACTACTACTACATTTTATAAACAAGACGTAATAAGCAAAGAGGCAAATCAGCGATACAGCAGCTTAGCACGAAAGTGGCCAGTTATGGAAGCACCATGGTTTAATCCAAGTCAAAGAAAGCTTTATAAAAATACCTGTTTTCTACTTGTGGAGAGTAGAGTTGGATGTGAGAAAGGCTGGAGTCTGGACCTCAAAATAATGAATAAGTTGCCAGTACAGATCTGGACATTTCCCAGATGAATGGAATTGGTTTAGGCTCTCTATTAGTTGATTGTTAACTCATGACTGATTTTGAGGTGTGACCTGTGATTGGTATGTCATGTCATTCCTTGATTTTATCAAATAGTTAATGATACATTTCCTGTTATCACTAGGTTTTTCCATGCTGTAGAGCTGCTCTTTGTTTGAGGGTTTTTACTATCTGCATTCAAAGCACAGGAGATTTTCACCTTCTCTAGGTTTTACCCCGTTATCTTTCTTTTTTCATTCTCAAGCTTTCACTGATACACAGATGCAAGTACAGCAATTTAAGCTATAAAGCTACTGAGACAAACAAGCCGATCAAGTAGAACCGTCAATCATTGTGCTCTACAAACTGAGGCTCCATACCCTAAATGTGTTGCACCATAGATTTGTTTTTCATGCCTGACTTAACACCGTCAGGTGGGTTTTTGTTTGTGAACATTCTGTGCTTCCTGTTGGGTAAATGGACAAGTAATAACTGAACCTGTTTAGAAGTCAGAAAGAAAGTCAATATTTCACTTTCCAATAACTTATAATTTCTTTATCATCATAGATGAGTAATTGATTACTCATCATTTTACAGTGATGGGCTGTAAAATGCCCATCACTGTTTTCCAAACCTGAAGAATATATCCTAAAATGTCTTTTTTTTTAACCAGAGCAACAATCCACAACCCAAAGATCATCACTTTACTATTATAGAAGACTAAAGAAACCATAAATCAGTCATCAGATTTGAGAAGGTGGAACTAGGGAATTTGGGCATTTTCTTCCGAAAGATGACACAGTTGTAATATTTGGCAACTAATTAATTAATCAATTATAATCATTGCCACTAGTGCTGTAAAGCTTCTATAATGCAATGTGCAAACTCTTATTGAACAGTCTTTATCAGAGAAATGACTACTAGTCAGCATTTTCATTATCTACCTTCTATCTATAAAGCAAGGAGCATCTGTAATTATATGAATCGCTTTTGGATATAGCTTGTGCATGACACTGTTGTGCTGTTGTCCTTTTTTTATGAAATAGATTTTTGGATAGGTATAAAAAAAAAAATCATTATTATTCTTTAAAACTTCATGTTCTATAGGTGTTCTGTCTGAAATTAGAACACTTCCCTCATAAGCAGGTATTTGGCATTTGTATTTGGCACCTAGACTAGACGTACCATAAGGGAGCTCAGCAGGTAGGGAGGGCATGGGGCAAAGCAACGATACAACCTTCTCCCTGGAGCAAAGATACTTGGAGCGGTGGATGCTAGGTGGAGGCGGCGCTTTTAAAACGTTGTATGAACAGCAGCTGCAGCGAAGCTCTGTGTGAACAGTGTGGCAGCAGGTGACAACTTAAGTATATCGCTTTGATTAAAAGAATAAATTACAGATATATGTTAACAGGAGAGGAGAAGAGTAGCAGCACCTCATGAACGGGTTCACAGACTCCCCTTGATTCATCAGTTTAACACGCTGCCAAATAGCAGTTTAGCGCCTCGTTTGATGGTCATAAACTTGCTGTTCAAACCTCTATCATAATTGCATTTTTATTCACAACTGCAGTTTGTTTACAAAACAAATATTTGCATATCAAAAGGAAATGTTTTGTCTCATTTCTCCCGCAGGGCCCAGATCATTGTGTAGGATGCCTCCATTTCAAAGACGGTCCTAACTGTGTGGAAAAGTGTCCCGATGGCCTGCAAGGTGCCAACAGCTTCATCTTCAAATATGCCGAGGCCAACAATGAATGTCATCCCTGCCACGCCAACTGCACCCAGGGGTGAGTACTGTCAGGACAAGGACTAGTTAAAGGTGAAGATGTCAGTGTTGTTAAATGTCATCATTGAAAGTGTAAATAAGTATACACTACCATTCAAGAGTTTGGGGTCACCCAGACGTTTTAGTGTTTTCCATGAGTCACACTTTTATTTACCACCAGGAGTTGTAAAATGAATACAGCATTTTATTATATTAGCCTTCTGATGTAATGAGCTAACACATTGTACCATTAGAACACTGAAATGATAGTTGTTGGAAATGGGCCTCTATACACCTATGTAGATATTGCACCAAAAACAGACATTTGCAGCTAGAATAGTCATTTACCACATTAACAATGTATGGATGCACAGTTCTTACATTTCTGTCTGAAAAACCTGATTAAAAATGTGAATCCCTCAAACAACATTAGGAAAGATACAGTAATGCAATTGCTGTAACAGGTGTTTGTTAGGTGTTTCTGTTAACTCACAGAATATCATTTAGATTTCATGTGAATTGTGGTTGAGGATTTCTATCAAACTACTGTTAATTTCCAAATTCTGCGAAAAAAATAAGAATCTGACAGTTTGTAAAACCACAGTTAAATAGAAAATGAAATAGAAGAGGAAGGAATGGGAATGAGAGGCCTCTGAAAAGTCTCCTGCTGCCACTCTCCATCGCTCACTGATTGTTCAATGTAATATTCAGGAAGGTCAGACAACATTTTGTATTTTGGTCCACCGGGAGTTTATGTCACTTCCTTGTATGTTATTTCTCCTTTCTTGAGTGACAGCCTGCAGCTCGCTCGAGCATAGCGATGTAGTCGTAAATGGAAAACACCGGGCATGACACTTTGTCACAGGTACAGCTTCATAAGTAGGTCTGTCTCTAAAAGCGACAGGCTGATGGAGGAGAGACAGACAGACAAACAAAGAGAAAGAGACAGGAAGACAGGAATGAAATCAATATCCCTCACTTCTAAACATTCACGAGACACACTGGATTTTGGGAGCTGGTGTTAAATCTGTCAGATGTGATATACTGCAGGAGTCACTTTGGACTCTATTGCAGGAGATCTCTATTCAATTCTTATTTCCAGCTGCAGGATTTTCCAATTCTGGACTTTAACAAACCAAAAAAAAGTGTAAATATTGAATTAATTCTGTATATTAAATCTCACGTTTTACATTATTTGACCTTTAGGAAGTAGTAGCATTTACCCACACCACATTTAAAGTGGTATTGATCTTTTTTTAAACCCCTAAACCAAACCAAACTGGAACCACAGTGTAGAATATAATTCATTCGTTTTATCAGTCATCGTTTTGGACTTGTTAATGTGGACAGACAGAAACTGAACTGATTTCTAGGACCGAAGCTTCACTTTAGTTTAGAAGCTTTTGCATGAAATGCTTTGTATAATATGTTTTAAAAAACGCCTATGCAGGTGTCCACCTATGCAGCCCCCCGCTGTGAAAATCTCAAGCAAGATAGCAGAGATTATTTTCTGTGAAAAAATTTTAAAATAGTTTCAGGATTAAAATGCATGACATTCCAACTGACTTATTTGTTTTATTTTCAGAATATTCATTTAGTGAATGTATATGACTAACTATGTTAACTCTCTGGTTTCTATCGTTGCTAAGGTGGTTGCTAGGGACTCTGGTACACAAGGCGCCCTTTAGCCTCTGTATGAATGATAATCATGTATACAGTATATTATAATTATGTTGATGGTGTGACAGATGGTGTGATGTTGATGGTGTGGTTATGGAGGGACAAAATACATTTGTTTAGGTTTAAGGAAAGTTTTGGCTTAAATTCACTAATGCCTGAAAAACATTTGTGGTGTCAAACAGTTCTCACCTGTGCAACTTGTGCATGTGCAACCACAAATACAGACGGGTATCAACTGTGTTCCATTTTTATTCTGTGTGTAGCAATTACTGTTTCAGTTGTATCTTTGTATAGTGTGCTTTCTTGTTTTGAAAGGCACTTAACAATAAAATGCATTATTGTTGTTATTATTATTAGGAGTCAGTTACTTTGAATAAGAATAGCCTGAAAAACACATATTGTGCGTTGCTACTGAAAAAAGAAAAAAAAAACAAAGGTATAGAATATTGCCTTGAACTGTCTTTTGTATTTCCTTGTGCATAATAAATGATGATTAAATATGAATCACGTTATACTGGTGACATGTGAAGGCTGCCAGAGAAGGGTGCTGTGATACAGTGAGGTTCAGGAGGAATCATTTTAGTCAGTATTATTGGCATCTCAGACTATTGCTTGAATTATTTATCAAGCTAGTGCAGGGAAAGGCTAATGAAGGCAACTATCCATAGCAAGGAAATGTAATACACATGTTAGAGGCCCACTCTTTGATTTATTATTAACAAAGACACATGTTTGTGTTTCTATAATTCAATATATATTTTTCCAACAATATTTTTATTGAATTTTTTTTTAGAAATCAGATTGCTTCCACATCAAAGGAAACATCAAATGCAGCTAAATTATTGTCCAACAGTCAATTGCTCTTCCTGGCAAGTCAGGTATTTATAAGACAACATAGAGCAACAGTTAAGTGAACACACAAAGATTATGACCTGTGAATAGTAATTAAATCAATTAAATCTTGAATGAAAACAAAAAAAGACGGGTGACACAGTGGAGCAGGGGTTAGTGCTGTTGCCTCACAGCAAGAAGGTCACAGGTTCAAGACCTCCTTGGTCCTGGGTCTGGGACGTTTCTGTGTGGAGTTTGCATCTTCTCCCTGTGTCTGCGTGGGTTTTCACCGGGTACTCTGGCTTTCTCTCACAGTCCAAAAACATGCTGAGGTTAATCGGTGACTCTAAATTGCCCATAGGTGTGAGTGTGTGAGTGAATGGTGTGTGTGCCCCACGATTGGCTGGCGACCATCCCTGCCTCTCGCCATAATGCGCTGTGACCCTAATGAGGAATAAGCAGGTATAGAAGATGACTGAGTGATTGACAAAAAATGTTTCTTTTTTATCAATGGTTAGCCCAAATTATTTCACTATTGTTTCGCAGGGTTCAAAATTACAAACTCAAATATACAAAGCATCACAAATCAAGGATTGAAATTAGTTTAAAGATATCTAAAAAAAATAAATAAATAACAAGCCAGAAAACAATTATAGTGTAGCCTACCTTATCTCTATAGGTCTAGTATAGAGAACAACCAACATTAATACTGTGCATCCTGTCCCCATCTTGTGTAAATGGTTTGACATGTGAGATACAATAGGCCATTAGGTTGTATGTGAAACATAGATCATCCTGGTGCTAGAACCACAGGATGAATAGATGTCCTTGGTGTAACACTATAAGGTCTCATCATATTCATCATCTGCTGATAAATGGCAAAATATGAACGTTTGTGTGTGTTTTGTTGTGTATCTATTGTCTATTATGTTTGCTCAGGTGCATTGGACCAAGGCTTCAAGACTGTATTGGCTGGATGGACAGGTACAAAATTATTTTCTGTTTATTTCCTCTATACTCATCAATAACACCTCACACAGTAGCACACAGCATGTATACACACACACGCACACACACATGCATACTCAGACACACAGGGGAATCCCAGTAAGCACAGTCAATGATTAATGACTTGCTCTAAGGCCCAAAATCCCTTCGAGTGTCCTTAATGCCTTTCTGTGCATGCATGTGCACGTGTATGTGTGTGAGTGTGTGACTTTTGTTTTGGCAAACTGGTAATATTAATGAGTTTTTATTTGTTAATAACATCATAAATCAAAGCCATGTATATTTGTTTGTTTTGGGGTATTTGCTGATCAATATTCAGATTTCTAATCATTTTACTAAGGCCAATAGATGGTGAAGGAGATGATCATAAATCTGGAGAGAGAGAAAAAAAAATCCACATCCCCTTTAGAGAACTGATGAGAATATACTCATACTATACTTTCCTCCTGACAAAGTATTTTACTAGAGCAGGTGGGGGGATGTAGCTATCAGCTGACCCGGTGAGCGGATCAGGTCTTATCAGATCTCGGCAGCAGTGGCTGGGTACAGTAGACCTCCAGCTAACCCCAGGCTTAGCAGCCTGCTCCGCACCATCACACATCTTGTAAATCTCTTACCTGTTCGAGGTATTGGCTTTTGAGCGTGCCTGCGAGGGGGGCTTATCAGAAATATCTCATTACACTAAGCCGTTAAAAGGCCATCGTTCCACCTGGCATTAACATATATCTTGTGTTAGGGATTGTGTGCGTATCTGATTAAAATGGATTAATCTGTCACTTACTCATGTAACATAATATTTAGTGTGATAAAAACTGACAATACCTCATCCAGCATTCCTACCATGTAATCGGAATGGCTTATTTATCTCAGTATTCTCCGATTGGCTTTTTAGGCATGACTCATATTCCTTTCTTCAGATAGATTCTGATGTTTCTAATGGTTTGGAACCATTGCATTTAACGCGGTCCGGCGCATCTCTAAACATGTGCAAAAGTGGCTCGTCGTGCAGTCTTTATAAGCAGATGACTTGAGTGAATTTGCAGCACAGCTGGGTCTCATCTAATCACTCGAGGGACCTGTTAATATCAGATGGAAGGACCATGTAAGTGAAGCATGCACATGAGACGTCAATAGTGGGTCTTGATGATGAAATGACATTTAGTCGCGCACCAAATCCTCTGTGGCCTTTCTTACTGACTGATTTGGCTATTTCTGGAACACTGGCCCTCAATAGTCCTGTTGCTTAAGTCATTAATGAAGATCCGGAGATATTGACCGATATTTATTACTAAATGATTTGACATACTGCTGCAGAGATTACTGTGAGGCAGGATTTTTCTGATATAGGCCAGGGTTGTTTGATTTGTTATTTTCACAATTACCATGGGATTTATATGATTACGTAGCAAGAGAAATGATGAAATATAGACTCCACACATCTTAATTAGCCCTTTGGTTTTCAACATGTATTAATCACCAAGAATGTGTCCTTTTTTATGTTTTTTAAGGTATATGGTGAATTCCTCCCTAATCTTGCCCAGTGAATTTATATGCAATTGTGGGACCTTAACACCAGATTGGAACCAAATTGTCAGCATTTTCCAGTGGACAATAAATGCATCGGTGTCACTGTTTCTAAATTACTTCAAATAAAATCTGAAGAACGTTTACTCATAGCTCATAATGGCTTCATCCACCCTAGTGATTTATTGGGCTTTACAACCACACCTTAAAGTCCCCAAATCAGGATTTTTTTTCCTCTGTGCAAGCAGAAAAGAGATTATGGAGAGATACAGAGTTCCCCTCTGGCCAGTGGGGACAGTCCTTTGCACCTGAAGGTGCCAGCACAGCTGCTACAAAAACATTTCTGAGGACAGTTTTGGCAGCATGAAAGAGGCTTGATTTCAAATGACTGATGTTGAATTAGTCCACTAATGGTTATTTCCATCTGTCTTTATCTGACCCAAACCCAAGATTTGAATGAGAGGGCAGAGAAAGATGTTTGTCAGTTGAAGCTCAGTAGAAACAGACACAAACATTTGTATTCAAAATTATAGGGAACACTGCTAAATCCTAAATCAAAATGTGAAGAAAACTGTGTACATTTTATAATTTTATAATTACTTAACAAAAAACTAAGAAAAAAAGGAAAGAAATAGCAGTGTCTTCATTTTCTTTATGAACTTAAATATTTTCTGTATGAACTGAAAAATCTTCAGGATTTAGCATTCCATATATTTAGTTAGCCCACAAACCCACACGTTTTCAATGAAATTAAGGTCCAGGGATTGGGTTGGCCACTCCAGAACTTAAATTTTTTTGATCATTTTGTTGCCATTTCCTCTTCAGCAACATGACCTCTTCAGGATGATATAGGCAAATTGATTCATGATCCCTTGTCTTCATTCTGAAGAGGATACAATTTTCCAAAGAACACATCAACTGGCTGAAAGAGAAAAGAGAATTCAAGTCACAGTTCATTCTGAAGACAGTGAAGCATGGTGCAACAAGCATCATGATATGGGAATGTTTCTCTTACTATGGTGTCGAGCATATTTATCACATACAATGGATCATGGATCAGTTTGCCTATATTAGAATACTATATTAGAAGAGTCATGTACGAAGAGGAAATGAGGAAATGTGCAAAAAACAACCCAAAACGCACCAGTACATGAATAGTATCTTGGTTCCTGACCAGAAAAATTAACGTTATGGAGTGGCCAACCCAATCTCCAGACCTTAATCCCATTGAAAATGTGTGGGGTGACATCAAAAATGTTGTTTCTGGGGCAAAATCAAGGAAGTCAGGAAGGAATTGTGAGGCTGAAATATCTGTTCATAGGTGCTAGAAGTTGGTCTCCATGCAACACAGATGTGAACTGACATTTCTTTGAACAGCCTTTTTCTTAATTTTCTGTAAAATACTAAAAAAAATTGACACATTTTCATTCACATTTTGATTTAGGATCTAAAATGCAGTGTTGCTAATGCACCAAAATTAAAACTAATATAAAGATTTTGGCTTTACTCACATTTTTAAACACACTGCTGTTATTTAGAACCACAACTGTACACATATACTGTAGAGACGTGTGTTGTCCTCTCGGTGTTAATGTGACACGCATTCTCATCGCCTGCATCCTCTTCTGTCTTCATCATTCACCTCCTCCTTTCTCTTCTCCACTCTTATGTTGGAAGAACCCCTCTGATCGCGGCTGGGGTGATCGGTGGCCTCTTCATGGTGGTGATCATGGGGCTGAGTGTGGCCGTGTCTGTGCGCCGGAAGAATATTAAGAAGAAGAGAGCCCTCCGCCGCTTCCTGGAGACAGAGGCGAGTAGATGGAAAAACATGATGATGACTTTTGTCTGAATTCGGGCGACTGCATTGTTGTGTGCATGTGTTTGCATGTGTGCTTTCAAGTCTGTGTACATTTGTGGATGTGTGAAGACAGACTGAGACTATGTCCACATTAATATGTTTTTTTTTATTATAAAATAGGGCTTTAAAACAAAACGGTGTTAAAAATTATCTCTGTCTATGCAAGGTGTATAAGGATTAATCTCCATCCATATTAATATCACCTTGAAAACACATATCATGTGATCATTCACCTACACTGGATATTAAAATGATAACAGGAGCATTATCGATTGCTAGAGGAAACCACAGGATAGTCTGACTTGCATTAGTAGTTTCCCAGAGTCTTCCCTCATCATTTAAATGCTACAACATGTATCTTACCTTGTTCTTTTGTAATGAATCAGGGAAAGACATGTCATGTCATGCATCATCTATTTCAAAAGTCTGTGTTTCTGCTAGTTCAATCTAAAATACAGTGGCCAACAGGGGCAAACATGCCACAAATGGCAAAACGCTGCAAACAGCTGATATGATGCAAAACCAAAAAATAAACAACCATAAAACAAATGCAACAAAAAAAAAACACTGCAGGATAAAAATGCTGCAATCAAAAGAAACGAAACTGAAGCAAATTCAAAAGAAAAATGTTGCAAATATCAAAAAACACACAAAAGCCCAAAACAAGAAGGAAACACTGAAAATTCACTGACTTTTTTTCACATTTGCTCCGGTTTTACTTTCCTCACCATCCCCCTGACCTGTATTCAGTCTGCACTCAGCGTGTCATCTCTCTGACCACCTAACAGTGTCCAATATGAGTGAAAACTATGGTTAAATTAAATTGAACAGGCTAGTAGGTTTTAAAATGAAATCTACAAGTGTGGCTATAACCTGAAAGAGAGAGAAAGGATAATGAAGACTTTCTGTCTCCAGATGGTGACTACAGAGATGGAGGAAGTGGCAGAAACACAGAGCCTCAGGTGTTTGTTTTGCTATAGTATAGTGTAGAGGACACTTCTGTTAGAAGGTAAAGGACGACCATTAGCACTCTACTGTGTTAGAAGCAAGAGGAGTGCATCATTTAATGCACTCCTGTGCCTATTTTGAAAGTAAGGTCTTGTTTTTTTTCACCCTAGAGCACAGTATCAAGTGTAAGTGAAGCTTTTAATGGTAAAATAGCCAGGTATGTCATATTATTACACACTCAGGATGCTCCCATAGAGTTTTTTGTTTTTTTGGCACGCAATTTCTGTGAATCTTTATGGCCGATGCACTCCTGTACAGATTTTTTTTGCGTTTTGTTAGAGCGGCTGGTAGCAGCATTATAGGTCTGACAGTCATGGACCATGTTTCAGCTGACACAGCAGAGAGCTCAGCCCCGCCCCCACTGTAACAGGGAGTCATTAATGACAGCAAAACGCAGTAGAGACTGTTTATTTATGTTACGTGTCTATTTTATGTGCACTTGTTTAATTTCAGCTCAGTGAGAGTCTCCGCTGCGTTTTTTTTTTTTTTTTCCATTTCTGTATAACGCTAGTTTCTCCTCCGCGCTGCTGTCTGTCTCTGTTTCACCGAGGCTCAGCTCTGCCGGAGCAGAGACACAGTGAATCAGGTGAAGTACTCGAGCTGATGACAACTACACCTGTTATATTACTCAGTGCCGTGCTGAACTGCTACTGAAACAGAGATGAAAGCGAACCTGTTGCAGGGAAACACTCATTAACAGGAGGAGCGTTACCTGCTGTTTAGCGCCATTGATAGTTTGTAATCGGTGACTATAAAGCGTTTTATTCTCCAGATCACATATTTGCCAATAGGCAACAAATCTTTATTCCACTCTCTCTCTCTCTCTCTCTCTCTCTCTCTCTGTCTATGTATATATATATATATATACAGTGTATATATATATATATATATATATATATATATATATATATATATATATATATATATATATATATATATATATATATATATAGTTTTCTATTCTAAGAAAATACTCTATTTATGGGACATGACTCAACTTAACTGTTGCAGGGATCAACCTAATTATTAATTTCCTTTGACTTAGAAATGTGTTTTCATTGTGTTTTCATTGAGCTACTTCATCATACTTAAAACATTATGTTGGATCAACTTTTTACTTCTGCCACATTATGAGAATATTTATAATATACACCTGTACAAATAACAAATAACAATGTTAATTTTAACCTAATGCCAAAACTGACATTATTTCATGAATATAAGAGACATTTTTCTGAGATTGAGTTTTTAAATCTTTACTATTGCTGTACTGATAATACTGTTGTTCTTAGTGAAGTATTTCAGTTCTCAGAACTGCTTTTCATCTAATATGACTGTGTGTTTCTGTGTATGTTCAGTTATAGAAACATGTCTTAAACATTGAACATTCATGAGTTGCCTTGACAGCTTAAACAATCACATTCAAGCTCACTGGGCTGTGATTTTTCATGATTCTCCAAAAGCGGAGGCAAATGTCAACTTTAGTGATAAATGCAGTTCACAAGCCTGCAGCTCTATGATATTTCAAAATTAAGATTGCATTCCCTGTGCTGTGATTGAAAATGCACTACATCTGCTTTCTGGCCTCAAAGAGAATTCCACATTTTGTTCAGATGTTTTACATTTCTATGGAATTGTGTCATTCATCTTATTCCACATGTGCATCATATATAGGACAATAATACCAAATGACAAGTGAGAACTTATTCTAGCAAAAAGTGGTAACAATAATGTAAATTTGATCTACTAAAGTCCTTGTGATAAGCAATAACTGCAGACTACAGTGCCTTCAATTATGAATCCATTACTATCAAATCCAATCATCCAAGCTTTTACTGTCACTTTGAAATTACTCTACTGTATCTCAGCCCGTGCTTAAGATATCTTCGCCTTTGTCTTTTTGAATCATATCTAATGGACATTTTGTAACATGCCAGAGCAACATGTCTGAGTGTTTTCATCATTCTGAAATGTGTATGGGAATGTCACTGAATGGTTTTGTGCGTTATTCAGTGTTTCAGCACCACTCTGCAGAATGAGGAGGTGGACAGCTCCACACATTCAGCACCACTAAAGCCAGACAGCTCCTGTGCACTGTGTGTGTATGTATGTGCGCGTGTATGTATGTATGCACTCATTTTTAAAATGTGTGTGCGCATGTGTGCGTGTGTGTGTGCATCACCCACCCACCACCTTGTCCTCTTTGTTTCCACCCTGCAGAAGCTGATTTGTTGTTCAATTTAAATGAAGAATGACTATTGTTTTTAATCAAATGGTAACCATGCGCCAGAGGGACACAAGCTGCCGACCACAGCCAGGCTGATTTACACTCGCTCTCTGTTATTTTTCTCTGTGCCCTCCCCTCCCCACCCTCTAATCTTCCCCTCTCTTCCTAATTCTCCTTATATTGCTCCCTCTCTTACGCCTTTGCATCCTCTGACTAATTCCACTGCTCGCTTCTTCATCGCTGTCTTGTTGTTGTTTTATTCTGCCCGGGCTCCTCTCGCTACCCTCGTATAATCTTTCTCCTTCTCTCGCTCCTCCATCCGTTCGTTCCTCCACTTGAGCAGTAATGAGACAACAGAAGTGTCAACTCCTTTTCAGATTCTGCAATTATCCACCTCACCCTCCTCTTTCCCTCCACTCTCCGCCGACCTATCTCAATCTTCCTGCTCTGTTCACACATTAAATATCTCAATTGTGATATTGAACTATTGCAGGGTATGGATTTGTGTTGTTGGAATAAAATGCCTTTCTAACCCTTCTGTCATGGAGTGTGTACTGGAGTTTGACTATAATTGAGACTATGTCTTTTTAAACAGTCATTTTTATTATTTTGTTTGTTTTTTTATTTTATTTTTTTCTAAGTTTTAATTTTTGTATAAATTTATTAAGTAATAAAAAAAGTCATGCGGTGTCTTAAAGGTTTTAAAAAATATATGTCACTACCCATATATGTATACTCATATCCAAGCTACAGCGTTACTCACTTTTTAGGTAATTACTATTTACTCAACATTATGAGAACTATCACATATTCTAACCCTCAGTATCCACCCATGATTATTTAGAACTTGTTTGTGGGAAACTGCTCAACAAATCAACAATTTTTCTGTGTTTCTCTGTGTGTTTTTAGCTGGTGGAGCCTTTGACACCCAGTGGGGCAGCACCCAACCAAGCCCAGCTCCGCATTCTGAAAGAGACAGAACTCAAACGGGTGAAGATCCTCGGTTCTGGGGCCTTTGGGACTGTTTATAAGGTAAAAAAAATATATATAAATGTTTGGGTTGCCTTGTGTGTGTCTTGGTCTGGCTAAGTTAACTAATAGGCTCCTAAATTTATATCCCAATGTGAAATAGACGAAGACATGAAGTGAGACGGATTGCAGGATCATTAATGACAGGAAATTAGATGGAAGACTGGAGGCGGATAGGATGAAAAGAAGAGAGTAATAGATAGCAGATAGCGACAGATAGCGAGACCCCATAGGGTTCCAGAGAGATGAGAGCCGGCTGAGGTCGCCGGCAGTGTGATGTTTGGTTGGTGAAGAGGTAAAGACCAACATGGACAAAATTAGACATAATAGACTGTTTCACAACAAAATCAACATTGGTCATTTTGTGGATCCATCCATGTACGTCATAGCATCTGGGTCAGAGTTATGACAGAAGTATAGCGTTTATAGTTTTCTAAAGCAACATCTTCCTCTGAAGAATCTCTAGGCACTCGTTGGCACCTTTATAGTAGCCAGGAGGCATTAAAGAGACGTCTCTAGTAAATATTCTCCCTGGATCTTCTCAGAGATCAGCCAGTCAGCAGAAAAAAACTCCAATCAGGAGTTTGATTGCATGATCCTATTATTTCAGGGACACATCCGAGGTCCTGGTTTATGTTGAGGGTCAGCATTCAGACTGAATTGTAAACTGAGAGCAGTTCTCTCTGTGCCATAATGCTCTTGTAAATCTTACATTATATGGGAGTGCAGCAGGTGACACAGGTGTAGTACAGGCCAGCCAGAAATCATGAAAAAAGATGATGAATAGGTCTGAAACAAGATGCAGAGCAGAGTTAGTTAATAAAACTTCACGGCTAATAAATAATCAAGAGTACAGATGATGTAGACGAGTACAGGGAAAGGCAGTGAAGAAGAAACTGATGTAAACAAGTCAGATTTCAAATATGAAACAAAAAAAAACCTTTGCAAATGTTTTATGAAGACTAAATACATAAAAGATTTAAGGCCTTACAGATACACAGAGTAAGCTTCTGTGGAAAACACAGAATATACGCTATAACTGATAACTTCACAGGTGGCTTTAAGTGGGAATCAGTCCATTATCTGTCAGACTCCCTTTCTCACTCCTCAATTAGCTGAATAATATGGTTCACCTTAATATGAGGAGAAAAATTTAATATTGTGTATGTTACTAATAGGGAAAACATGTTTTAGACATTTGGAAATACACTGTAAAAACACAGCAGTTCCTTATGTTGCCTTGTTTTGTAACTGTAGCATTTAGATTTAATCAGGCGACCATAATGAGCATATCTGAAATATTGCTAAAATACTGAGAAGTTTAGTCACTTAAAACAACATAACTATGCAATAAATGCACGCTGTCCTGTGCTGAGAGTGTAGTTAATTTGAGAAAGTTAAATTCACACAGGAGATTGTATCAAACAAAGGCTTTGCAGTGAAATTAGAGCTTTGATAGGACAGGTGTTTTACTTTATTAGTGGAGGTTTTGGACCTGCTGTCACTTGGGGCATGTAGTTATATCAGGGTTCAACAAAGGTGGAAAACATTTGAGGCATTTGGGAAAGTTGAGAGGCACTTAAATTCATTCCTCTTTAAATGGTTTGATTTGGCAGCTGCTAAATCACTTTAATCCCACCTGAAATTAGATACTTCAAAAATGATTAAATAGTTTTTCCCAATTTTTTTTTTTTTTTTTGAAGGACAAAATAACCTTTAATCATACAGCAGGTATTAGATCCTCCTACTTTGCCGGTGAGAATATAGAACGTAGTTATTAACAAAGCAGAAGAAGAAGAATAGAGAGTGAACAATAACTGACTTACTAATTGTGGCGTATCCTATTCAAATATATATATATATATATATATATATATATATATATATATATATATATATATATATATTTACTTTTAACAAGTGGGAGATGTGACTTTGTCTTCAGTATAATGACTCATTGTCTATTTATTTCTTTAGGGTATTTGGGTCCCAGAGGGGGAAACAGTGAAGATTCCTGTAGCCATTAAAATCCTAAATGAAGCCACAGGACCTAAAGCTAACGTGGAGTTCATGGACGTGAGTATCTTGAAAACAAAAATAATCTATTGATTTTAATTGTGCTGCTAGATATACAAAAATAACCTTTGACAGTTCAAACTCAAATTCACAAAAAAAAGAGCTGGTTTTCTCATTGTATATTTTATTACATAGAAGTATTTCAAGATCATACATCATACAACTTCCAGGCTGAATCCATGGTAACACATAGTTAAGTGATACGAGATGACCGTCTTGAAAGAGTGAAACCACTTCTCACTACTTACACATCTGCTCCATTTGGTGAAATTACGCTATTAAATATGACACTTCAACCACATCGACACCAGAAATGAAACCGTTAGGGGCCCCGTGGACCCCAACGTATACACACATGGACCGTGCCTCAGGCTCCCAGCAAAAAGCACATGGCCCCCCATTTATAAAACTTTCACAGTTCGGCTCATTTCAAAAGGAAAAGAGGAAAAAAAATCTAAATTATTACCCCATGATGATGCAATGCAGATGAAATAACTCCCATCAACACACACATGCTCATAGTAACTCAGGCACGCATGCGCACACACACACACATGAAAGCGACCCAATTGCACTCGTGTTTTGCAATTAGTTTGACAGTCTTAGAGGATGAGTTCTGGGGTGTTAGCATTTCTATTTTTATCTAGATGACTTTGATGATCCTCTGCATGTTTTATATGTTATGAACTGTCTGCTTTGAGCGATTGTTTGACAATCAGAATATGTTTGTATGTGGTCATGATGTAAATACAGTAGGGGTGGGGATACAGTAGAACTCATGCATATTCATCTTATAGAAAATGTCCTGGTATGGAAACATCTTCATATTGTGCATTTGATTTCATTTCAAAGCCAGCCCTTCACCTCCAGGAATCATTCAGCACTCACTAAGATGGGTTGTTTTACAACATCTATAGGTCCAGTAAATAATCTTTTATTAAAGGTTCCATATTTTACACTTTTTCTGGGTTTTATTTGAAGGTCTAATATTCCTCACAAGATATATTTGTGAGGAACAAAAATATCACCTCAATATAATCAGCTGTCCTCAAGCTTCTTTATGGAGCTCTAGAAAAAACAGTATATTAATCATTAATATTAATGAGCCTTTTCTATGATTGAATGATTTGAATAGTTCTCAATGTGGAGGGGAGGTAGTGACTGATAGTTGTGACATCACAACTTTATAGAAGTCCCGATTCACTGGTTTTAAGGCACATTTTTGGAATACAGGCTGTGTGCATTTCCCTGTGGATTGAGAGTTTAAAATCATGGGGCAGTATTTCATTCAGTGAAGAGTGAAGTGAAATACAAATATTTGTTTATTATACAAAAGATAAATTGTTAGAATGGTCTTGTTAACATTTTTGGACGCTTTTCAGGAAGATTTTTATGATCGAGGGTTAAAATCAATGAGCAGCAATAAGATAAATACCCCAGTGGAGTCCAGACACTGGTGGTGACTGATGACTCCGCTGAGCCTGTTAATTCAGAATATGGGAATATAAAAGGGGTTTTCACATCTGGAACATTCTGGAAGAGAACCATGAGATTCTTGAATGAAACATGCTTTACAAATAAAATACATTATTATTATTATTATTATTATTACTGTTAAGTTTTATTAGATAGAGGAGACCAGCTGATATAAAGTGACAGCCTGGGAAGAGAAAGCAGGGAAATTAATGCACATATGTGACAGCGGCATAAATGTAGGGTGGAAAACACACTCGTGCCAGATGAAAATCATGTTTCTGACATTAAGCTTTATATAACTTAGTCATAGACCTTCCTTTTAATTAAAATCTCCCTTCCTATGCACTGGATCCTTCCACTACGAGCTAAGAGCAAGGCATAAAAGACATAAAATTCACCTATTTTTGATCAGTGAGAGTTCACCTAGGCAACGCTTAATGGGATTATGGCTGGCAAATTGTAAAGTAAATGATCTTTAAGTGAAGAGTGTGACTTGGGCCATTTTAATTTTTGTTTAAATCAAGATTTTTGCCTGAGTCAGCATAAAATGCTTTGACTTGGGCAATTTAACAAACTTTTATGATGGCAGCTGCTTCAAGAAGGAAGAATCTATGGTGCAGAAGAAGCTCTAAACATGTTTCTTAAATCAATTTCTACTGGTGAGTGATAAAGTTTATTATCCTGAAGGCTATAAATAAATAAATTTAATAAATATATGGCCAACTCTCGGGAAAGAAAGGAAGTTCTAGGATCTTCCGTCAAATCTCAGGTTTCAAAAAGTTGTCAAAACTGGATGTTGGAAATGAATTCAGTGGTGATGAAAAAGGGAACTGTCTCCTGACCAGTTTTATTTAGCTGACATTTGTTTAATTTAACTCCAGGTAGTGTAAGTTTTGCACTATGGAATTAAAGGACAGTTCAAGCCAGGTTTAAAATTACCTAAAAGTCACACTAGAATATTCAAAAATTGGCCCAAGTCACTTTATTCTTTAATGTTGCATAAGTGACAAAGGAGTTCTACGTGTGTCCATACTCATCCACTGTCAAGGCCTTTTTGATTAAAATTATTCATAAAAGTAATATTTTTTATTTGATAAAGTTTTGTGTGTTTTCCCAAACAACAAATTGACCTCAGTCTATTATTTTAATAGGGTAATAATATTCAAAAGTAATACCATATGAGTCTTTATTTATTTCCTATGTTTCCCTGTAAAATCCCTCATGTCACATCTATCAGTTTCTTCTTCCATTGACTGCTGAGCAGTCAGGGGCTCAGCTTTTGCTCGTGGAAACTCAGCGGTTGAATACGGAAGCAGCAGCGTTCATCGTTCAGCAGCAAATTCATTTACTTAACCTGTCCATATTTTCCCGGCCCCCCATGGGAATTCCGACCGCTGACCTTTTCACTGCAGGTGACACTTACTTGCCACTGACTGTATGAAGAATGTCACAGAGGATTGATTGTGTTTGTGCGTGGGTTTGTTTCCCAGTAGATGGAGTTTTTTTCCAGCCTCTCTTATCCTTGTCCATGTCTCTGATATTCACCTCTATTTTACCTGATTGGGGTTCCGAGGAGGGGAAACTTATCCTTTTTAAACAACGATCAAAGCAGAATTTCACACGGAGTCAAATGGGCATGTTTGGCCGGGCTGCAACATTTGAAGGGGCCTCCCTGCTGTCTGTGCCTGTGTAGCACGAGGACCGAGTGTCAGTACAGTGAGATGTTGGTGTGCTTGTGTGTAATGGTAATAATGTCTGCAGGCAGACAGGGTGCGCTGTGTTATTCCTGCTGAAGGCCAAACTGCTGCTCAAGGCTTGTTTTCACTGGAGCGGATTCAAACTCTTGTGAGTTGTCCTTGGAAATTGGACTGAGTAATGCTGTTTTCCTTTTGTGTGAAGATAATAATCTTCTCTTCTTGTCATTAAGTTTTTGCATTGTTTTGAATCTGTTTGTATCAAACTGACTAGAGGAACCAAAAAACTTTCTTAAAAAAAAAATTATAAACTTACAATACATGATATATATGAAGCATGTACAGAGTATTTTACAGAAAAAAGTATACACACACATACCTACATGATGACTTTATAAACTTATCAGCACAATTACAAAAAAATGTACTGTTCAAATAGTTTAAGGTAGGAATTTAGACAAATCAATGTAATGAAACAGATACCAGACAAAACGGGTTTAGCCATTGTGTTGTTTACAATCAGGCGAGTTTTGGCATTGGGTTCAGAGTGATGGAGTGATGTTTTTATGTTTTTATGATTTAGATTTGGCGATACATGGGGTTAAAGCACCAAAAAGAAAACTTAAATGCATTGGGGGGGTTACATTAGTCTGCTACCATTGGGTGCAATAGACCACCACAGATACTAGATTGTTACTTTGGTGTGTGTTTTCTGTTAATCTAATATTACCAGCTGTGAATGTAGATATGATGCTGCTGCTGTGGGATATGAACAAAGTTTGGATCTTATTTGTGCTATGTAGCTGATTAACGTAATGTGTTGTCTAAACAGCTGCTACTATACCAGGGACAATGCTAATTTAATTGCTGTGTAAAACTGTGTAGCTCTGCATTTTCCTTCGCTGCTTTGAATAACTGCATCAGATTTTGGAAAGTATGAGTTAAAGGGTTAAAGTTCAATGTAGCGTTATTAGTTGATAATGAAAAAAATGTTGCTAAAAATAAGTTTGAATGCTAAAAACTTGGGGTAATATGTTTTGCAGAATTATAGCCAGATCAGATCAGATCAGCATAAAGACTGTAACACCAAAAGGTAAAATATGCCCAGAGATACATTAAATACATCATGTGCAGCCTTCTAAAATCATTTAGAATAACGTTTCTCAGGTTTAAAACAGATTTAAAAAAAAAAAAACAATCTCTCCTTATCTTTTAAATATTCATTCATGCCGACAGCATGTATAGAGGAGTTAATACCATGTCACAGTAGCAGCTGAACCCTGGAGTCGTCCTTTACTGATTCACCATCAACCAACATCTCCAGCATACGAGCAGGAATCTGATTTATGCAATTATTATGTTGTAATACTTAAGACATATAAATCAGTGGAGCTCTACACATGGTTCATATATCTGTCTCTCCGTTACATACACATACACACACGAACACATACACACAGTCACTTACTGTATGTTGTAGATATTTGTGCACAACCATCCACTCATGATAAATTATCATATTAACCCATAGCCCATGTATTAATGTTTTTTTTGTGTGTCCAAAACAGACAGAATGGTTCACAGAAGCACTTGAGTCCTAACACTCTCACCATAGTGGTTTTACTACATTTTCGGTTTCTAACAGACCGCTGACAGTTGTGTGAAGCAGTGAGTCACTTTGATGTCTAGGTTTTAAGTAAAATTCTACTGTTTCTGACTTAGTGGAACCTTGCTACTCGCTTCAAGAGAAACTCGAGGCTAAAACAGAATAAAGGGTCTTATGATCTTTGATAGTTGAGTCTATACTTGTAACCATGATGAACTATCCGCAGGCTCTTGAGTGCGCTGAGGCTTTGATCTTTTGCTCTGGCATTTCTCATTTTACACTAACTGGAAGACAGTGTTTGTAAGCCCAGTATCAGGGAAATATTATGAATAGGGTTGTTACAAATGCTTAGATGTCTTTTTTTTCTAAATATGCAAAGAGTAACACTGTACATCCTAGTTATGCTTCTTTTGAAATGTATTATTTTATTACTTATTCATACTCTTATACTTAATCTGGCTTTTATCCCAATTGCTGTTTTATTGTATTGTATTTTATTTTTTAGTCCATCTATCCAGTGTTTCCTTAGTATTTGTCCTCTGTGCTGTTATCGGCCGGGGTTGGGATGCTGCTTCTCATGGAGTCACCGGCCGGGGTGGGTGGGGGATCCGTGGTTCTGTGGTAGTCCTCCGCTGCAGTGCCATGGGTCCTCTGCTGCTCATGGTTTGGTTGCCCCTGAGCTGTGGTGCTCAGACCTGGGCTGTGGACGTTCCCCAGCACAGACGGCAGCGTTTCCTGACATGATTCCTCTGTACTCAGCCAGTGTATGTGTGTGTGTATGGGCGTATGTTTGTGTTTGTGTGTGTGTGTGTGTACATGTGTACACGTGTACATGTGTGTGCTCAAACTAGAAGCTACATTTAAGAAGATTGAAACAGACAAATTTTGTTAATAAACCAATGATGATGTTTGAATATGTGATTTTGATGAACAACCAAATCCTGATATGTTAACCCTCTATAACATGAAATATTACTAAGACATTGTAAAAAATGTTTTGAATGTTTTTATTGCTTAAAATGACCTAAATAATAGATACAGTACAGGCCAAAAGTTTGGACACATCTTCTCATTCATGTGTTCATTCATGTGTTTCTTTATTTTCATGATTATTTATTATTTATTGTAGGTTCTCACTGAAGGCATCAAAACTATGAATGGACACATGTTTATGGTGTTATGTATTTAACAAAAAAGGTGAAATAATGGAAAACATCTTTTCCACATGTGTTCATTCATAGAAGCTGTGTCCAAACTTTTGGCCTGTATTGTATATTTAAAAAAAAGTATATAAGAAAAAGTTGTAAACCTAGTGTTAGAATAGTTTCATGCTTTGTAAGTAAATGGAACTCCATTAGGTTGTATGCACTATACATTTTCCATATTTGCATATTGTGGCCATATGGAAACAAATGGAAACAACAATTTTTAATATATTAAAAATGTATAGTATCAATAACATCATGTCCTGGTCATGTGACCTCATAAATTATTTGTCCTTCAAAAATGAAAGCTCACATTTCACAATTTAGAAAAAAAAAATTACAATGAATTTCCCAAATATCAGAATCCACAGCTGCGTCATGATTCCTGCTTTGTGGTTCTTCAACAATTCTTTTCAAATCTAAGCATCCAAATCTTTAAACATCTGATTATTCTCTGAACTGAACAACATTATAAAAGCTGTGGACCTAATGTTTAAAAAAAAATAAAACACCAACCTCCCCTCACCCACCCACCCCCGTTCCCCCACATGCCTCAGTGTGTATCTGTCTCGTTCAGGAGGCCCTGATCATGGCGAGCATGGAGCACCCTCACCTGGTCCGCCTGCTGGGCGTCTGCCTGAGTCCCACCATCCAGCTGGTCACACAACTGATGCCTCACGGCTGCCTGCTCGACTACGTCCATGAGCACAAGGACAACATCGGGTCCCAGCTGCTGCTTAATTGGTGTGTCCAGATCGCCAAGGTAAGGATGGAAAAGCCTGCTTCATTAGCCGTTTGACTGGCTGCATCGATGGTTAGTTAATTAACTGCTTGGATGTACCGGTTATTGGCTTTGGTTGACTCAGGTAGCTGGCAGGTTGGTGGCTTGTTATTGCTGTGTTCTTATAATAATTCCTTTTTAAACGGTTTCTCCTAATTGTGCCACATTTTTCCTGTTTGGTAGTGAGCATGTTATCTATCTTTCTCACTACATCGCTCAAAATGGTGATATATACAATATAAGCAACAATTACAAACATATTGTCTTATAAAGCAGTGGATCTCAACCCTTTTGAGTCACGACCCCAATTTTAATTTTAATAATTTTAAACATCTAGGCTGCTGAGAGTTTTTCCTACTCTATTTGTTGTAGTTCATCATATTCACAATGCCTTAACTACTACAGGTTAGGTTTTGGTGAAATATCTTTTTATATGGACGTTGTAGGCATTTAATCCTTATGCACTAAAATCTGTCCTAAAAATCAATAAATATACTTTTTTTATCTTTCTATTCTCTGTAGTTATGGCTAATAGTAACTGTAATAGTACCCCCCCCCCCCCCCCCCCCCCACACACACACACACACACACACACACACAATTGGGGTCTGGACCCCAAGTTTGAAAAATGGCTGTTGAAATGAATAGTTATAGTGGAAAAGTATAATTCAACAAAAGACAAGAATCTAGAGACTGGCAGGTTTGTGTAAGGTATATAATCCTCCATTTTGATTTTTTTTTTTAGCTGGATGATTATGAAAAACTTGCTTTTTAATAATCCAATGATGTAATGAGATACTTATGATCTAATTACACCATGGGTTGTGCACTTTCGAATCAAATATCAACCAGAAGAAAAACAACTTCTGCTGCTTTTACACATTGAACAATTGAACAATATATTTTTTTCATTTGTTTCTTTCTCTCCCACATTTTTGTTGCCATACTACTTTGCTTCCAGAGTGAAAACATGTGTCTGTGTTAGTCTCCAGTAAGTAGCTGCAACCCTAAGACATGGACTTGAGATGTGTTTGTGTCTGAGAGTATGAGCTGGCTGTGGAGGATTCAGCAGCAAACAGTGGCTTCATACCCCTTCATTCCCTCTCTGGAGAGCACAAGTAAATAATTCAAAACCTGGCTTGACTTTGTTGGGGAAAGTGTGGAGTGCAGGGACTCAGTGGTGCAGGATCATGGACCAAGGTGTGCATTATAAGTAGTTATATTTTAGTTGTAAATATTAATAGTCTAATACACTCTTGTAGCATCTGAAGGGTTTGAACTCACAAATCACTGCAGTAATGAGTCAACCTCTGACACAGTCTAGCCACCAGTGCAAAAACTGAGCATAGCTTCTCAAAAGAATGTGTTTTTTATTTATATTATTCACAAAAAAATATTTATAGCAGGACTATTATTAGATTGTCATTATCTGTATATATCACAGGATATAATTATATTTTTAAACACGCTGCATTAGATGGTTGATGAGACTGGAAGTCGAATGTTCTTCGCAATCACTGCAGTCCCAGATTTAATACCTTGGATAAATATTTCTGTTGCTATTTTTAGGGAAGCAGAGGCGGAGAGTACAAGAGCTTCCACAGGAAAATATTAAACCATCAATTAAACTTTGGGTCACAGTTACAATCATACCGCATGAAGTGCCTTTTTTTTTCCTATACCAAAGCGATCAGAGTATGCCTTAAGTCTTGCCACATTGACAAACTCTCCATGCTGTGTAGCACAAATATGTTCATGGTGTGGAATTAATCACCCAAATTACTTCTTGGAGAAAAAAGAGGCAGACTGGCTATATACACATGAATAAATATATGCCTGCTGTGAACAGTTGTCAACATGCAGAGATGTATAATTCATAGAGAGTAGTCATGATGATGTATTATTTACCATCGTTATTCCATGTCTCACGTGTCTATTGTTTAGTGTTTTCGATAACTAGCGACAGCTCCTGGGAACACAAATAGTCATCAGGGGTCATGGTTAACAAGATGAGACTGCAGGAAAAGTGGCCTCCATAATGAAGGAGTCTGAATGCCGCCGAGGTGAATTACGACACTTAAGACTTAACACCATCAAGAGCAGTGCTCGGAATAACTTCTTCCACACTCTTGAGCTTTAAAACATCTTTTCTGAGTATTATTTTATAATCTTTACCATGGAAATATACATCCACTCAAACCAGATCTACAGGGCTCTCAGGGTTCCTGCAAGTGACAAAGTTTCACTCCTCCCTCCGTCATGGCCGCCATCACAGCCATAGATTAATAATGGAGTGATCCACCATGAGAGTCATACTAATGAGCAGATTTATCAGAGCTACAACATATGCAGACTGTTTTTCCTTCCTGTTTTATCTTTCCATATCCCCTTACTACAGTCCACACTACAGTATATCACTTTCTCCTCATTATGTCTGCTTGCTTTTTGAGGTTCGCTCTTGGTTTATATGTTATTTGTTTCTCTGTTAGTAAGTAAGTTAGTTAGTTAATTTCAAACATGCAAAAAAAAAAATCACAAAATACAAATAAATTAACAAAAAGGAAGTCAAATGCAAGGGGACATTCCACCAATTAAAAGACATAAGTACACAAGGAAACAACAATGTTTTCAGTTAACATGTTCAAAAGGAAATGGGAGAAGGTGTAGACCTTAGTCCCGACTTAACTTTGTTTATATTGTTGTATGTTTATCTTCCTCTTTACTAGTCAGATCATTTGTCTTTTTTTCTTTTTTTTAAACCATTCACTAATTTCTTATTAACAAAATACCACCTTAAAATATAACATGTTTAACCTAACAAAAATATAAGTGTGAAATAAATCTTATACACAGCTGATGATTTCACTTTTATATCTTAAATACATACATTTCTTTTCATTTTTGTACATTTTATGTACATTTCTCTTTAAATTGTTTCATGTTTGTACATATTTTAGGTCCCCATTCAAACTATTCAACAGTTTAACAATGCAATGAGTTTAATATAAAATGTGTATTTTTAAATATTTTAAATTAAATCAATCATCAATTAATAGTGTTGTGACAATGTCAGAGGTTTTGACTTTGCAGTGGCTTCTACAATACAGAATGATTTATTAAAACTTCTTGTTCTGTTGATCTGAACAACTTCCTCAAAGGCTTTTTACCGGGTAATTGTCTTTATTTGATGAACTGTTGCCATATTTGGCTCATCACAAATCTTTGTAAAGTAGGTTAAGAGATGTGAAATTCACTTCCACACATGCTTATCTGTTAACAATCTTCAGTTGTAGAGAAGGTTTGATACCGCTTTTTAATTTCCAACCTCAATACTAATGCAAAAATACTACCGTCTGTGGATACTACTCCAGAATACCAAGAAGGAGGGAAGATATCATCACAAAATGAGCTGATAGCACCTCTCACATTTGCAATGCATGAACATTCCCTCCATTCCTGCTCCAATGGATTCCCCCACTTATGAGCCATGAAGCTGTTTGCCCTGGGGTGCAGCTTTTTGGAGTTCATGTGTAATCCTTGTGCTTTCAGATGCCTGTAGACGCATTTGAGTTTCATGTATCAGCTGTTTAAGCCCACTGCTTCAGTGTTGTCTGAGCATTTTTGAAAACAAGTCACTGGCATGTCTGCACAATGCAGAAGTTTCCTTTTTGGTGCCTGGGGGAAGTTTGTGGTGATAAAACCCACATTGTCTGCTTGTCTATATATGACTACCAATTCTCTTTACACACAATATGGGGCTTTACAACCATTTATGTGACATTTCAGGGTTTGTCATTGAACATTAAATGTTTGTTTGTTTTTTTTTCTGATATGTAAAGAAATACTTTTGTCTTTCATTGAATAAACTGAATATTAGTACAACACATCCAGTTATTTGAGTGTGACTGCAGAATCTGTAAAAATATTTCAGTGTTTTTTTTTTTTTTTTTGATAAACCTTCCTGTAGTGACTTGACAATTTGGTCTAATGAAAGCAGATTGTGCATCAAAATCTCTCTCTCTCTATATATATATATTAGTTATATCTAATTAATTAATTACAAAGAAAATAACGTGTTAAAAATATGAAAGCATTTTATTGGAGTTTGCATGCTAACAATGTGAAATGTCTCTGCTGGATGGTAAATTTCTGTTCGAAAAATGACCCAATGGGAGTGTTGGCGACAGCATTGTTTACTGGGAACTGTGCAGAAAAGAGTTTGCATATCACAGAAACACCAACCCTACAATACCATTTAAATGCAAAACATGTCACAATGACTGGTTCTGGTTCGAGTACAAACAAGCGGCCCAAACCCAAGGGTTTAGAAAATCGGATAGCGACTACAATTTATTTATATAAAATAAATGTTGCTTTTGGCGCAAATATTGTTATTTGATTAATTGTGATTAAATAATTACAAAAGCTGGCATTACTTCTATTAAAATTTTAAGTCTAGTACCACCCATATATATAGAAACACGCACACTGAATACAGTGTGTGCAATTGTCACAGCAGGAGTAAAATATTCAACATGCAAAAATTAGAGCTACTAGAATAGTTTTTCCATTGGGATAATTTTTCAAGGGCAGCTAGCTCAGGGCCACAAAGGGCTGACCTTGAATGAATGTGATAACCTTTATTTTTTTATTTATTTTAATGATATAAATGAAGAAACGCCCTTTGTTCTGGTACATATCGCCTGGTGCAATGCAGGCATCACAAAAACTGTGCACGAGAACAAGGAATTCTGCAGCCATTTTGAATCTATTTTAATTGTGTTATGCAGAAAACTAAGAAACACCCATTACATTCCAGCTCTTTGACCCCTCAATCTCCTGCTCACTTCTTTCTGTTTTGATATGGACCCACGCATCAGTGTGACTTGGATCTCACCAAACACGTATTCCACTCTCTTCTCTGTTCCTGTCACTTGGAGAAAGTTCTCAGATTGCATTCAGATGTTTGATTCCATGCAGCACAGGTACATAGCATCTCATCCCCTTTAAGAGCTACAGTTAACTCAGAGATAGATTTAGATCACAGGCATCAAGCCTTTGAAACTACAAACCCTTAGAAATGTCAACAAGTGTCTGCCTATCTCCCTTTCCCTCGCTCCTTCGCTCAGTCTTGCTGTCTGCCGCTCTTTGATTTACAATCAAATTAATTCTGAAGCTTTTTTGTGATGGTCTTTCATGATTGCATGAATAAGTGTATGATTCAATGTTAGCAGCCAGAATAGCCCCTTTCTCCTGCGTAAATAGCAGCCTGAAAGGGTTGTTTGGTTTGACAGCAGCTTTATACATGTTTTTATCAGTTGCATTTCACATCAAAGTGAAGGATTGGTGAGGTGGCATTAATGGTTGTTTGTTTCTGTTCCTGAAGTGTTGTTGAAGCACAGTAATAGAAGTGAGACGTAGCGCTGCTGTTGTATTTATATAGTAAAAAAAAATCAGAAAAAAGTTTAAATTTATGAAGATTTAATTTCTGAATTTGATGTGTTCTTTACTCACCTTTTTCACAGAGTTGGTTTTGCTGAACACTTTTTTTTATTATTTTCACATAAATTGGATGTTTAAAGGATATCAAATCATTCCAAGTCATGTGTATTAAAATAAAGTGACAGGTCTTATAAGAATTTGTCGAAATCAAAGACATCAAAAACCAGGTTTCCGTCTAAATGTGCAAAAATGTGAAATGTGCAAAAAGGAAATGTGAATTGATGCCCGTTTGCATTAATTATTGTTTTGTGATTAATAGGAGAGGGAGAATGAGTTACAACATAGTGTAACATCACATGAAATGATATACAATGATGTCACATACAGGCCAGTCTTGAGTTATTTCACTGAGAAATCCACCCCCTTCTATGTTTATAACTAGATTCATGATTCCAGTCCTCACCTCTGCATTGTAATGTTATCACCAACAGAGTACTGGTAAAATTCTGTAAGAAAACCCATTATTAAATAGTGATATTAAACATCACTGAACTTGAAGCTCAGATTGTTGCTCTCTCTATGTATTTAAACCATAAAGGAGAAGTTTTTCTTCACTATGCACATTCAACACTCTATTACCTATAGATAGATAAAAAGATTTAAAAAAAAAAGATTAAAAAAATAAATACAAAATAAATATGTATGATTATGTATAAATAGGTATGATTTTAAATTGGAGTTGGGCGATCAAAATCAGACTTGCATCCAAGTCATTTGACTCAAGGCAGAACCTCTGTAATGTAATTGTGTGATGCCTGTGATTAACAACAAGGCTCAAGATAATGATGGTCTAAATAACAGAAAGATTCTAAATAAGATATGAAGAGCCAAGATTCTCCAGTAATTGTAAATCTGGAGTAGCACTGCTCATCAGTGTCACAGAAATTAATTCAAATTTTAGTTTAGACCTCTTCTATAAGAACCATTTGGACCATCAGCTATACTTCAGAGAGCAAGTAAATGGTTTGCTTTGTCAATTCATTTTTACTTATTCTATTTTACATTCTTTTTTTCTTACATGCTCTATGTATTTTTCCCCTCCCCAATATAAATGGGTCTTAATTATTTAACATGCTTCTTTTTTAACATGTCTTTAATTATTACTTCATCCATTTTAAAGCACTTTGAGCTGCATTTATGTATGAAAGGTGCTATATTATTAATCTTCATCTTTATTCTCTTGGGATCTTGATCACAATTGAGGGTGAAATGTAGCGTGAGAGCAGCAGGGTTTAGGAGCAGACACAGTCGCGACTGTCGTAGCGCAGAGATAACTGAGCCTGAAGTGGAAGCCGTTCTCCTTTCAGTCAGTTAAGGTCACGGGATTTGGGGCTGTTACCAAAAGGAAGAGATTGATAATAGAGACGGAAACTGGATTCGTTCACTGGATGAGGATTCCTGGAGGTTTTTCTGGGTTTATCCAACTGGGAGGAGGCTGAGGGGACATATTCAGAACATGTTGAAGGGATCATATATCCCAATCTCGCCTGAGCATGTGTTGGGATTTCTCAGCAGAGCTGGAGCAGAATGCTGGGAGGAAGGACATCTGGGCTTCTCACTGTAGCAGTGGAAAACTGCTCATATTGACTTGCTGTCCTAGATAGAAGTAGTAGTGTTTGTTTGTTTTCTTAACCTGAAGAAAAATCATTTAAAAAGTAAAAAAAAAAAAAATGGTCAGATAGACCTAAGGACAAATTTCACTCTATGCACAAAGCCCTGAAGCAAATCAACAGTCACAGACAGATAGGCAAAGACTCCTGGACTGCGCTGACTCATGGATGCATGTTGTCAGTCAGATACACACCAACCAACCAAGAGAAAGACATTCACTCACTTTCTGTGTTTATCTGTTTCTCTCTCTCTCTCTCTCTCTCTCTCTCTCTCTCACACACACACACACACACACACACAGCAGTGATGCAGTTTTAACAGTGTCTGGCTGGGGGTAGATGGATGTGGTCAGGTAGGATGGTGGGAAAATGGATGACTGCAGGCAGCCCACACAATGGATGAGACTGGCAGCTCAGGAAGACAGGTCTACACTAATGAGTGACTACCAGACACACACACACACACACACAGTAAGTAAAAACGGGGTCAATTCAGTTGTGCCTCATCAGAACAAATCCCACCAAAAAAACACAAAATCAATCTAATTAATCTACACCTTTATAGTCTTAAAGTAGAAGTTCATCAGGTTGACTTATGGGGGGGAAACAGGAGATTGAGGAGAAGCATGAACAACAATATGCATGCAGGGCAGGATTGGGCTGTTAATCATTGATTATTAACATTAAAAAAGAACAGTTAAATTTTGATTACATCTCCAAATGAGCCCCAAGGTCACACTGAGATTCCAGGCACTAACAAACGGGAGTAGTTACCCCTTCCCAAAAAGAAAAAAAAAAAAAAAAAGAAAGAGTCCTGAGAATACTGATCAAATAACAGCAGCACTGTTCTGCCTCAGACCAGCACAGCAACCACCAATACAACCACCAATCAGAGTAAACTAATAAACCAACAAAAGATGCCTATCTGGAACATTTGACAAATCAAAACAAACTTAATTGGCGTCTGGCTCTAAACCTTGAATTTAAATTGGCAGAGAATCTTTTTTCTTTTTTTTTTTTTACTTTCAGAGCTACAAAGCTGAGACACATCCTGAGCAAACACAGGCTGAGAGAGCGAAGCGTAGCCAAGACACCAGGGCTGCGGTCACTGCACCGCAGGTGAGACGGAAGCAGATTCACTTCCTCTCAAAATGTGACAAATATAATAACATCAGTGTGGAAAACTTTAAGAAAATAGTTTTTCTAAAACTTCAGAGCTAGATAACAGTGAAAAGCAACAGATTCTACATAGAAGAGAGAAACATGCAGCAGCCTGAGCTGCACACCATGCGACTAAAGGACAGAATTAAAACATCAATGAATCTAACAATCATCTTGACAGTTTATTGTAGAAGTAAACATAGTTATGTTTATCTAATCCACTGATTATTATTCTATTATATTATTGTTGTATTATTTTAACACTTTGCTACATTGGCAACATTGTGACTACATATGCAAGCACTGCAGAGTCTGAGTATATTAATCCAACTCATTATTGAGCTTTGGCAACAGTGTTCATCTGACATTGACACCACATGCTTTTAATTTACAGTTGATGACATGCGCCAGATTTCAAGAACTAAAATGTGAAGGAAAAAAAATAATTATGAAAATGTCTTGCAAAAACATCTTCTCAGAAGCCAAAAGGGCAAGTTCCTCAGCATCGCCTGAAGTCTGTGCATATTCCTGCTTGTACTTATCATCATGGACATCAAAAAAGTAAAAAAAATAATTTGATAAGATGCATGTACATGTGCAAAAACAAACAAACCCACCCACACTGACACGACTTGACCCACACAATATGTTGTCATTGTTTATTTTATTTAACGGTTACTTCTCCTTTTCCTACTTCTGTCGGTGTTAAATAGCATTTTTTCTCACTTTACCTATACCTGCACACTATGGCAGTTATATAGTATGTTAAGACTTTGCCCTATATTTGCTCGGCTCACTACTCATCACAGAATAGGCTCACCGTGTGATTTTCTAATCATTTCCCAAAGGGCATTTGTGTGTCTGTGTGTGTGTGTACATGCATATTTGCATTAAACACCCCCACTTTTTGATCATAGGTGCTGTATTGGTGTGGTGCTCATCATTTTAAATCGTTCACTGTGCCATTTTATGCAGATTTAACCATCTCAGTAGGGTGGAGTCAACATTGATTGTATTAGTATCTCCTACAAAAACAATACAAAATAATGTGTGTTTGTGTACTCGAGAGGCAAAAGAAGAGAAAAAAAAAGGTAGTAAAATGTGGTTGCAAGGTGAGCATGCATCAAGACGACACTTGCAAAACAATATTGTTGTGCTGAAGTTCATTATTCCAGAGTTAATCATATATCTGTTGTTCTGAGGTCCCTGTCTTTCAACCAGTGTTAACTAAGAAGTTGCTAAGCAACATAAATTCACTTACCTTTTACGGTAGCTATCAATATAACAAATTACTTTTTTTTTCAAATCAAATAATGCAGTTGCAACAACTGAAAATGAAATGTGCTCATTACTTGTTTTTTCTTCATGTGAAGCTGCAATCACACAAACAACCACACACACATCATCAGACTTTACTGTTGGTCAGTGGAGCAGAAACACACTTCACCCTCATCATCAGTTCTTGCAGTAAAGTCCACATTATTGTAGCCAGCTTGTGGTAAAACATACGTCTTGTCTGTGGAGTTAATAATATTATCTGTTGTAAATAATCACTTTTATTGAGCTGCTGCTGCAGCTTTGATTTCCTGGTTAGAGTTTTTTTTTGTTGAGGATGTGTTGTAAACAGTAAAATTTACTAATATTTACTAAACTATTTACTCATATTCAGTAACATGCTCAACACTGCTCTTTACACTATTGTTCTGGCTTCTACTGTCAGTGCTGTTTTGTGTTTATTAGGACGTTAAAGGGCAAGTTTATATTCCTCAAAGGCATGATGTTAGTTTTA
The DNA here is from genome assembly GCA_030544235.1 of Lepturacanthus savala. Lineage (NCBI taxonomy): Eukaryota > Metazoa > Chordata > Actinopteri > Scombriformes > Trichiuridae > Lepturacanthus > Lepturacanthus savala. The sequence continues at coordinate 22,364,423 of CM060470.1, forward strand.
TGTGTATTGTTCTTTATTTGTCTGAGAACAATAACTCTGCAACAATAAGTGAGGGAAAAGTATGAAGGATGGAGCAGATATGCTTGTTCATGTGAGTCATTTATTCATATAACAGCCTAAGTGAAACTGTCAGCGTTGTTTAGGATGATTTCCTGATCACAAAGCATTGGCAAAGAGGAGAAAATGCCTTTGTACTTATAAGCTATTAAAGAGATTCTGCACCTAATACTAATATACATGTTACACAGATTTTTATCATATTCTGTATTTGCCTTGCAAATTTTAAAACTGAAATGGATAATGAATAACTGTTTGAAAATATTTGTTTATCATAAAATAGAAGCATATGTTAACATAAACAGATATCCAATCTCAACATGAGTTAATAGAACTTCCATTTACTTATTTCCTGTATCTATATGCACACATCTTAAGTTACACAAGGTTGTGGTGAAGATAATCATGTTAATTTTAATCATGTGAGTCACATCATTCATATCCAATGTGCACACATTTCTCTGTCCTAGGATTGTACAGGAAAGTTTACTTTCTTTATCTCACTATTATGCATCTGCCGCTCTAATTCATTTAGCAGAATCAGCAGCATAGTCACAGGGCACAGTGAGGAGGAAATGAATGACAAGGACAGAAGTGAGTTACCAAGTCAAATATCCATCTTAAAGCTTAAGGAAATTAAATCTGAGCCTCAAATTTCCTACAAGTCTAAAATTCCACATGCTCAGGTATTAAAGTTTCGAAGCATGATTGTGGACTATAAAGTTCTCTTGCAGAACTTTTGTCAGTCAGTCAGGCAGTTACCTGGTGGTGAACAGCTTAATTATATTGTAATTATTGTCCAGTTTGTTGCAAACAGAATGATCCACATATAAATTATCAGTTAGCCCTAATAAATTGTTATGAAAATATAAATTATAGTTGGAGAAAGAAATAATACCTCTTCCTACCGTTTCATGCTAATTGCTACAATTGCTTTGTAGATTGTATTTAATGCTGTAGTCTGCTGACATGTTTTTTCTTACAGTTTCTTTCTTCATGGTTCAGTTAGTGTTATTCACAGCAAAATCTATATTAGTAATAGATGATATGCCCAAATGATAATGAGAAGCATTATTGTTCAAAAGTTGGATGAAATTTGCTTAAGTGAATGTATTCATCCATTCATATGACGGTGAAAGTGTGTGTGTTGAAGCTGCTGGTGCTAACACTGGTGGAAGTCTCGTCATCCCCTCACCATGCAGGCAGAAGGCCAAGACTGCGACAGCTTGGACCCACTTCACTTTCAATTAGTAGCCTGCCTCTGTTGATGCCTCCTCACCAGATTCTTTGGAACTGACTCAAACCCTGCGTGTGTGTGTGCGTGTAACAGAGAGAGTGAGTGTGTGCAAAGTGAATGTCGATGAGAATTAACATCCCCATTATGAATTCTATGTAAATAAAATGTGTGTGCATGAATGTGAATGTGTTTTTGTGCTTAAAAGGGCTGATGGTGGGTGGAAGGTGGATAATCACTGTGTGTGTGTGTGTGTGTGTGTGTGTGTGTGTGTGTGTGTGTGTGTGTGTGTGTGTGTGTGTGTGTGTGTGTGTGTGTGTGTGTGTGTGTGTGTGTGTGTGTGTGTGTGTGTGTGTGTGTGTGTGTGTGTGTGTGTGTGTGTGTGTGTGTGTGAAGGGGGGTGGTTGACATCTCCACCCCCTTTGCTAGTCAGGTGCCAGGCTGTGTGACATCTCGCCATTCAGGTTGCCAGGAACCTGTCAGACCTTTGAATAAGACTTTAGAGTGACACTGGTCAATGGAGCTCAACTTGAAGTTGAGCTTACTTAAAAGAATCTAAGGAAACCGATTGCACTAAAAAAAAGAAAAGCAAATAAATATAACTAATAGTCTTAAGTTAAGTTTGCTTCACATAGATACTACTTTATGTAGCTACTTGTCAAGTTTACTTTAAATTGTATTAAATTAAATTTGTGAAGTTAATTAAACCTAAAAATAGCAAGTATAATGGACCTAATCTTTCTAAGTGTTACCAACCTAAGTAAACCAGGTTAGTTTAATTATACTTAAGTTGTCTACTTAATTTTGGCAAGTTACTTAAAAATAACTAACTCAATCTTTGTAAGTGTTATGAACTTAAATAAGCCAGTGAGTCTGACTCAGCTGAACAGTTGTGTCTAGACAGTGGAATCTAGCAAACCGATTGCAATAAAAATAAAAAAATCAAGTAAGCAGAACAAAGAAGGATAGGTTTAAAGGTTCATTTTATTATTAGAACAAAATGTAGTTCGTTGCATCCTAAGCCAAGGCCACTGCTTGTGAAAAGAAATGAAATCCCAAAAAAACACAAATATGTAAGCCTTGAAAAAAAAAATCTAAACAAACTGCATGTGTAACATCTTTTTTTTCCGACATTACTTAAGAGGTCAACAAGGCTCCTTTTCCATTAAGCTTCAGCCAGCTTTCAAGTTAAATGAAATTACTGTTTGTAATTAAAAAATAAGCAAAATTCCAAAATAGGTGGATTTATTTAGGCAATGTGAGCCTTAACTTTCTATAGCTCCAACGGGTATGTTTTCTCTATCCAAGATTTAAGAAACTCCAGCAAATTCAAGAAATATGTTCAGATGTTTCACAAAGACAAAAAAGCACCTATACAACAACTTAACTGGCCTGATATGTGAAAACTGCATGTGTGCATATTAATGCAGCATTAACGACTTTTTAAGTACATTTTCATTTTCATTTTATGTGAAGATGAATATATTGTAAATAAAAATATATGGTAATTGCTTCATTAAGTAGTCTTTTTTTATTAGAGTTTGTGTTCCATGTCATGGTAATTGTAGTAGGACATTTTAGTGTCTAGTGGTTTTGTAATTGAAATGCTCTCAGACCTGTGACCATAATTGACCTGTGAAAATATATCAGCTAGTATTAAATAAAGCCCAAAATGTCTTACCACCCTCATCATGCCGTAGATTAGGTTACAGGAAGTCTTTTGACGTCGTAAGGATGCAGTAACCAAGACGAGAGTGGGCTACTATGGAAAAAAGCAATCAAAGTGGAGCACAACCAACATGCCATTAAGCCTTTTAATGACCTCAATCGCTCCATATTCCAGTTCAGTGCAATTAGCAATAAAACTCTTAACGGGTGTAGACTTATGATGTAGCCGTTTGAGTGCAGGTCAAGTTATATGGTACAGACCTGTGCCAGCTATTATTTCCAGCGGTGTCTTGACTCCCACAGAGGGCATTGAACTGTAAGTACCTCCCTTCCTGCCTGATTGTTGTTTTTTTCAGTTTTTTTTTGTTTTTGTTTTTGTTTTTTTTTACAATAATGCCCTTCCAAACCCTAAAGCTTTGCACGAAATTGCAATGAGACAAAACGGTTTTCCAATGTTGCAGAGAAACACTGTGAAATTGTTTGGAGTAAAGTGGCGGCCCGTCCTCCTGATGAATCCTGAGCTCCATCAGAGCAGTCGAAACGCTTTATGTCACAAACTAAAAGTTTAAGTCTGTTTACCCTTGCTGTATTTTTTAGAAGTACACTTTTTTTTTCTATACCACAATATTTGTCATAGTAACATTACAGCGCACAAAGAACTGACACATACATGCACTCAAGAAATCTCCTGGAAAGATTACACTGCTTAACATCATCTAAAATGCAATATAGCCTAAAGGTGTAATGTGTAATGGGTGTAGTGTCCACATTAATCAGCTCTGATGACTGCTAGAAACATCCAGCATGTGTCAACTGTGAATCACGCCTCTCACACCTTCTCTTCACACCACTATCATAGATAATTTTAGAAAAATAGAATTCTGTGTGTGTGTGTGTGTGTGTGCGTGCGTGCGTGCGCGTGCGTGTGTGTGTGTGTCTGTCTTTCTTTTTGAGAGTCAATGTGCTTCTTTTGGGTTTAGATCCTTAGAATCTGGTTGCTTGATTCTTTTGTGAGATCTGGCAACCCTGAATACAATATTCCAGGGGCAGCATTTCAAAACTCAGCTGAGGGCAGCCCTGACTTCCTCTGCTGTTTATTACAGTCATGTGTAATGTCGTGTATTCGGCTTCTTCTGATGAATGTATGTTTTTCTAAGCATAGTCACAGTTAGGCATAGTTTCACAAGCAACATGTGAAAAAAGTTTACTTAAAATTTGTTTATCAAGTATGTGGACTCATGAACTGACCTTAAGAAATTAAGATTTTTTTGCATTATTGTGTGTTATATATTTATTATAGTTTATTCCTTTCCAGATTCATTATGTATTTTGTATAATAAAAAGTTGTCCCAAACACTGTCAACCTAAAGCAATATCTATATTAATTGGAATAGACCGTGCGGTTGCAGGATTAGGAATGTTTATTACCGCCATCTCATGATTCGTCACAGTCTGTAATCAGCTCTAATTTGAATTAAAATGGCAAAAAAGGGAAAAAAAATACTGCAGTTCCATAATGAAGAATGTAACCTAGACGCTGACTTTGTCTCTTTAGCTAATAGGACTATGCTTATCACACTGGGACTTTGTGAGCATACTAATGTGTATTTGGGTCAAATTTGAATAGTGTCATTATAAAACCAAATTGTTTATGTTTTCACTTTCCTTGTCCTTACCCAGTCTGTGCCCCTGTGCCTGTGGACCCAACGTGTGCAGATTCATATCCAAACACATCTGAAAAGGAGGAGTAAAAAAATGCATCTTTTAAAAGCTCCCAACTCATTTCAAATGCTCACGATGCCCCGTGGAATTGACACAGCTCAAGGTTGTTTGGAGTGTCATCAGTGTCATCTGACATATGAAGCTAATGAAACAAAACTATACAAAAATACGTCCGGCTCGTTTGTTCAGATTGGAGCGCAGGGTCTGGCATTGTTGAAGCGCTTATCGCGGCCGAGTCAGAATCCTCCTGTTACAATATGCCTTTTGTTAAAACTTGCGGAAGTGATGCAAGCACGTTTCAAACTCCCCTCAGCAAAACCGGCCCTTCGCTGTATGGGCCCCACACACTCAAATACACCTCCTGCATCCAGACATACACCATGACACGTCCCAGGGCTCAGAAGAGGAAATCGTACAATATTGATAGCGGCTTCCAGACCTCAGTCTCTCCAAGGCTTATCACACAATCACCTACAGCCACACACAGAGTGCAGACTCACAGGGGGGAGTTCAAATGCACACCATAATATACAGAAATATGTGTGCACTCACACACCTCTTGGATTGGAGAGAGCTACTGTATGTATAATTTACAGCAACTACAAGGGACACAGCAAACTCAGCATGAATAAACACTGTCTGGGAGGAGAGAAAACCGGTGGGTGGTGAAAATAGAATCAAGAGCTTAAGGAATGAACGAATCCTAGTGATTTTTATTTATTTAACCTCTTTTCCACCATGCAGGCCATGTACGATTTTTCATTTTCAAAAGCTCTGGGAGCTTATTTATAAAACAGTGTGTAGGATTCATACTAAATGTTCACTTGTGCACAAAATGGACAAAAGTGGGGTAATCCGGTGTATTAACCGTGCGGAAGAACGTCTGCATCCAATATCCCCTTTATGAATCATGCTCAACTTGAAAATGTGCACATGTGTACAAGCTATACATCCTTCCCACCACGCTCCCACAATTAACCGTACGTGGCTGCTGCAAAACCCTTATGAATATGAATGGATTTGTTCCTGTGGAGAAGCGCAGCAGTATAGAAAGTTTAAAAGGCTGTTTGCTGCAGCAGCTGTCAATGCAGTCGGTTCAATAAATGAGTCAATTCCTGAGGTTGAGCAAAATGGAAATGCACGGGGGTGGATGCCAGTGGTAGATAGATTTTAGTTAAATGATGAACTTCTGTTTTATGTGGATGCAACATGAAGTGATGAGACCAACAATAGATAAGTTGATCTTGTTACCAACCGAAAGTCTCCATTTTCCTATTAAAGGTCAGTTCACCTGAATCACAAAATATTCTCATGTTCAACATGTTTTCCCACGTTCTGTACATTATTGATATAGTCATGCAGATAGTTTGGCTTTTATTTTCCAACATTATGTCTTAGATGGTTCTACCTCCATCCCAATAAAATCAATGTGATTTTTATTGCAATAATTTAATAACAAAACAATAATTGACACAAGCATCTGCATCAAGCCATTTCAAGAAACTCTGCTTCACTGCCAAGCTGCAACAGATCAATCCAGCTAATGTCTCCTCTTACAGCAAATGTGATTGCCCAGTTATCAGCCCTCTAATTACAACTGTCATCATTATTATCATTTCTCTATTACACTTCATTACTCCAGACCTGAAACAGGGTGGTATAATGACTGAGGTGCCAGTTATTACATTAATTGATAGGTTGGAAGTTACATGCCTTGTTGCTGCTTGGTGTATTCACAATGTTGATCACATGAAGAATGGATGGAAAGTGGGAAAGCGTCATGTAATTCCATGGACATTTTTTGCAATTTGTTATTGTTGGTAACACATTCTGTGAAGAATATTTGATCTAATGCATACATAAACACCCAGATATTTTCATCAGCCTTTAGAACAATTATCACTATAAAATGATTTTTAATTACTTCCAAGGCAAAGTATCATAATGCTTCTGATCACTCACTGATATTTTTTTCAAGGATCATAGTGTATTATAATGCTTATAGTTTAGTTACATGCACATTCTAATGAGACTATAACTTACTCTAAGTGGGAAAAAATATCATTAATTACATGTAAGAATACACAATGTGTAAATTGTCACAACAGAAATTGAGAATTCCAGTTTGTCATATTTTTAATGCCTGCATTATTTTTCAAAGCATTATTTCAGTAATTATAATGCATTATGAAATAATTATAATGTATTACAGCTATGATTCTTGCGAAAAAAGAAAATGTCAGTGGTTGACAGCAACTATGAAGCATTATGATATCTGACCTGAAGTGAAATTACTTTATAATATAGTATGATTATTGTTATAAATATTATAATATAAGCAAATTATAATGCATCATAATTATTATTAATTTTTTATTATTTTTAATTGTTATTGTAGGCATGTGACAATACAGTCAGCTCATGATAAGATAGTGTTTGGTTCATGCTATTCAATAAAATATTTTGAGTATGTTTTGGCAGTTCATTGTTCATATTAATCCCTTAATAACCAGAAGAATCTGCTTAAAAAATCAAAAATCCACACACTTTATGGCCCATCCTGTGAGCAACATTGCAGTACAAATCAAGCACAGCTGATGTTTACTCGAGAGATGTATCAGCAGGTTGTTTCAACACATCCATCCCTCATCAAACAACCTGGGGCAGTCTCCACACACACTTCCTCCATGAAAGGACAAACAAATCGGGCTACCTAAACTCAAACTCATGGGCAGAACCCATGCCTGGCTCACCAGGCACTGTCATATCTCTGGAACACGAAGGAATTAGAATAAACGTATCCACTAAATAATTGCTGTCTCTCACAGCCACCAACCTTAGTCAGCGACTGACTCATAAACTCAATTGTTTGCCGTCTGCCAGACACACAAGCTGAGCCAATGTGATAAAGGACAGAAAGAATGTTGCATCACACTGCTGTTGGCAGAACTCTTTTTCTCTCCAGAAATGTCATTAATCAAGACAAATACACTTAGGGTTACTGTGACAACCATGCATTTTAGGAAATAATGCAATTGGCTTTAAAATAGTTTCATAAGCCAAAAGGTCACTGTCGGTTCCACAGAGACACAGCTAAACTCGGTTTAAGGAGAAACTTGAAACACACAATATTCATCTGGCAATAGTGTTCTGATATACAGCAAAATACATAATCGTATCTTTGTGTGTGTGATGATCTCAGCACAACAACAAAAAATCAAACCTGACCTTAAAATCTTTAAACTGGCAACATATAGCTCTTTCTTGGAGGATTCTTCAACAAATAAAAAAAAGGTCATTTCATGATCTATTATTGTTCATTTTAATTATCACAGAAAATGTTATTGTCAGGAGAGTCTGTGGTTACTCAACAAGAGACTCATTTTCATTTTTGTATTGCCAGGTCTATTCAGTTCAGCTTTGGGTAGAAACTGTAGTTTGATGTGAACAGTAGATGCAAGGAAAAGGCACAACTAAGGAAATGTGGATGCACTGAATTGACAGAACTGGGATGTACCCACTGCTTTTCACTTCCTTTGTTAGTAAGTCTAACAAAGCCTAAAAAAGTACAAAAGTGGCCATCCATCATTATGAACTAAAGAGTGAATGACAAAGAATTGGCTTAGCTGCATTGACAAGGCCCATCCTGAAACAGTAAATCAAAACTGATGTTCCACTTTGAATCTATGTTTAAAGAAAACAATGACACAAACAGTGAAAAACCTCCAGAAGTGCAGTTCCCAACAGGCTAAATTTCCTAAGATAAGAAACTGACAAATTAGAGAGTGAAATGTTCTTACGTTTACCTGTCACTTATTCAGTAAATAAAGTTTGAATAATTGACATCCTTGATTTGCTTGAATTAATTCAAATTCACATTTGAATTCACATTGTTCTTTTGTATTTTTCCCAAGTTCCCAAGTTTTCAGCATCATACCCACACTTCATTTTAATAAATGGTGTTGACATTGTGGCTGTAAATAGACACACAAACATACACACCATGCAAATATCCATAGCCACAACAAAATAAAGATATATTTTCTTTAAATATGTGCATAAAATTTACATTTTAGTCCAGATACTAAATAACAAGAGAGAATGTAACTAATCTTCAAAGTATGAAACAGCAGCTAAGTGAACAGCAACATCAGGTAGTTTTGCATGTTTTCCCTTATTAGAATAAGTTTCCTCCCACAACCAAAAGACAACAGAGACTCTTAATTATTCCTACTTTCCACTAAATGTGTGCCCTGTTAAAACAATGGTGGTAGTGTTATAGGAGGCCTTTGGAAATGAAAAAAAATAATAATAATAAAGTGTTTGTAGAAAAATGTTTTTCTGGGAATGTTGTAATCTTACAACATTGCAACATTGGGTGAAGTGGGTACTGGAATTTATTTTCTGTAGGCTATTTTTACAGAAAGGTGAACAGAAAGGTTCAAATGTTTGTGCCTCATACCCGTACCATACTCTTTGGGGCAATGTCTGTCACACCTTCTCCTAGTTTTCATTGAGAAATGGCCATTGAGGTCAAGGACCCACCAATGGACATGTGCGTCCATTGGTGGGTATGCATATGGTCTCTTGTTTGCATTCAACAGGCTACTTGTTGTCACCGTCCTTTTTTCTGGGCTACGATGGCCAGAATGAGAGAGGATGCTAGCTGTGCATGGAAATGTCTTATGTTCAGTGTCCCTTTCTTAGAGAGCTTGCCAGTCCTGCTTGAAGAGGAGCCAGGCATTGACCACAGAAAGAGTAATGGTGTACAAGAAGATGTACATGTACCGCTGATGGTATTTCAGAGGGAACTTATATTTGGCTGTAAATGAGTTCAACAAAAAACACACCTCCCATGTATGTGTTGTAGGTACCCACAATGTAAGGCCTTTCAACTTCACTGTTGGTCTTGTTGGCTTTGTCCCAGTGTTGAATCTTCTGCACCAGTTCTGTTCCAGCAAAGGATGACACAAGTGTGACCACCCTGTTGACATACCATTTGACAGCACAGTTGTGTTTCACTTCCATTCAGTTGACGGCAGTCAAAGGTTCCTCTCCCCTTCTTCTTCAAGCTCTTGTCATCTTCAAGGTTGCAGTTGTGTAGGTGCACCTGACTGGCTATTCCCGCATAACGGATTCCATGAAGGTGTAGTAGTCATCTGATATAGATTTTGTATTTATGACCGTCTGGCAGTGTTGAAGCAAGCTTCATCAAAACATCACCTGGCAAACTATTTTCAGGATTGGCTTGATTCCGTTGTTGCTTCCTTGGTACACATCAAAGTCACACATCATGCCAGACGTTCCAGCTCTCATCCAAACTTTGAAGTCCCCATGGGTGTGGCTTGCCTCTCCCGTTGAACGGAATCATCATCTCATCCAAAGTTGTGCTCTTCTAGTTCCTCCTGCAGGCACTTCTCTCTGAATGAATCAAGCCATGGACTGATGAAGTTTGTCTTTTTTAATGTCTCTAACACTGTCGTGCTGTTGAATAAATATGATGTCAACAGAGACTGGAATCTGTTGCATGGTATCAAATCAGAAATAGGGCAGTGTTGTGTGTGTGTCCCAGTGCATTTGGATTCATAGTCATTTGTATGAGGCCCATCTTCAGGTACAGCTTATCATTTTCTCTATTTCCTTTTTATTGCTGTTTACAGATCTTCCATTTGTTTGAAGGCTGTACTAAATTGTGTTCATTAGGAGACTAAAACATGTCAGACACAAATTGTCAGGGGTCTTCTCTGAGATGTGGACCAGAACAATCAGTATAAGGGCCGATGAAATATTTTTTCTGCCAGAAATATCTGTCACAGGGCTTGCCATGTTTGGCCAGTTGGGACTCAATGTCCACATCAGCTGTGCAGTCAGTGGTGTTTGGTTTTCTTTGGCTACTCTTCATAGGCTCCTTATCGTTTCATCAAAATATATATCCACATCACACTCTCCATTCTGGACAGCATCAATTACATCCTGCACACTGTAATGAGGCTTTCTCCTTGCTGCTGACATTCTGAAGTGAAAAAAAAATTAAATGGAGATACCTTTAGTACATGGGTGGTGGGGCACTAACGTGACCAATTTCACTAGTCACAAAATACTGTCTGGCAACTATTGTGCTCTGATTATCATCCTAAAATGAATGCATGCAGCATTCCTTGCTGATGATAATTTTATATTCCTGACCATTCTCACCTGTTCTACAACAATGTAATAGGTGAATTGAACCAAAATGACGGGCACATATGTACAAACAGAATGAGAAACTGAACTGTTGATGGTGATCACTATAACATAGGCAGGAGAAAGTGATCTGCTATTACAATATATTTTTACAATACAATGATTTCCAAATAGTAATGGATTGGAAATTAAAGTAAAAATAAATATACAGCCTACATAATCTATAATAGGGTCTGAAATGTGAATAAAATGTGTATAATTTAAAATATATTATGAAAAAATAGAAGGCCTCTGTTAAAATGTCTATTTAGACTACCACACTGTCAGAGTGTTGTACAATTGCAAAAAATATACAACATGTTGTAATTTACACCCAATTACAATTTGTATACTTACTTGAATCTAATAAATAAAGTCCAATAAAACAAAGTATTATTGCTCAGCCATAGTTTTCAATCTTGTGAAAGTTCAGGACCTGTGGGTCAGACTTATGTAGAAATGCCCTATTCAATGTCCAATCCGTCTTATATAGAAATGTCCCATCCAATCCAATTGTGAGACTGAACAATAGGACTTAATAGCCACTGCATGTTATTGTGGAAAGATTTTAATTAAAATTATATATATATATATATATATATATATATATATATATATATATATATATATATATATATATATATATATATATATATATATATATATATATATATATATATATATATATATATATATATATATATATATATATATATATATATATATATATATATATATATATATATATATATATATATATATATATATATATATATATATATATATATATCTTTGTTTTTAAATAATAAAATCGTAATTCTGCAGATCCAGCCCATCTTGGCACAAGTCAAAATATCTGTCAAATATCACCTTCTGCCTGTGGGAACAAAAACTACAAAACTATTCTTCCAAGAGCCACCCATAATTATTATGAGATCGTTTATTGTGGTGTTGCAATTCTTCATCATATATATTTGGTTGGACATTGGCTGTAATTAGCAAGCTTAGAGCCCAAAGTCTTGATTTACTGTGCAAAGTACAGACTGCTGTGAATGAAAGGGAAACAATTAGTTTTATCTGTGACAGAAACCTGATAGAAGTTGCTCATTCATGTATTTATGGACCTCACTTATAGAATGGCGTTTTCTTCTGTGGAGGCTCACTGGCAAAGACAGTAAGAGAAACAAGAGTCAGACTAAAAAAAAGAAAGAACAAGACAGAGAGGGATAGTAGCGGATTACTCTTTGCCAAGTACATTAACATATCCATCTGGTGTCTGATTCTTCCTCCACTCCCGCTCACCCCGTTGGCCCCTGCTGCCCTCATCACTGGGCTTGAGTGAGCATTTCCAGAACAAGGTCATGTTGTTGGCGTATGTTATGAATCTAACACCTGATCCCAAAGGTACCTGTGGGGGCCTGGCACACCGGCAAGCTGGCAGAAGTGAGACGGTAGTAGTAAACTGACAGGAAGCACTGCTAGATCACACAATCTGGGTCAAATATCCATGCACAACCCACAAAAGCAACATATTTCTCCATTCGTGGCATTTGTCTTCACTCCGTTTTGTCAGACTGTTTCTCTGATTTTGTTTTTCCTCATCACTCTACTATCAGGATCAATGTTTTAGCTACAGTCATTTTCTTAATTTGACGTCCATGTATGTTTGTGAGACTGCAGCAGTTATTGGCAGCTCCTGCAGTTCCATAGCCAGGTTCTATGTGGGTCAGCGATGACCATGTGTGCGGCACTGTGCAGTGTGGCCCAAACCTTATATCTATGAGACAGGGAGAGACAGGAGACAGATGGCATTTATTACAATACTGAAACTATGAACACAAGAAAACAGAGAGGAAGAGAAATTCATGATTCATTCATTGAGTTAACCCTTAAACCATATACTGTAGCTCAAATGAGTTCAAGCTGTGTATTTGTATTATCATTGAGAAGTAAGAAAAATTTTATTGCACTTGCATCTTGCTTGAGGTTGCGCAGATTCTCTTGATCCCTTGTGTTGCTGGACATTCGTAGGATTTAGGCATGAAAAACTGTGCAGAACTTCACACAAGCTATCACACAAAGTCTCCCAACATGCTTTTATCATTGCTCTGAATAAAAGAAGGAGGCTGCTGGATGGTTCACTCTTCTACCATCTCTTATCCTACGTGACCTTTAAATCAACTGGTCTAGGTCCTGCATACTATTCGTGCTGTGAAAGTGATGTCAGCCTTGAGGGTTTTCTGAAGCAGGGAAGTCACTTAGAGTTTAGTGAGCCGATGCCCCTGCTGAGGGAGAGACAGAAAAATAAAGTGTGAGATGCTGAAAGCCATTTCCACACTTTTCCTGTCAATATAAGATGATTCAATTAGATGAAAGATGGATGTGTTTCTGCTGAGAGTTAGTATTTCTCTGCCCTCACCACATGTCCATTTGCTGTTTTTTTTTCACATTGTGTCCTTTCATTCTGTGTTCTTAAACAGGTTACTCTGCACACCGCACCCTTCTACCAACCTAAGACCCCATCACACTTTAAATGTTCAGGACATAATTCCGATCCACTAGCAAACTGGCCCAACACTGGTTCATCCCAATCTTATCTCATACATGACAAGAACAGTAAAAATAAGTAAGCTAAAAAGATGACTAGAAAGTAAGATTTAAAGCTAAATATATAGTTGTGCAAGTGATTGCCCTCTAAACCTAATCAACTGGTTGGGCCCTTGTCAGCAACAACTGCAATCAAGCATTTGCGATAACTTGAGTCAATGAGTGTCTTACAGCGCTTTGGAGAAATTTTGGCCCACTTATCTTTGCAGAATTGTTGTTATTCAGCCACAGTGGAGGGTTTTATAGGATTCAATAGGATTCAGGTCAGAACCTTCACTAGGCCACTCCAAAGTCTTCATTTTGTTTTTCTTCATCCATTCAGAGGTGGACTTTCTGGTATGTTTTGGATCATTGTCCTGCTGCAGAACCCTGCAGAAGTTAATGACCTGAGGTCACAAACAGATGGCTGGACATTCTCCTTCAGGATTTTTTGGTAGACAGCAGAATTCATGGTTCCATTTATCACATCAAGTCTTCCAGGTCCTGAAGCAGCAAAACAGCCCCAGACCATCACACTACCACACCATATTTTAAGGTTGGTATGAGGTTCTTTTTCTGAAATGCTGCGTTACTTTTTGGCCAGATGTAATGGGACACACACCTTCCAAAAAACTATTGTCTCATCAGTATTTTCCCAAAGGTCTTGAGGATTATCAAGATGATATTTTCTGGCAAAATTGAGACAAGCCTTTATGTTCTTTTTACTCAGCAGTGGTTTTCATCTTGGAACTCTGCCATGCAGCCATTTTTGCCCAGTCTCTTTCTTTTGATGAATTTATGAACACTGACCTTAACTGAGGCAAGTGAGGGCTGCAATTCTTTGGATGGTGTTGTGGGGTCTTGTGACACCTTGGTTGAGTTGTCACTGCTCTTGGGGTCATTATGGTTAGTCACTGTTCCATGTTTTCACCATTTGTGGATAATGGCTGTCACTGTGGTTTGCTGGAGTCCCAAAACACAAAAAAAATCTTTATAACCTTTTCCACACTAATAGATCTCAATTACTTTGTTTCTTATTTTGTTCTTGAATTTCTTTAGATCTCTGCATAACATCTACCTTTTAAATATGTTTTGGTCTACTTCACTTTGTCTGGCAGGGCCTATTTAAATTATTTTTGTTTGAGAACAGGTGTGATAATAAACAGGCCTGGGTGTAGCTAGAGGAATTGAACTCAGGTGTGATGAACTAGTTATGTTTTAATAGGGGGGTGCAATCATTTTATCACACAGGGCCATGAAGGTTTGAATTTTTTCAGCCTTAATAATAAAACCCTTCATTTAAAAACTGCAATGTGTGCTCACATGTGTTGTCTCCAACTAATATTTAAATTTGTTTAATGATTTGAAACATTTAAGTGTGACAAACATGCAAAGAAGGTTTCCCTGCATTCACTGAAAATCTAAATTTAAGATTTGGGTCTATAAATATCTATTTGTTCACAGGATTTGATCACAAATTAAGTTTAATGGAAGTTCACATCTGTGTCCCAGGTTCATGGAAGCTATTTGAGCATTCCTAGAGCCTTCATAGAGAGAGAATAAAATTCTTGAGCAATTACCTTTGTAATTTGTTTAGGCCCACAAACAGTTTAAATGCTGGAGACTGAATGTTTCATTATTAGACGACACAAATGTACAACAGAAACTGCAGGACAACCTGCTGAATACTTAATGTTTAATGATGATGAGAGCACCCTTCTTTCTTTCTATATTGTGGGAAGCTGTGAGAGGGGAAATACGTGATTGCCATATTGTCTAGGATAAATAAATTAAGGCCTGAAAAACAGCAGGGATTGGAGAATGACATTAAAAAGCCAGCATATGCAAGCAAACACGAAAGAAAGAAATGCCAGGTTGAAGTTGAATGAGCTATTAACCTATAGAGTTGAAGGGGTCTTTGATGAAATAATGAAAATATGATGAAATGGGCAACAGAGCAAATAGGTTGCACGCTTTTCAATTATGTAAAGCCCAATCACTGCAGTGGCCAAAACAACATCATATATCTTGTTTAGAAATGGCACCAAAGACTAATAACAGCGATCAGGTTTTCAGTCCCTCGAGAGTAGTTCTGTGGTGGAACGTGACTCTGCTTCTCTTGTGATACACATCACAACCTTTGCATCTGTACTGAGTTTCTCTGTGCAATATACAGAGTAGGACAAAGTCACACGTTCCTGCTTATATTTTTACTGCACATTATGATAAGACATTCAAACAAAAACTCGATATCATAAACCCAGGATGCTATTCCCCTGTCCACAAATAGAACCAGTAAAGATTTATGTGGCACCATAGGAGCATCAAATATTATCACTTTCAGTGGTTTAGTGTTTTGCTTTGTAATATTGCAGGCACTTATGCATGATAACTATGCACACAACCGTATGCATTATATGGATATACATTACTTTGTGTTGAAGACTAAATGTTTAATTGTGGCCATCACAAAACAAAGAAAAACAATTCCACCCAAATACATTTTAAATGACTCTGCTTTATTTGCATTAGTGTCTTACTGTTCTTTATTTCTCTCTCTCTCTGCTTGTGCTTTTCTTCTCCACCCTTCCTTCTGCGGATGGATAGGTCAAAGGATACCCTTCATACATTAATTCATAAGAAGCTGAGATGAAGGGTTTCTAGAGTATTAGCTTCACTCTTACACTTCTCTCAAGTAATGGAATCTGGTGCTTTTATCCTGTTTATTGTCTCAAGATTCCTTTTTTTTCATTATGCTTCATTAAAATTCCAGTTTCTGTGAACACTCACGTGACTCAAAACTATTTCAATCGTTGACATGTAGAAAAGGGAAGAAATTAACTTGTTCTTAAACATAATATCAAATATGTTGTTAAACTGCCTATTGGGATTGAGAAAAGAGTATTTTACTAGCAGTCATTTTTACAAGTATGGATAAAGCTCTTTTTAGAGCACATAAGGAGATGTGATGGGGATTATTTGTGGTTTGCTGATGAGATTCATTGTTACCTCCTGTCTGTCTTTGTTTATTGCCGATCCTGTTTCTCTCAGTTATATTATGCAACTTCACCAAGTGCCTGTTTATCCTCAGTGAAATAAACATATCTGTGATGTTTTATTTATTTTTTTTAAATGACTAAACACAAACCCTTCATGAGCCCAACTAACGTTAAATTCCGACATCATTATTCAATCCGAAGAAGAAGACATGAATTTGGTGAGTGACAGCAGGATTGTTAACTTAAAAAACCAGCAACCATGTCTGAGTGAGGTCATTCCCTGCTGGGCAGCCACAGTGACAGTTACAGGAAAGAGGTTGAATCCTATTGAGAGTGATGGCTGCTTGACAGCTTTTCTGCAAAAAAAAAATGAACCAAAGTTCCCTGGTTTCACGTCCACATCCACCAAACAGTGGACTGCTGCCTTGAAGTAAAACGCTTGGTGGCAACCAAAAGCAGTTGTAATTGCTGTGTGTAAGGCTGTGCGTTAGATTGACCAACAGCAGCTCTGTGTGCTAATTGAGGGGCACGTTAGTAGATGTGCTAACAGGCACGTTGTCTCTACACACAGGGTTGCCGTTTGGCGCCTAGTGCATCTCCCTATTAACAGAGACACGTGTTTATTTACACGTGAGGCAGCAGCAGTGTCATTGATTATTTAAATCTATAGAAATGCTGGCATGATCAATCAGGATCCGATGTTAATTAACGTTCTGTATTTTTCTGCATATACAAAGCTTCAGCTACACAGGCCATTCATATAGTACAAGTGGTTCTCAAAGTTTTTATTTTTAATGTCAAGGACCCTTAAACTCACAAAAACTAGACCTCGGACACAATAAAAAATATGTCCAGTTATTTAATCTTCTTATAGAATTATTTATGTGTATTATTCTTCCCATTTTATTTATTAATTTTGAAATAAATAAAATAATTTTAAATTTATTTGTTTCCCCCATTCATTTCACCTTAATATAAAAAATGGAAAATGGAATTTGAAATTAGATAAAATAATGTGAAAAAGAAAATTATACACAAATACTAAGAAATAAATACTACTAAATTTGATACATTTATTTTAAATTATGGCAGTCCTCTATACAAATGCTTCTACATTCTGTCATTGGAAGTATACTGAAAATATATTATTCTCCTTTTTTCTGGGGACCCCCAGGTTCTCAAAGACCCCACTTTGAGAACCACCGATATATTTCATTTAAAAGATATAGAAATATCTAGTAAAGAAATAGACCAATCACAGCACAATGGAGGATCCATGTTTTATTCTCATGTAACCTACTCATCCTCTCGCTGGTCCTATGAACTGTTCCAACTTTTTCATTATATATAAAAGACCTAATGCTTCTCATCATAGGCATCTTGTTTTGTTTTAAGATGGGAGAGCAAACATAGAAAGGTATATAAGTGGAGGGGGTCTGTTTGTATCCACTCCCAAAGAACGTTTAGAATTTTTGACAGATTTGTATTTAAAACAAATTTCCTGTTTTTCTACACCACTGAACCTCTTGGATTAAGTCCAGAAACAGCCGCAGATTCTTCTTTCATCTTTTCAGTTGTGCTACTGAATTTTCCAGAAGCCCTTGAAGACACTGATAATAACTAAACAATGAGTATTATGTATATATTTAATACACCCACCATAAGCACTTCTGTAACTTTCACTAGCCAAAACGAAATGTCTTTTGAATTTTAATGAATTATATAGTAATTAAAACATACTTATGAATGTTATATTCCAGTCAAGTCCATTCCACTACAGATGCTGCTAGAATCTCACTGGACCTATATTATTTTATACAAAGCAATTATGCTTTAACGTTTTAAATAAACCTTTTTGCGTCTATCTTATGGTTTATGACGCTTCCATTGAAGCACGGGTCAGAAAGTGTTCCTTGAATGGTTGGTGAGTAAAACCTTGACCTGTCTTCAGCTGGCATCTGAATTGCTTTTCTAACCCTTTTTTTTTTATTAATGCTGAACCAGAAATAGCAGCGATACAAGACTTAATTGTACAAGAAGATTCAGGCCAGCTTGCTGGCTCGCAGGCATCTATGAAAGCTTTACACACAATTGAGGACTGTCTGGGTGCACTAAGTGTGTGTGTGTGCCTGTAATCATTTCACACACAACTCTTGGCAATGAAGCCAAATATGTTGTTCTTTGTTCTCATCAGCACATTACATTTGCATACAGATTTTCCAGGCAAATAATGTAAAGAGCTGGCAGCATTGTGTGATATATTCAGAATACAACAAAAAAAGTCAGCCTTTCCAGAACCGGCACCGGTTGAATGAAATTCCTGCGGATTCTCACAAGATCATCATTTCCATGTCGGTGGTTACGAATCATTTTACCAGGCACACAAACCAAGATAAAGGTGTAATAGACTGGAATTATGCATTTGTCCCAACCAAAAAATACAATACAGAAAGACTCCTTGATTTTTTTTTATAAAGTGGATAGCAACCTAGCAATTTTGAATATTCCAGATACATTTTAGAATAGGATACACAGTTACTCATCTTTATTCTTTAAGAAGTGTAAGTCAGGTGATTTGTAGATTAAAGGGATGGTTGTAACACCCTTGCGTAAATCCATCCTGATCATGTAAGTTTCAATCTGGCTTTCTCTTCGCTTGCAAATGCTTTCAGTGGGCTGGAACACTTGTCTTGACAGACAATGTCTTTATAAGTTTATAATTTGTATCTTATCTAGTTGGGAGAAGGGTGAAAACATCCTTTCCCCCAGGAAAAAAAAAATTTGACTGCTCTGATGGAGCTCAGAATTTATCAGGTCAATGGATGCTTTACTCCAAACCGTCTCACTGACCTTTTCAATGTGTAGAAGAACACAGAACATTAATTAACATTAGATGCTGACCGATTCCTGTGTCTGGAGATTTAAACAATAAATGAAGTCACACTGCTGCGCCTCATGCATTTATGCGAATAGTTTCTCTCTCGATGGGGAGATGTGCTTATCATTTCTGCTGCAGGGAAATCACTTTGGCTGCTGAAACAGGTGAGATGCCTTATATTCTAAAACCAGTCACTGGCAACTTGACAAGCAGGCGACAGCATCAGCCGGCTTCAGTCGAGCTGAGACAGGACCAGTTCACTCTGCTGCTACTTCTCACAGCAAAACAGTTTAGTCTTGGCATTAATCTGTGGTCTGAACCGGCCTAAAGAGATATAAACCCACCTCTGGGCTATAGGTGCGCTGGTAGATCCTCCATTAACCATTCATCAGAAAGAATAAATGTATATGGACAAGGTCCCACTCGCACTGCTTAAACCAGTCTGTGCACAAATCATATCCAAGCTGCCCCCCTAATGTCATTTTCTAAATTCATTCTGACATGGCAGCTCAAAACGAAATGAAAACCTACCGCTTTCATCATTATTGTGCGATCATTTCCTTCCCTTTCTCTTGCATTCTCCTCCACATTTGTCTGATTTGTTTCCCCTCATTCCTTAAACAGTGATTCACTTTCTCACATGCAACGCCGGGCTCTTTTTATTTCATGAATGACTGCACCGTTATTCACGATATGATAACACAAAATAGATAGTCATCAAACCCCCCGTGCCCTCCAGAAATACTGGCGCCCCTCTCAAAAAGAGGCTGTAGATATAATAAAAGAAAGAAAAAAGCAAAAAAAAAAAAAAAAGCAGATGGATCATGCTCTCTCACTGCTGAGTATTCAGTGTTCAGGATAAAATACTGTCATTCACTGTAATTATAATATTTTTACAGGGTCTCGTGTCCTGTAGTAGAAAGGAAATGTCATCTAGTAGTTGGTACACTCTTATTTTGAAGCACAATTTGATTTTTTTTTTCATTGTCTTGAAGCATTTATTTTTTTTATTTAACTCCAGTTGTCATTCAGAAAACACAGGAAAATTACATCCTGTTACACTCTTATCTTGGCCAAAGCTGCATTTTACTTTAGTGCTACTTTCAACACAATGCCTATATTATTTCATTAAATCATCTGAGTATGGGATTACTGATACTGTGCATCCACTGGTTCTATGTCTCACTGTTGTTATGCATGATGTCAATTTCTATGTATTTTGGAAAACTGAGGAACCTTGTAATCTGGTGACAACTGAACATAATGAGATCAGTGCTTGGGCATCTCATATTTTCTTGCAGCTACATCTAAAATTCTTGCCTTTACTCCCACTCAGATTTTTGACATTCCACACCACCAGCTGCTGGTTTTGTTATTTTTCAGTTACCAAACTACACTCCTTCTTATCTTTCCAACAACTCAAGTAAATGATCTGTTGTTTTCTGTTTTCTTGCGTTGACTATTTTTGATAAACTATATTCAGATTTATGCCAAAACACTGTAGCACATTTTCTGACAAAGCATTCATCAAAACAAATCAAAACTTACTCCTAATTACTTTTAATGCCTTAGATATAGTAATTCGGGTGCACCATGTATCAGTGATTTAATGATCAATTATAGATGCGTGAGGCCTTTCTAATCATCAGAATAAGGGTTGCCGGTTGGGCCACAGCAACCAGGAATGCATGAGGTGATGCCACTTTTTCACAATTCATGATGGCAGAACATTCAGAGCTAAAGATCCCCATTCATCCTCAGCAACAAATGAAATCCTCATTGTTCGATGTGGGGAAAACTGCAACAGTATATTAACTGAATAGTGATTTTAGACCTATGTGCACATTAGAATGCAAAGCAAGTTTAATGTATAGCGCATATTGGCAAAAAGGCAATTCAAAGTGCCTTTGGAAGGGATTGACTGAGAACTTTATGGCCAACATGAAATAAAATTCAAATTGAACCAGACACAGACACCACCTCTGTGGATGTTAGGGGGTTTGAGCACCACATTATTTTCAGCCCAACCACAGATTCCAAACAGTCGAAATAAATCTGATTTACATAACATGGTGTTGTAGCCTTTTTTTATAAACTAGTATTTTTAGTTAGAGAAATAGCATGCAGTGAGACCCAAGAATAACTCTCGTGTACCACTATGAACACAAATCCCCAGTAAGAGATGCCACTCCTACCCCAACACACACACACCCCACTCTCACACAGATACACACAAGAGATTTATATTGCCTCTGTACGATGTTCAATCTCATTAGAAGTGTTTCCTCATGAATAACATTGCATCAGGATGAATCACTTGATTATAGATTTCTGTGTGTGCATGTGTGTGTGTTTGCTCTGTGTGTGTGTGTGTGTGTGTGTGTGTGTGTGTGTGTGTGTGTGTGTGTGTGTGTGTGTGTGTGTGTGTGTGTGTGTGTGTGTGTGTGTGTGTGCGTGTGTGCGTGTGTGTGTGTGTATGTGCGTGCGTGCGTGTGTGTGCGTGCGTGCGTGCGTGCGTGTGTGTGTGTGTGTGTGTGTGCGTGTCTTGCCAGAATAAGCAACAATGGAAATGCCACCTGGTGAAAAATGGGCACCACCTCTCCACTCTCTCCTCCTATTGATTTAATCTCCAGCCCTTCGCCACTCAGCCCCAAATCTGTCTTCACAAAACACATCTGAGGACAATATCACCCACTCAGGTTTTGTTCACATGACTCAGTGAAATAAGCATAAATAACTATGACGGGAGGCCAGAATATTCTCCGGGAGCAATAATTCTCCACAGCGGTGAGAGGGCGGTTAAGCATCTTACATTCAGACCTGTAGCACTACTTACTGTATCTCCTGGTAACCTCCACTTCACACAAATATAACTTAATAACAAACATAGATTTATTATGCAGAAATCAGTCAACTTTCTACACACACTGCAGCAATTAAACATCAGAATGATGGACAGCAGAACTTTACATAGAGAGCACTGAAAACTGCACCAGCTAGTGGAGAGTAATAGTATTCAGCTCATGCAGTTCAGTCAGTCATTCATTTTCTATACCTGCTTATTCCTCATTAGTGTCGCAGGGGTCTGCTGGAGCCTATCCCAGCGTGTTACGGCGAGAGGCAGGGATACACCCCAGATGGTCACCAGCCAATCGTGGGGCACACACACCATTCATTCACACACACACACACCTACGGGCAATTTAGAGTCGCCAATTAACCTCAGCATGTTTTTGGACTGTGGGAGGAAGCCGGAGTACCCGGTGAAAACCCACGCAGACACGGGGAGAACATGCAAACTCCACACAGAAAGGTCCCAGACCCAGGACCAAGGAGGTCTTGAACCTGCGACCTTCTTGCTGTGAGGCAACAGCGCTAATCCCTGTGCCACCGTGTCGCCCTCATGCAGTTCAGTTTTATAGAAATACAAACTTCATGTGAATCCTGGTCTCTGTTTTTTTTTTAAGTAGCATCGCATATGAATTTTAAATTTGTTGTTTATAATATATTTTAAAAGAAATTTTATATGATTCAAAGTCTTTATATTTCTCTTTCTTTCATATACCATATTTTTTTTCTTTGCCTTGCTTTTCTATTTAAAGTAACTGTTTTCCGTTTTTTATGGCATAGGCTTGATCCCAGCGGATTGAAAAGCAGGTCTTGTCTAGAGGTGCAATCATAACAGAGTCTGTCTGAAGCGGGAGGATTTTCTCTCGTGGCAGACTCACCTGAAATATGCCTTCCACTACCACTGGCTTCTCCCTGGCTGTCGCATCAAAAGTTCGCCACAATTACAAACCTCTGGCGTGAGTTGTTCACATCGTGTCCACATGGGAGGGCAGTAAATGAGACTAACAGTGTAGAGAAAGGGGGGGAAAAAAGAAAAGTTTGTATTGCACGTCTGCAGCCACTTCACACTCCACACACTTCCATCACTCCCCCACCCCAATCTCATTGTGCTGGCAAATTAAAATTCACTGGTTGCCAAGCCATCTTTTCCCCCTCCATTGCTTAATTGTTTTGAAAATTGGGGAAATTACCAGGCGCGATTCATCTAGAAATAAGAATCTGTCAGAAACATGGGACACACACACACGCGTACGTAATGGCTTGTAAGGCTTGGGCAATGTCCAGCATGGACTACCTGAAATCCTTTACAACCAATTATTTTACTTATTCTTTATATGTTTTATTTCTTTATGAATTACTCTTTGTTTTGTTTTTTCAATTTTTTTTCTATATAATGATTAATACTTGTTTTTTATGTTATAAAATCTCTTAAAATGCAAAAACACAGCCAGAGCCACAAATCTCACTCTGCAGCATTTTTATTTCCACTAACAGTGGCATCAGCTATTTTTAGCCATGGTGACGGGAAGGATCAGGGGATCATATGTTGGTCTGGTGAATAGTCTGTTTCTCAGTCAGTCAGACCACCACTGTGACTGTTGGATGAAAAGACAAAACTTTCCAGAAATGTTCATTGTCCCCAGAAGATTACTCCTACTGGATTTCTTTAGAATCAATATTACGGTAGGGTTATGTCATTGAAATTTAAGTTTACTCTATTTGAGAGGATGAATACACAAATCTATCAACCAATGTGGTCAAAAAAACAGCGAGAAAGAGAACAGTGTTATTCTATCACAGTGAGATAGGCGCACTTTAGAGGCAACTTAAGCCCAATGATGATATGCACAGACTGGGGCACCAGTGACGGCTGCTGGTCTTTCAAGGAAGAAAAGGTCATTTTTGGCCGACATCGGCTTGTTAGCTTGTTCACTAGTTGCGGCTGCTGCACAAGGCTGTGACCACCTGTGAGAGCTTTGTGAAGGTGGAGGCTCACAGCTGCAGCCGCTGCTCATTGGGGAGAATAAGAGCAGAGTAACAGAAGTCAGTCTCCAGAAATGCCAGGACAGTCTCCAATAACACTCGAAAAAGATGCTAAAAGATTCTTTTTTTTTTAAGAAACAGAAAGTCACTGAGAAGATTTGTACCCTAGATCTCCCCTATTGGTAAAAAAAAAAATTGAAAAATGTTCCAGTGGCAGTGGTTTAGATTTAGAGATCTGCTTGTTTTGCTATCAATCAAAATGATATGCAGCCTCAGATGGATCATCCAATCAACACAAGCGTCCAAGCTCAGTGAGGCCACGCCCACTCCCCATAGGACCCCTCCCCCCCAGAGACACTCATCGTCTGATGAGTGGGACCAAACTACAGTGGAACAACCTCCAACACTTTACTGCACGGACAAAGAAAGTCACATCACTGACCTGTGAGAGTAGCTGATTCTCAACTGAAGTTAAACATGTTCTAGCACATTATTTACATTATGTGCTAGACCTTGAGAGATTATTGACCTTGACTTGTTTTTTGACATTTCAGGAGAGGCTCAGCTTCCCTTGCTGCAGTCTTAGAGCAATCACCACTATGGGGCATCTGTGTTGACATTAGCAGGGTACCTTTGGTGTAAAGATCCTTCAGGAATAAAAAAACATTAGCTACCAACAAGGACATCTGACAATCTCTTAGATTAGAAAGATACACACACACAGAAATACATGTAGAACTCCACAGAGAAGAGCCAGTGACTAAATTTTGGCCCAATAGTTCATAATTGTGTTTTAGAGAAACGTCCTAGTAGTGGATGAACTCTAACATACAGTAGTCTTCTCTCCTGCAGGTTAAACTTCGATAACTCGGATGGAATCTGAACTTGAACTTGAATCTTAAAGCACCACTGTGCTTTAGGAAAATCTCACAGATCCTGTAGTATGTAGCCTATATTTCTGTCTTATTCTGAGGAGATTAAGCATTGGAAACTCAAGAAATCTTAACATCAAAGCAGCACTCAGGTCATGTAGATCTGAATAAAGAAGTTTGAAATTATTGATTATCAGAACTTAACTTTTTTTTTTCTTTCTTTTTCATATCCTGACTGATTCTATCATGAGGGAGGATGAGTCCAGTTCATGTGATTCATCGCAAACTCTGAGTAAATGAATTTGAATGTGAATTTTTGCTTTTCTGTAGTTACTCACATTTTGAAGGAGAAAAAAAAAGAAACTACCGAACCAATCCTCAATCTGTATCTCTGACACATGTCTGTGCATTGATATATGAATTTATGAATGTAAGTGGATATTTGTATAACAGTAGGTGTATGTGTGTTGTCCATCACTTTATTTCATTTGGATCACATAATGACATCTAATGAAAACAGATGGATGGTCTTGTCTCAGTTCTCCTGTCAATTTATTTCCCTCTACCCCCCCCCCCCCCCCCCCCCCACACACACACACACACACACACACACACACACACACACCCATACAGAGACACACGCATACATATGCAGATGTGGCCATGTCAGTGACATGTTTGCAAGTATGTGTCGGGAATGTGCAGGTGTGTGCTGAAACCTCCTGCTCTCTGCTAGGAGGGAGCCAAATGAGACAGCGTGATTATAGCCTTAGCGATGTAATCTCACCTCTTCAGCAGCCTCCACTCCACCCTACCTGCCTCCATCCTCCTCCTCCTCTCTCCTTCTCCATCCACTCCTCCTTCCATTGCAGCCCGATCCAACTAAATCCAATTTGTTATGCTCTCAAATACATTTTTGTTTTTTTCTGTCCTCTCACCACTCCAAACAAAGTGGCTTCTGTTGTTTCTCATCCAATTTGAAATATGTTTTTTTCACATAATTCGTTCCCTTCTTCTCTTTCTCCTAAGGTCTATTCTTGTTATGATGCAAGACTCTAGATGTTGAACACAAGATTCAGATGCTGTTATTTTACAGCTTTAGGGCATTATTGGCACTTTGTGTCAGACTGATGTATCCAGTCAGCTTCTGTGATGCAAAATTTATAAGCACCTTATTTTAACATTCTGTGTCTATATACATAAGTTCACATGTCATACAGTGCTTTTTAACACCAAACAGTTGCAGGGACTCCCTCAGAGCTCCCCCAGGAACCACATAGTTTCAAGGGCTTTGTTTCTGTCTGTATTCTCAGCGATGTGCAACTGCTCAACCAAATTGACGTATATGGCCAGCGGGTTGTTAAAGCAACATCGCAGCTTCCAACAAAAAACAAGCTGAAAGATGCATTTTAGTTCGATAAAGCCTGGACTTCAGTTGTTCCTTTTGTTCATGTTTGTTCCATTTTTAACACTACAGTTAAGAGCTGTTATATACACAGACAAGATACAATTTAAAATATAGTTTGATATATTATTTAACAAAAAAAACACCACAACAACTTAGCCTAACCTTAACCGATTTTACAACTATACATTTACAATATGACACATCGGAACATGGTAGGTATGATACATGATTTATAAACACACTTAGAAATTTCCTTATTTTTGAAAGAAAAGCACTTTTTTAAATGAAGACAACTCTAAACTAATCAGGAGGTGCAATATCTACATAGAGGCCCATTTCCAGCAACTATCACTCCTGTGTTCTAATGGTACACAGTGCTTATTGCATCAGAAAGCTAATGTAATAACATTTTTTATTAATTTTACAACTCATGGTGGTAAATAAAAGTGTGACTTTTCATGAAAAACAATAAATTGTCTGACTGACCCCAAACTTTTGAACAGTTGTGTACCTACTTGAAACGTCTGAGTCGTCCATCTTTTCTCTCTGATTTACAACTGACTGTCAGATGGAGTAAAAGCCTCTTGTAGTACAACATCACACATGATGATTTTAGATGGCAGCATTGTCTGGTGCTCAGTCTGAAAACATTTATTGTTGACAGTTTTTTTTAAAGGCTAATGCAGACAGTTTAGGGTGATGCTGCAGGAAGAATATAATGATTATTTGTTTTATATTCCAAATAAAACGCGGTATTCATCCCATCGTATTGAAGTGTGTGTTTAATATCTCATTTGCATTGAATTGATGCTCATTTTACTGAAAAAGGCATTAATATCCCTAAGGAATGAATTCAATCCACCTGGAAACCTAATCTAAACACTTGAGAATGTCAGGAAAAATGTCTTTGCTTCTGTTCGAGGCAGATAGTCATTATTAATTAAAGTAAGGACAAGGGGAAAGAGCGGTGAGATGGCTCCTTAATTGTTCAATAAATGTATTGAATGAAATGTTTTATTCCAACATTTTTTGTCCCTATGGGTCTTGTTTTTAATTGAAAACCTGCCTCTGGGTTGATGCATTTGAATGCTGCTGTTATTGCATCACCAAGCATTTAGCAATAAAAAAAAGGCTTTTCACAGTCTATTTGTTGATTGATGAGCATTATTACCATAAAACAAAAAAAAACAATGCGGTGGTAATGATGATGACGCAAATAATTATAAAAACTCGAATAGGGTCTTGATGGTGGTGGTGATGATGATGAGGATGAAGATATGTGGTGATGTTGAACAGAAGTCGGGCTCACATGTGCATGTCTGTGCAACAAACCAGGCCACAGTCACACCTAGAGATAAAAGTGATGTATACAAATGATGCAATAGAAATGTGTGTGTTGCAGGGGATGCTGTATCTGGAGGAACGCAGGCTGGTACACAGGGATCTGGCTGCCCGAAACGTCCTGGTCAAATCTCCAAACCACATCAAGATCACTGACTTCGGCCTGACGCGCCTGCTGGATGTGAATGAGAAGGAATATAATGCTGATGGAGGAAAGGTAAAACACAGGACCACTTGATGTCTGTGATTTGTTTTTTTTCTGTGAGAATACTAAAATAATGTATTTAAGCTTTTATAGTTCAGCACCGTGCATGATTATCAGGTCCAGACTGAGACTATGGAATATAACTAAACATTTTGAATGTCTAATTATAACAAAATCTGAGTTGATATATTTAGAAAAAACAATGTATTAAATGCAATCATGAAATATTTGATATGAAATATGTTTCATTATCACGTCTTTAATTTATTTATTTAATTACATTTCTGTAATTACTGTAGTAGAAATATTAGTAAATCTAGTTGGAGTTGTACCATTTGTAGCCATTTTGCTAACGTTAAATAAGTACTTGTCATGGAATTAGTGCTAATAATTCCATAAAGAATATACCATCACAACTACTGATTCAATCAATATTTGTGATGATATAGAGATGATCACCTGAGCCTTTATTGACATGTTCTAAAAAGAAACAGACATTAACATTAACTATGGGATATTTTCCTGAGGGAGGAACTTAGACAATTGCAAATAATGGCAGTTTTAGTAGCGTTAGAGGGATATTATTCTGCTCTACTGGACCATTTTATTTATTTTGGGCTCTTTACATGGCTTCTTGCCTCTTATCTTTGTCCATTATTTGCCTATTTCCTTCCTTCAGTCTGTCCAACATTGCTGTGTCAACGCTGAGCATGCTGCTATTATTCCCCCCACTGAATGAAAGACAGACATCTTCGATCCTCTCAGCCAGCGTCACTGTAATCAATACAATCTTATCACAGCATTAAAGCTGCTTCCTCGACTGTATTTCAATACAGCTGGAGCTCATGCGTATGAGTAATTATGCTTTTCAGGGATGATTCGTGGAGCCACAAATGATGAGACGAACAGAGGGAGCTTAATTTAGTTTAATAGTGAGCTTGATGTATCCAGACATGCAAACCAGAATGATAAACAGCACAGACACAGACTAGACATTATATAGGCTTCAGTCCATAACATCTGCTCGCTATAAAATTTAAGATACCTCACAAAGACTCATGAATGTTTACAGATTATAAACCTGTCAAAACATCCTGGCATTTTCCCATCAACACTGTGACCTATAACACAAGCTGGACCTGTGGGTCTTTACTACGATCTTTACCAACTATGTTAAAATATGCTGTATTAAAAAACAATCTGACAGCATGCGTGCATCTCTTCTCTCTGTATCATCAAACCTAGTTTTCCTTCATTCCATCCAACCTCTTTTTTTCATGGTTCACAATGTTCTGCCAAAACGGTCAATTTCATGCCAGCATCTCACCAATGGATTATTCAGTGTTGTCACTTGTCATATCAACTTTATTTAAAGAAATCTATTCAAAAGAGACATGCTCTGCTTCTACTTAACAGATGCCCATCAAATGGATGGCGCTGGAGTGTATTCACTACAGGAAGTTTACTCATCAGAGTGACGTGTGGAGTTATGGTAAGCTTCAAGTTTTTGCATGAAGATGGACTATATCACCCCTGCATTAGCCTTCCTTCACTGTGAATTGATTTGATTTATTTTATTTAAAGCTACAGTCAATTTTTATACGATTTGAAAGAATGTAGGGAAACAGAGTAGGCAGAAATTAATTATTATATTCATACATGTGGTTTAATTGGTAATAATTCAATTAAAATAAGAATAGTCATGCTTTCATTACCTTCAATTGAGATATTGTATCCACACAGGGACACAATAGAGACTGTGTTTTTTATGTTTTTCACAGCCAATTTCATTACTATATTTCAAATAACAATTCCCTGTCTACTGATGACCTAAAGATGCAAGACTGGTCATATCAAAGAGAATAATGTGTGTTTGATTAAACGTATCATATGGTTTAGAGGCGTCCATCCCCAATGGTCCTCCTATGACCGAGGGCTATTATATATCCATCTTATACTTTGCATTAACTCTTCTTGCCACTCATTAGCTCATTAGTTACATAATTAAGACTGTAGATGTTGAAGAAGATTGACTAATGACTTTCAAGACTGATTACTTCCTCTCCTTCACTCCTCTTCTGTCCTCTTTTTCTTATCCTTTGTTTTGTTGCTTCTATACTCCCATTTCTACATCATGTTCCTACATCTGATGTTGTTGGGTCTCTCACGTCTTTGCATCTCATATAATTTCACTTCTCTCTTTTTTTTCTTCTTGTTCCCTCTCACCCTTCACTTTTATTCCTTTTTTGCTTTCAACCCTCCCACTTTGTTTCCATTTCTTCACTTGAACCTTCATGACTTACTCTCTTTCTTCTCTACTCTTTACCCATATACCCTTTACTCTCTTTGCACTCATTTCCTTTTATCTCAAATGTACTTATCTTTCTGCTACTTGTTCTTTTCTCTATGAACATTTTTTTTAACTGTTCTCTGATGTTGCCATCATCCTCTCTCCTTTCTTCTCCCGTTCTCTTTTTCTTTAGGGGTAACCATCTGGGAGCTGATGACCTTTGGAGGGAAGCCATATGATGGAATTTCCACCCGAGATATCCCAGACCTGCTGGAGAAGGGGGAGCGTCTCCCTCAGCCGCCGATCTGCACCATTGACGTGTACATGGTCATGGTCAAATGTAGGTAGAGCTCTGTGGCACTAAACACATCATGAAATAATACAATCAAATGCAGCAAACACATAGAGGAGCTCATATAGTTGTGAAAAAACACTTGCCTTTATTGACAGGTGGATGAAATGATACAAAATTGCTCTGGGCAAGATAAAGAATGTCATGTTATTTATTTATTTATTTTTTTTTACTGGAAGAAAATGTGATTGAATTTTGATCTGATTTTGATATAAAAAAGGTAACTCTTCATTATACAGGTCTGGTTACTTGTAAATATATATGAACACAAATAGTAACTACATACATTATGAACTACATATGAACAATCAAAGGAGATTCACTTCATTGTATAGGTCTGTTCACTTTCAAATACATATGAACAAAGATATGAACTACATTTGAACACATACTAACTACATATGAACAGTAATTATATATATGAACATATGAACTACATATGAACACAGTTATGAACTATAAGGTAATTCATATATTAGTTCATGCTTTGTAGTTCATATGTAGTTAAAGACCCATTAATTGAAGAGTTACCAAAAATACAAAAATAATTTGGCAAATATAGTTACATAAGTAAATATTATGACCAAGGATCTGATCTAAAAGGATTCCGAATACAGTTTTAATTTCTGTAATGAGTACACCGAAGTAATTTTCATATTCATGAAAGCAGTTGGAAATTTGGCTTTGTGCCGTGGAAGTAGTCATGAGAAGATGGTTAAATTCTGGCCATGAAGCAATGCACATGGTCAGCAGCAATGCTCCGATAGGTTGAGGCATTCATATAATAATTGACTGGTAGTAAGGGGCCCAGATCGTGCCAAGAAAACATTCCTCACACCATTACACCACCAACACCAGCTTGGACTGTTGAGACACGGCAGGTTGGGTCCGAGGATTCATGCTGCGGACGCCAAGTTCTGACCCGACCATCTGTGCCTCAGCAGAAATCAAGATTCATCAGACCAGGCTGCATGCTCCCAGCCTTGGTGAGCCTGTGCCCACTGCAGCCTTAGATGTCTGTTTTTAGCCGACACGCCTGGACCTCGCCATGATCTTCTGCTCTTGTAGCATATTCGCCTCAAGGTTCAGCATGTTGTGCATTCTGAGATGCTTTCTTTGCTCAGTACAATTTTAAAGCGTGATTCTCTGAGTAGCCTTTCTCTAAGCTTGAGTCAGTCTGACCATTCCTCTCAGGCCTCTCTCATCATTTTTTTGCTTTTCACACAATGCTGAGTAAATTCTAGTACATCCCAGGAGATCAGTGTTTTCAGAAATTGTCAAACCAGCCATGTGGCACCAATAATCCTGCTACAGTCAAAGTCACTGAGACCCACCGAGTTCTGATGTTACATGTGAAAGTCAAAGCTCCTGACCGTGTCTGGATGATCTCATGCATTGCACCGCTGCCACATGAATGCAGCATGAATAAACGGGTGTACATGTGGTCATAATAAAATGCTGGGTGATTGTATGACATGATTGTTTTTATATATATATATATATATATATATATATATATATATATATATATATATATATATATATATATATATATATATATATATATATATATATATGCCATAAGGATTTTTCTGTTCAAGCAAGCAAAAATAATTACACTTTTATTGAGTGGTTTTGAAAATGCCACAACTGTTTTGCACACAGGGGTCAGTGTGGTGTCAAAGATTGATGTTTTTAAATCAGAAGAATTACTATTCTAAAATTCAACCTGGCTGTTGTTGAAGAAAGTTCACTGCATGCTGCCTCACAGGTGAACCCACAGTCACAGAGAATCAGAACCACTGTGAGAAAACGACAAAGAGGCACATTTTTAAACAACAGCAGTGATCAGCCAGCATGTAAATGCCAGTGATCAATGGATATTGTAGGTATTGATCAGACAGGATGCAAATACAGCTAGAAATAAAAAGGCAAAGGAGGAGGATAATTTGCATTCAGACCTTCCGGGTGTGTCACACAGTTGGCAATAGACAAGTTTAAGGAGGACAAGTTTACTAAAACCAGACTTTTAAAGTACATGTAAACATGTTAGTGCAACTGAAATAGAGCCTGCAAAGTTGGACTAACAAACCCTCTTAATGCGAATTGAATAAAGCAATTCAGCTGTCTCGGAAGCTGAACTGTATGTAAAATGTAGACAGTAACTCAAACCAGAAAAAGGTAGTAATTGTGCCAGTTTAACCTTTGGGTTGCTAACCTGCTAATTTACTTGTCTTTTGACTTTTGTTGGTCAACAATGCAATATTATAAAGCTGAAGAGTTCATATCGCCACCTATTGTTGTGGAGGTAACATGGCTTCCTCAATAAATCAATTTCCCTCCTGTGCATGTAGACTGGGACAAGGACAGTCATCTGAGGTGAAGGACTAATCAAGCTATAACCCAACTGTGCATGTAAACGTATTGAATGTGTCTTTCTTTGTCACTACTCTTTCTTACATGTGTGTACACGTGTGCCATCCTTGACAAAAAAATTTAGCTATTGTGCTGCTTGATTCACCCACCAATGGAATCACCCTGTAAAGACAGACTGGCCTCTTTAAGAAAAAAGTCAACAACTTACGGGTCACAATACATCAAAAAATGATACAAACCAAAAACGAATAGAACAAAAATCCCATGATAATTCCATTCTCTCCAATTTTTAATTTCAAAACAAAATCAAAACAGCGAAAATACGCCGTCATTTGTTTTCCAATTTTTGATTTGAAAACGAGAAATGAAATAACAAGTCGTTATCCGTTTTCCAATTTTGGATTCTAAAATGGATATGAAATGAACAAATGATACACTGATATTGTCGCCATATGGCCACACTATGCAATAGAGGGTTAATTATAAATGCCAATGAAATGGCGTATAAATGGTGCGTATGACAGAAAATCCTTCAAAAATGAAGGTTAGTAAAATCTGGAGCTCCCTGCCAACATTTTGGCCTCATCGGTCAGTCACTGCTGTCACGCTGCGACTTTGCGGTCACAGGTGGCATCGTAACCTCTGGCCACTGGAGCCAGGACAAAGATCGGATGCCAGTTCCAGCCTTGTCCTCCAGTCTCAGAGCTGGAGGCTGAGCTGACGTTCAGAACCTGGGCCAACCTGGCAACCAGACACCATACGCACACAGCAGGAAGAGGTCACTGTCACCTGCCTGTTATGTGGCTTTCCGTGCATCACTACACACACAACTCACACACTCCGAGTTCACGCACGCCCCCATATGCTGCACATGTGTGATATAAATTACTTTCATATTCCGCTCGGTTCACTACTCCGAGCTTCAGTGGAACGAAACTAAGCACCTAGATAAAAGATGATCTTTTGTGGTGAATTTTAAATACAAAATCTCTTATATATATGTGTGTGTGTGTGTCTGTGTCTGTTTGTGTGTAAAGCCACGTCTCTCTCTTTCGATCTGTATCTCTTATTACCCTGGATACCTACAGGCTCCATTTAGGGCCAGAACACATGAATGTTTTGGCATCGTGCTTATGTATTTGCAGAGAAATTGGCAGAAGACAGTGTTGTTCCATATGGCTATTCTAGTGATGAAGCAGTATTTATCTTTTAGATTGGAAAAAGTGATTACAGTAAAGACAACTCCATTTAAAAAATCTGTTATTGTTCATTATGGAACAAATGGAGTACTTCTGTGTAGTTTAAATTTGTTTAAAGGTAGAGTTTGCAGGATTTGTCGGTTGCTGTTTGTGAGTGCAGCATTCAAAGTCCACCCCTCCTGCCCGGCTCCACGAGGGAGACAGAGAGAGACAGAGACAGCACAGTGGTGGTCGAGAGAACCAGAGAGTAAATGTAGAGTGAGCAGCGGTAGCAAGAACAACGCTGTGGAATAAAGAAATCAAATATGATTTTTGCTTGTTTCACCTTATAAAAACACAAATAAACACACCCACAGTTCTGCAAAACCCTGCAGGAAGGTGCTGCACTGCTGACACACACACACAGCTGCACTCAGCACACACTGAAGCACTTTAAGACGCAGAAATAAAACTCATATCATTTGAGGGCTTCGCATCCTACAATGCCCTGTGTATCAGTATCAGACATCAAATTTGAAGTCTATTAGCAAATATCAAACATTCATTGGTATATTTCATCTCTATTTGTTTTTGAAACCTTATTCTCATCAAACACTAACCTAAATCTATTATTCCAGGCTGGATGATTGACGCGGACAGCCGGCCTAAATTCAAGGAGCTGGCTGCAGAGTTCACTCGCATGGCTCGTGATCCCCAGAGGTACCTGGTCATCCAGGTTTGTGAATGTTGATGGCTTTTCTACAAGTTCTGAATCAAATATGTCTTAGGTTGGACTTAATCACAATTCTTTTAAAAGCATTTTTTCTAAAGAACAGAAAGTCCTTCACAGTGCAAGTTAATCCTATTTTGTGATTTGTTGCAAATTTATACAGGGTTTAAAGTTTTGGTGAATAACATTAATATCCATTACCAATTATGTCTCATATTATAGAACCTCTGTATTATATCCTTAAAATTATTCTCCCAGGCTTTAATAAGTAAGTGAAGTAAATTGATCTTGTTCTCTCCAAGTCATATGTACTATAATAAATTAGAATAACATAGAATAATTTTAATGTTGGCCTTATAAAGTAGAATACTCTGGACAAACACATAGCCATATGGACTAAATGTAATTTGGTCATGGTTTGAAGAAGGATTAAAAATTCTAGCTTTCCAAAATCATGCATGTTTTACATCCTCAAACCACCACAAACCCACACATTGATGCACCTTTTTTTAGGGTGATGACCGCATGAAGCTCCCAAGCCCCAACGACAGCAAATTCTTCCAGAGTCTCCTCGATGAGGAGGAGCTGGAGGACCTGATGGATGCTGAGGAGTACCTGGTGCCCCACTCCTTCGAGATTCCACCGCTGTCGTACACTCCACGAGCACGCATGGAATCCAAAAAGGTATGTAGGTAGTTGGACTTAAAGCATGGTCCATGAGTTGCTATATTCAGGGGACAGAGTCTGTGAAGTCAATAAACTTCAGTCCTGTTAGTGTTGGCTAGAGTAGTGCAGTCCTCAAAGTCCGCTACAGGTATAAAATCTAATATCTAAATATCTAAAATATCAAAAATTTTACTTATTTTTGAAGTTTGCAGATCTCTGTTCTGTCTGCAGTACTTAATTGGATTTTTTTGCATATTGTCACAGCCACAACTGAGCATAACAGACACACATTTGGTCATATTTAGTGAAACCAGATAAACTCAAATATAACCAGGATCATTTATTAGAACAATCAAGAAACTATTTCTTTCCCAAACTGTCATCAGCTACATTTGCATCTAAAAAAAGTGGAATGAAATAGATTTAAACCTTATAAAAATAACTTCAGAAATTAAAAAAAATAAATAAAAAGTAGAACATGCTAAATGCTTGACCATGTATGAAATTCTTCTTTCAGTTTTCATATCAAATACATTCATCCTGGACAGAATTCCCAAACCGTCAGTGCGTCATGAAGTCTGTCCATGTCCGTATGGATGAAAGTGGAGAATGTGATTGTCACACCCTCTACAACATGCCCACGTACTAATATATGATAATGTATTCTCTCTGATCCCACCATGTTTCCAAGTGTGTAACAGGCACGCCCGGCAAGCTTGGCCACAAAAATACCAAAAGTGCTCAGGGCATGCCCCAGGCAAACTGCGCAGGGTGCACTTGAGTAAGATCTGCACCGTGCTGGGGTTCATGTGTTTATAACAACCGCTATTATTTCAGATCAGTCAAAGCTCTCACCCTGGCAGCCGCCACAGAAAACTACCTGCAGCTGCAGACAAACATCAATATATATCATTCTGCACAATGAAGGTCAAACATCTAAGTAAAGCAGCAATGAGCAAAATATAGATTTTAAGTGGAGGACTTGGAACTCTGTTAAACTTGGTAATCACTTATTCTTTATGTAATATCATCATATTTCACATAGACTATTGAGTGTTTATTGTAAAGTGATGTGAGAATAAGTTGTCTATAGGGGTCCTGTAGGATTCTCCTGTTAAAGTACAAGAAATTGATGTTTTAGGACAGAACGCACCTCTCATTTCTCAGTTTCACTCTTATACTCCTCTTGCTCTCTTCCTCTGTCTTTCTCCATTGTGAAAGGATAAGGTTTCATTGTGGATGCACAATGACAATAAAGAATCTTGAATCTTCGTAATTGCCTCCTTCAAAATTTGATTTTACAGTCAGATTCCTCCAGTTCTTCAACTGTTCTCTGTCTATTCTTGGACTAAAATCTATCACAAAACAGTCAAACAGGCAGATAACTCCAGCCATTTTATATTCCAATATCCCCCTGTGTTTGTGTCAAGATAGAAATGTCTGCTGAATGCCAAAGAGATGCATGACTCCTTTTTCAAATGAATTTTATTTATTTATTTTTAGCATAACTCCACTATTTGGAGGTTTTCTTATTGGGGTGGACACCGATTTGACTTCATTAAGTTCATACATTTAAATCCACATCAGTCTTGTTGATGATTACAGTGAACCCAATTAGTATATCCAACAAAATGCTATATATTTACATATGTATAATCGTCACATGCATACAGTACGACTGGCCATCAAGAGCAATGGGAGAAATCCCAATGAGCCGCTTGAGCAGTAATCCATTATGCAAAATCAAGGAGAAAGAGATGCATTGCCAGTCCACATCGATCATGCCCCAGCCCACATAATCATCAGTCAATAAAATTTGTCTAGTTGGATTCTTCATTGTACAAAAATACAAGCTTGGCTTATGCTCTGCACATCAAAACCTTTCCCATTTTAGATAAACAATAAAATATATTTCTAAAAAACATTTGAGGCCAGAAAAGGGCAAAGTAGGATCAGAATCTAGATTCATTTTAAGTAGCACTGAATAGTTTATTAGATCTGCTTTGTTGTTGTTTGTTTGTTTTTGCATAACGTAGCACCAAAAACCATTTAAAAACAACTGCAACACCAATTGGTGATGGATTGATTGTTAACTGATCATTTGAGTTATTTTTTTTGGTTCAGTTGTTTGTGCTTTTAGCCTTTAGCAGACACAACTCCACAGTCTCAGAGCGGAGAATGCTGTTACAGCTTCATGAATTCAAAACCTATTTTATATACCTGGGGTATCATTCAAATGTGACACATATTTCTTTACAATACTTTACACAGACTTTAAATAGTATTGTATTGTATTGAGAAAATAATATGACTGTTCCAGTTCATATTTATTGCTTCAAACATGATTGTGTTGAGGTAAGTGATATTATTTTCTGTCTGGATACTCAGACCAGAGGATGGAGGAGGATGAACTCATGTAAAAATGAAGACTTAGACGGGGTGATTTAGCAGATTGATAGTAAGAGGGGAATGAGAACACAGCAGGAGCTTTGGAGCTTCATCTATTACCTGCGAACCTTAAGTACAGATAGCTGCATGAAAGAGTGAGGAAGAATCCAACTGATAGACAGACAGTGACAGAGAATGATGCAGTTACACACAGAAACGAGAAAGCCTCTTAAAAATTCCCTTTCAATTGTATGAAGGTATATAAACCAGGGTCTGTGCTCAGGTCTTACTATATTTGAAAATGCCCCGACTAAAAAATTAAAAATAAAGAACATTTATACATCTCACAGATTATTGTTTGATCTTTGACAAAGAAAACCACTCTAGTATTAATAAAAGATGTACAAAATATTTTAGTTCACAGAACAACAATACAGTAAATCATAGATAGAAGACAGTGACTGACCTAATAAAATAAGAGATTTATACTTCTGACATCCCTGTTAATTATAACTATGCTTACCTCCACCCAGGAGGTAATGTGATCATCAGCATTTGTCTATCTGTCTGTTAGCAAGATAACTCAAAAAGTTCAGAAAATTAAAAAAAAAATGGATTTTTGTCAAACTTTCAGTGAATGTAGGGAATGGCATGAACAGATGATTAAATGTTAGTGATGATCAGGAAGAAATCCCGGTTTCTAAATGTAAATGGACATTCAAAGAGGTGCCATCATTTGGGGCCATCTGATGGTGATATCTGGACCTGCGTAACTTGGCCGTTTGCTTCGTCTGTGATCTCAGAGTGTTTATGATGTGATACTAAGCTTAAGGTCAGCAAAAAACAACTTGATTGTAAGAAATTTCTGATTAAGATGCAAAAATGTGTCTCGAACATTGCTTTACTGCTGCTTGTACAACTTTTATCTTATTGCATCTATGATATTTAACCACCACTCAACCCACCACCTATAAATGAGCTGTTACCTTATACAGATGTCATCAGTACAATTGTTTATTTCAGCTATTGTGGTAGTTTTATAGAGGTCTATGGAAAAATTACACTAAGAGGCCTATGTGTTCAATGCATGATGCAAAGGGCGTGAAAAAACTGCATTATTTGACACCCTGAGGCTGTGGCAACACGTCAAATAACCTTTTCCAAACCCATTGTCTGCCCCTCCTCTACTCAGAACCAGTTTGGCTTCCCAGAACCCAGTTTCAGTTTGGAGGACATGTTGGCCACGCTGCCCAGAGCTGTTCCTCCCGTGACCGGAGGCTGCCTGGCGCCGCAGGACCTGGCCTCAGTGGGGCAGATCGGTGCTGGATTTGGCCGTGGCAACCAGGATGACCCACGTTGTAATGGCACCCTGAGGAAGCAGGTCTCTCCGAGATCAAGCGCCCTTGGAGTTGGCTCATCTCTCACTGCTGGACAAGGTAGAGTGTTGTCTGAGACACTTGGAAACTGAAGGGATAAGTGTGCAGGCATGCCTACATTTTATCTGTTGCATGCAATGAAACAATTCAACCCAAATCTGCAATATTTGTGGCCACATGGATATGTTTTTTCAGAGGTGTTGAGAGGACATAGACATTTGAAATTTAAATCGTGAAATTTCTTCTTACATTCTAATTCTGCAGATATTTTTATTGATATTGTATACATACAACATCCATTATTTAATCTGCAACGTTTGGAGCAACCTTTTCTACTTTTTGTCTCATTCTTCAAAATCATCTTTTGCATCTTGAAGAAGAGACTTTTTTTGATAATTTCCTTTCCAATTCCTTTCTTTCTGTATATCTTCCTTTCTTTCTGCTTCCCCAGGTGGGGGGGAGGACAGCAGTGGACAGCGTTACAGCGCTGACCCAACCGGTCTTCTGGCGGAACGAGGAGCAAAAGGAGAGAAGGAGCAGGATGCATATGTAACTGCCAAGAGAGACAAGAACAACTCAGGTTGTACTTTGACAGTTTTGAGCACTAGTGTACATGTCCAGAAGGCTAGTGGATGTTTTATTGAATGGATATATAACCGAATCAAATAAACTCTTTTTATTAGTATATTTTACACCTTGATATATGATAAACAAAGTAAGCTCATGCTGAACTGCAGGTTTCATATTGTAAGAATTAGTTTGGCCTTTATGCAGTAACATAGTTTCATGTGATCTTTTGACACATGACAACTGGGATAAAAAACAAATGAAATCTTAACTTTTTTTTCTGTTTAAAGACTATTTCATCCCTGTGGAGGAAAACCCCTTTGTCACACGTCGCAGGAACGGCGAAGCCCATGCGGTGATTGATGGAACGGGTTGCCACACCCTGCACATGGCTGGAGCCGCTGCTGCCTCCAAGAACCAGAACGTCCACGGGACCGATGAGTATGTCAATGAGCCGCTGTACCTGAATACCTTTCTTAACCCTGGAG
Source organism: Lepturacanthus savala (assembly GCA_030544235.1). Taxonomy (NCBI): domain Eukaryota; kingdom Metazoa; phylum Chordata; class Actinopteri; order Scombriformes; family Trichiuridae; genus Lepturacanthus; species Lepturacanthus savala. The sequence continues at coordinate 22,404,859 of CM060470.1, forward strand.
ACAAGGACAGATTGGCTGGTGCAGTCTCCATCTCTGGCCCGGGGTCCTCTGCTGCCCAATCATTATCGCAGACAGTCAACCCGTCAACGTCAAGCCACACCGTCTCCTCCTCTGGATATGTGATACCCCCCGGCCACCTCCCCCATCCATCGTATCCATCACACACCCTGCACCCGGGCCATTCAGGACATGCCCTGCACTCAGGGATTACCAGCAGCACCATTGTGTTTGATAAAAAAGGCAAAAAGGCCACTTTTGACAATCCTGAATACTGGCAGCACAGTCTCCCCCCGAAAACCTCACTGCACAACCCTGAGTACCTGCAGGACTGCAGCACGCGCTTCTTCTACAGGCAGAATGGACGCATTCGCCCAGCTGTGGCCGAGAACCAGGAATACTTGTCTGAGGCCGCTATGAAAGCCGGCAACGTGTTGCCGCCCCCTCCATACAGACAGAGGAACACTGTGGTGTAGTGACCCACCTGTAGCACAGTGAAGGGATGGATAGAGGCGCAGGGGCGGAGATGAATGGACCTCGAACAGTCCTCTCTCGTTTCCATGGAATATTTCCCAAACCGGGTTCTCCTCGTACCCTTTCTGAACACTTTTCTCTGTCATGTCTGATCGCAAATCTTTTACTCTCACTCTAAAGGTTCTGCCTTTTTTCTTGACAGTATGACAAACCGTCACTGACAGCCTCACTTGACACTCAAACCACCTTTTTTTTAGTTCCATCCTTGACCATGACGCCCCTGAAGGGTGGTTATGTCATAAAGTGAATTGCTCTGCCACCGTTAGTACCCGAAACACACAAAAAGCAACTCAGTCAAAGAGTAAAATGAGATGTTTATTAGGGAAAAAGTAAACTGAGACTACCCCAAAGAGAGAATTATTGCCCTGAACTTACATAAATTACGATTTCTTTCCTTCATACACCCATATATTACTGTTCATGGCATTGTTTCTCCACACACCAGGTGCAGTCTATGAATGACATGCACACGGAGTTGTGTCATGACTTACCAGCAAACCTGCAGTCATGCTGAACAGCCTAGATGTGGCCCACATGCTACTTTTACATGTTGCTGCACCGGTGATGGAATTCAAATAATTATCACACACAGCTCATATCATACCGAAAAACATGTGAACACGCCGCCAGCCTTGACACACCAGTAATGATACATTAATTAATGACTCAATACCGTACACACATTTTCAGACAAGCCTGCTGCCACTTAAAGTATATTGCGGAGGAGAAGCTCGATTGACCTTGAGCTGGAAGATAATGACAGAGAAGGGGTCAACACCAAAGTAATTGCCACCACAGCTTTATGGAAAGCTGCGATACCATCATGGTGGAGAGCATGACTCGTCACTTCCCACATTGGTTTCCCTTTCCATACAATGTAGTGAAGAGTATGGAAAAGCATCTAGTTCAGTAGTGACTGATATAACTACGGGACAAGGCATAATGTTGCAATGGAACTGCCAAGGAATGGACAAATCTTTGAACGGGGCAACAAGCAGGAAAAATCTGAATCTGGATCAGTATATACAGTATTTTTTTCAGTTTATTCTCTTCTGAATAAAATTAAATGGATCCCCATTTAATTTGTCACCTTGTCGTACACTGGAATCGACTAATAAAGAGCAGGATAAACAGCACAGACATCCATACCCGAAACTGAACTGTGGCGATGGCAAAGAGGCTCTGCAGAGCTGTAAATAAGCCAGTTACATGTCATTGCCAGACAGATACTATCCCTCTGTGGACCGGGCTGTTTCTGGAAAAGTACATCAAAAGTTGCTCTTGGTTGTTTTTCCACCTTTGTGTTCATACTATTGTATGTCATAAAAACAGATTATTATCTTTAACCATGTAGTCCGGACTGCAAGGCCCTGCTCTGTCTCTTCGGGTTAAGGGTGGTTCAGGAGGAGACACTGTCAAAACTTCAAAAAAGAAGCCGCCTCCACATTTTTACCATGGAACACTCCAAGAAAATGGGACATTTTCTTTTGTACCGGTGTCTGACAATACAAGTTATCACTGAATACATGACAGCTAGCTTTCTGTACTCATACAATACTGCCAGATGCCACAGTCAACTCTGCTGCTGATAGAGATCACTAGCATCTGTCGTCAAATGACTTTGAAGCCTAATTTAGGCTGGTGTTGATAATCTAATAGCACCTAATGTTCTGGCACAGCTTGATGACTGCTGTTTTTTCCCAATCTAAGCAGCAGTTCATTTTTTCATCATGTTGCAACTATAATTTACAGTGAAACCATAGGTTCTTTCCAGTGCACTGAGGCTTCATGTTACCTGATAATGATAAGGGAGCATCCCCACATATTAATGAACATCTTAGTTGTAAGAGGAGGGGGTTGGACGATATGATAACACACCAGGTGATGGACATAGCAATCCCTTTAATAGCTCTCATTTTGCTAGACTGTTGCAAGTAGTGATGGGAATATGTGATTAACAGATCATTTTGCATCAATCTCTAGAATGCACCACAAACATCTAGATCCAACATTTCCCATCATGCAACAATAGACAGTCTTTCATAAGACCCTCTGTGCTACCGAAATGCTCACATCTTCCAAACCTCACATCTGCAATTTGTAAGAAGACCTTTCTGATAAAAAAAAAAACAAAAAAAAAAAAAAAACATTATTCTTTCAAACATTAGAACGCTCCCTCCAGAGGAACAGAATAAATTCTACAACTTCTTTTCATAAGCTGAGTACTTGTCTTGACAAACTTGACAAATAAAGCAAAGGTTGCGTGTAAAATTGGTATCTAACTAAATGAAAAAGCTGATATTCTCATCAGGTTATTTTATCTTCAGTTTCATTAGGAACAGATTCTCAGTTAAGCTGAGTAAATACCGCAATATACATGTAAAGTGATATTGCATTATAAACCCACAAAACCCTGCAAGAATAGTAAATATACCCAAAGTAATAGGTGATAATATCATGAGATGGAGACCGACTAACGCCTGTGCACGTCTCACTGCTGACATACCAATACACAACCACTGTTACACGACTTTGTGCCTCTACATTGCAAACATCAAGCAGAGCAAAGATTCAGACAAACACTGCTGATGATTTACCGTCCAAAACACAGATGTTCCCCTGATGTAGTGTTTTTCTCCCCCTCTCAGGTTTTATGGGAAATGATTATCATCCAGTTGAGCGCCAGCTGAGTTGCCACAGCATAAAGGAATGTCAAACTTATTGATGTAAAAGAATAATGGAGGGCAGATTAGTTCCATGATACCGCAGTAGAATTACTGCTGGAACTCCACAGAAATGTGAATTTTGTAGGTGTGTGTGTGTGTATGTGGGGAGGGAGAAGTGGTCAATCTCGAAGTCGACACTATATTAAATATCACTTTGGCATTTTCTTTTACTAACCAGATATAGCTGAGCTAGATCTGTTTTCTTGTTTTATTGATCTTGATTGTTCTGCTGATTTCACGTTAGTCTAAGCTTAAACCCATGTCATCATGTAAATGTGTGCAATGAAAATGTCCTCTTTATTTTTACAGTTAAGAACCAGTTATATAAGCCTATTTTTTACCATTACCCATAAGGTATTAGTAACAGTGCTTGTAGACTACTGTATGGCCATGTGTATAAGTGCAATGACGGCAGCGGAGAGGAGTCACCAAAAGGCTCTGTAATGGATCTCAATGGAAACATAAAGCCAATCATTCTGGAGGAGAAAACCTGCTGCTGCTCTCAGCCAGCAACGATCACAAGGGGCTTTTAGCTTTTTGAATGTTAATTCATCCACTTTGCCTCTGTGGGTCTGGAGGGAAATCATGTTACCCAACATCTCACCTAGTGCCCCAGCTGAGAAACCCCAAATGACAGGCAATAGGTTCTAATCCTGCAGCGGGGATAAAACTAACGTATTAGCATTCCAGAAATGTTACCGGGCCAATGCATCAATGTTACAAAAGCTAGCAGGGGAAAAAGCTGCAAGTGCGCTGTAACCGGCGGTGGAGACCAGAGCTGATTGCCATTCTTTCTTTCTCCTCGGAGGTGACTGCAGGACTGTATGTAGCAAACACTGTTCTGCAGCTGAAACAGTAAAAGCAGGAAAAGCAGCTATGTTCCGAGTAAAAAACGAACAAAGATCTAAGCAGAGAAAAAGATATATATATATTGTGTTGAAATGTTGACATGAGTCACAAGCTGTTCCCACCAACTGTTTTTTTTTGGCTACACAAATTGTGGTTTCAGAAGTTGGTGGTACAGGCTACATTTAGTAGAAGAAGTGACGGTTGACAAGACTTGAGAGGTCTTCAGGATTTTGTTGGAATTCTTCTTCCAGGTCAGCAAGTATTAGCCATGTTTCATGCTGTTTTTGAGGGTTATGGGAAATCCCCTGAAGACGCTGACAGAGGAATCAGTTGATTATTCATGTGCGTTAAATGTTCGGCAAAGTTTTTGTCAAATCTTGCTGTTTCCTTCAACCTTTTCTAATGCGATACTTTGAAAAATATGTTGACAGATATAGTTTAATGTGAGAATATATTATGTTCGGTGGATATTAAGCCTAATAGGTACAGTAGGTATTCAAAGGAGCACAATAACTCCTTCTCGATACTGACTGACTGCTCAGTAGCTCATCTTTATAGTAACAGCTATATTTATTTTGTGCATCTACTTTTGTTTTGGGGGGTTATTGTAATTCACTGTTATCATAATATTGTAAATGGTATGTAAAGTTTTATTTCTACTCTTGATTTTGCTCTTCAGGGTCTCATTATGGCAACAGAGTTTTGTGGTGTGCAGTTTAAAGGCTTCATCACTGTATGTCTATCATGTTCTCTAATTAACTTAAAAGCAATTACTAGCTCTGTCCTAATTCAGGGGCTGGATCTTTTGAATAATGTAGCCCGCTAAGACGGGCCCTGCAGCGGATCTGAAAGTCATGCTGAGTCTAACCCTCCTGGTCTCATAAAACAGCCTGGACTCTCACACCAAAACCATATCTGAGTTCTCCTCATCAACTCATCAAGCAGTTGGCCTCAAGCTGCCTTTAACATTTGAATACCAGTGTTAAACAGGGATATGTTTTATCTGAGTTTACAGTAAAAGTGTGATAAATGCAACACATGGTGGACTAATGGCAGATGAGATCAATGTTAATTGATATAAAATCTATCCATATAAGATCTACTTATCTTTAAATCCCCGTGACTAACATGTCCAGGTTTCTAACAAACAGAAATCTATGTCTGGTTTCCATTTTTTAAATTCTGTTTTGGCTTTTTTTACTGGTTTAGTCAATGAGATATGACCACCACTGATGGACAAACTGAAGACAAATATTTGATAATTATAGTTACATGACATATAGCCCATCATCATGAGGTGAAAGGAGCACTTCATTAATCAAGTTCAAAAAGTTTGACCATGATTACATGTAAGACTCACTAAATTCAGTAAAATAAATAATTCAGACAAATTAGAAGCAGGATAAGTGAGGAATAAGGACTTTGGATGGTTCAGCCCTTTAGGTGAACAGAGTGTCTTTATTTATAATGCGTGTTCTTTTCACTTTTCTATGCTTTAATTATTCATATCATAAGGAGATCTCATTCAGTCCACCCAAACGACTAAACAGAGTTGCTGTAATGGATGAACATGTTACTCATCTCAGAGAATTTTACTATAAATTAAGCAACTAAAGATAGTTTTGACCAATAAAAACATACAACAAATCACATATATTAAAGAAGAACCATGCAGCTGACATTATATACCATTACAAACTCTATCAGAGAATCAAATTGTGTGTCTGTCACACGACACAGATTTATATGTCTGTATTCTACAGTGCCACAATAACAGGGATTGATGATAGTGGTTGAGTAAGCACAGTTTACAATATATTGAATTGATGGTAAAATGGTAACCAAATTACATTAAAATAATGGGTTGCTCAACAGTTTTACCATTGTTAAACATGTAAAAAAAATTCAATAAAAAGTGGATAGTATTTTTGTAGGTAGGTAAATGATGGTAAATGATGGTGCATCTGTAAATAGGACAATTTTTCCAGCTGAAGATCTTTTGTTTTAATTTCTCCTTGCATCATTGCATTTTTAGTTGTCTACTGAATCTGTATTTTCTTTCTTCGGGGAATATCTTCTATGTATGTATATAAATATATATACAGTACATGTATGTATATATTTATATATATAATTTAAAATGTATTTGAAGAGTGGACTCTTGACTTTTAAAATGCTGGGTCTCTTGTCATCCCAACCCTTCATTTTCCTTGTGCTTGTGTGATTGTGTTTTCAGCTCAACTTGGTGGAATTTGTGTTTCGACCTTTGCTCTTGCACACTTTGTGGGAGTAAATTTGTTTTTTTTATCGGGTGTATTATCTCCACACTACCCTCCATGCTTCTCTCAGTATTATCCACTTCTTGAGATTTTTTTAAAGATTTTGTACACTCTTAAGATGCTCTTGCAATACTAATGAATATTCAATGTCATTCCGTTTCTCTCTGTCTTTTCTCACCAATGTTATTAATCCACCAGTGTTTTTTTTTTTTTTTATACATGCTGAGTTTTAAAGGACCTATACTATGTTTCCTTGGATAATTTAATTTCCATTTGCACTGAACTCAGTCATTGTTTACTTTCAGATGGTTTTCAGCTCTTCACCGTTTGGGGCAATACTAATTGAATGGTGTAGCAATATCACATTACAGCCCTGACAATGATTTTAAAAAGAAAAGGCTAGACTGATCATTTAAATTCCTGATACCTGTACAGATAGGTTAATGGGGGTTTACTTCTTTGACTTCATCAGGATTAAATGATCACTCTTTCCCAGAAGTCACTTTTACAGGAAATAAATATTTTCATTTGATTGGATCACTACAGGACCTTTTGACAGCCCATTTGCCACCTTGGCTAATATTTGACATGAGGACTGGCACCAAAATCATCCTGGTGAATGGTTTTCATTGTGGCTCATGGTGCACATAGGGATTTATACCATTAAAGTGACGTATTCATCTTCATCAGCTGTGCAAAAAAATCCTCAGCTGCATTTGTTTGGTGTTTTGGCCATTAGTCGTGAACATGGCTGCACCAAAGGTAAACGGTGTGGTAGCAAATGTGTAAGTAGTGACCAAGCATCGCAGTTCATTTTTGATGTAAAGTTTTGCAGAGCTGAAAAACTGAAGCTGGATGGTTTGATAAATTTGCTATCTAAACATGTCAGGGAGAAACCGTTTTAGGAACATTTTATGGATGCACAATTTGACAATTGGAATATACTGTCACATTCAAGCACAACTTGTGTTGTATATACAGGAAGTGAGCCAGACAACTAAAGGTTTTGTGCTGTTTTTCCGTTGTACTGTAGACTTGACAAATGATGAATACTGAGATTTTGTTTTCACACTTTTACAGGCTATAGCATAACCAATATCAACTTTGGATTACTTAAATGTTCAAGGGAATTTTTGTATATTGCCTACAGAATACTGTAGGTCTATTGTATACTGACCATTGGAAAAGTGTATGGGCATTTGCACAGATGAATTTGGTGGCAATCCTGTCATTTTACAATATCCAGCATTTACATATTATACATGTATATTTGGAAAAGTGGTCAGTTTGGCAAGCAACTCAAAAGTCATTGTTATACATTGAGGTTTGGAAGAAACTATCTTCTATTGTGAAAATTACCATGAATGAATCAACTCATTAGAGTGATTGAAAACTGAGTTTTATAGACCATGCCATGTCACATATTGTCAGTTTTAAATGTTTCTTTTCACTGTTTAACTGACACATTGCCCAAGCTAGAACATTTAAATAGTATTCCCTCTGTTTTGTTACATGAATCTGTCAAAAATATATTTTTAATTCAATATGAATAAAGATCAGTCAATATTTAAAGATGAATTGTCGTTATTTGTGTAGTTTCTTGGCCATAATATTAATGTTAACATTATGTTGTGATGAAATGCTAGAACTAACTACATTAGTAGTACCCCCATTACAAGACCCTGTTAGGCAATGAGATTGCCCATCTGGGTCTCGTTGGTACATTTTGGTGCCTAAAGAAATCTGATGGAAATTACACTGGACTGCACAGGATCCTATTGGTGTATGCTCCTGGGTAGCCCAAGAGAATCTAAATTCTGCTGGGTTTCACAGAGCATACTAATATCAGCACTGATGGGTCATCCAAATAGAAAGGCCCATAATTATTCGCATTTTAGCAAGTTGTCTACAACAACTTGGTCGTGGTTGTGTGGTTGCATGTAATTTGTTCAATAAATTTTAATCTAAATCTTTGTCAATGATCCTATAGATTGGATTCACTGCTACTTTCATTTCAGCCCTCACAGTTTTGAAGGCCCTTTATACCCCCCATACTTCAAATGTCAGTCCATTCTTAAGTAGTTCAGCCAGACACATGAGAGTGTTGTGTAGCCCGTAGTCACAGCATGACATCTTCATTCTGCCTAGATGAGACCTGGCTGCAGACATCTCTCACCATTCTGCAGAATATGCCCTTAGGTTAGAGGAGCAAGAGTCAGACAGCACAGTAGCTTCACTCCCATGAGCACAACCTCTATTCTCCAGACAGTTTCTTTTACATTAAAAGGTCTCTCTCTCATTTCCTCTCACACCTACATAAAAACTCATACACTTGCAGGAGAAATCACAGGAACACAATCATAAATTGTCATTTTCTTCTGACACTTGCTCATGCATGATAGATGCGTCTCTTTCCCCGCTGATGACATTTTATGGCATTATCATAGGAAATCCAATAACGAGATTGGCATCCTGGAGCCTTTGCCCCATGTAAAGTCAAATAACTTGTTTTAAGATGGTAATAGAGTGTGATCGAAACAATCTGTCACTGCCTCTCCTCTCCATTTCTCGTGACACCCCCGTTGACAAAGTGTATCGATTTTTATCTGATATGAGGGATGATCGGGCCCGGTTGAATGTAAATGACCCTAAATGTCTTTAGGTGAATTCATTGACTGACGCTTATCAACAAATAAAAGTGAAGGCTCTATTTGACTGGGCATCAATCTTTCACCGCAACACTTCTCCAACAGATCAGCGGAACCGTTTTACTCCCCATACATTTTTATGCACAGCTATTTTAATACATGCTGATGTAAACACTTCCGAAGACACAGCCAGAACGGCAGTTTCGCTTGCTCCAGCAAGAAGTCACTTTTTTTTTTTTTTGTACAACACGGCGTTTTGCCGTTTTGAACACACTGTTCTCTGTTTTAGCTGTCTTATCCCAGGTTATTGAAGCAGTTCTCACTAAGCTGTACAACGTTTATGCAGATGAGACATACTGTGGATGCCGCGCCAGAGCAGATGGTTACTCATGCGGTTGCGGTGTCAGACAATCATATCATATCACCTGATGCAATCATACTGTAATGGTATAATTTAAAATGAAGGCAAAGCATGAAAAAAAAGCTCTAAAACATGTTTCGTCCCGTTCTCACTGTTTTGGCCTTGCTATCTCTTTTTCTCAGACAGCCAGTGGAAAGGGCGCCTGCCTCTAAATCCCAGCATGCTGGCAGCCTCTGATTGAATGAACTGTACAAAGCCCACTAAGCACTGTTGCTATCCCCCTTGAGAGGTTTTATTATGAAATAGCATATTGGATTCTCTTCACAGGCTGTCTGTCTCTGGAGGCTAGACACACACACAAAAACATCCTACTAGACGTCATGTAGACAACTCGGTGATAAGTCCTGTCTGATTCTCAGCGAATCTGTGTTTTTACAGTGCAGACGCAATAAGGGCAGCCCGATAGTGTTTCAATGACCTTTACAGACAGATTGATGCATATCTGCCAATTTAAAGGGCCAGGTAAAGGCTTATGACCTGTCTACAACAGAATTAAACCCAGGGGTGGGCAACCCTGGTCCTGGAGAGACACTGTGGGTGCAAGTTTTTGTTCCAACCAAGCAGGAACACACGTTATTCTACTAATCAACCATTAGGGCCCTTGTTATGGAGTTTCATTAATAGAAGCAGGGGTGTTACTGCTTGGTTGGAGCAAAAACCTGCACCTACAGTGGCTCTCCACTTAGGCCATCACATAGTTTGAAGGGAATCATCATAATCAGTGGTGAATTAAGTCCAGATGGAATGGTTAGCAGAAGGTGACGTTTGACAGGCAACTTTTCTCTGCTAACCAGTAGCGATCCAGTTATTCTCTGAGTGCTGTGAGTTCCTGAAGAGGTACCTGAGATTTTTTCCAATCTGTGCTGGAAAAGAAGCTCTACGCTTCTGCCCTGAGTGGTTGAAATGTGTGTATGATGAGCTCAAGTGGACTGGATTTTCAGTTGCCATATCTCAGACATATTACATGTCCTTCGTAACCGAACTGACCCCTGAGGGAAATGATACAATCAGTGTCGCCCAATTATCCTGAGACACTAAATGCTCAAGTAGTTTCATATCATAAAGTACCCCCAAATACATTTAAATGCAATGATTTATTGTGCACATTAGAATTTACTACATTCAAATATTGTCATTTCAAGCTTGGGGACACCTAAAACTGTCCAGACTCTCACTAAGTAGTGGTTGACAACACACACATTAAGATTAATAAGGCAATTTCATTGGGTATTTGCATACTGCTTGTGAAAATGCGGCCCATATGATTACTGTTGAATATGAGCTGCTCAGCATTTAGTGCTTATCACTCACTTTGTTAGGCAAGGCACCGTGGGGCTCCTACTGAAACCACTTTGGTATTTTAAATGAGAAAGTGGTCATTACATCTCATTTACTCTATTTCCCTTCAACTCCAATACTGAATGATATATCGTGATTACTTAACAACTTGCATGGGGATGCATGTGTTTGATTGTTTGTGCGGCATCGTCCATGTAGTTAAGATCATAGCAACTCTTCTGCAGCTAAAACAGTTGGCAGAAGACAACAGGAACAACAGGAATAATTGACTCTATGGTTGAGCAAGATAATATTATTCATCAAAGTTTTTTTGATAACATTTCCCCCCATTAATTGTTATTATGGATAAAATAGGGAGAGTTGGTCTATCAGCATAAAGCACATTTTAAATACCTTTTTTATATTTTACATAATTTCATCATTTCCTTTCAGTCATTTGAAGCAGCAAAGTTCCTTGGCTTTGATATGACTTATATTATTTATATTTTCCCTGAACCATTCTCCATAATGAATCACTTTTAGTGTTCAAAACAGACCCTTATCATATTCTGGGTTATTACAAAATTAATTCACAGAATAAGTCAGAACAAGTCAATAAATGCAGACACAAATAACTAAAGAATAATACAAACACATTTTGCCGGTAGAAATGGTTCCTGTGCATCTGAGCAGAACACAATAGCCTCTACAGTATAACACAGAACACAGGTTTTTATTAATGTGCAGGTGTTTGCTTAACTGATTACAAACTGCAGAGAGAAAACACTGCTTATCTGGCATTGAGAGCTGTGCACATATATTAGTATTAGTGCAATGCACATGTGTGCAGACACAGACTCCATCAGAAGGTAGCAAATGCTCCAGCTGTGATCAGCCGCCACCAGCATCAGAAACTGACGTCGCGTCACGTGAGACTCATATATCTTAACCCTCGTCTTGTGTTAGGGTCAGCACTGACCCGTTTTATATTTTAAATGCATAAAAATCCATTTAAATTTGTTTATTTGCATCAAGGTTTTTTGGCTTTGTCAAGTACCCCTAGTTGAGCAAAAGAGACAAAACTGAAATCATAAGTGCACTGACAGCCAACTGACTTTTTCTGATCTTTATTTAGTGTTTGTATCAAAGTTCGAAAAAATATATTTAGTTTTTTTATTGAAGTAAATAAATATGTGTCTAAATTGACCTGTAGCACCATATGTCGTTATATATAATAATGTTAAATTGAAAAAAAAAATATCTAAAACAAATTTATTCAAGAGATGTGTTCCAATACCCTTTAGGATTAATCAGATCACACATCCTTTTACTATCCACCATTTTTAAAAATGAAATCGAGGGGTATACTGACAAAAACAAGGAATATATTAGTTTTAATATTTTTGGTGGGGTCTTCGCCACACTAAAAATATTATATTATATATAAAACTAATATTTTCATGGTTAAGGAAACCTAACAAGTGAACCAAGAGATAAGAAACAAATTGGTTGATAGATAATGGTTTTTATTGTATTTTACAGCCAATTGAAGCCATTGGATCAAAACCGACCCGTTAACATAAAGGATGGTAACAGCAAACTAACACAAGAGGAAGGTTAAAACATATTTCTTTTATTTCCTTTCTCTTTGTATAGTTTCCTTGTGTCGGTGGCCTAGATGCAAATGAAGGACACATGGATGTGACTGAGAGACTTGAGATGTAGCCGACCCTATGACACAGGGAAAAGAAAACTTGGATATTTGTGGTCTGTGCTCCTTTATTTAAATTAGGTGTATGCTCACATTTGGCCCTTTGGGTCAGACCTGAGCACACTTACGAAATCACTGCAGCAAAAAGCTACAGTGCTAATTGCTAGCATCTTATTGGTGCGGTAACGACGTTCTGTGTCCAACTGTACCATGTCAAAGTCGGGTCTTCCAGTCATGCAAGCCAAGGAAACATACCTTGCCTGGTGCAATGCATTCACACTATAGTCAAACTGGGCCAGTATTCACAAAACATCTTAAGGCTAAAAGTGGCTCCTAACTAAAATAAATGTGCTTGTCAGTCCTAATTTTAGGAGTCCTAAGAATGTTTCAAAGTCGGAAGAAGGACTTTCCAACTCGGTCACATTAAGTGAAAAGTCATGTTTTTGGAACCATTAGTCCCCGCTGGATGATCTCAGGCAGCGATGCAGTACATAGAGGGGTCAGTAGATCACATAAATGGTCAGGAGCCTGACCATTCAAGGCTTTTAAAATAAACAGTAAAATCTTAAAAATCAATTCTGAAAGCACCAGTGAAGGGCATCAAGGACTGGTGTGATGTGCTCACTTATCTTGGCAGCAAAGCCTTGCAGCAGCATTTTGTATTTGTTGTAGTATGTGGATGTGTGGCCTGCTGACACCAGAATAAAGAGCAGTGCAGTAGTCCAATCTAGAAGTGATAAAAGCATCTTCAGGTGCATCATTTAAGGCCTGGAAATATCACTGCATAGTATTCTGTCTTTACTTCACAGAGAAAGCTCTGATTTTGTGTCTGACTCTATGATTTGTTTTTCTATGACAGTAGATTTTGTAATTTTAGGGTTAAAATAGTTGCTTTTCTGCTAAGAAGTCATGTCTGTTTATTTGTGTTGGTTTAGTTTCCAAGTTTACTATTTATTAGATATATTACATGATTGTCAAAATCACTCAAGCATAGAATGTTTTCAAACATGAAGACAAGTGGCTGTATTATAATGGTAAGTTGCTAATTAACTTGTGTATGAGCATCATCTTACTCACATTAGAGATTAATCAAGGACACAACATGGGAACTAACGTTTCCTGATGTCTGCAGAGTTAATGACAATGAAGTAAGGTTTTTAAATAAATAAAATAAAATAATAACATGAGTAGAGGGGCGACATGGTGGCGCAGGGGTTAGCGCTGTTGCCTCACAGCAAGAAGGTCGCAGGTTCAAGACCGCCTTGCGTCCTGGGTCTGGGACCTTTCTGTGTGGAGTTTGCATGTTCTCCCCGTGTCTGCGTGGGTTTTCACCGGGTACTCCGGCTTCCTCCCACAGTCCAAAAACATGCTGAGGTTAATTGGCGACTCTAAATTGCCCGTAGGTGTGAGTGTGTGAGTGAATGGTGTGTGTGCCCCACGATTGGCTGGCGACCATCTGGGGTGTATCCCTGCCTCTCGCCGTAACGCGCTGGGATAGGCTCCAGCAGACCCCTGCGACCCTAATGAGGAATAAGCAGGTATAGAAAATGACTGACTGACTGACATGAGTAGAGTGATAAATTAGACCAATTGTGGGCAATGCTGTGTTTTAATTAAAGCAGCTGTCTTAAGCGATGATGCGTCATTGTTAAAGTCAACTCTCCATTGCAATTTTGACGCTCTATTCATGTGAAGCACAATAACTTAACGACAGTTCTTTGTTGCTTACAATGGAAGCATGATTGTGTCCTTTCAAATGTAAAAATGGCACATCTCAATTTTCTGTTTGACTCATTCAGGAATAAGGTAGAACTTCTTTATCCTGCCAGAACAGATCAGCCTTTTTCACAGAACACATTTTAGACATATAAAGGGAAAGCGAATTTTGTAAATTTTGACATTAATAATGGTTGTTTTCCATGTAGCCATTTGGTACCTATTTATAATATTAGTTGGAATGTCTCACTATAGGATGCAGCCCCACACATGCCTTAGAAGCATTACTGTAGTATCACCAATCATATACACTACTATTCAAAAGGTCACTTGGGAATTTCCTTTTTTTGTACTGTTTTTTTCAATGAAGATAACTTTAAACTAATCAGAAATACACTCTATAAATTGCTAATGTGGTAAATGACTATTCTACCTGAAAATCTGGAACACCTATGTAGATATTGCAATTTGATGCAATATCTACATAGGTGTATAGAGGCCCATTTCCAGCAACTATCACTCCAGTGTTCAAATGGTATATTTTTTCATGGAAAAAACTAAATTATCTGAGTGACCCTAAACCTTTGAATGGTAGTGTATGCTGGTGGTCTTATTTATGACTCAAACTATTGAATTTTACACTTTTACAGCCCCAACCAAAGAGATACCCAAAAAATACCACAACATGAGATACAATCTTATGTGACAATAAAATATCAAAAATAAAAACAAAACAACCAAACAATAATATAAAATAAAAATATAAGCAATCCAAGACAGGTCACATTAATCCCCACTCAACATGTTTAGCATTGTCATAAGTCATTCTAAGCCATCCACTGTCCAAAGGTTAACTTCCAGCAACCAGATCCCTCTATTGCACCCAGTCCAGCTCCAGCCTCACTTCTATGCCAGCCCCTCAAGAACATGCCAATATTATCAGTGTATACACTTACTAATATATTTTGCAAACCCTGTAAAGAGTATAATCTTATTGCCCATTTTGCATTACAGGTATACTTATTAATATAATTGTAGGGTAATCACAAGCAGCTACTTTGCCCAGCTCAGTAAGCCAGTCTTGGAACACCGGGCCTTCTGCAGCTTTCCATTGCCTCATTATCATGTGTTTGCCAGTCATTATACATGTCTAAATGAAATTAATTAGGGGCTTTATAAGTTTAGGGTTGCCTAGTATATAAAGACTGGGGCAGAACTCAAAATCCATGCTTATGACATCTGTCTCATAAACTCTTTTCCAAAATGTCATAATTTGCAAGGAATGTTGCACCCTTTATTACTTACTTGAAAGCCCCATCAATGGTCTAAATAGGCTCCAGACATAAAAATAAATAGAACAACACTGTTGATCACTAGCGGCAGAAGCACCAATAATGGAGGCAAATAAAATGAGGGAGGCATCTACGAAACACAACGCTCATTTCAATCAGCTGCTAACTGTCAGATCAGGGCTCCAAAGGTTGGTTGTTGTCTTTAAAATGTAGTAGAAGAAGAAGAAGCATTTTCAGTAAGTGTGCAGTGGCAGTGTTTGATTTGGGGCAGTACTACTTTTCAATTTTGCACACTACACAAGTCAGTGCACTGCGAAGAACTGTACTGAGAGAAGTGTGCGATTTGGGACACAGAACCGATGTGCAAAACAATTTCCCCCCACTTTCTATTAAAACTGAGGGATGCTGATCAACTTAGTCACTCGTGGAGATAAAAGACAGCAAGTAGATTTTGTTGGTTCAGCTTTTCACTTCAGAGTGTATCAATGCTTGCCGTCAGTCATCAAGGATATTTTTCTAGGCTTCTTGCATATATATATATATATATATATATATATATATATATATATATATATATATATATATATATATATCTTTTTGTATGTTTTATAGAAAGACCTTAAAATTGCATTTAACATCCAAAAACCTTAACTAACACTTCAAAGTATAATGGTCATAAACATCATTGGGATTCTGGAGATTAGTGGGAGACAGGCAACAAAAAGATCTCTGATTGTTCCAAAGTATTGTGTAATCTCTGAACACAACCTCATAATTGTAGGAATTTACTTGTTTGTTGCTAGGAGAATATCCAAGTGAAATCAAGTATTTGTTAGAAAATATTCTACAGGTGTGCACCTTTCATTGCATACTTTGCAAATTACTGATACACACATGTGTTCAGTTGTTTTGCTCCAAATCTACCTTCATACTCATCTCAGAGGAGAATAAGAACTTTTTTTCATACCACTGCACAGCCTGGGGCTTCCGCCTCCCACCATCCCCCTGCATGGACCTGCACAATGTGTGTGAATACTCTGCAGCAGACCTGAATATCCCATGGCCCGAGGAATGAATGTCCAGTCATGCTACGAGGAGAAGAAATTGCCCCAGGCCACGCAATGCTTCCGTCTAGCTGAACTTATTTAATTGGGTCAAACTTTACTGAATTTGTTACCAGCTCCGTATCATAGAAAGTGGGATTTAAATTGTTTATGGTTATAAAAAAGTTGTTATATAAATACTGTCATGTTTCCAAACTCTCAGGCCGGCCTGTATTCACAAAACTGTGCATTAAAACAAGCACTTCCATAAAGTTGTGATATCACAATTATTCAGCCACCCCCCTCACAGCCATTGAAGGAAAAGAAATCACCCAATCAGAGGAAAGGCTCATTAATATTAATGAATCAGACACAACCACCGCCAGACACCAGAGCTGTTTGAGAGAGGAGATGTAAAACTATAGAAAAATGAATTTTGGTACAAAAATATACCTTGTTAGAGATACCATAACTTTGAATAAAACCCAGGAAAAGTATCATATTGAGGGAACTTTAACTCATATAATGTATCAAAAGAGAAAATTCCCGAATACCCTGAAATTCATTCAGGCTATGGTATTTGTATATCATAGTCATGCGCCCCATTAGGAGAAACCTTGTGATTAAGGAGACCGCATCACCTTTATTCAGCCATTTATATGGTAAAATTCTGACTGGGAAAGTAACTTGGCACATCATTTGGTCATGGTAAGAATCTCTTCTCTATTGAATGATTTCCCTTTATTCTGTCCATTTCAAGTGAAAGACCTCTACCCCTCAAATAAAAGCACCTATTTATGGGAGAATAGAATCAATGGGAGGAGACTTTAGAATCAGTGTGGGTGTTTTTTTTCTCCTTTTCATTCCACATCTGCCTCCCAAATGGATTTTTTCATTTTGCTTCAACCCATCTTTACATTCATAAAATAAATCGAGGACCAGAAAATATAGCTGTTTTTACAAGAACACGCAATTCATGATCAAAGAAAGGCTGATTACAGCTATTGTGTGTCCACCATTTTTAAGTATGTTCATCAGAAACTTAATCTTTTTATATGACAATATGACAATCAGTATGCAGGATCACCTGCAGCAGCGATAGATCCCACAACACCTTCCTTGTGCTCACTGTTATTGGATGTACAGTGATATACTGCATCTAGAAAGTGGTCTGATTGGTTATGTGGGTTTTTCTAAATGTTACATCACCATATCAAAACAAAAGCCGGTGATTGCTGCCATATATATCACTAACAAACAATTGTGTTTTTTTTGGTGCAAGATTATGTCTTGATATCATCTTGTTCTCTAGCTTGTTGTTATTTTTCAAGACAATAGAGGAAATTGTACTTTTCTTTAAGGTTCACAGATGCAAACAGCTGCTTCTGTCATAACCCCAGCCGTATCCTGTTTGTTGGTCCTTTGTTTTTGTGTTCCCCTCCCGTCCTGTGTTTTTTTTCCACTGATGGAGGCAGGTTGGAGTTGTGGAGTGCCGGCACACCTGTCATTGGCTGCAGCATTTAAACCCTGGTCCTCCTTCCACTCATAGTTCTGACTTTTTTGACAGCATTCCCTGCCTTTGTCCGATCAAAACCGTGACAGTTTCTTTAAAGCAGATGGTAGAGCCCCATCCTGACCTCATCTTTGCAGCATGTTTGCTTTATATTAGATCTTCCCACAACCCAATCTCATTTAGTCCCCTCCACAGATCCCCCTTGCATCTACTCATCTACTCTTCTTTTTAATTAATGTTATTGCTATTTGAATAGAAACCATGACTATGATAGTCACCTGTAGATACAGCATTGTTAAAATTGCAGTTTTTGTCATTTTTCAAGAACGAGAAACCTGAAAGGTGATACAGTATACAGTAGATCAAAAGTTTGGGATCACCCAGACAATTTAGTGTTTTCCATCAAAAGTCACACTTTTATTTACCACCATGAATTGTATAATGACTAGGAAATTTTATTATATTAGCCTACTGACACAATCAGCAAACACATTGTACCATTAGAACACTGGAGTGATAGTTGCTGCCACGCAGACACGGGGAGAACATGCAAACTCCACACAGAAAGGTCCCAGACCCAGGACCAAGGAGGTCTTGAACCTGCGACCTTCTTGCTGTGAGGCAACAGCGCTAACCCCTGCGCCACCGTGTCGCCCCATTAACAATGTATAAAGTGCATTTATAATTAGTTTAAAGTTATCTTCATTGAAAAAACAGTGCTTTTTAAAAAAAAAATAATAATAACATTTCTAAGCGACCCCTAACTTTTGAACAGTATGTGTGAGTATGTCTAGGCTATATATTATATTATCTATATTAGAGGAGTATACAGTGGGGGAAATAAGTATTTGATCCCCTGCTGAATTTGTAAGTTTGCCCACTTCCATAGAAATGATCAGACTCTGGTTTTTATGGTTGTTTACTGGTTACAGACAGTCTCTAAATCCTTCAAGTTTCTTGGCTGCCTCTTGGAAACTCTGAGCTTCAGCTCCCTCCACAGGTTTTCGATCGGGTTAAGGTCTGGAGACTGACTAGGCCACTCCATGACCTTAATATGCTTCTTTTTGAGCCACTCCTTTGTTGTCCTGGCAGTATGTTTTGGGTCATTGTCATGTTGGAAAACCCACCCACGAGGCATCTTCAGTGTTCTTGCTGAGGAAAGAAGGTTTTTGTCCAAGATGTTACAGTACATGGCTGCATTCATTGGCCCCATAATGCGGTGAAGTTGCCCTGTACCCTTTGCTGAAAAACAGCCCCAAAACATGATGTTTCCACCTCCAAGCTTAACCGTGGGTATGGTGTTCTTTGGGTCATACTCATGTTTTTTCATCCTCCAAACACGGCGGGTCGAGTTAATGCCAAATAGCTCAACTTTGGTTTCGTCAGACCACAGCACTTTCTCCCAAGCCTTCTCTGAGTCATTAGGTGTTCACTGGCAAACTTAAGGCGGGCCTGTACATGTGCCTTCTTGAGCAGGGGGACCTTGCGGGCACTGCAAGATTTCAATCCATAACGGCGCAGTGTGTTGCCAACTGTTTTCTTGGTGACGGAGGTCCCAACTGCTTCCAGATCATTAACAAGCTCCTGCCGTGTTGTTTTAGGCTGCTTCCTCACCTTTCTCATCATCATCCTCACTCCATGAGGCAAGATTTTGCGGGGAGCTCCAGACCGAGGACAGTTGATAGTCGTTTTATGGGTCTTCCACTTGCGAATAATGGCACCAATAGTTGTCACCTTCTCACCAAGCCTTTTGCTGATGGTTTTGTAACCTATACCAGCCTTGTGCAGGTCTACAATCTTGTCCCTGACATCTTTTGACAGCTCTTTGGTCTTGCCCATGGTGCTGTAGAAGTTGGAATGTAAGAAACTGATTCTAAGAGCGAGCAGGTGTGCTTTATATACATGACGAGTTAAGATCAGGAGTATTAGTAATTAGTTACTGAGCACAGCTGTGTGCCACATGCGCACCAGTCAATCTGTAGGAGCCTGAATTCTAAGTGAGTTGTTGGGGATCAAATACTTATTTCCCTTAATAAAATACATAACAATTTATAACTTTTAGATTGTGTGTTTTTTATGCATTTTCGACTGATATTCTGTCTATACCCATAACCAGTAAACAACCATAAAAACTAGAGTCTGATCATTTCTATGGAAGTGGGCAAACTTACAAATTCAGCAGGGGATCAAATACTTATTTCCCCCACTGTATTAGAGGAGTTCGGTGAAGCCATGGAGAAAGACTTTCGAACGGCTTCGAGGAAGTTCTGGACCACCATTCGGCGTCTCAGGAGGGGAAAGCGGCGCACCGTTGACACTGTGTTCAGTGGAGACGGGGTGCTGCTGACCTCGACTCGGGACGTCCTGGATCGGTGGGGGGAATACTTCGAAGACCTCCTCAATCCCACCAGCATGTCTTCTGTGGAAGAGGCAGAGTCTGGGGGATCAGTGGTGGACTCGCCTATCTCTGGGGCTGAGATCGCCGAGGTAGTCAAAAAGCTCCTCGGCGGCAAGGCCCCGGGGGTGGATGAGATTCGCCCTGAGTTCCTCAAGGCTCTGGATGTTGTAGGGCTGTCTTGGTTGACACGTCTCTGCAACATCGCGTGGACATCGGGGGCAGTGCCTCTGGACTGGCAAACTGGGGTGGTGGTTCCCCTTTATAAAAGGGGGGACCAGAGGGTGTGTTCCAACTATAGAGGGATCACACTCCTCAGTCTCCCTGGGAAAGTCTATTCGGGGGTACTGGAGAGGAGGGTCCGTAAGATAGTCGAACCTCGGATTCAGGAGGAGCAGTGTGGTTTTCGTCCTGGTCGTGGAACTGTGGACCAGCTCTATACCCTTAGCAGGGTGCTTGAGGGTGCGTGGGAGTTCGCCCAACCAGTCTACATGTGTTTTGTGGATCTGGAGAAGGTGTTCGACCGTGTCCCTCGGGCAGTCCTGTGGGGGGTGCTCCGGGAGTATGGGGTCCCAGACCCGTTGACACGGGCTGTCCGGTCCCTGTACTCTCGGTGCCAGAGCTTGGTCCGCATTGCCGGTAATAAGACGAACTTGTTTCCAGTGGGGGTTGGACTCCGTCAGGGCTGCCCTTTGTCACCGATTCTGTTCATAACTTTTATGGACAGAATTTCTAGGCGCAGCCAGGGCGTCGAGGGGCTGCGGTTTGGTGGCCTCAGGATTGGGTCGTTGCTATTTGCGGACGATCTGGTCCTGTTGGCTTCATCAAGCCGTGACCTTCAGCTCTCACTGGAGCAGTTCGCAGCCGAGTGTGAAGCGGCTGGGATGAAAATCAGCACCTCCAAATCCGAGGCCATGGTTCTGGACCGGAAAAGGGTCGAGTGTCGACTCCAGGTCGGGGATGAGATCCTGCCTCAAGTGGAGGAGTTCAAGTATCTTGGGGTCTTGTTCACGAGTGGGGGGAGGATGGAGCGTGAGATTGACCGGCGGATCGGTGCGGCGTCTGCAGTGATGCGGGCCCTGCATCGGTCCGTCGTGGTGAAGAAGGAGCTGAGCCGAAAGGCGAAGCTCCTCATTTACCAGTCAATCTACGTTCCTACCCTCACCTATGGTCACGAGCTTTGGGTAGTGACCGAAAGAATGAGATCGCGAATACAAGCGGCCGAAATGGGTTTCCTTCGCCGGGTGGCTGGGCTCTCCCTTAGAGATAGGGTGAGAAGCTCGGTCATCCGCGAGGAGCTCAGAGTAGAACCGCTGCTCCTCCACATCGAGAGGAGCCAGTTGAGGTGGCTCGGGCATCTAGTGAGGATGCCTCCTGGACGCCTCCCTGGTGAGGTGTTCCGGGCACGTCCCTCCGGGCGGCGGCCCCGGGGAAGACCCAGGACACGCTGGAGAGACTATGTCTCTCGGGTGGTCTGGGAACGCCTTGGGGTCCCCCCGGAAGAGCTGGAGGAAGTAGCCGGGGAGAGGGAAGTCTGGGCTTCCCTGCTGAAGCTGCTGCCCCCGCGACCCAATTACGGATAAGCGGAAGAAGACGAGACGAGACGATCTATATTAATAATACAATATTATTATAAATATTGCTCCTATTGACTGTTTTCAAAAATGTGAAGCTTAATAATAATAATAATAATAATGAGTATGGTGGCCAATAGATGGCGCTAAATGTGTCTGACGTCACAGGTTAATCTGAGAACACTACAATTTAAACAACAGAAGAAGACGAAGCTATGATCAAAACTCAACTAAGTGCAGCAGGTGAATGAAAGATAAGGTTTAACAAGAAGTGGAATGGTTGGTATTAAATGTTCCTGAATTTTCACTTTAGAAAAGAGAATGAGCCTTCAGACGGAGGAGTAGAGCATGTAGAAGCTCTGCTAATGACAATGCTAACGCTAATGCTAACTACTAAACCAGCAGCTCCGTCGGCCCCTAAAGGACTCCAAACAATACTGAAGGCTGTCATGGATGATTACATTACAATATACGTTTGCTTCTGGTTCTGTCAGCAGCAGGAGTCTCATTCTCTGACTGTCAGGACTAAAAATGAATTGAGGACGAAGATGAAGAAAAATGAACTAAAGGAACTTTTAACGCAGCTGAGAACTTACCAATTACCAACTGGACTTCATCCTGCAGAGGATTATACAAGAGCTAAACGCAGAAAAAACACACATCTGCATAAGGTAGGAATATTATTTTAAATGATTTGCATATAATTTCAAATGTTTTCTAATAGCTATAATTTTATTGTGACATCTATGTCTTGCTGCCAGTCGTTTTGTTTAGACTTTATTAGAGGCTTATTCTCTTATTGAGTTTGGTGTAGGCAGGTTTAAAATTGTTGTTAAAACAGGGCAAACATGTTATGTTGTTGGTGTAAATGAATGTGAATTTTATTGTTGTGTGTGTTGTGATGTTGTTACTGGTGCTAGTTTTGAATTGTTCAGAGTGATGACTGTGCTGTAAATCCTGTTGAGACGCAGGTGAACATCAAAGTGATTGTGCTTAAATGTGCTGTGTGGTCTGATGGTGACTGAGAGTTGAAGTCCTGATCCACCTCCTCCTTCTCTGCTGAAAAGTTTTTCCAAAGATGTAAGCCACAGGGTTTTCTGGAAGGTTTAGAGTGAGGTTCATGAAGCTGGAATAGATTCAAAGTTAGATCTTGTAATAGATGAACAGTTAGATATACTGCAGCGGGCTGCATGTATAAAAATTCATTGTGAAAGTTTCAAACCGTCTAGGCACACCAGGAGTTGATTTTACTGACTTCACCTTCCACACAGGAGATCAGGAACGGATCAAAGAAAAATCAGCTGGTTTTGGTTTTTGATGGAAAAAAAACAAACTCTTCAGTTTCTCAAATCACAGCGGTTGACGTAGCTGAAAACCTCAAGAAGAAATGTTAAAAGTCTTTTGTGTTGATGCAAACCAAAGAGGTCATCGTGACTGTTCGGATAAAGGAGGTGAAAGGATTTTTTTTTACTGTAGAATACAACTGTATTGGGGTTTGTGGGCAGCAGCGAGGGGATCCACAGCTACAGAGGTGAATGGTTGCATTCTGGCTTGAGTGGCAGACTAATGAGCTTGGGTCACATTTATAAAACAGTGTGTAGGACTCATACTGAAAGTGTGCATGTGCTCAAAAAGGGGAAAACTCTTAGCACCAAAAAATAATCTGATTCATGAAACCATGTGTATGCAGACTGCAGACAACTTTTCCTTTAGAAATAACAGTCCACCTGGAAATGTGGATCAGCCTCCAATCCCGTCCTCTACATGTGCATATTCAACCATACATGATCAATGCAAAAGGCATGAATATTAATGAGCATGTCTTCCTTTTGCTGCACCTACCAGTTTTGAGAAACTTGACCAATCTGTGTAAATAATCAGCCTTCTGCCCTCTCTCACTTATCACTTTTGCACATGTATCGAGGCCAGACAGGACAGCAATGAACAGGCTTTTACTGTACTTTATTTCCCTGTTTTTGGATTTGAGGTTAACGAAAAAAACAACCTCCATCAACACCAGCAGCTATTTACAACTTCAATAAACGTTCCTGTAAGTCGTAAAGCCAGACATCTCCATTAAGTTCTTACTGCAGCCTGCAGCGGGACAGTTAACTAGTTTTAAGTAGCTTTTACATCACACACTCAACGTCTATGCTATACAATACACATTTGGATTTTCTCCAAAATTAAGCAAAATATTGTTTCTCTAATTTTCACACAGTCAATATGTGAATGCAGGTGATATATGTGAAGTATTAGAAAATATTATTAAGAAATCTATTCTGCTCTGTTGAGCAATTCTTTAAAGCTGTTGAATGTCATTTTGGATTTCTACTACTGATGAGGATGATTTCATCAGTTACACAGTGGAGGTGAAAAGGAATCCGTAAACAAGCTTTGTGGATTGGGTAAAAGGTCATCTCAGCAACGGAGGTGCTGACCCCTCTCCTTGGGGGTCAGACAGTGCTGACTCTGTCAGTCAGGATCGCAGTGGCCTGAGGGTAGAAGCTCCTTGTGAGTGTCTCTCTGCTGGTCTGGTGTGATCCGTACCTTCTTCCTGACCACAGCAGGAAAAATAAAGTCTGTTATGCAGGTGGTTGGGATCCCTAATGATCCTTTTGCCTTTTTCCTGCAGTGGCTGATGCAAATGTTAGTCACGGGATACTCAACACTTTTTACAAACATGATTGTATGAATCAGTCTCAGTGCAGGGAGAGGCTTTACTGGCTACTAAGTGAGTGAAAACAAGAGTCAGTGAATTAGTTCAAGCAGTACATCTCAATCTTTTTCATGCCAATGTCCCCTAAACTGATACAAATTAGAGCAAGGATCCTCAATTGATAAGATTTTGTCATTGTGTCATTGTTTTCCTTATGGATGGAATTATAATTAAAATAAACCATTCCTCTTTTTGCTGGGGACCCCCTGAAACCACCTCAAGAACCCCTTGGGTCAATGGAGTTAATGGAGACAGGCACTTGTGACTTCTGAGTCAGTGAAAGTCAAATCAATATTATTTATAGCCCAGAATCACAAATTACAGAAAGAGGGATTTCTCTTCCAGGTTGGACAGACTTTCAGTTGCTGTTTGCACAGGATGGAAGCAATACATTGGAACAGGAAATTAATTGCAAAGTAGAAAGTAAAGAGTCTTGAGTTTTGAATTGTTTGGTCATGACTCACATACCACTAGTAAATGTACTTAAAGCAGCATATTCCAGGACTGTAAGACTCTGCAAAGAGTGAATCCAGCTCCTGATGGAGGTTAACTTCATAGGCTCAGATCACAACAACTGACCATTGTCATAATTTAACTGAGGCAATAACTTTCCCACAAAGTTATATGCCAGTCCCTGCAACCACGATAACCTGGGATTTGTTACCAGGAGGTGAAAAGCATATTTCAAAATTCTAATAACTTCCCACAAATGGTATACATATTTAATATAATCAAGTCTGTATTTCCTTGTATTGTCTTAGACAGCTGAAGACATTTTCTTTCCACATATTCTTGTGCTTTAGGTTCTGTGTTGTTGCAATTAAACCCCCTGCACGTTTGTAATGGGTTACTGCTATTAGGTTTGTGGGGAAGTTATTACATTTGTGGGATTATTACATTAGAAGGTGCAGATTTGTGTTACGTTTGTGCTTTATTACTTTTGTGGGATGTCGGTGGGTGGAAGAGGCATCATTCTTTCAGCATCTCTACATGGAAAAAAGTCCTGAGTTTACAATAAAGTCACAAATAAAAAAGAGCGATTTTCTTAGGTCAGTAGAAACATTTTATTGTTCTACTTATTTTCAGTCTGGTTTTAAAACCAAGCTTCTAACAAACAAGGAGATCATTTATAACACTAACCAAATGATGATTTTAGTGACATTTTATTTAAGTGATTATGTACAAAGTTTGCCAGTTGATAGCTGACAATGTGACATCACTTCTATTCAGAATAACAGAAGACAACCCTGTGATGATAACTGGACATAAAAAAAAAAGTTGTCTTTTATTAGACAACTAATCCTCCAAAATAAATAGGCTTTTTAAATGAAATATTTCAGTCAGATAAACATCATGAGTCATTAACTACTTTCCATCTCTTTGCTTCAGTAGCATAAACAGTCTGACATTACATATTATTATTATTCCAGTCATCTGTAGCTTTGAGTGCACCATGTCCTTCACCTGTGTGATTCAGCTGACTCGCCATTGAAAATCATGAGAGAGCACGTGCAAAATAAAATATGCACATGATACAGTCATATACAATACAGGGAACATGTGCCCCTTTGGCACAAAGCAATTACAAAACACGCATACACACACACATGCACAGAGCCATCGTCCTCAGGCAGCCAAAGGGAGACAAATTACCTGCCTGACAGAAAAAATCAGACTTGACATCATTTAATTAATATCAGTGCATATTAGCATTTCTTATTGTGATTCTCTTCTCTTTTTGTTGTTTCTCTGTCCTCCTCTCAGCCTCGTCCTGAGGAGAACATCAGTTTGAAAGATGATCAGCCATCTATTCTCCGATCCTTCCAGGCAACTGCCCTCCATATCTCATTCTCGCTAAACAGTGAGATGTGCTCTGACTTTGTGACAGCTTTAATTTTTGTCTGCTTTTTTTAATTTAGTTTCAATCTTAGTCTTGTGTCAAAAGCCCTTATTAGTTTTAGTCGTATTTGATCAACTTGTATTCTTTTTTTTTAGTCACATTTTAGTCAACAAAAAGTCCTGGCATTTTAGCATAGTGTTAGCCAAATAAAAGAGTATTTTTTTCTAGTTTTAGTTGACTAAAATTTGAAGTATTTTCGTGTACTTTTAGTCAATAGTCTTTTTTATTCTTTGATGGCAGGTTAATGTTAAAATTGATCTAGGCAGGTATCTGTAACAATAGGTTTTATTGTTAGGAACTTTAGTTAATTGTGACCCAGCAGGTTAAAACAGTAACAGAGAGTAGCTTCTTGTAATAAAGTAACAGACTTCACCGCATTTAGTGCCAATAGCATCGGTGGATGGTCCTCAGGCACACACATACACACACACACTCATACATACACCCCTGGCAGCATCCCTGGTGGAGAAATACAAGTGATGCGCATCCAATGACGGCATATTTTTGAATGTAATTTAAAAGTTCTTATAAAGTAATTTCATCTCATCTTTATCCGTCAACAAAAAAAGCATGTTAATTTCGTCACAGTCAGTGGTTAAGGGCATTGAGAAGGGCATTCATCTCGTTTTCATCATGAAAAATATTTCGTCTAGTCTCATCTGACGAAATTTACACTGCTTTGTGAGTAATTTAAAAGGAAGACATGTTCTCCATAATTTCATTTTTCTCTCTGAATTAACTCTCTCACTCCTCAAATATATGAGTGAAACAGGGGAGAGGAAGAATTGAACTGGAGTCTGTGGTTCATGTTTATTCACAAACAGCACTCGGTCCGACCTGTTAAGTTCTCTTCAGTTCAGTCTCTTCAATCTTTAAACTGACGGACTGAAACCTATCAGAGTTGATACTTGATAGTAACTGTAAGCCATAATCAATAATAGCTGAATAGATGCATAGAATAGAAACATTTAATCACAAATAACAACAGATAAATACATATCTCCAAATACAATAGTTTGGTTGAAGTGCCATTCAGATTTTGGACAAAAAGGCAGTAAACTATAAGCTGTATCCAGTTTGTTGTTAATTTCAGCTAAATTAATAAAACAGTCATTTAGTTTAAGCGTTGTGTTACACACATTAAAAACACCCCCTTTTTTGTTAGTGAAAACTATAATTGTAATGGATTGTGCCAACATTGAAATGAAAATTGTTATCTTGTGTTGGATCATTGGGCCTCATGCAAAAACCACTCATATGAATACATTGGTTGTTAAATTGCATGTAAGAGTGATTTAATAATTGTGGCATCAATTTTCTTATTGACCACTTATAATTTTGAAAAGGTTCATGATTAGATGAACTCTTCTTACTTTATTTTCACAAGGGAGAAACACTTGTTTCACAATTATAATGATTTAATCTGAATTTTTGCCTGTTTATTTTCAGATTTCTGCAAGCAGGACTTGATGTTGCTCTGTATTTTTACTATTTTTGAACTTTTTTGTGAATGAAACTCACCCATAAATGGAGTGGAGAAGGCCTAATATGGCAATCAGGCATGGATTATACAAGTGTCCACATCTCACAAATGTTCACCTCTGAATGACGGTCATGAACAGGTGGTTTTCATCAGGCTAAATTGAGCGATTAACAAGTTCAGGCAGTTAAGAGAGCTTATTAAATCCCACTTGTTTTCCCCTTATAGCTTTGTACAAGAACAAATATAAGAGGAAAATAAGAAAAACATTCATGCATGAGGCCCATCGATTCCAAAACCATTCGGGACATAAAATAATGGAGTCTCACTAATCTGCACTCTAATCTCTCTTCCACTTGGCATGGTGATGCATAGTGATGGATGTGAACCCACTGCTACAATACAATAGCTAATACTAATGTGCTATTGCAGCAAAACCAAATGAACTTTAGTTAGAACCATATTTTTTCCTAATCAATAAATATGAGTACATATAATGGACTGTGTTCAGCATCTAAAGTTACACAAAGCACAAGATAACTATAAATGCTTTATTTGTATCATTGAGAGTGATAATTGAATGAATGATTTGTATTTTATTTATTTTTTTTGTATTTTAATGCCATGCAATTAATTGAATTTTAATCATGATTTCGATTTACGTGTCAAATGATCTCCAAAATCATATAATAAAGTTGAAATGATATTTTGACATTTTTCAACATACAATTTCTGAAAGAACTATTACGAGTGTTAGAGTGAGTGCTAGCGCACGTGTTAGTGCGCAGCTGCGCGAGTAAGTAGAAGAGTGTGTGAGTCTGCGTGAGTGGGATATGTCTCTGTGTTAGTGACAAATAATGTTTGTCAAGATGAGAAATTAAAAAAAAATTTCAAATACAGTTTTAAGAAGCATTCATTAGGTCTCTCAAAATGTACATTTTGTGTTCATGTTGGTTTCTTGTTATTGAAAAGTCCATTTGTATCATTATAATACAAAAGTCACGATTTTGTGCTACTTTTTTTTTTTTTTACAAGAAATGTTAAATGGTGTAAAAAACAACACATTATTATATGCAACAACACATTTTAATATATATATATATATCTATATATATATATAGTATAATATATAATATATATATCCACCTAGAATATAAAACTTGTTGATAGCATGTGTTTTATATATATATATATATATATATATATATATATATATATATATATATATATATATATATATATATATATACGTGGTACATATTGTGTAAAATAATCGTTTGAATAATTGATTCAATATGATTTCAACATTGACCAGAATAATCGTGATAATGATTTTTTCCATAATTAAGAACCCCTACCTTCACATTTGTTTGGTGTTTATTATCAAAGAGTTTCAGTATAAAATGGAAATGTGATATCCTATTTCTTCTCAGAATACCATTTTTTTCCCCAAACGTTTTCACAGAAACTGTGGCTCAATTATTTAAAGCTGAAAATAGTTTTATACACTGATCTAAATTAAAAAAAGACACAATTCTCTTCTCATAATTGTTTATTTTTATCTAAACTATACACACAGATTCACATATTTTAGCTTCATGAGGTCATGTTACATATTCAAACATAAACAAGAATTGGTTTACTTTTAATTTGAGGGTTTTTGTTGCCATGGTGTGGTTTATACAGAATAAAGTCTGTTGCCGTGGTGATATACTGTGAATATGTCCTATACATATTGCATTGACACAATCATTGTATTAGAATAGGACAAAATGCTGAAATAATTAGGAGAAGAGAAACCCCTTTTTATAGTTTATTGTTTGATTTTTGCAAGAAATTTGGTGGATAAAAGTGGACATTTGGAGAAAACCTGTAATACTTAGAAGAAATAGATAAAAAAAAATCTGCTGAACTGTTGAAATTGATTGAATGTCTTCTGTGAATCTTAAAAGTAAAACAACTGGTGAAACCAATGTAAAGTCAGTCAGTCATCTTCCATCCTTGTCTCTCGCCTGTAATGTGCTGGGATTGGCCCCAGCAGACCCCTGT
Organism: Lepturacanthus savala; assembly: GCA_030544235.1. Taxonomy (NCBI): domain Eukaryota; kingdom Metazoa; phylum Chordata; class Actinopteri; order Scombriformes; family Trichiuridae; genus Lepturacanthus; species Lepturacanthus savala. The sequence continues at coordinate 22,434,983 of CM060470.1, forward strand.
GACCCTAATGAGGAATAAGCGGGTATAGAAGATGACTGACTCAATTTCAACAGATTTTTCTTTATCTATTTCTTCTTACAGCTTTTCCCCAAATGTTTAAACACATTCACAGAAACTGTGGCTCAATTATTCAAAACTGAAAAAGAGTTCTATCTACTTTTATCCATGAAATCTCTTGCAAAAATCAAACGCTAAACAAAAAAAAGGTATTTCTCTTCTATGTATGTAAATATTGAATATGTAGATATTGCATTGCTTCACAGTATGTATAGTTGCCATGGTAACAGATTATGGGGAAGTTTTAAATGTAAACAATAAAACCTTGTAGTATATAATGCTGTCAGTGCTACATTCTTAAATAAAAAAATTCTTTAAAAAAAAGTACAAGGTGTTCATAATAAAAACTATAAATTTGTTCATGCACTTCTGATCAGATTTGTAATTTATTCTCACACTTCACGTAGTAAAACTGTAGACCTCTAAAACTTCCTGAAGCCTGGAAACAGCAATTTCCAAATGCCTTTTTTTTTTTTAATATATTTTATCTTTATTGATATTACAATTCATAGTATTGTTAATAGTGGTTAAGATGTAAACAGCTTTTGTAAAATTAATTATGTTTTAATGGGGGGGGGGGGGGGGGGGGGGCGATTAAACATTTTTATGAGAATGTATATGTGAGTGTATGAAATGTGTATATATAGATGCCTTGGTAACAAATAACCAGGATCCAAATGTAAACAATAAATCTTAGTAGTATAAATGTATATTGTTGCCAGGGTTACATTCTTGAAAGTAAACAATTTATTTATCTGGTTTATAACTAAATAGACTTCATGTAGAGAAACATTTGTCAGATTCAGAACAAAACTTTACATTGGTTTCACCAGTTTTATTTTTAAGATTCACGGCAAGACTTTAGACAAGACTTTAGGCACGATGAAAAACTCAAAAACTTTTTAAAATACAGTTTTAAGAAGCATTCATCTGGTCTCTCAAAATGTACATTGTGTATTCATGTTGGTTTCAAAAGTCAAATGGTGTAAAAAAGAATGATACCTTTTTAGATATATAATCTAGAATATAAAACTTGTTGATAGCATGTGTCGTTAAATTTTGAAAACCTTTTTTAGAGAGGTAAACTGGTACCAAATGTTTAGGGTTACACCATGTGTCATTGACCCATATACACTCACCGGCCACTTTATTAGGTACACCTGTCCAACTGCTCGTTAACACTTAATTTCTAATCAGCCAATCACATGGCGGCAACTCAGTGCATTTAGGCATGTAGACATGGTCAAGGCAATCTCCTGCAGTTCAAACCGAGCATCAGTATGGGGAAGAAAGGTGATTTGAGTGACTTTGAACGTGGCATGGTTGTTGGTGCCAGAAGGGCTGGTCTGAGTATTTCAGAAACTGTTGATCTACTGGGATTTTCACGCTCAACCATCTCTAGGGTTTACAGAGAATGGTCCGAAAAAGAAAAAATATCCAGTGAGCGGCAGTTCTGTGGGCGGAAATGCCTTGTTGATGCCAGAGGTCAGAGGAGAATGGCCAGACTGGTTCGAGCTGATAGAAAGACAACAGTGACTCAAATAACCACCCGTTACAACCAAGGTAGGCAGAAGAGCATCTCTGAACGCACAGCACGTCGAACTTTGAGGCAGATGGGCTACAGCAGCAGAAGACCACGCCGGGTGCCACTCCTTTCAGCTAAGAACAGGAAACTGAGGCTACAATTTGCACAAGCTCATTGAAATTGGACAATAGAAGATTGTAAAAACGTTGCTTGGTCTGATGAGTCTCGATTTCTGCTGCGACATTCGGATGGTAGGGTCAGAATTTTGCGTCAACAACATGAAAGCATGGATCCATCCTGCCTTGTATCAATGGTTCAGGCTGGTGGTGGTGGTGTAATGGTGTGGGGAATATTTTCTTGGCACTCTTTGGGCCCCTTGGTACCAATTGAGCATCGTTGCAACGCCACAGCCTACCTGAGTATTGTTGCTGACCATGTCCATCCCTTTATGACCACAATGTACCCAACTTCTGATGGCTACTTTCAGCAGGATAATGCGCCATGTCATAAAGCTGGAATCATCTCAGACTGGTTTCTTGAACATGACAATGAGTTCACTGTACTCAAATGGCCTCCACAGTCACCAGATCTCAATCCAATAGAGCATCTTTAGGATGTGGTGGAATGGGAGATTCGCATCATGGATGTGCAGCCGACAAATCTGCGCCAACTGTGTGATGCCATCATGTCAATATGGACCAAACTCTCTGAGGAATGCTTCCAGCACCTTGTTGAATCTATGCCACGAAGAATTGAGGCAGTTCTGAAGGCAAAAGGGGGTCCAACCCATTACTAGCATGGTGTACCTAATAAAGTGGCCGATGAGTGTACATACAAAAGCACAGTCATTTATCCTAAACAAATGCATTGTGTAGCTGCAAATAATCATTTGAATAATCGCTGTTGCCTCATAGGAAGAAGGTCACAGGTTCAAGACCTCCTTGGTCTGGGACCTTTCTGTGTGGAGTTTGCATGTTCTCCCCGTGTCTGCATGGGTTCTCTCCGGATTCTCCGGCTTCCTTCCACAGTCCAAAATCAAGCTGAGGTTAATTGAAGACTCTAAATTCCCCCTAGGTGTGAGTGTGTGAGTGAATGGTGAGTGTGCCCCATGATAGGCTGGTGACCATCTGGGGTGTATACCTGCCTGAAATGAGCTGGGATAGGCTCCAGCAGACTCTGCGACCCTAATGAGTATTAAGCAGGTATAGAAAATGAATGAATAATCGTGATTTCAATATTGACCAAAATAATCGTAATGATTTTTTCCATAATTGAGCAGCCATAGTTTAACTGCATTTCATAATAACATGGTAGTAGTACTGCTGTTTTCTGAATCAAGTAGTTTTTCAGTAGCTCAACTCTTATATTGATTTAAAGTAGCACCGTAGTGACCACATAAGCTATTTTCCTAGAGCATAACTGCTGAGGTCTAAAAAACCAATAAGGATCAGACCGGGATGTCTCCTCTGCCACACACACACTGTATGTTTGCAGACAAAGCCGTCACTGAGTGGATTTTCAATGTGTTGCTGCAGGACAGAAGAACAGAATTATATTACTGATTAGAAGCTGAAGATGGAGCAGACCTGCTCTATTTTTTCTGTTACTATGGTTTTAATTATTGAGTTTTGAGTAAACTCACAGTTTGTCCTGTAAATGTACACATACACACACAGCTGTACATGTGTAAAATTTACAATACATGGAGCAAATATTTTTTCTTTTTGTTACTAAAACCACATCATATTACTCTCTTTACAATTGTGTTGAGTGTTACAAACAAGGCCTATTCCAGGTAACAGGTACAGAAGGAAAGAAACAAAGAAAAATTGCTTATTCTGTTTTGTTTTTTTTCCTTTTTTGTCTTACTGGTAATAAATACAGGAGTGGTCATATGGCTAGCCGTCGGTTGGAAAAAAACGCTGCCTAATAGAATGACTTTGGTGAGAGATGCAGAAAGGCCTGGAATAAGATTTGGTATGTATGCATTTTGAATCAGAATTCTTGCCTGACAAAATATTTTAGATCATATTAGTTAACCAAAAAGGCGTTTTTATTATCAGACCTATTCTGTGTGAATATTGTTGGAAATTTGGACACAGCTCGCTTATGTGTGGACATATTTTGGGGATATGTGGTAAATGTGGAGATGAGATGTGCAGCAGCAGAAATCATGGAGAAGAAAGCAGGCTCTGTGTTGGGGGGGGGAGTCATGAGGGGATGAAAAGCAGACCGTCCAAAGAGAAAGAAAGAGATGGACATCATGAGGATCGGGTCCAGGAGGAAGCAGCTAGGAAGAGAAAAATTCCAGAAGTAAGGGGAGAACGAATCAGGTAGGAAGCATGATGGATATTGTTTTTGTTAGGACAAGATTAAGTTCTTAGCATTTCTGGCTATGGTGATTAACTGTGCCGCTGAGGCAGAAAAGAAATCTGAGAGAACAGAAATAATTGTTGATGCAGCGAGAAAGTTTTTGGATATGGTGGGAATTACTGGAGAGTATAAGGGAGTTGAAAGAGGCTTTCAGGTCCACCTCGGGGGGGGATAAACCGAACCCCCCGAACCAACTTTTTATATTTCATTTTATTTAGAATTCATAAGAAAAGTGTGTGTGTGTGTGTGTGTGTGTGTGTGTGTGTGTGTGTGTGTGTGTGTGTGTGTGTGTGTGTGTGTGTGTGTGTGTGTGTGTGCGCTTTGTTGGTGAATGTGAGTCCACTCACTTTTTGGTGTGAATCTGTTTGAGGTAATCTGAATCTGAATACTGTGTATCTGAATTGTTTTCTTTATACAAATATGTTGTGCAAAGAAAAAGTGAAACCTCAAGGAGGTAAATTTCATTTGTTAATTTGGTACATTTTGGCACATGTAAATAGTGAAAAGTAATCAATTCATCTGTGGTGATACTGGGTTGCATGATAAGAACTTAAAGTAAATATAGTAAATCCAAAAATCATTGTTGTTTGGCACCTTTCTCATCTAGCTACTCAAACTACATCTGCTGGTGGGTTTCATATCATAGCACCATACAAAATTTCATCCTTGTGTGAAACCTCTCCTGAATGTCTGCAGTGGGTGGCATTTAATTGCATGTTTTTGTAAATATGTCTAAAGCATATACTAGATATATCAAATATATGGACATTTACTCAATCTAATATATCTAGTAAATGTCTTACTCTAATGACACCATTTAACAGAGAAACTTGAGTAGATGTTTGACTCTGGTCTCAGTTGTGCTTGTCATTCTGAAAACAGTTGTTAATCTGTTGATTCCCTCAATTATGAAGCATAGCCCCTTTCATCCCCTCCCCTGGCAGCCAGAGGCTCAGTCACATGCTTCGCAAGATGCAAGAAATGAAAGATTTCCTGTGACAGCCAAGAGGAAAGATGCTAAATCCACAAAGATCAGGAAGAAGAAGGACAGTGTTACAATGAAGGTGCACTGCAGCAGACACCAACAGCCCCTGGTCATCATAGATGAGAAGAAAGCTGAAAAACACCTCTCCCAGGTCTGACTGTTGAGGAGGATCTGTGAACATGCATTATGTACACATAATTGTAATACAGATTGGAAAAAAAAGTGAAGCGTAGTCATCATCCTACCTCTATATAGTTGCTTTCTTTCTCTACTTTTCTCTTCTACTCTGTTTTGTTCTCAGTTAATCCCCTCCTATGCACACAAAGTCACGACCAGACACTCTCCCATCCGCTCAACACCATCCAAGAATGACACTACCTGATATCTCCCTAGCAGATTAGGGCTTTAGATTTCAGCACCATAAACAAGTACCTGATCAAAGCTCTGTGTCACGGATTATCTCCTTCAGAAATGAGGTACGGTAGAATTGACACAGGTAAAGCTGCAAAATGTCAAGGAAGCTTGGTTCTTTATTGGTTTTCAGCTCAATCATAGTACAAAAGTGTGAGAAACATTGTCTGGTATTTGTAAAAAAAAAAAAAAAAAAAGCATCAACAGCCATGGTGGGAAAACGTGTTGAGATTTCTAAGGCTTAGAGAATGTTGTCTGCTGTTGTCAGTAAAACAACAACCAGAAATCTGGCTAAACCTATATATTTTCTTACTTTCTGTCTTTGTCTTGCAAAGACACAAACCAGTTTTAGACAGTATACGGCTCTGAGGGCCTTATTTAGACGACACAAAAGCACAGCAGATGGCCCAGGTGCATGGTGCACTTTGGGGGTGTGTCCAAGCCATGTTGTTGGTAAGAAGACACTGTGCAATAGTGCAATGTGCTAACTGAGTATACATGGTGCAAGGGGTTGTCTTTGGGTCCTGAAATATTTATAGGGATGGTTTGGGCATAACATGAACTCAACCAATCAGTGTCTGCTCCCATCCTCTTTTTTAAAAAGGCACATTGCACTTCCAGCTGGAGAAACGTGCGTCATGCACTGTCAGTTCCAGAATCCCACCATCTGTCACAACCTCTCTTCAGCAGTGCTGTGCTGCTCCACAGCTGATCCTTTCTTTCCTTTGTGCTCCAGGTGAGGTAATGAAATGTTGAGCACACTTCGATTTTAGATTTAAGTTGGATTATATATCTTTTAAAGTCGAAGGGTGCTCATGGAATAGCTACGTCTGATTAGCACAAGCATGAGTAAAAATGCTTAAATGTTGATGATAAAGTAGACAATTTACAGTTCCCTGAAATATAAAGCTTGTTTCCCTCACCTGTACTATGCCACTTCATGTGTAAAATACACAACAAATCACACACATCGCCTGTTTCTTCTGCTGCTTAAATGTCACACAATGGAGATCACTGTTTCCCAAAACTGGAGATTCAACCTAATTCTAGTCACCATTTATTGAAATCTGAGACACCAAGTCACCAAAACTGAAAATAATCACATCTGAGAAGATGGAACCGGAGAATTTGGACATTTTCTTCTTAAAAATGACTCAAACATATTAATTGATTTTTTTAAATAGTTGGCAAATATCAGTTGGTTATTAATTGATTTATTGACTAATAGTTGCAGCTCTATTCAAAATATTGATGAACCCGTCCAGAATTGTCACTGATCTGCATGTACACTCACATCTATAGAGCATTTTAGCATCTTTCAGCTTAGTGTTTTGGTTTTCCACCCATGAGTTACTGCTCTGATTACTCTCACTATTTAAATTCATCAAAGTGGTTAGAAACATAACTATAAGTGAATTTAAAGTTGTTTTGCGTCAGCTGGATGTGTAAAAACACCACTGTTCCCCCCTAGATGATCAAAAAATATATGATTGCAAGTTTAAGTAACAGTTTTGTTTCTTAAAGTCTTTTTTTGTCTCATCAATGTTTCTTATTTGTCATGGGACAAAGGTTGCTAACAAATAGTTTGAGTTCTTGTTCACAAAATGAACACAACATTGAAAGTATTTAAAAAACACAGACAGACTGGGCTTAGAGTAAATTTGCTTTTTAACATCACTCTCTGGAGGCTGTGCATGTAAAGCCAAGAAGAGAGGTAATTTTCTTATTAGTATTCTGTCAGCCTCACTTCCATAATATATTTTTGTGTTTACAAATGTTCTGCAAACTGCAAAAGCATTGCCTTTTCTCTTTAGAATTAAAAGAAGTGAGTGAGTTTTGCATTGTCCATCCAGAGGAAAATATTAAACTGAATGAGGAAACTTTGTCTTACCTTTTTTTCTCATTGGAAGGGGGTGTTTCAGGATCTAATTGATGAATAGCCACCATAACTGGGAGCTGCGTCCTTCAATTGAACTTTAATTCATATGTGCATCAATCATGTTCCCCCGTTTTATAACATAATGGATACTCGCAGCTCTGATTACTGTGAGTTTTGTCCTTGTGATGAGACTGTGTGTGTGTGTGTGTGTGGGGGGGGGGATACATAGATAAACACTTTTCATTGAAAATGGTAAAGCCTCATAAAAGCAAGTCTCATGTTTTCTCTGTGTCCCTTTGTTTCCATTATATGGTAAACAGGGTCTCAGCTGCCCTGTTTACAAACCTGTGTCCTTCATACAGGCAAACTAAAGCAATGGGGAATGTGACTGTAACAGGAAAAAAGAGAAAATCCCATTTTTCTACTTCAAATCAAATCAAGTTTATTTATAAAGCACAACCATTACTGTACAAATTTAAAATTGTGTTAATTGATTGTTAAACCAGTCACTAGAAGCCTAACCTAAAAAACAATGATTGTCATTTACTTCCTGTCATCTGTCCCTTTTTGATTTCTGGTCCCAATTTACACTACCGTTATGTGATGGTTATGCCTGGTCCAGTACAGAAATGTCAAAAAGTTTTTTTTCCAGGCATTTGAAACAAAGAGATCCAAAATCACAATCACTAACATGCAGCAATAATGAAGATGCTACCATCAGTCAGGCAGGACGTGAACATGAGGTAGCTAGCTATGCTTCTAGCTCTTCTGCCTCTTTGGCAGTTGCATCAGTGCAATGAGTCAAGGTTGCTGAAACTGGGGTGACCACATCTGGGAGGAATATCTTGCACATTTGCGCATATATCAGTGTGCCCCGTGTTGTCGATTCTCTACAACACATTACAGCTCGGCTCTGCTCAACTCAGTTTAGGTTGTTTTCCATCACAGTTGAGTCCTTCATAATTCCTCCTTAACTTTTTATTCGGTCTGTTCTTCCTCTCATCAAGGACATTGGATGCAGCACTAAACAGCCTCTCGCTGTCAGAGCTTGTGCATGGAGCAGCCATTGGAAACAACATTGTAGGTTCAGTACATTGTTATAAAGTAATAAAAAAGAAATAATACAGAAAATAAACCGATCTCTTTCCCATCAGTTTATTGGTATTTTACTGTACATCACCATTATATTAAATAAACTATACCATTTGTACAACTGTAAACCACTTTGTAGTTAAGTTTTGACTTAGACTTAAAAGTGCTGTAAAACCTATTGATTTTTATTACCTGCGCGCCATCTGTGCTATGTCAGAAAAGCAGCTACAATTGGTCCTCCAATATGTTAGAGCAAACCTGGTCCTGGAGAGCCACTGTGGGTGCAGGTTTTTGTTCTAACCAAGCAGTAACACACCTGATTCTACTAATGAAGGTCCTTAGCAAGGGCCCTAGTGGTTGATTACTTCACTTCACTATCTCCAAGTGGCTTAAATAAGTCCAGTTCACCCTGGACCATTTCCCTTAGCCTCCGTTTTGTTTCCATATCATTGTAGTGATCCTTATATTGAGGGTCAAGCACAGTCATGATGCAGAACAGGGGTTCAGAGTCTGCCTGACAAGAACGCCTGATGGCAGCTAACAGTACACTTTTAGTGGTTTTGACTCCGAGATCCGTTTTAAGATTCTTTCTTGAAAGGACGTGAGCGCTGCAAGTAACAGGATAACATCTGCTAAAGATGCTAGATGAGCTCATCTCCTTTGTGACCTGCTTAAATGGGGCTAGAAGAAAAAGTATGTTCTCAATTAAAACCCACTGGTATGGTACTGGTATGGCAGCCAGAACTCTCTAGCATATAAGTAATGTTCCACCTAGTACTTACATCCTACTGGTACCATTTTGGTGGCATTCTGAACTGTTCTTGAATAGACTGGAGGCATTAATAAGCAAGAGGGGAATGAAGTGACCTAAAATTTTCCTCCCTGTTGTTATGATTTCTGCAATAATACACTGACTTAACACACCTTGGTGACTGCTATCTGTAAAGTGTGGGCCATGCACCGTATGCCTTTCAGGACACTGTCTTCCATCACTTTCACCATGTTGCGAGCATTATTACTGACTACTGCATGCACTTTAGCCCAGTCGATGTGTCAAGTTTCAAACATGCTGGGAAATGAGTCAGAGATGGGTGCTGCTGTATTTGATCCTCTGAACTTTTGTGAGTGAAGTCCAATGTTTTGTAACTTGAAACCCGCATCGACCCAACGTGCAGCTAAGCTCAGCATGCTGGTGGGGCCAACATTGGAGCCCCATATGTCTGTTGTGAAGCTGAGATGAGCATCATTATCTTTAACCAAGAGCTTGCGGACAGCTCCAGTAAGCACACATCCAAGAAATACCATCTGCTCGGTATTGTATCGTGTAACTGGCTAAACGTGATCCACAAGCCTCCGAAAGCCAACTGTTTAGTGTTGTGGAGGGCCACAACACTAAACTGTTGATCATCCAAAGACATGAACTCCATCACCTTCTTTGTGATTCCATTTGCTTTGGTGCTGTCCTTTGCGAACTCTCGACTTTTCAAAGACGTAGGGCACAGACAGAGTGGGCGTGCTGTGACCAGTTTTCTTTTAAGCTTCTGCAGCTCTCTCTTTCGTACTCAGCATGCTGTTCTGGATGTTTGGCTTTGAAATGACAAATTCAAGCAGTACTGCTAATTTTTTTTTGCAGAGGAACCCCCTCTGGATAGTTTGCTTAAATACTCATTGCAAACTGCAATTCTATTCTCACTCTCTGACACTTTAAAATACCTCCACACTGCCAACATTTTAATGAAGGCACCAGATCACCAAGTCACTTTATGTTGTTTGATTGCGTCATTGCATCACACGCCTTCTTCTTCTTGGGGATTTCAAGGCAGCTGGCATCCAAAATGTTACATTGCTCCTATCTGCAGGGCTAGTACTTATTTTTGTATGGGGTGTCACATGCCACTGTTCGGTTACCAAATATTCAGTGCATCCTTAGTATTTTGGTTTGGGCTAACTGCTGTTCACCGACTGTTACCTACTGCAAAAGAAACAATAGAACAACATGATCAATGCAAACCTTCTGGTAACAGGAGAGAAACATTAGGACAGATTGACATGGTGATAAAATGCAGGTTTTAGGGTGACATTGTATTACACTCACAACATTCAACACATATTGTTTACAGCATGTCACATGTTGTATTGAAATCCATTATTTTAGAGATTGTCAGGAGACCAAGAACCAAAAATCCATATCACTGGCTGTTGTCCTGAACTCTCGGTCTCTCAGCTCACTAATTTTGATCTGGCTTCTCCTGTCAGTATCACTGTCCTGCAGTCAGAACCACTGATCAACAAGAGAGGGAAGGTGAACAGAAATGAGCAGATATATTAAGACATTTCTTTACAATACAGACTGACAGTTCTACAAACGGTCAGCAATGTTTTGGATGATTTCATGATCATAGATGTTTTTGCAGCTATAGCCTATTAAAGACAATTCTACAATTAATATTGACTTAATGTGAGTGGTTTATATACATTGATTGTTTTCATTCCTGGTATTTACTTAAACATAGCTCAGCCTAATTACAAAAGTGAAAAAATTATGAATAATTGTCTAAAAAAATAACTGATATGTGATTTATAGCGCATATTTAATGCATAGAAGCACAAGTGAGTGAAAGGAGTTTTCAGATTTAAGATATGATGAATGAATGTAATTTAATGTAATATGCTAGCAAGCTTGTCTTCCTTGGGCAGGCTATTCTGAACCCATGCTGATATTGATAGTAGCACTGTTCAGTTGTGCTCTGCTCGCTGAATATTAAATAGAACTTTAAAAGGACTAACAACTGCAATTGTGAAAGAGCAGCATTGAGTCAGGGTTTTTTGTTCCCTTTTCTTTTCTCCAAATCTTTCCACAATATCACACAGTATGTTTTTTTCAAATTACTGCTTTCAAGGTTAAAAAAAAAAATTCTCATCTATCTCTGATGTAAAATTGCTATGTGCTATTTTCTATCAAGTGTTTGTGCTTCATGAGTTAGGCATTATGTGTCTATGTTCCAAGGGTCCTATGTTCCCGGGCTGTATATATCACATAATTCAAAATCCTACTTACTACCTAAAAGGAAGGGCTGGGTGAGTAAAATGAAAAAAAATTGCCTATTGATGAAAATGTGTTTATATTGATCGATATGCATAATTATAGATGATTTTCTTTTAAATATTTGGGGGCATTTTGTACTTAATGACCTAATTTTAATATGTAAGTGTAGAAGCAGGTAATATAGTTTGAATATATATTGATATAATATATTTCATGTCAGTGGATAATGATTGATTACTATTAATAATGACCAGTAGAAAAAGAATGAATTAATCACTTTATAATAAACTTGATTTGTCATTTGTCAATGATTTATCTGTTATCAAGGGAAGTATAATGTTTATGAGCCAAGGAGGAAGCACCATTGGTTTGTTTTTTTAAGCAAATCTTGAGTGAAACTATCAATATTATACTGTACTATTTTCTTATTGTATTGATAATGTGGTTATTGATTATATATAGATATTGATATTTTGCCCAGGCCTACTATAAGGACCTTAGTAACATGGCCCCTCCCTACCTCCCTGGCATCCTCCCCCAAGTTTCATGATAAGCGCTGTATATCTTCTCTAGTTTTCTCTTTTATCCTTAAATATATAATTTTTTCTGATTTTTACCCTTCATTTAAAGCATATTTTGGAGTTCTTTTAGTCACAGCATTGTTACCCAGGCACCCAGTTCATCTCATCAACCTGTGTCTGGTGGTTAAAAAACTGGTTTTGTTCTCTTGCCTTTTGTAAAACCTTCAAAGGTGAGTAGCAAAACAACATCCCAATGCAGCACACCCTTCCTATTCCATTAACATCCTCATCAGTGTTCAAACCAGAGAAGGCACATGCACTTCAAATAAGTTCGCCTATCACCCAGTTGCTGGCTAATGAGCTACCTAATTTAATTCATTACCGTGCCATACAAGCGTTTGACTAATGAGAGTGACCCTTTGCTGAATACAAAACCTGCATCTGATTAGGGCTGTGGGGGATGGGCAGATGAGGTGGCTCTGCGTTCCTGACACAAAATCAGTTGTGATTTTATGACTGTGCTGTATTCACCGAGTCAGTCACAAGAGACACCTGTTTTAACAGTAGGTGCATGCTATGGGATTATATACTCACTGAGCACTTGATTAGGAACACCTGTGTAATCTAATACAATCCACTAACACAGCTCTGCCATAAATTCTACTATTGCTAAGATTAAGCATTTTCAGTTTATGTTGACATTATCTGAGCGGTGGTAGTTTTACTTTTTACTTCTCCTGTTTAATAATTTAGGTTTATAATTTAAGGAGTTTAATAATCCAGTGCCTCTATCAAACAGTAATCAACAGAACATAGAAACTTCTTGGTTAGGGAATAATCATGGCTTGGGTTAAAATGATTACCGTATATTTTGGACTATAAGGCATACCCAAAATCCTTTGTTTTTTAAAGAAAAATTGACAGTGCCTCTTATAATCCAGTGAGTAATATATATATATATATAATCTTATAATCCTCATGTATCAATTATGGTTGTGCTTACTGACCTTTAACCGATTTTATGTGGTAAATGGCGAAAAATCTGTCAAAATGTTTTAGCTCGGGAGCCGCAATGCTTGATGGATTGTCGGAGCATCACAGCACACGTAGTCAGGATGGAGTAATGTATACTGTGCTTCAACATAGTATTATGGTGTGTGTACGAGGACCCCAAAATGGCACCAATCTTCTTATGCAACTCTTAAACTCAGACACTGAAGATAAAGAATTTGATGAGGAATGAAGCAGAAGCATGAAGGACAGGCTATTTCATTTCTGTCTTTGTGAGCCAAATACTGAAAGAGAACACTTTCTTTATTGAAAGGGAATTTATTTTTAGCCAGACTAACCTGTTGTAATGGTATTCATTCATCCACAGCCTTGTGTGCCCTTTTACATCCCCCTAGTCCCTATCTCTCTCCACAAGCACTTGGAGGCCTGGAAAAAGTCCATTAAGGACTATCTCAATGAAGTGGGACAGGACACAATGCCACCGTTAGAGGTGAGTGGTGATCAGAGAGGTAGATGAAGAGTCCACCTCGTCCAGTTATTCCCTAGTGAAAAAGACGAGGCTTTGGACTTCAGACTGTGCTGTTACAGCAGGACGGGTTAATGAATGGAAAAGCGGTACTGCTACTGCTGGAGCCATCAACTCACAAATCTCATCAGCACAGTTCCCACCGGTGTTTTCGTTAATATACTCCGTGTCTCTTCCCACAGCTTTGTCTGCGGTGTCTGTCCGTGCCACAATGCCTATTGTTCATTCTGAAGGAGGGAGTTAGCAATGCTTGAAGGGGAAAATAATTAGCAATTATGTGGTTTTACTGACCTCCAGTCAAGATGAGGTTTCCCCAACTTGTTCTTGGTGACAGTAACCATGTCAGTTAGATAAAATGTGGGGAAGTATCTGTATCTGCTTGTATCAATTTCAAACCATACGTTTTTTTGTTTGTACGATTTTGTTTAGTTCACCACTGGGACAATTTGGCAGCAAGGATAATTCTGACGCTGCATTTATAAGACATTCTGGAGTCTGGAGAACATGTTACTAATGTGCAATAGGTCAGTGTCTACAGATGGTATGTTGACTGAGCTGGCAGAGAGGGCTAGAATGGGATAAAAAAAATGTAAAAGAAACATCAGTCCTGGACTTTTGCACAGACCAGACAGTCAGAAAATTAGTCAGAAAATCAGATGATTTAGTTGTTTATTATTTACCAGGTTTATATGAATATTAACTAATGAAGCTGGAACAGTTTGGTAATTCCATAGAGAATATGAATGGATTCATAAGTACAGACAGACATCTGTTATTAAAATGTTAACAGTTGAACTCAAAACAGATGTAGTATGAGTATTTCCACAGTGTTACTGTATGCATATTGTGATGTAATTATGGAGATATGTATGTTTAATTTCAGCCTTATTTAATTTCATGAGGCAGGAGACAGGCACTCAGGAGTATGTAAGCCATTGCAGGAAGCATACCGGGAAAGAGCTTGAGGTTTTGGATGGCTACTGTACATTCTAGCCTCTATTAATACCACTTAGCTGGGTGATAAGTAAGATAGAATGATAGTGTACTTACTGAGTGAATAAAGGCTCTTGATGGACAGCCTGCTTTGAGGCGAGAGGGGAGTGCAGGGTGTAGTCAAGATGTCTTGCACATTGAACAGCTCCTCACGCAAATGAAAGAAGCCTGTAGGAGATAGAGGGAGTGAAAGTATGAGATATGGTTAATGATTGAATTGCATCACATCTTGAAATTAGAATCTAGAATAAAGCAAATGGCTTTGGATTGATAGTTTATTCACTACTCAAAGAGGCTGTCTGGCCTATTGACAGATGCTCAAATAAGAGGGGGAACAACTAACAAAGCCTGTAAGAGAAAAAAGACAGAGACAGACAGCATGAGAAATGACTAACCGAACGTGACATGACCGAGTTGCATCACATTATTTTCTATTTCAAATAAATGGTGTTGATGTTAGATAGATGTTTAACTCAAAGCCAAGTCAAAAAGGCTGCCTGATCAATCACAGAGCCTCAAATCAGGGCCATTTCAAGGTTTTTGGGTGCCCTAGGCAAAAGAGGGAAATGGAGCCCCTTGGTTTGCGATTCAGGCATTGGAGCCAGTGCCTAGCTATGCCACCATCGCTGAAACTAAGTCATTAACCTTATTTAGATATATAGATAAACACAATCAAGTAAATCTGGGAGATCTGGGCATTCTGGGTCTTATTTATATAGCACATATTAGAATATGTAGCCAGTTTGTGCATGAAAATGTTTACATCAACTGTTAGAACAGTCTAGTGCTAGTAGTCAACCTGCTATTACCCTGCAAACTATATCCTTGGTAGCACAACTATTCATATTCATTGTGAACTTGGGGTGGAAAATATTTTGGTGTTTCATTAATCAATTTAATTCTAAGGGTCATGATTTGATTTAAAATCAAAATCATTTTTTTAACACCATACCATGTAATAAAATCCTTTTTTTCAACCATGTAATTATTTTAACAAAAATTATTAAAAAATAAAAAAAATATATTTTAAAATATTCATGTTCAGTTCCACAATTTAACACAGGAGCAATTATTATTATATATAATATATCATTTATAGACTAAAATGTATTAGATTTATATTCTTAAATTAATATATATTTATTAGAAACAAACTTATACTTTAGTAAAAGTAATTCAATTCAAAAAGTGAAGCTAATACATCCATACTGGACATAGGATGAAACATATCTGTATGTACTTTCTCTTATGTGCAATTAATTGAAATTTAATTGCGATTTTGATTTGCATGCCAAATGATTTCCAAAATTATATAATCAAATTGAAACGATATATGACATTTGTCATTACACAATTTCTGAAAGAGAGAGAGCAAGAGCACGGGTGGATATATATATATATATATATATATATATATATATGGCAACATAATGTGCAAGATTTGCTAGACGATACTACACTACAAATCTGTTTAACCATCCCAGACAGGTAACGGTAACAGCTGATTGTAAATGTGCATCTGCTTCAACTTCAGAGCCAACAGTGACAATAATAATGGAGCAGCGTTGGGCTGAGAAGTGCTATAACGCGGCCGGTGGAGAGTGTAGTGATCAGTGGCGCGGATCTGGTGGATAATGTTGATGTGATTAGTAATGTTTCTATCACTAATAGAGACATTAATAAAAGTCGATTAGTGAAGATTATGAATCAATCCAGAATCGTAGAGAATACAAATTTTTACATGAATCGTTTGTATTTCTCACACCCCTAATGTGTACATTCTCACTTACCAGTGTTTTGCTTTTTTTCATCTTCCTGTCTCTTCTTCCGCTTTGTGATGAAACTTTTTAGATAGTCACTCAAAAAATTTACTTGGCTGCTGCTGTCATACTCAAGGTGGATTTCAATAACAGTGTCATTGCACCTTTCAGTCATAGAATGTTGGAAGGTGCTGAGGGCCCTAGACAATTACCTAGTTTGCCTACATGGTTGCAACCAGCCTGCTTTAAATGAAGGGGGGGCAACTTCATAGAATGCAGATGCCTGTAACAAACAAAAAGAGACACAGGCAGCATCAACCATTACTAATAATACTGATGCATTACATCTTTTTTTAGGATAAAGCAAAAGTGTGTTGAATCGATAATTTTGACATTAAATACTAGGTAAACACAGGTGTTACTAATGGCATTAATTAAGACTCTAGAACAGATCCTTAATTAATGCTATTAGTAACACCTGTGCATGCTCATACTACCATTAGCCAAACAAATTTATTTTGACTGGGGAACATTGTAAACATGCAGTTACAAAGCTTCTGTTGACTGCAGCTCTGTATTTGAAGAATGGGTGAAAGTTGTATTGTTAATAAAGGTTGATGAATGAACATAACAAATGCACTATTGACTTGGAATGACAGAGAAAAACAACCTTATTAAACCCAACAAATCCTCTTTCTTGATTCAACTTTTTTGCCGGATGACCCTGCGTTGCCCTCTGCTTTGGCATTGCTTCAATGCTCTGCTCCCATTGAAATGAATGAAAGGGCTTTGTTTCTTCATGCATAGCTAATATCAGTCCGAACACCACTTTTATATGATGAGACATGCTAGCTGGTCTCTGCAGTTTGGCAGTAGCAGATCATCCCAGCCGCTTCTAATCAATCACAAAAAAACCTCCACAGAGCACATTACTATGTTTGGAGAACAACTGCACCAAATTTGGAATTATGCATTCCGTTATTTTTATCAGACCTTGCATCCTACTATAGTATGCCCCATTGTACTATGGGCTATGAACGGCCATCTGATAAGAAATATTGACAGATTGGACATCCAGCCCCCTTTTGGCACGGCGCCTAGAAGGAGCGCCACCTTCCTCCCAAGATGCTGTGCCAGGATTGTAATCCTGCTCAGAGAAAAGAGAAGTTATTTAGTGGAGGGGGATGTTCCCATTAGGGTGATGAATGGCCTAATTACTGTAAGTAAACGGTCCCTGGGAGATAAAAGACGAACCACGGTCTACCAGGAGGGATGAGTCGCTGTATTACAGGCCCCATCCAGCCCGGATTAGGGAGGGGTGCACAACTTGATTATGTGTGTTTATGTGTGAGTTTCTCTGTGTGCACATATTTCTCCGAATATTTTAAATGCTTCTGTTTGTGTATCGTAATGTTGGTTGGTTAAGGTAATGACATCCTCAGTAAAACTTTCTAGTATTTTAGTGTTTTAGCATTTTTTTTCAATCACTTAAATTTTTATCCTGTGCATGACCTAGGCCATAAAAATGACTAGAGAATGTTTTGATTTTGTTGTTTGCTGTTGAAAGAAAACACTTCATTAAATACCTGATAAATTAAAGGTTGGGAACTGTCTCTGTCTGTCAGGATGATATTCACTCTACTTAACTCGGGGATTCCTAATTATTTAGCTAGCAGTCCAAATTATTCTAGCCAGCTTACTCCTGAGCCTGCAGTTCAGGTAACTGAACCATAATGTCAAGGGGAATGATAAAACACTCTCAATCAGGGTTTTTTAAATAAATTCTAAGCCTGACTGACTCACTTGAAAACTTTTAAGTCTCTTTGGGTGAAGATGTTTTTTTTCATTTCTTGACAATATTAGTATTTTCAGACGTCTGATTGTGAACCCAGAATTGAACCAATATGTTTTCAACATTTGAAGTCAATCTTCAAACATTTCCTGTTAATAATCCTGCTATAAAATCCTTCTTGACACAAATAATCTTTTATCTTATCAATGTTGATCTGTAAATTGCTGCTTTGCACCAATCTGGAAGAGCTCATTTGGATATAATACTAAGCTTCCCTTAAGAGGTCTGTTTCAATCAATGTAGGCCATTCCATCTGCAGACTTAAACAAATGAAAACCCTGCAATCAGTAGGAGTTGTAATATAACAAAATGTATTTTTTAAAACCTAAACTCAATGCCAACAATAATTTTAAAATGTGCATCAGGTACCAAATTTTATAAGAAACGTTTGTGTTTGGTTATAATGGGACTTTATATATATATTTATAAAAACAATATTATCTCTATTAAAAACCATTCATTTCAGCCATCACCAGCCTGTGGTGTTTATAAAGCCAGGCAGAAAGGTGTTTATTTCAGCTGTAATGTTGGGCATTTTAACATGGGGGGGTCTATGGGGATTGAGTCATTTTTGTAACCAGTCTCAAGTCACAGTTTGAGGAACTGTAGATTTTGGCACCATGTTGGCTTCATTTGTCATCCCCGGAGATTCCTGCTTGGTTCTCACTGAGCTTCATCCTTCAGATGGGTGGTAACCATCTTGGTGAGTTTATTTTGATTATTTTGTGTAGGTTTCAGATGCCTGGGACAGAAACACTTGTTGTAAGAGGTTTACTGATCGCGATCCAAACCAAACAGGCCAATTTACTTGGAGCAAGCATACTTGCAGTATGTCTTCATATTAAAATTGCCAGTTTTGCACACTTTGATAATAATGTTGTTTTGATTGAGATGGTTTCATCAGTCTTTTAGTTAGTTGTTTTAGAAAGATAAAGAGTTTATTTTCTCATCAGCCTAGCCTTGGTATACCCATCCTTCCTTGCACGTGAATTCACTTCGCTCTGCAAATTATGGTAATTTACCTTATGCTGCAGCCTTAGAAATGTTCAAAGTAATGAATGATTTAAATATGACTAACACAATATTAAATACATAGTGTAAAACGTTCTTTACAAATTTTTGCCTGTTTTTTCAATTCATTGGAATTAAATTAAAAGATGTATAATTTCAAATAAACAACATTTTTATTTAACTGCTCATTACAGAAACATCTGTCAATGATCCCTGTCTTGAGGTATTTGGCTTGTTTGGAGCATTGGTGCTCAGCATTTTGGCCATGCAGTTGTCGTATAGCACCAGATAGCTGTCATTTGTGGTATTTTTTCTGACAACAAGATTGTAGCATTATCCATGAAGTTAAAGTTAGTGCTCTGACTCTAGCAGCTCTCCCCTGTTTCTGCAGCGAGCGCTACTTGGCGTGAAGTAGCAGTGGGAGCACGGCATGCTCTGCACAACACCTGGCGCTGTGCAGCATCTTATTTTGAAACTAAAGTAGTTCAACACCTAGTGTCCCTCCTCGAGACTGAATTCTCAGCTCTGTTCCATTTCTAACTGTTCTTTCGAGGCAGAGGCCATTGCTGAACAGATTTAAGGGCAGCATGAAAAGTTGATGCAGCCAAATCCTTGCTTGCTCTCATCAAGTGATCACGTTGTATAATAATGGACCTTGCAGTTAAAAAATTGTTTTTTTTTTCATATCATGATATTATTGCAAATGCAGTTAATCTTTAGCCCTAGCCCTAAAACTCAAAGGTATTTTCATTTTAAAAGTTATTAGCATGCTGCTCACATATTGCACTTTTTTGTGGGGGAAATTTTAATTATTTGATTTGATCCTGTAAAATATCTCTATTTGCACCTGAGTTCACCAGTGACCATAAAGACAGCTAGGCCATCACACAAACCACCATTAACTCGGTCAATGTCCCTTGTACGCGGCTGCTTCCCCATCTCGTGTCCAGACTGTGCTGTTCAGCATTTTTTATGATCGATTACACAGTTAGTCAGGGGGAACCACTGGGCCTTTGGGAACCGGCAAACACACACACACACACACTCCCACTACTATTCTGCAGCACATGTTTAAAAGCCTCCCTTAACCTTGCTCATGAACAATGAAGAACATGACACCTAATAAGTGTTTTTCATTGTTCACTGTCCCTGTAAATACATAAATCACACCCAACATGTACAGTCAAGGGTATAGTGGACAATACAGACTAATGTGCTTGCGTGAGTGAGATGGCACTGACGTAACAATGGGAGGGATTGACCTACAGATATGCTGCTGGTATGGTATCAACATACTATAACAATCAGTGTAAAAAAAAACAAGGCAATGCATTAAAAACATTTTTTGGAATAGTTTGATATCAGGCAACTCAAGGCTTTCATTGGGTGTTTCTTCTCTGCCTTCATGAGTTTGGAGTTACAAGGGTTTTTGAATGTTCCATGCATAAGTGGTGCATAAGTGTGTGCATGCATCAGCGTATCATATCCTCGGGCGAAAACGGCACGAGGTCAATAGGTAACAGGAGAGCAGAATCATAGATGTGGGAGGTGGAGCTAATCTTTGACACTGGCAGCGACTCAGCCCTCCACTCCATTGTTGTCATTCTTGGAAAGGAGGTGCATAGAGAAGTGATGCCAGCTGCCATGAGAGGCAGTGCCAGGGCAGACGGGAAATCAGCAGGCAGCTTTCTGGGATAGTGCCTGTAAAGTACAAACACAGTGTGGTGGGCAAGACTTGGTATCCCCCCCCTACTTCATCTCAGCTCCCTCATCTTCTCTATCTCATCCACCTCCTCACAGTATGGACTGTTTCATCCTGTAGCGGCATCTACATGTTTTTTTTTTCTATCCCCATTTATCATGCTTGTTTCTGCAGCTCTTGTTTGCATAAGGCACATTAAACTATATTACACAGTTCACCCTGTTTTGTTTTTTGAAAGACAGAGACAGTGATGGTTTGTTAGTTTCTATTGTGCATGAACCCAGGAACATTAGAAGTCTCTTCAAGAAACATTCTGGTGTTTAATCTTAACAGTCTATCAGTGTGTTTAAAGGAGTAAACAGATAATGCCCTCTGACCTCAAGGCATAAAAGATGTAAGACTTTGAACTGAACTGAAAATGCACTTTTCCACCAGCAACAAAATGAAATGGACAACAACATTTTCTTCTTCCAGATAGCCTACAAACTAGCCTGGCTAACCCCAGATCCCATCTCAATGTAGAGTGAGATGAGTTGTCCTGGGAACTATGTCTACCGATGCCTGATGATGATGAAATAGTTTGCGAATTTTTCAAAATAAACTTGTGGTCTAAGCTATTTAGAACACTTTCTGAGGCTGCATTGAAAGGTAAATTGCCATCTTCATTCATGTTGGAAGTCATCAACATAGTGCTTCTGTGTTTTTTGTCATTGTCTTGCTGCACCATTGTTCTGTGATTGGCATCTTCACTGAAGGGAAAATTGGGTCGTTGGTTTCCGGGCTGAAGTGAATTCTCATACAAGGAAGGATGGGTACACCCAGGCTACCGACAAACAGACTCCCAACCTGAAATCACTGTCTCGTCTTCCCCTATCCACTCTCACTATCTGTTAGGTCATAAATGTTTTCACATTTAGCAGTAGTCAGAAATTACAAATAAAATGTATATTTGGACTTGTATAACTAGGCCAAGTGTTTTAGAACCCATTCATTAATATTCCTTATTCCTAATAATACTTATCAGGATGGGAATAGAATTTCCCCTGTTATTTGAAGGCTAGTTGTTCTCTTCATGTAAAGAATTGAAATAGTAATTGAGGCTTTCTCTCCAAAGTGAGACACTTTCATCAAAAATACACCAACAACACTAACACACAGTTATGACTCTTCGTGTAGGCGACATTCCTGTTCCATGTCCTGTTCATTGCTGAATGTTCATTTAAATCTTTTGCTGAGAGTCTGCCTCACTGTGCTTGAAAATCTTCAGGAAGAGAGAGTTGTTGCGAGAAATTATAGAGATACTAAATTTTAAAAAATGTTGGCTTTCGTTAGAGTGGTTTGCCATCATTGTGCTTTTGACTCGTTTTTGATAACATTCATTCTGTCAGCAGAATTGAATCTTCCCATTCCTTCATTCTAGTTGTACGTACGTGTATACACCCATTTATTCCCTATTAATCCCCATCTCTTCGTAGTTGAATAAATGTTTCATTTATCATAAAGATTTCATATGCTTTTCTTCAAAAGCAGAGACGAGAGATCATGTATCCGAGGACCTATAATTTCACATATAAGACTTGATTAATTTAATATAATTAGTTCTCCTCAGCAGAAGTGCCCCTATAATGTTACGATCGCAAAATATTAGTGATTAGTGTAGTAATAATATCCCTATGTTCCAGTAAGTCTGTTTCTCATTGTATATTCTTTATGACAGTTTCCTTTGGGTGGGAAATTAGTTCTACACTCAACAGTGTTCAGACGACAGAAGCCTGAGGGGACAGTTCACATGAGTATACAACACAATGCTCACGCAGACAGTGCACACTCCATTTACACTGTCAGATTGGCTTGGCTGCACCTTCTGTTACAGACTATATCTGTTTCATTGTTCTCTCCATCCTTCTCTGTGAAGAGGATGCTCTCCTTCCTCATCTTCTCCCACTGAGAAATCTGTTTATTTCAACGGGCCCCCCCCTTTTTTTTCACTCAAAAGCCTGAAGTGTGGATCACAGGAGATGAAAAGGCTTAGGCAAGTAAAGCTCTCCTCTTCCCCTCACCGCACATTTCTGGTAGTTATTCATTCATGACAAAACCCATTCACGCTCTGACAGCCTATGTCCCCACTGATGTATGGTATCGTCTCGTGCCACGATCCCCGCAATGTGCACCGGGGTCCCTGCCGGCTGGTATCCCCCCTCAACCCCCTCCTGATTCTGTCCTGAATATCGCTTCAGCTCAGGCAGGATGTGACGTTGGGTTTGGGGGTTTATTCATATATACGACAGCTTTGATACATGGCAGAGAAAATACGCTGATGGGGGTGAGCGCCAAGAAATCTGTTTAAGATCACACGTCTGAGAGCGATGGCCCCACCATGTGAATATGAATGAAGGAGGTAAATTAATGCTATTGCCTCTCTTTCCTCCTCTCCCTCCCTCTCTCTCTCTCTCTGTTATTTATTCTCATTTCATTCAGCGAGCACACAACCCCCGCAGTTTCTCTGTCAGACCTGGCAAATGCAGAGTGAGGGCAGCTACAGATGAATATGATTGCCCTCTCTGTCTTCCCCGATCCCTGGGTGCAAGGAAATCAGAGCTGTTTGTAATACTGTTTGGGATGGTAAGGGTCAACTTGTAAATCAACCAGTTTTTTTTCCATAGAATTCATTAGCATACAAAGCAGAGAAACACAAGTCTGTTGCCTTCAGAGAATAGACTGCTCCCTGTACTGGGATGGTAGTACGTAAAGCTACAGGTTCTGTTATTAGCACACATGATGACTCTATATGAAGTACATTTGTATTACTCACAAAGCTAAATCGACAGATCCTAGACCCCAGGGAGACTAATGGCTTGGATACACTGTAAGAATTTTTTTATCACGTTATTCAGTTCCTCCTCACACAGCACGAATGAACCACAATGGTTAAAAGTTTGCAACGCATGATTGCTGTTCTCACACTATAGGGTTCTTATGCGTTCTGACTGCTGAAACAGAGATTTAACAGACCAAGGCCGACCAGGATTACGATTGCTGATCGGATGCTGGTCATCTCATTACCTCATGTATACTACAGGATGCACGACCCACAATTGAGTCAAAACTCATCCCGATCCCCAAAATAGTCATACAAGTGAAAAATCATGTCAAAATGGGCCAAATATTACACAGTAGTGCTGCTCACTTATGAAGAAAAATGATCACATTATCACAATTATTTGGGTTAATATTGAAATTGCGATTATTCAAACAATTATTCATCACACAATGAATTTATTCTGCATGAGCTTTTGTTTGAGATGGTTAAACAAACTTGCTATGTTGCCAAGAGTTGTGGATATTTCCTTATAGCAAATCTTTCATGTTATGTACATTTGCTCCTCGTCTTGGAACCCAAAGTGTTCCCATACAAGAGAACATTTTCAACCCTTTTTCTTCACTAAATGTCTCTGCTGCCTTCTCTCTGCCATTTCACTTGCTCTCTTGCTCTTGTGCTCTGCGAATGTATTACACATGCGTGCCTTTCAGAAATTGTGTGTGAAGTGAATTGTGAATTGGGTTTGGAGAGTTTGCAAATCAAAATCGTGATCAAAATTCTATCGCACAAGCCTTACTGCACAATTTACGCCCAGCTTTACTCATCCCTAGCCAGCAGCTTATGGAATCATTTTAATAAACAATAATGAATAGCATGTTTGATGTTCAATTTGTAAGAATAGGCAAGTTAAATAACTTAATTTAGGTTAGAGATCATATAAAAGACTATGAATGTGAATGAACTGTATTTTTAAATTTTTAAATTTTTCTATATTTTTTAAATATTCTATAATTATAATACTAATGCTTTGGTAGTATTGTTCATCTAACATTTTTGCCTCTTGAGCATATTTAATTGATTAACATTAACAGCACTTGATGACTCTACGCTTGCAGTAGTTTTGATTTCTTGGTTCAAGTGCTTGCACTAAACTTCAGTCCTCACCTCTTTCTATTGGCGTAAAGTTACTTAAACAAGTAGTGTACTGTAGTTAAAGCTGCACTAACAATATGTTTGTTTGAACAATAGATCAAATGTGTAATGTGAAAAATGTTCTCAGTATTGACCACAGTGAGCAGAGAACTGCAGTTCAGCTCATCTAAAGATCTCATGTACAGACGCGATGCTGCCGTGATGCTCTACATGCTGCTCTTCATTGATTTTGATGTGAAAATGCACATTCTGGTATTAGTTCAGTTATAAAGTCCAGTCGTTCTGCATCATCCTGTCGTCCGTTTCCATCACATTTTTTTATTTAGGTCATTTAGAGACAAAACCAGTGTTTCTCCCACATAGATCGATCTGTGGCGCAGCGCCACAGAATGAAAACCAAGCACCACAAATTGATTCTGCTCCTTTTTTCCCCCAACATGGTTCTGTCATTCTCACTCATGCACACAGAGCAAGAGAGAGATACACATACAACTCAGACCTTACGTTAAGTCATCATCCCCTGATGCTACTTGGTCTGTGGGAAACACTGAAAACTGTAGGCTAAAGGTTTGTTGCCTGTCATGTTTTTGCACATATCACAGGGGAATAATGACAGTAAATTTGAGCAAAATATAGACTTTGCTTATCCTCCACAACTCCGCAATTAACAGCAGAAAGACAGGTTTTGCAGCTATCTGGCGAACATCAGGGGGCATCTAACCTAACACAGCTTGATGCTGACGCCAATGTGGAAGCAGAGCAAGGCCACTAGATGCTGGCTCCAAAAAATCAGACTCCACCTGTCCATTCAAAAAGCTGCAGTGAGGGGTGAAAGTGACAAAAATTAATTGATAAAAATGGGAGGTGATAAAAATGCATTTGAACTGAAAATTAGCCATTTAAAATCGAGGTGGAAAGAAAAAAATGGCATAAAATATCAAGTGATTTGACTAATTTAAACTTAATTTGATTAAAACAGTCTTGATATTATGAAAACTGAGCCATGTTTCACCATTTTATCATTTATCATTCACAACACAATATTATTATATTAATGAAAGTAACAAAATCATAAAAAAATAACTAGGAAAAAATGGGAGTGATGAAAGTGCTTAGAAATGAATGTAAGTGATGAAATATATGTGAATTGCAAATAGGATTGACATTTTATTCAAAATTTTGTTGATCTGATAATCAATATGTTTGTGTTAGTCTACTCTCTACTATAATTATATCAACAACAACATATATTGGATTATAATCATAATAATATTATTTATAACAGTATCACACCTAACTGTAATTAAGGACAAACAGACAAACCTCTGATCACTTCTTCCACCATGGTGAACAAATATTGTTTCTTCACATTTGAGGTAATGTGTGCTCAGCTGATTAAATTTATAAAGAACAAACTGCTGTTTATATTATTGTGTCTTGCATTTGATGATTTCCCTTGTTTAATTTGCATGATCTATTGTAAAAATCAAATCACTTTTTCAACCCCAGTGTCAAGCCCACTCATGTGTGGAAAAGAACGTGACTTGGCAAAGGAGCAGAATCTGCACTGTCAATATATTACAAGCTCCTGGCTGGTTCCCCACTCATTCACACTCCCACTTACGCTATTGTGAAGCAGCTTGTGTTGACTTTGGGCATAAAACCACAGTGGTTTGGTTAAAATAGAATGAAGATCATTTTGGTTATTTAAAATCTGAAATGTGGACAAAAAAAGCAATATTTGTTCATTATGGTGGAAGAAGTACTCAGATTTTTGTTTATTTACCCTTACTTCCAGTTATGTGATATATTAGCATTCATAATCATATTCGTGCATTTCAAATGAAGACTGCACTTATCCAAAAGTTGATCTTCTGATTTACTATCAGCAGCCAATAAGACATGAAAAGGATGAAAAGTATTAACAAGCACAATATAGAAGCCTTGATCCAGTGCAGATGTGGAAATATTGCAGTTGAAATAGAAATCTCAATAGTATGGACAATATCATTGGAATGAACCTAAAATAGTTAGCTATTATCAACATCAAAATAATTTTAATGAGAAAATAAGAAGGGAAACCTTTATTTAAAAGTCCTTCGAGTGGCTAAATGCAAGCAATTACCATTTAAATGAATGATTTATAGTCTTCATGTATATTTTTGTATGCCCCTTGTTGTATTTATTATACATAATAATAAAGATTTTACATTTCGCTTATTAAGCAAATCATATATAACTCTAATGATACTATATAATATGAAAGTCCAGTAGACTGGCAGTATAAAATGAGAGAAAGTTAGTTTAGAAATTCTTCAATCATATTTTCTCTTAGCTAGAAACTACTCTTGCCTGCTCTCATTCAAGCATGGTAAATGTGTCTCTCAGCTTCCACACTTCCAGCCTGCAACTTAACAAAACCGCAGGTCTTCATTCATATTAGTGCCAGCAAGGCGATCGCTCACTGAACCCTCACAAAATAGTTTGGCTAAGAGGATTTGGCTAATATCTCATTAGCTTAAAGGCAACACTTCCTTCTGCCCTTGCTTTTATTTGGGCTACATCGCTCTGGATTAACCCTCAATATAATAACAAATGCTACTGAGCCAATTTATCTGGCTTTGTTTGCTTTAATTCAATTTCCACCCCCACACCCTCCAATACACCCCTGGGTTATTTTTATTAGGCCTCTGAAAACCTGTCAGGTTCAGGATAAGAGTTTGACACCAGTTTTGTGAAATAATCAACAGGCAAATTGGTGGAGACAAGAGAAGCCAACATTCCAGTATCAGCACAAAACCAGCTCCTGCTTCTGTTAATGTGTTGCAAACCTCACTGAGCCACAAGCTAACAAGTGCTGTCATACTGTTTAAGCATAACCACACAACAGTAAACTGTGCTTCTGTATCTGACATAGCAAGAAATGCTTATTTTCAGTTGCTGTACAGTGTAGAAGCCCCTTCTGTTCATGGACATTTCGTGCACTGATTAGTGTGGGGAGTTACTGTCTGCTCTGCTTTGCTCTGCTGATTTTTCAGCCTCTCAGCTCATGCTGCTTTCTTGTCCCCATTCCCCCAAATCCATTCCAACCATGATAGGGTTGCACTAATGACGCTCCCGTGGAACATCCAGGAACACAAACTTGATGCTTTAGACATCATGTTCTACTCTCAGGGCTCAAAACCCACTTTCATGTGGGTGTGCGCATGTAAACGTGATTTATGCATATTCTGTATACTGGTGGGCCTGTGTGTGTGTGCGATAGAGGGTGCAGAAAGAAAAAGAATCTAACATTTAATCAAAAGATTCAGAACATTGAAGGTTAGTTGTGCTCTTTCTGTTTAAATGTAGATATTGTAAAAGTTTGCCTGCAAAAAAGGGCTGAAACTAACAACTGTTTTGATAGTTCATTAATCTATCGATTATTAAATGATTAATAAAACAGTGTAAAATCTTAAACACTGTAGATGCAACTTAAAAATGTTGTTTTTTGTTTAGACCAACAGTCCACAACGCAAAGATCATCAGTTTACTAAGACTAAAGAAACCAGAAAATAATCAGATTTGAGAAGATGGAACCACAGAATATGAACATTTTCTTTTTCAAAATGACTCAAATTGATTCATTGATTATAAAAAATAGTTAGAGATTATTATTATAATAGTTGGCAACTAATCGATTAGTCATTTCAGCTCTACTGCAAAATAGG
This sequence comes from Lepturacanthus savala, assembly GCA_030544235.1. Lineage (NCBI taxonomy): Eukaryota > Metazoa > Chordata > Actinopteri > Scombriformes > Trichiuridae > Lepturacanthus > Lepturacanthus savala. The sequence continues at coordinate 22,463,410 of CM060470.1, forward strand.
ACTTTTTTAAAAATTAATTAATTAATGTTCGTCTCTTGCCTTTAATCCCATGGTGTGCACTGTATGTTTTGTGGATCACCTCTGAGGACCCCTCTCCAACATGGCCTGTATGTCACTTGTAGTTTTGTTAAGCATCCGACACGACTCTCAGTCTGTATCACTATTCCAGACAGGCAAAATGGGCCAGCACTAACATTTCAGTGCATTTCGGCATACAGTACCTACACCCTGGGGGAGCTGCGGGAGCTCACGCCAGCACATTGTCATCCCCCTTAGCCTTTTTCTAGTCAGAGACATTTGCTACGCTGCCACTTTTTCCCTCTCGCTGCTTTTTGCTCGTGTCTGACACATCCTTGTTGTTCATTTCTTATACATGCCATCTCCCCCAGCTGCTGCAGCTCTTCGTAGCCGGTCGGGCGCATTAAATTGGTGTTTACTGGCAGCAGAGATTGTGTCCCAGTCTCAAGCAGGGCCACCCAAACACTCCATCTACATGAATAAAATAATGTGGTTGTGATATAACAAAACCATTACAGATTCTGCTTGTTGATGTGACAACACTGGGGTATAAAATCTGGTCAAAATCAGGCACAAAACCAGTGAGGTTTAGGAAAAAAGGTCATGGTTTGAAATAAAAATTATATTTTTTTTAAAGGGACCCTATTTTGCCATTTTCACAGTTTAATATTTTGATTTTCATGGTCTATTTGTAAAAAAAAAAAAAAAAAAGCATGTTTGTATGGTCCAGAAGCACCTAGGTAGATCTGTAGCAGCAATTCATTCTGCCTTCACACACACTGACCCTGAAAAATTTAGGTTTTCTTTGATTCAGTTTCCACCTGATTTAACAATGCTCTGCCTTTTCTTTCTCCATCATGCAGGTACACATAGCTGCATTTTTTTTGTTGTTGTTGTTAGGTTGTTTGATTTCATCTAATTAGCAACCATGTCAGCTTTCCTTTGCTGTGTACACGTCAAGGTACTGGATTTACATGTGGGGCTACATGAAACATGAAAACATCCCATTACGTTGTATACCTCTGCCAGGACCCCAGTACAACGGTCCCCAGTGCAGCTGAGGTGCACTCCACAAGCTAATGGGCCTTTTTTGTTTACCCTATTTTGTTGGCAAGGCTTTCCTGGGTAATTGTCCCTGCTAATCATTTGTTGGCTGCTTGGCAAAAGGTTTTTTTTAAAGCATATGAATTCAGAACACTGCCACCGTCAGTTGAAGCAAAAGAGTAAAACGACTTCATCTAAAAGCTTCCATACTTATTCTGTCGGTGCATGAAAGTTTTTTTTTTCCTTTTCTTTTCCCAAAAATCATTTGTTTCTGCTTTTTGCATCAATGAGAAAACCTTAGAATTCTCAAAATTGGAGAAAAAGGCAGATAAAAGTGGGGTGTTTTTTCCCTATCTGCTTGGAATTCTATCAGAGGCATCTTGGAACCATGGAATGTTTTCTCACTTCTTTATAACAAATGACTTTGGATTCTACCATTAAAGCAGAATTGTGTATTTTTTCCCCCTATATACCTCCAACCCACCATAGCCTGCACCAAAAATCCTTGCACATCCAATTTATACATACCTTGCTTCCATGCACTAGCTCCTCTCCAAAAATACATGTATCTCTGATATCTATACCCAAGTGTCAACTGCCGAAATGAGTTTTGCGCTTCTACAATATAACATTGTCAAAAGGCAGAGGCAGTTTTTTTTTTTTTTTTTTTTTTCCAAGTTGGAGTGAGTTGGGCTTTAATGTTCCTGCAAATGAGCTCACAAATCTCTTAGGCCAGCGTGCTGCACTCTGATATAGAAGAGAGGTGGTTTCTATGCAAGAATGTGTCTGTCTGTGTTTGTGTGAGTGCACTGCATGCTAACGGTCTTTGTAATGTATCATAAGTAGAATCATTTGGGCAATTACAAACAACAATCAGCACCATCTTCATCCAGGTTTGATTCAAATTTTTCATCACATTTTTCTTGGGCAATTTGCCTCTGCAGGTTATCTTGGCAAAGGAAATAAGGGGACTGATTATGCTACATCTACAGTGTCAGATATTCATTTTAAATAACAAAGTTTCAAATAATGAGGTAAAAGTGATCTCTGTGAGCAAAAAGCACCAGCTTTAGACTCCTCTGAACATTGGGCTTCCAGTGTTTTTTTTTTTCTCCTTTTTTTAAAAACATTTTTCATTCATCTGTTCTACTTCCAGTTCTATGCTCTGCATACACAGCAGAGCAAAATAAGACGCATTGTTTAACTGTTCTTTAACTGTTTTCATAAAAAATCTCACTCTTTCTGCTTGTACTCACTGTTCGTGTTTTTTGAACAGTGACTCACACAAAGCTACTCTAGTGGACTCCCAGAATAAAAATATAGAGCTGGAAATGAGCATAATAGGTCCTCTTTAAGTAATGTCTCGGTAGTGTCCAAAGTGACAGACACACAAGCAGGAGTACTTTCCTCTACTTTTCTTCCCCTACCTGCTCTCTGTAGCCACTTCACATATATACTCTCCTGCCTCAGTGTAGGCAAAATGCTGCTGAGCTCTTTTTGTGTGAAAGAGGGCTTATTCACTCTTGTTTAATGCCCTTTTTTGCCACAGCTCCCAATCACAGTCCCTTTTTTCCCACTAGCAAGTGACTGGAAAAAGGCTGCTCATTTCATCAAAGCCCCACGCATATCCAACATTTTGAAATATTAATGAGGGTTCATTTCAAATAGAGGATGAGGTCGTTTTTGCTTTTCTTGCAACAGCTCTCGCAATCCCCCTTTCTATTTGTGCTCTCGCATGGAGCAGCACAGGGGATAGCTTCAGAGATTGGATAAGGGGCAAGCAGATTTTTGCTAATCATCTTTTCTGCTTTGTTAATGCGATAGCCTCGGACAGGTGGGTCGACGCGCAGACGAATCAGCCAGTTGAGGTGAAACCTGGATTTCTCTTGGAAATGACAAAAAGAAAGGCAAAGAAGCAGAGTTCCTGTTCTCACTCACTCCCATTATACCCCTCTTCATCCTTTCAGCCTATTTTGTGTGACAGGTGGTTGAGAGAGAAACAAGTGATTCTAACAGAGCATTCAGAGGATAATCAGTGCAGCAGAAAGTGTGCAATTAACATAAAATACATTCTTTAGCTTAGTCTAGAGAAAGAGACTGAGACAGTCTTCTCAGTTTGAGCTTCTTCACTGCTGTTGGACACTGCTTTAAAAGGATCATCCAAACTGCAGATAAAACTTTGTCATATTGGGAAGAAAAAAAAATAAACTTGAAGCTTTGGGCATACAACATATTCCCTTTGTTATACAATTGCTTCTAAAGGAATATCATAACATCAAATGAGCATATAACTGTCTCTGCAGTTATCGGAGCATGTAATTGCTTATATAATTTAAGTAAATTATTTGAGTTTCCATGACAACACTTTCTTTCACAACAAATCTACTTTTTCTGAACTGTTAGTTTTCTGTTTCGATTGCCTCTTACGTCATAAAACTCAATGGTTCCTTGATTAATAAATCCACTGAGGAACTTCAAATTAGTATTTTTTTTCTTGCTTAAAAGTAATATTTTTAATTATTAATTAAAAACTATCCCTTAAAATATCCCTCCATTAGCTGTGTTCCCATGTTAGAAGAGTGTCTACTAGTCTTTTCAATGTGATAGTTTCATGGTCTTTTCTCGCATTTGTGTCAATAGAAAATAGATGAATACATTAAAAAAAAGTGAATGAAAAGGCTAAGAGCTTAAATAAATTCACAGCTCATTCATACATAAATATATATTAACATAGAAATGTTTTTTTAATGTAATGCCTCTGGCTCTGGATTAGGTTATTGCTTACCCAGGACATCTGTCACAAACTCAAGCATGTCTGATTAAAAAACAGGATCAGCCACATCAGCCAATTCATTAAAGCCTAAGCTTTGACAAAGTCACAAATTCTTGTGCCATCTGAATTCACAGCCTCAAGTGTAAAATTTATGTACATTTCTCATGAAAGAAACTCAACAGATGGCTGGTCAATGTGTTAACATTTAAGTCTCAGATCACTAAAACTCACGATTGAATGGTAACATTACTACAGGTTTGAGTCACAAAAAAGAGAGGGAGACTTCATACTGAAGTGGATGTGCCTAGAGATTTCATAACGTACCCTCATAGCTGTGATTTGTTTTTTACAGTCCTGTCCTTTCAAGGCTTTTCCAGGCTTTTCAAGTTCATCCGCTCCTCTTCTAGCCATGACTGTCACTGGGCTTTTTGAAATGCGTCAGCATCACAATCGATTTGTCGAGACAAGCCCCCTTTACATAAACACACAATTTATTTTCTGCACAATTATTCATTCAATCAATCATCATGCTTCAGAGTAAAATGCAGCATACGTCCATCTTCATTTCTCACCACGATGCTGCATTGATATTTAAAGAATTATTGACAAGTAACAACAGTGAATCGGTACTTAACTATGAGGGTTGAGTGATGAAAATAATCAAGAGTCCACATGTGATGACCATCTGATGGGGGTCGAACCATACGGATCATGGATCAACTGTGATGTGTTACATCACTTGTCTCAATAACTAAACCGCTGCATATGAATATTTCTTGATGAACCTGCATATGTTAAAATCAATTCACATATATGACTGTGCAGTTAAAGAAGTGGAATTTTTTACTGATATAGTGCACACATATATGTACACATACGCACATACTATACAGTATTATGCACAGACTGGACTAGACAGGGTTTTCCTGCTGTCAGTTGTCAGCATTGACAGCTCTGTAGCAGGGAACAGGCAGACTTTGGGGCCTTTTTGACAAGCATTGTCAATACAGCTCTTTTTATGCCGTCAAGTTTAGAATTTCTGTTATTAATGATTGGCTCTGAAAAGCCTCACTCTTCCTTTGTTTGGTTAAAACGCGTCTGTGTAAGGACACACTTATCAAACAAAGCCAAAGTTATTATTTGTTGAATTGCTTTCAAAGTTTTTACAACAAATTGACAACAAGTTGAATTAATGTCTGCTCCTTTTCATGGGTGTGAACAACAACGCAGTTCAAATCAAAATTAATTAACTAGCAAGGTGCTCTTGGGAAATATAAATAGTTACAAAAATTGTCTCTAATATTAGTCTATGGTCTTTGGGCTGGAGGGGTCTAAAGCATTGTGGTTGAACAGGGGTTGTATTTTAAACTGATCAGCCAACAAGTGTAAAAAAGATGACCTAAACTCTAGATATTATAAGTGTCGACTGTACTTGAGCAAGTTTGACTGTCATCTGAGCTGTTGAAAACTGCATTTGCATTCATAGGACTTGTTATAATGTAAAGTAAAGACGGCTAATGCTAGTATTCTAGCTGATCTTGGTGCTGTCTGGAGATTATGAGGCACACTGCTGTATAAAAAAAAAAAAAAATCTTTTTTTTCCAAATCTACTTTGAGCACTGCTTTATGACATATGCTTCGCTGTCCCAAACTTTCCACTCCGTCTTTGAAGTGAAAGTGATATCCAGGATTCAGTCCATAAAGGTTTTGAAGTGTGGGGGCTGACCTACTCTCCACTAAAGGCTGAATAACCAAGTACTGCCACAAGCCTTCCGCAGATTAATAGAAGCACGGGGGCTATAATTCACAAGTGTGTCGGGAAGAGAAGGTAAGATTCAGTGATTATAAAAGTTCACGATGCGATAGCCCCAATTAAAAAAAAAAGTGTGCACTTGGAAACAATTTGCGATGAACTTATTTCTAACATCTTTGCACTCGTAAAATCTGATCTATCTTCATAGAATTATTAGTAGAGGCCCTACAGTTTTATTACTTAGAGATGCGACAATTTCTGACCAATAATGTGATATTTAGATTGATTTCTACTGTTTCTAAAAGGTCAGTTTGTAGAGGTCAAAAAGAAACAGCATAAATTTGATGCTTATTGAGTTGAAGTAGTAGAGAAACAAATCTGTATACTTACTTAATTTATGATTTGCTTGATAAATAAATTAAAACTCTGTACCATGTTAAATATTACAGCATAGTTCTGGCATCATATACAGACCAATCACTTTGTGTTTCATCAAATTGTGTAGAAACTGCATCACAATAGGTGTATCATATTGGTAGTTGCTTATGAATTTGTACGTATCAGATCATTGATAAAGCATCTAACAATGTGTATTGTTATCTATCGAAGTATAAAGCTAAACAATAACTCATCTTTTAATACGCACAATTTGTTAAGATAATTTTATGCTTTGTGAACATTTTTTCTGATTGTTATGTAAAATCCTTGTTTAACCTGAGAGAAGTGAAAACAGTGAAAAATAAAGAACCTGACATCTATGCTGAGATTATACAGCAAAGCAGTTTCACATCAGGAGTCACACAGTGATTCGCCATAACAAGAGAATAATGAAGTATTCATGTTGTTGCAACAGGATATTTAGTGGATATCAATTATTGTTATTATTGCCATACCCATGTCAATTATTATTAAGGATTAGGATGGCGACAAGCAGAGATCATAGTTTGATTGTGGCTGTTTTCCTCCCATTACACATTCATCGTTTGTTTATTAAATATGACTATGGGTAGCAACATTATCCCCCACTCATCACTGCACAGCAGGTAGATGGATGATGAGGAGCAGTTATAATTGTGATTTAATTCAATCATCTGTGGCGAACACCCGAAGCGGATTCGTAGAACGAGGCGAAACGGAGACTGATGTTCTGAGACTTTGTCTGTCTTCTGCTTTATTTCCTTCAATCACTTTTTTTTTATCAGAGGCCAATTATTTAATAGTTTTAAAGTGCTTTTACCTTTGTGACACTCACTTGTGTGTGTTTATGTGTGCGTGTGTGTGAAGCACCTCGTTTGCCAGTCATGATTTGGTTTCCATACACGGATGTACCTGTGGGAGTCCCTGCTGCCTTTTTTTTTTTTTTTTTTTGACATGTGGCATCATAATTTATGAATCACAAATTTCAAAGTTAACTTGTAAAACAAGTAATGTTTTTTAGCAGACATGTGACAGAAAGACCTGAGGTTTTAAACTTTAATCCTATCTACAGCATCTGCTATTACAGGCCTCTGCATGTTTTACTGGACAAGTCATTTGAAATGAAATTAAAAGCAGAATGGATTTAGAAAGTACCAGCCCAGTTACATGCTTTAACCCAGGTGTGTCTTCTACACAGCTTCACACACACACACACTCCCAAGCCCGTGAGAATTGACATCTGAGTCGAGATGAGCTGCAACAGCTCCTCCTGCTGGGTTTAGAATGCACTGAACACAATTCCTCTCTGAGGATCGTCACAGAGAGATTTCACTCGAGTAGTGGAGGTACTTAAAAAGTGAGTAAAATCTGACCTGAAGCCAACATGTTTTATGAAGCACAGAGGCCTGTGCTTCATAAAACACTGTATTGACTTTTAATACAAATCAAAATAAGATCAATTATAATAAACCACCAGAGCTTTCGTTCTTTGGACAACTCGTTCCATGATGAATATTTAAAATTGACGTTATGGAGACGTATGCTCAGGATGTCACTCCAAAAAGGTGATGAGCAAATGGAAAAAGTGAGTAGTCGGATGTTAGATGTGAATCTATTGCATTGCTTATTATTTCACAACTGAAATATTCTTTATGATAGACTGACATTCCTTCCAGCCTCAGATTCTGGTTCATAAATCTGCCATTTTTTTATATTTAAGTCTATCCATGGCAGCATGTTTAAACATACTCTGACTAAATATACTAATACTGCTCACAGATACCGCAGCATGCCGTGATGAGACGGCTTTACCAGACAATTCCTCAAGTACAAACATAATAGTCTGAGGACCTAAACTGCTGAACAAGAGTGTACCTGTGCATGGAACACTATTCCCTGAAAACAAAGCTATTGAACATTCAAGTGGTTATAAGGGGTTCAGCATCTGTCCTCTTGGCGGGCTCTGGAGACGGGAACGACCTGCTTGACTGCTACCAGTGGTCGACTTCCTGCCAGGGGAGGTGGGAATAGTAGGTACACGGGGAGCTTCATGATCACACTCAGCAGTGATCGGCTCCATTGAGCATTCCATTGAGCATCTGGCGGTCCGTCATTACAAACTGCATCTGAAGTGCTACTATTCACATACTCTGCTGCGACTCTCACACAGGGGACAGCGGATGAGTTTTATTACACAACCACAGCCATGCATCATTTGTTAGGCTCCCAATACTACAGTACACAATCTGCCAGCTATTGTGTGTGGGTTTCATTTAAATCCTCTCTCATATATGCGTGTACATACATGCCTGCACACCAGCATCTGTCACCGGTTTGTTTTACAGTGGCCTTCTATACCTGTGCTTTGATGGGTTGTCTCGTATTTGGCTAATTGTGCATGTGTGTGTAGATGATTTGCAGGTGTGTGTTAGATTAGGCGCAGGAACGAGGAGGCGAGGAGATGGAGACACAGGCAGACAGAGGGAGGCTCTGCTGCGTTCGCACTATGTGCGGCAGGGGTGCGGAAATGTCGTTCTTGGCAACACGCACGTAACATGTGTGCCCTGTATGTGGCTCGCGGCACACCGGTGGTATCGCATGTGCCAGTTAGAAGCACCAGGCACCAGAGTGGAGCAATGCCAGTCTCCTGCCAATGGCATGGGGCTCGTTCAGGGCAGAGAGACAGCCACCAGTCTGCAGAAGTGAATGTCCTTCACCGATCCAAACAATGTTTTCTCAAGTATACTCAACCAACCAAACAGTTCATTATATTTGTTTAATTCATTCAATAGGCATATATATCTTTATTGTGCTTTTGTATCATGTGTGTGGGTGCATTCTCAGACAACAATTGCATTATTTAGGGCAATTTAGGGCATTATTGAAACAAATAATTGATAAGTTGTTTGGTTTTTTTAAAAAAAAGGGTATAAAAAGAAAGTTTTCCCAAAGTGGAAGATGGAACCTAAAATATCTTTTTTTTTTGGCCAGATCATCAGTTTATTATTATAGAAACTAAAGAAACCAGTAAATAATCAGATTTGAGAAACTGGAACCAAAGAATTTTCTTCATTTTCTTCTTAAAAATGACTCAAATTGATTTTCAAAATTGTTGACAATTAACATCATAGTTGGCAAATAATCGATTAATCGACTAATCTTTGCAGCTCTGGCCTTATTACAGTGTACAGTGTGTCTCTATTTGCGAGTCTATGCATATATATGGTGTGTGTGTGTGTGTGTGTGTGTGTGTGTGTGTGTGTGTGTGTGTGTGTGTGTGTGTGTGTGTGTGTGTGTGTGTGTGTGTGTGTGTGTGTGTGTGCTCGCTGATTTCTGGCCTCCAGTGGAACATTGGGAAGCAAAACAGTGTCTGGTTTTGTGCACGTACTGTGTTCTCATTACCACTAACAGCCTTGAGCCGGCCTCGTCATTAGAGGGAATTATTCTCAATCCAATCACGTTACGCTACGCTACCGAGGCCCACAATCTGTCCTCATCCAATGGCGGAGATTTCTTTGTGATGTCTCCTGAATTGCAAAGGACAAATAGGGAGATAAAGAGAAGGACCGGATGAGTCTAGAGAGCAGGAAAAGAGGAATACACACACGAGGAGCCCGTTTTCCAATAGTGGACGGTCAAATGGAAGCACAGCTGTAAAACAATCTAGTCAGATTGCAATGGCAAAATGTTTTATTGTTATGTCTTTTCCATAACATTTATCTTAAGAACATCTACAATCTGCAGTAAATACTCAAACCTGAACAACAAAAGTCTTTTGTCATTTCCTTAATAATAAAAAATCTGACTTCTCTCTCAGCAGAATGGCGCCATGAGACAACTTTGACTTCAGCAATCATTTCATTTGACAAAGCAACATACAATTACATACACATCAAATACATCTGTAGATCTGCACTGCATTTCTCACCTCACACTCCAATTAATAAAAATGCAGACAAAGTCATGTTTTTTTTTCCTAGCACAGGGTTTATTGTTATTAGCTGTGACCAGCAGCAACAATAAGTCACTCTGTTGGTTGCTGCTCAGATACCGTTGCAGGAAACCGCCGGTTTCAGGACGCTTCACTTTAATGACCACGCGACCAAAACGAGTGGAAGTTGTTTACAGCGTTGTAAAAAGGCTCAGTTCACAGCAGTAAGTCCGCCATCAACAGAACGCGCCGTATCATGCATAATAATCCACAGGAAGCCGACGCAGACGGAGAAAGCTGTGCGGCGTTCAGAGCGCGTTGCATAAATGCAGGGGTATATCTCGTCGTTGGGGAGTTCAGCTTTTCTATTCACCCACCGGGTAGCAGCTTGCTGCATGTCTGTCTTATTGTGGCGGGGGCAGTGGTAGATGTGTAGGTAGGGAATATGAATTACCTGGCAGGCAGGCAGTGTTCTGCTTGGGAGACTGCTGTCAGCATGGCGAGGATGGATGAAGAGAGACAGGAGAGAGATGAAAATGACAGCTCCAGCCAACCTTCATCCATCCATCCCTCCCTCCCCCTTGCTCTCAAACACCCTCACTCCCTCTGTGCCTCCCTTTAGATCCTCAGTCTTTTTCCTGAGTGCAGGTACAAAGAGATCTTGCCACCAGACTTCTGGCTAAAAATAGAAGAAGGTAAAAAAAAAAGAACTAAGATGTCACATGGGAAACAACATAATGCAAACTATTACCTGCCATTTCCACTGAAAGCAATTGATCAAATATAATAGTTAAATAGGACTTGGCTTGTACAAAAAGGCTGCTTAATGCTGGGGTCCATCAATGAGTCATTTACTTTCTGTAATTGAAAAAAGTAATCTGGCACCATAAATAAATAAACCATGCTGGTTATCAACGGTGGGTCATTGATGAATACCAATAAGTTCTTCCGTTACATCCATGATTTATGTTGAGGTTGTAAGCCTTCTTTTTTTCTTGCATCTTAAGAAATTATATAACATTTTAAAGAAATGACCATAAAGACAGAGAATACACACACAAACACACACAGCAATATGTATTTAACACACATACACACTGACATATGCATACATAGACTTAATGTGCACGTGTGCATGTAATTACATGCACACACACTCATGTACACCATCAACACAATCAATACCATGTCATTGTCTGGGTTGTCACACAACATGAGAGTCATTAGTATTGTGTGTTGTAGTAATGCATCATTCATTTTTCTCATTTTCTTTGAAGAGATGAAATTGATTTATAATACGCCTGATTATATATTTTCCCTTTCACATATTTCATTTGCAAGATCCTTCTATGTACAGTTGATTCAGTTATCATCTTTTAACCAATTATTTGGAATTTGTTTTCATTACTAGTAACAAGTAAGAGTCTGATTATAATTATTAAGACTAGTGGGTTTTTATTCAAGGACATGCCAAAATATTTAATAGTTATCAAGTACAATGTTCCCAGAAACTATTTTTAGTATGACATGACCAAAGTATATGACTGTAGTTTCCATCTGCTGGCTGCATTCTCTCCAAAATCTTGGAGTTGAATTTGTATCGTAAAGTTTCAAACTCTAGTCTTCAATGTCGTCTTTCCACTATTTTCACTGAGCTGCAGATGTTTTGTATGAAAATTTACTGTCCGTTCATGTTTTGCATTGACATTTGTTACTAGTATTAGTTGTTGCTACAACATACTAGACATCAGCCTACCACAGCTTTGCATTTGCCAACATCTTTTGAATATTTAGTGATAGTCCCTTAACCATCAGATGAGGAGGATGACGCCGAAAGGTTGATGGTAACTTCAGCGTCTAACCAGCTACAGATACATACTGATCCAACCCTGTTTCATTTCAATACAAGTGATACCAGTGTGTGGTAGTCGTGGCATTTCTGGCATGACCCACAATAATGACCCACAGTACTGCAACAGCCTCTAGTTGCATTTCCACCCACCTTTTCTAATTGATTTTCAAAAATTGCAAATAAATACTTGAATAGAATTGCCAGAAAAAAAAAGGCTGAAAATTCACATAAAAGTTTTTACACATGGAGGGGTTGGATTTATCGGCGTATCGATAAAAGGAAAATGCAACTTTTGGCTATGAAAACAGGTTTTGTGATTAACCACCTGGCGTCACATGGAGAATGACGCAGTGGTCTCCCTCTGGCAAACTCTGACAGCACTCGTAACATTAAAAACTTCTTTTCCTCATAGCTAATGTTCTCCCCAGAGCCAACAGGTTCATCAGTAAATTATCCATGATCAGCTTTTTCATGTCAGCTTATTTCTTGTTATATACAAATAAGAAAACAGTAATATAAGAGGTAGATAAAAGAAATAGGAAGAGGAAGGTGAGAGAGAAAAAAAAATTATAATTAATGGAGAAGTAGAGGGATTAAATAAATTTGGACTTCTTCCCACACCTTTTTGGCCTAAAGGATTTAAGTGAATATGTAAATTAAATGATTGTGTTGTTTTCTTTTTACAAGTTGTCTTTCTTTGTCCAATTTTGTATAATTTCTTGTTTTGGCTTATTCAATATATACTTATAGCACCAGACAAAGCCTTAACTAGTCATCTTCTGAAAACTACTAGTAGAGGCATATGGATCAAACAGGATGTGAATGTATGTGTGACTTCCTGTATATTCTGCATTCAAGGTGGCTGGATAATGTCCAACTTCACTGCAGTTTGTCTCCACCGCCCCCTGCTGCTGCCGCCTGCTCTCATCTACTATGCCGATGTAGTTCATCTCGAATGAGCCTTTGGATACATTCCTGCTCTTATGACATAATCTCAAGGCGAACTCTCCCCCTCTCCCAATAGTCGCAAAACAATAACGAATGGAAATGGGCATTAATTTGCATTTTTAGGAAAATTAGGTAGATTGGCTTTTGTCTATTAAAAATAAATTCATACCCCGAATTTGAATGGTACTTATAAAAGCTCATCTCTTCATCTCACTGAAATTGGATAATTGTTTATTCTTATTGATAATTCATATTCTCTTTTTGTTTAATTTTTTAAAATGTCCAGCTTTTTTTTTTTTTTTTTTTAAACTTAGTTCCTCTTTATTTGTCCCTTTTCCTGTTCCCGTCTCTCTGTCCTCAGTGTGACTCCAGAGCCGATAAGCTGAGGCAGAGGTATCAGGCGGAGCACCCATGCAGGGATCCATTAGGCAAAAACCAATTTCACACAGAGCCAATTTCATAAATATGGAGTATGGGCCCACCTTTAGATGTGATTGACTAGCTTTTAGAGGGATATACAAAACCATAAACAACAAGCCTGTCCCCAAGAACTCCTTTTAAATGATAGCTGGAGTGTGCGGCACACATTAAGCTCTAATTTTAGCACTTTAATGAGGAACTCAATCCATTCATTCAATATCCAAAACAGCCCTAAGAGAGGAGTTCTGGTCAGAAAAAAAGGGATAACCAGGTGAAGAATGTGCAAAATTCTTGCTTTTTTATCTTAAATTCATTTGGCCTTTATATATTCTTATGTGAAACACTTGGTGAAATATATTTAAACATATTCAACACAAATAATTAGATTTATATAAAAAGTTGAACCAGTCCTTAATACCCAGCTGAAGTCCAACTGTCACTCTCCTCCTAACTAACCCAGTTACTTTATATGTAGACCTACTCATGTCTATAATAAAAACAAAAAAAACCTTTCATGGATCGCATTTATCATGAACCCTTTTTAATTTCTCCCATCATTAATACGCCACTAGTGTCAAAGGTGTCATGCAAGACTTGCTTTGCAGATTGTCTTCCTCATTGTTCAACCTAGTGATTCCCTGTTTCATTTCCAGGAAAAAAAATCAGGTGTCCTTGGTCTTTCCAGATCTTTATTACCCTACTTTCCATCCAAAAGGACCGTTTTCAGAACGTGGTTCAATGAAAAAGGTGCATTATTTCATTTGAAACGTTTGAATGAGGTGATGGGGTCAACAGAGGAGAGTTGAAGAGGTGGAAATGAATCACTATCACACAGCGCAGGCTATTGAGTTTGGTGGAATAATAAGGAGCAGTGAGGGTCGTCCTTCAAACGGACAATTCTGGTTAAAGTTTATACTGCAATTAGCCACCCCATTTAGACACAGAATATTTTTATTGTATGCTATGTATTCTAGCTGACCCTGAGCTGTAATCTGTCTTTGGTGCCCTAGCCCTATTTAAAATAATAATTTAAATATTACTACTGCTGCGCTGCTCTTGTGGCTCTAAACAGTGTCATACGGTTGGTATTTTATTTTCACGCTTACATTAAATACGTATGTCTTAACAGCCCAGTTCCACTGGGAAGTTGAGTGAGTCAGAAATATGAAGTGTCAATCAGGAAGAGAATGTGGCAGAAGACGTTATGACAGTGCTGATATTTCCTTTAATTTAAACCTTCTGTCAGACAGACATTGCACATTATTGCATGTCATGCATTTAGCCTTTCACTGTCTTGAAGAGAAAATCTGAATTCAAAAAGAATGCACTCTACATGATTAACGGCTTACAATGTGCAAGAAGCATCATTAAGCACAAGAAACGTGCAACGCTGCTCAGTCTCCGATGTATAACACACCAGTAAAAATCCACTTCATTTTTATTTCAGTCCAGGAACTATTTTCTCTAAAATGGTCTTATGGTCTTATGAAGATTTAAAGGAATCTGTATTGATTTGAGAGGGCAGAGACACAGAAAAGATGCTGTATGTTGAGCCGTAACATTCAGGTAAACTTGATATTTAAAGCCTGGAGCCACTCTGGATTGACGTCACTGGTTTGCATTCTCTCCTCTAAATCAAGAGTTCTTCTCAGTTTTTACTGAAGATTCTAAGAGGTATACTTTCAACCACAAAGTTGTTTTTGTTTGAAATGCTCTGTGGGCAGGAAGTGGGTCAATCTTTCAGGAGCTTGGCTCCAAGGCTCCTGTTCACAATTGCAGAAAACGTGCTGATTGATCACTCTTTTTCTGCCCCAGAGCTCATGACAGAAAAGCCTTCACCGCTCTTCTGATTTGCGAAAACTGTGTTGAGAAGCAGCCCATGTGACCTATATGCAGCAAAGGAGCTTCAAAAGAGGCTTTTCTTAGTCACTACAATGTGTTTGTGACACTAGAAAATGTTCAAATGTTCTAGAACCTTTACAACATTCTGCATACTGTAGCAGGTAGATGATAGTGTGTTGGCTAATTGCCCATAGGGCAGGTAAACTCGACTATCAGAAGCTGAGTTTCCTTCCAGCAAGTTTTTACTAAACACAAGTACAACCTCCATCATTTATTTCCATACAGTGCATTACAATAGGCTTTTACTGAATGCTACAAATAGTGAGTAAATATGTTTCATCTGATATTAAATCATTTACACCTCCAGTATTTGAATATGTTCTCAGGTAAAATAGTGCATAGGAGTAATGAATTTGAAATCAACACACTATCAAAAATTAAAGTTCACATAACTCACTTTGCTATAGAAGTTTATTAAGAGGACAAGTAGCAAACTCAAATCATCATAAACACATGATTTTTTTCATTTAGCCCAGTGTTGTATATAGTCAGTTAATTGTCCAGTTGACCTTTGTGATTTGGTGGTTTGATACTGTAGAATTGCAGTGATTCGTCAATTAGTCAATTAATCGATTAGTTGCCAACTAATTCATTAATTACTAGCTATTTTTTAAGAAGAAAATGTCCAAATTCTCTGGTTCCAGCTTCTAAAATCTGATTATTCACTGGTTTCTTTAGTCTTCTATAATAGTAAACGGATGATCTGCAGGGTGTGGGCTGTTGATCGGGACAAAAAATGACATTTTGGGTTGAATCTTCAATTTTGGAAACAATGATTGACATTTTACACCATTTTATGAACCACAGAACCAGTTGATTAATCATTTCAATAATTGACAAGAAAAAGTGTAGAACCTTAGTGGTATACAATGGTCCATAAAATCCTGAACATATCTGCTCTGAAAGTAAGTCAGTGGGAAGTGGATGTGAGTATGGGGCATTGAGGAGTGAAGAGACAAGAGAAAATGTGTGGCATTTTGAAATGTCATAAATTAAAACCTGTCTTTAATTTAGTAATAATTCAAGATATTATGTGTGTGTTTCTATTGGTCATTTTATTGATTGGTGGTGCACCTCTACAAGTGAGTCAGGTCAAGTTATGTTTTCTTCAACCATTTCTCCATAGACTCTCATAAAAAGTACAGAACCCTCAAGGTAGTGAGGAAGAGAAATAACATCAAATGAGTATGACATGATAGCATTACAATGAAAAATGGTCGTCCATAAATATTAGACAATATGTCTACATATTTACAGCAGCTCTATAAAAACGTGTGATAGCAAGGGTATGAGCATCATTAAGGCTGTCCTGTGGTTTTTTGGTCATTAAAAGATAATTCTTTTTCTGAATTCTTACCATAATTGAAGTGGGTTTTTAAAAACAGACTGCGGATAATCAATCAGTGGTTTGTTTGTTCTAAATGAACAAATGACAGACAGTAAACTGTACTGTCTGTTGAGAAACACAATGCCAACTATACAGAATAGTTTGATTCTCTGTTTTTTGAGAAAATCATAACAGATATATCTGGTTGGCATCTTTATTTATTACTGTCATCAGGTTATCACTCCGCAGCAGTTATAGGAAAGGAAAATGCAGCCATTTTGGCATCGTGTGATTTGGGGTTGGAGGTCTGCATGACTGATTAGTCACTCAAACTGTCTGCATAGATTTCCTTTCATGATTTTGAAACTGCTCGGCTTCATTCACATCTATTCTAGAAAGTACTTGAGACACAGTTTGACATTAACCTGCCATTTTAACATGGACACTATTTGAAGAAAAAACACTTCAAGTGAACATAAAATACAGCTTTGTCTGTACCTCTCACTCATTACTATTTATATTAAGAGGAAAAAAGAGGATGTTTTCATTTATGATTTATCATCTATATATACATGTATATTGTGTTAAACTGCGAGCATAATCAAAACCTAAAAATGTTCCTGCTCTCTGTCAGCTCAGTGTCAAATATAATGTTCTGCTTTCAAACAAGCGTTGCAGGTAAAATGAGCTTAAGTGGAAACCTGATTTAAAAAATAGCATCCTGTAAAACACTAACTTACCATTTGAAGGAATATGAACACAAAATTGTCCAACACAAACATCTTAACTTTAGTTGAACTTTAGAGAATTTTATTTAAAGGATTTTGCTGGTGATTTTCTGTCATGTTCTTATTTTCAACAAATCTCACGTGAAGATTGAAACCAACTCATCCTACTAACATATATTGTGCTTGTATCCAAAGTCTGATATATGTTATTCCTCTGTGCTACATACTTCAGTACACACACAATACTTGTACGAATGATGAGTTCATTGTTGGTTTGGCTCTGAACATGAGATTTGTTGACAATAAGAAAAATATACCCTCATTCTGTTGCTGTCAAAGAATCCATTAATAATTGAGCGGAGTTCAAGCAACTGTGAATCACTCCATCATCACAAAACTGGACTTTTCCTCCAAGCAACGTTATAATGACTGTCTGGACCAAATCTCACTTTTCAACTTCATCGCGAGACTTTTATGAAAAATTAAGTCCACCACTTGTTCATTTGATGTGGTTCCTATAAAGTGTCTAAAAGGGATCCATATATTTAATTTGAAGTTTTTTTACCTTAAACTAACACATCTGCCCTAAATTAAAAACAATCACCCAAGTTCACAATCCTCTCTAGATTTATTTAACCACTTTGGTGCCTATTTTTCGGTTTTCCTGCGATAAATGATAATAAATGTGGACTATATCTACAAAGGATAAGTAATTAAACCTGGTATCAAAGTGAAATTGCAACGTGAGGTGACTACAGAACTGTCAGAATCAATTTATGTTGCTGTTACAGAGCAAATAGAGTTAGTATATTCCAAACTTTATTTAAATCTTAAAACAAGAACAAACTGATCCAAATCAGGAAAAGAAACTTGATTAAACCTAAATTATCTGCAATACAAGTTTAATGATTAATACGATAAGACTTTATAGATTAATTCTCTTTAATTTGATCAATTCAAAATCATAGAAATCACAGAAAAAATGATTTTCATAGAAATCACACTAAGGATTATTGCAGAACATGATGAATATATTCTGAAAGATTATAAAGGACGCAATTAAATAATCGCACAAACAGCTCAAATCTAAATGAAATGTAAAAATAGTTGTATGTTGCAGCCCTACTTGTAGGTGAGGTTTTCTCATGTAATATATGAATAAAACTCAATGCTGCCCCCGTAACAGGGTTTTTTGGATTT
This sequence comes from Lepturacanthus savala, assembly GCA_030544235.1. Lineage (NCBI taxonomy): Eukaryota > Metazoa > Chordata > Actinopteri > Scombriformes > Trichiuridae > Lepturacanthus > Lepturacanthus savala. The sequence goes on from CM060470.1 coordinate 22,481,723, forward strand.
TAAGGTTAAACCTTAAATTGTTGCATGGAAATTGTTTCCTGATATGGCAATACTTTTCAATATCCTTCTATGTAATTGTATATCTCTCCACAGGAAACAGTACTTTTAAAAGTTTAATTTCATTAAATGCAGATGCAGGAAACTGCTCTGTTGGTTTTATCGGATCTTGTGGCTTTTGACACCATCGACCACTCTGTTTTATTACACTGTCTGCATGACTGAGTTAGTCTCAGTGTTACTGCAGTCGCAGGCCCGTCTCACAGAATTTACAAAATGTTGAGGAATATATCCGCAGAATGTTCAGCGACAGCTAAAGCATGAAAAGCTTGTTCACGGTTAGGTAGGCAAGACACACAGGACAGGAAGTGGTAACCCCATTAACATTTAAACCACATTTTTTCTCTAATCTTAAAGTGTTTCTGCTGCCAAAACCACTGCCAGTGTCAACGTTCTTTGTGATGTATATAATGCGCCCAAACCTCATCCTTTTGCAATACGAAAATTCATCTGTTCATATTCATCAATATATTTTGGAAATAAAACTCAAAAATAATCATAGCCACGGTCACAGGTTCCTATGCATTTTGGTCGGTTGCATACGCTGCCTCCTCATGGAATAACCTGCAAATGTCTGTCAATTTTAAAAGAAATTAGTTCTCTTGGGAAATGCACTTGTTTCTAAATCACAATAGTATTGGAAATGTTTTAGATTATTTGACTTTATGCATTTTAACTGGTTTCGTGTCCTTGAGTTTTGTTGTGTGTTCCTGGATATAGTGTATGACTGCTGTTTTCTTTTTTGTTTGATCTTAGTGTTTGTAGCAGCCAAGAATGCTATAATGGCCAATAATGTCGTAATGATAATGTAATGAATATTTCATTTAAAATGTAGTAGACCAATAATATAACTGTCCAATAATGTAATAAAAGTGCTGAAATGAACAATAACATAACTTATCTCGTTATCGGCTGCTTATTACATTATTGGTCTGGTGAGGAAAAACATTTTTTGAAAATGTAATAACTGAGCCGATCACATAATAAGTTATTGCATTATTGGTAAAAAGCTATTACCTTATCAGTTCTGGACTTTTATTGAGTTATTGCTCAATTATTACATTATCGGCCTATTACCTTTTAAAGTGGTAATTGATTTTTTATTGGCTATTAATACTTTATTGGCTACTACAGTGTTTATTGTTGTAACATTGTTTTTGGCCGGGTCAGTCTTGCAAAAGAAATCTCAATGAGTCTATTTTTTTTTTTTTGAATAGGTGTTCAAAACTGCCGTTCGAATTTTGGAAGACATTGAAAATTGGCATCGAATCCTAGTTTTGCTCATGGAAAGATTCTTTATCAGCAAAGTATGTGAATACTTCCTCCCACACCATATACTCTTCAAACCTCGAAAAAATTGATTCTTGCTGTTATTTATTCTGTTATTATTCATCTAAATGACTGCAGCTCTTTTTTTACCCAAACAGCAGCAATAAATCCACCTCACTGTGTTGTATAACTCCTCCAAAATGCAGCAGTCAGGAACAACTATTAACCCTGTTATAGCCTCTTTGACTTTTTGACTTTGACTTGGCTCCGGCTTTAATCTCCCACAATCCGGAATGGGATGCAACACAGATGTGTTGACGCACAGAAACGGTACTTATGTGGTCTGGAGAGAGATAAAATAGAAGCAGGGAGGGGCGCCTCCTCCACTGAGTAATAAAGATGGGGATCATCTGTATTGTAACGAGAGGTAATCAATTAGCACTTTTATCTCATTACGGTTTTTGTTCCCTTACCCAAGCAGCCGTTACCCCTGTGGGCACCGCTGCCGCTGCACTACTAACCTGCCTTACCTGGCGTAACCCCCCCCAGACATAATAAATGTTATTGTTCCTCTTTGTCAGGAAGTGCTAAATTGAAAATGGCTGACACAAGCTGCTTGGCGTTGCATCAGATAACACAGATAACCACCTCTCTCACAGTTTAGCTCTTTTTATAATCGGGTGGAAGACGCTTGAACAGCAGAGAGAGGACAGTGTTGCTGTTGCTGTCAATTAAAATAACCCGCTTCATAAATCAACTGTAATAAATTACAAAGACGCTGAGCGTGGTCTGATTTAAAAACGGCAATGCATCCGGGCTTTATTTTAGCGACAACAGCTTTGACAACAGAGATATTTTCAATGTGGGTCAAAGACAGAGGAGAGACGAGGGATCAGACTTAACAGTAGCCTATGGTGAAATATTTACTTGGCCTAGATTCATATCTAATGAGCTTAAAGAATCCTAGTTATGCAACAGTGTTAAATGTTTAATGTTGTTTTGTTGTGAACACAGTGGAGAGGCCTACACTCTGCTTTAAATGAGTTCTTCTCACCCGCCATCATACAAAAGCGTTTGCTTTGTTCTTCTCCTGCAGCTTAGTTGTCCTCTGAATATAAACAGATTGAATCAATCCATTTCAGAGTCACTTTATCCTGCAGTTTGTTGCCGCATGACTTCAAATGTTTGACAGCTTTGTTGCTATTATTAAATATGCAATGTGAGTTGGACTTGTGCAGCTGCCTGAGAAGTTGGAAGTTTTCCTCCAGATGTCTCCGAGGTCGGTTTCAGCGGGAGCTGTTTAGTGATATGAGCAACAATGAACCATTGTTCCTACATGTCTCTAATTAACAGCGAGTACACCAGCTCTATTCATGTAGCTTGTCTTAAAAGTCCCACACTTTAGGAACCCACTTGCCACTCTTGTACCCTAAGGCTGGAGTGAGCTAGCACGGATAAAACACAGACCCAGCTTGGTGGCTGTGCTTTTGATGAGCCCTAATAATCCAACAAAATCTGTCACTGTGATGAAAGACTTTTTGATTCTGTTTTTGAGGCTTTTTTTTATTATTTTTTACTACACCATATGTCCGTGTCACTAAGAGCGAAGTGGCAGAAGATGAGTTGCCTTGAGACTAAAAAATACGGTTTTACGTGATTCGGCTTTGTAAAAAATGTGCTTTTGTTGTGTCGCTCTCTGTTCGAGGATCACATTCATCAACAATCGGCTAACTACTAACCTTTCCCAAATCAAAAGGGATGATGATGTAGTTGCCGCAGGCGCAGAATTCAAAGGAAATCCACATTACAGACATTGTTCCATTTCTGTTTGAAACTGTAAACCACTTTTCATGTTTATCTGAGACATGGGGTACACCCCGAGTCGCTTAAATTGCAGTGTTTCCCTCACTTGCGTCACTTTTATCTTTTTTTTTTTTTTCTATGAGAAGGAAGGAAACGAGGAAATATGTTTTTAGAGGAATGAGACATCCTTTGCTCTGAAGCGTCACATCAGTTTCTGGTTTCTGATGACGGCAGAACGGTCAGCTTTACAGATGTAACAACTTCTGATGGAGTTTGCTAGTGCACAGCAGCTTTTTTAAACTAACCTTAATCTTCTTTAACACCTGCATTCGCTATTTGTACTGTACTATATTTGAACTGCAGTGGTTCCAGACCTTTTTTGGGTTATGATCCCACTTTGACATCACCAAACTCGTCATATTGTCATACTGTGTTGCAAGTAAAAGTTCATTAATAAGACCACATATACAGTGGTGTTCAATATAATAGCAGTGTGTTTAAAAATGTGAGTAAAGCTGAAAGTCCTTATAATGCTGAATATTCTTTTTTTTTCATTTTCTGTAAAGTAATTAAATTTGACTTATTTTTCTTCACAGCACAGCACCGCATGACAGAAAAACACAAAATTGTTAAAAGATTTACAGATTTATTTTGTACGTTTATGAGGAAAAATTAACTTAAATGATTTTAGCAAATGGATGCAATTTAACTACGAGTGAAACATTTAAGGGTGTCTGAATACTTTCCATACCCACATACCTACATAAGAGCTGCAATCATCAGTCGATTAAATGGTTAGTTGCCAGCTATTACATTAACCACCAACTATTTTTTATAATTGATTAATTCATTTATTTATTTATTCTTTAAGATGAGCTACGTTTTTTTTCTCCCTTAGTAATTGAAATAGGTGTTAGTTGCAGCATATATATATATATATATATATATATATATATATATATATATATATATATATATGGTCACAGCTCCATATGTACTCTTCATAGCCTTCTTTGATTCTGCTAAAGGAGACTTCTTCAAATTCTCCCTTGAAACTGTGGAAGTAAAAAAATATATATAACAAAAGGGAATTTGTCATCACTGCCATTTCTCTCACAAGGTGTTTCTAATTGTCTTTAACATACAATTACTTTAATTATTGAAGTACTTTGAAAAGTGTAATTTAAGACAGGTCAACAAGCAGCTAACAAACAATATGATGTGATTCAAGATGCAGTAATTAGTGTGTGGGACTCAGATACAAGTGTACATAAAGACGTAATGAGTGAAGTTACCTAACTCAAAGTTTAAAATGCCACCTGACTGCCTGCTCTATCTCTGCCACATCACTCATATCAAACTCTATTCATTCAGAGAGTACATACCCTCACCATAGTTTCCATGGACACAATGGACACAGATGGTAACTTTTTAACTTAATCTGTTTCTAGCATTTAGAATGAGATGGAACTAGTCCTGGTATCTTGAAAAGCAAAAGTCACATCCAAAGCTGTTTTTCACTATTAGTGACCCAAGACTTCACTGGTGAGAATAATATATAACATGTCTGTATCATTTAAAATAATTTGAACTGTGATCATTTATATTATTATTTTTATGGCTGGCTTCAGAGCTGAGTTAACATGGTCGTCAATGGGACAGTTAGTCTGCACTTTCTGTTCTGTTTGGCAATTTATGAGGCAAACAGGATATTCCCATGGAAGTAAGTTTGATGGAAGGACAACATTGTTTACCTGAATAATACATACATCATAATATAGTGGAAGCTGTGGGATTCAGTTTTTATCAGTGGCTTATTGGCACATTTTTTGTACCATCAAATGAAGTTGTGCATTTATAAATCTGAAAAAATCCAGACCATGAAATTCTCTGAAAAAATGTTTTATTTCTCATGCACTTGTGATTTTTAGTAGTCCCCACCTATTCTCTTCATGTAGTCTTAAGCTAACATATTTCATGCTGTCACCCTCACAGGCTAATGAGACAAAATATAAATGTAAATAAGACACAGACTGGGACTCTTAAATTATGTAGAGCACTTGAATAACAAATTTTCAATTGAATCACATGGAGGCAAAGATTTGAAGCTTCTTCCTCCAAATGTTTATAGGTTTTATTTACTTGTACAATCTAACAAATCCATTACCTGAGACAGGATAACTCACTGTAAATGATTCTAAAATTCACAAGGTGAACAGAGCCTTTCAAACAATAGGTGGCTGTGTTGTAGCAGCGTGGAAACACATTATGGCAATAATTTCTTTCCAGAGATGGCAGCACGAAGCGTTTGATGGCATGGGAAACAATTAAGCTGCACAATCAGTATTGGAATGAGAAACCATTACAGCTAATGGGGTGATGTCTCGCTGTCAGACTGGTATTTAACACACACCAGAACAGTGCAAGGAGTAGAGCTGTGGGCATGAAGAAGTTTAAACACTTGGTGCACAGATCCTGCTGTTCCTCCTTCTCATTATAATGTGATTGTTACTACCAGCGTTGGGAGTAACACCTTACAAAAGGAATACATTACTGTCATGCATTGATTTTTGCTGTAATGCAGTAATGTAAGACAATTTAGGGAAGAAATGGTAATATTTTCTTTGTTGTTGTTTTTCTTCGTACAAATTTGCTAAAATTGCTGCAAGATCAGCAGCAGTGAAATGTCTGTGCAAAATGTTTCACTTTTTTCCTTTTGGCTCATCAGGCAGAAGATGAAGATGAGTGAATCTGCAGAAAACCTTGGATAGCACATTCTCCAGATGGGTACACGCTCATTACTTTATGTTTGTGAAAAATAAGGATTTGAAGAACATCATAGTCAAATGCACTTTGTGTGCTACAATTTAACATTTACAGAGGTGCCATAGTTACATGAAATTAGCAAGGAAGCAAGCGGAGCATGAGGGTGACGATAAAACAGACAAAACTAATGAGATTCTTCAGCCTCAAAAGGTTAGGAGACTTGTATCAGAGGATGTTGCTGACATGAGAACCACATTCATCTGTGGAATCACCAGCTTTTTGAAAACTTGTCAGCAAGATCCCTGTTGTGCGATCCCTGTCGCAGCAATAATTACAAAGATGAGCTATATTTAGATCACCAAATCCATATTTCCAGTTATGTTGGTGAGAGTAAATTAAAAGTATTGCGAAAGTATTGAACACTGGTTACTATTATGGAGAAAAAAAAATGTCAGTGCTTGTGTGTAAATATTTAGGTCTCTCTGGTTCCCGCTAACACACAAATTCTAATATAAGACCACTCACTCATTTTGTTGTGATCTGGCCTCCTCTGAAACCTGACTGAACACAAGCTATTTAGAAATGGTTCCTGTTGTGATGTCACAGCAGGAGTGGAACTCAACACTAAGAAAAAATACATGGTGAAAAGACTGACAATCTGATGACTAACATGTTTTCATTGATTAAATCTACACTTAAAAATTAGTTAAATTAGTTTTCATTGACTAAGATGAGACTTGTCAACTAAAACTTAACTAAAAGGAAACGGAATGAGGTTGAATAAATATAGTAGAGCTGCAACAATTAGTTACTTTATCAATTAGTTGCTAACTATTTGCCTTATTTGCCTCTGACTTATTTGCCAACCATTTTGATAATTGATTTGAGTCATTTAAAAAAAGTCTCTCTAGTTCCAGCTTCTAAAATCAGATTATTTTTGATTATTTCTCTTCTTTATTCTTCTATAATGGTAAACTGATGATCTCTGGGTTAGGGTTAGGTTTAAAAAAAAAGATATTTTAGGTTGAACCTTCAGCTTTAGGAATATTTTAAAACCAGACAACTAATTAATTAATCATTTTAATAATACATAGTTTAATCAACTATCAAAATAGTTGTTAGTTGCAGCCCTAGTATGTGTGTGGCTATCAGGCAGTCTACTCAGGATAAGCAGACATATGCAATATACTGCAAACCACATTAAACTAGTGCAGTGTCCATTCAGAACATGCTGATTGCTTCACTTCCTGTTTCACTGCCTGCTACAGACAGATATATTTTAGTTAGATAGTTTACTGCTTTGTAATTGAAAATCTGAAAATACCTAATACTATACATGTAATTTACATAATGGAAAACTGGCTGAGCCTTTAACGTCCCTCTGTATGCACTTGCACACTTGGTGACCAGCCCTCCAACTACTATGTGACTCATCCCACAGGGAGGCACAGCCTTCTAAGACCTGTCCGCTCCCTACCACCATAAATAATTCATTTAGCACAGCATGAAAAACGCATGTCAATTAGCCAGGTTTATTTTTTCCTCCAATGAAAAGCAGCAGGTCTCTCTTCATGCCAGCCAGAGAAATGCCGCGAAACAGTGCATTATTTAGCGTTTCTGGACATATCTGCTCAGACTTCATCTACATGGTCTCATTCTTCTAAAAAAAGAAACAAACAAAGTCTTTATATTTGCCTGTTGTGTTATTGATATGATTGACTTTAGTTTACATTACTCTTTTTCCATATCACCAGTATTATTAATTCAGAGAGAAAATAATTGGGGCACACTGTTTTTACTTTTTCTATTTACATTATATTTACCTACATCTGATTATACTCCCTTCCCATTAAAGCTGCAATGATGTCTCTATTGGTTGCAATTTATTATATTAATCGCCAACAATTTTGACAGTAGATTGGAGTCATAATTAAGAAGGAAATGTCCAAATTCTCTGGTTCCAGCTTCTCAAATATGATTATTTTCTGGTTTCTTTAGTCTTCTATAATAGTAAACTGATGATCTTTAAGTTGTCTGCACAAAAAAAGACATTTTAGGTTGAATCTTCAGCTTTGGGAAAGAGTGATTGACATTTTACACCATTTTATGAACTGTCGTCGTTTCAATAATCAATAAATTAATTGACCATAAAAATGTTATGTGCAGCCATGCTTCCCATCTTAATTTGGTCTTTATTGTGGTGCTACACATATTTTCAACATATTTTACTATGCATTTCATGTTTGTTGTAAGGAATGAAAATGAGTTACTTTTTAGTATGAAACATGTTTCACAAATCCATTTTATTATTGTTGCATAATATTTAAATAAACATCAATTTCCTCAAAAAAAATAAAATAAAATGGAAACCTAATTTAACCCAACCTCTAATGTGTCAGGCTGAATGTGACTCTTATTTCAAACTGGCTCATGTTGTCTATTAATCGTGTAAAAAGACCCTAAATGATTTGAACTGTTAGAACGTTGTTGGTCTTACATCTAATTTAACCTCTGACCCAAAAGCCTCATCATTCTAGCATAAAGTCAGTTCACATTGACTTCTATACAGAATAGGAAACATCATGCTGATGGCCACGTGAGCCTGTCATCTTGTGTTCAAACAATTAATGTGAAACAAATTTAGATTCTTTATTTTACTTCCTGTCTCTGCAACGTCATTACAGCTTTGAATAAGCACCAATGTTTTTGCTTAAATCCAATGATTTTTTTAACCACTTAACCTTACTAAAAATAGGTATCAGCTTTTCATAGTAACAGAGTTACTGATGCTGCACTTTAATCAAAGTGGGATTTTTGCAGATGCTCTGCCCCAGACATCAGGTCTACCTGGAGTTTGCTGTTGCTTAGTTACTGGGGCTGCAGTGAATTGTGACTGGTGACCCTGGGCGGCTCAGGCATAGTTGAGACTTTGCATCAAAATTATTATATTTTCTACGTGAGAGAGCAAGGGAAGCAAACAAGAAAGAAAAAAGTAGACAATATTGTTTCTTACCTGGCAGACAAAACAATGAATTATTAATAGATTCATATATTTCTCTTTTTCTTCTATTTCTTACCTCACATTCATGTCCAAAACCAAAGCTCTTTGCTTGACTTTAGACATTTTGCTTGAACTCTGAATGCCATTTGCTCACAACCAACTGTGATTCAACAGCAGCAGCCAGCGGACAAATGAATCTTTGCTTGGCTGTAATTGCAGCTGTGTTGAGATAACATGCATCAGTAGCTAATCAGCGTGTTAAGCTGAGTAATGTCGCTATTGCTGGTAATACGCCGTCATTGACAGTTGCTCAAATCGCAGCTTCAGCTGCATCATCCTCACAAGCAACATCATCCATCATCGACCACTGGTCTGAGCTCAGACTTGTAACTTCATCCAGTTCCGCCCTTATTGTAGTCCTGATCTCTTTTCTTTCAGTCACTACCCACATGTTGTGACTAGAGATTAGGGCTGCTCACTTAATGGAAAAAAAACAAAACATTATCACAATTATTTTGGTCAATATTGAAATCACATTTTTTTAATTACACAATGTGAGTAACAGTGAGTGACCTTGTGCTTTTGTTTGAGATGTTAAACAGATTTGTTGTGTTGCTAAGAGTAGAAGAAATCTCCTTATAGCAAATCTTGCACATTATGTTGCTTCTGCTCCTTGTGGGATTCTTGGAACCTGAAGTGTTCCCATATTAGAGAACTTTTCAGACTCTTTCTCAAACCAAATTGCGCATCCCTGTCTTTTTCAGAAATCCTGTAAAGAAAAATGTCAAATCGATTATGGAGATTGTTTGACACACAAATAAAAATCACAATAAAAATTCAATTAACTGTGAAGCCTTACCATAGGTGATATGGCTGCAACAATTAGTCAATTAATTTTTAACTATTTTGATCATTGATTAATCAATTTGAGTAATTTCTAAGAAGAAATTCTCTGATTCCAGCTTCTCACACCTGATTATTTTCTGGTTTCTTTAGTCTTCTGTAATACTAAACTAATGATCTTTGGGTTGTGGCTTCTTGGTCTGGACAAAAAAAGAATCTTTGGCTTTGGATAACAGTATTTTAAGAACCAAACACCTAATCGATTTATCATTTCAATAATTAATAGGTTAATCGACTGTCAGAATAGTCATTAGTTGCAGCCCTAGTGAGGGTAGAAACAGATGCAGCATGACAGACCGCTACAGAGTCTCAATGCACTGATCCATCTCCTGCTTCGTCCTTCCCTCATGAACATGAACAACTCAACTCAACTTTATTTATAAAGGGATTTAAAACAACCAAAGCTAAAACAAAATACTGTACCTACATGGGCATTAACCACTAGCAAGAAAACAAAACAAATCGACAATAAAAACAAATGAAATTCATAAAACAATATAAGAGACTAGGGTCTCATGTTGGGTTTAAAATCCAGTGAGTAAAATACATAAAACAGATCGAGGTCTCATGCTGCGTTAAAAGCCAGATACAAGACCCCCTGATACTTGAACTCCTAGTTTTACTACTCTGATATAATTCAAATATGGACATTATTTTTGTGTAAAGTTGTGCAAATATTGTTTTTATTTCATATATTGAGGCTTTTTCATGCCTGATGAAGTTGTGAATTATGAGCTCATTAGCAACTCATTGTAACTTACATGTGCATATCTGTATTAGCTCTTAACTTGATTTTCACATTCATTTTTTTTTGTGCCAGTGCTGTTTTAACATTTGCTTGTCGCTGTCATCTCCACAGAAAATATGTTGATTAGTGGTTGATAGTAGTTTTCTGTTGAGGAATCACTGTCACAGATTGTATATCTAAGTGCTTTTAGTTCTTCTATAGGGAAACACATTGCTGCCTCCCCAGAGCAAAAAACAAAAAAATAGCATCATTATGACAAAATGTTTTTCACTTGTTTACCAAGATAGTTACATGTCGTTACAATATACAAACCTTTTAACAAGAAACTTTTCTTCTTCTGTTGTTACTGCAAATGATATTGTGTTAATTATGCACAGACTAAGGAGGATTTTAAAATGCATGGTGCAGAAGGAAGAATGAGTCAAATCCTCTGGAACAGGTGTTATGGAGGAATATTTTAAATAAACTATGCTTTTCAATTTTAACTCATGGCTTTATATGCAGAGTGCTTACTGAAGGAAATTTGGCATAGTTCTCTTGAAATTTTGTCATAACCACTGATGTTAATCCATATGGCCTGTGAAATATGTATGTACAAAATAATGTAATGCCATGTCTCAAACATATTAAAATACAGATTTTTATGTTAATGTGATACCGTTCTGTTTATTTTTTCTTCTCTGTGGTGGCAGCAATATGCTCCCGTACTTCTATAGGATTCCTGTTCATTCTTTTTCTATCCTGTGTATTAATGTTGCTCCTAAAAGCTGCTGTTAAACCCTTCAGCCAAACTGAAGCTATACCTGAACACACATTATATACGTGCACCTATGCATAGACAAATACTGAGAGACTACAAGAGTACATAATAAATTGCTTCTAGCACGAATCTAACCCTGCATGCTCCACACTTCCCTCTGGCTAAGTTTCTTATTTTCTACACTTTACCAATTCACTGACCCTCCTTTACCCTAGAGACTGCTCTTGCACATCTAGAATCCTCTCCTCTACGACCAATTTCCTCCTGCTGAGGCTGTGCTGCGCCCATTTCTCCCTCCTCCCCTCCCAAACATGACGTGTACTTGGCCTGAAATATCCCCATTTAAATATCATCACCCTATTAAAATAACAGCCAGTCATTTTTTTTTTTCGAGTTTCTGGGAAACAATCTTTATCAAATGCAAAGAATATTACATTTAATTATTTCAATCAAAAAGGCCTTGACAGTGAATGACTGTGGGCACACAGAATGTTGTGTCACTTATGTAACATTAAAGAATAAAGTGACTAAAAAACTGCCCTTTTATTGCATTGTGCAATCTCAAAACTTAAATTATCTGGAGTCAAAATGGTCAGGAGGTAGTTCACCTTTGCACTTTTCCATTCTTTTTAATTGAACAACTCATTTCCAACGTCTAGTTTTGACAACTTTTTGAAAGCGGAATTTTCAATAAGGTGATGACACTCAATATGTTTAATGGACTGAAGATTTGTTCCTTTCTTTATAGTTGGCTATGTATTTATTGATATGCACAGCACTTTTATTAAATTATTAAGGAATATCTAGTGAAATTTAGACTAAATTACTATAAAACATTGTAGCCATTAGCCTTTATCACTCACCAGTAGAAATTGATTCAAGAATCATGTTTAGAGCTTCTTCTGAGAAATAGAAGCTTCTTGAAGCAGACGCCATGACAAAGCTTGTTAAATTGCCCATGTATCTGTTTTTTTTTATCCTGACTTGAGTAATAAAAAAAAAAAACTGACTTGGGCAGAAAATACAATAGCCATCGGCCTATAGGGCATACAGAGTATGATCCTTTCAACTCAGGATTAAGGTGATTTCACCAGACATGGCAGCATCATCAAGAGACTATTTAAATGAGGGAAGAAAAGAAAACTGAACTTTTCTTCAGTGGAGTTGTGCTGTTTGTGAAATCGCTTAATCCAAGAAAAGGCTGTCTGGAGAAGCTCAGGTCAAATAGCTGGAGGAATGTTGCAGGCAGATGAATATTATCAGTCTTTAGATAGTGATGTTCTTCACTAGAACCTGAAGCAGCTATGCTACCAGCTGTACAAAGTAACTTGACTTGATTGTTCCTGTATTTGAACTCCATATTCCTGCATATTTAAGTTGTTGGGTTTTCTAAACACAAACCCTCACACGAGTGTTTTCACGCTACAGTAAACATCCCGTTTCAGGGTCAGTTAGCTGTATGTTTCTGCTCACCCCTCACACTGAACTGGTCCCTGATGTGTTGTAGCTTTATTGTGCTTTGTGTGAATCGCCTGTTTAAAGCAGAGGCTTTGGTGTGGGAGAAAAAAACATAATTTTTAATGGATGTCCACTGTAAACACAACATACACATAAACGCATCCACATCATGTGTCCAAAATGAAAACAAAAAAGAAAAGTTGGGGATTATTATAATACAGCGTCTAAGTAAATGCAGTTACTGTAATGTGATTGAGTATGATGTTTTCAAATGCAGCGAAGGCTCAAATGCAGACTCAGTCTGAAACATAACAGTATACACAAGTATAAACAGATCACTTGTCGTAACTTCAATCTTTAAAGCTAGGGTTCAAGGCTGGAGCTACAACTAGACAGTTATTTCTTATCAAAAATGAATAAACTTTAGCTTTATTACATATTCCATAACAGCAAATTTAAGTCATGGATATAGTACATTTTCAACACAATTCTAAGCCTAAAAGATGTATGAATGACTAAATGCGTATAAAAGTTTCCTGGCCAAACTAATTGTATTAAAATAATATCAGGTAGAGCTGAGATGAAACGAATCAAAGTCACCCCACAGGCCCACATTGAAAAATTAAACTGAACATAAATGATCATAAAAAGAATAAATAAAAAAAACTGTCAGATAAGTCACTTAATAATTTGTATCTAAGGGCTTTATTAATGGTTAATAAATCTATTAATGCCTCATCTGTCAATTAAAGCAATTAATAGAGGAAAAAAAAATTTTGGGTGCCAAATGAAAACTTTCTGGCTAATGTGCATCCAGTCTTTTAGCTTGTCAGGTCCTTTTCTCTAAAGGACTGTTTCTCTGACCTTTAAGAAAAGCGGTTTCTTTTTTTTTTTTAAATCTCTAAATATAGCTCTCACAATTTTAATTTAAATTTATATATTTTTTTTGCAATCCTGCATGTACATAATTTTATTTCATATACACTGACACAGACCGTTCAGGAAACATGATGTCAGCTATAGCAGCAACTGGGTTTCTCTTTCCTGCAATTTTGTGAATTAGTGAAAAAAAAACCTTTGAATATGTTTTTTGAACACTGTCCATTTTTTTAACAGTGACATTTATATCTTCAGACCCTTGCACATGGTTAACACACTTTGCGTTATGAGATATCATGCTATGATACTGTTAAACCCACTGTAATCAAGAAAAGGGTCCCCATCAACCCTTTCTTAAAGATTAACATTTCTAAGGAACAATCCTCCTGAGGATCTATAAAACATTAGTAAAGTTGTGTATTAACCACTCATGAAGCCATAAGATACAACTTAGAAACCCTTTAAAAATACTGAATTAGAAAAAGAGCCAATTTTTCATGATGCAGCAACATCCTTTGTGTTTTGGTCTATGTAACTCCTGACAGACTGCAACTCCCCCCCTGAAGTAACTCAACATTTCTTGACAGCAGGAAATGGGATAACGGATACAAGAAATTGTATAGAGGCTGCATTACATACGTTTGCTCCCACTTAAGAGCGGTTTTACAAAAAGAACCAAAGGGCAGTGACTGTAGCTCTAGCTCCGCTGGCTAACATCTCTGTCCAGGATTTCTTTCTGCCGGTAGTGGAAGAGGCTGGAGGTGTCGAGCTGCCCCGCGTGGCGGATCGCCTCCGCAAACAGCTTCACCACCTGATACACACAGAAACACATGTCAAGCACATACAAACCTCTTTAGATCCCAAGGTTTCCATTCTTACTTTGTAAGTCTTTGCTTTACTTACATTTCTATCAGTTTATTTGTGTGATGTAAGATAGTATATGTTGTTACAAATAGGTTCTTGTACTCATAATTAAGCAATATCACCCTCAAGGGTGTACTTTAATGTCATTTGAGCATGACAGCAATGCGGTCAAGCATCACTAAGGTGCTCAAATGATGTGAAAGAACATCCTTCAGGGTAATGTTGCTGTTATACAACAACTGCAAATACAACTGCACTCATCACTGATAAGTCAGCCGTGTGGTTCTGCTGGTTTGAGCTCATTCTAAAACTTTTGACCAATCAGACTGTTTGGTCGAAAATACTTGTATAATATGTAACAATAATATGTGATTGTGTCATGTAATATATTATGTATTGTAAACTACATTACTTGAACTACTTGAATTAGATGGATATAGAGTGAGTCATAGGAACATCAAATAAGAGAGAAAGGAGGCTATCTAATTCAAGTAGCTTCATATGTCGTGACATTTGCTGACCTGGTAATTCGTGATGAGGGGAACTCCGTGGTCAATAGCCATTCTGCGGATGAGGAAGTTGTCCTTCACGTAGCGAGTGTTATTAGTGGGCAGGTTGACAACCAGGTCTATATGACCCTCATTGATCAGTCTACAAAAGCATGAAAAAAAAAGTGTCAGAAATCACAATCAAAACAATAACCACTTAAAGTGGCATATGCAATGTTGTAATAAATAATACATTTGAAACCAACAACTTGGGACATGAGATGTTAGTAGAATCAGGCACCACAACCTCAGTTCTGCCGTCTATACAAGTTGTGTCCCAGCAGCTCTCTAACCTCCTTAAATAAAACTGTTGACAGCAGGTTCCAGTAAATGAACTCAGAGAAGCTGAATGTACAGTATCTGATTTGCACAAAATTACGGAGCCAAATTAAACAAGTTGACAGTAGCAAAGCTCAGCGTCAAGCCAATGTGACCCAAATATTTCACTAAACTTTGTGGAAGAAACCTGTTAGTAAAACGTCCACACACGGGTTTCTGTGTTGCCTTTTCATTTGAAATCCTTGACAGATGGTGTGAAATTACGACAGGATTTTAATAGAAAACACGAAGGACAGACAGACAAAAAAGGTCACGTTGCTCTCTATAAAGGTTTGGCCTCTCTGCCACCTCACACAGCTCATGCCAGCATGTGTGTGAGAGAACAAACGCATATGCCAGGACACACACTTAACTGAAGCAAAAGTGACAATGAGTCTGGTTTACTCTGTACCATCAGCTTAAATGTAAATTAATGTTGGCCTTAATTATCCAGCACTAAAAATATCTGTAATACTCCTTTATAAAGACCAAGATGCCTCAGCAGCTTTTATGATTTCCCTAAACTTTAGTTGGCATTACTCTGATGTTACGCTGATTTAAGTATTTCCTCATCCTCCAAAGTCAAGCTCTGCGCTGGCTAATGCAATGACTCTGGACTTCAGAGTGTGTGAAATCTTTGATCTTGTCAGCGATAATGAAGGGTCTATGCCCTCAGATCTCCAGGCACTTTCCTATGCTGATCACACATCACATTTTGAATCTAATGAAGCACAATTTATGTTTTACACTTGTAGCATCCTCATACAAAGGTTTATACACAAAGACATGAACACAGTCTTTGACTGTGTCTACATGTCTACAGATGACTGAAAAACACTTTGTGTTGTATTTTATGTATGAGCGGTGCTCTATAATGAAGTTTGATTGATCAATCAGCCATTAAAATAGTTGTGTAATCCATTTTAATCTCGTGTACTCTCGTTCTGTCTGTTGACTTTCATTAAAATCAACATTTTCTGATTCCCTTGTGTGATTTTTACTTTTTTTCCCTGTGAAAGAAAATATATTTAGCTTTTTTTTTTAAATTCAGGCTTGATCATGAAAACTATATGATCAAGCTATAAGTTTTAAGCACAACCTCAGTTTAGTTTCCATGACCCATGTTTTAAACAATTAAAACATGAATTCTATATTAACAATGTAATTTCCTAACCTCTTGATACTGGGTAAATTGAGGTCCTCTGCGTTCTCAGAGGGCCACGCTACTGGAGAGGCTGGTACATCATTGGCCACAAGCCAAGCTGAGGTGGCTTCAGTAGCAAAGAGCTGGAGGACAGAAAGAAGGAAAATGTTACAGCAATAAGGAACTGTATATAATCAACACAGAAAGTCCTATAGAAAACTGAGCTCAGTCTTTCATGAAGGCAGAAACATGCCTGCTCTTCACTGACAAGTCTGTTAGTGTTCATGTCGTTCAAATTTATTTTGCATTAGTCTCCTGTCAAATGTCTGTTTTTACTGTATTTTATGGCTGCAAACTAACAACTATTAGGTAGTCAATTAATGATAGTCAATTAATCTATCGATTGATGATAGACAATCATTAGTCAATCAATTGATTACTGAAAAAATTACTCCAAAAAAATGGTGCAAAATGACCATCACTGAATATTCAAACTAAAATTCTAGTTACTGTTTATTGACACCAGTGATGTCAAGTCATCGTCACATCTTAGTCATGGAAAAAAAAACATGTCCTTGTCGAACATCATTAGTCATCCTAGTGTCTGAGACATGCTTACCTTGAATCCCTGCTCCTTCAGCTGACAGGCTGTAGCCAGGAAATTGGGTCGGAATGAATGCTGGACATAGGAGAAACATTAAAAATGAGAAAATTAAAAACAAAATGACGTGACAGCATCAATACAAAATGTAAAGACAAAGGCCTTTACCTTTTACGGTTGACCAGAAGAGAACTGTAACTTCTTATGCAGTTATAACAGAGTAAGACTTAAAAATACTGTAACTCTATAGAAATATAGTTTCTAGTGCTGAGAAAATGGGATCAAAACACTAAATACTCAGGACGTTATGTGCATATGTTATAGTTATCGTTTAACAGTAAACTGAGCATTGTGTAGCTGAAAATAATGATTATGAGTAGAAGTAGAGTATCAATAGGAAACTGTAGCTTCATCTCTTTCTTAAATAGAACTGTACATGTTCTCTTCTGTCATCCGTCTTTTGGTCACATTCTCCCAGTGGAAGAGATATTAATGCTCAACACCCACATCAGGAACAATGAACCATGGCAACAGATAGAGAAAGGAAATCCCTTGCATTAATGTGACATTTTTGTTCCACCTGTGGAAAACTGTTGCCTTTAGTTTGAGCACTAAGTTACATTCTTTTAACTTGCACAACCACGCAATGGGATGTTTTAATCCTCCAACCACAATGACTATAGTCAAACTTGCAGTATGACATCCCGGGGTGGCAGCAGGACTTAATTACTAAACACCTGCAATATGGCGTTTTATACAGTACAGAACTCATACTTTAAGGGTGATGTGAGTACAGGGAAAATTTGTGAAATACTTCAGCAGTAATGATGATTTGAACTGAATGAAAGACGTCTTTTGACAGAGCTCTACCGTGATGAGAAAGAAAATGTTTTTGCTCTGAAGTAGTTGCATAATATGCTGTGAGATGATCCTCATCACTGTGGGTGATTTCATATTTGTTTGGATAGTCATTTTCAAGATGTTTTATGTTTTCTCATCCATCCACCATGACCTGTCATCAATTCTGCTGAAAGACGTGTACCGTCTCCCGAGAGCCGTTCAAAGTCATTAATGGCGCAACGCAGCCATAAAAGAGTTGTTACGAGTCCCAGGAATCAAGGTGTTATGGAGTAATGAGCAGAATCAGGCTGGGACTGTATGTGGCTCATAGCCTGAAAGATTTAGACCACCTGTTCAGAAGGCACCTCACATTTGGCGTCTTGTGGGCAGGAGGCACCGAAGGAAACACAAACAGGAGGCAAGTGGACTTCCAGATGGTGGCGGCCTTACCTGAATCCCAATCAGGATGCCCTTCTGTGGGAGCTTAAAGCCTGTGGAGAGCATTGCCTTCAGGAAGGCTGAATAAATGCTTGGTCCAAAACAAGCTACCTACAAGAGATAAAAGAGGAATTACACAGTAGAAATATATATTATTAACCAGAATCAATAATAGATGGAGCTGTGTGTTTCCAGGGTGCTTACTTCTCCGGTGGAGGCCATCTCACAGCGAAGAACAGGATCCGCGTCCCTCAGCCGTGGCCACGAGAACTGTGGAGCCTGGTGGGAGGAGGAGGGTTTGTTGATTGCCCATACAATTTTTTTTTTTTAATTACTTACTTCACATATTTTTTTGAACAACAATACAAAATGTCCACAAAATGAGGACAAAAGGAAAAAAGAAAAACGTTGCTCACATTTATCATTTTTACAATGCAACAACCCTCCCTTTATGAAAACCAGGTATTCTGAATTAATGAAATACTACAAAACCAGTGTCAATCAATGGAGAACAACATTAATGATGAGAATGACTGTGTGTTTCCAGTGTGCTGAAATCATTTAAAGGACGTTATGACACTGCTGCCACCTACAGATCAAATAGAACTTACTTTTCCAATGAAGTAACAGGTGAAGTATGACAGCAGCAGTTTGTGGAAAATAAAATCATGCCCTTGATTATCACCTTATTGCTATTCATTATTAATTTTGTCTTGAGTAGACCGCTTTTTTTTAATTCAACTTTAAAGCGACATCAGAGAAAAGGGCAAGATGGATGTGAAGACATTACAGACTTAAAGTGATTAATGTTACAACTGCTGCTGGATTACAACGGACAAATCTAAAAAGAGAAAAAGCTGCAGCCCACAACTCGTTCTAACAGTTTGACATGACGTCTACCATGCAGAGTGAGTCAGGAGAAGAAGAACAGAACAAAGAAAATGAAAGGCGACAGACGAGAGTGGAGAGGAAAAGGAAATAAGGATAATGTAGGAAAACTAACAGAGGAGTGAATGAAATGTCAGAAGAGATTGAATAAAATGAACCCGAAATAAATGCAATGTGCAAAATGCAAATATAAATGAGAAAAGAAAATGTGAAGATTGATTCAAAGAAAAAAGTAAAGGAGCAAGGGCAGAAGACAATAGCTTCCTTTTTTTCCCTTTATAATACAAGGAAATTAAGAATACTATGGTGCCATGTGGGCAACTATTATTATTTCTCCATTTAAAAGCAGACAAACCCCCACTAATTTGAACAGGGAGGTGGTGTACACACATACACACACACCACGAGGGGGATTCATCCTTGAAGCAGGCTATCTAATCAGCTGAATGTAATGTTAGCATACTAATGTAAGAAGGGACGAAGAGCAGAGAAGAGAATGCAGTTACCGCTTATCACGGCTTTGTTCAAAGACTCACAGAAACACAGAGCTATGCACAGATAAAATGGCAGAATGTAACAAAGAGAGAAGATTAGGAGATGGAGAGGAACACATACAGAGAGGGAGAAACAGCGAGAGGCAACATTTAATGGTGCAAAGAGTCAACAGCAAAATAAGTGGTGGAGAAAAGAATTTGTGAAATGCAGAAAGTGACACAAAGATGTTAGCTTGTTAATCCGGAACAACTGATTTCTACATGATCTAAATGAAGACAGGAGGCCATTTTACATCACTGGACCAGTTTCTGATTTTAAGTCTTTCATGGACAGAATTTTGAAAAACATAATTATAATAGTTTATCCTCTAATTGCAGTCATCATCCTCTGGACAGAAAATATGACTGTCACAAATGGAAAAAAAAATGTTGTGCAAGGACAACATTCAAATAAACAATCTTGTATTCTATCTCTATACTCCTCTCCTCCTGACAGACAGTGGAACTGTGAAGCCCTACAACAGGAACACCGTTATCTTTGGGGCACAAGCTGAGCTCCAGTGGAGAAGGAAATGAATAAAGTAAAGACATTTCCACATAACATTGTTGCTCATATCCACTGCCTTGTTGAGGGTGGAAGTGGCACCTGTGTAAACGTCTTTATTTGCAGTTGAATGGGAATTAACAGCTTCATTTAACGCACAGATTTCAACAAAATAGGGGAAAAACGGGTCTATATTCTCGGATTTTGTATTGAAGTTCTGAATTCAGAACATTTTATAAAAACTACCAACAGTAGTAACAGCAATATCATTGGCAACAGTATTGTTCTCATTTCTGTTTTTTGGTCCCTTTCTAGAGTGAGTTTATACAGCATCGTTGTTACAGATCTAACTAGGTGCTTTTGGACCATAACAGCATGCTAACTTTGGAAAATTATTAAATTAAACTGGGGAAAATGGCAAAAAAGGGTCCCATTAACTCCCAGCTGTTATTATGCCTACAGGGCCTGACATTAGCACTTGCCAAATACGGGTAGAATTCAGCAACAGTCGCTCTTACCAGCCACTTTAGCGGGTGGCATTCCGTGTCGTGAACTCTTTTATCATAAACCGGAGCAGTGCTGGAGATCGATCCGAGGAAAACTGCTGTCAGCTCTACTCCCAGCGAGTATTGCTTTTCCTACAGTCACTCGGCTGATAAATGCCTCACTTCTTCTCTCACTCCTGCAGCTATGAGAACAAGGCCAGGAGGATATAAACCCCTCTCTCTAACGATTGATTGTCTATTCACGCTGTCAATTTGAATCCAGAAACAATTGAATAATCAAAAATGTTTTCTTACTGCATTTTTAACTTTCTACTCTTGTCAATACATATAAAAATAAACAGTTCTTCTCTTGCCAGGCTTTTTCAGTTTAGCTTCTCTTCAAATAACCTTCTACACGCCTGCACCACTTATTATATGCAATAGGTAATATTACTCTTCGTCTATTCATTGGCTGCTACTTTTATACAAAAGAGTTTAACATACAATCTCATCAGAAATGAATGTTTTGTTATACATGTTTTTAGTCCTGATATGGGTCGGTTTACAGTGGTCATTCACATTTAAACAGTCCCCAACAAAGAGGTTTTCCCTAGAGACAAAAACAAATCCACTTCCTCCCCCTCAAAAGTTGTTTTTATGCTCTTCCTCCACTCACTGTCATAAATACAGGAGTGTTGTTGTACCTCTGAGTTTGTATAACAGACAGAAATTACACAATGGGGACTTGTTAGTGAAAAGAACACAACATGGGCTCAAACAAGGGACTGTCAGACAGAAAAAAAAGATAGAAAGAGCAGTGGTGTGAGGTTGAGAGGGAATGAGACAGATAAATGAAGATGTTGTCTCTGGATGACAATGACTGCAGCAGAGTCCGCCTGCAGGGCTCCTCTGTGGGTCCATCTCAAACTGTTCCACAGTCAGGACAAAGGCCCACAAAAATACTAAGTGAAAATGTGTACATGCTTGCAGTGAACACTATTTCAAAAATAGAATTGTGTGGAAGCCTCTTGTCTACAGCTGTTCTTTATGAACGTGCCTGACTCAAGAAGTTGGTGCCACACTGACAGATACTATGTGGACACAGCAACACAACAGCAGCTCCAGGAGCTCACGGCTGGTGGAGTTAAAGTTAGCCCCAGCTAACCTCTACTTTAGAAAAGACTCCTCTAAACCTGATTGTATGGTATTGTATTTTATGAAGCGTCCTGTAACTGTGGTTACAGACAAACACTCACACATAGAATTGTTAGTTTTAATGTGTGTGTTTTTTGGGCTGGATCTGGGGACTGAGCTGCTGCCTGAGAAACAGAGGCTGAGAGGCTGGATCAGACCCACTGAGTCCTGCTACAGAAATCAACACTGGACCACAACAGTCAGACCAGATCATACAGAGTTTAACAACGGGAGGAGTTCTTATTTTTGAGATTAAAAGGTGTATTCTCTACACGTTCACTTCTCAACCTTTGAAACAAAATGGCATCACGCACACACACACACGCACGCACGCACACACACGCACGCACACACACGCACGCACGCACACAGGCATACACACACACACACACACACACCTTACTGCAGCTAAATGGAGCAACCATACAGGTGATAACCGGAGTGTCACAGGTATTAAAAAAAAAAAAGTTAAAAAGTTAAAGACACATTCTATTTCTAGAGGTTATGTCACATCCTTTGGGAACTTATAAAATCTGTTGTTATTTCCTGTCCTGCACTGAAAGAGACTCCACAGAGTTGACCTGCAGCCAGACCCTGATCATGACTTATTCGCTGTGATGATGCAGTGAGAACACTGACACACACTTCAGGCTACTAAGCCTGTGTAAATAGTTTCACACAGCATTGTGTGTTTACAGTGGGGGCACGGTGACAGCAATAAGGTGTTCAACAAGACGACTCCTTTGCTAGACGATCATATGCATTCCGGCAGGTTTGCAGGGAGGCCAATGTCAGTCCAGGGCTGTGAATCCAGTATCACAGTCTCCAAGTAAACCGTTCTTAAAAGTCTTAAGCCTGGTAACTCGAGTATTCAGAGCTATGATTAATATTCCTCACCAGTGAGCAGACTAGACACTGAAAACTTTAGGTTGTGAGGAAGTGTGAGGGATTATACCTGCATGATTGGCTCCAATCTACAGCCATTGTTACAGCAGTGAGTTGTAATTAGAGGGAGAAATTACTTGGGAACAGCTGGGACACGTAAACGTTCACATATCCAGTCTAACAAATAAGCCTCCCAGTCGGTATAAGAAAGCACCTACTACCCCCACGCTTGGGTAGATGAATGAAGTAATAACTACTGTCTTTGTTATGGGATCCAATGGAAGCGAGTGAGATATCATACCTGCACCGCTCTTTACACAGGAATTCACTCTCAAACAAAATATCATAGGCTCTAAAAAGTTCAGTAGAATGGTAATTATGGCTTGTAAGGAAATTTAAAAGTCACTTTATACAATAAATAGCTATTACCTTTGAAATCCCTATTGTGTGTGTGGCCATTAAATGTCCTACTTTTGTGAGTTAAAGAATGGTTAAGAACTGGTTAAGAAGTCTATAAAAAGCCTTGAAAACAGGGGCTTTAAGTAGTCAAGTGGTTATATCTAATAAAATGAAAAATGCCCCCCCCCCCAAAAGAAAAAAAAAATCCACTAGAACCACTTCCATTTGGTTCTAAAATTCTCAAAGTCAGCCTCTTACAGTAAGTAATGTGGTCTTACATGTCTCTTTTTAGAGACATGTGAGAGATTGATGATTGTTGTTCAAATGTAACACAATGGAAAAAACATTTATAACAATAACTATAGCACAACTACTCATGTATATATGAGCCATTCACAACTTTATGCTGTTAAATCTTACTTGGAACACTCGTACTAATGAAGCTCTGGTAAGAATGTTCTTATAGGAGTATAATGAGTATTATTAAAAATGCTTTTTGTCATTAAAAGATGTTTTTGACCCATAAACAGTGCCCTTTACAACTAAATGTGACTTATCACTTTTAAAACGTCCAACAGCAACAGGTTAGGCAGTAGAGGGAAATGCTTAAGGCAAAGATTTTCCAATTAATTGCTGCATTTCAGACGATATTTTTATATATACAGTATTATATATTATATTTGACTGGGGAAACATTTCAGCACCTAGTGTCCCTATAGGTGGGAGTCGATCTTCATTTTCTTGACAGGTTCAGGATCCATAAATAGACTTTAAGGCTCCAAAAGAAATGCACATTTCCCAATTGCGTGGAACAGATAAATTACAGGTATTTTCATTCCTATCCACTCACTTCCCCACACTTTAAAAACTCAACTAAAGATTAAAGAGAGCCAGTCAAACAGCTTGAGCCATAACAACCTCCAATCTCACCTTGATGCCCACGTATTCTATAGGAATGATGGGTTTCTCCAGCGAGGGCAGACTGGCCTCGTCCATAGGCTCCCCCACCATCACTTTGGTTGCCACATTGATGAAGTCCACGCCGATTGTTTTTGATACAAAAGGGAAGGAGCGTGAAGCCCGCAGATTGCACTCTATCACCTAAAAGGATGCATGATACCAACATGCTCATTTAAAAAAAATAAGTAAAAGGATGGCTATTCTTGCAGTTAAATGTACACATTAACTAAGGCTAATAGAAAAAGGTGAGTGCACTCAATGCAGGTATGTACATTACAATACACACACAAACAGACTGTGCACATGGAGATTATTCACACGTTTCCTGCTGTGCTGCAGCTGGAAAATCCATCTCGCTTTGCAAATTATTCTGAACACATTGTGATTTCAATTCATGCGTGAATTGCTTTGCTCCGACCAGGTGTGAAAATGTCTATTTATCATTTAGTCATACTCTGGTAAATATCACCTACCATGACATCGTTGCCTTTAACCAGAAACTGAGTGTTAAAAGGCCCCGAAATTTCGAATGCTTGAGCTATTTTCCGGGTGGCAATTTTAACCTGAGGGCAATAGAAAAAAGAAAATACATACATAAACAACATACAGTATAGAAGAACTGTTTCATACCATAATAACGTGTGTGTGTGTAAGCTGAGCCTGTATGGAAACAAGGTCAACATCAACAAAGACACAGAATTAACAACATTCTGTCTAATTAACCCTTTGGTTGTCCTCAGGTTTAGGAAGGAAGGAACATGTGAGGAAGGGTGAGGTCAATTTTTCCCTGGAGAACAGCAGGACCATTAATTCAAATATAGGGTTTTCCATCATGAAATAAAATAAATAAAATGTATTAACAGAAATGTCTCATTTTTAGTTATTTTCAGTTATTTTCATCAAAGGAAAAAACAGCTCAGGTAGATATGGAAACATTAGCAAGAAAATTACTTTCTTCTATACATTTTTAAAAATCACACAGGATTTGAGTTTGTGCTTGTTTCCAGTGGAATATTAATTGGGTCATTAATAAAATCTACTACTTGCGACCAAAGATGAGTTGAGGTGTAGAACTGGACTGACCTTTTCTAGTGAACCCTGGCTAATGGTCTGGGTCGGCAGTATCAAGGTGGCATCTCCTGAGTGCACGCCAGCATCCTCCACGTGCTCCGTTATTGCGTGAACCAGCACCTGGAAAAACAGCCAGTGATCACGTTATGTATACAGTATTTACATGGAGATCATCGCTGTAAAAAAGAGGAATTACTGAAACAACTCCACTGCTTTTACACTGCTTTGAATCTGTTTTGGATTTCGACTGACAGACTTTAGACTTGATGTGTTGATACCGACAGTATGATGAAAATAATATGTAAAAATGCATCGCATCAAAAATGTGTCGCCATAAGGTGATCTGATTCAAAAACATGGTGCGCTGCATTGTGTATTCAGAGGAAATAAATTAGCAGAGTCAGGTCACGCTCACTAAAATCAGTCTGGACATAGAGGGTGTATTTGGAGCCGGTGAAAAACATGTGTGTGCGTGTGTGTGGATGTGCAGTGTCAAAAGAATAACTCCCAACTTCCCACCCACAGGAAGGTGATTTGTATCGCCGAGCTCCTGTGTGAGAGTGTGTGACTGAAAATGAGCTGCTGTGTCATTAGCTCATTTAAACAGCTGCTAACCACAGCATTAATTAGCCCTCTTCAGATAGAGCTTGTAATTCATACGTATTATCTCTGACTTTTCCACTCTCCCACTCACACATACACGCGCACAGGCTGGGCCGGGAATAATGAGGCCTGCTTGGTATTCAATGAATGGACAGCTTGTTAATGTGATACTGAAGATAAAGGATGGGCTGTATTCAGGGAAAGCAGAAAGAGAAAATCTACCATACAACTGGATAACCCACGTTCAGACTGACACCCTTGAAATAACTTCCGCAGTAAAAAGACAGACAGGGCAGCCGGGGTAAATACCGAGCTGCTACTGTCGCCTTCACAAACTTCCAGTGCTGACAATTATACACAAACTCAGACACTTTCAAAAGTTTAGTTTGAGAAATTTACCAACAAACAGGCATTGATGTGTGAGGTTCCAGCTTTTTTTTAAGGAATAATTAGAACTGAAATTTGTAATTTACTTTTTGTGCTACACTCCCACTAATTCAGCCCGATCCATTTGATTTTTTGCTTCTCTGTTTTTTAGCCTTTCAGCAGAAAAAATAAACGCAGCTGCAGTGAAAAAAGTGTTTAAGAACACTAAAGAATTTAAACAATTTTCAATAAGAATGCCTTTTTAAGGGTATTTTATTGTGTTTTCACTATTATTCTTAATGTATCAAGCAGAATTAAAGCATAGATTTTTTTTTCCTTTTAAAATAAGTTTAACGATTATATAGCAGAACTACAGTCATATTTTCTAAACTTGAAACCTGCTTTCTAAACTGTGAAATTAAAATAAACTAGTACATGGATTTTCCTAAATCTTTTCCAAAATAAACTAGATTGAACAGCATGGCAGTATATATGTACAAGTACATTTATATATAGGAGACATGATAAGTGAGAAAATGACAAATCGGTGTTACATCATGTCAATCAGATATGAAAATGGCTTGATGAACAAGAATAATTTCAGTGTGCCCTAAACCAATCTAATCTAACATAAAGTTCACTGCATTTTGGTTTTAATGTATTCCATCCTCTGAAATCAGATATTATATCGTTCGCTAAAGATGAATGAGATTATATCCAGTTTATTAATCTACTGGCCTCAATATCTGTTCTACTTCTCCATTCAAACTGGGAAATAGTGGCGGACTGAATAATGCCAGTCTACAGAGATGAATAAAAATGATACTGTTCTAAATAAAATGTAGTCAAAACAAGGTGCCAATAAAATATAATATGGTATAAATAAAACTGGGACAAATAACAGGCTGTATGTAACCAATCTAAATTTTACTATAATTTACTATATTTTAGTTTATAAGTCCTGGTTCTTTGTGTAATTATCACAGGCAGAACATAAAACATCTAGTGCATAATGTCAACCTAATTAAAATAATGGCCTAATTTTTATCAAGCTTTTCGGAAAACACAAAAAACTTAATCAAATGCAGAGAATATATGTATTAATATGTATTCATCATTTCAATGTCACTTATGTAACATTAAAGAATAATGTGACTGAATTTTTAGTGTGACTTTAGGCAGCTGTAAACACAGCTTAAACTGTCCTTTCATTCCATAGTAGAAACTCAAAACTTACATTACTTGGAGATAAATGAGCCTATTTTTAATTAAATGCAACTCATTTCCAACATCCAGTTTTGACTTTTTGAAACCTGAGAGGTTAAAAATTTAACCTCTCAATGAAGTGATGACACTCAACTCAACATATTTAATGGACTGAAGATCCTGGAACTTGCTTTAATATTTGGCTACATATTTGAATTAATTGATGTGCACTACACTTTATATTAAATTATTAATAAAGTATAATTTGTGGAATTTAGATGAAATTATTGTAAAACATTATAGCCTAAAGCCTTGATCACTCACCAGTAGTCAATTGAGTCAAGAATCATATTCAGAGCTTCTTGAAGGGGACGCTGTGAGCAAGCTTGTTAAATTGCCCAAACTAGCTTTTTTTTTAATCCTGACTTGGGCAAAAAAATGAAATGTTCATTTTCCTATAACATGTAAAGAGTATGATACTTTCAACTCAGGATTAAGTTGATTTTACCAGACGTGGCAGCATCATCAAGAGACAATTTAGGCTAAAAACTCACTTTTTGCAAAAATAATGACTTATGCCATTATTTTAATATGGCAACGGTATTTAGCCTGTGTTACCAAGACATGGAGCAGGCACTGCTAGGACCTACTCATATACAGAATGGAAATATAATGTTGTTAAAGACAGAAGACAAAATCCAATAAACTGTAAGTGGATAGAACAGATCAGTAATGACTCACCTTGCCGTCTTTGGCCACAGCGTCCACCTCCACCTCTCTGGCACCACTGATGAACTTGGTGATGACCACCGGATGCTCCTGGAGGAAAGACAGCAGGAAGGTTGTTCTATAAATGAATGAGTTCTATAATAATACTTTTATTTATAGATCACTTTTAAACAATAAGCACAAAGTGCTTCCCAAGGTTAGAAAAAAAATCACACAATACAAGCAGAGGTAACAATTCCTGATAGTAAAGAAGTATTGTTTATATCATAATAAAAACATAAGTGGAGGGGTAGTGGAGTGCATCATATTGAAAAGCATTCCTAGTATTTTGCCTCCCCCATGTATGTTAATAGAATGGACAATATATCTATTCAATATATTGCACATCACTACACCATCACCCACTACGACCTCTATGATAAACAAATTAGAATTATTACCTTTTTGATATGGTCAACATGTAAAAGCTTTGTAAAAGTAGAATTTATGGCAGAGCTGTTGTATTGAATTGCATCTTGTGCCAGATCATTCAGGCCTTGATTCGATATAGATACATAGTATCTTAGTAGTACTTTAAAATGGATTCTAAAGTAGACTGAAAGCTAATGCAAAAAAGCTAAGATTGGTTTGATGTGTGCAACGCTTTTTTTTTGCTTTTAATTTTGGCTTTGTTTTGGCTCTGTAGCTCAACTGGCAAGAAAAAACAAGTCATCACAATGACTGAGGCAAGACGGTATAATTTACACAAATATTTTCTCTGTGCTGCTAAACGACACAACAGATCGAGTTTCAGAGATGTTCCTTAGTTGGCAGCTGCATTTGTTTTGAGACACACTGAAGGTGGGTCATAACAACTTTTGTCTCATCAGAGTTTAATTTTAAGCAGTTGTGTGACAGCTAGGCAGTGTATATTTTTGCAAATGTCAGAAGGCTTAAAGGCCCTAAAAAATGAAAAATCGTTTTAAACATTTGAACCTAATTTATCTTTTATATATGCCAAATACATGTTGAGGCTTATAGAGCTGGTCACCAGCTGTTCCACTCCACCCCCCAAAAAAGAAAAACACCATGCATTACATGGAGTTTGCCTGCTAATGTGTATGGGTCATCGACTTCTAAATGAGTTTAATTATGATAGATTAACATAACCAAGAAAACTTCCTCAAATTACTTACTTTACAATTATTGCATTAAAATTATGAACCAACAAAACAAAAAGTTGATGCATCCCTGTACCAATATTTATACAAATTTACTGTGCGTACATGAGTGCATCTGTTAACTTTGTTCACTGGGTTTTAGTCTGTTGCACTGAATGTGTGAAACCTGCATGCTTTTATGCTTCTAGCCCCAAGTAGCAGCCCTTGGAGGGGCCAGCTGCCCCTGAACCACCTGAGGATTCCAGGGAAGAAGAGACGGACATACAACACTAGCCAACAGTCACGCCATCTGCTAGCATCGGATAATTGAAAGCAGAGGGAGAACCCAACAGGAAAACGAGAACATCCGAGTCGGGTTGGGCCGATGTAAATGTTTTCAAACTAGTTTGATGCAGTGTTATTTTGTCAGCTGTTTTTCCAATTTAGCTTTAGTCTTAG
The DNA here is from genome assembly GCA_030544235.1 of Lepturacanthus savala. Lineage (NCBI taxonomy): Eukaryota > Metazoa > Chordata > Actinopteri > Scombriformes > Trichiuridae > Lepturacanthus > Lepturacanthus savala. The sequence continues at coordinate 22,511,542 of CM060470.1, forward strand.
CCTCGTGTCAAATCCCTTATTAGTTTTAGACATAATTGGTCAACTTGTATTCGTCAACTAAAATGTAATTATTCGCCATGCGCACGCATGTGCACAGTCTTGTCAAGAAAAAAAATGATCTTTGAATATATTCAGTCTAATCTTGTCTGACTAATTTAATACTGGTTTGTAGTAAGCGAAATACCTGAATTGTAATACTGAATTTCACCACTAGGTGCTGCATGTGACGCTGTCGCTCCCGAGTGGAAGATGGGAGCTCATGAATGACAGCGGAGAGGCACCATAGTCCAGTTCCAGTGAGACATTATTGTTTCGTTCTAATAAACAGCACACCTTGCACCGGCCTGTCAATCTTATTTTGACACACAAGTAGCTCTATTCTTATTATTAATGCATTAGTTGCTTATGTGGCTATTATTTATTTTGCAGGAAAATCTCACAAGGAGAGACATCTGTTCAGTTTGAATAAACTCAAACCAGTTTAAGCTTGTACACTAGACCCCCAAAACTGACCCAAACCTGCCTGACTGTGTGTGTGTGTGTCTCTGTGTGAATGAGTGATAGAGAGAGATTACTTGTTTATTCAATAGAATTCCGTAAGACCGTAGAAGACCGTAAAAAAAAAAAAAAAAAAAAAAAAGCCACAGTGAGGTGTTTTCAGCGTGAGCTCACCTGGGACACCTGCGCAGCCTCTTCCAGGAAGCGTTTCATTTCGTCTTCGCCATATGCGACGTTCATTGCGGAGCCACTGGTGAGGTGGAAACAGGGGAGAGAGAGAGAGCAAACAAAAGGCCTCATAAAAAGGAAAAGAAAGCAAGCAAACAGGAGAGCATACAAGCTTCAAATGATCATTTCAAAACACTCATTATCTTTCCATTGCATCACTATTACCATCGGGAACAAGATCTGGAAACAGTCAAAATAGCGAGTAGGGGAGAGAGAGAGAGAGAGAGAGAGAGAGAGAGAGAGAGAGAGAAAACGAACAGCTATTTAGGTCGAAAAGCACTCCGGGCTCTTGAAAACGAGTTCAGAACTTAGTCATTAAAAAACAACAGATCTAGGCTAGTTTTGTTGTGGTGGTTGTTTTTGATGCTAGGCTGCTAGCTGGGATACCCTCCTGTTTGAAGAGGACGGGTTGGGAGAAAGGGGACAAAGAAAGTCCACAGGCTGCGGTCAGAGCTTTATTCCTTAGCCGTCTGCTGCCCAGAGGCTCACTGTGTGACGCCATCGAGTCACTGGTCTTTGAATTTTCATTGGAGTCCTCAATAATTGTCGTTTGTAGCCTTTGTTGTCTCAGTTAATGTTTGTAGTGGTTGTTTGTCAGTGTCTCTTTTATTGTCAATGCCTGCATTAGGATGTCGTTTTATGTGGTTTATCCCTTAAAAGCCCATTGAGCGACAGGGACTGCAAATTAGCTACGGAGGAAGTCCATATATATGTATTGCATTGGGTGTATTTTATTTAAATGCCTAAATACATCATCCCTGTCAAATAAATTAATACAAATGAATAAAATAAATAATCCAGTTATTTTGAATAAGGAAATTATATTCAGTACTTGCAGTTATACAAATATAAAACAATGGCTTTGTCATTACCTGACTTGACCTTTAGAAAAGATTTGGGTCATTTTTTGTATGCTTGGACAAACCTCTAAATATCCCTCCTACACTATTATAATTTACAATAACCTCCCAAACCTCCACTTCATTTAACTTATTTGTTCCCCTTTTTCTAGTCGAAGCTCATCTTCTCTCGACAGTTGTCTCTCTATCGATCACAACCCTTTCTCCATCTGGCAGTTAGTCTTAGTATTACCTTGTAGTGTCTTAATAGTGTTTCTGTTTGTCAATGTCAGCATTCTGTTTCCTGCCAATGTTTAGCTGTTGTATAGTGAATCACCAATTTAAAACACTAAAGAAATTAAGATTTGGGTTTAGATTTAGGTCAAGTGTTAAATGATTTTAATACAAAGAATATTCATGTTTGTGTGTTTGTGCATTCTAGTGTTGTAGGAAATATAAAAAAAATAACTAACTATGAAGCTGAAATCTGATGGAGAGTGTTTTTGATGTGTAGATATGTTAGTTCTTGCATATTCACTGAGGAACATCAAAAAACCATCACCAACTATGTCAAAGGATGATGAACGAATTTTCTTTGGGAATGGAAACATCAAATATACTGACATTTAACATTATATAATTATTGGTTTAAATGTGTACATGTTCATGACACCAGAGTTTTCTATATCTCGTGTAAAATCATAAAAATCAAATATTCAATTATATACATATGCATTTATTTTCGATGACACAAAGCTCTGCTGATTCCAGGGTCTCATTCTGACATCTGCTGGACAAAAGTGTCACTGCAGGAAATGAGCAGCTGTCGTGGACAGGAAGTTCATTAACCAGAACTTAACTTAGAACTTACTCACTTATTCACCATTTACTTACCATTTCATTTAGCAGTAAGAATATGAAGGAGCCATTATGAAAGCAGACTGCATTAGCCAACATGACTGCATGTTTTCTTGTTTGGAGTTACCAGTAAACTTTGTTGGCTCTGTGGGCTGTTTCTGCTTTCTGCTCTTGTGGTTTAGACTCAGTTTTAGACAGAATGATTCAAGTGTTTTGATGAGAAGTGATAATCAGACTGCTGACCATGAACGTCTGGGCTGTGGAAACAAGCGCTTCAACAACCCTTAATTATGCGTGTTCACATTAGAATGATCCTTCTAAACAGAGGATACTGTATTTTACAAAATGGATCATGTGGAGGTAAAAGGTTTGGCGACACTCCAAACCACCAATCCAACATAGTAACAGAAAATAAAATAAGATTGAATTTAATGGTTTTATATGCTAAATTACAAATGTATTCTCATATTTACAGATGTGAATGTTATGGATGTGTCTTGAGAAAAAAATGGAGGCACAAAAATTGATGGAAAAACATGTAACCATTATCCACATCTGAAACCGTTATATAATTCAGGCAAGAACTGTCAACTATTGCAAATATATTTGGGATGAGAATATGATTTAAGGTTGTTGATCATCTATTAATCCAAGTGATATTAGGTGTTGGTAGAGCAACTGTAAACACACTGTCTATTTGCCGTGTATCTCAAACTTACCTGAGAACATAAGATGGGCGGAGTAGACAGGGATATCCCACCTGGTTAGCAAAGGCATAGGCATCTTCCTGTGAGAAACAGGAAAAAAAAACACTTAGAGGACGTCAAATGTTTTTTCTCTCCATCTTGTTTTCATCTAAACTCACCAATGTAAACTAATTCATACAGTGTGGCCATTCAAATCTCTGGGTAATATCTGTAGCTGTAATTTAAATTTAAATTTCATCTATGCATATTACAAATGTATTTATTCTGGAGGACATGGGTGAAAAAATATCAAATGATTTATTCAAAATCGTAATAGATCAATATAAAATGTACCATGCTAGAAGTTGAAATAATATATGTTAAACCACAAAAACTAAACTTCTAATTTATTTGTTTATGAATCATTTTGAGGCAAAATAAGCAAAATAATTCTAAGTACAATGCAATCAGAAAAACCCTACTCTAACAAAAAAGCAATTATTAGAAAAAGGCTTTTTATAAAGAGAAATAATCAATTTATCTGGTGTATTGCTAAAAAGCTCAACTACTTATACTCTACCGCATAACATAACCTTCATTTGGTATTCATTTTTCATAAAAACTCTGCATTCATCAGCACAGAATTCACATAATGTTCGAAAACTAAAAGATTAGAGACCCATAGACAAACAAAGAATATCATAAGCATCTGTGGTTGCGCTTGTCTTTGTGTCGACAGCCCACTCACACAGCAAAGCCTGTTCCACCCAGACTCAATTCAACCAGACACTGTGAAAGGCTTCGAATTTGAAAAGAGTGTAGTCGCACATCTGCCACACAACTAATCAAAAGAGTACAAGGGGAAGTAGAAGTGCTCCAACCGTCAGAAAGGAGGGTTTCAATTCATCGCTTTTCATCCTTCTCCACTTCCATCCAGTTCACATGAGGCAAGAGAATAAAGAGCAGGAGTTGTGGACGGTGTCTAGCAGTGAGGGAAACGCTGGCTGTCCTCCACCCTGTCATCATCATAGCTCTCTCTCTTCTGAGCCTCTCTGCAGGTCTAACCTTTTTCTCTCCAACGTTACCCACCGCTTACTCGCCACATGAAGCACCATTAAAAACACAAAACGGCGTCCTGGAGACAGAAGCATCTCCTACACGGCTCTGCTGGAGTCATTCCAGCACAATAAAAGTAAAGTGATTCTTCAAAATGGGCAGGAAAAGAATTTGGAGTCACAGAACGTTATCAGTGTTACTGACCAATTGCTGCTTTGTGTTCAACGGGTACATGAGCGACTGTTCTCAAAGAGAAACGAGAGCAGGCACATTTCAGTACTTCCTTCATCAATAAAAGTGGAAAAAATGATGATTTTTTAGGATTTTATTAAATAAAACTACCATTTGGAATGTCAAAACATGTAATATTAGTATAACAACTGAATGTCAAATGTGTCAGTGATGTCTTATTGACAAAAAGATTTTAGCAAGTTAATAAAATCAATGGAATTACTTCTATAAGAAGGTAGATTAGCAGTCTCTGGTTTAATAAAGAAATCTGCAGAGGCTGAAATATTCTACTTGTATAATATTCACAGGGGGCTGACATAGAGGAGTTAAAACCCTTGTGTACTTTAGGGAGATTATATATGAAATAGGAATCACCAGGTGCTCAACCTCTAGAAATTGAATGACTTGATTATCAAACTCAATTATTAAAATGAGGTGAGAGCGTGGAATATACAAGGTTCTTCAGTGCTCAGAGGGTTCTTCTGGAAAACAGAATCATTAAGCTGGTCAGACATAATCTGTCCGGTGTAACAAAACCTTATTGTCCTTAGTCAGGTCCATCAATGCTTCCCTTTCTGTTTTGGACAAATTATTATACTTTATATTATTAAAAAATGTTTTACATTTACATTTTCCACCATGCGGCAATAGTTATCAAGTTAGGCATTATGATCCTTAGGTGGACTTGAAGCGAGTGAATGTAGAACCAGGGAGATGGGAGTGTCAGGAGCTGGAAGGAGGACAGGTTCTATAGGTCTGAGCAAACCAGATCAGAATGGCAAAAACTCCTGGAGGTTTAAATTACAAAAAAAGAAAAACGTCTGGAAATCAATAACAGCCACAAACCTCAATCCCTTATTTAGGACTGAAGGGAGATTTATTACCAGATTTTCCTGCCACTCCTTGTGGTGTCCTCTTGCAACGGGACTTTGAGTGGGCGGTTCCTAAATAAGGTTCAACACCTCCCGTAATGTTACTTGCATCAGAGCCAAGATCCAGAGGAACAGGAAGACCAGGTCCTGTCAAGTCTTTGTATCCATTTCCTATCGCTGCTTGCACTACAGTTGTGATTTTCTTTGATGTCGTGTGTTGCCATTTTTCCAGAAGTACACTTTGTTCTGCTTGTAATCTTTAGTCTTGGATGAACTTCTTGGAGGCTTTGATTTCAGCAGAGCACTCGGCTAGAGGACTTTACAAATCCTTCTTTATCTCAGCCACCTTCTTTTTGTCGTTAAGCTCTTTAGTGAGACGAGCCTCCGCTTCAGCTTGTTCCAACTGCTGCGAGATCTCGTTTATGACAAGAGCCATCAGGGCGAAGGAGCACTCATTTTAAATTTTACACTGCTGTTGTACACAAAATATAGGATCATCATGGATGTTTTATTTCTGTAGTCTGAGGCCAAGAGGAATAATTTTCTTCCTGAGATAAGTGTAACTCTCAATGTAACTACATGAAGTGTAAAGATATACTATTTTAAATTCAGTTTGACCTAAAAAGACTTCACTTTACAGCGCATTTGATTCTCCCTCATACAGGGAATCTGCTACACTATTAACTTTATAAATTAACAACCAAGCAAACTAAAAAACACTTTTCTTCAAACCAGTCTATGTAATTACTGATTAATGAGAGCTCATCCAGATGCACCTGCAGCATTGGCAAAAGACACTGGACATTTTGTGTTGCAGTTTCTGTCTTGGTTTCAGAATCACTACATGCCGACTTCCAACTTACCACCTGTGTTAGAAAAAAAAAAAGTTTTCTGGGGGAGAAACCCTGACGCTGTTATTCAGGAGCCTCATCGATTGACTGTGGCCTGAAAAATCATGTGCAGTCAAAGAAGCTAAAATTGGTTCAGCTGCTTGGGTGGAACGTTATCGTGATGCTCAGAGATCACGACACCTGCTCCGGTCGTCAAAGACTCAAAAGACTCGTATAGGAACCAGAAAAGAATATTTTGTAAGGATATATCTCTTCTATTCGCTGCCCTTGCCCTCCCATTAACTTTTTATTTATTCCCTCTCACCAGAGAGCTGAGGGCCCTCCACTGGGCTTGGGCCACACCGAGGTCATCCAGGATCCGGGAGAAGACGGATCGCTCCTCGGCCCGGTCGATCTGCAGGGGGTTCGTCCCTAGGATCTTCACCCCATTCATGTGCAGCGGGACAGCCAGGTTGTTGGGGATCTGGCCTCCGACTGACACGATGCTGCCAGAGCAACCCTGCAGACCAGAGGAGAAGTCAATAGACATTAGTTCAGGTGTTTGAAATGGAAATTGTGATTTATAATACAAATATTTTAATAATTAAACCATTACTAATGGTTATACTGTATTATGGCTATTTGGAGATAAAGTGGTAGACTAAATTAAATACTGGTGGATGTTCCCCTTGCTGAATTAAAATGTACTAGTATTATCTGAAAGATAGAATAGTAAATGAAAAGAAAAGAGGGAAAAAATCTCAGCTCTCCTGCCACCGATCAGTAAAGATTTACAGTCTGAAATCTGACGCCAAGTCCAATTATTCTGCCACTGATCACACAGTTAAAATATGACCAAACAAAAAAACAGTCGACCTTAGTCATGCCTCACGTTTAGTTATCATTGGGGCCAGTGTGTGTGTGTGTGCTCCTTTCATTAACAGTTTGCAGCCCCTTTTCCTGTATAGCTGATCCAGGGGGGGATTGCAGTTTCCATGGCAACGCTAGGTTGTATCTCTTCATTATTCATGGGCTCGCTCTCCTGCCCACAGTTTATCTCCTAGCTTTAATGTACATGTACGTACACACGTGACTGTAGCAGTGACAGAGGGATTAATGTTGTCGTTGCTCCCTGAACAAACAAGCATTTAATCACACTCTGATCCCATCACAACTTTAACTGGATTATAATTCCCCAGCAAAGGAAAGTCAATGGACATGAGTTCACAAACATACAACAGAAATACACAGGCACTGATAAACACACACACAGAATTGATCAGGGACATTGTACTACTCACAGCCTTGAGCATCATTTTTGAAATATTAAGGATCAACTGGACTGGAGATTATTGCCTCTGCACAGAATAGCAGAAGGCAATAGAGAGAAATGATGTATTATTATATGCTGTGCATGATGAAGCCTGATAGTTTAGAATGGAGACTGAAAACAGGGGAAAACTCCTCCAAGTCAAGTTGAAAAAACAAAAACAAAAAACATACCAGCACCTCTAAAGCTTAAAGTGGGAGTAGACTTTTCAATGACAATAATTGTAATCCCTAAAACTAGACACTGCATTAGAAATTAGACTTTGCAATGATATCATTAATTAAGAGAGCAGAAGCTGTGACACCATGAACTCACTACTAGCAGAGTTGGAGATTTAGAGATGTTCCGTAGACACAATGACACTGACATTAGAGCCATTTCAGAGGTTCTCTAAATAAAACTATGATTTTTCTGATAAATTCTTCTACCAGTTGCTCTCATGAAATGGAAAATTACCATCTAAAGTTATATACCACATACACAAATTCACACCTGAAAACCTAAGCACTTAAATCTTAGATTTAGAGTCTTTAGTGCACCATAATAAACACCCCGATTAGGAACCTTTCAGGGTTTCTGCTAGACAGAGTATGACAGGTTTTATTTTGCAGCTTATAATGGAAACTTTCATCCTGGAGGATAAGGCAGAAAACACTGCACCACTTCCTGAGTTTATATATAAATATGGGTCAACATAAAGGTTTTGTTGTTGGTTTCATCCATGAGACTTTGAGCAGAGAATTATTTTTCTTCCCAGCGCTGTGGATGACTTGCTGTGAGGAAACTCCATGATAATAAGTCACAGTCCTGTGCTCAGGTTCCATTTTACTTATTGATACTAAAATAATTCTTCAGCTGTACAGTCACACAAATGTCAGAGCAAATTGGAAAGCTTAACTTTGAGAAATTATTATGCCATTATGTGTGTGCTAGACTTAGACCAATAAATCTATTTACCAATATTATTCTAAGTTGTTTTCCAACTCTAGATATGGTTGATTGCCTTCTTATATACTATGTAAATAATCAATACTACTCTGCACTTACAGGATGTCTTAAATTCATTGCATTTCTAGCAAATTTCAGTCAATACACATGTATATGTAAATAATTATCATTATTAATAGTTTATTGATAGATTGTGACCTGTCCAGTGTGCCCTGATGCATGCTGGGAAAGGCCCAGTAATCTAAATGCATATGGTTGTAGAAAATGAATCATCGATAGCAGTGGCAACTGTGATATTCTGGATTTCAGTGGGGAGGTTTAGACTAAGTATAGAGTTGCAATGATTAGTTGATTTATCAATTAGTTGCCAACTATTACATTAATCGCCAACTATTTTGATCAATTAATCAAATAAAGTCATCTTTAATAATAAAATGTCCAAACTCTCAGGTTCTGTTTTTTCAAATCTAATTATTCACTGATTTCTTTAGTTTTCTATAATAGTAAATTGATGATCTTCAGGTTGTGGACTGTTTGACATTGAATCTTCAGCTTTGGGAAACATTTTACACTATTTAATGAAACAACTAATCGATTAATCATTTTTAATAATCAATAGATTAAGAGACTATCAATATCATCATTAGCTGCTGCACTACTTTGGCAGTTCACAGTTTATTGTTCTTTTGCGTGTTAAAAAGGAAACCCTGAATTTTATTCCATTTGAGTTTTGTCACATGTGAACTTTGTGCTTGTGCTGACCTCCTGTTGTGTGATATCCAGGATTCTCTCTAGCGTCAGCTCTTCAAAGTAAAGTCGGTCACACTCATCAAAGTCCGTGCTGACGGTCTCAGGGTTGTGGTTGACCACAACCGTCTTCTTGCCCATCTGCCTCAGGGCTCTGATACTGGACACCGCACACCAGTCAAACTCAACACTGCTCCCTGGTGAATTAAACAGGTGATCAAGATGAGGATTTTGCCATAAATAAGACAAATTCAGTATGAGAAGTACAAAACTGTGTGGCATTTGCTTTAAATGCAAACAATATTCTGTTTTCTATTAACCTCCAAAACTATATGGAAGTGTATGTGCCAAAAAACATTTCTACTGCAGTGCAGCAGCTGTATCAAGCAGGTTTAAACTTTACAGTCAGAAGAGCTGAAAATGGATTAATTTGTTTAAAAAATACAAATGATTGCTTTGTGTGTCAGAGGATACAAATCTTTTCTGTGATTTTATTACTTGTTTATGAATGTTTTATTGTATAAAACACATTTGGTGAAAATGTATTCATGTAAATGCAAATAAATTAGATACGGTTAATTTACAATAAATGGAACAATCAAAACATGTTTTTTACATCACGAAAGCTCAGTGTTTGACTCACCAATGTGATAAGGCCCACAACCAAGAACCATAATCCCCTTGTCATTAAAGTCCAGATCATGTTCCTAGTGATAAGGAAAAATTTATAAAACATATCATTAATGATGAAGTTTTCAGTAACAATAATTTAAAAGAAAAAAACTGATCAAAATCTATAAAGTTCAGGTTTCAATCTTGTTCTTTTTACAGCAATTTCAAATAATTTTTTTTTAAACTGACTGCATTTTTCTCTTTTCTCTATTAGCAGACACTACTTACCTGCCCATTGTAAGTGCAGTACAGGTAGTTGGTCATGGCTGGGTATTCTGCTGCCAAAGTGTCGATCTGAAAAGACAGATCAGAGAAAATAGTTCTAAATAGTTCTTTAATTTAAAAAAGACCCCAGACCCCGACAAAACAATGAAAAGATTTCCTTGCTTTGTTTTGGAACAATAGGCAGGAAATGGGAATAATACACACACACTACACAAAAAGGCCACAGCTGTCCTTAAATAGAGTTGGTATCCATGGTGACAGTACTACTTTTTACATGGTTTATTTACTGACTGTTGAACACTTAGTTTGAAATAATACATTTTACAGAATTAGTAGATATACTATTACTAATCATAGACATTAATATCAACACAAAGCATTAACATATTCTATTCTCTATTACATATTCTCTATTACTTATAACATTTTACCCATGTACAGTAGCTTTACATCTTAGCACCAACGAATTCAATTGATGTCCATATTTATTGTTATGGAAGTTTGCTTGTTTGGCAGCTGGACTCACAAGATCAAGTAAATCAGCTGAGAATCCATTTCGCCAGGCTTCAAGTTACGTTCTTGTGTCGAATCAGCAACTTCCATGATTCTCATGATCATGATAGTGATAGTTAGCTGATTCATTCAAGAACCTGCCAAGTGTTTTTGAAAGTATTGCCCTCTTTCAAACAATTTTTATGAATGAGGACAGTTATGCATGTACTCTGACTGTGTCAGATCTAGTGAACCTTCAATCTGTCCGGTTTATGCTGGAAGCTCCATGAAGACTCACCTGTTTGACCCAGGGTTTGATGTCATGTTTCAGCCTCAACTCTCTGGCTCCACCTTCACTGGAGCCCAGAATCTGGCCGACCTGCCGGTCTGAGAAGCCGTCCTGCTTCGCCTTCAGGAGCAGCCCCTTGGGAACTGTATTACTGTAGATAAAGACATACATAATGGTAAATAAAAAGTGGTTTCTGTCACCATTCAGAACCCAGAACCTGAGGGTTCATTAGTGCATCTTTTTTGATTCTGTTGTAAATTGCACAATTTTTGGTGAGCTATATTTAAGCAGACTGCCATCCTTGGAGGATCCAGAGATTGATGTTCTACTGTATGTCACACAGGTTGCTCTGCATCTAGAGATGGCGGTGTCTAAGAAATGCATTCTCTTAACCTGGAAGTCTGCCACTCCACCCAACCTTTGCTCTCTGGCACACTAAGATGTTATTGGTTATTCAATTGGAGAGACAGAGACTGTGTCTGCACGATTCCAACAGAACAAACAGAACAGGTTTGAGAGAATTTGGGGACCCTTCTTGACTCAGTGCCAGATGCAATGTCTGACTCAACTTTTACATGGTGCTTAAATTACTGAAATTGTGTTTTTCTCTGCAAATGTATTTTTTTTTCGTTTTTGTTTCCTTGTTGGGCCTGTATTGTAAAGTTAAAAACTGTCAAATAATTACGTCACACACACACACAAAAGAGGCTATGTGTAACTTTTTAATTTCTATCACTATCACACACAGCAATGCAGCAGTACTAGCTGGTGAACTGTGAAGTGTCAGATCACACTTCTGGACTAATAACCATCAAGGAGAAGTAAGGTAATATCCAGAGGTGCACACAGCTACACAGCTACACAAAAAGGAGGGAATGTGGATCAACATGTGTGTCCTCAGTCAGCAATAAGGGATACTGATGCCAATCGTTACAATCCTAGTCACATACTTATTACTTTATAGATCACCTCAACATTACAAGATTCTTATAATTTAACTACATAATATAACAACAATATAAAAATACAGAATAAAAACCTACAAGAGAATTAGTGGTACTCACGCTGTGAGAGTACAAACTATGTCCTGGTTCTTATCAGAGCAGCTAAAAACGTCAGCACCCCTTTAATATCTGCATGTTCTTTCTAGGTGGATGAAGCTGTGTTTGTTGATCCAAGTGATGAGTAGTGATGTGTGAGCGTACACATTCTTGGACCTGAGGTCCAAGAATTCAAGTTCAAATCATTCCACTGTTACAGGCTGTTCTATTTAACCAAGAAAGTCTGCGAGGGTCAGTCTCATTTTTTAAGTTACATCACATCAAAAAAGATTTAAACATGTAAATTGCTTATACATGGTCTCTTTTAACTGATCTTCAGGTTTTCAGTTGGATTAGAGGCTGTTATTTGTCCACTTAAGGACAAAACCATTAAGTGGCCACAATAATGAATTAATAATGTCTTTAGTTTGGAGGCGTTTTGTTCCAGAATCTTTCCGTATTTTACTTATTCAGTGCTCTGGACCCATGCACAAGAACACCCTTACATTTTTTAACAAAATCTCCCTTTGCAATTTTGCAAGTGCAAGGTTTTGATTAATTCTGGTACCACATGATTTCAACTGCACAGAGGACAGCAGTCTGTCAATCAACTCTTACGATTAAAAGTTTAATGCACAACATGAATGTGAAGGTGAGGAAAAGGAAGCCTATTGAATAGAGAGAAAAAGTGAGTTTATCTTTTATGTATTTCCTATCTGCAGCTCCTATCGCATACTTCTATATTTTCAAGCCTGCTGAATTCTGCGGGTCAGTCCAGCACGGGGTCAGACTGACTTACCCGCCCAGTGGTGTGGACAGCAGGAAACAGCCCACCTCAGAGCGATCAATAACACATCGACAAGCACGGCACCGGGCTGCCAACTGGTAGGCAAGAGCAGCCAATTAAAACATGGTTCTATTGATAAAACTTGAATGCAACTTGCATGAAAGGTTACACAGAAAACCTGTAACAGGAAAGTTAGGTATCAAGAGGTAGTTTTGAACTGGAGCAGGATACAGTAACAATTTGTTTCCTACTGTTTTGGACATGCTGGTTCATATAGTTTGACATAAGACAGCAAGAAAGGGAACAAAGTATGAATCAAACTATTTGATTATGTCTAAATTCATTATTTAGTATTTTAGTAGAAGTAGTAGAAAAGTTATTGTATTGATATAACATGGCAGAGAATGCTTAAATCTGCATAAAATATTCTTTAATGCAATTACTTCAAAATCTGTAAAAAAAAAAAAAAAAAAAAAATTAGATTATTAAACAAAGACTTTTCATTGAAATCATTAAAGGACTTAATATATCTGAAAAGGGAAGATTGAACAGGCAGGAAGTCAAGTGCGACTACAGCATCCGGTTCGTGCTGTAGTAGAATGTTTTTTGTAGAATGTTTAGAACTTATTTGTGAAGATGTCAGACATTTTTAATACTAAAAAAATATATCATGTGCTGCATTTTTCAGGTATGTTGCTGTGTCCCATTCTCTGACTCACAATTAGAAGATGTAAGACTGCTTTCTTGTTACTGAAAATGCTTCAATCAAATTGCCTTTTTGGATTCCTCATAAACAATGGATGACAACACTCATTGTGGAGATTGTGAAACACAAGATAAATACATTTGCGCCCAACTTATGAACACAATAAGTTCAGAGAGGCTCTTAATAAGTTGAATTCTTCGTTGGTTGTTATATATTAAATTTCAATCTATAATTGTCATTTGGTCTGGCCTTATCAGCCATGATAAGGTAATAAGGTAAATAAGGTTAACTTGTATGGAAACAGTAAAGTATCCAAGTGTGTACAAAGCCTGAACAAGGGGGGGGTAGTCAGATGTGGCGCACGGTTCAAAATACAAACTGGCAAGCACTGTACGGAATTTACAAACATGTATGGACATCAAGTCAGTGGTTGTTCATATCTACAAATGTTTGTAAGTCTGATGTCCATATCCTAGTGAACTACTATACTACAGACATTAAGAAAAGAACAAAACATTGGAACAGGTTGCATCAGCTGTTAGTGCAGATGCTAAGTTTATATGTATTGAACTGGTGATGACCGACATCCTGTATGTCACATTAAATAATTTTGCAAAGACCTAAAGAGAACAGCCAATGAAGGTAGACAGCTCAGCGGAAATGGACCAAATAGAAATCTAATAGAAAATAAAATCTTAACACTACAGCGGACTCTCGATTCAATTTCATTGTGTAATTACAGAAATAAAAAAAGACCAACACACTTCTGCAGAACAACAATAAGGCTGCTGACCAGTCGAGCTTGAAGCCCACCTGTACCAGATCTACGGTCCATCAGTCTGGCAGCAGCATATGTTGTAGTGTACCCATCTCAATGTCCCCTACTGCAGAAGTAGTGGAGGCCATAACAGCCTGCACTGTCAATTATAATTATTTTATGCAATTATTAAACAGCAGAGTCAGTAGGAAGCAGCAGGTAACTTGTGGCTGAGCCATGAAAATTATCAACAGCTTTGATTAGTGCTCCCTCTCTGCTGGAGGGGGAGGAGTGGAAGAGAGCAAGGAGAGGAAGCAAAGGTGAAGAGGCTAGAGTTCATTTCTATTTTGATTAGTTTTTGGATTGAGAAATACAGTATTTCTGGAATTTCTAGAAAAAAAAACTCAGTTTCCCCAAAATGTCCTTTTACACAATTTAAAGAGGCAAGACATGTAGCCCATGCAACAGGACAGAATGATTTCCTGGAAACTAACAGTGCTGTAGGCAGCAGTAGGTGGTGCAGGATTGAAGAAACCGTTTCGCTTTGACAAAAACAAATCATAGCATCCTTAGTAGTAGCCAAGGAAATTGTGGATAAAATGATAATCAGTTTTTTTTTTCCTCCTATGAAGTGAGATCATGATTTTCTCACTTTTTTAAAATAAGAGTGGTTATTGCACTCAATTAATTGATACAGAATGGAATTAAACAAGAAACATGATTTTGCCTGATATAGGACCACACACACACCACAACAACAACAGTGTGAACACCCTGTTCATCCTATAGATGAATTCTCAGTTTTTCTGCTATTTTGGATTACATCAAAAACACAAAAGTTTTCATAGATCACAAATTTCGAGCGATCAACATCAAACTTTACATACTGTACATCATCTTCAGACCAAGACTAACACACTTTTTACATTTTCTCTCGGAACTAACACTGTCCACCCGCAACAGAATTTACGCAACAGAATTTGCGGTGAAGCCACCTTACAGGAGGTGAGCTCATATCTCACATATTTGACATGTGGTGTGATTTTTTTTTTTTTTTTTTTAATCCGTCAAAGCTTTAGTCATTAAATAGGACCTGGCCGGATATATCAACTTTCCTAGATTGACTTCTTTCTTGTGGGTGCTTACGAACATCTCTATGACGTAAGCAGATAATTTTGGCCACAAGCAGCTATATATAAAAACATGATCGCATAGGCATGATTCAAGGTCACAATTTCAATATGATTCATTGTGCAGCCATATATAGTCGTAGAAGTTCCACACCTAGTGTAGTTTTATAAGTATTTTGGGAAAAAATGAGTATAACTTATATGAAGTTATACAAGTATAATATCAAATGTGTTAACTGCAAGACTTATTAAAACAAAAAGAATAGAATTTCACTACAGATTTTACATGATTAGTCAGGAAACAATGTCATCAGTGGACAAGATGTCTGTACACAAACAATAACATTGGGCAGAAATAATGGGAAAGACAAAAAGGACAATGTGGCAAAGAGGTGAGACTGACTGAGGCGGCTTTGTAACTAGGAAAAGAATTACCATACATTCTATGAAATGAAACCATGCTTGAAGGATCAGCATGCTTTCAGCGCACTGGGCTGCAGCTTGATGGACGGATGGATGTGCTGCTTTTTGGAGGAGACGGTTCTACTTGACTAGATATTGCAAACAATCAAGGAAAAGCACGGATTTCAAACAGATACAGTATCATTCTAGATGTTGGGAAGTCACAGCACCTGTACACCTGCATACAGGCACAGAGGTAGGATTTGTAAAGAGAAAACTATCTCTACGATTTAACCACAGGTTCAGTTGAGAATATAATTATAGAATCCAGTCAGTCTGCAGTCAAAAGAAAAGAAAATATAATATATGTAGTGAAGTAGTGAATGTTATAGAGGTGAAATCATAAATCACATCATCTGTGTTTGTGGTACCTGTTGTAGGTTCCCAGGTGCTTCTCCAGGCTAGTAATCCTGTCGAGTTTGTGGAGGAACCATTTGTCTATGGCTGTCAGCTCATGGATCTGATCAACAGTCATGCCACCGTGGAGGGCCTTCAGGGTAGAGACATCAAACAGACTCCATGTTACTTTTATACATTTATGATCAGAGTTTTGAGAGTGCAGATATCTGTAAGGTTTCACAAAAGTTCAGTGGAATCTAAAAAATATCTACAAGTATGTTCTCATTTGTAATGTAGTTTCATGTTCACAATTGAATGACTGAATGAATGAACCAAAACTTCATTACAAAAAAAAAGGCAACTAAATCTTGAGATTTTTATTTCAAAAACTGAACTTGTATTCAACTTCTTTTGGGAGTTAAACAAAATACACAGTAGAATATAACAAATTTATCAAATACAATAATCACTGCATATTAAATGAAATGATTAAAAAAGCAAGCTTATTTGGTGCATTTCTTGCATTCCCTGTCAGAACTCCACATGTTCTTGCCTTCCTCAAAAATAAGTCCAATGTCGTATCAAAAGGGGTCTCCCTGGGTTTTGGCCCATTTATTGACTTCAGCTTGATCCAAATTAAGCGTTTGCATGTCACATTTGTGTTGGTTAAAATAAAGATTCAGAATAGACTTTTTGCAGCCCAGACTATTATAAAAAAGACAACACCATCATTAGATGAATGACTTGCGCAAAGCTTTTTCAGGACAGTATCAACTAGGCATCCCTGTGAGTAACTGTTCATGCATTGTACATACGCTAGTGGAAAATGTTTGATGAGACCTATTTTGTCACATTTCAATAATTTAGGCAAAGTTTATGCATTTGAAATATGAAGCTTCACCCAATCTGTTGATTCAAAGATCTAGTTCACTGTCAGTTAGATAATCAAACATTGTTCCTGCATTTTCCATGTATTCTAAACTATGCACATAGCCTGGGATCAAATGCGTCTGCCAGAGCAAATAAAACAATAGCTTGCAGATCTGTCTTTTTCCCAGGCTAATGCATCTATTTAAATCCACAACACAACTTTACGCACAAAAACATAAGCATTTCCGCATAATTAGGCATTCACAACCATGCATGTAGGTAGCTCAGGGACAATTTTGCTCTGTATTTTTTTTCTCCATGCAAATTTTTCCTTTACATTTCAAAAATGTGTTTTAATGAGAAAACTTTAGCAAGCGCATTCATTAAAGATTAGCGTACCTTGGCGAGGGAGAAGATGCGGGTGCTGGAGGGCACAGACAGCTCCTGCTGCAGGTTGTGGGTGTCGGCCCAGGCTTTCTTGAGTGGCAGCCGAGGCACGAAACCATCGACCGAGGGGTGACACATCCTCAGGGCCTTCTGCATGCTCTCCTCAAAGGTCCGGCCTATCGCCATCACCTGAATCCAGAAGAGGGAAATACATCACACAGGTGTATATTGAATAAAGTGAGTGAGTGACTGTTCATCCATGGATCCTCCCCCACCTCTCCCACACTCTTCATGGCACTGCCGATTTCTAAAGACATGCCCTGGAAGCGGTCCAGGTCCCAGCGTGGGATCTTGGTGACGATGTAGTCCAGACTCGGTTCGAAACAGGCTGTGGTCTTCTGTGAGACAGCGTTCTTGATCTCTGGCAAGGGGATTCCCAGAGCCAGCTTAGCAGCTACAAACGCCAGGGGGTACCTGTGGGAGACCAGGAATCAACCGCTGGTAAGAAACAGCTTTGGAACTCTGAAGATAAATTTTATGTTAGATATAAACATTATCATAAAACTGTAATGTTTTATTAACAGATATAATCTGCCCCAACATAAAGCTACTGATAATGCTGCAGGAGTGTCTGAAAAAGTTTTCTTACTACCACCTTTTCTACAACTCATAAGCCTGCACTAGGCTATACTTAAAAGACAGCTTTTGGCTGGAGTATCTACTTAGAATTCTTGTACCATAACCTGTTATATTATATTGTGTTTTTTAGACTTTTCCAACATGTATTTCAAGCCTACCGGCAGCCTGAAGTCTGCTGTTCAAACAAATATTGTCTCTCACCCTGTGGCTTTGGATGCTAAAGCAGAGCTTCGTGACAGCCGGGCGTTAACCTCAATGATGCAGTACTCCAGGGACGAGGGGTGCAGAGCATATTGGATGTTGCATTCACCCACGATGCCCAGATGACGGACCACTTTGATGGCCGTTTCACGGAGCATGTGGTACTCCTCGTTGGACAACGTCTGGCTAGGCGCCACCACTATGGAGTCGCCTGAAGAAAAAGACAAAGTGTTACAGCTTACTATGATATTAACAGCCTCTGGACTTGGTTAGTGAGGAAGAGGCAGGAAAAAAATAATGAAAGACGTCTCAATGTACTAAACAAAAAAGATCAGCAAAACATCACGGAAAGATCCTTTCCACACATGTACTAAAAAAAAAACAAAGGGAAAAAAATACATAAAAATTATATAATTACCACTTTGAAATCCTTAAAAATACACCTGCTGTCTCATGCAAAATCTCTAAATATCAACCGCTGGACACAAGCCATCTACTTCCCTGCAGTGGAGGCTTTAAAGAGTAAACCTAAGTGTGTCTCTGCCTGTATCAAATCTGTATCTCGTCTATGAGAACTTAAATAAACCCAAAAGGCTTAAATTGTCAATTATTGATTCTCAGTGCTTTTACTGATCTGCAGAAGTAGACACAAAAAAAGGTGCGGTATGGGTGCACCAAGAATTTTTCAACACAAATAACTGGCTTGCACAGACTAAAAAGAAAAACACCCTGAAGCGCTTTTCCCAGAGAGAAGGAGAAACAGTGGGTTTGATTGTGTGCACAGTAGAGGAAAGTAACAATAAAGCAAATACAACTGAATCAAACTCCAGAACTGAAAAGTAAAAACAGGATACAGTAACTATATCACAAAAGGAATAGGTGTAATTTTTAGGAATTTGGAGGTTGTATTTATATAAAACAGTATGAGGACAACAGCATGCAGGGCAGAGTTGATGTTTTAGTACCTGTGTGAATGCCCAGTGGGTCAAAGTTCTCCATGTTGCAGACAGTAACACAGTTGTCAGCGACATCTCTCACCACCTCATATTCCACCTCCTTCCAGCCCAGCAGGGACTTCTCCACCAGGATCTGGCTGCTCATGGCCAGAGCCTAGCATTCACACAAAAGATCAGCAAATATTAGGCCTGTTATATTAACAACCCAATAATATGCAGACCTATACAATACAAGAGCTGTTAACACAATGATCGTCATATCTATCCTGTACTTGATACAATTTATTTTAACAGTTGCCAAATATATAACAATGGCAACAAAAAATGAATATTTTTTATTGTGAAGGCCAGATGAGGATATGCAGCATAGCATAAAAACTATGAACCAATCAGTCCAGCACAGATATTTTTTAGTTTATGATCACAGATTAGAACCAGATATTATGTTACGAACATGAAAGAATATTGCTTAGCAACAGCAAAGAATTTCTTTATTGGCAGGGGACCACAGAAATATATCTTAACAATTCCAAAGCTTTTATCTTTGGCAAAGCTATGAAACTAAATATATCTGTCAGAAAAAAGTTTGATAAAAAAAAAATGGTACAATCGGCAAGAAAAACAAAAAAGAAGAAGAATGATAAATGTCCCTTGATGCATCATCTCTGCCCTGCATCATTCTGACCTGGGTGGCAGTTGCCTCCAGCTTCTCTTTGTTGGCACACAGGCCAGAGCCCAGACCTCCGAGGGCATAGGCTGATCGTAACATCACTGGATAACCAATCTTCTCTGCGGCTTTCAAGGCATCAGCTACCTGAAAGTCAAAATCAAGTAAAATAAAGTTAACATGCTGTTAAACCCACTATAGAACTTACAGTGAGTTTTAAGATCACTGATGTTTATAGGATACACAATATGTTCAGAAAGGGACAATGAAAAGAGTATGCATGTAATATTAGAGCGAGACAACATAAAACAAAAAGCCTATCAATAAAAATGTGTTTATATTGACCTATAGCTATAATTGTTAATGATTTTCTTTTAAATATTTGGGGACAAGCAATATAACTACTATTGATATAAAATATTGCATATAATTCACTAATGACTAGTAGGGGTGTGACGAGATCTCGTGTGACGAGATCTCGTGAGATGCGTTTTTTTAAAAAATTATATAGCTTTTTAAAACTCAGACATTTTACAGTAAAGGTTGGTTAAAAACAACAACAACTCAAAGTCACTTTACATTAAAAGCTAGTTAAAATTAGATAAAAACAATACTGATATTATTAATAATAAAAAATATTTTTATAAGTATTACCCTTATTAAAATAACCAATGAATCAGAAATCATTTTTGTTTATTATATTATATACATATACGCATACATATACACACACGCTCTCTGCACCCCCCCGCGCGCTGAACGAAATGAACGGATCTTTTTACTGAACAATCTGTTTAACTCAGTTAAATAAAAGTCTGTTATCCAGGCATTCATATAATTTGTAATTTAGTTTTCTTAAAATCTCGTCTCGTCCCGATCTCGTGAACCTCTCGGGTCTCGTCTCGTGAGCTGAGCATCTCGTCACACCCCTAATGATTAGTCATCATTTTTAACAATAATCTAATTTATATTAAACTTGATTTGTTGTTTGTCAAATGACTGTTTCAATGATTTCAATGATTGATCCATTATGATGGGAAATACAATGTTTATGAGCCAAGGAGGGATTGGCATTGCTTTGCTTTTTTTTTATGCAAACCTTGAGTGAGCCACTCAATATTATATTGAACCATTTTATTATTGTATTGATAACATGGTTATTACGATATATAAAGATTTTTGTTTATTGTACAGGCCTATGTAATCTACAAAGTGATCTCTTTTCTTGTTATTGGATTTGGATGCTCACAGTCTCCACAGCGAAACTTGGTGCGATCTTCTCATTAATCTCCATCAGTTTGTCTGCAAAAATCTGTCGGTCCTCTGTAGCCATGATCGATTCCACCGGGGTTCCAAGAACTTTCACTCCATACTGCTCCAAGATGCCCTGCTTGAATAATTCCACTCCTGAAACACCAATGCACACAAGTTAGTGTACTGAGCATAACATAGGTCATGTCAAAGTCTTTACTTTTATACTTTTTAGTGCCTCTTAGTGCAAATTTCCAATTATTCGGTATTAAGTGGATTTTCCAACCCTGTCAGTGTTGGATTCCATATGGAAAATAAAACACTTATTGATCTCCAGACAATCGAACCACACTGAACCCCAAAATTCATCAATCCCACACATCCAGGCAACCAACTGCACACGTCTCACCACAGTTGAGGGCAGTCTGTCCTCCCATGGAAAGCAGGATGCCATCGGGACGCTCGACCTTGATGACTTCAGTGACAAACTGTGGTGTGACGGGCAGGAAGTAGACGGAGTCGGCTTGTTTGGTGCCAACTTCATTGGTCTGGACCGAGGCGATGTTTGGGTTCATGAGCACAGTCTTCAGGTTCTCCTCCTAGAACACCATGTCCACAGGAATTCTTATTAGTCAGGAAAACTAGAACAAAATGAATGATTAAAGTCAATGTCTGTCCATTTTGTAACATTCCTGTCTTTCAATTTAGAATTGCTACTGTGGTTGATGATTATTTTTGTTGATCGTATTGCAACTTTAGACAACAGCAGACTTTCCTGCAGATGTGTTGACTTGTCAAAGGGAAATGTACAGATGTCACTAATAACGTTATAAGGGTCCTGTTAGAGATTAGATAGGACTTTATTGATCCCTTTAGGAGGTTCCCTGAAGGAGTAAGTGCGTGAAAAGGCGCCTGCAATGTGGCTGCTTAAGGTGCAACAAGGTGCTTTTGGACCATGAAATCATGCTATTTTTTATAAATAGATCATGAAAATTTAAATGTTTAACTGTGAAAAATGCAAAAATAGGGGCCCTTTAATGTCAGCTCAGTTCATCTCGTGTGTCCAAGTTAGTCATGAAAGTGTGACAGGAGCCAGCAAGTAAACTGAAACTGAAGCAGCTGAATGGAATCCAGCAATAATTAATTTTAGCCTTTTCCTGCTGCAACATGTCAAAATGTGTTCTATGAAAAGAGCCTATTTATTCATGTCAGGGACTAGGATAAGTTGCATAGAGCTCTAACACCACATTTTTCAAACATTCATGTATGTTCTGGGGAGGTTTTTTGAAAAGTCATGTTTAAATGTTAAAGAATAAAGAAACTATATGTTCAGCATTAGTAAAATGCTGGAGTCCATATACAATTACACTGACTTCTTGACCTTGACTGTATCTCTCAGCACAAAGCAGATTGATTTTACATCAGCCTTTAAGAACTGGTCATAAATAGGTTTCATTTGTAAGACAGGAAACAGAATATTGTGGGACACTGTAGATTTAACCAAGCCAAATTAAATTGTTCATTTATTAAGACATATTTTAAACCACGGATTAACACACACATTGTTGCACTAATGACCATTTACAGCACTAGAATGATTTATGTAAAATAAACTGCAGTTTCTATGTTCAGCTTAAGAATATGTCGCACAGTGCTACAAAGGTTTTAGAAAACAATGGAGATCTGTGACAGTTAACATTATAACACACATACAGTAATGTAGTAGTGGGTCATTCCAGAATTGGACGACATCATGTGTCCCACTCATCACATTTTAAATATTCCACATACAAAATAGTAAAACATGTAACAGTAAAACATGCCATTTCTGAGTAAATGCACTTGTCCTGAGACCAAATCTATAGGAACTAATAAAAGAATGCTTGAAAATAGTAAAAAAAAAAAAAAAAAAAAAAAACATAGGTCTGGATTTGGTATTATTGGTTTCATTTAAGTCTCTTGTAACCGTGGGAACATTTGTTTTAATAAAAATAATATTTTAAGCAGGAATTATTATTCATGGAACACGTGTTCTACAATATGCACGCAACCCTGTTGTTGTTGAGTTGACTTTTTTTTTCTTACCTTCATGGCCTTGACTGCTTGAGATCCAGAGTAGTCAAATTCTCCAGCCTGACCAATAGAGAGACCACCAGAACCCAGGACCAGTACCTTTGATACCTGCATTCACAAAGACAGACCAGCAATACAGACAGTACATTATATGTTAAACAGCAATCCACAGCATGAAGCTCCATTTGCAATTAAGTTATTCATAGTCCATGTAAACTAAATATTCTTTCCTGTGTTTTATTGGTTGTTTTTATATATAAAACACTGATGATGCAGCTTCCTGAACTTGTGTGACTTACTGTACCTGAGCTCTGGGAGGGATGTAAGGTTTCTTGGGCATAACAGACATAATATCAGCATTTTTCCCTTGTTTGATCAGGGTCAGGAAGGAATCAAAAAGGAACTATAGAAACAAGACAAAAAAATGCAAACATTTAATAGACGACAATGAAAATATATCCACAGTTTGAGTATTACTGTATACCGATAATACATAGAGGAGCCTGTTTTTCTCCTCCTCAACCTAACAATGGGGCTGAGTTCAAGTTACAAATTCATAAAAGACTAAAAGTGCATGTCAATGCATTATTTTTGCACACCTTCTTTCTGGTATGAATATCTTGCAGCCCTGCCAATTCAGTTTTTCTTGCATATGGTTTATACATTTTGTAAACTGCATATCAATAGATTACATTCCTTATGCTTCAGTGACTCTACCCTAAAGTTTACCAGCTAAAACAGTCTGGTAAGCTGAGAAATTGACATCATTTTACTGTCATTCTGAAGCCTTTAAAACAAAGAAAAGACAACACTTCAGTTTAATTATGTTTTCATTAAGTGTATAACCACTTGTATTTAATATTCATGTTTCCATTTAGAATAAGTATTTTTTCACAATCATGTGGCAGCTTGAATTTGATGGAGAGAATGTAAAGATTGGGAAAAAATGAGGAGGAATAAATGGTTTCTGGTGCTTGCTAACGTTTTTTGTTGCAAAAAGTTTAAAAATGCAATTTACCTTTTAAGAACATATTTACCTTATAGGTAAAGTGAAGGGTGAGGAATGAGTATTCAGTGAGTTGCAATCTGCAAAATCACCAGTAGATGACACTAAATCCTACACACTGGTCCTTTAAAAAGTCACACCTCTCTGCCAGTCAGAAGCGTATTTGTCATGGGTAATGTGCAACATTTTTATGATGCCCTCAGTGAATACCAGCTTGAAGGAAATAATTAATCTACTGAGGATCATTTCTTATTACTTCTTATTATTTTTGCCTTAATATGGCAGAGGTTACAATATAGTTCGGTCAGGACTTTAACAACAACAACCCTTTTCTGCCCTGTACAGAGCCATGAAAATGTTATTGTAGGCAGAGAGAAAGGGGCTATTGGTGGTGTTCAGAACACCTGGAGCCCAGGTGTAATAAATCTTTAAGCTCCACAGATGATTACATGTTGACTGCTTTGTGATGTAGTAACTGGTTGTATTAGTTTTTACTGCCTTGTCTGGTTTGGATTCTCACAATATCTCTGTGTCGCAGTGTTGTGCAAAAGCAGACGTGTCGTTAACTGTTTCAGGAAAAACCTGAAATAGTTTCAGCCTACAGCTGCTCATAATGTCAATGTTGCTGCATAATTCTAGATGCAAATTTAAATGCTAAACTACAAAATTAGCTTATTTATGCATTGCATAATACCCATTCTTGTTTTCAAGTTTTTATCACTTGTTTTCCTCCTGTTTTATTCTTTTTACTACAATCCAAATTCTTTTTAGAACATTCCCGGTCTTCTGGTCGTCCCCATTGCCACTTTCAGCTGTATTCATTTTAATAGTTAATACAGTCAATTTACAGCCTTTTGATATTTACAGAAGTATTGCTTCAACTTTTACTAAAGCAACATCCTGTAAAGACACTTTTACATAACTTTAGCATAGTATTCAGGTACTTTATACAGCACAGTTAGTCTTTAATTACCTCTGTGTCTGTGGGACCGCCTTTCGCCTCTGGGTGGAACTGAGCCGTGAAAACAGGTTTCGTGTTGTGCATAATACCCTAGAAAAAATGCAGAGTTGATATTAGGAGACTAAAAACCAAGCATACTGTGTTCTGCATTTCAATAATAACATATAAGAAATATGTGCATTTATCCTTTTAAAATGTTATTCTGTCACTATCAAATTTATAGCATATTTAAAAGAACAGTAAACTAAGGTCTATTAGTCTATAAGGAATCTCATTTGCCTGACTATACTTATTTTATTACACTTATTCCAAGTGCCATATTTTCTTAAAAGTAGAACATTAACAGATGAATAGGAGTGAAATCAACCTCATTAGTGCCATCATTGGCGTTGATGAAAAGTGGGCTCCACCCTGCAGGCAGGGACTCGCTGTCTATGCCGTAACCGTGGTTCTGTGCTGTGATGAAGGCCTGGCCCGTCATCAGATTCAACACGGGCTGGTTCTGGCCTCTGGAGGAACACAAACGTAGAGAACATGCAACATGTTAATGGGGGATAACATTGTAAAATCCCTGAATAGCTTACTGTAAAGCAAATAGCATGCTAAATATTAGCAGCATTTAAGTTCTTAAATCTTTATGGTGTTTTGGGTCTTATACATCACTATTAGGAGTTCACCTGTTGCCCATGGGGAGTTTGTAGGACTTGGCTCCAGCAGCGAGAGCAGTGATCTGGTTGCCCATACAGATCCCAAACACCGGCTCAGGACGATCACTCTCCAACACCTTAACACAACACATACCAATTTTATTTATTATAGCATAGATCCTTAAAAAAGACTTAGGGAGTCTTGTTGTGACTCTTTCTACTGTGCTTCAAAATAAGAAGAATCAAATATGTCTCACCTTGCTGACATTGTGGATGAGGGTCTTGGCCAGAGACGGATCTCCAGGACCGTTGGAGATGAAGAGGCCATCATACTCAAGACTCATCAAGTCCTGGTCCCACGGTACCAGGTGAACCTCTGCACCTCGCTGTGGAGAGAGATTTGCTATTATCTTATGGCTTATTTAACATTTCCATCAATAATTATATGTATGATACAATTAGAGAATGCAATCTGGATCTCATTATGTGCTATAAATTCAATCAAGTTCCACAAAAGGGAATATCACACTCACCTTTTATGATCAAAAATGTAAAATGCAGTTTAAACTAAAATCATTATCATTTTAACTTCTTTGCCAATGACTGTGTTTGGAGAGCTTGGAGAGACTCCCCCTCTGATTATTAAAAGGAAATATAAAAAAAAAAACAATCCAAGATCAACAATTATACACCACCCACTAATATTTGAAGCATGAACCAAAGAGGGAGAGACTTTCTCTTACGCCTGGATGACAAGAACACACACCACAGGGTGTTTAGATCCGTTATCACCATCATCTCAGATGTTGTGAGTCAGGTTGCAGAAAACATATGAAATTTTGCTTTCTGTTTTTGTGCAGAGAAGGTCATCTTGGGCTCAGTCATAACAATTTAATCTCATGAGGACGCACACAAACAATGTTTTCACCCCCTCTGCATCAATTTTCTCTCACCTTAACCAGCAGACGAATGATGTTGTGTTTAATACCACAATCAACTGCCACCACTTTGTATGGGTTCCCTTTTCCATAAACTTTGGTTTCCTATTGGGTGGGAAAACAGAGTGGTTAGCAGATGTGTGAGATTTGCTCTAATTTATACCAGCTCTACTTGGTGTATTGGAAAGATTAACTTTACCTTTGTTGAGACCTCTGCTACCAGGTTTTTCTGGTTGGGGTCAGTTATCTCAACAGTTTGCCCATCAAATTCAATTTTTCCTAAAACTGTGCCCTGAGGAGAAACCACAAAGAAACAACAGTGAAGGGTCAATGAATCCACCGGTAATAGATGTAGTAGAGCAGATTAAATTTTCAGTACCTTGTCTCTGATGACCTTGGTCAGCATTCTGGTGTCTATCCCAAACAGGGCAGGCACCTTTAAAGAAGTAAAGTAAAACGTGAATTCAGCACCAGCAGAATCTTATTTATTGTTCTGAAATTACCTATTTTTTTTTTTGAAGATACAAATTTTTGTTTAAACCCAACCTGCTCTTCTTGTAGCCATTGACTCAGAGACTTGACAGAGTTCCAGTGGCTGTACTCCTGGCTGTAGTCTTGAACCAGAAGACCAGATACCTAGAAAAAACAAAAGGACAGTTCTAGTCTTTAAAAAAAAAAGAAAGTCGACATACCTCACTTCCCAACTCTTATTATATTATAATTATGTAAAAACTGTATATTTTGAACATTTTAAAAATTTAATAACCAATAAAACAGTGAAAATGCCTGTTGTTGCTTGTTAGAGCCCAAATTGACAGAATTAAAATGGTTGTTTTGTCCAGCCAATTGTCCAAAAAGAAAAGGTTTTGCCATCATAGGAAGCAAAGCAGACCACTTTTTTTTCGCCTTTTCTTTTTTTTTTAAACAGCTGTAAAATATTCCATGACTATAACCAGTTAGGGCAGTAACGAGGACAAAAAAAAACACAATGATGTATTTCTAGGAATCAAAGGAATTAGAAATTTTGCAATATATATACATGTCCTGTGTAATGTGTATATATATATATATATATATATATATATATATATATATATATATATATATATATATATATATATATATATATATATATATATATATATATATATATATATATAATTTTAATAAAATTTCTGTCCTTCCTACCTGGATCCGTTCTGATTCTACATATTTCCTCAGGCCCAGCTCGTCCTGCTCTTGGGTGTTGGGTACCCCATAGTTGCCTACAATAGGGTAGGTCAGGGTCAGGATCTGACCCCTGTAGCTGGGGTCAGTCAGTGACTCTGGATACCTAAAGAACAGGAAAAGCAGGGTTAATATGATAGAATATTGTGGTGTGAAGACGCTGGAGGACATTGCCGTCAGGTGCCATGGTCCTGTATGGACCAAAAAAAAAAAAAAAACAGTTCACATTGGTGTTGTTACACTGCATAAAAACTCTGCACAAAAGGAAGATATTAAAGATGTGAGGTTGATCTGTTCTGATCTGTTCCTGTTACACCCATGACACAGGTCAGCATGAAGGGTGTAACAGGAAGGTTGGGAATTTTCCAAATGAGCCAGACTTCATATTCCAACATTTTATATGACATATCAACAGGTCAATGTCTCAGTGTCTACAGTGACACTGCTGGTAGAGTCTGTAATTGCAGTTGCCATCAAAACTGAAACTGAAAGTAACTTGAGCTCTTTGCCCAAACATGAATAGAAAGGAAAAAACCTCGTGGCCTGCGTTGCAGATCAACTTTGGCGCCCAAAAAAAAGGTGCCGAAAAAAAAGTGATTTATTTAAATAACGTTGACAAAACAGTGACAGAGAGGCAGAAACTTCAAAAAAATGAATATATAATACACATACAAGGATGGGAGTATGCAAGTGATCAGTGTATTTATCTGTCTTTGACTATGTATATGAATTCATGAAGTTGCCGAGGCCACTGAGGGTTTCCTGGAGATAACCATGTGATTTCAGTGCTAGAGTCACACTACAGGTTTGATTGGTTTTCACTAGTCAGACTATAAAGACTACATTAAAAAAAAAAAAAAAAAACATGGTCATGAACTATTTTACTGACAGTCACATATGTAAATTGGATAATTTTCTTATAGACTAGTGGATTCTTTTTTGCATTATAGCCTATAAGCTATGTAATATTTGACTAAAATAATTAAATGCTTATACTAAAATCTAAGCAAGCAGGTGAAAATGGCTCCAAAAAAATAATGGAGGAGAAAGCAGGAACCAGCACAGATGCAATTAGAAGCACATGGCTGTTAATGTGTAACTAAGGATTTTTGGATGTTACACCCTATTTAACATCTAAAACCTGAGACATCAGCCTGTTTATCTGCCTCTCCTCTGTGACGCACTTGAACATGGGAAGTAGTGTGCACACTCTGCTCCGTTTGGGACATGAGATTGCAATTATACTGTTTTTGAAAACATTACGAGACTGATTTCAATAAAGTTGTACTATTAATGCTCCATTTCCTTAAAGACAGATTTAGACCCTTCAGTTACATTTCAATGTGTGACTGAAACGAATTAGAGCACAAGACATTACTCACATTCATATTAAGCCATTTATTGTTGCATTACAGGGAACAGAATGAATGGCATGTATGATGCATAATATGCCACATGTGTATGTAAAGAAGAGATTATAGTATTTTTTTAATGCTCCATTGATAAAATTAACAATTTAGCTGTAACATGCCTCTGATATATTTGTATTATACATGTCATCATCAATCAAACCAACGACTATGAGCCAGTCAGAGGCGTCATGGATTCTTTGGAATAACATTACACCCAGCCAGCATGTCTCCTTACCCCACCAAGCCTGTGTTGAACACCAGTTCCCCAGCTATAGAGCCTTCATGCCCAAAGGAATATCCTTTCATCCGGGTTCCATCTTCCAGGACCAGGTGGGCTGTCTGAGCCTTGTGGTTTAAAAGAGAGCAGATGGAGCACAATCACAATCTCACACAATAGTATTGCATTCCTTTGTCATGAATCAAACACTTTATAGCAGATGTGTCACATGTGTTGAGGAGTGATGGCAACTAGTTTGAGCAACTGGCACCTACCGCTGAAACCACTGAGCACAATGTGTTCTGCTGTGAATGCTGAGTCCAACAAATCTGTGCTTCTGTTTAGTGTACGTGTGTGAATGAGAGAAAGAGAATCATCTGTGAATATAAAACTTACTCTGACACAAAGTGACCTCCAGCCATTACAAAGAGTGACTTTTTCTTCTCACCAAAAAAAATAAAACGATCCACAAATACACCAGAGATATATAAATAAATAAATGTTAGTTTATACAATGGAGTTGCTTAATCCTTTTTTCCAGGCTCAAAAGTTAAGTAAACTGTAGCCAGCATTCGTATAAAATCTGTAATCGGGATGAGAACGAATTGTGCTACCAAAGAATGATGCAATTCTTCCTGTAATTACACATCAGCACATGGGTTCGGCAGCTGCCTGCTATATTAGCTATTCACACGTTGTTGATCCATTTGGAGATAAAGTTAGCCATCGGTTTAATGACACCTCACCAAAAATAACTTATTTCAACATCAAGTCTAACCTGAAAGCTCAACATGGTGTATTTCTAATAGAAGCGGGCTAACTGGCAAAATTACAGCTCAAGTTAAAATATGAAAAAAAAATGTTAAAATGTTTTATCAGAACTGTTTGTGTGATTTATGAACGCCGAATTAAAGAGGAGATTCTGGTGTGTGTGGAAATCGGGTGAAATTATCTTGTACATGTTCGCACACGTGTGCAGATGTGAAACATCAAAGACTTCACCGATAGTTCAGCGGGGTTCGGCCCGAAGTCAGAATGACTGCGACATTAGCTTAAATGATGTTGAATTTCAGAGTCAGAGTCAGTGACAACAACGGTTTTAACTCCGTGGTTTCTTACCTTGACACTAAATAGCTTAGTGGACTGAAGTCTCAGCCATGCGGGGGTGTTTGCGACTCTTCTTCCAACTACACATCCTTGTCTCAGGGATTTTACAACGCTGCAAGCTAACAGGATTTTTGTCATATTAGCCTACAGTTACTCTTGAAGTAAAGCAGGTCAGGTCTGAATGAGAAGTCGCCGAATACAAACGCGTATTAGAATGAATTGGCCTGCTAAATGTACAACTGGTGTCAGGCTCCTTAAAGACAGATAAACGCGCCGCCCGCGTGTGCCACACACTGTATAACTGCCGCCACCGGTAAACGCATGTATGCACCCTCATTCAACCACGCCCACTTCCGTATGATGAAAGGTACGGAAGCCTAGGATCTGATATTAAGCTTGGATAAAAAAATTAGCGAAAGCAAAAATGACCATATAAACAATGCATTATGTATACTAAACGATCAAAATGAACGCATTTACACTGGCACTTTGCAGGTTTGATAACCCTAATAAAGATAATAATAATAAAAAACTTTATTTATAAATTTTATTTATAACCTTCCATATACTTGCGGTTAAAAGTGCTTCACAGTAATGGCATCCAAATAATACAAGCAACAAAAACAAGATAAAATAAATATTAAAATGTATTATTTAATTACAGTATTAATACACAACTGTACAAAAATCAGCACAAAAGGTGGCTTCCCTGATAACTTTGGACAGCATAGTTTGAGGCTAATTCACAAAGCCTGCATCACCAATCTTCTTATCTTTGATCAATGAACTAAATAAACAATAAGAAGTATAGATAAGCAAGGGCATAGTGAACTGGCAGTCTGTGGAAGATAAGAGTAACATAAACTGTGAGTATATAACGAGCAGCCAGTCTGCAGCAGAGCTCCCTCTCTCCCAGCAGGATCGGAAGTCTCTCCAAGTCAGTTAGATACAGGAAATCTGGGAATATTCTTATTATTTTTGCAAAACAAATTGATCTCTAAGACTAAGATATTGGCTGCAGTGAGTTAGCAAATGCAGCTCTGGTCCATGTTACAGTGAAAAGACAAATTCTCTGTCAGTGTTCTCCTCAGTTTTGTATCAGACACTAAAGTGCCACAGAGTATTTATCTGTTTATGTATATACATTTTATTCTGGGATTTTATCAGATCTGTGCAGTATTCTCTCTATTTTTTTTACTTTTCTTTGAACATAATTCACTTGGGTCTAATTTTCACAAATATTTCCACGTAATTCACACCTCTCGCCTTTGACCCCATTTTTGACACTTTTACTGTCGGTCTTTGACCTGACTTACTAACATCCCACTCATGTCTTGTCCCTTGCAGTGGTGAGAGGCTTTATACCAAGTTAGTCCTCAATGTGTGTGCACTTAAATGTTGAAATATAAAAAAATATTTTGTTCTCCATCAAATCCATGCACACAAATGCATATTATTATACATGTAAAAGAACAAACTAATGTATTTCATTACA
The DNA here is from genome assembly GCA_030544235.1 of Lepturacanthus savala. Taxonomy (NCBI): domain Eukaryota; kingdom Metazoa; phylum Chordata; class Actinopteri; order Scombriformes; family Trichiuridae; genus Lepturacanthus; species Lepturacanthus savala. Next base: position 22,543,618 of record CM060470.1, read on the forward strand.
TCAGGATGCAAAAGAGTTGAAAATCTTTATTGTCTATACATGTGGCTATTTTTAATGCAAATGTATTTATCCAGGATTCTCTGTCCAACTTATTTCCAGTGTTTTATGAAATTCTGCATTTCTAAAATGTTGAGGGTTTGAAAAAAAAAAGCAGAATCAAAATCCTGAAAATACAAAACAACTTAACTTTGTGTCATGCAGAAGCTAATTCTTCCTGTGCTCCCAGCACAGTCCACCTGCCTCCACCATTCCAACCACATTTTCAGTCTGTCAAGTAAATCATAGTAATCAGAAAAGAGACGAACCAAAAAAACAAATATTGAGTTGAAGTTTTGTACTTTAAATTGCAAATATATCATGTTAGAGGTGTCAAAAAACAGAAAAGTGCCTGATTTGCGACCTTTAACAGCTGGAGGCTGCAGGGGTGCAAGGTAGTGTGTCTGAATAGACCATTATCACATCAGCCATTTTGACTTGTCAGAGCAGCAAAAGTGCAGGTGTAACAGATGACATTAACAATGGCTGCATTCCATTAATTTTACCAGTAGTTCATGTCAGTGATTGAGCATAAGTGACACCAGAGTGCTAAAACCTACTGAACGACTGAAATACAGCCATCAATAAAGTTGTTAATTCCACCTATGCTTTTCCTGCTTTGACAAGTCTGCTGTGAACAGGGTCTATTGTTCAGGTGGAAACAGGGGCGAGTGTTGGGAGCTCGAGGTTTGTGAAACCACATAGATCAGGGGTGTCAAACATGCAGCCCAGGGACCAGAAGCAGCCCGCTAAAGGTTCCAATCCTGCTCAATCAGAGAAAAGGGATAAAATATTTGCAATTTTGTTTTGTGAATGCTTTGAAATGCAGGAGATAATTTCACCTGCTGCTTAAAAATAAATGTTGTTGCATTTATGCACCGCAAAAAATGAAATGTTATCAGGGGAAAATCTATTATTTAATACAATGATTCCAATATTGAGTAAAATTATTTTGAATTGGAAGATAATTTATCTTATTTCATGTTTCAAGTTCAAAATGAGATTAAAAAGTCCAAAATATGAGATGAAAATGCAAATAAACATAAAAAGTCAAACAATTTAATCTTATTTAAAAAATATATATATATAAATTGACCAAACACTAGGAAAAACCTAAAATAAGCTAAATTAACTCCCAATGGAATATGGTATTTCAAGATAATTCTACTCATTATTATTATTATTAAAAACAGGATATTTTTACTTGTTACCATTTAATTAATTTCAATATGGAATAACTGGGTTAACATGGTTATTTTTTCTTATGTTATCTTCCCTGTTTTGTTTGAAGATTGAAGATTAATTACTGTTAAATTGTCAATATTTATTATGTATTTGTCCACATAAAAAGCAGGAGAGAAATTCATAGGTGTTGTTATTTATATGTTAATCTTTACTGGTCTGGCCCACTCGAGATTAAATTGTGCTGGATGTGGCTCATAAACTAAATTGAGTTTGACACCACTGCCATAGATGGTACTGTGTGTTTCGGTTATTATCTATATCGCCAGGACCAGTGCCTCAAGGACGGTCGTGCAAGGAAGGACAAGCTGGATGCAAGTGAAACCAGTATCTTAACTGGTACGTGAGGTCTAACTGGGTCTCACTCCATTGTCTTGTTCAGTATTAGTAGACTAGCGCAGACTAGTCACACTGAAGACGTACAAAGTGAGGAAGCCTCTTGGATAAGAGGTGAAACGTCCTCCGAGACAAATACAAGTCCAGTTGCCTATGATTTAACTTGAGAGACTGATCAATGACTTGGATGAATGATAATGCCCTCAGACAAATTGCAGAGCCTGATTAAAAACAGCTAACCACCTTTTCAGACAAAAGATTTATTTAATGAATATGTTTTTGTTGTCTGGCTGGCTGGTATAGTGGCAGAAGTCAGTATCATATTAAAATGGATCATCAAATGAGGATTCAGTGACCAAAGCTCTTTTTTCTGCAGCTGAACGAGAAATGGAGAGAGAGAGAGAGAGAGAGAGAGTGGTCAAGTGAGAGACAGTAAAGAACACAGCAGTGAATTAGAGAAATAACTTGTTGTTATGACTGCTACATTTTAAAGCACAAATAAATACCCATCAAACTCTCAACTGGTGATTTACTATGGAAAAAGACACTCTTATATTCACTTCATATATTATTTTCATTAATTCATTCATTACATCCATCTACTGCAGCAGTAAGCACAAAGACAACAGGATAGCTCTGTGTTGGTTCTGTGTGTCACTGACATTTCAATTCTGATGCTTGCAGGGATCCATAGAAACGTCAATTGTCCTTTTGTAAACATGGCCTTAAAACACAAATTAGCTGATGCCTCATTAAGTAAAATTTATTCATGGACGAATTCATACATAATATACACATATATGTGTATAGTTCAAATATATTGCTGTATTTTGAAGTGATACTGTATAGTGTTAAAATACTCTACTGCATTTTCACATTCCCTCCATGCTGGGCTGTTGGTTTTCCTTTAAATTGGAATATCTGTTTGTTTCCCACTACTTTTTTCCTATCTTTAGATTTACACTACCATTCAAATGTTTGGGGTCATAATTTCCTTATTTTTGAAAGAAAAGCACTATTTTTTCAATGAAGATAACTTCAAACTAATCAGAAATACATTATATAGAAAAATACACACACACACACACACATATATATATATATATATATATATACATATACACATATTTCTAATGTGGTAAATGACAATTCTCGCTGCAAATGTCTATTTTTTGGTGCAATAAGTGTATCGAGACCTATTCCCAGCAACTATCACTCCAGTGTTCTAATGGCACTATGTGTTTGTTCATTATGTCAGAAGGCTGATGTAATAACATTTTCTATTTATTTTATAACTCATGGTTGTAAATAAAAGTGACGTTTCATGGAAAAGGAGTGATTTACACATTTTTGATATAATCCACTTTTAAAAAAGTAAAAATAAAAAATGTCCAACAGTTCTCTTTTGCTTTATTTCTATGGTGATACTATAAAAGAAAAATGAGCTCCACTGGTTAGACTTTTTTTTTAATGCAGAAAAAAAAATTTGCAATGACGAAATTACTATTGCATCAACAGCCTTCATGACACAGAAAGGGAACTAAAAGAGTGTCTGCTGACTGGGAATGAATGCACATGCTCACAGCAAACTTGTGGATCGTGCTTTCTGTGAAAACAAACTCTTTGCAGCCTTTTCTTTGAGGCCAGTTGCCTACAACAAAAAAAGAAAAAAAACAAACTGACCATGGACAGGCTCCATGGTGATGGGATTAGAGTGGTATGTGTATTTGCTGATCACTGCAAGACCGGCCCTCGCTGGAGAAGGCTGCCTGACTGCCGCTCTGCTGGGTTCAGCACTCTGAACAAAGTGGGGGTCAGTAATAGGAGCTGTGTATAGGAATACCTCAGAACTTCAGACACCTATGATGCCAACCGCAAATCTTCAGCATTAAACATGCGGGGAGCCTCACATGCATTAACACTTATCTCCTACACATGATAGCTATACAGAATAAATATACGTTAAAGCCTAGTCTACATCTTAACCATGGTTTTGTGTTGGTCCCCTACATTTGTGTAATCCAAGGGCCCTGTTAACGACAGCTCATGTTCCCCTTGTCTAAATTTAACTCAGGCAGGTTCCTCTTCTAGATCTGTGGCACACTGGTGACATCCAGTGGTGATGTTTGCTAAAAGAAATAAAGACAAAGTCAGAGTTTTTGTTTCAGTGGACAGTGTTGTAATAGCACACTTGATGCATAGGTGACAGTGCAGACCAATATATATGAGTTATGGCAATAAATGAGTGGCCTCCAGTATTAGTATCATTTAGCTGGCAGCATGTAGTAAAAGCTATAACGGTTGTAACGGCTTAACAGTTGACATAACACATTAAAGTCTTTAAGCACACTGGAGGAAGGGAGGTATAATTTAAACTACATTATGATACACTGCCTGTTAATCAGGATATTTTCTCCACTATAGGTTTCATTACTCCTATTGCTGGAAAAGAGCTGATGTGCAGATTCCAAGTGACTAACAGACTAAAATATTAGTATTTTTTTTAAAGTCATTATCCTTTCTTATTTTTACTTGACTTGGATGTTTGAGCTTCATTGTGCACAGTATGCACAAAGTTTGACTATAGAGGGTTGTTTTAATTTTCATCTGCTGAGCCTTAAACCTTAAAACCTTGGTTGTGCACCTATGGACATGATTTGCGACATCACAGCTATACTTTGTAAATAAATTAAATAAAACATGTATATTTATAGACTGTGTAGGTTACAGTGAGGGCAGTGATTGACCTTTTTTATTGGAAAACAGACACACATTATCACTCAAAGGCCAATATTTTGTATGACTTTAAACATGCCTGCATGGACAATTTGTGACGACTAAAAGTGATGTAAAAACTGAGATGCAAATACCATGAAATTCAGACTGATCATTTCCTGTTTTCAGGTTTGTTTTCCTCAGCATGTGTGCCTGAGCCTTTGCCAAATTGTTTCTGTGCTTTAATGTGTTCTAGTTAACTAATAACATCTCTCTATTTAGCTTTGGAAGCTGTCAAAACAAATACCATACCACAGACTGATACTGTAACTGTACCAGATGCATTATTCTCATTCCATACACTAATTAATTTAGACCCTATTAAAGGTTTTCCTTTAGAATACCATCATAAAGCAGATCTGCAGATCATTCAAATGAAGCTGTATGCATCAAGGTGATGAACACAGAAGTTTCTTATAATGATAAAAAAAATGTTGCTCAATAAAATATTGTGTCAAAGGCAACACTTATATACAACTAAATGCAGAGACTTGTTGGCATCAGTGCTAAACCAGAATTTATAATTTAGATTTCTATGATTTGCTCTGAACCGTGAATAAAATATTTCTACAATAATAATTTTTGATTAGGAAATTGATAATTAAGTAAAAGAAAAAACAACCATTTTTTTTTTATTTGATATGAGCCTGAAATTATTCATGACATTCTTATCTAGGTTTCTGGAAGATTCTGGACAACATCCAGTTCCAACAAACATATACAAACATATACAATGATCTTTCTGATGCATACAGTTAAAATCATTCTGTAAGAAATGCAGTCGGGACTCTGTCAACACAGAATGCAGAAGATTTAAATCCATTCCCAAGCTTATATAGTTCCTTATCTGATATTTTTTATAACGCCGTCAGTTATGAGACTAGTTGCTCTAATAGACTTCTTTTTTTTTTGTTAAAAAATATGACACATTCCTCACATCTTGTGGAAGATATTTAAATAAATGGATGCCATCCTCTCACTCTTTCTATTTTCAGACAGTTAAGCCTTCGTAAAACAGCCCTTTGCTAGGTGATGATTGTGGAGAACATGAGAAGCCTCTGCAATGTACTGAATGGCCCTTTATTACTGGGGGACTGTGATTAGCCGCCTTATAAATTCCTCCAGTGATTGGCTGGGGTGGAGCCTAATGAGCTCCCGCGTCTGTCCCCGGTGGAGGGACCCCGCATTGTCTGCGGTTTCGAGAGTAAGTTTCAGATGGTGATTGAGCTTAGGAGAGGACGCAAATAGACAGACAGGATCCCTCCTGCTGCTGTTTGCCAGGTTTCCAAGCAGCATCTTGGCCCTGAGATGACACAGATAAATGGTTTGTTTCAAAGATCCATGACTGTTTTTGTGCAGAGTAAGATAGACCGGGGGTGGGTTTTATTCCCCGAGGAGCAGCTTTTATTCTATGATGTAAAACTTTGGCGCAGTTTGATAAAATAAAACATTATGGCTGCTTCTGAATCTAAAAGCTCTATCACTAACTCACTACAGCCCAGACTGTAATACCTCAACAATTGAATTGAATGATATTGTTGAGGATTAACCCGTAATTAACATAAATGAAGTACATTTTGTTCGTTATTCAATTCAGTAACCTTTTTTTAGAATGAATAAAGTTAACCAGTAAAAGAGCATAATCATGGTGTTACACAGTAACTGTAAATGGGGTTACAATGAATACTGTCATCACCGTCTTTAGAAACCGTCTTTGCACTCATCCATGAGTCTTACAGTCTCTCCTGTCAAATTAGAGCCACACGCTTCGTCACTACGTCCCGTTTTTGGAGACGAGGCGTCATGACGTTAAGTCGATGTGTGAGTGCTCTGTCTGCGACGGTGACTCCTGTCTCTAGAGGGTTAAAAGGAAGACTTGTTATCGAGGCAAGTTATCAGCAAGTGTTGACAGAGGAGGTGGAGGCTGTCCCGTTTGGCTTGAATGATTCCTTCCACTGTAGTGATGTAGTGTCCCCCAATAAAAAGGGGCAGCGGGCGGCTTTGTTTAGCCCGCCACCATCTAATCCCCGCGCGGCCAGTGAAGGGCTTTTGAGTGAGCGAGGGAGGTAAAGAGAGCATGTGGGCCGCAGAGGCTGCATCAGCCCCCTTAAGGAGTCATGGTCCCCGCTCTTAGAAATCCCAAGAAACTTCACACCTCTCTGTAGGGACTATAAATAGGCTCCATCTGTCCCCCCAGGCTCAGTTACAGCCTCATTCCTTTCGGAATGGTTGGAGGGCACTAAAGGAAACACTCAGTGTTTGAAAAGGGGGGGGGGGGGGGGGGGGGGAGAACTTGAGTCCAAAATCTACTCTCTAGTCATCACACTGACTGGGTGACCTCTGCTGCATATTTTGTGGCAAAGGAAGTCCATTGGTGAGCTCTGTTATTTCGCTCTCTGCAGAAATCCCCTTTGAGGATCCGACTTCCCACCGAGGAAAAATACGAGTGGGAATCTTACACCGCACAAACACTCATCACATGATTCTTTTCCCTCTAGCTTAGATTCTTCAAATTTCATTACTCGGGTTTATTGCATGGAGGACTCTGAGGTGCTGTGTCTTATAATAAGTAAGTTTCTAAGTCACACAGCTCATGATGTCATGGCTGCTGTTTTATTGCTGGCAGAAGTAGCAAAAAAGACATTTTCTACTGTTTAGGACAATCCCAGGAAAGAAATTCTGGAGGGTGAATATGAGACATTAATGTATAGGAAGCGGCCGCTCCAGTGGCGACAGGCATCGTTCCTAAAGAGGAGACGGTTATAGCTCCTGTCCTGAAGCAGCCCTTCCTCTCATCTCTGTCTGTTCCTCAGTCTAAACTGACATAATCCAAAAATGTTTCGTTGTCTTAGGTGATGAAAACCTGCTGACTTCACTCAGCTCTCTAATTTATTCAATTAACATATTTTTCATACCTGTGGTGAGGCCTGCAGCCTCCCCTTTCATTTTTTATTTATTTATTTGATTATTTATTTATTTATTACCCTGCAATATTTCTCCAGAATGTGCATGTAAATGGTGAAATCATGAAATATAATAAAGTAGAGGGCTTATAATAGTGTTTTGTTTAAATACACCATATTTGTCCTGTTTCGTTTTGTGCTGCACTGAGGTCGTTACATCCCATTAGTGTTTACTGATGCTTAAACACTCCCCGTTCCACAGCAATCACAGATGATGCATCTGATCTTATTCCCATCAGCCTCAAACAAGTATAAATGATCATTTTCAAACCGAGCCGTGCAGGGAGACGAGGCAGACTAACTGCACATCCTTTTTGTATGCAAAGCAGGATGTCAACTGAAGATGAATTAATTTCTACCATAATGTGGAGTATTTTACACAAAATATTTTGTTGGCTAAAGGAAGAAATCTCTGGATGAATTACAAAGGAGCCCAAGAGCCCAAACTCTTATGCTGCACCTGCCGTTCTTTCCCGTAAACTGTTTGTCTGGATATATCTAGAAAGTTTTTTTTTCATTAAGCTTTAATTTGCACATTTAATAAATTATTATCTGGCTTGTGGAGGCAGGGTCAGTGAAGGCAAACAGCAGTGACTGGGTGTTGCAGGGGGATTTATGCAGCTCCTTCGTCACCGGGCCCTGTCATGGTGGTGGGGGCAGGGCTGCACTACTGGCACTGGGAGACAGATATAGACAAGAATTAAGGAGATAGAATTGGCACTCTTAGCCTTGACTGGGTTACTGGCATCAGCAGCTGAAAGCCCCGCTAGACTTCCATCTCCCTGTGCCTTCACGTCACATCCTCCCCAGGAGCGACCACTCACCCCACCAACACCAGAGCCACAAATTGAACACAGGTGCCGATTTATCCATCACACATAATCAGTGACCCAAAAGAAACAATGACTTATTATTAGATCTGAAAGGCACCATTTCCACCACCTGTCCACCTAAAGCCTGGTCCTTTGACACCTTCTCAAATATGAATTTATTTAATCATTTACTTCTTTCTCTTTGATTTCAGACAAGTTTATTCTTTCCCCCCAAAAAAACTCCCCCCCCTTACAATTATTTCTTCTCATGTTTTCGACACAGTTTGATGCAGATATATTCTAAATGTGTTTGTTCAGGACAGAGATAGGATGCTCATTAGTAAAATATTCAACCCGAATCATCTCATTGCAGCAGCAAACACAGCCAAGACACCCACACATTCAGACACAGAATCATTGCTAAAAATACTTAAAAAGCCTGTGCGCATGCCAGTGTTGTGCAAAAGAAAAGGCAGTTAGAATAAAGGGAATGGAAGATGAAGTGTACAATAAAGAACAAGTTTGCAAAATGCGCAGATGTGGAACTACATCAAGGTTCTCAGCAATAAGTTAAGTAGCAGCATTGTACAGTCGTAGAATTGTGAAGGACATGGTGAGGAAGATACATGCCAAGTTCTTGAGGCTGCACCATTCAAAAAAATGCAAATATTCTAGATATGTGTTGTGTTGTTGCAATATTTTAAAATTATTTAGCCTGGTGAATGGTAATTGTGTTTATGGTATGCTATGTACAATGCTGGACTGCACAACATTAGTTTCCAGAGAAAGAGCCACTGATGAGTCCAGCAGAGTTGAAAAGAGACACGCGATATGTTGACTTCTCCCTGACAGAGGCTGATGTTTACCCGAGTGAGTAAGATGTTTTGCCACTCAGCATTGGATCACTTTATAGTGAAATGCTCCCTGCTTCCCCGAGTGGATTTATGATATGTATGAATCACATTCTTTAAGACTGTTTGGTGATCACATTACTTAAAAGATCACATGAGATTATAGAGATGGTAAAACTGGTCCAGCATTCTTCCTTTTAAAACTTCTAATTATAAGGAGATAAATGTCATTAAAAATCACTTGTGGACAGCAGGAGATGATGCGTGCATGACCACAGAACCCCTCACGCTTTTTCCAATGTATCTATATATATACAAATATATACATGTGTATATATAGCATAGAAACACTAAAATATAGCTACTGCTCAAGTCATTAAATGCCCTCTCAAGAAATGTTTTAAGATGTTTATAAAATACTCAACTTTGAATAATATGTGTTTGACATTACAAGATGTCTCCTATATTTCACTGTAAAGTCCATTTCCCCTGTATGATGTGCACTGGTGGGTTTATGTTTCCATATCACACTTATGGACGTTGAATATCGGACCACGATCAGCTTCCAAATACACTAATGTGTTCCATTTTGTGCTGCACTTTACTAGTTACATCCGATCCAAGTGTTTACTGATTCTTAAACACTCTAATTTCTCCACAGTGATCACTGATGTTCCATCTGACCTTAGTGTCAAACTATGAGGCTATTCCTGATCACATTTGAAAAGAGTTGTGTGGGGAGATGGAGGTAAACTAACTTCAACCCTATTCATCTGCAAGGCAGGATCTGATTAAATGGAACCTAATGGTAGGTGGATATTAATTAGTTTGTACCACAATCTTAATCTTGATTGGCAACTTGAACTTTTTGCACAAGATATTTCAAAGACTAAAGAAGAGACTGGTTGAATTAGACAGGAGCTAAAGAACCAGGCTCTTACAAGCATTTGTTCGCCATCTGGAGGCTCAGGCCGCCAAAGAAGGAACACAGGTCAGTTAAAAGTATCAATAGCTTTGACAGCTGCCAGTCTTTACCCTAAATTATCCATTTGGATAATAATAGATGTACATTGTTTGAGCTCTGAAGTAGACAGGTTGATGAGCCACCTTCCATAACTTACACAGTGTTACATCCTTACTTACATAAGTCTTTCTATGAGCTGGTTGCGTGATGTCATTTGGGCTTAAGATATGATAGATGAAGAGAAGGAGCTTCGGAAAGGTGATGAAGTACATACAATACTTTTACTTTGTTTTCTTCTATTGTTAATTGTCCTGCAAATATGTCATTTTGCACTGTAAAAATGTTTTAAACACTGAGATTTCCATGTTCTGAACTTCTCTAGGTGTGTCATTGTGCTGTTATGTTATGTTATGTTATAATACAACCACAAATGTTGGAATTTTGAATTACAGTGAAAACAAAAGGCAGTTAGCGTTATTATTTATGCATCTGTCTGGGATTTAAGGTAGTGAATAGGGCCAGAGATGCAAGATAACTTGAGTTGAGTAGGTAGATGCATCTGTGCAAATCTTTGATAACACATGAACCTCCTCTTTCATATCCTCAGGGAAAAACCTGATCTGCTTGATAAAGATGTCTATTTGAGGATGGCAGCTCTAAAAATATATATAAAAAAAAATATATTTTTTTTCCTTTTCACTGTGTTTTTTGCAGTAACTGTTGATGACCCTATACCAAGATGCTTTCCAGACCAGCATGAAAGCATCAGCGTTGTTCAATGAAAACCCAAGAATGAAAACACAGCCTCTTGAGATCTGTTGACCTTAAATTGGAATTTCTGCTTCCTCTGCCCTGATTGTACCATCACAGACACCAAAGGTTGTTGAAGATGAACTCCAGAAGGCGTGTCACTGCTGTGACCTTTACTGTAGTTGAAGGCCTTTACCCTCTTTAAAGGTCTGACCTCACATCTCTGTTATGGCTTCCCCAAAGGAGCCGGATGATGTTTATGAATAAGTAAAGGGTTACATATTTAGTCAGAAGGTGAAGATTGTGTATCCACACTAATGTGATATTAGAATGACACAGTAACAGTACACTTAATTATATTTAGAAGCCTGTTTGCTCCAAGCTGCTGTGGCAAATGAAACAGACTTTATTATTTCTAAGTACTTTTAGTGGTGGGACTGGGAATTATGCAGTGGAAGTATAGACAATAGCAGAAACAAAATGTCAAAAAAGAATTTACTTGACTTCATCTGTAAATAAATAATGCTGTGCATGATGTGCACAGTAAAACTTGTTGAGAACTTTATTAAGCTGTTTCCACATGTTATTTCAGCACAGCTCTTCCATGCTGGAGACATTAAGATTCCATAATGGGGCTCAGAATGGACTAAGTGACTTGGGGTAAAGTTTCTGGAAGTCAGATTCCAAGAAGGTGCGGTAGAGTGCTGAGGGTGAGCCCAGGTGACAGCTGAGGCTTGAGGCGTTCATTGGCCTGCCCTCATGCAAACAGGGTCAGTGAAAGCAAGAAGCGGTGACTGGGTGTTGCAGGGGGATTTATAGAGTCCCTTCGTCACCGGGCCCTGTCATGGTGGTGGGGGCAGGGCTATACTGCTGGCACTGGGAGACAGATATAGACAAGAATTAAGGAGATAGAATTGGCACTCTTAGCCTTGTCTGAGTTACTGGCATCAGCAGCTGAAAGCTCTGCTAGACCTCCATTTCCCTGTGCCTTCACGTCACATCCTCCCCAGGAGCGACCACTCACCCCACCAACACCAGAGCCACAAATTGAACACAGGTGCCAATTTATCCATCACACATAATCAGCGCCTTGAAAGAAACAATGTCTTATTATTAGCCCTGAAAGGTACCATTTCCACCACCTGTCCACCTAAACCCTGTTCCTTTAACACCTTCTCAAATATGAATTTACTTGATCATTTACTTATTTCACTTTAATTGCCCCAAAACCTCCACTTAGAATTATTTTTTCCGCACAGTTTGATACTAATACATATATATTCTATATATGTTGTTTCGGGCAGATAAACCATTCATGAGTAAAATACTCAACCCAATAATCCAAGTTCTTGTGGCTGCACCATTACATCAAATGTAAATGTTCTATATAAGTGTTGCATCATTTTATACAACATTTATCTTGATGTATCGTAACTGTATTTTTGAAATGTTTGTGAGGTATGCTCAAATTTAAAATGAAGGTGGTATGTGCAATGCTGGACTACACAACATTAGTTTGTAAAAGCCAGAGCCACTGAGTCCAGCAGAGTTCAGATGATACACATGATGCTGTGGGGAATAAATTGTCTACTTATGATAAGGCAAACCCAAAAATCATTTTAAATGACTCCAGTAAAATAAAGTTAAAAAAGATAGATGGTGTCATCAAGTTATGAAATTAGTAAACAGAAGTTAATTCACCTCAACTACATCACAACTGACACTACAGTGTCTTGACCTTAAATAACTGATGCCTCCAGGGTCTTTTTTTTTTCTTTTCTGCTTTATTTCCAGCAGTTTCTCATTTCTGAGGGTTGATTTTATTATCATTATTATTTCTCTCTGACAGAAGCTGATGAGGCGAGTAAGATGGTGTGAAACTCCACAATAAATCACTTTTTAGAGAAATGCTCCTCTCTGGCGCTCTGGCGTTCTAGCTGTTAGGAAGAAATATGAATCGTATGCTTCAAGACCACAATAGTTAAGAAAAATATCGCATGAGATTACAGAGATGGTGAAACAGGTCCAGCATTAACATTCTTCATCTACACATAGTAAGGTGCTAAAATAGCATCGAATAGCGGGGAAAAAAAGTTTCTCCGATGGGGCTAGATTGTGCGCAACGGTGCGTAACGCCGTGCGTAAAAGTGGAACCTTTCACTTGAGGTCCACGGGAAATCGCCTGGCCTCGGGTAACCTCACACCATTTCCGATGTTTTCGTTTTTAATCATGTACTGTGGGATATACTGTAACTGTATCTGCCTGTGGAATAAATAAAAAACGCCTGGACTACAGCCGAGCAGCCCCCATACTCCATGTTTAGAGCGACCCCCCTCATAGGTACACACACCCCTTCCACCCGCCGTCCAATCCTCACACGGGCACAGCGTTGACGGGGTCAAGAGATAAAATAGCCTCATATATAAACGCCCAAACGGTGATTTCTCGCTCCGAGTCCACTCCAGTCTGTGCTTCACAGCCTGTGTTGTCACCCGAAACCGGGAAGTGCTTCAGGAACAGATCAGTTCTACTCTCAGCTGAAATGGCACCCAAGAAGGACGCTAAGGCACCCGCGAAGGCACCCGCCAAGAAGGCCGAGCCCGCGCCCGCACCCGCACCCGAACCTGCACCTGCACCCAAAGCTCCCGCTGTCGACCTGTCCGCTGTCAAGGTACGATTGAGTTTCAGCATGATGGGGTCTGCCGTGGGGAAGGGTGGCGATAGGATGATGGGTGCGCAGGAAGCTTGTGGGATTTGACTTTCCAAGTTCCACTCTTGAGTTACATGACAGAATTAGACAGTGTGGCGAAGTTCAGAGGGGGACAAACAGACAAAATACGTTTTTTTTTTATTTCATACATTTGAAGAACTGAGAATAAATGAGAGCTGCTGATGATGCCACTTCGATCATAGCCACCTTTTTTATTGTCATTATTGAAAAAAAGTGATGGTGATAGAAAAAAGGTCAAAAAGTGAATTAGGGTGTCTTGTTATTATTTAATGTACACATATCTTCACCTTGACATGACTGGCAAAGTACAAAAGAATCAGACACAAGTCCCAGCAGAGACACATTGATGGGATCAAAGAGTGGATGCAGAGATCCCAGTGAGACAGGAACAGCTGTAGGTTTGAAGGACCACACAGGCAGTTGTGCAGAGGACTGAGGAGAATGAGTAGAACCATGGATAGCTCACAATGGCCTAGGCCACGCCCCCTCTCTCTGAGGATTGGATTGAAGGAGTGGTGACTTCAGTGTGGTGGCAAGTCAGGGTGACACCAAATGTGGACATGTTAATGTAGCTAAAGATGGACCTCCACAGATCGGGTGCCAGTCTGTGAAGCTAATTTTGGCAACGAGACAAACCTGAATCCCTGTTTTGATTAATTTTGTATCAGAGACACCTGGTTGTGCTTGATTTTTTTTAATTAATTTATGTATTTTTTTAACAAATGTGGTTGGCTTAAAATGAAATGGCTTGCAAAAGACCACAGGGGCTTTGTGTGTTTTACTGATTTATGTGAAATTAACATTGCTGCTCTATCATGGCTTCTAGGTGGAATTCAGCGGCGACCAGATTGAAGGTAAGAAAATCTCATTCTACCTTTACAGCCACTCGACACCTTCCAAAATATAAAGGTATCAGTGACAGAGGGCCACTTTGACGAGCTCCATTGGAATATCAGATGCCAGGTGAAATCTGATTAGTGATCAGATGCAGCTAAGACACTACTTAACTGTCATTTTTTTTTGTCACACAGCAATAAAAACAGGAATGTGACTTTTATACAAAATCATTATTTCTTGGCATTCAGTTGCTAGTTATGGAAATAGACCAACTGTAAACTGCACTCCTCAAGTAACTGTCAGCTGTTCTTCATAACATTCAGCAAATGCTAGTGTATTAAAACAGTAGTATGTGGCACATGTTATGATGCACACTCCAAACAATTAGATTAGATTATAGATTAGATTATATCAGATCTACTTTATTCATTTCACAATGGGGAAATTCATTTGTTATAGGTGTTTTTTTTTAAGAAAGTACGTAGAGAAAGATAAAATATAACACAATAAGCAACTCAACACAATAAATAACAATAAAAAAATGACTTTCAACCTGGCAATGTGCAAAAAAATGTACCGAGGATATAAAAATAGTGCTTGATATAAAACTATTTATAGATAAAGTGACTGCAGGTGTAAAAAACTATTATAATAAGAATATAATATTGGAGTTCATAATATTATAATATCATGACAAAGATATAAATATAATTATTAATAATAAACTACTACTACTGCTTCAGTTGTGCATGAGGTAAGAATAATGATGAAAATGTCCATTTATATACAAACAACTAATTATAGTATTATCACCTTCAACCAGAGCTTAACAGTTGTTTTTTTGTTAAAAATCCAAGAAAAAATCAGTGTATTAGTGTAAACAGAGAATCTGGAAACTACTAATGCAGACAGCTACATGGCTGACTACAGGGCAAAGCATCATATCAACTCAGCCAATGATGTGCCCTAATATGAACTGGAGGGTTATATTAGCCACTTCTGGTGATATAGGACCTTGTGACACTTGATCAGTTATTTGAAACCATGCGTCAAGACGACGTTTCCTCGCAGCAGCCAACGTTTTCAGCTGTTTACTTTAGGTATTACAGCTAGATTAATGGGGGGTACTATAGTAGTTTTGAAGGAAGAAAAACGGCGTGCTATTGGCCCCCCCGTAACCCTTGTAACCTGTCGTGTGGCCAGTTGCTTGTTTCAGCAAGTCAGCATTCCCTACTTTTACTCAACACAAACAGAGGGGCCTTGCCTTTTAGAGGAGGGGGCTCATATTCTCAGCTATGTTTATCAATTCCAAGGTGGTATTTTAAAAGAGCCGCAGCAGAGAGGCAGAGACAGGGAGGGACAGCTGAGATAGAAATAGTTTGAAGGGTGACTGAGCTCTGTAGGAGTCGGTCTATAGGGCCAGTCGCTCCACCACCGATGAGAAGTCCTTCCTGTGCTGTGCACTGTATTTTCCAGTAGAGGAGTTTGTAGAGGAGCTGCCACCACCTGCTGGCAGCCGAGACACACAGACATCTATAAGCTACTAACCACTACTATTCAATGTGGGGGAAATGTGTTTTAAAGATTTGATAAAAAAATAAATAGATAAATAAATGAAAAACACACTATTCTTCATGAACAAAAATATAATCTAAAAACATGCAAGATGTGCTTTCTTTGAAAGCAAATTCCTTTTCTGTCTGCTTTAAAATTAGGTTTTAGATCTCAATTTACTTATTAAACCTCAACATTAAGGACTCTGCAGGAATATAAAATAAATTAAATATATTAAATACACCTTTAAATAGACCCAATAGACCTCATGTGTATCATTGTTCCAAACGCAATCTGAAACAAATTAATCAATATAATGAACACAAAAACATAAAAAAAAAGAAATTTCAGCTGTTACTGTTATTCTAGTGTGTCATTTACAACAATAAACTAATAAAACAGATAACTTGAAAATTGTATGCTCTGAAACTTCTATTGTAAATATCACTTTCTATAGAAATTACCATATAAAAGCTGAAAAGTTTAAAGTCTCTCAAAGAATATAAATATCACGCTAAATAAGGGTATCATCAGGTCCAATTATGTCATTATAAACATATTGCTGAACCCCTCTGATTTCCACTGATCGCATCTTCTTCTCCTCCTGCTCTGCAGACTACAGGGAGGCCTTCGGTCTCTTCGACAGGGTGGGTGACAACAAGGTGGCTTACAGCCAGATCGCTGACATCATGCGCGCCCTGGGACAGAACCCCACCAACAAGGAGGTGTCCACTCTGCTGGGAAACCCCAGCCCCGAGGGTAAGAAACAAATCTGATGGTTTTCATAGACAAAATAGATGCATTTTTGAAATGCGTTAAGTAATAACTAATATACTAATGTAGACTAATAGACATGCAAGAATAACTATATTATTCATAATGATGCTGAATTGTGGTATTTTTTCTCCAAGGTTTTTTTCTGTCCTTATAAACTTAGCAAATCTCTGAGTTTCTTTATATAGTGTCTTTAAAATATGGACACCCCCCCCTCAGCCCCAAATTATGAAAATGCACAGATTTCCACTTTTAATATGGGCCATGACAGGTAGTTCAAGCCCAAATCTCTGTAACATTGTACAACAAAACTACACCATGGGATTGATCAATACTGACCACCAGAGCTACTGCTGTGCCTCATAAAATCCACATAATTCATCCAAATAGCAAACAAATTAGTAGAAAGGTCAATAAATACTGTTGTAATGTTGAAAAATGAAGTCGAAGTTGAAGCCAGTTGTTTCAAACGTGTCGTTTCTGTCTCCTCTCATGCAGACATGGCCAACAAGAGAGTAGAGTTCGAGGCTTTCCTGCCCATGCTTCAGTCCGTCGTCAACAGCCCAAACAAGGCCCAGTTTGAGGACTACGTTGAGGGCCTGCGCGTCTTTGACAAGGAGGGCAACGGCACAGTGATGGGCGCTGAGCTGCGCATCGTCCTGTCAACACTGGGTGAGTGAAGCCAAGGCCCCGGCAATGCAGCTGGATCCTCTTACTGATATCCTGTTACTGATGCGGGTTGTCCTCTGCCTCCCCCTACAGGAGAGAAGATGAACGAGACCGAGATTGATGCTCTCATGGCAGGACAGGAGGACGAGAACGGCTGCATCAACTACGAGGGTGAGCCACGAATCATGCATAGTTTTGAGGCTTTTACAACAATCTATTATATTTTACACTATACACATAAAGTTCAGGTTCTCTCACCATGTAGATAATGTCTCAGTTACCAGTTAATTTTTTAAAAAAGAACAAAAAAACTGCTGATTTCACCACGAGGAAAAATTTAGCTTCATTATGGGCACAGCTTGACACAATCTGCACACTAGTCAATTTTCACTAATTCTTTTTAAATCATTCCATCTTGTATAATATTAAATCACTGTGACTCTGAATTTCCACTCTTCATATCATTTAAATTCAAATTACATGAACCAGACATATTTTTATTGTACTGTAGTCAATATCTCAGCTGCTTCATGTCATTTATAGCTCAGGCCGCAAGGCTGCAATGGATTATTATAGATGACATTCACTTCTTCCTCACTCTCTTGTTTCCTTCTCTCCTGTCCTCCCTGTGCTGCCCTGGTCTTCGCCTGCAGCCTTTGTGAAGCACATCATGTCTGTGTAAGGACCCTGCCACCGCGGTGTGTGAGCATCGAATATGTGCAGACCTCATGGTGTTGCGACATCCACTCACTGTTTCCTGCACCACCTGAGGAAGCAGGGGGAACAAAGGACTATGAGATGTCATGTCTGAACCCTTCTTTTGTTTTGTTGTACGCTTTTTGTTCTTTTTTTTTCTCTCTTCCTCCTCCTCCTGTTCTGGAAGCTGCCCTGAGTTGCCATGAGATATTTTCTTTTTCCTCATCTTCATGTTACCCCCCTGTCTCACAGGGGCGTTTTGTCATCACTGGTTTTTCACAGTGAAGCAGTGATGGAGCAGGAAGGTGGAATCATGATGACCACCGCCTCCTGTCGCTTAACGTCCGGCAGGCTGTCTCTCTGCCGTTAAAGTGACCAGTTTGGCCCAGGACCGGCCATCAAAATGAATCAACTCCTCAGACAACCCGTCCCTGAGTCTTAACTTATTGTACTCCCCTCTGCCATTTCACAATAAACTTTAAAAAACTCCCATTTTATTTCCATTTTGTTGACTCAACTTATTAATGTTAAAGGAATAGTCTGACACTTTTTTTAAATCAGATTTGCTTTCTTGTTGAGAGTTAAAGAAGAAGATCGATTCAGCTCTTGGACAATATTTTTAGAACAAGTTAAACTAGATATAGTTTAGTGTTAATTTCAGACTTTTATAGGGTGCTAATGTGGTTTATAATGTTGTTATAACATACATTTTATAATTAATTTCTTTTTTTGCAGTTTAACTTTATACTGAACAACTATGAGAGTATCAATCTTCTAATTTAATTCTCAGCGAGTCAACAAATGAGCATATTTGTCATAGTGTTGAACTCTTGCTTCACAGTAACTCTTTGTCTTGTCGTTTGAAAAGAAGACAGCACTCCGGTATCATTTTTTGTCCTTTTATTGTCATTAATTATCGTAGTTGGTGTCATATCAACAAGAGAAAAACTGCGTACATCTACTTGACCTTTTAAATACATTTACAGTTGCTGTAGGATGGAGCAGGGGGGTCGGGGAGGGGGCACACAGAGATGGGGAATGCAGAAAAAACACAGAAGCAAACAAACAGTTGCAGGTGAGGGCATTAATTAGGCAGGAGGCAGGATATACCACAAATGGTGTCTGAAAAAAGAAACTAGATCACCCAAACACACTTTTTTTTCTTAACAGATTTAACAGAGTCCGAGTGGCCTCGGTCGTTTTTATTTTTCTTAATGAACTATCTTTTTTAATGGATTTTTCAAAATATTTTTTTTATTCACTTCCTTTTTCCACATATCGCAACGAAACATACAGATACGGTAGCATCCGTCGTAAAACGGCATGGGATCTGCACCAAACGCACACAGACAGATTTCAGAGTAGCTGCATCTTCTGCTGAATCTCATGTCGCAATTGTAGCTTCTTCCTCTGTGTTTGAGACCAGAGATGGTCCTGATGAGCACAGCATCACCAGCGTTACCAGAGGAAAGTCTATACTCTTCACTTATGGGAGCTGATTTACTGCAGCTCTAAAAAACAAGATTTTTACTGTTTCCTTTTTCAGATCGGCGTTTGTGGAATGAAATTCAGTTCCTGTGTGTATTATTGTTCTGGTTTATAAACTATATCGTACTACTGAGCAGGTACATGTGTATGATGCTCTTCAACAGGACTGAGCTGCATTCCTTAACGACACCAAATCAGCTGTCTGACATTGTCACCAAGCATTACACTGTAAACAACTAATAACTACAAAACATGAACTTGTTTAATTTTTATCCAATAATTGAGGAAATAACTTACTAAAATTCCTTTTTTTTAAATTACAAAATAGCCTCTTTTAATATTAGAATCAATACATGCTTGTCATAACATGACCTGGTTCTTGCAACAATGCAATTTTTCAGGTATATTTTATAGCCATAGTGTCGCTTCCTTTTAAAATGTTTTGAGGACATGTAGATGGCAACGAACTCGTATTGCATGTTTCTATATATATTTGTTAAATATATTATATATTGGATGACAAGAATGACTTGCAGTAAGGATGCTTGGCTTGTTGAGGGGTCTGGCGTCCATGCACGTTTACTGAGCAAGAACAACACGTGCTGTATGGTGTGCTGGCCACGTTATTTCCACATATGTGGCCACATATGTGGGGGGAAAAAAAGCTGTAGCTTCTTCAAATCGCTGATCCAGGACCAGTCAAGCCAATACCTGGTCCCCCACTTTCAAAATACCACTCAATCCTTTGTTAGGACCAGTGCTCAGACTGAACTATACTACGCAACATCATTCAAAAAGAGAGGCCAGATAGCACATATTTGGGATTAAAAGAGGACCAAAGTATGGTAACTCCTAATTCGAGTCTCTACTTAGAGTTGGTGTTTGAGTGATGGATCTTGAAGTGGAGGCATTTAGAGGCTGTGGTTTAGCTGAGGAGTTGTGGTAACAGGTTGGCCTCAGGGCGGCAGGAGTGGGCCGAAAAGTTTGAGGGGGTCAGGGGTCAGAGACGTCCGGGCCGCGGAGCTGCGATCCACAGGTCCGGGGTTCACAACCCCTGCTTGGCCAGAGCTGCAGTGACGTCCTCGGCGAGGGTCGCTAGCTGCGGCGACTCCATCAGGTTGAGGCTGCCAGAGGAGGAGAGCTGGCTGTCCCGGTGGCGGTGGGGAGACGCTGAGCCGGACAGGACCGGCGACCGGGTGATGATCTCAGCTCCGTGATCCACTCGTGCCTTCGCTTGGTCACGGAACATCAGCCTGTGGCTCTCGATCTGGCAGAGACAGGTGGTGCGATATAAGAAGAATATAAGAATCATTGTGCATTAACCAAATATTTATTGTATTCATGTTCATGAGTCAGCTTTATAACATCTGCAAATTGTATACACTACCATTCAAAAGTTTGGGGTCACTTAGAAGTTTCCTTATTTTTGAAATAAAAGCCTGTTTGTTTTCAATGAAGATAACTTTAAACTAATCAGAAATACACTCTATACATTGTTAATGTGGTAAATGACTATTCTAGCTGTAAATGTTTTTGGTGTAATATCTACATAGGTGTATAGAGGCCTATTTCCAGCAACTATCACTCCAGTGTTCTAATGCTACAATGTGTTTGCTCATTGCATCAGAAAGCTGATGGATGATTAGAAAACCCTTGTGCAACCATGTTAGCACAGCTAAAAACTGACCTTCCTTTGATGAAAGCAAAGTTTAAAGGAAAACATACATATACAAATCATTATTTCTAACCTTGTCAATGTCCTGACTTTATTTTCTGTTCATTTTACAACCCATGTGTTCACCCATGGTGATAAATAAAAGTGTGACTTTTCATGGAAAACACAAAATTGTCTGAGTGACCCCAAACTTTTGAACGGTAGTGTATATTATTGTATATTGTGGACTTCGTTAAGTGACTGTATTTAATCTTAATAATAAGACAATCTCAGAAAAACTTGATGCTTGCCATTAAATCATGGATTAGGAGAATGGAGCTGACAACGTACCGTGACACAGCCTCCACCAGGAATGTGATGAGCATTATCCAGAGAACCCACCTTGGCTTGAGCTTTGTCTTTGAAGTCCAACTTCACACACTCGATGCGAACATTACCACCCCCTGGAGACAAGTAAAGGGGGTGCAGAAAGAGGACAGACAGAACTTACAGTAAATTATATTCACATCTTTTTGTGTTTGTCTGGGGAAACAATGACAGGAAACACATCAATCAACCACATAGCTATTCAACTGACTGAACTTTGAAAAATCTATAATGTTGTAAATTGTTCCTGTTTAAAGGGAAAAGTCAGTTGAAAATGAGCCTTTTGGCACAAGAACATTGACAATGATCAGCACTATCACTGTAAAAATAAATATGCATGGGCAAAAAGTCCTGGATGAATAATGGTTATGAAATATAAGCAGAAGATATTGAGACCAGCAGATGGCGCCTCAGGATCTGAAGCTGTCAGCATCTGGTTTCATTTGCATCCGGGAGGAGAACAAGGGTTTATATATAATATAATATCACACAGCTGAACAGCAGCTGATCTGAAACCTTTTAAACTGCCATGTTTAACTGCATACTGTAGATGATCATCTAACCATGCAAGTAATATATCTAGTTGAGGTGAACAGAATTTATTTCTTTTGTTGTTTCATTTCAAGAACTGAAAACTCAACAGCAATGACTCCATTATTCAGACTAATCAAACTGTATTTGGTTTCAGATCCACTCTTGTCTTTGGCTTCCACAGAGTGTAGCATATTTTTGTTCCTTTCACAGTGAATGAAAAACCCAGATTGGATGTACTGTAGAACTCTTTGACCCAGTCCAATTCATCAACACCCTGTTCCACTCACGCAGTGACAACACCTCCCACACTCAGCCGCCTGTTGACAGATCCATCGAAATGTCAACACAAATGCAGTTTACTGCTTCCTTCTGCTGTTATTGTTACTATTTGTTGCTCACTGTGATGCAGCTAATTACAATTTGCATTTATTGTTTAGGTTGGATTAGGTTTAAATTTACTTTCTTTGGCTGTTTAAATTCATTGTCTTAGAACATGTAATCTGTAGGTCTCTTTAATAGAGATGTGATATAACACTACCAGAGAGTTAGTATGTGTGACTGGTCTCCTACAGGTCATAGATCATTTATATGGACTCTTCCCTCCACACTATGTGCCAGCTGTCCCATTGTCTCCTCACCAGGGATTCACTGCTTCTCATAGACAATAAACTAGTTAATTTCCCCTTGAAGCTTTACAGGCTGGCTGTTACCTGGTCGATGATGGATGTTGTCTAGAGAGCCACACTTAGAGGTCACGTGGCTCAAATCAATCTTCTTGTTCTGTATCTGCACCTGTAAGCAGCAAAGTCAGAGGGAGATAAGGTCAGAGGTCAGAGTTCACACAGATTAAAATCTCCTGCTGACCCTTCATGATGTCCAGAAAACATCCAGATTATATCATTCATTTTACTTTATCTGAGAGAGAAAGTCTTCAGTTTGTTACATTTCAAATTTAATTGCATGTAATTAGTAGGAAGCGCAAAGAAAAAAAAAGCATAAGTGCAAAGTACCAGTGACTATTAAAGGTTCCATATTGTAGAAAGTGAGAATATAATTACTTTTTGATTATAAGGTTTTATAAAAACTGTCCCACAGAGAAATACACACAGTAACAGAAACTGTGCCTTAAAACCAGCTGTCAGGGTTTTCATGCGGTTGTGAGGTCACAGCTATACAGTCAAGACCCATCCTCTATTCAAAGCCATTCAAATCAGCTAATCAGGGAAGAGGCTCATTAATAATGACAAGACACAAAACAACCCCTTCTTTCTAGAGCTCCACAGAGATGCTTGAGAGAGGAGATGTAAAACTATTTTTAGATATTTTTGGCACCTAAATCCATAAATATATATTTTTGGGATATCAAAACATCACATAAAGCAAAGGTGTACGATATGGGACCTTTAAATAACAGTTCTTGCATTCTGCTGTGTGGAGAACTTCTGGTGTCTGTTAAACCAAACAAACCAAGATTGAATAAAAGCTATGTGGGCACTGGATCTGTTTTGAAGTGCACATCTGTGCTAAAAAAAAAAAAAGAAGAAAAGAAAAAAAACTATTTGCACATTCAGAAAACCTGCCAAATAAACACCATACCAGTGAGGATTCAGTGCAGACAATAGGAATGTACAGTCGGAAAGTGACCACAGGTGGTGAGGAGATAGCGATATGTGGTCATGTGACACACACTGGGAATCTGAAGACAGAGGAAGGAGGAAACCACAGAGGTGTGTGTGTGTGTGTAAGGAGTGAACCGATGAGACAGCGAACAGAACAGCTATAAAGCTTCAGACACAGCACAATGAACACGAGGAGGAACACACTACATCTGGAGATGAATCACCGGGACACACCTGTGGTCAGCATTCACTGTGCCAAGTCAGTGATTTAAATGTTCTTTTGTGACCAATGATTTGGTGTTCATCTTTTCAAAAGGTCATTTCTTGCTTTCTTAAGTAGCCTGGAAAGTGGGACAGTGATGAACAACGCGATTCATCGGGCCACAGCGCCAACCACGACACCACGAGCACAGGTTTCGGTGCACTGTAGCCTGTTAATCTACAGGGACGCCCTTACACATGCATAACGTCAGGAGAGTTATACAGTGTGAGTTTAAAATACAAGACATGAGGGGTGGTTTGTGTCAGCGTGGGCGAACGTCAGGCTGCAGGTTGGCTCACCTCTCCAGAAATATAAATACACTAATCCTGTTATTAATGAGTCTTGCTATATTTGATATTCTTTTCCTTTAATTCTGTATAGCATGATTCATGAAACATTTTAAATGTGGGTGAAGCTGATTAACAGGCGGGGACAGGTCTGATCAAGTGTATCAAATGCATGTAAAATAACAAATTCAGGCCTAATTATTAAATAATGAGATGTTATTGACCTGCACTTAGTAGCTTTACATCTTGATCTACATCCCTACTAAGACGCTACTGGATCTTTAATACCTATTGGTGGTGCAATACTGAATTATTCAAACTTTGAAGCCTGGGGGATGAGCTGGGTATTTTATCATACTGCTTCACTTTTCTTCTTGATTGTACGGCTGGATGTTTAACCTTCACTGTGCAGAATGATGCACATGCAGAGTTTGACACTAGAAGTGTTGTCTGAGCAGCCAGGAATCTGTTCTACCATGTGAAATTAATTGCAGCCACAGGTGGGCTTCTTTTGCAATTATGAAAGTGATGCTTCTGGCATCATTTTATTTGGAAAGCCGTTGCCCCGGTAACCCGGGGTTGCCATGTGCAACTGCAGAGAGACTTGGTAAAAGGAAAGCACTATTCTGAGAGAATTCAGTGATGCAAAGTTAAGAGAGAAAGTTTAATCTTTAATCATTGTATTTATCTTTATACCTTAAATATATTATCCAAAATAAAATCAATAAATTATTATTGTGCAAAATTTCACTCAGTATTTTATTCAGTGTAATGTAATATGTATAGAATGCAATGTTTTTATGTGTCCAGTGCAATAATCTTTTTTGTAGTTCTTGGTACCTCACTACTATATATTTAGTCTTCATGTTTTACTTTTTTCTTTCTATTTTTCACCATGTCCTATTCTTTATTTCTCTGCTCTAATTAATGAATTCTCCCTTTGGGGATCAAACAAGTTTTCAATCCAAAATTCAATTCAAGTTAGCAGGCCCTTATCCTCAGAAAGCATATTGTCACATGCTAGAGAGGAGGCGTTCAACCATTAGTCTCAAAATTCCACGCAGGACACAAACCACCACAAGAGAAGCTTCGTCAATGAAGAGCAGTCAGGTAAACAGCACTGATACTGCTGCCTTATTGACTGAGTGGTAAACTGAGAAACCGTTAAAGCAAGGTGGAAAAGGAAAAAAAAGCAACACTAAAAAAAAACACAACACAACACACAGGAATAACACTGACATCAACATTGAGACAATGGATTTGCGGCACAAGACTCACGTTTCCACCTCCTGCTGAGTAGCCCCTCCTGTCCAAGGACCCACACCTAGACTGAACATGGCTATAGTCCAGCTTAACGCTGGGGATGAGAACCTGCAGGGGTGGAGGTGAGGAATAAAGTGGGAAACAGCTTGGGCTTTCTTGCATGAAACTTCACTTTCTTAAAAAGTTTGTATCTACCCGCTGATATGATCAGATTCATCTCATGTGTCTCACAGTATGAGTTGAGACCCTCTATGTTAGTCTGGCTTTTAGGCCAAACCTTACCTACAGCTAGAGTCTCATCTTTACTCTATATATCTGCCTCCAGGAACATCCTTTGAAAGGGTTTTCTGCAACAGATACTCATGATATATCCAGACCAAATTTCTAGATGTTGCTACAATTAATTTGTATTAACATGGATCCATGAAGTAATACAAGATCTTCTGAAAATCTATACGTCCCGCTGTATCACAAGACACAAAGCTCGTCAAAAACTCCTCGACACATGTGAATAAGTCATCAAAATTTCTTCTGTGGTTATATATTTCTTGACGTGACACATCAGATGCAAAATTAAAAGCAGCTAAAAAACTGGAGACCATTGGTTTAGGGTGTGAGGATGATAAAATACGAGTGTGATGTGGTGTGAACAGCTGTCGGAGCTGCAGGAGTAAGATGCAGCCACGGCAGAGTTGGTACAGTGCAGTTCTCATCACTAACAATATACATTTTACACAGCACAGTAAAAGCAATGGGAACTAAACTGAGGAGAGGAGACAGGAGAGGAGATATGTGAGCTTTGCACCGTTTTCTACAGTAAAATGACTTAATTAGACCAATAAATATTTTAAAATTCTTTGAAACACTCAATAAATTGCAAAGGCATTATTTAATTAATAAAAGAATACTTGAAGAATAGTGATGAAAATTTTGGACGGAGAGAACTTACATATTTTACTGCAGCGGTGCCCAGTCCTGTTGAGTTGATAATTAGAATCTGGTGTGTTTGAGTGGAGAGATTCCTAAAACATGCAGATCTCTGTAGATAGCATGTTTAGCATACATTAATTTCCCCTTAACATACTAAATAAATAAGGTTATATTATTGTTTCCCCCATATTTATCAGTTTCTTTTATAGATATGAACAAAAGATGAGTTGAAAAAAAAGTTAAATAATTTAAGCTTCACAGTGTCTGTGCAGTCTTTTTTTCATTCACTGTATCCATGGAAACAATGATGAATGTTTCCTTATGCAGAAAAAAGATTTGTTTGCTTTTCTCATAGCTACATCACTGCATGACTAATTATTTGTGATGCTATATGCAATTCAGATATTGCTACTTTGTCTTTGAAACTAAGTTGGTTCAAAAAACATTGTACAAAAATTGTATAAATATTTCATTTTTTTAATTTTACACATAGAAATAAAGAGAATGGGGTAATAATCTGAAAAATATATATATATTTTCCATAATTTAGAATTTTCCATACAAGGAGCTTCAGTATTGAATGAGAAATTTGTTCAGGAGGCAAAGAGGACACATGAGGGTGTTGGTGATAAACAGTGTGTGCTCAGAGCCATGTTAGAAGTTTGTTTCTTTTTAGTTCCCGCCTTTGAAAAACAGTGATAAAATTTAATGTGTCCTAATTTCCTAATGTACATTTAATGAGCTTCTTTGTTTCTACTGATATTGAAATGACAGCCCTCATGATCTATAAAACTGTTTCCAAAACATTGTCCTCAGTTAGAGGCCTGAGTGGCTGAAAAACATTATAAATGAAATTCTCTAACCATTGCTTAATTTTCCTAAGCAGCTGTCCTAATTTCTTTATGATAATTAATTAGGCTTGATTATTGGTCTATAATTAAATTATTATAAATGCTTTAGGACATTCTTTTCTTTGCTATGACTTGTCCACAGTGTGGCACTGTAAATGAACAGAAAATGACAGACAAGTTAATTTGCAGCCTTTTTCTTGCATCAGCATGAATTATGGTTAAAGAAATATAATTATTTTCTTGCTGGAGGGAAGGAAACGAGAGAGCAAGGAATATAGTGGCAAATTTCTCTGTGTATAAAAATGAATCTTTCATTTGGGTAACGTTGAGTATCAGTTGACTGAAATGGGGATTGAATTTTGACTAAACACATTTAATTCACTGAGAGACATCTACTGTATCATCATTGTAACAGGACAGTGTGAAATAAATACACAATGTATGAATTTAATCATAGAGCATCAAAGGTTCAAAACAGATGAACGGTCATCAGGATTTTTATATTTTCTTAGTTAATCAACACCAATAGGAAATCATTATGCACTTTTCTGGTGGGCCCGGGAGGACTTAAAGCTCTATTTAAAGATATTTGTGCATTTGGGATTTTCCTACACAAGGCTGACATCTCTAATCAAACGGCAACTTTGCTGCCAGACAGTGTTATTTTTAATGTTTATGACAGCAGTGATGTGGCTAAAATCTGAAGATGACAATCCTGTTCTTATTGGCTGCTCACATGTACATGTATGGGAGTAAAATATAATGTTTATTGTTAAACTATGGATGAAAAGAAGACAGTGAATTATATCTACGGTTCCAGGGTGAGGATCAAACTACTATGGGAAAATAATAATAATAATTTTGATAAATGAGGGTAAACTACAAACTAGCATACTATGATACTAGACAATGTAGCCAGCCACATATCCAGCCTTGCAAAGCACATCAAGATGACATTTCACTATGACATGTCACTGAAATACACACTAGGATTTCCTTGGAGTGACTCTCAAACTGCAACTAAATCTGCTCTTCACTCATCTCTTCGATCAATGGATCAAGAGGGAGGAGGAAGAGGGTGAAGATGGAGGGTACATACATTTCCTGCTCGGGGAGAATGCTTCAGATTATCCTTGGAGCTGCATTTTGATTGAACGTGACTGAAGTCCACCCTCTTGTTTACAATATGAATCTATGGAGAAATACAGAGAGAGTATGGGCCTCTTACGTAATAGATGGGAATGAAGCAACAATACTGGGAACAGCCTCTTGGAAAATGTATTCAAAATGTTTGATGTCGATACATGACACCGTCTTATTTGTCTCTGACTACAAAATTAGTTTTGAATGAAATTTCAAAAGAAGTCTGATGAGTTTCTGTGAGTGTGACTCGGTGGTATTGTTGTACCGAAGTCTGTTCCCCCTTAAAATAACCTGCATCCAACTTCACCTTAACTCCAACTAGTTATCTCTGGTATAGTGAAACAGAATCAGAACCTAAGTGCTAACTCCAACTGTGGAGGTGGTGCTACGAAAACATAACTCAAACAGTAGGGGAACCAAACTTTGAGACAACCGATCACTTTCCTGTTTCCCTCAAAGACAGAAGCATGTTCACTGAAGAGGTAAATTAAAATTGTCACAATTTAATATTGATTTTGGGAACAAGCAAAAGTTATAGTATTGTTATGATATTGTTATGATGTGCACTGTATAATAATAGTAAGTAATAGTAAGTATAACTAAGTAACATAGTTTCAGTATTTTTTTTGCCTTATACAAACAAGTAACTAAGGAGAAAATTAGCAGAAAAAGCCTGAGTTTGTTCATTCATTTAGTTTATTGTCTAATCTAGTCTTGTGCCATTAATAGAGCCTGTCAGCAGACAGTGTTACATAGCGAAAGCAACATACGCTGCTATCAGTGGTATCAATATTCACTACATTGGTTATGTAGGGAACCAATATAAACACTGAAAGTGTCTTTATTCTATAATGAGAGTTAAATAATATTATAATATAATATATATAATATTAGTCATTATGTGACTAATTAAATACAGCTGAAGTAGACAAATTATGGTTTGAAACCATCTCCTACCACATAAACCATATAAACATGGAAAAACTGCAAACTTTACATTGCTGTGGAGCATAGTTTTCTTTAAATTTGTACTGCTGAACATTGCAGCCGATATTCCAGGTGACTTACAGTACAGTTTAGCTTTAGAGCTATCATTGTTATCATTTTCTCAATCTGGACACCGTTTAGTTAGAGGAATAAACAATTGTCCTTGATATCAAGTTACTGTAAAGAAAGGTGGTGATATCAGAATATAAATGTCTGCCTTTGGTTTGTGAGTATCTCTGAAAAGGAAAACAGAGAACTGTGATTTACAGAGCAGACGTAAATATACACATTATAATTCTAGTTGGACTTCATTTAATGTTTGAAATTAAAGTGTAATTTCAAAATGTACTGACAGAAATATATATATATATATATATATATATATATATATATATATATATATATATATATTTTACTTTGACTTTCATAATGCCTCATTTAAATGCAAATTTCATCAATCATGAACAGCCCATTCTAATTATCAACATAATAACTGATTAAAATTAAATGCTGTAAAAGTTTTTAATTATCGGTGGCGTGGCCTACTCCAGGCACTACGAGAAACACGGTGCCATAATTAAAAGTGCTGTGTGGTACCAGTGGGTCTTGGGTCCAGGTCACACTGTGTGCTGCTGACAGACACAGAGTAACGGAGATGAGGCGCAGCACTGATTTCCAGATCCAAGAGGTCTTGTGTTTGACCTCTGCGGACACACTTTGGTCCTCCTGCTTCTAAAAGGACAATCAGTGGACAGGTCAGTGGCCGAGAAAAGGCCTGCTACAGGCTGGGGGAGGATCACTACAGGAGTAGTTCTTAGGACTACTAAAAGGCCAAGAGAGGAGTATATATTGCTGCCATTTGAAAACTGTTTTATTATTAACTATTTTATTGTATTTTCTATCCGAGTGAGTGAGAACATAAAATGGCCTCCATCGTAGGCAGCAACTGTAAAGTCTGTCTCTACACTTTTAAATATTTAGCTTCAGGAAGAGCAGGAGCAAAGCACCTTGGGTAATTTGAGAATGACATACAGCTCTGGAAAAAAATAAACGACCATTGCAAAATTATCAGTTATTCTGATTTTACTACCTATTGCTATGTGTTTGGGCAAAAGGAGCATTTTTTGAGTCTATAAACTCCTGACAATATTTCCCCCAATGCAAACAATGCAAAGAAACAAGATCAAATTCATTAAAAAATACTAATTTTTTTTTTTTTTTTTTTACACATTTCAGCCTAAGAGCTACTAAGTCTGACTTAGACTGTTAGTCTGTCATTTTATACTTTTATACATTTTATTTTTATTTTTTTTATACATTTAAGGCCAGATTTTTTTTTCAAAGATTTCATGCATATAATTACATCAGTTGAGTCACTAACAATCATGTTATGTATCTATTTTTTCATTTTATTGTCTTTTCTTTGCAGAAAATTGCATTTTAATGGCTGTTATAGTTGCTGGGTACACAAATATGCCCATAAACAAAAATCTATTTATCACATGTACAAAATTCATTTTGGGGGATTATTCCATAGACTTGAATGATTAAATAGATATATATGGGTTGAAAATCATAATAATCTAAATAAAATTACTGGGAGGATTTGTCTTCTCCATGTTCTCAGAAGGAAGTTGATGATGTCATGTGACAGGAAGAACTTGGAAGCTTAATTTCTTTTGCTCAAAACCTCTACTATCATGTAGAGAAGACAGTCATAGACTTAGACGCTCATAGGCTTTAATGGGTTAATCACAGCTTTAATGCATCTTGTCATGCTCTCCACAAGTCTTTATCATTGTTCTTGGGTGACTTTATTCCACTCCTAGTACCTCTTTAAGCAGAATGAGGTGTGCATGTGTTGGAATTCAACAGATGCTGGAATGAAATGGCTGGAATACATGTAGAGATGCTGATTTCAGAAAAAAAATGCAGTGGTCTCTTATTTTTTTTCCAGAGCTGTAGCTATTCACAGTATATTCTACTTACTAACACATGACTACAAACACATCATCATACTTAATATTGGAAATTCTACATGCTTTTCTGATGCATGTCAGTCAAAATGTCGTTTTAGTGACCCCTGCTGTCATCTGTTCAGCATTGCTCAAATAACTTTGCTTATTTTAGGATCACAGGTGGGTCATCAGTGTCTGGATCCAGGTTTCACACCCTATCCACCTTATTTTCAATGATTACGGATGCTGCCAGATTTTTGGTCACTGCTACAACTAACTCTGTGGAGACCCATGACCGCAAGGGAAACAGTGAAATAGTGAAATAGTCTTGGCTGCCGTAATAACTGATCTAATCTGACATCTAAAATGAAAAGTTTATTGGAGGTTTTGAGACCTCTGAGAATAATTCAGCTCCTTGTTAAAAGCTTCTGAACATCAAACATTGAAGGAATCACCAGCTGACTGCAGAACAATGAATTGTTGTAATGTCTCTATTGAGAGACCCTGAGCAGCAGAAAATTACATGTGCATTTAAGAACCAGCTTGTAACACTGCCAACATTTTCTCATAAATATACAGTTGACTGTGTAAATATTTAGTCAGAGAAAAGTTTCATGTGCAGCTGTGAGCAACTCCACCATGAAGGATTGAAGTCACAAGAGAGTTCATTTGCATTTTTAAAAAAGGCCAAAACTTTTGTTTGAAAGTGGCCATAACCCTTTTGCCATATTACACTTTCCATTTATAGTCCTATAACTCACATTCAGTAATTATTCATCCCTCTCTGAGGTGCTTTTGTTCAGACCATTTATGACAGTGATAGCACCAGCTACAGTAAGTGATTGTCTAGACACGTCCTCCCACTAAGTCTCCTAAAACACACATATGCCTTTAAAGCGCCTGAGTCATTTCATCAAAAGATCATAAAGGGATTTCCTTAAGAAGATCATTAAATTTTAACTATGTCAGGCAGCTTGTAGTCAAAGAGATGTCAGGAAAGCACTGCCTGGACACAGTCCCCCTGTGTTTAGATGCCCATACAGTATATATAGTGGTAAGGCACTTCTTTAAGTTTAATCTTTAACAAACTGGATTTTATAATTGTTAATTATATGTTCATATAAATAAATATTTTTTTAATATCTTTATAATGACTTCAGGATAGAAAATAAATTGTAGAAATGCATCTTGCATCTTTTTAGCATTATTATGGTAATTCTTTCTTCACAGCATGATCATTGAGACTAAAACACTCCACCTCAAGCATTGGCAAACAATTTACACAGCCCAAAGAATACAGATGAATTACTGTTTTTACCACTTGATGGTAAAAATATGCTTACACTGTTTAAGCACAACTTTCCTCTACATGACCTGACACTGATCACTCCTAAATCACTCACAGTGACTCCTGTTGTAAGTTGTCACTCCCTCTGCTTAGCCTGTGTTTTTACCCTCTAGACCCACACATTCCAAAACAGATGTGTGTGTTCCCAAATGCCATTCTTGATTAAGCAGAGTCACTGATTATGACCCAGGAAGCATGTTTGCACACATACACACAAAAACTCCACTCAGGCCTCAGCTCTCCTACAAATGATGGGCAAGGAGAATGACCCCTCCCTGTTTTGTGACAGCATGCTGCAGCAAAGAGACCAGACGAGTCATAAAGACGTCACAAACGCTGAGGGTCCTAATCAGGTCATCAGTGGAGGCCTTGGGAGAATGACATTCTTTTCATTTTGGTATTCTACATGAACTAATTAAGAAAAAATATCTATATGACAGTCAGAGATCACAGGTAAAACAGACAAACCAAAACAGTAAAAACAGGAATACAACATTAAAGAGGTGAAACAACAAGGATATAGTGGGAGCAAATGAGGGAGAGGAGTGTCACCTGTCCTCCTTTGGGCTGGTACTTGATATTCTCCGTGGAGCCGATCTTGGACTTGACATTTTTGAAGTCAGGCAGAGGCTGGTTGATGATCCGCAGCTGCTTGGGCGTGGTCGCAGGTGATTTGGGTGGGGTGCAGACCACGGCCACCTTCCTCTCATGGGAAATCAAGCTGAGGGAGTGCGGGGTGGATGATGAGTAGCTGGGCGGGGTTCCCGGGGTGATGGCGGTGGAGCCAGGGGTGCGGGGGGTGGAGTGGCCACTGCGAGCTGAGCGGGAGCGAACCGATTCTGCAACTGGTGGGGGAGGATGAAAGGTAAAGAGGTAAAACCATATCGTTTTAATGGTCCTGAAATATAAAACCTAATTTTTGATGACATATATGTTTTAAAATGAATCATATTATCATATTATTTAATTCTAAATATATATATAATTCCAATGATGTATTTCATGACAATGCAATTTTGATTATTTCAACTCTCTCATAACATTTTGACCTAGACCTGTACAATCTAATGTAATCTATTACATCTGTTTCTCAAAATGACAGCAGTGTGGAGAATCTCCTCTACCTGTCATACTAGGGGCTCGTCCTGTCCTATGCTCTGCCCTCATCTCAGTGCGAAACGCTGCAGGAGGCAAAAGAAGAAAGGTTTAATATCTAAAGACAGCATGTATTAAGAAGCAGAGAGGCTTATCTAGAAATTACAAAAATAAATTAAAAGCAGTTGCAAAAAGATGGTGAATGAGGGCTAGAGAGAGATGGATAGAGAATGAGCATCAAACAGATTTACCCTTGAATTGCTGTCAAAAAGAAAATCTAAAGAAAGAAAAAAAAAAGCAGCAAGCAAAAATTTAACAACTGGATCTTCCATTGGAAAACTACAGCTAAGACTCATCGAAATAAATCGGTTGTAATTAAGTTTTCAAACTTCAAACTGTTTTACTTTGTAAACTGAGACGATTAGAGGAGCTGCAGCCTACATGTGGGTCTGCGGGGAGCTGTGGAGCCGGAGCTGGTGATGGAGGTGGAACTCTCCTCCTGATCATGGTATCCACGGCGGCTCAGAATGGTGTGACGTGGTAGAGAGGACCCGGGGCTCCGTGACCCACCATCCTGGTGAGAAAAGAAGTAGATCCTCAGGCCAGTGAGTTCTTATTTTGTTGGTTTAGTTTTTTTTTTATTTATTTATTTTTTAATAAAGTCTGAAATAACAAGTTTAGATGAGCAGCAGTTTAAAACAAAAGACATTTTTGATGTTCTTTCTCTCTTTCTTTCTCCTGCGGGTGCTCTGCAGTGCTGCACTCGGATCCACCTACCTTGGCTCTGAGTCTCTGTAATTGTGGGGAGCCTCGTGGCTCTGCTGAGGATGAGCGAGGTCTATCTAATGAGGCAGCCACTCTGGATATGGAGGTGGGGATCATTGTTAGTGGCAAACGATGGGCATGGCACTGAGATGGTACGACGATGAGGCCCCGAGGGTGAGTAGCACAGCATCAAAAACACAGGACACGGGTGACAAATAACAGAGCTTCAGCATGCATTATCAAAGCACAAGCCCAGATGTTTCCTCTGTAGAATGGGGAATTAGATATTAACATCAGTGCATTTAATCATAGACCTTTAAAACGGCCATTCATGCATTTATTGTGAACATGTCACTAGGAAATTATACATGCAACATCCAAACAAAAAACAAGTGTGTGGAAAAAAAAACACCATGCTCATGCAAACATTCATATAAATTCAACAGCAACATATTATGCTGGTAGACAATAGTGATAATAGAGTGTATATAAAATTTGTAAATCAAAGATGCATTTGCACTCAAATGAGAGAATATACTTAGAGTATACTGTAATGACATGACATTTAAGATATGCAAACCAGGTTATTTTAGACACAATGACTGTCATTACCATGGTGGAGGAGTAAAATGGAGTCACGACCACAGCCGCTGGAGAAATGTCACAGGGTGGTTCAACACCCACTCAGTAATTATAAATGGATCTGTCTTGTCTGTCTGTGCAAAAACCCATTAAACAAGGCAACAATTGCAGACATTTTAAAAAACAAAAAGCAATGCAAAGTTTTTCATGCAGGGATTGGGGCCTGGATAAGAGGAGGCAGCCACAGACACTCGCTGTTTAAGAGATACAACATTGAGTGATGGCTCAGTTTCTGTCAGTTTATCTGGAGTGATGTTTATTTAATTGCTCTACTGCAAACACTTGGTGATTCAGGGTGTTTGCCAGAAGAAAAAAAAAGCTTTGATATGTTGTAGAATGCCTAAGTACTTCTGCCTTTTAGTTAACCTATGGGACCCTTCTGAAAGAATATGTGTTGATTTCAATTGACTTTGAACCTGTTTGATTTGTGCCATGATTCACGTATATTACATCTGTCTATTTCTTATCAGATAATTTTGTAAATTGCAAGAAGCACTTTTCATAAAGCTGTTAAATTATAAGGGCATACAGACTCCAGCGTGGTCCATTTTCACATCTGCAAATGAACCAAAATTGGTCCAACTGACCAATCAGTGTTTATCTTCAAACAAACAGAGAATTAAATAATTAGTATCCCCTCCCATGATGCATCTAAAATAGTTTGTTTGGACCCAAGTTTGCTTTCTCACCAGAGGGACCAACCAAAGTCTATAATTTGGAGTTACCAAGAGCCAAGAGCACCTCTTTTTGGAGGTGTCATTCTGCTTGATTTATTGCACCTGAGTGTGAGTGATTCTTTTACACCAAGTATACTGAATAACACCAAATAACAAGTTTTACCTTCAAACTTTGCTTTTGTCAAAGGAACGTTCATTATATAGCTTCTCTGACGAGCCAAACTGTTTTAGCTGTGCTAACAAGATTGCGCAGCGGTTTTGTAATCATCCATTAGTCTTCTGATGCAAAAACACATTGTACCATTAGAGCACTGGAGTGATAGTTGCTGGAAATGGTCCTCTATACACCCATGTAGATATTGCACCATAAACCAGACATTTGCAGCTAAAATAGTCATTTACCATATTAGCAATGTATAGTGTATTTCTAATAAGTTTCAAGTTATCTTCATTGAAAACAGTCCTTTTCCTTCAAAAATAAGGATATTTCTAAGTGGCCACAAACTTTTGAACAATAGTATACGTTGTGTTTTAACATGGAACATTTTGCAGTGGTTTAAGTTGACAAATATATGAGTGATTCATGGCACAAATCAAGCACATTCAAAAGAAGTCGTCTCATGCCATTGACCACCACACATCATTTTTCTGAAATAGGATCCCATGGGGGGTGACTGGAAGATATAAGTACTCAGGCTCTTTATTGCTCAGTGGTTTTGGTGCCAGAGGTCATGACCTTCTTGGGCTGGTGGAGATACTCACTGATGCTCTGTCACGTGACTGTCTGGCAACACTGAGCGGCTGACGGCTGTCTGGTAGCGCCTCTGAGAGAGAGAGAGAGAGAAACTAAATGTTAGGAATATTATACTATACAGACAGCAAACACCTTAATGGGGGGGTGTCCTTCTTTGAAAGGATTGTCATACTTGTTGGGATACTTGGTTCTAACATGTACAGAAATACCCAAATCCACCTATACTAGATATATGGCAAATGGTGGCTGCCCCCTTGATAACAGTGTTCTGCAAAGATTTGGCAGGTTATGACACAGAATGGCAGATCTTGTATGATGTAAGGCAATGCTGGAAAATCATCTAATTGGGGTTAGCCTCACTGATAGCTTCAGTATGCTGAGCTTTTATCATTAGTGGGGCAGAATTCAGTGCAGCAAGGGAAAATAAAGTGCAAACTGCCTCTGGGATAGGGAAATAATAATCATGGATTACTAGTTGCCTGGCAACCATACATTGAAAACAGCTTGAGTGGATATGTGATTCCTGCATCCTATGTATTCCCTTTTTATACTTGTAATTTTTTAGACCAAACAACTTCCTTTAAAATATTTACAGACAGGCAAATGAAAGATATTAGATATTAATGTAGGACACAACAGAGAAATGGTAGCGACAGAGAAAAATGCATTTAAATCAAACAATCAATGGTTTTGAAGAGTAACTTAACACCAACTTAAACCTACCAAACTTGATATAATGATGTAGGAGTATGTTTTACAGCTTGATGTTAGGTTACTCCTTTTAGACCAAATGAAGAGGATGCAAAACCATAACAAAAAGAAAGACAAATGAAGACAAATAAAACATGTATAGCAGTCAGTTTTTATTATAATCAAATACAAAGAAACCCATCTGACATAAGAAAGACAGAATGAGGTCAAAAACCAAATGGAAGCTGACAGTGTAGGTGAGATGTGGTGGGAGCTGGTGTTGAGATTGCTCGCCTGCAGAAAGCACCAGACCAAGGAAATGTGTCACCTGTGGGTCTCCTCCTAGGACAGGAGTGGTGCTGGGTGGGGCGGGTCTGGCGAATGGCTGATTTCAGCACACTCCTCCTGGTTGGGGATTGAGTCTGAGCCTCCATTTTTTTGGTGTAATCACTCTTCCTTATCACAGCTTTGTAATCAGGGACAACAGGGTCGTCAACAAAAGCCACAAAGACACAGAATAATCAAAGGCAGAAGGTGAAGTATGAAATACAGAATGTTGCAGGATACAAAAAATACTCAAATCCCATTGTCTTGTTATATTCATTGCACTACTCTACACAAGCAATTGAGTCAAACCACTGTCAGTGAATCAGCTGTGCTAAAAGAGTAATTATATGCACAACACCTAGCTACCAGGCTGTAAGAAAAGACCTGCACTTACTCTCAGCCACAAAAGTTTAATCTAGACAAAGGTGTTACTTCCATTTTTGTTACAATCTGATTTAACAAAGATCTGAGAAGGTTGGAAACATATCTCAGATCAGCTGAGAGCCACAGTGAGTCACATAATCACATTGGGCCACTGCTGTAAATGTCTAAACATTACTGACAGAACACAAATATTTGTTTTAATTAAGTGACAAGCAATGCAGTTTTTGAACAACAGAAAATACATATGGTATGGTGATAATCTATAATTACAGTATATATATAACAACTACAACTGTTAATATGAATGTATATTTGCAAAAATGAAAAACCTTTTTTCTTCTTGACTTCCTCTCTGGGAATGTAGACAGGTTCTTTACGGGCAGGTTTGCGGTCTGGTGTGGAGATGCGCCCTTTAGCCCGGCCTCCTTTAGTCTTGGGTTTGACAGACTTCTCCTGTTTCTCCATCTTCTTCTGCTGTGTCTGCTTGTTCTGGTCCACGGCTGTTTTTTTAATCGGGCTTGACACTTTGGGCAAAGACTCGATCTGCTCTGTGAGCATGCTCCTATCGTCATCTGGAAATGTGACAAAACAGGACATGAAAAAAATATTTATCATACAGGTTTTGACCATATATGAAACAATATTCCAGGAAGAAAAGAAGAAGCCATCAAAGAAATCTCACCCTGCGTGTCCACCCACGAGCTGTCCAGGATGGAGTCGTCCATTGTGGTTTCATCTCTGTCGTAACTTTCTGTTTCAACGGTTGCCTCCTTCTCAGGAGAAGCAGGAGTTTCAGGAACATCGCAGATCTCCTCTAGGCTGGCAGCTTCCATGTCTGCTTCCTGGGCCAACTCCACAGACTCCTCCTCTTCCTCTTCCTCTTTCTGTACAGCACAGTGGTCTTCGGGCTCAGGTGGTGCAGAGAAACGAACGCTGTGTCCTGGCTCCTCTGCCTCATCGATAGTCTGGACCACAGTGATGAAATCATCTTCAACTGTCACCACAGATTCAATGACAGCGTGGGTCTCTGGGAACTCTTTAACCACTGCTGCCCCAGCTCCTTCACCTCCTTTGTCTAACATGTCTTCATCACCTTCCTCTTCCTCAGATCCCACAGGTTCTTCAGATTGTTTTTTGGCTGGTTCCGCTACTGCTTTTTCCTCTGGTGGTCTCAATGTCTCCGCTGCTTTGTCTGTGACCTTTTTGTCCATCTCAGACACTTTCTCTCTCTCTTCCTTCTCTTTCAGTTCCTTTTCTTTATGTTCCTTCTCTTCCTTCTCCCTTAACTCTTCTCTTTCTTTTTCCTCTCTTGCTTTCCTTTCTCGCTCATCTTGTTCAATCTTTTCCCGTTCTTCCCTTTCTTTTTTCTCCTTTTCCTCTTTTTCTTTCATCTCTCTCTCCTCTTTTTCTTTCTTCTCTCTCTCTTCTTTTTCTTTTTTCTCTTTCACTTCTTTTTCTTTCTTTTCTCTCTCCTCTTGTTCTTTCCTCTCCCTCTCCTGTTTCTCTTTCATCTCCCTCTCTTGTTTTTCTTTCATCTCCTTTTCTTTCATCTCCTTTTCTTTCTCTTCCTTTTCTTTCATCTCCCTCTCTTCTTTAATTTTTCTCTCTTTTTCTTCCTTTTCTTTCTCTTCCCTTTCTTTCATCTCCCTCTCCTCTCTCTCTTTCTTCTCTTTCTCTAATTTGACTTGAATTTCCTGTTCTTTTTCCTTCTTTTCTTTCTCTGCCTCTTCTTTCTCTCTTTCTTCCTTCTCTCTCCTTTCCCTCTCTTCTCTTTCCTTCATTTCCTTCTCTTTCTTTTCTGTTTCTTCCCTTATTTTCTTCTCTGCCTCTTCTTTCTCTTCTACTATTTTCTTCTCAGCTGCTTCCTTCTCTTGCTGTTCCCTCAGTTGTCTTTCCGTTTCCTCTTTCTTTTTGTCCTCCTTGTTAATTCCTAACACGGGTGAAGCTGCTCTTTTGGGGGAACCATAAGTTTCTCTTTGTTTAAGTTTGGAGGGTGAAAGCACCGGGGAGAGCAGCTTATCATCATCAATATTACTCTCCACAGAGGAGGCAGGTGAGGGTTTGACAGGCCTGGCAATTCGGTCCTTGGCGACACCAGCCAGCTGATACACATCTTCAGCATCCACCTCCTCATAGGCCTCCTGGTGGACCAGCTTCACCTTCTCCCGGAGCTCCTGCAGTTCTCGCT
The DNA here is from genome assembly GCA_030544235.1 of Lepturacanthus savala. Taxonomy (NCBI): domain Eukaryota; kingdom Metazoa; phylum Chordata; class Actinopteri; order Scombriformes; family Trichiuridae; genus Lepturacanthus; species Lepturacanthus savala. The sequence continues at coordinate 22,583,842 of CM060470.1, forward strand.
CCTCCTCCAAACTGAGTGGCCTGTCCTCCATCTCCAATTTGCGGATCTGCCTCTCATAGTCAGCAATCTCGGTCTCTGACGCTGAGCCTTCACCGCTAGCCTGCCGTTCTGTCTCGCTATCCGACCTCCCTCCTTCTTCCAGAGTCACAGTGACAGTCGGTGTCACGAAGGACTCTCCTTGCTGTGCAGGTGGTTTCTCCTGCTCACTTAAAGTTTTTTTCAGCAGATCATCTACAACTTCTTTGCCTTTTTCTTCTGCAGAATCTTTACTCTCGACCTGCTTCTTGTCTTTTTCTTCCAAGACCTCAGCTCCTGACGGCTGGCATGTGTCCTCCACAGATGTGTCTCTGGTGGCTAATTTCCTAGCTTGCTCAGCCACTTTCTCCTCCAGGACAGAGTGGGTGAAGACCTGTGCAGAAGTGTCTGTAGGACTGAAAATATCTGCAGGGGAAGGCATGGGCCCGGCGTACTCACTGAATACACAGTAGCCCATTTCTTCCAGTTGGTTCTCGCCCTTTCTGGTTTCAGGACTCAGTTCGCCTGAAACAAGGCTCGCCAGTGGGTCATCGGGGGAGGCAGGAGCATCAGCTTGGACCGACTTTCTCCGGATGATTTCTGGATCAGTGTTTTCTGATGCCAGTCTGGAACGGGTTCCAGCGAGGTCCAGCATCTCAGGCAAGTCTTGCGCCATCACAGTGCCATTTTTATAGCTGCTCTTGGAGGGCTGAGGTGATTCTGGGGACCCTGGTTCAGGGCTGGGTTTGGAAACTGGTTCAGTGGTCCTTGGAGGTGATGAAGAATCTGAAGTGATGGAAGCTGCAGTCTCCAGAATCAGGGGAGGGAAGGATGGGGGCTTCTCCGTTGAAGGGGTAGTGATTGGGAGGTAGTCTGCTGACTCATCTAGACTTCCACTGGTGTATGACATGATATCTGTGGCTAATGGGGAGAAGTTCTTCAGTCTGCCTTGACCATCCATTGCTCCAATAGTGATGTTGAGTGAGTAGCTCCTCTGCTCTAAGGCCAGTTTACCTGGAGAAAGCCTGCATTCGTTACTCTCAGGAACTGTAAATACTCTGGTGTCTTCTGCAGTATGCTTTTTGGTTTCAGGTTTATTCTGGGCTTCAGCAAGAGAACTGTAGCTGATCTCCTGAGTCTTCTCTTCACCAGCTCTGCTCAGTTCGTAATAACCCTCACCTTTGCATTGGGGAGCATCATCGGTTTCCATGGCTGATGTTTCAAAATATGCAGACATGCCAGATCTATCTCTTGCATCTCTTGTTGAATCTCCTCCCATACCTTTAGCTCCCATTGAAGAGAAATCTGAAGGTGCTCCGATGCTGCTCAGCTCCACCACCTCCACTGATGACTGCTTTTCTGATACTGTGATTGGCTCACCATAAGTAGGCTGAAGGGTGAGTGATCTGATAGGCTCTTTGGCTTGGTTTTGAACATTCGGGGGTACAAAGGAGGGCATATCCATGGTGGGACTCTCTGGTACGACTCGATCACCAGCAAAGAAGCCCTGCATCTGGGGCTCAAAAAACTCCTCTGGGCGTTTTTCTGATCCAATGCTGTCTGGGCTCATGGAACCACTTTTCTCGCTCCCCTGCTTGTCTGAGTCCATCTTCAAGGCTGAAAGGACATCTGTTAGTCGGCTGTTTTGCACACCATAGAAAAAGTATTGCTTTGGCATGCTGTAAGTGAGATATTTATTTAGCTGGGGATTGGGAAAGCTGTAATCACAGAAACAGGCAAAGCTCTCCTCAGAAACTTACAGCACAATGATACAGCCATCACTGAAGAAGAACGGCGACATTATGCGGTCCACCAAGTCACAAATGGATGAGAATATGGCATGGTATGTGACGGAACCGGCATGAGGCAACTGTGATGCTGATTTATGGGAAACAATATAGGTAAATATAATCGATGGGATGGATATCCATGCAACTCTTGTACACATCAGATACAAAGAATAACATGTCTGTAATTCTTTGTAAATACAATGAAAGGTTATGATATTTTGACCAGTTCAAATCTATTATTGTTCAAATCATTTTGTTAAGATCAAAAGAATTTGTGTCTTAATAATGACTTCCATACAGAAAAGTATTAGCACAAATACAGAAAAACCTTGTTGGTGGGTGACAGAGAAGGTTCACCAGCCAACAGCAACAGAAGCAAAAGAAAAATCTGATGAGTTGGCATTTTGCTGAGAAAATCATACATTGGATGAAACATGGTTCTACACTGAACATGAGACAGCCAACGAAAATCACCTGGAAATTCTTTACACGGAATTGTGAAAACAATGGGAGATCCATGTTCACTGGGTATGATTCATGATCACGAAAAAATGTGCAGCACTGGCAAACCAGCACCAAGCCAACATAATGTGACCTGTAAGCTCAAAGCCGGTGATAGAAGGAAAAGAAAAAAAAAAGCACTGACGTTCAGCAACATTTTCACTTCATCATATCAGTATGAAACGGCCGGCCCCGAAAAGAAAGATGCAAGCGCAAAGATCACACACATTAAAACCAGGTTAAGCTAAAAGAATGTGACTCTTTCACCAACAAGCCTGTGTTGCCTCGCAGCCACAGCAGAGCGCAAGGGAAAATTATTTGCCATTCCACCTGAATAATGCTATGGTCTCGTTTTGACACATCTGGCGATCTTATACATTGGACAATGCAGTAACATGCAGGCAAGGAGAGCAGAGAGCAGGACACACCTGACTCAGGGCTCTCCTCACCCTCTGCTTCCTCCTCCTCTCTGTCCATAGAGCCTTCTGTAGCGGCACTAGCTAATTCAGCAGGCTCCAGGGCTATGTCCTGGGCCTCGTCTATAGCCTCTGCCTGCTCTAAGGGCTCAGCTTGCGGGCTGTCCAGCTCGGGCTCTTCCCCGCTCCACTGCTGCTCATCAAGAGCTGCCTCGGACTCTGCTGCCTCTGCACTCTCCTCCTCCTCTTCCACCTCCTCCTCGTATTCAGCTGTAAGAGCCTCGATGGTCTCTTCTTCTCAAAAACAGGGGGAGAGGGGGACACATTAAGACTACAGGCAACACAGACTTGGGTTATGTGAAAAACACAACTTATGATGGGACACGTTCAACTCTTGGAAGAGATGATCTGAACTGTTTGTCTGCTCACATATATACACATTTGTTTTTCTGTATGCTTATTTTCTACTTTGGGTGTGTAGTGGACCCAGTATGTGAAAAAAGAATATAAATATTTGGTTTAAGGCATGCATGAGAGCTAACTTCTAAATATCCATTGTTTTCTTATTGATATTTAATGTATTCTAAAGAATCCACTTGAGAAAAAAGACCCACTTCCACCTCTCCCCTTCTCTCACAGCATGTCTGAACATCCATCAGTGATGACTGAGGTTGTTTAAGGAAAATGGAAGCATAAATGAAGGAGCAAGACCTCATGGCTCATACACTTCTGTTCAGAAATTCCTGGCCTTTTTATGGAAGTGACTTTGAAGAGCTGCAGTCCAGTCCAGTAAAAAGCAAAGTGGCTTCCTCTGGCAGGTGTTTGTACATTTATACTACTTTTTACTATAGGTATTCCATTTTTCATTAGGATTTCAAAGATTGCTTTTGCTGCGGCGCTTCCCAAGTCTCAGAATTATGGTTTGTTATGTTATTCTGTGGAGAGAAGATGGAGTATGCTTTGGGAGTGGGCAGAGGTGTGAATGAAACCATATCTGCTGTTGTTGCTGCCCTGGCAAATGATGCATTTTAATGATAATGGACTGAGAGAAGCACGTCGGATATTAAGGTTTGCTGTTTTTTTGTGCAGCTTATGTGTAAATACACTGAGGCCATAAATTGTGTCTGAAACATTACATAAGAAAACAAGAAACAGCCTGCATCTTGTATTTCTACAGACAAAAGTATTTATTCTAGAGGGTTCTGTGCAGGTGTGAAATTCACTCAATTTAAGATGTGAGGATTGGTCTTGGATAAGAACCAAAACACAACTCTGAAAAATGACTGGTATGGACAAATATGTGCATGGAGGTCATGCAGAGTATCTCTGAGATATTCATGGATATTCATGTCACAAGAGTCGAGCTCGTGGGCCATGTGGTCGTACTGGTGAGAACTCCACTATGTCAGGTCTATTGAGGGAATTACAATCAAACATTGACCTAATTTAGAGACATCCCTGCTATGTGTTGAACTTTACAGCGTGACAATCACAGGTAGCAGGTGGCTTCGGGTGAAACAAATGAAGAAAAAAAGTATGACTTTTAAAACACACATGAATCTACTCAGGTTTTGAGCAAACAAACAACACAGGGGACACACAAACACACACAAAGACGGACAAAGAGACGAACTGACGGACGGAGAGACGGAAGGACGGAGGGACGGAAGGGGGGGGGGGATGAAGGGAGGAGGTCAAATCACAGAAGAGGGAGGATAAACCAGTGTTAAAAAAGAGAAAGGAGAGATAGAAAGAGAGAGGAGATGGAGAGGGGGGAGGAAATGGCAAAGAGGAACCATGCGTGGTTCACCTTCAATCTGTCTAAAGGCCACAGCCTGCCCTGTGGGGCGAGAGCCCGAGTGCGTCCACTCTGGGCTGAACAAGGGGTGCTCATAGTACTCCTCGTCGGAGTGGTAGGGGTCGTCCTCGGGCACGGAAACTGAGATGGAGGGGGCGAGGAACTTGCACCTCTCCCGAGAATTTTGGAAGCGGCGGAGAGGGCCTGCCTCCTCCTCATCCCCTACATCTACAAACAAGACAGACACAAGGAGAAGAACTGCAGGGAAATCTGGACACACAGACTGGAAGAGTGAGCGAAGAAAGAAGAAGAAGAAAAGGATAAAGGGGAAGGGAGAAGAAAACAAGGGAAAAAATGGAACACACCAAGGAATGTCCATCTTAAATTTGATTTAGCTAAATATTGAGTTGAATCTATTTTTTCTTTGAAAACGTTGATGAATGCATTTTTGGTAAAAAATATTATAATAATGAAAAGAAAATATATCAAAAACTTTTAGACAAATTGATTTTCACTAGTTTGAATCTTTGATTTTTCCTCAACCCCAAAATGTTTAATTTTAATAGCAGTTTATATTAAATAATTCAATACATGTGCTTTGTGGATTATAAGGATTTGGGCCGTTTTCCATCTGTTGAGCAAATAAAAGTAAAACGTTGTCTCATTGATACCTAACTCAGAAACATTATAATTACTATAATTACTATTTATAATAATATAAATACTATGAGACAAACCTCTTCATTTGGAAGATTTTATTTTTAGTTTGAAAAAATAAAAAAATTATTGGGGTGGGAAGTCATATTGAATAAATAATTCTGGGCCAGCTGTAATTTTAGCAAATATACATGATTTGTATGTTTTTCATGAGATACATCCTTTAGAGACTAATTAAAATGGACATTTTCTGTAGTGGAATGGGAGAGAAATGTAGAAGAAAAGTTAACAAAATAAAAGATAAATTAAAAACAGTCACCAGAGAGGGGGAAATGCAAGAAAGAGACAAAGTTTGATTGAAAGCAAGAGAATCACAACACACACAGGACGCTCACAAGGAGACAGTGACAAGCAACTCAAAGGTGACCAAGCTTTAGGGGCCAGCCATCCTCTGACTATCCAAATATCTCTTTGAATCACTCATTTAAAAACTCCTCTATAGCTCAAATGGTTGTATTAGTTATTAATGAATGCAACTTCTACAGTTCTCTGATGACCAAACCTCTCAGTACAGTATGTATCATAACCACAGATACAATTACACAACAAATATAACTAAACCTCTTTATCTCTTAAACTGGTGACAGAACAGCTGTCCTCTTGTTACACAGCAATAAACCCGCATATTTCCAGTCTTTACTTTTACTGTATGAGCAATATACATTATTAACAAAATAAAAGCTAAATGATGTTCTGGTCCATGGCTGACCCACCTACCCACTCTCCTCATTACATTCCAGACACTGCACACTGAGCAGACATAAAGACAAAGGCCAAGCATGAAACAGATTAAGTTTTATAACACTATACAACCATTTCTTGCAGGCAGCTGCACAAAAAATAATGGCATTGCCTTAAACATACATATAGACAATAAACCTAAATAATAAACTGTATCACAGTATTAACTCGCACAGTTAAAAAGCAGTTTATTTTTATTAATATTTCTTATTTATTATTATATTATTCTTACAGGCTTCAGTCTTAAATAGCCTGTAAATCATTTGGCTTTAGCTTGAGAGCAGCTTTGTCTTCAAGTAATGTTTATAGAGCTAAAACTCTGATCTGTAGCCACAGCCCAACACAAAAAAGACTAACGGTGGACAATGACAAGAAAACACAACACTATGGCCAGACAGGTACAATTTAAGACCAAAAGATCAACCGAAAATACGAATAACAAGAAGTTGGAGGGTTACCTAAATTGGCTGTCATATTAGTGTGTGGGAAGACAGTGAGGTATGGAGGTTAGAAAGGGGAATGGAAGAAAAGAATGATAAAAAAGTGCTCTTGAGGTAACATGGTGGTCATGTAGTACTTTCTTTTAGAGATAAATGGCAACGATGATGAAGATAAACTTGTATTTGTGGATGTACGATGAGGAGGAGAGAGCAGGATTTCAGAAGAAATCGATGTGTGAGAAATGAAGAAGATGTTCCTGCTTTAAGCAGCTGTGGTATGCACAGGTTTTCCTGAAGGGTACCGATGTGTGGTTTGTCCCCTGGAGGTTGGGCAGGTCAACAGGAGGAGGGATTAAAGAGTAACCCCAGAGCCAAACCACGTCAGCACCCCAATGTGTTGGCGAACGCTAAACTCCAGAGGCTACAGTCATGGGAAAGAATGAAACCACCCTCTCATCCATTAGAGTCTTGCTCTCAGATACACACTTGTAACGTTCTGGGCCTACCTTGCTCCAGAGGACCAAAGTGCTCTGCAGCAGGTGAGGGGGGAGGGGAGGGAGGCAAATTGGTGGTGTCTTCAACTGCAAAAAAGAAAGGAAAGAGAAAGAGAAAGGATACAGTAATAAAAATGACACTGCACATACAGTTGTGTACAGATCCTGCTGCATTTCAATTTCAATTTCATTTCAATTTCATTTCACATTTAATGAGTAGCTCAGTAGGTACAATAAAGACTAGACTAACAATAAAGATATATCCAGTTTAAGATGAGAAATTATGACTCAGCATCTTTATCCCTGTCATGCAGGTCATTAACCAATGACCAAATATCACATAGCAATATATTAGTCAAAATTTTGCTATTAGTTTTTATTTATTCACATAATTATTATTTATTTAATTTTTGCATTTTATATTAAAAGTGCACAGTTTGAATAGCAGAATGAAGGCACGACTCTGTTTCCTCCAACAGGCCAAAGATATGCAGGTAAGGAGCATTAGAAACTAAACTTTGTTGAAGTCATTTCCATGGTATTCTGACCAGGCTGTAACCAATCCATTATCTATACCCTTAGTGGATATAGATAACGAGGTAATCGTGTCCATGTGGCTACTCTGCAGCACAGTGTGTGTGTGTGTGTGTGTGTGTGTGTGTGTGTGTGTGTGTGTGTGTGTGTGTGTGTGTGTGTGTGTGTGTGTGTGTGTGTGTGTGTGTGTGTGTCTGTGTGGCAGACCTGGGGGCAGCCTTTGAGACTCTTGTTCTCCCTTCAGCACCGCCACAGCTTCTGCCGTCACTTCCTGTACGATCCGCGCTGATACTTGCTCTGGACACAAATACAAACACAATAAAAGGTCAGTTAGTTTTAAGATATTATGAAAATATTTCCCGGAGGTATTTTAGGTCTGTTTGTTTGCCCATGTTCACTCACTTCTCTCTTGCTTCCTCTTTTGTCTTTTTTTAAAAATGAGTCTTGCTCTCCCCCCCGTCACTGACTGGAGTCACAGTGCTTACCAAATGAGAAGATTTAATTGGCTGAGGAGCATCATAGTTGATGAAATATAACACATGCAATTGGTCTGTGAGTTTCCAAGCCCAATAAGCCAGTATTGTAAAGACTGATAAAGCTGTGCCACAATTTGGAAACGCTACATCAATACAATTCTCAATAATTCATCAGTTATAATGAGCTAGTACTTGACATTGCATTTACTCGGGTCCTCAGCAGTGCCGCCACTGTGTGAAGTGGATCGAATGAATGATTCGCTAGATAGGTAAAGGACATATAACCCCACATACAGACAGACACACACAGATTCTTGTTTTATAATTGGATGAAAACATCTCCAACCTCTATCTAAAATGAGCTGGGAACAGAATTCAGAAAAAGGATGGAAAGGAGCTTTTGATAAGATTCATACAAGCACTTTCTGTGATGATGTCAGATGTCATGCTTCATGCAACTTAAGTCACATATTCTATTCATGCTCAGTGTTGTATAGATGTGAGTAGGACTATTTTTAAATCATGTCCAAAATAATAATGATTAAAATAAAAAAGCTCTTTTACTGTGATATTCATGATAGTCCATTCACTTCTATAAAAGCCCACATTTAAGTCTCAGTGGTTCAGATGCCATGTGTTAAAACTGGAACGATCAGGCAGGGCCGCTGCTAAGGTTTTGGAGGCCCTAAGCTCAGCTTGTAGGGAGTTGAAGAAGTTGAGGTGTGTTGTCAAGTATTATTGTTGTTGAGTGGTTAGCATACCTGGTTTAATGCAATGCAATGGATATAAATTGTACATGTTTTTCTCATTTAACTATGCTGCCAATCTTCATACACCCCTTATAACTAAATCTATTAAAACTGAGCTGAACATTTTAAAGCTTGGAAATATATATATATATATATATATATATATATATATATATATATATATATATATATATATATATATATATATATATATATATATATATATATATATATATATATATATATATATATTTTTTTTTTTTACTAAATACACAATGAACTGTGAGAGACATCCATTACAATTCCCCCTTCCTCTTTTATATTGAGATGGATGGGTGTTGGAGTACAAAATGCAATTTCATCTTGTTGATTGTTACCATTCATAGCATTCAATTTTAAGCAATATTACATTTGCACTCTTCATCACAGTACTGTCAACATTTAGAAAGCGGCTGTCAACACAGTCTGGCACTGGTGGGCAGCAGATGCTAATAGTATCTGCATTAAAGCTTACATCTGTGTGTAGGAATCAGTATATATCTATTGCCATGCATGCAGTCTATGCAACCTTCATCTGCATGGTAACAGTGGTCATGTGGGTTTGGGTGCCAATGTGATGCTTTTACTCTCCTGTTCTATCACCCACACATCAACACAAACAAGCTGAAAGGCATATACACATGAAATAACATGGACACACACCCCCACATACACACACAGACATTCACTTACACACTGCCTTCTTCAAAGCAGCCATTTCCTTTTTCCAATGGCAAAGTGGAATAAACAGATCCTACCTATTCCAGGACAAAACCCTCTTAGATTTCAGTCATAAAACACATGACAATGATGAAAGATTTACTTTTTGTTACAGTGACCATTAGTGCCTCTGAATGTCCTACCAGGTTACTGTATATCTGTTGTCTATAAAAATCTATTGACTTTGAAAAGCTGACTTTGAGATTTTGGAACAAGTAACAAAATATATTAAAATATGGAAACAACTTGGCTATTTAGCCACAATAATAGTGTGACTTTGGGTATCTGTCAAATATAGTAATATGTTTTTTATACATACAAAATGACCTGTGGAGTTCCACAAGGCTCCATTCTGGGGCATTTTCTGTTCAACATCTACATGCTGCCACTGGCTCAAATTATAGAAAACAACAAAATATGTTACCATAATTATGTAAATTGACATAACCATTTCACCAGGGGACTATGCTCCCAGACAAACACATTTTAACAAGTTTATTGAACAAATCAATGATTGGATATCCCAGGACTTTATGCAATGAAGCACAGATAAAAATTAAGTAATTTTTGGAGCCATAGAAGAATGAAAGTCAGAGCTCTGCTGCAATCAGTGGTTTAAAACAACACAAACCAAGCCAGAAATCTTGGTGCAGTCATGGACTCAGATCTGAATTTCAACAGCCACATTAAAACTATTACACAGTCAGTCAACTCTCACCTGAATAATATAACAAGAATTAAAAGACTAAAGCAGCAGGATTTAGAAATTCTTGTTCAAGCAGTTATTTTCAGCAGACTCGACTACTGTAACATTTTTAGGTCTCTCTTAAAAAGTCGATCAGACAGCTGCAGCTAATTAAGATGCTGCTGCTCCAGCCCTCACTAAGACCAAACAAATGAATCACATCGCTGCAGTTCTGATGTCTTTCCACTGTTAAAATACTGTTGTTGGGTTTAAAACACAATAAATGGTTAATGCCAAAATACATTTTACTGCTGCTGTTATGAACCATCCACACCTCAGGTTGTCTGTAAGAGATCCCCTTTTACTCATAGAAAACTGCAGGTCCTCTGCAATGCTCTGGCTTTTCTAAACCAAATAAATATTAATTTCTTTCATTCTGCTGTTTAATTTGTCTATTTTAGCTTAACTAAAATGTGCTCCATAAATAAACTTGCCCTGCCTTTTTCTCCCTTACTATAATTTAATGTTCAACTGAAAAAGACTCGTGACACTGGAGCAATGCAATGTTAGTTAATTATAACTATGAATAAAAATTGTCAAAAGTACAGTTGTATTAAAAATACAAATAAATATATGTTGGGTGAAGATAATTTAATGTTTCAAACTGAATTTGGCTTTGTGCAGAAAAAATACAAGTAAAAATACAGTCTCCTCTAGACATACTTTGCACATCATCATTAAAAAGCAACGCTAAGAGTTGACACATCATGGATTTCTATTCCTACAAAAAATCCACAGGCATGCACATTCACGAAGTAATATCACTGTAAAAAATGACGCATCCACAGGGCTGGCTGGCAGTGATGAGAACGAGCCTGGTCTGGTTGTCTCAGCATTTCTCTGACAGACTGATGTCAAATTCAATAGTCGTCAGGCTTTCATTGACTTTGGTAGGAGAATAAATCACATGCACATTCAGATGATTTGATAAAGAGCAGAGAAATGTCACATCATATCTGTGGATCTATGTCAATGAGCAAAAAACGACATACCTACAAAACGACATTCTCCCCCAATGAAGTAAAAACGCTTATTACCTGAGCAGACTGAAGCTGAGAATGTTCCGTCTCTGAGCAGAGTCAATGCAACACAGCCAGACTGCACCACACACACATACACACACTAAAACACACACGCAGCAGGACAGAGAGGAAGGAGTGCCGTTTGGTATGAGACCAGCCGGCAACCAAAATGTGTACAGTCAATGGTTGCCATAGCAACAGACTAGTGGGCCACTGACTTGGGTCCTAATGTAATTCTGGTGCCAACATGCTGTGGCTGTTTCAGCCTTTTGTGTCTGTAACCTCCAGTTTGATCATTGTGTGGCATGGCTCTGGCAGAATCAACACACAATATACCTGATAGATCACACATAATATAAAGCAGAGTGAATTTAATGAAATCAGCCCAGATTAGGTTTCCAGAAATGTCCTGAATATTAAAGTTATTTTTTCCCTAACTAAAAAAAATTAAACCCAGTGGTACTTATTATTCCTTGCTAAGAGTGAAATAATAATAATCCAACAAAAAAATATGTGAATCATATCCCAGATGGCATATGCTTCTGTAGTTTCAGTTTTAGAACAGTTGACATTAAAATCTGATGTTACTTTTGTGATTCTTTGACCGACATACTGTACATTGAATGTCAAAAAGACAGGACAGAAGAGGAAATGGCATATGACAGATAATTTTATCATGACCACAAGACCTTTCCTGTCAGTAAAACATTATTATAGGTCTTATTTCATGGAAGGAACATAACTATATTTTCTTTGTAATTATGATTTACTGTGGTATCTCATTATTATAGATCTGGAAATGTCTTACTTGTAACTGCTTGTTTTGTCTATTCTGATGGTCATGCATCATAATTCCAAACACAGCAGAGATCTTCCTGTGCAAACGCCAAATGAATAAAATATCCTGCAGTCATCCACCTGTGACAATCTTCAGTCTGACAGACAGTATTCACTGCATCAAGGTCAGACATCTGATTATGAAGACAATGGTTATACATACAGTATCTACCTCTAAGACACAACACAGGACAGGAATGTATCACTAGATCAAATCTATGTGTACTTCAAACACCAGCTTAGATTATTTGCATTTTGCATTATGTGTAAATGGATCAAAGATATATATGCAAAAAAAGCAAAATCAGATAATAACACACATTGTTTTGTGTATTATTTTATGTCTTAAATGACATTAAATGTTTGCTGTGAATTAATATTTTCTGCTAAAGCTACTGGAATTAAAATATGGAAAAAAAAGAAAAACTGTTTCATAAAGGTAAGACTGATTGAAAATAAATTAAATACTTGGATATTTCCCTTTCTGTGAATCACTTCACACCACAGCATCATTCAGATAAATTGGGTAAATTTCCTCTCTGCTGCAGCCAAACATACTGATCTAGGCTGATGAGACGGAGGCTTCTTGACACTATGCCCAGATACTTGTGTCTCCTCAATGATACTAGACATCAGTCAATTCATTATGACTCTCTACAACAATGGTTCTCAACTGGTCCAGCCTCAGGACCCACATTTTTTCTTATTGATTAAGTCGTGTCTCAAATTTTACAACCACACAAATTTAACATTTAACAAATAGTACAGTAATACAATAATTCATGCACTGTTGCATCATGAGAAATGACAGTCCTTCAAAATAAAAGCACAGCTTTTGCATAAAATGGCCCATGACCCACTTTTGAATCCAGTTGAGAACCATTGCCCTGGAATAAACTGAACAATCTTTTGCATTCTTTCTGTTTCTATTAGCTCACTCACTCGTTCTTTTTTTTCTCCCTTCCTCACTCCATCTTTTCCTCTTCACCACATTAAGTATGGCTGACTGGCTTTTTCAAGTTCGTTTCTGAAGAAAGTCAAGGGGGTAATTTCATGCTTCAATTGTTCTTGTTGTGTCCGAAGAGCTTTTTACTGGAAGAAAAGGCTCGGTGAGTGCCAGCATCAGCCCTTCTGTCACCCATCCTGTCCCACTTATCCTGGCCTTGCTTCTGCTCTGGAGTAATGATAATATATGCTAACAAAGGGCCCTGAAGACAAACACAGCTTTGATTACACAGCTGCTGACTAAATTACAAATCTCTGTATCAATATGCTGATCATAAACTATAAATAAGACAATTTTCATTTGGAACTGATTAATTTTTGCCCAATTTGGTTTATGATTGGTATATCATTATCAACCATTGTATTTTAATTATATTGGCTTCAAAATGAAATAGATAGTGGAAATAATTGTTTGTAATCTGATATTAGAGATCCTCATATGGTCTATTTTTGGGGTCTGCCACTGAAAGAAACTATTTATTTCTTAACATATTTAAACTATTTTTTCAAAAAATATTTAAAGTCATTTTTATTTAAAAATTTAAATTTTCTTTTCAATGTATTGTATGTATAAGATATAAACACTTGTGTTGTTCCTAGAAGTTGTTTAATATAATAGGCTCACAAACATTTGCACTTTTGTTTTTATTTTAAGGTAATAGCAAAACTGAATGATACTTAACATGGGCATTGTTTGCATAAAAGGTCGCAGCGCCTTTCAAAAACACTGTTATCAACCTTCAGATGTGGCATCAGTTAATCCCTAATAGTGGGGAGATGGGAGGTTAATTGGGCTCTTGTCAACGTTAGTAAAGTGGCCTTGACTGTGGCAAGCTACAGGTGAAAAGAACAAAAGCCCTGGCACAATTAATTGTAGGGGAGCCGTTGCCATGGTTACACCAATGGTACATTATTGTTCTCATCTCCAGGGTTTGTGTGTTAGTGTGTGTGTGTGATTGTGCGTTTGTGTGTGTGTGTGAGTGTGTGTGTGTGTGTGTGTGTGTGTGTGTGTGTGTGTGTGTGTGTGTGTGTGTGTGTGTGTGAGAGTGTGTGTGTGTGTGTGTGTGTGTGTGAGTGTGTGTGTGTGTGGTTGTTGCGCAGATAAACTGATTTTACAGTATGTGTTAATTATAGCACTGTTAATAACAGTGTGTGAGGACCCAGAGAGCTGTACAACCCACGCACAAGAGTCAACAGGACACATGTACATGTACATCAAAAGACCAAAAACACGCACTCGCATATGTCTACATCTCATAATAATACACAAACATGGACACACACATGGACGTCACTGAAAAGTCAACACATCTACTCATATTCTCAAACAGAAGCATGGATATGACAAACATTACATTAAACATTACACTCATTTATGCACATACACACAACATGTTAGCACAACTCTGGTTTGAACTGATTTGACATGACTGACATCAACCACTTGCCACCACTGTGCCAGTCTATGTTCTAGAGGTAAGATCTTAAGCGCAAGGCTGAGTCCGAGCCCGACCCGACTGGAATTTTCGGGCATAAAATTTCAATCATTACGTTCGGGTCGGGCTTCTCTCTCTCTGACTTTTTTAAAAAAAATAAATATATGTTTATAAAAATGTATACTAAAACGATGTGTGGATACTAAACTAAGGAGTACTTGTTATAAAATAAATAATTTGGATAAAACTCCTTCCTGTCTCTGTCTATTATCATTGTTGTTCTTTGTCTCTCTGCCTCTCTCTCTCGCTAGATTCTTAAGGACGTACTGCTGCTTTATGGCCCAATTTTCAATCCGTCAAAATGACGGACTTCTTTAAATTTTTCCGTCAACTCTTTAAAAAATCTGTCAAGGATGGAAAATTGTCGGTTAATGTAACCTCTGCAGACAGAAATATAAAAGATGTAAATGTTTATACATCTTGTTTAGCTTAGATTTCGTTAGAAAAGAGGCTTTAATTTGTTATCATAAATCACCCCTCCTCCTCCCGAGTCCTCAAAAATAAAATATGAATCTTCGGGTTTGCTTCGGGCTCGGGCTTGCAAATCAAGTTAATTGGTCGGGCTCGGGTCGGGTCGGGCTTTAATCCCGCGGGCCTGGGTCGGGTCGGGCTGGATTTTTTAGGCCCGATCTTACCTCTACTATGTTCACAAAGTTACAACATGAATCTGCTAAGCAGAAGAGATTCACTGATGTTTGACTTGTTTGTTAAAAGTATGATTTTAAAAAACATTTCTCCCCAATTTTGACTATACATTTGTCACTGATTGCCCTTTTTTGTGGATTTATTTCTTATACCAGGATTGAGCAACACATATTTGTTCTGTACATTTCCATGTCTGTTCTTGCCATAAGTAGGTTGGAGACACATCACAGTTGCTAATTTTGCAGCCATATGCAACTCTGAACCAGTCACTTCTTGAGATACACCTTTTATGTTATTTGTTAAGTCCTATATATTATGTGCCAGATGCATACAATTGATTTGCACAAGAGTCAACAGGACACATGTACATGTACATCAAAAGACCAAAAACACACACTCGCATATGTCTACATCTCATAATAATACACAAACATGGACACACACATGGACGTCACTGAAAAGTCAACACATCTACTCATATTCTCAAACAGAAGCATGGATATGACAAACATTACATTAAACATTACACTCATTTATGCACATACACACAACATGTTAGCACAACTCTGGTTTGAACTGATTTGACATGACTGACATCAACCACTTGCCACCACTGTGCAAGTGGTTGATTTGCACTTTTCAATTAATGAGTTAAACAATTTCTAATAAAATAACATTTCAAAGCATACTAATGAACAGGACAATCTTTAGTTATTACATTTAGGAGTGTATACATAGAAGTCAATTTCTGTCAGAAGTACAAAAATATGTTATAGTTTAGGAAGAATTAAATAATAAATAATAATATATTATACAAAAAAACATAATGTGCAGAATCTCTATCTTTTTGTATTTTCATTGTATATCTTGTTATTCATTAATCCGATCCGTGTATTGTTGGGGACCAAAAGTGTAGTGGCTTCTGAACTGAAATCTCAAAAGCAAAATTACTAGATTCTGTGGGTCCACACACATTTATACATATAGGCTACAACCATTTGCATCTAAATATATATTTTAATTATGTCTAAATCATTTTTTTTCATCACTCCTCCCAAAAATATGAAGCAAATTTGGATCAAGCCAGAAAAATCTCCTGAACGCTTTGTACTATTTCAATCACACTTGTGTAGATGTCTGAATGACAATGTATGTGTATTTGCATATCTCAAGAACCATTCATCTAATCAATTTCACATTCTGTGGGCGTATTGTTGCGTTGAGTGTTGGATACTGTATCAAATGTGAAGTTGATTGGATGAGTGGATCCCCAGAATGCTGCAAGCAGCAATACCAGATTTTAGGCAGAAACCAAACATCACACCACCAAAGTTTAAATCCTGTTAATCCCTGTTGAGACTACTAGAAATGGCATAAAATGCCCCAAAATTTTACTTTGTAAGTGCTGACTAAAATGGGCTTCCATAGAAGAATCCAGGTTCATTGACAATAGGGTAAAATATAAAGACATTTTACCTGCAGTTATAGCAGGAGCACCGGTTAGCTCCCCATTGAACCCATTCTCCCGGGTAGAATAGGAGGTCGTGGTCACGTGGGCTCCGCCCGGCTGGCATGTCCTGTAGGTGGAGGAAGAGTAGCCATTGGCTCCATGGGCAGGAGCGGGATCCTGCCCCCCTGACGGGTCCCACTGGGAGGCACCATCTTCTGGCTGTCGACTGTCTGCCATGCTGGTGCAGGCTAGCAGCAGGGGAAGACGGGCAAGGGACGGGGTCTCTCCTTCAGGCTGTGAAGAAGGAAGAGATGAAGGAGACAGGAGAGACGAGGTGTGGTCAAAACTCAGCATGTCAGGGTTAATAAGTGCAACGTTAGCAATGTTACATAAAGGAGAACGAACAGTGCAGACCAGTGGAGGCTGTAGGACACATCAGTCAAATCCACAAATCTCTCTGTGTCAGTCATAATCACTGCTGCAGCTTCATTGTTAACAATTCTCAAAGTGCATCTGTGCTCGTGTGTTTATGTGTAGGTGGTTGTGTGAAATACCGTCTTTGTCCATGGAATATGAGCAGGTGACAACCACTTTATGTGGGTGTAATGACTCGATTGGGCAATGGCCGAGGTGAAAACCACAACTCGTTGGAAATGAACAGAGCGGACTCTATCATGCAGGGTTGTGAGGATGTAAAGTGGGTTCTGATCAATCTGACAAGAGCCTGCATCAGGTGGTCACTGCAACTTACTGTCTGCAGCAGAAAAATTTGAATGGAACCCTGTTCCTGGAGGGCTAACGTCCTGCATATTTTAGTAATCTCCCCATGCAAACACACCTGATTCTAATTATTAATAAGAACTTTACAAGCTTCTGCTACTTGATAACAAGTTGGTAATTACAATCAGGTTTGTTGGAGTGCATTTCTAAAACATACAGGATGGTAGCTCTCCAGGAGCAGGGTTGATGACCCCTGTTGTAGAATATAGAGTAAACTTTCTTGTTAAAAACTAGCTAATACAAAATAGAAAGCCTGACAGTGATAAACATGCGATATATCCTCAGGAATGAATTGATTAGAAATAAATACAAAAAAACTGGATTTGCAATGAAGCAGTCGTCATAATGAAGAATGTGAATGCAAAAACGCCGGTTTTAAAAAAAACTATCCCCCAAAACACTGAGGTAAAAACCACAAAACTGAACCAGTTGAAGTCATGGTATCAAGACAGCAGAATCATTTTTAATGCAGAGAAGAACTCATTAATGACCACTTAAAACTTGAACATCACACCTATTTATGCTTAACTTTAAGGACTTGCTTAACAAGATGTCCTGCCCCCCCATTAATACACAAATGCTGTTCATGCAGTGAATTCTGGAGTTTCATACTGAAATATCATGTAATTCACCCTGTGTGGACCTCTGACGCAGTGGAAATGTATTAATTGGACCTCTAAGGCAGAGAATACCTTTTAACAGAGGATGTTCTAAAATTTGATGTCACCTGACAGAGCATATGTAGTATTAGTTAAAACGGCAAAAGAGGAACCCAAAGCTAAACTGTGCACATAGAGAATCTGATTCCAATCCAAAGTAGAAGTATTTCCAGCATTAACCAGCCACCATAGGACCCGCAAGTAAATGAAATACCATGCTGAGTACAGATGATTGATCAGAACAGCAGGAGCAGAACCAACAGAGGCAAAGGTGGAAAATATTGATCAGGCCACATAATTGCTTGAGGGAGGGACAGACAGGCTTCAATGGCCTCTTCACAGATACAGGACAGGTGGGGGAAGGAGATGAATGAGTCTGATGGAGCCTGACATCAATACACTGATTGTGTCTGAAAGACCTTTACTCTGGCTCTGCTCCCCTGCGGATAATTGAGTTAGCTGGATAAGTCTGCTGACAATTTTGATCTTTTTTAATTTATTTTATGTTGTTCCATTTTCTTGACACTGTACCATATTACTGATTTGAGGCCATTTCAGTCTAAAACTAACAGCACCGATATTGGCCTTCAGATGCTCAAATTAAAGTAGCCTTAGTGTGATGGGACACAACCAGAAAATAGATGATCTTGAAAAAGAAATTCATGATTCAGGGTTTTGTGTTGTGGTACTTTTACTTTAACTACAATTTAATTCCAAATTCAGAGCAATTTACAAAACAGGAGAGATGATATAAAAAAGTGAATTTCAAATATAAAAAAGTGAATTTCAATTTAAAACATTTACTCACTGAACAATATTTACTTTTTCAAGCAGCAGGTAAAGTCATTTCCTTCCTTGCAAATGATTTACAAATGAAAACTGTAAATATTGTATCCCTTGAGCCCTGTAAGATGCTCACTAATACACATTTTTGTGAAGAAAAAGGAACTGCTCAATGTTCATCACACTGTACCGTTATCCAGCGGGATATATTATGCTTTGATATAAAGAAAATTCATCCACATCCAAGTAAAATATAAACACAACTACAATTACAAAAGTTATGATCTTTAGTTTATTTAATCTCACAATAACCAATAAAGTACCAATTGTGATTACAGTAAAACCACAGGGACAGAGCACAAAGGAGCAAAATAGCATTAAACAGATCGAAAGCATAGAATCGATGTGAAGAACACGTGATGTCTGTAAGCCCTATGCAGTCTAAACGGATCAGAGTCAGGAGTCAATGGAACATTGCATGACTCAGCTCTGAGGGGAACATCAGTGTGAATGAAGCCTGTACGAGTCACAACCCTGCACTGTCTCCTCATTAACTCCTTTACAAATCGCTCATTCCATCTCTGTCCGAAAGCCACAGGCATGTATCCTGGATCGTCCCTTACCGCCCCACCACTGTGACCCTGCTGCTGCCTCCACCGAGGAGCACTTCGGACAATAAAAGAGACGTCAGACACAGACATGAGACTGCTGCCTCGGTGCCACGTCTCACTGCTGTCTGTCTGTCTGATGATGAAGGTCACTTTGTGCTCAGCGACTGAATTCCAGACCCAACAGCATTGTCTTAAAGGTGGTCAGGTTCAAGGTGCCACCTGTCTACTGAAACCCTGCCGAGCTGCTGATGACAGTATTTAGCCTGTATGTTTGTGATCTAAAGGGTGAGGACGCATTTGTGCATGAAACAGCACCACCTGCGGGGTGAACTCCTGAAAGAAGACAATTGGGGCCGTTTCAAGGCGTTATGAAAATTCAACATGCTGGGTTTAGAGATTAGGGAGGCAAGGGGCACCATTATCATGTGAAAATATGCTTTTTTTTGCCACCAGCTTAGATCACAATCTGGGGCTGCAATGCAGCACAGTGTCTCGTCCCTACTAATTATAATGCTGTGTGTTTGCTGGATTTGCCAAAACTAAATCCTGCGGTTTACTACATAATGTGAAAGCAGAGCAGAGACAAATTAGTGAAGAAGTGCAGAGGACTGATAACAGACAAAAAAAGGACAACGAAGAATTTTGAAGAATGAGTTTATAGAGGGAATGACAGGAGACAAGTGAAGGGCAGAAAATTGTAGATCACAGGATACCAGGCAATACACAGCAGTATAGTATATTCCCTGATAATATATTATCTTCAGGGTATTGTGTCAACTGAGGAGTGAGACTGTATGAGATGGTGATATGATTAAGTTACATGTCCGGTTTCTCAGCAGATAGCAGGTCCATTGCACTTGGCAAAAAGCCTGTGGCACGTTGCCAGGGGGACATTGGAGTCTCTCTCTCTCCATTTTAGTTATTAATCCAAATATATCACTATACCCTTTTACAGTAAGGATTTTTCAAAGAATCCGAAAACTAGTAATTTATTGTAATATGAAACAGTATAGAAAAGTTGACAGGATGTTTTTCCACTGCACTTCCATAGATTGCTGCAGAAATTATATATTTTCATATTTATGATTTATTTTTGTAGGGCAACCTATAAAATAAAGGCTAACTCTTAATCGTATGATGCCTATTGCATTTTATGTCATTCCATTTGTTATTTCTTACTTATTTTTATTTATTATTATTATTATCGTCATCATTTAATCAAGTTAATTAAGTTAAGTGTTAATGTTAATTAAGTTCTATTTATGCATCTTTTTTAATGCTCTTTGTTTTTAATATATTTTGTGTAACGCATATTGAGCTACTTTGAGTATGAAATGCACTATATAAATACATGTGCTATATAAATAAAGCTTCCTTGTCTAGCGTTATCCTGGTTCCATGTAAAATACATACATGACATTCTGAGCATTGACAAGACATATCTTGCTGATTTCTTTATACTTCTGTAACAATTTAAATATATAATTTTACAAATTCACATGAATACAGATGCATAATGAAAGTCAACTCTAATTTATTTGTACCATTCAACAGGTGTCTAAGGCGTTTAAACAAAAAAGGATTTAGGTAAGAGACCCTTATCCAGCACTTGACGCTCCTTGACCTGCTTTTAAAAACTAGGTCCTGACATTTTGGTGAACATAAAAATGTGAAATCCAAAAGAGAGGAGGGAAACTTATCATGTGACTGAATAGATTTAAAAAAATAATAATAACTTAGTGTATTTGTCAATACAATGGAGATGCACACACACACACACGCATTTACAGCGCGAGTGACAAGTCCTTGACCAGATCTTAGTAGGATTCAAACTTAACACCATCCTTGAACCAAGACACACCGCTTAATACAACCACCTGTTATAAAAAGGTCAAAACTGCAGTGACACTTGTAGTATAGAACAACTTTATTTTTAGTCTTGTGGCCTTCATCAGGGTCAAACTATAAACTTGGTCTATATATTACATGTGTCCTTTCAAGTCAAGTTTAGTTGTATAGCATTTACCACATCACAGATTTGCCTCAGGGGGCTTTACAGACTGTTTAAACACCTCTTGTTCTCAGACTCTTTCCAATAAAAAAATTAAATAAAATAAAATAACAAAAAGAGGTAAATATGACCTTTGACCTCTTTAGCTTTTTCCCTTCGAAGTTCCCTCCCTTTGAAGTTGTACCAGAAATGCCTACACTACTACCACTTTTTATCATGTGACTGAAACTCCATTTGCAGAGACACACTTATTTTGCCCTGTATGCTACAGAGACAGGAGGACAAGAGAGAAATGACAGAATGAACTGGAATATCTGATGAGGTCTGACATCAGTCAGAGGCTGAGCTGATCACACAAACTGACTGATTCATGCTCATTGGGAGCTAACAGCTAACATCTGAACATTTTCTACATTGACATGTTTTCAGTAGGAGCCATCCAGCTGGTTGCTAAGCAACACATATGTACATGTACAGTACTGTATAAATGTGAGCAGTGATTATTGCTTCACGTTTGTTTCACAGATGTACACATTAATAATGCATTTCAGGATTGAAATGAAAATAATTTAATGTTCCCGGAAGACGATGACCTTAACTCATGCTGAGCTCAACATGCTGGCCATTTATGTGTTTTGTGCTGCTTTATATTGTAAATTCCGTTGTTGTTTGTATTTTATGTTTGTATTGTCAGTTGTTGCAAATTATGTCCTTTTTCATGTTTGTATTTCCTAAATCTGTATTTTAATTGTGTGATCTTTTCCTGTAAAACACTTTGGTATGACCACAACCAGTTTTAAATGTGCTCTCTAAATGAACTCACTATTAATATTATTGTTATACTAACACACTATTATTTTTTAAGTACAGGGTTTTAATGTCTTTCAGTTTTAGTCTCTTTCAGGTTGTTATAAAGAGTTATACAGTTCAAAAGGGTACAGAAAAAGATCATTTTCCAGGAGTGGATCAGCTGTGACAAGATGCCTTTTTCAACACTGTGATAAAAATACTACAGTAGATGCCTTTTCTACCCTTAAGCGTGGCTTTAGTCCAACATTTACTGGAAAAAAAAATCTTCCTTTTTTTCTATCAGAAAACATGAAAAGCCTTCTGCAGATGCTGTGAGGGGCAATTTTCCTTTTCTGTGTTCTCAGAAAAGACTACTCAGGGTACTTTTCCTCTCAGGCTAAATAAAATCTGGCTTCAGAAATAAGTTATTTAGAGAAACAGATAAATGCAACAGAGAAGTACAATACAACGTTGGATTTTGCTTGCTTTGCTTGATAAAGCCAAATATATTTAGTGCCTTTAAATGCAGATTTCATTAATTTGTTTGTTTTAAAACCCTGAATTGTATAAGGAGAGATGACGGAGCATCTTGACATTTTTCAGCAGCTGTGCATTTAATATTTACACAGATTCATACATTGATACAGTAAATTGCTCTGTATAATCAGTGTTTTATTGCCAATTAAAGAGCGTTTCTAGAGAAGTTCAGTGCCTGGCTGAAAGGCTTCTTGAAAGACACAATGATTGTCAAGGGATAGAAAAATGTGACTATCACTTTCCCAATTTGTATTTTCCCAAGGAAGTACAGTCCATATATAAATGATTGATCTATGCTGAAAAGGACACACTACTGGTGGCAGAGTAAAACCAGGACACACAAAACATTTGCTCCACATAGATATTACCATGGTCTGAAAATAGCAGGTGGCTGCCTGGATACATAATTATAGTCCATTAGGAGACTGTCAGTAAAATTTCAAGTTTGATGAAGCTCAATGAAGTAGATTTATTTTCTTGTTGATTTTTTTAGTCTAAGTCTAAGGGCTTTATTAAGCCGGCAATAAACCATTGTAGCACCCAAATGTAATTGTTATTGCTAGCTTCCACCCAACACGCATGTTGTGTAAATAAAATGTAGTTCCGCTCATTATTGCGCCAGCGGGGGTGTTGCAGGCAAAGTCATTAAAGCAGTATTGTTAATGGTAACTTGAGGACAGTTCAAAGTCGTTCAGTAAGACTGACTGAAAACACTTTGTACTATTTGTTGGGTGCATTAGAAGATGAGCTGACAGGCAGATGAACAACAGGCCCTGAGAGTCTAACCTTTGAAGAAAGGATAAAAGTTACAGTGACCTTTCAAATGGTGAATCTTAAACTACCATTCAAAAGTTTGGGGTTACTTAGAAATGTCCTTATTTTTTGAAAGAAAAGCACTGTTTTTATAATGAAAATAACTTTAAACTAATCAGAAATACACTCTATACATTCCTAATATGGTAAATGACTATTCAAGCTGCAAATGTCTGGTTTTTGGTGCAACATCTACATAGGTGTACAGAGCCCCAGTTCCAGCAACTATTACTCCGGTGTTCTAATGGTACAATGTATTTGCTCATTGCATCAGAAGACTAATGTAATAAAATATTCTATTAATTTTACAACTCATGGTGGTAAATAAAAGTGTGACTGGGTGACACCAAACTTTCTGAACAGTAATGTATGTTGTGGCTCCACTATGTGGTTCAGCCTCATTTGCTTATTAAAACAAAGAGAAAGTAAAGTAGATATTGGTTATTTTCTGGTGTGTTGATTCATATAAAAACAATTCCTCTCGACTTTGCTTCCAAAGAAAATGATGTTATGTTGTGTTCAATTTTACTGTAAACACCCACATGGTTGGAACTCTTCTTCTACTTTTATGAACAATTTCAAAATGTCTTTGGTAGCATAAACCATCTAGGAATCATGGTAATCTGAAAACGGCTTTTTAAATGCTGTCATCATCAACCGCTTCCTGATGAATATCTGGCACAGGTCTGACAGATGTCCATCCTCAACATTGAAACAACCCAACACTCCCTGTGGAGCAGGTAGATTATCGCAACATTGATGACAACACAATGTTAATGCGCAAATAGTGGAGCTAGCACATTAACCTGTCATAACAGCCCATCATGTAGGAAAAAAATGACAGAATCAAGTCTGTAAGTCTACAGTAACTAAAATAAGCAGAATGAGGCCACTAGACATCCATGTTACAGCCCACTGACTGAACAGTGTTTTCTGTTAATTGCGTGGTAGCATTACTGATGAGTCCTGTTTTGTATTGGTTGGGAACTATTATAGACTATTATAGAATTATCTTAGCTTGGCGAATTATCAAGCAGGATTTTGCAGAAAGTGAATTTCTGAAAAGTAATAACAGGCTGCTGCCTGCAGAAATCGCAATCCTCACAAAAAAATTGAAAAGAGCAATGTCTTTTTTGAAGGTATGGAGGGTATTTCTCATTTCAAGATATTTTTTCTCTATTCAAGCATGTGTCACTATGTGTGTCCAGTGATATAGTGTGACTGAAAGTGTCCGCCTTGATTTACACGTGAATGCAAAATGGTTCTCGTGAGACAGGGTAATCACGAAGCTAATTCCATTTGTGATTTTTATCACTCTTACCTGCTTATTCATCTTCTTTTGTCTGGAATTCTTAACATCCTTTCACATGAGTCTTACGCCCACCTGAAATTTCTTCCTCCCTCTTCACCTTCCTCCACCTCCTCCCATCATTGTTCCTCCTACTCACTACTCCTCCTCCTCCACCTCTCATCAGGCTCCATCTTTCCCCAACTCTGCTCTCTCTTTCTCTCTTTCCTTTCTCCCTCTCTCTCTCTCTCTCTCTCTCTCTCCTCATCTCCCTCCTACGTTCTGAACACTTTCACACACCACCAATTCAGTGTGTGCGTGCCTGTGTGTGTGTGAGTCACACTGATGCTGCATTGCAGGGCTCTCTTCTCAGGGCCTTCTCACTGCAGGAGCCAGGGAGCACAGGAAAGGAGCCGGGAGATGTGAGATAAAGTTCCTTTAAAGGTGCACAAGCACAGGAAGCAAAGTGGATCTTTGCCGAATTTTACAGCCGGATGTGTGTGTGTATTTGATCCAAACGTCCAATACACCAACTGTAGGCTATGTGAGCTAGCACCCACTGTGTGTGGGAGTGTGTGTGTTTGTGTTGAGTTCAGTCTCAGATCTCAGAATCACCGCAAACTCCAGCCCTTCCTATTGTTTCCCTCCAGTCTGTCACCTTTTCTCATCTCTGTACATTTCTGAAACAGATACATAAAGCTAAAGTTGAAACACTTTCATTTCAAGTGGAGCTACAATTATCACATTCACATCTAATGGCATCTTTCCATTGACTTTGTATAATGTAATTGTGCACCATCTGACGTCTACTTCAAGTTCTGAGTGTATTTATGTGCATGTGTGTGTCTTATGTATCATGATGGGTATTATGGTATGTACACTTTTAGTCCTGTTTGAGATGTGTCTCAAAGGATAGAAAATGTCACTCCTCCACATTAGTCAGTCAGTCATTTTCTATACCTGCTTATACCTCATTAGGGTAGCGGGGTTCTGCTGAAGCCAATTGCAGCCCATGACAAGAGAGAACCTAGAGAGAAGGTCTTGAACCTGTGACCTTCTTGCTGTGAGGCAACAGTGCTACCCCCTGCCCCACCATGTCACCCCATCCACATTGATCTAGACTGAAATAGCTCAACAATAACAACAACAGCCATACATGAAATAACAGGTAAACACAGCTCTTACAAATAATACTACAAATACAAATAATTCTGTTCCATTTATTGTAACGAAACCTTTCCAGTTTCACCAACCTGCAGCAACATGACTCTGTTTGACCTAAATGGAACAGGTCTTCACTAGTATCACTGGTACATCTGTGTTTAGCTACTATTTCATAGCAATATGACTGCTGGTTTTGGTTTGTTCGTGGTGCCTAGAAGATGAATCCCACTGACATTGATGATCCTTTAACTTTCATTCATTAATAAGCATTAATCTAAAAGCTGTTCCTGTGCACATATTTCTATTTTATTTGTATGTCTGAATTATGAGTGTGTGGATTTATACACTTTAAAGCATCCCCAAGAGGGACTTAAGTCTTCTTTTTTGTAGTGGCACAAACCATAGGATTATGCAACCACATTACTTTTTCAAAACTACTTGCATCAATTGCTGTGTTTATCAAAACCTTCAACCAACACGCTGTTTTTTGTCCTGTCTATTCCAGCTTATTTGTATCCAGTCCTGTAATTAGATAGATAATAATTTGCATCTAAATAATAGGAAGGAAAACCTGTTACTGACCCTCACACGCACACATTTAAACAGACTATTACAAGTATGCATAAAGCACTCTCATCTACTGTCCACTGGCAACCTCCCTACCTGGAACTCTGTCTTTGTACAAGTGCACCCATGAAAGCATGACTGCCTTTCAGCGAGCCTCGGTGCTGATCATCTCACTAAAGCAGCTCTTCTCTTCCCACTCAGTACCCACCTCCCACTCACAGCTTCTAGGCAGCCTGCACTCACGTCACATGTACATCCACCCACATAAACCATTTCATTTTTTTCTGTCTCTTCTCTTGTTGTAAATGTTTCATTTTCTCTCTCTGGCATTTATTCGGCACCTCTCAGTTGTTGAAGCTATGTTAAATGAATGTAGTTCTGATCAGACTGACACTAATACTGTATGGTTTTAGCTGTTTATTTGTCCATTCATTCAGACATGAGGAGCTGTCACTGCTTTATTTCTTCTGATCATATTGCCAACAGTTGTTTTAAGTCTTCTGTACTGAACATAGGAGCTGAAACTTCTCATATCTCTACAGTCCTTGTAGTTTTTGTGTCTGGATGCATATAACACAGTCAAGCATGTGCCGGCTATAGTGTAGAAATATAACTATGTTTAATACATATGAGGATAAAACTCATTGTAGTTTTACAGAGAGATGACACCTACATACAAATATGTCAAAAGTCAGGAGAAGCAGCGACTACGTTATTTATACAGCAGGTGGTTTTACCTTGTGAGGTGGTGCTGGACTTTGTTAGGTGAGTCAAGCCAGATGCAAAAACTTGTCCTCTCTCCTGATCTCACGGGGGTTGAATATTGTCGGGGAAGTAAAGAAAGCCAAGAAGGGTGTTCCCTCCTTAATAAAACCTGGAAATCATACAAAATTATGAAATGTGATCAGGTTTTTAACATTAAAATGGAGATTATAAGTTATATCATTGTCAAAGAGACAGCTGGTCAACAAAGCAGCAGCACATCAAACAAAACATAAAAACAACATAAAAACATGTTTGTGATAAATAGGCAACATTGGGAAAGATGAGGAGCACAGGAAAGGAAGAGAAATATGTCACGAGAGTTATTCAGCACAGATGAGGCAGTAAGGATGATCGATTATTAATATAAGCTCCAATTATAGCATATTTGCAAAAACTTTAAGTAAACCTAATACCTAATTATAACTAATACAATTTAAACATTAGAAACATCTCACTTCACAACAAAAAAACTACCTAGCAGCACCACAAACTACAAGGTACAAACAATTTTTGTGAACTGAGCCTGAATGGATGCATGATGTGGTAGAACAGTGCATAATGAAAAAATAGCACATACATGTATGTGACCAAACATCATGGATTAACAACCAGTGCTGAAAGGCTACGTCAAAAGAAGCTCCACAATTCTACAATATCACAAACTTCAGCCTCAAAAATCACCATAGATTTGAAACCTCACTTATCAATCTTATAAACTAAATAAAAACAGCTGAATGAAGCTCATCTTTCAATAAATACTGCAGCTGCCTGCTGTTGGATTTATAACCACAGCTATCAATAATCAAATTTGGTGACAAGGTTAATTTTCCTCGGGCGACATGGTGGAGCAGGGGTTAGTGCTGTTGCCTCACAGCAAGAAGGTTGCAGGTCCAAGACCTCCTTGGTCCTGGGTCTGGGACCTTTCTGTGTGGAGTTTGCATGTTCTCCCTGTGTCTGCGTGGGTTTTCATTAGGTACTCTGGCTTCCTCCCACAGTCCAAAAACATGCTGAGGTTCAGTGGAGACATTAAATTGCCCGTAGGTGTGAGTGAATGGTGTGTGTGCCCCACGATTGGCTGGCGACCATCTGGGGTGTATCCCTGCCTTTTTCCGTAATGCGCTGGGCTGAGCTCCAGCAGACCCCTGTGACCCTAATGAGGAATAAGCGGGTATAGCGGGTATAAGGTTCATTTTCCTCATTTAAAAAAAAAGCCTTTGTGCCTTTTGTTCAGTATTTATACCAGTAACTACTAAACCCAGATAAGGGTTATTATATGTTCAGCTGCAGGCGCAAAATGAGCAAAAAGCCGCAGGCTAGTTTCACTGTTAATATTAAAAGTTGCTGAGGGGCCAGAGCAGCACAAAAAAGTATATTTTCTAATATTATTTTATATATCATATTTTGGTGGCTACAGGTAAATTGAAACATATTCCACATAAAATAATTATATTGGATAAAAGATGATTGTGCTGCTGCTTTCTGTATGTAAAATACTGTAATAAGAGCTACCTAATATCAAGCAACTGCTTTTACACTAATTAGTTTTATTTTAATTGAATGTACATAATGCATTGTTTACAGGTTTTCCTGGGTTGTGTCCAAAAACTCCTCTCTCTCATATAATGTAATTTTCCTTCTGTAATTTGAGGCCAAGACATTTGATTTTAATAAATGTAAATTAGCCTGTATACATACTCTAACTCCTCTTGTTAATACAGCTGTATCTTGTCCAAAGCAATCAGCTAATGCACAGCCGCATGGGTCATACAGGGAGTGTGGAGCTTGGTACAAAGACAACTGCTGTGCAGAAATCACGACAGTAATCAATGTAATAATTAATTATTCAATCATTAAATTCCACTGTTACAAACAGTCCATGTAAAAACATACATCGTCACATTCAAAAATGTGTTTTTTGGATTGGTTTAGCAAAGCCAAATATAATATACATTATATATAAGTAACATTATTTAACCTATTAAAAAGTAAATTGGACATTGTGGGCAGTTTTCTCACAATTGTATCTTTAGTCTGATCCTCAGCAGTACATGTAATGGAATTCAATCTCTGTGATTAGATGTGTTTTGCCAAATTTCACCTTGGAATTCATAAATTATCAGTCATCTTAGATATTTATGTACATAGACTTGTGCATTTGACAAGACATTTTATCAAAGAATATTATTTTTTAACATAATTATTCATCTTTTGTAGTAATAATTAAGTCAGAAGTGAGAATCCAAGTCATAGTGATCACAATGATGCATGTTCAAAATGTAGGTCATATAACATTATGACTTTAACTTTCACACCCAGACCCAGAAGCTCCCTCTCCTCCCTCTTCACGCATCTATACTTCCACTGGGATCAGTAACTTCCTGAAGTCTTATCATCACTATGAATATTTCAAGCAACCAGCAGAGCCTCCATCACTCTCAGCAAGAAAGAGATTTAGTTTGAATAGCTGATGTTAGAACTCAGTAAACTCAAAAAATACAGTCAGGTGAACAGAAAAAAATTAAATAGATACAATACAATACACTAGTTTAATTATTTTGTCCACACGATGCAATAATATTTTTACAATGTAGTATATAGACTCCAGTTCGGTCCACTTTCATACCTGCAAACAAACCAAAATTGGTCCGATTGACATTTCATCATTGTAAGTAGTAAGTAACTCCTCCCATGATGCATCTCAAACGTTTGGACCCAAGATCCCATTCTTACCAGAGGGACCAAACAAAGTTTGTCAAGTGGACCGAGACCACCTCTTTTTGCAGGTCTCCTCTGCTTGATTTAGTGCGCCCAAGTGCAACTGATGCTTTTATATCAACAAAAATGAACTGAACTAAGCATCTTTGGTTAGAATAGACTGCTGTTGGTGGTGAAAGCATACTAAGTCTATCCATGACTACTCCTGCAGCTCTGATGCAATGTTCCACTCCCAAACTGCATCAACACTGCAGCAACTCTTTCCTGTTGTGTTTTTATCATTGCATTTACCATCTGCTTCCCAAGTAACAGTATTTTTCCAAACAATGAAAGTCTGTAATAACTCTAATTTGTACTTTACACAGTGAATGTGCCTCACAGCCACAAGCAAAAAACAGTGTCTTTCTGCCTCTGCCAAATCCTGCAAAGTAAGTGTGGTCAGTACCACATCTTTTCTTTCTTTGTAAAAAAAGCAACTAAAGGACTCTCAGACTGTGAGAAAATATTCTCCAGTCTGATGAAATCAAGATTAAACTGTTTAGCCTCAATCCCAACAGTAAAGATTCACGCTGTGAGGGTGATTTTCAGCAGCAAGGTCTGTAATAGAGGGTTGAATGAAAACAGAATGGAGAAAAATACGTTCCTCAATGAAAACCTGTTCTCAGGACATGAGACTGGTTCACCTTTTTCAACAGGAAACAACCCTAAGACAACATTCATTCATTCATCTTCTATACATGCTTATTATGACCATTATTAGGGTTGCAGGGGTCTGCTGGAGCCAATCCCAGCACATCACAGGTTAGAGGCAGGGCTACACCCCAGATGGTCACAGCCTATCATGGGGCAACCACACCATTCACTCACACACTCACACCTATGGCAATTTAGTGTCTCCACTGAACCTCAGCATGTTTTTGGACTGTGGGAGGAAGCCGGAGTACCCGGAGAAAACCCACGCAGAACATGCAAACTCCACACAGAAAGGTCCCAGACCAAGGACCAAGGAGGTCTTGTATCTGTGACCTTCTTGCTGTGAGGCAACAGCACTAACCCCTGCGCCACCCCTAAAACAACATAGGAGTAATAAATCAGTAAATGTGGTCAATTAGCCCAACCAGAGCCCTGATACAATCAAACATCTCTGGAGAGACCTGAAAATGTTTCTCCACTGACGGTCCTCATCCGACCTGACAGAGCCTGAGAGAATCTGCAGAGAAGAATGGCAGAAATCCCCCAAATCCAGGTGTGCACAGCTTGTTTCCCCCAGGAAGACTCAAAGCTATAATTACTGACAAAGGCGCTTCAACAAAGTACTGAGAAAATGGTCTAAATACTTATGCCACTGAGACATTTCAGTATCAGAATTCCTGTTTTGTGTGTCATTGTTTTGTCATTATGAGGAATTGAGTTTAGATTGACCAGGAAAAATGAATTTACAGACTTAACCAAATAAAAAATAAACTATGGGGTCTAAACAGTCTTAGAATATATTGTAAGTACTGATGGGAGCAAGGAGTCAAACTTTTCCTCAACAATATGAAAAAAATGACTTATGTTCTTATATCCCACTGAATGAAGAAGAAGTAGGACTCCTGGAAGAGAGAGGCCAGAAAAGGATGCTTGCACACCTGGGTAGCTAATATCCAAGGTTTCCTGCAGCACTTTATAGTTGAGGTGGCCACCTCTACAACATGTTGTAAAAAAAAACAAAAAAAAAAACATTCCACATCCATCGTAGTGTATCGTCTCTCAAAAACACCATGATAATACGTTAGCCGGTTTAGCCGTTTTTGCCGTAGCCAATGCCAAAATAACAAACTTTGAATATTTTTTTTTCCTTTCATTCTTTCTATTTCATAATTTCTTTGAATTCCTGAATAAATCTGAGCCAACAAATTAGGTTTGCTGGCTCACAAAGTGTTTGATTTGTCTGTTCTGGGTGAATATAGAAACATGGCAATGCGACATGGTGGCTTCATGGAGCAAAACCAGCTCCCTGTGGCAATTAAACAGTTCAACCAAAGGTAATACAAATGTAATTCTTATTTTGATTCGCATGGTATTTAAAACTAATTAACTTTAGCTGAATGTTGTAAGTGAAGGGTACTTGGTATCATAGATGTTACAAAACTATTTTTTGGGATTAAACTTTATTATTTTCTCTGTTAAATTATATTCCACATGGTTTCCAGTTGTATTCTTTTCAATATTCATTCAGATGATAATTTTATTCAGGTTTTCTCTGGTATCAAGAACCATCCAATCCATAATCCAGTTCATGTTGGTGTCATACTTCATCCACAACAGAAAAAGAAAGGACATTTACTAGAAATCAATGAAGAAGTCAAAGCCTCAGAGCTTTGAAACTGACAATGTTTTGAAAAGCAGAAGACACATTTTTATTCTTTGCCTCAGCTCAACAAACAACCGAGGGTCACAAGTGAAACATTCATCAGACAAACACATTGGACAGAGCTGTATTATCTGTGTAAATATGCAGGTTTTGTTCCCACACAGTGAATCACAGCAGGAGACAACACACCTCGGGCTGAAGGTACACATTTTAACACCTTATTAAGATACTGTTTGGCATTCTATGGTAAAATGCTAATAAATGCCTTAAAGCAAAATGAGTCATGATTAAAGGAAAGAAAAGAATATATATAAGAAAAACTTGCACTTGAAGAGCAGAAGCATTCAACAGGAGCATCTAGTGAAGCTCTGGAATCATGGACAGTTTCTGGCAGCTACACTTGTCCCTGATGTCTGAAACTTCTCTTCTGTAGGAACATCCTGGTCACATTCACACCTGGAATCTGCCCCAGTCCCTCTGGCCATTAAGCCGCTCCACTCGAGAATTAAGGGCCTTGCTTAAAGGCACTTAAATGGACTCTCAATTTCTCTGTGCTACAATCTACAGGGGTGATGTATTTGACATCTAATGCACAGATATATTGTTTCTATGAGAACACAATGTATACAAATGCTGAAAGCCTACAGACAAGTGGAGGGAAATTTGTACATGTCACTCCAAGCTATAGCCTCTCTTTTTTCAGTGTGGTCTTTTCTGCTCATCTGTCATACAACCCCTATACCTCAAACACACACACACACAAACACTCAGAACACAATTTCATTGTGTGCTTTTGTATACTTACAGTTGGTGTGTGTGTGTGTGTGTGTGTGTGTGTGTGTGTGTGTGTGTGTGTGTGTGTGTGTGTGTGTGTGTGTGTGTGTGTGTGTGTGTGTGTGTGTGTGTGTGTGTGTGTGTGTGTGTTTTGAAAAGCTCATGCAATTACACCGGGATGGACTGTGTGAGACTTTTCAAGCAAAACAAAAACTGTGAAGCTTTGGGTTATTCTGTAATATCGTAGTCATATTGGTTCATAGGTCTGATCCTGAATCATTTGGTTATGTAAACTGCTTTAATTTTTAATGAATGTGAGCTCTGTAAGCTGAGGCCTTCAATTCTTGCCTCTATGATGCTGTTTCAGATCAGATGAGAGCAACATTTTGGACTCATGATGAACTCATCTATGCATTGCAGTCATATTTATTAGTATCACCGGTAGCTGTCAACATCACAGGCACATAGTATCTCTAAATATCATGTTCATCATATCTTGACACTGACATAGATCTGACCTGGGTATAATATGTTGCTTTCTAACTTTTAAAAATGGAAAAAAAAATGTTGCACTCTATTATTTTGGAAGTATTGTTTCCAATGCAATCTAACCTAAATTATGAAGCCTATTGAGAGAGACAAAGATACATATCTGCAAATACTGTAAGCAGTATAAGTGTACACTTATGTTTATTTCATAACAATTCTATTTTAATATGGATGAGTGCCCTGACAATGAAAGAAAGAGAATGAAAAAGAACCAAGGACATGGAGCACGGAATAGCAGTCAGATGAAAATGGAACGAGAAAAAGAGATGAAAAGAAATACAGAGGAGCGGTGGTCAAGAAGAGAGACGGGGGGAGAAAATGAAAGAGTCTAGCCTGAGGAGTGGGGGCGAGTCTGGGCCATTACATCACTGCTGCAGTGGCTGATATATGAACGTTACTAACTCTCCCCCCCCTCTTTCTCTCTTTCTGTGTGTGTGTATTTGTCACTTTCTCTGTCTAGCAATTGCAATCCTATATATTGTTATGACCGTTTCACTCGGTTTCCTTCTTATTGTGGCCGTATATCTGAAATAGTATTGCAAGCAATATTTTAAATTAAACATTCAAACCCCATAGGGTTATGTAAATGTATGTTTACGTAAATCATGGGTAATTACTTGGTTAAAACTGAAGTACTGTAAGCCACAGCCCTCAAAGCAGCACATGGGCCTCTAGTTTAAAAGCAGAAATATGGAAGAAAGTGTGGACAACACCAGGGTGAGTGCAAACTCTGCTCTCAAGGTAATTTCCTGGTCCACACCACCATGCTGGATGTGGTGACCGCTGATGTGGGTGTTATGAATATTCCACCTGCACAGTTCAGCGTTCTGCTCCTGTGACAGATAACCAGTGAACAAATCTCCTCCCAGTTATCTGGGGAGCTTTTGCTTTCTTTGAAAGGTTTTAAGCTGAAATGATTAAATTGAGTAATTTCCTCAGACTTGGCAAAGCTTCGCCTGATTCACAGAAGACACCAACACAACTGCTTCCATAGGCTGAGTAGTGCTGCCCATGACCAGTAAACTGATGTGTGAAATCAGTGTTGTGAGTGCCCCTTTGATATTATGCTGATACACACTAATGAAATCATTAAAGGTCCCATATCGCAGAAAGTGAGATTTTTAATATCTTCTGGATTATAAGAAAGGTCTAGGTGTTATTTAATTACTGTCCCATGTTTCAAAACACACAATCCACAGAGAAATGCTCACAGAAACCGAGCCTTGTCAGTACTGTGAAGCTATTGAGGTCACAACTATACAGCCACAGCCCCTTTCACAGCCATTCAAATCAGACCAATCAGAGGAAAGACTAAAACACATAATGATATGTTCTTTCTACAGCTGCAGAGAGAGAGGAAATGTAAAACAATAATGAGATAAGTTATGGTTCTTAAAACCACAACTATATTTTGTTATGGATATGAAAACTTCAAATAAGACCCAGGAAAAGTGTAAAATATTTAACATACTGTGAAGTTCTAGTGCCAGCCTCTTAAATAATAAAACACAATCCGCTGACACTTTCATGACACGGAAATAGACTAATCAATCTAATTTAATATATTGGCTGTTATTTTGTGTGCACACTGAATAAAGATTTGGTTTAATAAGCCACTAATTAGTTAATAAATTAAAATGTGCATATGATATGCATCCTCTCTAGTTGTACTGGCTTTTCATTTGTAGGGGTGTGATATGAGTGGAAATAGGAACTGGATAGAAGGAAAAATAAACCAGTTCCACACCAATAAGCTACCGTTACAATGCAGACTGTTCACTGGACCATCAGGGGCAAACAGGTTCTTGGGCACTTTCAGCATATGGACATGAAGAGCTGGGGCTCAAACCACTGACCCTGTGATAATTATGACCTGTTCTACCTCCTGAACCACAGCTGGCTAAATGGCTGCAAACAAAGTTAAAGAAACCCAGTTCAAGATCACCTGCCTCTCTTATTCAGCATGTGTGACGGGAGGTTGAGGAAGAAAAGAGAAAAGAGAGGCTAAACAAACAGGAGAAGGTCAAACAGACCTGTTGGGAAATGCCACTAACGTTTTCCCTCATGAAGACAGCAGGGGAGACAGAGAGACAGGCTTATATGTTTTCACAATCACATCACATATTTTTATTGTGTTTGACTCCAAAAAAAAAGCAGTGTCCTGCTAAGCAGTACTGAATATCAGGGTGTGTGTGTGTTTGAAATATAATGAACCGAAGTCAAAGAGGGGTTGGGGGTGAGGAGCACGAAAGTCAACAAAGGAACTGAATGGTCAATATTGATTGAGTTATGAGTATTTGAGAGACAGCAGAGGAAAAACTGCCGCTGAATACAGTCAGTCACCTGGAGTTAGTCAAGACCATCTGAAAAGAATCTCAGGAGAATCTCAGTGATGAAGAAGCTGGTTCATTCTGTTAGAGCGGCTCACAACTCATTTTGCACTGAAGACTGATTTTTTATAGACAGTTTTACATTGGAACAGCCAACACAGATGTTTCAGGGTTCATTAAGGGTTCACAACTGAAGTAACTGTCACACATATATTGTTTCTATGAGAACACAATGTATACAAATGCTGAAAGCCTACAGACAAGTGGAGGGAAATTTGTACATGTCACTCCAAGCTATAGCCTCTCTTTTTTCAGTGTGGTCTTTTCTGCTCATCTGTCATACAACCCCTATACCTCAAACACACACACACACACACACACACACACACACACGCACACACACACATTAAACCAAATGAGAGTATGTAGAGCAGGGGTCCAATAACTTTTTCAGCTTGACTTCTATTATTGGCTATTAACAAAGAACACAACAAACCAAGGATTTAAAACGTAGGCCTATTTATTTCATTATTAAAGTATATCGCAGTAATAGTCAAATTTGCTGAGCAAGGTTAAGTTTTTCACCACCTCATACATTATGTACATACAAATTGGAAATATTAAGCTCCTTTCTATTTCTCAACTCTCTGAGCTATATTCATATATGCAAAAGTATAAGACTATTTTCAAGTATATATTTTTACATATCAAATATACAAAAATATATACTTAGTGAAAATGACTTCATACACAAACATTTTTTTATTCTCAGGAGGCAGTCTGATAGTAATAACCAGCAAGGGGGAGATGAGTGAAGAGGAAGAGATGCTCTCCTCTGCTGCCTCCATCAGGTAAACATCCTGCACACAACTGAGCTGGACAGATGAGTATAAAGCAAAAAAGAATGTTCCTCTATTTTAATTATTTCTTTTGTCTCCGGATGTATCTATCGTGTTCATTTGTATAATTTTTTCTTAATTGACTTGCCTGGTTGAATAATGGGGTTAATGTTAAAGGTTAAAATGAAAGGTTAATTTGACCCAAAAATACTGATTTAGAGAGGTAGGTGAACTAGGCAAGAGAATGAAGAAGACATCATCAATAAAATAAAGAGGATTTAGGCATGTTTATATGCACATGTGTATATTTTTTTTTCTGGGGCTCTACTCTAATATTTTTTCTTTAATTGATCGGCTAAGCAGCAGCTTAATTCAGCCTGAAACTAGTTCTTTAGCTCATCTCTCTTTAAGCCCCTCCTCCTATTGAGCCCACTCTGCTGATTTCCAGAAACTGCCCCTTGACGCTCTCTTCCATCAGCTCCAGATGCTACTGATAATACAGCAGTCGTCTATTTTCAAACTATAAATTAATCAAGTAGGCTTCATCCATACATGTTCAAGCACAATCTGATCTGAAATATGTGAGTGGACAATGATAACAACACATAGAACATCAGCATCCGAAGATTTGTTTTAGACTGATGTTTGCAGGCATGTGGCAATAATTTGATGTAAATTTAAAGAGAAAGTAGAGGTAACTTTACAGATGTGCATGGACACCAAACATTGTAGAGTGTGTGGGGCAAAATCTTTCAACTTTTTGATGTTGATGTGCTCAGTATTGACTGGGTAGAAAAATAAAGCAATTTGAGCACAAATTACCACTGCCAGGTTGAAAGTGTTGATGATGATGGTGGAAAATAGCAAAGAGCCTCCTGGCCATCAATCACCAACAATGGTTTGAGGTTCAAATCAAAAGATTTGAGGCTGGTGAGCCCATCTCTCTGGATGAGGTATCTGACTATTTGTGTTTCACACTTTTTGATTTGTCACTTCCAATTGACAAAGAAGAGACCAGATTTGACACCAGAAATTAGAGTGAATCTACAATGTCTCAATTAGTGGGGATAATGCAGCCATCCACTCTGCACCTGAACCACATAGAAGTGAATCTACCCAACAGGATGACTGTCTGGGAGTGTCTAGACATGTCCACACACACACACACACGCACGCACGCACACACACACACACACACGGGCAGCCAGCTATTTTCACACATGTGCTCTCACCAAAAAGGACCCAATCAATCAAGATACAAATGCACATTGCCCTGTGTGCTTGGATGATAAATGAGCGCATGCACACACATACACACAACACATATACCACACACACTTTCCCAAGCATAACGAGGTGACAAAGACAGTGAAAGAAACAGGCAGAACAAAAGAGGACTGCATCTATTCCAGCCAGCTACTAGTCCCACAGTTATATCGATGAGAAACCAGCACAATGACGCAGCATCTTTACAGCAGCACCCAACGGCATGCAGAGAGGAGAGAGAGGGAGAGACGGGGAGACAGAGGGTGGAATAACAAAACAAAGAGGTGGAAAACGACTGAGAGACTCACCTGGCTAACCTGGATGTCGTCTGTGGCTCAGAAGGCAGGAGAACATCCGAGACCTGAAAGGAGTGATAAAGGATAAGGGGGAAGAACAGTAGCGAGAGAGAGAAAGAGAGAGACGGAGGGAGAGAGGGGGGAAAAGATTAGATTCGGTTGCCTGTATTTTAAGAGTGCGGTGGCAGGTGGCACTTCAGCTGAAACACACACACACACACACACACACACAATCAGTATATCTCAGAAAGGATGTTGTAGAATAAGAGGGGAGAAAGTAGTAAAGGCTGAGGTGAGGTGGGAGAGAATCACTACTAGTGGTTTCCAATCAATTGTTGATCTAAAGAAGCCCTCCGCTATTACCCAGCTGGGAGTCACAGAAGGGAAAGATAGTGACAGTGACATAGAGTGCATGTGTGTTTGCGCATGTGTGTGTGTGTGTAGACTCAGTCGGTGTGTGTTAATGCTACATTCAGCGTTCATTCGACAGCAGCCACAAAGACGCAGACGTACTGTATCTCCGCTTCCCTGCTGCTGTCTCTTCCCCCCCCCCCCCCCCCCCCCACACACACACACACACACACACAGTAGAAAGCCTCATGAAAGGTGTAAGCAAAGCCATGCAGCTCGATTTATCAGATACACAGTCACACACAAGTACAGACACACACTAATTGGTTTTAGTCCAGCGGCCAGAGTGTGAACACACAGTAAACACAGAGGGTCACTATGGGCATTTCAGCAAAAAGCAAAAGGGTCGATCAGTTCAAGCCATTATGGTATTGAACTAATCACAGGTTTAATGAAGTACAGAGACTATCAAGTGTCCACATACTTAGCAGCGAACATTTTCCATACTCAATCCTTTCCTGTGATGACTTTGGACAGCAAATCATTATTTTCTCATTACTGAGACTCGTGGGTCTTTATTTATCCATATATCCATTCCTGAACTATTTGCTTCAGCCGAGACATTGTTCACAGTGTCAGTGGCAGGCTCTGAACTTTTACAAGCCCTGTTTCAAGATCATCTAACGCCATACTAACTGTAATGAAAGTAGACACGTGACGTGCCGACACAAGCAGCATGTGACGTGTGTTTGCTGCTCTCAGCTTCCGTGTTGGCTAAATCAGCTCTACTACTGCTGAATTGGACACTGGCATCACTTTCTCTGCCACTGTCCAGTGTGATCAACATTTCAGTAGCATATTTCACTGTGTAAAAATCAGTTTTCACATCACAGATGATGACCAAAGGCACAGGAATGGTACAGGTAAGATATATTGAAACAAAAAGTACCACCAATAATGTTTATTTATAAAGATAGATCTTTATAGATCTTTTTCAACCACCATGAAAAAGTGTTATATCCTACCTGCCCCAACCCACTCAAATGCCTGAAAAACAATAAAGTTGAAAGTGGGAAAAAATTACATCATATAAAACCAGCACAGTTTGTAACCATGGATACAAAGAACATACACTGACACATTATTGCAGTTATTACAATCAAGTTGGTTTGCATCACTGGCAGCTGCTGGTCTTTCAAGTAGTGGAAGCTTATTTTTTGGCTTTGTTAGCTTGTTAGCTTGTCCACTAGCTGTGGCTGCTGCGCAAGGTTGTGACGCTGTGTCCAAAACCGCCAACTTCCTTCCTATGTGGTAAGGATCCACTATCTATAACGTCCGATTACCTTAGTAGGCTTTCAACAAGTACATGAACGGTAGCCAGATGGGTTATATTTTGTAGTGTGCAGGCAAACCACGCTACGCTATCCCAGAAGTCACTGAACTTTTCCTGGCGGTGCTGGAGTATATCTTTTGAAAGTCTGGGTTCAATGCAGATTGAGTGTTTTGTGCTGCTGTTAGATTGGGAGAGAGTAAAGCGACAGAAGTTCAGAACAGTTCCTAAGAACACCGGGAAATAAATAATAAAGTTTTTTTTAACAAAGAAAAAGTCATTAAGATAACTCCAGATCACCTCGTCTAGGAGTAAAACTTGAAAAACGCTCCAGTTGTGG
Source organism: Lepturacanthus savala (assembly GCA_030544235.1). Lineage (NCBI taxonomy): Eukaryota > Metazoa > Chordata > Actinopteri > Scombriformes > Trichiuridae > Lepturacanthus > Lepturacanthus savala. Next base: position 22,624,385 of record CM060470.1, read on the forward strand.
TGGTTTATATTTATAGATCGCTGACTCACTAATGTCGCTGTCAATCAAAATGAGATGCAGCCTCAGACAGATCATCCGAGTTCTGCATCAAAAACTTAGATGCTGAAGTTCTGGATGCAGCTCGCCAAGCCCACACCCACTCTCCATAGACCCAAAGAGACGCTAAGCATCCAATGGGTGGGACCAAACTCAGCATTTATCCAATAAGAATTAAGTTTCACTGCAGTGGAACAACACACTCTGCTTCCCCCTTGAAGTCAATTGACACTCCGCTTCAACCTGCTTACTGCACTGATGCTAAATGAATGAATGAGAGGAACGTTGTGTTAGTGACCTGTGAAAAGAAGCTGATTCTGAAGTAAAGTTGAATGCGTTCTAGCACATTATTTAGTCAATGAAACAATAGTGCACATTTGATAACTTATTTTTTTGACATTTTAGGGGATGCTGACGTTCAACGCTTGCAGTCATAGAGCCATCGCCACTGGTTTAAATAGCAACTTAAGATGTTTGAACTCATTCACTGCTTCCATAATATGAAACAAAAGCTTTCATGAGAAGTTGGTAACAGATTTACTGATCCATCCTCAGATCATCAAGATCTCAGTTTAATTTCTCTCCAGGCAACTGCTTTTCCATTGACATTCTGTCTATGGAAAAATTAGGAAAGAATAGGCAAGATTCAAGGCTAAAGCCCCCTTGGTTATATGGTTATATACTTGGCTCTGAGAGCACATGCATTGAATTGCTGAATAAGCCCAGGACCTAAACCTGCAGCACCTTCATCACAGCAACACATTGTTATACACATGCAAATTACAGTCAGTAGTTTCCCTTAGGATGATGATTGTAGCCGTGAAACCTCTGACTCACACATTTTATTTGCAGATCAGATTCAGGTAGAATATTTTGCATTATACTGTACAAAACCTGCTGTCAAAAGCCTGACCATTAAGGCCCAGCTGCAATGGATTGAGCTTGTTGTCTAGTTGTCCAATATTATGCAGAGCTACTTTTTATTTGTGTGGGAACACAACAGCTTGCCTGCTTGGTTAATAAAGACAACCTGTGCCCCTGAAGAAAAACAATGATAGGACTAGAAGACACAACACACAGGACGAGCAAGAAGACGACATAGAGCCTTAATACTTCCACAATCCAGTTACCTGATGGGACCTGTTTCAGAAAAATTTTGCAGCATGGTCAATGTTGGTCTTTGTACCTGTTTGAATTGTACCATGAATCACACATATGATTGTCTATTTAAAACATATAATGTTGAAAGTCAAGAAAGGCATGTTTTTTCATAAAACTGTCAAAGTATAAACTGTGAAAATACATATTTATATATGTATATTTATTTTACATATCATTGTGTATGTGCTTTCTCTTTCTTTCTATTTTACTACTAATTTAGATATAGTTTTTAACATGTGGAACTTTTTTTAGTGATATAAGTTGACAAACATAATGTGATTCATGGAACACCAAAAGATATCAAACACATCAAAAGATATGTTGTTTCTCTCACCATATATTATTTTTCTAGTCACACTGTAGGGTCTCATCGGGTTGGATGGATAAGAGGCAAATAGTTGAATAGTAATCTCTCAGGAAGATTTTTTTTGTTGATTTTTTAGTTATCAATTCGTTCAAGGGAGATTAGGGTCAGCATCTTAGTGATTTACATAATTTTTCATGCAAACTATTTAATAGAAGGTCAATCAGTTAGTTTACATGTATCAGTTAGTGGGTGAGGAATGATTCACTCAGTATTTGTACCCATCAAACTAATGCCGCTCTGTATCTGATCAAAACGAAGGCCTTACCACCAGTCTCTGGGGCTTTGCACAGTGCCTGTCTGAATATTCATCATTTTATAGCAGACACTTTCATCAAGTAACTTTTTTTCTCTCCATGTGAAATGGCTACACATCACCATTTCTTATGAATGGAATTTCATGACTTCTGTCTGCGTTTGTAAAAGAAACCAAATTTAATTGAATTTCTTGCTATTGTAACCACCCGTGTTCTTGATGAGATGGTACACCCTGTAGCAACAGTTCTTACACGTGTGGGCTAATTTGGTGAAAATTCCATTGCCCTTTGTAGTTCCCTGCAGATGGATGGGAGCTTACACCTCAGCAGAGACCTCAGTGGGTCGTCCTGTGAGGCTTCCTGTCTGACCTGCTGTTATCAGCAAGAACTGCTCTGAATCTGATCCAACATTGTTTAACACAGAAGCTTGATTCCATATGCAACACACCTCATGATTAACCTCTGAACCTGGTCAAATTGTCACAAAATTACCTCGGCTATAATGAAAGGCTTTTGCCAGTTGCAAACAGGCAGTTGACAGGAGATGTGCCATCACACTGTGAAGCAGGAACATAGCTTTGTTGCCATAAATACACCTTTATTACTAGGACTAAAACAGTGAATGTTAACTGAACTGTTTCTGCAGCATTGAGAATCAGTGCTGAATGTAGATGCTGAAATGCTTGAAAATTGGTTATTGTATTATCATATAGTCACGTTGATGCTAAACAATGTCCAAATTTTGCATTTGTGGGTAATGTAGTAGTTGTTGGGTCTTGTCAACATGTCACAGTAATCATTCTCGCTAAAATATTCCTGACTGTATGTTGGTAAAACAGGCTCCAGTGCACACAGACAACCCTGTCAGTTAAAGAAAAACAGCAGTTTCACGTTATGTCAACAGGATATACACAACAGGAGGCAGCAGGACGGAGAATCAAGACGGATGACACAAGGACAATGAGCTGAGGAAAAGGTCAAGTGACAGTAACTCCAGAGAAAAGAGCATCTCTTCATGTCAGAATTCATTCATGCATCTCTTGTTTAAATTAGAGCTTGAAGGATAAAAAGAGACAGACACAGAGAGTAAAGCAGAAAGATGATGCAGATAGATGTCACACCAAGCTATACAACCAGTGACCTTAAAGTAGAAATGTAGAAATGATGTGTGACATGGTGAAAATGTCCAAGTCTGTTAAGTAATACGTAAATGAACCAATTGATAATTGGTAACTAATTCAATGTATTATAATATATATATATATATATATATATATATATAATTTTTTTTTCTATTAAGTATATATTTAGACCGATGTATGGCAGCAGTGTGATTTTCATTATGTAGATAAAGGATAGATAAAAGGGAGATAAAATGAATTTCATCTGGGAGACTCATGGATTATAAAACTCAACAGGTGTGATGTATTATTACACCACAATCTATTCCACACCTTTAATGCAGCAGGTATTCAACTTATTACTTTGCTTTAGTGGGGAAATTCTAAATATCACTGCAACTATTCATGTCAGGCTTAGGTCACATTTCTTCAGGTGCTGATCCCATGTTCCTCACAGATTCTATGATCGATATTTTCATTAAAAAAATGGCACAAACATATAGTTTGACCAGCACATTTTTCCCAGGTTTGGTGACCTCAAGCATACAAATATTTCAGGTAGTAACACTGAATAATGTCTAATCATATATGCTCTTCACATAGCAGACACAGAGAATTCTAAGTAGTTTTTACTAACATGTTCACAGAAAGTGAGTGTAGACACACAAAGTGAGCACTAGTTGCTGCTGTTGCTCTGCTAATGTGGCATTCAAATTAGACAAACTGAGGAGAAGCTAATTAATATTAATGAAACAGATACATAATGACTTGTTCTTTATAGGTCTGCAGAGAAAAGCTTGAGATAGATGATGTAAAACTAAACTGAGAAGATTTTTGGTACATAAAATCAAAAATCTATCTTGTTAGGGACATTAAAACGTCAACTGAAACGCAGGAATAGCATACGATATGGGACCTTTAAACTTGGAGTCTCTGGCTTTAATGGCTTTCCAGTCTGATGTTAAGCTTTCAAATCTACCACAGTCAGGAGATTAAAACAATTAATGAAATCGTTCTTGTGTTAAATTATGCACAGACCCTCTTTCAAATAAAAGACTGTAGATGAAACGTACATATCATTCCTGCTGCTGTGTGATGACAAGAGGTTTTAAATCAGCTGCATGGAAAAGATCAGATATTCTACTAAGTCGTTGTGGGAAATTCACTCATCAAACAACAACTCTTTCTGTTCCAATTAAATATTGTATTTTGATGCACAAAAATCATTCTACAATGTATGAAAAATGTGTAGCACAAACAAACATATGTACATGAAACATAGTCTGTGATTTTGGAAAAGTGAGTGTGCCACATACATCTGTAGGTGGTTTTCCCAGTTTTAACCCTGTGTCCCTGTATTAATTGTTTATTTATCTCTTGTTATGTAACAAATGCCATTAATTCATCAGAAATCAATCAAAATCCCAGTTTCAAATATTGACTCATCCTACACATAAACGTCATCCAATCAACTTTGTCATTATATATATATATAGGCTCTAACTTCTGTCACACACAATTTACCTTTTTCATAATTCATAATTTGGTTCCAAATGTACAAACACATTCTATTGGATCCAGGAAATTTCCAAACAGGAACAGGGTCAGAAGAAATGGGCCGGTGACTGAGTAAAACTGCATAATGGCTGTTAGCTGCTCCTGTCATCACACTGACAGGAAAAAAAAAGAGATGTTTCTATTCTATGTTTCTAAAGGTTTGGCTAGAACTTTTCCAGTGGAGTATTAATTCTGCATTAACCCTTATTGCCTTGAAGGGAGCAGCACCACAGTTTAATGGTTACTGCAGGTGCAAATGTTCATATGTCAGCATATGTGTGTGTGTGTGTGGTATGGGTGTGTGTGTGTGTGTGTGTGTGTGTGTGTGTGTGTGTGTGTGTGTGTGTGTGTGTGTGTGTGTGTGTGTGTGTGTGTGTGTGTGTGTGTGTGTTTATATGAGACTGCTGGAAGGATGGAAACAGTCAGGGACAGGCAGCTGGTTGGGTCCTCTACAGCCTCTGTGGTCTGTGCTGAACCCACATCAGTCCCTCTTCTATTGGGTGGGGTTTGGAAGATGCTGCCCTGCTTTCTTTAGCTGGAGCACAGGGTCCACATTAAAATGTTTGCAGTCATTGTGATGATGTTGGTTGAAGAGAAAGACTCAATTAGATAGAATCCTAATTAGTGTGCCATGGTTAATTTTAATTTAATAGCATTGGTAATGAAGCTAAATCAGAAACAGTGTGGTGGTGACATGATGCAGTTTATGTTCATAATTTTTTTCAAGTTTATCTTAAAACAATATATTTTTACCATAATCATGTGACATTAGACATGAAAAGATCCCTTCACAAAGCATTTACAGTATCAGTGATGGGCATGTATTTATCATTTTATCTGAATCTGATATGAAGCTGCAACTGTCCAAATTAGTCAAATCAAGTATATATCTGTCAAAGGTACAAAGTTCCACTTTTTGTTCTTATATATTCACTGCAGATCAACAAGGAAACACTGAGGAAACACAAAGGAATTGATGCTAAGTGTAAACGTATTAAATGTGTCAGATCCACTAGATATGACTCAGACTGCTAAAGCCTCATATATGCATCAGATCAAATTTTAAATGTATTATTACACAAAATGACTGTGTGGACACACTGTGGATTTTGGCCCCATCACTTAACTTGAAAAGCTCATTTTAAGGGGATGAATTGCTAAAGACAATGTAACATGACTTAACCTCCATTACATGTTTTGTACACTGGTGTAGGACTAAAAGGGGAGTTGAGGAGTATTGGTGGTAATGTGTAACTTGTCACATACCTTTAAGCAATACATTTTTTTCACCCAACATGATATCTGTTATTTGTGTGAAGCCCAGACAGAAACTAGAGGATAAAAGAAACAATTAAATGATGTGAAACTCTTAATTTGTGGCAACTTTCTAATGCTATTGCTGCACACTGAAAATTATAAGGACAATGGATGTTTAAGAAGGATAAAAAAAAATATGAAGTGCTGGGCTCCTTCAGACAGGCGTTTTTTCCAAAGTCAATGAAAATAATTTCCTTTTTCAAATGAAAACAAAGAAACAGAAATAGTCTTAAAGATAAGAATGGAGAGACAGACTGAACCTTCAAGAATAATTTTTTGTTTTATTTGGCTGTAAATTGTGTGTAAAAAGTGAATTTCCTCTCCCTGTTCCTTTATCGTTAAAAAGACCCCAGGAAGAGTATCAGTTGTGCTACAGACAATAATAGGGATCCAAATAAATAAACAGTTTTTGCTATGAAGGAAAGAAAAGAAGTAATAACGAAGACTTTACACACATTAAAGAATAAATGACCCTGCTAAAATTAGATTTTCCCTCTCCATTTGTCCCTGTTTCTCCCCGTCTTCACCTCATTTTGAATCTTCCCCAGCCTTTCTTTCTCTTTCTCTTTTGGCAGCATTTCTCATCAGTCACATTAGAAAGGGTGCAACCAATCCTTTAACTGCATGCAGGGGCAGATTTAACCATTACAGAAGGAAGGTTACTGCCTGGGGACCCAACTAAAGGGCTTCAAGCTGCAAGAGAAAGAAACTGCTCACATAACATACAATTCAACACAACATCAAGCTGTAAAACAGAATTACCACAGTGTGTCTTTAGGAAAAAACTATAAAACTACTATACTCCTTTTTATCTAATGAAACACTGTCTGACCCAAAGTACTGTGGACCCTGTGACCCATGTATTTTTTCATGTCTTTTTCTGTTTTGGGGATGGGGATTAACTTAAACTGAATTCCCCCCTGTGGAACAAAGTAAAGTAAGTAAGTAATGAATGATTGATTGATTGATTGATTGATTGATTGAAAAGGAAAACAGTTACAAAACTCCTTCAGTTTATCTGCTTTTCAATTGCAGGATCAGTTACTAATGTGTTCCTGTTGCATGATGAGAGTACTGATCCTCTTTGTTAGGCATTTTCCTTGAAATTAATTTAATCATCAAAATAGTTGCATATTAATTTTCTGCCAGTCAACTATAATCAATCATGCAGCTCTTGAGTGATCTCGGTTTGAGACAAACAAGAAGGAATCAATTTGTAAATATAAGTAAATGCATCTTTCCCATGTCCTCAAAAACCTTTTGTCACAGTAGAAAAAGCACAGGTGAAAATAATCAGATCAGCGACAGCCATTTATCTGCTGTTTTACTCTCCTTGTACTGTATTGTCATGTTATACTGTGACACTTGAATAGAACAGAGACAATGTTAACAGTTTTATTAACAACTATGATTTGCTATGATGAAAAATGTCTACCATTACAAAGAAGTGAGAATACTGAACTGGGAGAATCTGAGCTTGCTACAGATGTAGCTAATTGCATTGGAGGAGTTTGCTGATTGGTGATTGGCTCCTAGGTGAAAGAGAGTAGTGTTGCTTCCAATAGATATTGGATCGACTTGAAATAGTAATGTAAAACACAGGGTTATCACTAAACTATGGTTATGTTCCAGTCAGTGTAGCAGAGTAATCCAACATGCACATCACCCTGACTTTTTGCCCTGAATGGAAATGAACTTTAATTAGTATCTTTGCACCTTTGTTCCCCCTCATGACAACATGGCTGCTGTGAAAAGGTCCATTGTGCATGTTGGCTCACTGAAAGGCACTGCTGCACTAAATGGAAAAGAACCTTCACCAGTATCTTTGCTAACACCTGTGTTCACCTGCCATTTCATGTCAATGTGGCTGCTGTAAAAAGGTCTATTGCTCTTAGGAGATAAATAGTTGAAAGCATTAATCCTGAATTGACTGGATCATCTGAACTCAAAGTGATTGATTTGATTAAAAGTGAAATAATGAGTCCACATTGTTTCTCTTTGTATAGAAATATATACTGTACATTATCTGACTCCATTGGTCAATGTTCAATCATTAATATATATATATATATATATTTTAAAGTTATATATCAGAATATTTATTTGATTCACAACTGACACTACATATAACATATTATGTTACCATATATAATGTTTAATGTTTGTGTATGTGTGTGTGTGTGTGTGTGTGTGTGTGTGTGTGTGTGTGTGTGTGTGTGTGTGTGTGTGTGTGTGTGTGTGTGTGTGTGTGTGTGTGTGTGTGTGTGTGTGTGATACGGGTTGGCTCGATGGAGTGATGGGGGTTGCTGTGGTGAAGAGGAGCCTCTCAGTTGCCACAGCAACGCCCTAACTCAGTCAGTCTCCATGGCAACTGATAACTACATTAGCTGATTCAGCCAAAGCGTAGGTTCATATCAGAAGAAGGGAACTGTTTTTGTCTAAAGCCAATACACCATTTGTTATGGTTAAAGCACCTATGTGTTATTTTTTATATTCATAATTTTGTAGCTGTTTAATGCACAACATTCCTGTTCTGGTTCACTCTCACTGCTCTCAAGAGAATGTTTCGTCCACAGCGGGAATAAGAGCTCTAAAACCCACAGTGTACTTCCTGCTCAGCAGCACCACAGACAGACAGTGACTAGCTGGTGAACATGGTGGATCATGAAGCAACTAAAGAGCCAGATATTTCCCTCAGAGATTAAAAAAAAGAGCTTGGGTTTATTAGGGTTGACTCTGAATGAATGATAATGTTGCTCCTTAACTGCTGGTTTGGGAAATAAGCAACGGTTTGCTGACCAGTTCTAGGTTGATCGACTGTGTCAAAGGTCTTGGCTAATATCAGTGAAGAGAACTGCACAGGGCTGTTTACAGATGAATATCATCAATGACTTTATGAGGTGAAATTACACAGCCGATCACTGGACAAAATGTTATGAACACATTTCACTCATCTTAAATTATTAAACTCCATAATTCACTTTGCATTGAGTCAAATCACCATCTTAGAGGAGAAACTGGAGAAGTTAATTCGGTAAAATGACGAGAAGGATTTGGGGCCTGGGGAGAGTCTCCAACCCAACAAAGTCCATAGAGCTTCAAGTAATCGATACAAGTTGATCAAAGTCACTGAAGCGTAGCTTCAACCAGCAGCGTAGCACCTTTACCCAGCACCATGATATATAACCCAATTAGTACAAACACAACCCACAGCAAATTAATACAAAAACTTGACCTTGGTTATAATTTTCCTTCAGTATAACCACATTTATCATTGCAAAGGAAACCGGGGAAGGAGGAACGGAGGTGGCTTGTGGATGATTAAGGAGAAATGAAAAAATAAGAGCGTAGTATTGCAACTAATAAAACACCAAAGTGTCACTAATGGAGAAGGTTGGTGATTTTCTAGTTTGTTCTGAATGTCGACAAACCTGCAGCAGACCTCAACCAAGAACCAGGAATTGTTCCTACTTATAAGCATTGTATTGTGTGTGCGTATCCAAAGGCTGACATATTTACGGATATGATTATATATATATATATATATATATATATATATATATATATATATATATATATATATATATATATATATATATATATATATATTTTATATATATCAGATTTAAAAACGTGTCAGTAAGCCACAACGTTGCACTGGGCGATATACACCCCAAAGACTTCAGGCATGTTAGTTTGTTTAGGAGCAGCTTCAAAGACTAATAACAGCTCATGTTTTCAGTCTCAGGAGAGTAGTTCTTTGTAGGGCCACTGAGCATGCACAGGACCAGGATTCTGTTTACAGTGCTTTGCTCACTTGTTGTGCTACATGTCAGAACCTCTTGACATGGTACATTTTAAATTTTGCAGAGAACTTGAGTACGAAGTACTTAGTTTCAAGGGGGTATGTTAGGTATGTTTCAAACAAAACAACAGCAGTGCAAAGAGCTAAAAAAATCTCCTTTTACACATCATCACAACAGCTGCCACCATCACTTCTGTTGTTTTCATTAACCAACCAGCAATTGACAACATTCAGTCAGTTTGGGAGGACAGTAAACACTGAATGTTAATGGTCAGCATTCGCTCCAAAAGAGCAAAGGAAACACAATATGTAACCCGGGGTGTTTGCCTTACAGAGTGAAGATAATTAATGTCCACTAATTTGGCACCATCGGACCATCTTTTTTTTTTTTTTTTTTTTTTTTTTTGTTTTGTTTATTTCCAGTAGAGCCATGAAAATCAAACTGTGACTGTAAACTGTCAATACAAATGTCTGAATAAATGTTTTTGTCAGGCATCACAGGTTTTGTTCTCTCTTTCACTTTCATTCTCTCAGCATTTTGCACAGTAAAAGTCACAATTTATGCAAAAGACTCCAAAAGTGAGCGACAGCTATCAATGGCATCTGTCCATTACAATTGGGTTGCCTGTGCCAGGTTGCCATGGAAGCAAAAGGGGGGGCATCACTGCATATTTAAAGTAACTGATCAAACAATTAGAATATACAATGTTATAAGTGTGATCGTTTTCCTTCATCCTTACATTTCCTTGTATCCCGTCCCCTACAAGTAGTAACAACATTGTAAAGAAACAGCTGGCAGAGTGAAAACACTTTGTTCAGGATTCCTTCATCCCTCCCCCCTCACTCCAGCCCCTGCTGCTGAAAACAAAGGAAGGGCACATAAAGCCATGTGCCGCAACACAGCAGAACACCGCAATGAGCAAATCAAAGAGAAGACATGCTGCTGACAAGATGCAGGGATTGGAGGCTGTGAAAAAGCAGCCAGCAACACTGTTTGCGTGTGTGTTGACTTAATGGCTTCAATTGGAAGAACGCAAGTTTCACTGTTTTAGCAGCAATTGTAAAACCAGTGGTATCAGTCTAACTGGAGGGATTAATTAGGACCAGTCAGAGTTGGGACAAATTGTGAGGGGACTGCAAATCTGGGTTTGTCTGACTGAATGTAGGCTACAGGGCTTCAGCCTGGGCAGTAGGGTGTGTATCTGGGTTAGTTGGATATAGCGGAGGGAGTTAAAATAAATGTAGGCTAGTGAGGCCACACTTTATTGTGCAATAAAACTGCCTGGATAATAAGTTTCCATCCAGGTAAAATCTCCTTTTAAAATAGCTCGGAAAACTGTTTGAAGTTTGTGATCATTTTTTTAAGATAGTGAAACAGGTGCTGCTTAAAACCACATTAAAAATCTCAAATGTTTTTACGTAAACCTGGAAAATAATGAGAAAGTTTAAGGATTCAGAAACATTTAAAACACAAGAGAAATTATAACAAGTACACTGAAGAAAAAAATCTAGGTCAGCAATCAAATTTAAGAAGATTTGTGGCATTAATAAACTTAACTCCTTTTAACAAAAGATCCTCAAATTCCTTTCATTGAAGGATGTGTTCAGATCACACTCATTTGGGTTTGATATAGTCATGAGAGGCTTGTTCAAGTAACTCAAGGTGTAATCAGAAGAAAACAGATCAGAAGTCAATATAGATATTCTGAGCAACGAGGAGCTTCCTCTGTGTCAAATCATGACTAGACTTAGATTTTCTAAAACTGGTTCAGTCGTATCCAAAGCATGATCAGACAGGCCGAAAGTGACTATGAAATCAGAAATTTAAAACATCAAGCTTAGTTTCCTGAGAGATAGAAAAACAACTTCACCACAGATGCAGAATTGGCTAAATAAAGAACATGTCTCTATTACAAAAAGTGCTGTCAAAAGAAGTCTGTTTGGAAATGATCTCAGGGGATGACAAGCAGTTTCTAAACCGCACTAAAAAAAGGCCAATGCCTGGGGTGAGCTAAGAAATGCAAGCATTTCACAGTGGATGAATGGAAAAAAGTCTCATAGCCGTAAAATAAATAACTCAAACCCTCAACAGATGTTGACATACTGTGGGGACAAACACTCTTGGTTTCAGTTTCATTCTCCTACTCCGCATTTCTCCTTTTTCATTCATTCATTACGGCTCGACTCCAGCTCTGTGGTGGACAGGTTGGTCGAGAAAGTGGACAGAAGGAGCTCCAAGTGAACACGCGCAAAAACAAACCCATGCCAAAATGTTCTTTGTCTCACTGCTCTATTTCTGCAAGTACATTTCTGCAGATCTCTTAGCATTTTCTCAGTTCTTGACACAAGAATTTACTATTAAATGGAAAATTTTAATAATCTCCAAAGGGGAAACTGATTAATTAAAGCAGCCCACAGTTAGAAAAAACAAGAAAAGGAAAGAAAAGAAACTAAAACAGTGAGTGGAAAAAACAAGCATGTAAAACAAGGACACTCAAACATAAAACATGCACTTATATGTTTTTTATCATCAAACATCTGCAGTGATAATACACACGTGAGGTAGAAGTGAGGTACCAACAGACACAAGAAATGTCATTGCACTGAATATATAAAAAATGTTGCAGCGAATAAACATTACATTACACTGAATAAAATATTTCACCACTCAGTCACGTAAGATGATAATAAATAGATGTAGCCTAGAATGTACTGTGCTAAATAGCTGTTATGCTATGTTGTTATGTGTTGGGTGATGGTGACAGAGACAAAACATCATGGATATTATCATGAGCTACTGTGTCAGGATGATGATGATTATCAACATTATCCATGAATTCTCTTCTCCAAGCATTCAACATCACAAGAAGACATTTAACATGGGTCATTGGGTTTTCTACAAACTTCAATAAAGCACCAAGTTCTAAGATTGATGGAAATTTATGTGCACTTTTGCAAAGATTCAACTTCACTCAAATTGTTAAGTTGATATTATCAATTAACTATCGGTCTTTTGGACCCTACTCTACATCCACAAAAAAGACAGTGAAACAATCTGCCAATAGGCTGTGATTCTTTAGCAAATTCTGCATTATTCTCCTGTTGCATCAATCAGCCTCATTCTGTTTTAGATAAAAACTATAATTTCATGACAATTCCTAAAACAAAGAAAACTGTGCTGGAACAAATTAAATTATCTCATTCCTGTTATCTCTTCAAGGCTAAAGATGAGATAAATTTACTTGAAGTGAATACTTGGCACTGTCAGGATTAGTCTGTTCTAGGTGCACCTAATTTGAGTCAAATCATTATGTAGCGCCTGACTTCCTCACTGAGAAAGGTACTTACACTCAGTTCCAAGCTGAACAGTTTGACAATTTTAAATGTCAGCTTCCCATCTCACATCTACCTCCACCACTTTTCTTCACTTTTTATGCTCCCCAATCTTTAAATTCCAACCAAAACATACCTTTCTGCCCGATTATTTGTGCCTGATTGTGTGTGTGTGTGTGTGTGTGTGTGTGTGTGTGTGTGTGTGTGTGTGTGTGTGTGTGTGTGTGTGTGTGTGTGTGTGTGTGTGTGTGTGTTTGAGTCAAGTGATCCCATCTTCTGTTCCCCTCTTGTAATCCTATAATTTCCTTGAGAGGTTCCCCCTCACACTTAATTGTATATAAACTAGCTAATAATAATTGTATTTATGTGCAGGTTATTTGCTGTGGCTTTAATTATGACCTCTATGATTTTCGTTGTGTGTTTTTTATGTTCAGGCTTGTGTGGAAAAGAGGAAAGTTAGTAGAGGCAGGATACGATGAATGAGGTGTTTTGCTTAATTTAACAAAATTGTTGTGGTTAAGTCATTAAACACATTTCCTGATCCTGCCTTAATTATAATATAATTAAATTCTCTGTTAATATATTTTGTGTTTTAGTATTTCCAAAGTGGGGTACAGAACAACCTCTATACAAATAGACAACACGATATCTAGTTCTCAATAAGAGCAGCATCCAGTTGTCATGTTTGAATTCAGTCTGAAAACAATCATTTTGTGAGACAAATTCACACATTTAGCAGCTTTCCTCTGAATTAATTTAACACCTGCTTTAAATCATTCTTTAATTATGCTTTATTTTGGTTTTACAGAACATTTTATTAGCACAATTAGAAATGCTGAACACAAAACAGCAACCTGCCTTGCTGCCTTAATCCCATTATGTCTTTGTAAATTTTTACTTGATTAATAGATTTTTTTGTGAGATATGGACCTATAACTACTTCCTTTGGCAGGCAACCCTTTCTTATTATACATGAATGCTGTCTTTTGAAGGCTGTATGGATGTAACCTGATTCAATATTACATGGATTTTCTGAACAGGCACTGCAGGATGAGTACAGGTGTAGTAAATTGAATGAGGTACAGTAGAGTGAGATTAAAATAGTTTCAACAGAGCAGATGGTCCAAGATTAAAGCCGAAAAGAAGCTGCTTCGCCTTCCCCTGAGAAGTCAACCGGTTGCTTTAGAGGAAGAAACACACCCACATACAAACACAGTATAATGGATCTGTGATAATCCATAATAGTGCATCAGTTGTGACAGAAGATCTCTCCAAATAAAGCCGTGTTATTTGTGGCAGTGTCGTGTAAAGCAGCATTTGGCTGTCATAGTGAAATGATTTGGTAATTTGTGAACCTTTTTGAAAACTGTGTGTCGTTGAACATCCTCTAGTCATCTATTCTAACTGACTTCTAAGGTATAGTTTTGTATTTGTATGTAAGTTTATATTTAAGTGAGCTAATTGGCGTGTCTGCTTTGGTTCTGTGTTGATCTACATGCATGAAGACTGTGTTTATTACATAACTGAAAGAAGGACGACTTCTCTCCCTGAAGACGAATAGAGGAAAAGATGAAATGCAACACTTCAAAACAATGAGGGAGTCGTTCTTGTTCCTTTCTCGTGTCTAACTTGTGAGGCTTTACACTCGGGATTCCCACAGATCCTTAACAAGTTCAGCAGAACTGCAGATCACACACTTTACAAAGCGTCTGGTGACACTTATGGCAATATGGTGAGAAGCAAGGAAAGCCAGCATGCCAGGCGACGAAAAGAGAAAGTCAGATGTCAGCTGTGTGTAAATGGTGACTCAACATTTAGAATGTTTAATATCCTGATTGTGCCAACATATAATTAATGTATTTAGCTTGACAAATCCATTATAAAGAATAGCTTTTCTTATGGTGCACATCACTTTCTCGGGTAAAATTCACTCTTATTCACAATGTTAACCTCAGATACAAAAAGCCTGAGATTAATTGTTAATCTGAATTAAAGGTCAAACTAGTGGTCTCTGAATCAAAACTATAACAAAAGATATGGCATCAAAAAGTAGCGTTGAATTATTCAAGCTGTCCTGTTCTCTAGTCAACCACTGTGTGTTAGGATTCCTTCAATGTTCATATTTCTCTCTAAAGCAAACAGGTACAGAGATTATACAGTTTAAAACAATTAATGAAGCAGTTTCACATTAAAAATTAATACTTCTAATAGACCTTTCAGTGCTGGTACCTGAGCTAATGCTAACATTTGCTATATGTTAAAATCCAGATGTCTGAACACTAAAATATAGTTTAGAAACAAGCAAAATGTGGATTGAAAAATGTGTCTTTAAACTGTATGAAAGGTAAATCTATGATGATCGTGACATGAGCAGAGAAGACAAATGTGAAAAGGGACATTAAGAAGCAGCAGCAATATTCTGACCCGTGATTAGGTTGAACTTAAATTGAAATTTTATCATTTGGGATAATGAAAGTACACAACTCATTTTAACCTGTATTTTAATCTGGAAAAATTACATATTGGGCCTTTAACCCCCTGTGGCTACGACAGTAATATGACTAAATGCATCTTTGATTATCTCTGATGTGAATAAATGGATTAATCTTAGGTGCATTTATACTTGAAATTGATTTTTCTGAATATAATGCAGTTATGCGAGATGTGTGCTAATGCAGGGGGAAAGAAGGTCTATTTATTTGAGGCCTCACTACCTGTTTTCTCATTTAGCTGAGAAAGAAAAGCAGAGCTTTTATTCCTCAGTCCACTTGGGGGAGGCGTCACCATCAACCTCTGGGGTCCGTCAAGAAAAGCCATTAAGAGGAGCACAGTGGTGACAAAACATTTCACAAAAGTGATGTGAGATGTAATTATCCTGACGGAGGCTGTAACACAAGTGATTTATGAACGCTCACATTGACTGATTCACTATCGGCATGCACAGTAAATTAGACTCTGCTCTTGTTAAGGGAGGAAACTTTGATAAAGGATTCCCTATATACATTAAAAGCAGTTTTTGCGTGATTGTGACACAGTTGAACCACATTCTGACACACCACGCATAACAAACGCATTACCAGACAATTAAGTGCAGCCTATGAAATCACACCTGAGCCAAGGTTTAATGAATATCCATTTAATACCGCTGGAGACAATCTGGAACAGCCTCAAGAACCTTTGGGAACCTCTGTTCTACTCAGCTCTGTCTAGGATAATTGCGCCTTGATTGACAGGAACTCTCAGATGGCAGCTGTGTCTGGTGTCACACTTCAGATTGTGAGGCCTGTCATTAATGAATGAGAAATTCTTCATCTTGAAAGATGAAGGCTCTTGGAGATATTGGTAATACAAATATGCATGAGCTAAAGTTTTTAATTTTCAAACCCTTGTGGAGAGGGAAGTGGTGTCGATTTAAAAGTTCTTGGTGGGGAAACGGCTGTGTTTGGATCATCTCAGGGGTTCAGACTCTCCGGGTCTCTGCAGTGTCATTAGTCACTGCTGGTGCCAATAGTGGGCTAGTGCAAGACCAGGAAAGGCTGAGGCGCTGCAGCTGGTTGGTTTTATAGCAGGGGACGGGGCAGGGGGTTTGTTGCGGGGGGGTTCATTGGTGACAACATCGGCACTAACTGTATGTATGTCAGCATTAACACCAGTAAAATTAAATCACAATTGCAGTAGAGGGCAGTAGCTATGCATTTTTATTACAATATGTAGAATTCAAAACCTTTCCACTAAAATGTTAATTTGGGACTGAGTCAGTCAACATTACTAAATTCCAATATTTATGCGTTTTTAACAAAACAAAGTTGTTTTGGGGCTTGGAAGATATTACGCTCATTTCCAGGTCAATATTTATGCTCTGGGCTTCTACTGGAATATCTTAATTTACAGCAGAGCTGCAACTATTAGTTCGATTAATCGATTAGGTGCTATCTATACCATTAAAAGCTAACTATTTTGATGATCAATTATTCAATTTGAGGCATTTTTAAGGAGAAAATTCTCTGGTTCCAGCTTCTCAAATCTGACTCTTCTCTGATTATTTTCTGTTTTTTCTTTAATAGTAAATTGATGATCTTTGAGTTATAGACTGTTGGTCTGGATTAAAAAAAACACCATTTTAGGTTGAATCTTCAGTTTTGGGAAACAGTGATCAACATTTTACACCATTTTATGACAAACAACTAATCAATTAATCATTTGCATAATCAATACATTAATTAACTACCAAAAGAGTCATTAGTTGCAGTCTTAATTTATAATTTTAAAAAAACTCACTATTTATCACATATTGATCTTCTATGCAGCCCCCCCCCTTCATATGTTACATCTTTATGGTTCAGGAGGCTATGTAAACAATCTATAAAACAAACTGAACCATTTCCAAATATTTTTCTTATTCTTTACTCGAATGTCAACTACTCAAATATATCAGTACACATTTTAACCAATTTCAAACTACTCATCGAAAAACCAAGATCTCAATGGTGATGTTTCCAGTGTAAATACAATGGAGTTTGATTGTGGAAAAACAAAAATAAACCTGAGGTTTTTCTCCCAAACCAGTGTTTCTGTTAAGTGACTGTCTATTCATCCGTGTTTCTATGCCCACACACTCTTCCTTGAGGGTTGTTATGAGGCATTTCACAAAATGCAAGAAAATGCATGAATGAGATGAAAGAGGCTGAAAGAAGCTAAATTAAACCATTATGTCACAAAGCCTGGGATACGCTCGACATGACACATGAGCTATCAAAGTGAAAGACATGAGGGTGTTTTTATTCCCTTCAACACTAGTACAAAAAACTGCAGGAGAGAAGAGGAGACACTACATCGTTAGGTGAGCTCTGAGTCACTCTCACATTGTTCCTGTCTCTGCCCACACATATGAAGAGAATAATGCTTTATAGAGAAAGTTCTACAGATTTCTGATGGACAGAAATACATCCTAGTTTCATCTTGTACATATTTACTTGTAGCTTTCCTCTGTGTGATGTGCAGTGGGAATATAAATGTATGTGAATATCCAGTATTATGTATGCACTCATTTTTGTGTAACTCATCAGTGCTTGAACATAAATGACAGACACATCCAAGGCTACTCCAGCTGGTCTGTTATAATCTGTCAGCCCACTACTGTACCTCGCTGCTCAAGTGTTTTTGTTCTTTTTTGTTTGTCTTGTATGTCCTTGAAGAAGAAAACATTCAATATTCAACAGGCTTTGCTGCATGAAACCTGGCGTGAAACATGGAAAGCATTGAATCTTCTGTGTACAAATACTGACTGTATAGTGCTAGTCCCACTTCCTGCTACAGCTTATGCCAGAGCTGCCTTTTTTCAGTGACAAAAGCATTAAAATACATGTGTGTCTAAATTAGATTAAATAAAGATAAAGTATATTTTTAAACTGGTAAACATTTGTAGACTCAGTGCAAATGCTATCATCATCATACTCTGCACTCACAACTGTTAGGAAGAGTCTGGATGTTGGGACATACTCATCTCAGCATCCTGCAAACCAAAGGTCATCTAGCTTGACCTCAAATGTCCCTCAGGGCAGAAAAAAAAATCAAAGCTGAAGAACAAAAGCCCAACAAGACACATAGCACTGTCTTGTGTCTCTTGTCAGGTATAAATCTGTCAGTGGACAGTATGGATCCTTTAGCTAAGGTCAGATGGGGACAGTTTTTCTCTCCTCGGCCATAACAAAAAAAGAGAAATTACTTCTCTTCCACCGCTTGTCAGTGTGATGCCCCTTTCTCTGACAGAGCTGTCAAGAACACAACAACTGAAGTCAGCAGTCTGTAGTCCATCAGCATTTTAACACTGAGCTAGGATTAGTACTTAGCCCTTTTATTCCCACCCATGATTGAATGGTCAAGGAGATTTTGATTTCATGGGCATGAGATGATTGCAAAAGGCACTAAAACCACAGCCTCATGTGTAAAACAGTGCAGTACAGCTTCCCGAAGCGCATGATGACTCATGTTTTGTCGAACCCATCAACTGAATCTCATTACGACTGCTAAGTAATTCAGATTTCATATATACCATCTAATCCATTTTGTTGGTTAGAGGCAGTATTACCACAGCTGTAATTGGAACAGCACACAGACACCACTGCTGCAACCTGATTTACCTTCAGTCATTTCATTTCGTCTCGAAGACAATCAGACACTCAGACGTTTAGTCCAAACCTTTGTGTCAGCAAACATCAGCTTGCTTCCCTACAGCTGTCAATGCCAGTTTATAAAGCTAATCACATACTGTAGATATACTGACCAGAAACCCTGACCTGACTTCTAATGGAGAAATGATTTCCATTTAGGCACTGTTGCCTTTGTTTCTGCTACTGTAAAACTGACTATGAGCAGAAAGCTTTCTACAATACTAAATCACAATGAATGACATACTAATTGTTTATGGCCTTTTCTGTATTTTTCTGTTTCTTCTATTATATGAAGGTGATTCTTCCAGAAGTGGTGCCTTACATCATTGATACATGTCTTTAAAAAATATAACTCTTCAAACAAATAAAAGCAACACATGCTAAATTTAATCTCTGTCTCATAATAAACATAAACGGTGAAGATGAGGGGATTTTTCCTTAAGGCTGGCATACTTTAGTTTAATTCTGACACTAGTCAACTAAATATCTTTGAATTTTGGTCGGTTGGTTTGAAACATGTTAAAACATGTTTAAAAAAGCAAATTACCGACAATTAGGAGTATGTGGAGTTTTTATTATGAACTTTTGTACAAAAGGCATCATCTTGTTTTTTAGGCAATTGTGTTTTTTTCCCCATTCATTTCTGACAATTTAACTATTAAGGTCTCAGATTATTATATTACAGCTCTGGAAATAAAAGAGACCACTGGAAAATTATCTTTTTTTCAGATTTTACTACTTATAGGTATGTGTTTGGGCAAAAATAACATTTTTGTTTGAGTCTACTAAATACTGACAATATTTATCCAAATCCAAATTCCAAGTAAAAAAATGATCATTAGAACATGTATTTGCAGAAAATGACAAATGTTCAAAATAACAAAAAAGATACCATGTTTTCAGACCTCAAACAAAGCAAAGAAACAAGATCAAATTTATTTTAAAACAACATAATACTAATGTTTACATTTTAGAAGAATTCAGAAATCAATATTTGGTGCAATGACCCTTATTTTTAATCACAGAGATGCTGGTTTCAGAAGGAAAATGCAGTAGTCTCCTATTTTTTTTCCAGAGCTGTATGTATTTGTAAAACATTTCAGCCCTTAATCAATTAATTAAAAGAATAATCCAGATATTAATCCAAAATAGCAACTTTAGTTGCAGCTCTAGTTGATATCTAAATGCATGTAGTGTAGAAGAACATTCTCATCACATATGTACATTAACCAACGTGTTAATCTTCCAAAAACCTGGACTACTTCACTTAGCTTGAGAGACAGAATAGAAAGCGAAGGAGGGGGAGAGATTGGCATCTAGTTGGCAGACAGAGTGTGTTGGTGTTGCTGCTGCTACTGCCAAAGCTTCCACTGAGTGTCTCTCCTCATATAAAAGAGCCTTTTCCCATTTTCTCTCTCTCTCACACACACACACACACACACACACACACACACACACACACACACACACACACACACACACACACACACACACACACACACACACATCCTATCCTTACTTGTCACCTTCAGAGAGAGATTGACGTAATGTACCGTGTTTGTTTCTGTGTCCGTGTGTGTGTGTGTGTGTGTGTGTGTGTGTGTGTGTGTGTGTGCTGGGCTGACTAAGTATCTTTGTAGGAATCAGGATTAGCTCGACTCAGTGACACAGGCTCTATGTAAAGCTGCTCTATCGTAGCTGCATGACTCCACACATGCTGACATCACAAACTGGAGACCATGAAAATAAGCTGTTCAGTCAGCGTTGCCTTGACTTGTGTTGTAGTGTACAGGAGGTTTCTGGGCGTCAAATGTTTAGAAAAATGTGTATGTTTATGTCTGTGTGTGTGTCTGGCCAATAACAGTGCAGGGTGTGAGGTCATATAAAAATGGTTATGACAATGTGTTTTTAAGTGCCTCTGTGTTTTCTCTGCTTCTCGTTTTTTATATTTACATAAAATCAACCTATAAAATTCCCTCAGTGCTGTTGGCCTGTCTCCGACACACACACGCAGAGTAGAAAGGGCTCAGCAGATATGAGGTAGCTTCCTGTAGTGTTATGTGGAGGTGTGGGTGTGTTTATCTATATCATAACCTCTAAGGAGGGATTAAAAAACATTTTATGCCTCTGTTTCACAGCGTTGTTTCTTACTGCCGCCACTCCCTCTCTTCACTCAGCCTCCAGCCTGCTCTATCACTGCTGTTCTCTCCATGGCTGGAGGAGGGGACAACTTTCAATGGTATGTATATAAACACCAACCTACAGATCCTGCATATTCTACCTTTCATGCATATATATATATATATATATATATATATATATATATATATATATATATATATATATATATATATATATATATATATATATATATATATATATATATATGCATGAAAGGTAGAATATGCAGGATCTGTAGGTTGGTGTTTATATACATACCATTGATCTACCATTCATCTATAACACAAGACGAGTGCATTTGATAGGAGGAAAATTACTCTACCCTGGTTCTTCTTCTGTCTAACTGACAGTTTTTCAATCCAGCTCCCTCATGTATTGACAACGCTTGTATAGACCACCCATGCATCACCTCGACATCTGTACTTTCAGTCTCTTTATCTGATGAATACTTAATAAATATTCACTTACTTCCAATTTAATTTTGTAATTTCAATCGTGTTCTGCCGAGAGAGTTTCAGTCCGATTTAAGATTTATGAATTAAAGTATTTCCAACTGGTCACTTCCTTTCCTTCCCTGGTCGGAAACAGGCCGCGTCATTGTACCAGCAGACCAGATCCACTTCTTTATACACAATCTGTAAATTCAGTCTGGATTAACACTGACACTGAGTTTCACAAAGTCTATATCTAGTAATCAGAGCTAGAAGGAGGCGTTTTCTATACATGCAAAACCGATGCCAGCACTTAAGTACTGTAGCATAACAACCTCCAGATGTTTGGCTTTTAAAAAGAAAAAAACAACAATGAAAATACATCAATAGGGAAAAACAGACAACACATTTGATGATGTTTCCTCTCTCCTTCCTTACAGCAGGACAGGATCAGTGATACGTAAAAAGGCTCGGCGGTCATATCAGTAGCATACAGAGAGCCGACCTATGGGCGGAGTGATGGAAGACAATACAGGAGCAGCCTGGCCCTCCAGGAACACGAGCACACTCCATCAGCAAGGCGGAGCTCCCGCCTCTTCACCGTCCATGAATTAATGGACCCCATCCCCATCCTGAACGGTTCAGGCATTCAAATGTATCTGCAAACACCATGAGCAAGTGGACACGACGGAGACAAATCAATGAGCGGCTCCCCTGTATGTAAATGAGGTCTGAGTGAACATGTACATACAGCTGGATGACATTTATCACACATAAGCTCACTATCTAAGCTCCATTCAGTATAAAGCTTTAGATGCATTAGCTGTGCTGGGTTTATTATAGAGTTCAGTTAAAGGTCTTAATGTAATCAGCTTTCACACTTGGTTTTGATGGACAGATAAAGTGTGGATTAGAACATGAAACAACATGTTATAACAATAAAGGATCATCAATCGTACAATGTCTTTTATAGCTTCTATTTGTGTGATCAATCAGAAAAGCAGCAACCAATATGACTCAGCACCTGTTTTAGACCCCCACTGTTTCTCTCATTAGGAGGTATCACTCAAATAAAATAAAATAAATAAAAAAATAAAATAAAAATACCATTAGGCTCCATTTCTATAGCTTAGGGCTTATTCTCAATTATGTTTGTCAGTGACTGATCTAATATCTGTCTAGCATATGTTCAGACTCACTACAGACTGGTAGACCAGGCACTGCCTCCGCAGCAAGGCGAGTTCCCGCAGTGACCGCAAGGCTTTATGTAGCACAATGCAGAGATTACCCTTCCAACGGAACAGCCATTAAAACGCGAGATTGGACCAATATCAGACAGAACAATTATGTGAATCAATAGGTCTTTACCTCTGTCACACGCGTGCCTTCCCTAGATCTGTTGTGCGTTCATGCCAGACTAATCCCGCAACACCGCTCATCTAAACCGGGAGGGAGAGAGATGAGACAGCACAGACTCACAAGAACCAGACCCAGTTCTGCTGTAGACGAACAATGCGTCCTTTCTGCAGTAATGAGGAGCAGCTCATCACTTCAGCTCCAATGCTGCTGAGATGTTACTGATTCCATATCAGCTGTTTTTTTTTCTTCAGTCATGTCATTTAAACACAGTCAGTTGTCTAACATCAGGCTCTCGGTGCTTTTCTTACCTGTTCGGCGCAGCGTCTTCCAGCGCAACTCCGGGTCTGTGTAGGACTGAGGCTCCGCAGCCTGCGTTTACCGTAATGACTGTAGTAGTCACCACGACACGTTGTTGCAGTACTCTGGTTATTACGGTGCTAGTGTGGGCCACGTTAATGGACAATTTTTTTCTTAATTTTTATCTTAGGGAGAAATACACGCAATATCGACGCGAATCACTAGTCTATCGCGACAACACGCTAGCTTTTAACTGGAAAAAAGACGAAAAAACTATACAATTCTATAGTGGTGATTATTATTATTATTACAGTTTTAGACATCCTCTAAATGTTTATCTGTTGTTGTTGTTATTGTTTTCCCGTTTTTACAAATAAAATAAAAACACACAAATATAAATTTTAAAAAAGGAAATAATAAAAATGAATAATCACCTAGATACATGTGTATCCAATACACATAATATGCTAACATATTTTTACTTTATCCAGCATTACATACATTAATAGATGTGAATATTTGGTTTTGCCTAATTTACCTAAGTAAGTCAAGATGTTACTCAAAATAAGTTTAGCAAGCTAATATTTAGTTTTTTCATGAAACATGCGAGCGGATATTAAAGGTCCCATATTTTACACATTTTCCTGGCTTTTATTTTAAACTTTGATATCAAACAACAACTATATATATATATATATATATATATATATATATATATATATGTGTTGTTTGATATCAAAGTTACATACACACATATGTGTGTTTTAACTATCATCTCAGTACAGTTTTACAGCTCCCTTCTCCTTTATTAGCCTCTCTCGGCAGGCTGGGCGGGGACTGTATAGTTGTGACATCACAACTTCACATAAGTCCTGGCGAGTTGTAAAAGCATAATCTGAATACAGGCTATGAGCATTTCTCACGTTTTCAAATAGAGGATGAAGTTTATATAACACCTAGACTTTCCTTATAATCAAAAAACAATTAAAATCTTACTTTCTAAGATATGAGACCTTTAACTTACTTAACATTATGCTTTTAAGCTTGAGAGCCGCCTTGAATCTGCTTACTGTGCTTCATCATCCATATCCATAATTTCCATTTTCCTGACGGTCCCAAGGCTGCTCCTGTATTCTATCATTTAGCCCAATGACTAATGTCTAATTAGTGATATTAGTAACACCTGCTCCTTCGCTTCTTTTCTTCTTCTTTTTCTGGCAGGTGGCAACTGCCCCACCTACTGTACTGTTAATAGAGACCAGAGATACCCACTGCAAAAAAATAATACATTAATTAATCAATTCTGTTCAATCGAGTTACATTCAAACAACAATATAGACTCTATAATCTATTACCAATAATGTGGTATGGGAAATATGAACTGTTTCACTTGTGAAGTGGAAATTACGGGTGTGTTGTTTTCAACTAGTAAAGTGAAACATGGCGGACCCAGACTGTTAACGTTAGCTAGCATCTGCTATTGGGAGGTAAAACCAAACAATAACGGTATTTTTAAATGGGGATGTTATTAATATTGTGTATGCCACAGCATTATGTATGCCACACACTAACCAAAAAAAAGTAGCAGAAAGCGTTTGGATGCAACAGGATGCAACGCTTACCATATACGAAAATTTCACTGCTCTCCGCCATGTCGAAAGGTCAAAGTTTATATCATGTTTTCAGTTCATGCATCATAAAAATCCTCCAGCTTTCTGGTGAAAATTACCACGTGATAGGGTGCTCATGTACAATTCTGATGTTGGTTTTTGGTATTTAGGATAATAACCATAGGAGGTAAAGGCAGTGTGTCCTGCACTCAGATTATTAAGATGTGGCTGTGCCCACTTCTCTTTATACTGTGTAAAGGTGTAAACTGCCATTTGTATTTTTTCCCATAATAGCAGGTAAACACAGGTGTTACTAATTAAGGTTCTGTTCCAGCTATCAAAGGTGCATTGTGGTTCCACTCTAATCATTTCAAGATCAAGATATCAAGATTTTTATATTTTACATACAATTAATATACTTTATAAATAACTATAATAATATTAATACATCTAACTTTTTTAGTGTTCAAAGACTCTTAAAATGCATTATTTATTTACTATTAAACATGCTATGGACTGTGTGAAGGTACTTAATATTATTTAGCACTTTTAATATCATTCTACCCAACGTGTCTAAAATTGGCTCTTGGAACCTTAATCAATATCACTGGTATCACATTTTACCTTTACCTATTATTTAATGTCACTATGGCTGCCATTAATATCCTGATCCCAGAGACCTGATTTCATGTATGTGCCTTAGAAAACCAGCCAGTGGAGCAGCCAAACATTTTGTTCCATCTGCATTAAAACATAAATGTCCCTGGTATTGAGCACCCTCCAGTGTAACTGTACTAACAACCAAAAAACTTGAAATAAGATAAATTATCTGGAATGCAAAGTTCAATAATTAATAAGAAAACAGTTCAAATATGAATTATTCACACTGAGGATCATTACAGAGCATGAATAGTATATTCTGAAAGATATTTAAAAAGGAGATTATAAAGGACCCACTCAAATAATCACACAGTTGAAATCTAAATTAACTGTCAAAATAATGGTCAATTGCAGCCCAACTACTATTATATTCAACTATTTTCTTGTTGAATTGTTGATATTGATGATATACAGATGCTGTAATAGTAAAATTGTGTTTTACTAAAGATAAAAATACTTTATTTAGTGTTGTGGCTAAGGTTTTTTCATGTGATATATGAATAAAACTCAATGCTGCCCACGCATCGGGTTTGGGGGATTTTATCAGGTTAATTGATAGCTAATTGAGAGAAATTCTGTACTAATGGCTAATATGGCCCCCGTGTGGCCATCAGAGGTTCTCCTTCTGTCTGGCAGCCATCAGGAGCAGACAGATAATACGTTGTCTCCTGTTGGTTGTGTCTGTTCAGGGAAAGATGTGACAGCCTCTATCTGTCACAGCACCTGAGGAGAGAAGCAACTGCTCAATGGTGAAGTGACCTTGACTGTTCACAGCTTCTTGTATAAGAGTCCTAGAGAAGCAGGGGACAGAAGGTTCTGCTGGCCTGCAGTCACTTACTTTCACTGGGGACACTAAATGCATTTTTTTTGTTATTTTAAAATGATCCAATGCAATGTTTAATGAATCTGTCCGTGGGTAAACGGGCTAGTGGCTTTATGTAAGTAGTCTGTGCTTTTGATGGAAAAAGACATATTTTTGGAGAAAGCATGTTTATAAACATGAACATTTAAGGATTTTGACAGACAAGTCAAATTTGAAATACATCACGTGTGAGCCTCTCTCTCATACTGTGCATATAAAGCATCTAATCCATAGTATTTCAGTCATTTCTTTATAATATTCTCTAAGAACCAAGCGCCACTGGGGGATCTTGTTTAAAAAAAGAAGCTAAATTATAAAGATTTTACTCAGTAGACATCTGTAGCACAGGTGACTGAAGCAAAGAAACCAATATGGAATCAGATAATTATAATTCTGTAAATTAATTTCATGTGATGGAGTTTCTAATTCTGAACACCCGGTTTGCCAATCCCTAGTATAAAGCCACTGACACACATAGATGCGAATGGGAGGGATAACCTTGACCACCATCTCCCTCTAAGGCCCTTGGTACCTGTGAAGGATGCTACAGGAGGAGGTTTTCTATATGGGATCAAAGAATGCAGAGATAATGGCCTTAAAAAGCCATGATCTCCATAACTGTTAATCATCTGAATCACTGACAATCTCATATGAGTTTGTCCTTCCAGTTAGCTTCCATAAATGATATCACATTAAGTTGATTTGGCTGAAGACATATTTTCTTTTATTTATGTTATGTGATTAACATAAAAACCACAAAGTGTCTGACTGATCAGATGTTTCACTTCTGAGTTATATTTCCATGCTATAATTCTCAGCTCTGACTTAATCAAAGTTGAAATGTTCATTTTCTACTGTGGATCCTATGTGTAGGGGGCAGAGAGCCATGGATTTCCTCCTGACACACAAAGATCTCAACCTCTTCATGCAGGGACCTCAACCAAGCAGCAGGAGTCACTGTTGATGCAAAAAGGATGTGATCCCTTACTGGCTTCCCATTGGACGTTGGAAAACTCTAGAAAATATGTCGCCTGCCAAAGTATGACACAGACAACTATATTTACTAATGTTTAAATTTACTAATGACTTTTTTCATCAAAAATCAGCTATTTACCAAAATGACAGCATCAACATACAAAACTAAATTCACAAAATCACAAAGCACATAAAAAATAAGGAACTTTACACAAACATATATTGTATATGTGTGTGTTTGTATGTGTGTACATGTGTGTGTTTTGTAGTGTTTCTATACAGACTTTATGATAAACTGTAACAGTAAATAGCACGTGACAGCTACAAACAGCATATAAAACTGAGGCTACCATGGTGTTGTGCTGGTACATATTCCTTTTCTTATATATATATATATATATATATATATATATATATATATATATATATATATATATATATATATATATACAGAACCTCTGAAAGTGGAGCTGGAGCCAATTTTTTTTTACCATTTTTTCTATTTTACAATGCTCATGGCATAAATACTTCTATATTCTATATAACAACATCACATCACTACACTCATGGAATGTAATAAGTATCCATTTAAGGTTCCCATGTTTCTTCCTCGTGGTCTCTGATGTGAAGAGATCTGGAAAATAAATAATGCAAATAATTTAATAATAAATATAACATATCAAAGCCAAACATACTCAATGTCCGACTGAGACCTAACTACTGCCTATATGTGCAAATAATAATGTCATTCCTTTTATTCTACTGTACTGAGTTCATTACTTTGTTTGCTCTGACCACGTTAATTAATTCTGCCTTTGTTAACGATTGATGTGTCGATCAATCAATGATCAAATGTTTACAGGTTAGTGACAAATAATCATTGGCAAGATGATAAAGTCAACAATTTTTTAAAACACTGTTTTAAGGGCATTAATCAGGTGTCTCAAAATGTACATTTGGTTTTATGTCAGTTGAAAATCCATTTGTTTCCATGTTTTTACAAAAATCACACGGAATGTGCAATTGTTTTAGACGAAATAGCAAATGGTATAATCGAAAAAGAATGATAAGTTTTAAATATTTAATTCACCTAGAATATAAAAATTGTTGATAGCATGTTCTTTTATTTTTTTTTTTACTTTTTAAGAGAGTTAAACTCGTCAGTTAAACTTATCCGGTACAACGTTTTTAGGGTTAGACCACATGACATTTTTGACATTGTCCCTCACAGTAAAAGATGAAAGTATTAATAAATTGCTAAATATATTCTACACAATGATTTGTTAAATTGACTCATGAATAGAAGGAACAGTAGTAAATCACTTTTAATTACTAAAAACCTTCCCAGTGAATGAACACATTTAAAATTTGTTTAAACAAATTCTGCAAAAACCTGTGACACACACCATCTAGTGCAACAGCATCTCAGATTAAACAGTGAGTTCATAATATTTAAGCTACAGTAGTGTTCAATATAATAAGAGTGTATTTAAAAATGTGAGTAAAGCCAAAGTCCTTATAATAATTTTTATTTCGATGCTTTGGATAACTGCATTTTATATCCTAAATCAAAATGTGAAGAAAAATGTGTTGTTTTTTTAATATTTTACATAAAAGAAGGACAAATCTTTATTTGGCCATTCAAAGAAACAGCCAGAGTTTTTGATCTCAGCCCACATGTTTTTAATAGGATTAAGGCCCAGGGATTGGGTTGGCCACTCCAGAACTTTAATTTTGTTGGTCTGGAACCAAGATGCTGCTGGTTTACTGATGTGTTTGGGTTCTGTTGAAACTCACATTTCAAGGGCATCTCCTCTTGGCATAAGGCAACATATCCTCTTCAATTATTTAGATATAGACAAACTGATCCATGATCCCTTGTATGCGATAAATAGGCCTGACACCATAGTAAGATAAATATATCCATATCATGATGAAAACCTGTGGGCTGACATCAAAAATACTATTTATGTAGCAAAACCAAGAAATTCAGAGGAATTGTGAGGCGGAAATACCTATTCATAGGTGCTAGAAGTTGGTCGACTCCATGCAACACAAATGTGAAGCAAGTCTCACAAACTGTGGTCCTAACAACTAAATATCACTTTAGTATTTTAGAGGAAGGCTAAATCCTGAAGATTTTTCAGTTCATCCAGTAAATATAAGTTTGTAAAGGAAAATGCAGACACTGCTATTTTTTTGAACAACCTAATATTCATTTTCCTTCCTTTTGTCTAAAGTAATTAAAAAATTGACACATTTTTTATACATTTTGATTTAGGATATAAAATGTAGTGTTCCCAATACGCTGAAGTAAAAAAATATAATGATTTTGCCGTTATTCATGTTTTTAAACACACTGCCATGATACTGAACACAACTGTGCATGCTTACATGTAAATGTTAGGCACCGCTCACTCAGCAGCTAATGGGTGTACTGCTGCTGTCTACTCCACCAGAGGGCAGTGTAGCACCAGGTCATCAGAGAGCAGAGCTTCTTCCTCGTCGTCCAAAGGAAACATTCGTGGCTCCCAGGGTGTCTGAGGCTGCCAGACGATTGAAAGGACATACAATAATAATATAAATTTGAGCAATTCTGTACATTCTATCCACATCTGTCAATTAAATCAATTTTACAATGTTTCATTACAAAGTTTAATATGTACTGCATATGTGAAAATATGACGCATTTATCAATAAATCAATAGTCTTTCTATTGAATTTAGACTTTGAAAGGCTCTATCATGGGTGTTCATGACTGATGCCTGTTTGCTAAATCAAACAGGATTTGCTTGGCTGCTGGAGACTGTAGCGGTGAAGTAGGGGATATTTGTGGTGTGGAGAAGGTTGATTATAACGATCTGGTTTTATAGTGATGTATTCCTTCTCCAATCAAATTGAAGTGGCGTAGAGCACTGCAATCAGCGCATCATCTGCTGGAGCAAATCATCTGTGTGGGCTCTCAAAGATCCATCCAGGATTTAATATTGGAAAACTCACACAATATAACCTGAAGTCTTTGTTTCTGTCCTGAAGCACAAATAAAAAAACACAGACATACTTTTGACTGAAACGTCACAGGAAATATCCTTTAAGCAAAGTTTAGGTGTTAAAAGAGGAAAAAAATATCTTATTTAAACATTAGGCAGTAGGTACTTCTTGTCCACAAAAGTACATGTGCAGTTGTATTTGTTGTTTTTGGTTTATGCAAAATGATCCCTAACTTTGTACTTTTGTCACTACGATGGATTTCTTTTATAACTTCTAAAACGGCCTGCTTCTTTTTTGGATTCTTAACAAGTTAAAGGGGAACACACTGACCCAAGCAAATCATCAGTCATCAAGCCATTTGCATTTTATTAATTAAATATATGCATAAAAATGACCATCTGTCCACTATGATGAAGACAGAAGGGAAACGCTGCTGTCATCGTAACATGACAGCCGTTAGAAAATTCGCTGTGTATGACTCAGCGTGAGCAAGATAGTTTGGGGGATTTGGGGTTTCAGCTGTGTTGCTTTTGATCTTACCAGCCACTCCTCTGAGCTCGACTGTTCATCAGTATCCAGCTGAGCACAACTCCACTCCACAGAGCTTTCCTCTCCCGATGTGCACATCCCACCCCCACTGCCTGACAACCTGCTGCCAGATCTGGAGTGAAAAAACAAGCACACCCCATGAAACTGCACCAAAACATTCCACTTTCACAAGAGTTAGTCTGCAACAATCTCACTGTGCAGTCAGTACAGGCGTTTTTTTTTTTTAATTTTTTTTTAAATTTAGGATTTAATCCAGTTGTCTTTTTATCATCTTTTGATTAAAGCATGGAATGTGACACCATCAGACATTTTCTGATTTTGAGGAAGACAGTTTATTCTCAACCATCCACCTAAAAACAGCTGTAGTTCACCTTTTATATATTATATGCTTGAATGGAGACAATGCTCAGGTGACAGGATACATTTTAGCATCAGATGATGCATGTAACAGTGTGCGTGTGTGTGTGTGTGTGTGTGTGTGTGTGTGTGTCCACCTTGTAGGACGCCTGCAGCCTTTTCTCTTTCCCCAAGATGACCTGCGTAATTTCTCTCTCTGTTCTAAAGCCAGGTGTCTCTGGGCAAAGACTTCATCAGCGAGGAGCTCCATCTGAAACACACACACATAAATGGATAAAGACAATGTTTTCTTCACAAAGAAAAATAAAGAGCTAAAACAAACAGATGTGACACTACCTGCCCCACATCATCATCCTCTTCCTCCTCTGCCTTCCTTTTTATCAGAGACTGAGAATCAACTACCCACCAACTGTAAAGAAATTGTCTTTTTAAAGTGTCAGACAATGACATTGGACAGTGTCCAAACAGCTGAGCATATAAGACTTGCTTTAAACACTCTGAAAACTCTGAAATTATATTTCAAAACAACAGAAAATCAAGCACCATCATTTAATTGGATTGAATTAATCATTACTAAATACAGTAATGAATACATTTATAAACATGGAGACAATAGAAACCCACTGACCATTAGTTTCAATAAAATATGTCATGGGTCAAAGTACAAAAATAAAACAGCCAACTAATAATTTTCAATAATAACATATGTAATTCCTTTAGAGGCAGTGTTACTCCCTACCTGGGTGTAATGATGTCTTTGTACTGCAGCTTCTCCACTTTTGCCAGTGACATGGGGATGACAATGTTGTTGATGTTGTACACACTCTCTCCCTGACGTTTGCGGACAAAGCCCTAAGAGGAATAACAGCCATGTTGTTAAGTAAGAGCAACACGGCAGTTCACACCGTTTATTTAGAGTTGTTCACACCTTCAAACTAATTCTGCTATGATGAAGGTTTTCTGTTTCATATTTCACACATACTGTATACGCATTGAGTAGTCATGTTTGATTGACTTGAAATTTAAGTATATATTTTGTCCTATTTGAAAATGTGTGAACAAAAATATATTTAATGTAAGCATGTAGTTTAATTAGCATAAATAATGACATTCGAAGGTTTCTGACCCTGAAAATTTATCATCTGTCATGCATTGATGGTTCAGTGGTAGAATTCTTGCCTGCCGCACAGAAGGCCCGGGATTGATTCCCAGCCAATACAACAACAGTATCTTTAAATTCCCTGAGGGAATTTCCTAAAGGGATCAGTACAGGTGTATCTAATCTAATGCAATGACAGTGGGTGTGAGCTCTTTACATCAATTAGTATCCTCACGAGTATAAAAGTGAATGTGTTACCTGTGATTGCTTGCGTGAAACCTGCATGTAGCTCTCCTCCAGGATTTCATCTAAACTTTCCTCTTGGTCACAGAGCTGGTAAAGTACATCTGCATCTGAGTATAATGTAACACACACACAGACATCATATTAGTGTTTAGCTCTAACGACACTATATCATTAACAAAATGCCAAAACACATAAGAGGTATTAATTAATTTGGTTCCTACAATTCTAATATTTAACTCCATCTCTGATGACTTAAAGTGCTTAACAAAGTTTAAATGATTATATTTTACTTTTATGTAATAATATGTGTTGGTAACATTAACTCTCAACTGAAATATCCCCAATCTCAATTTTAATCCAGATTTCCATTAAAGCAGATGCCAATTTATCCCCAGTCTCACTGTAATCCCAACACCATTTACTGTCACCAATATTTTCCCACATATTTGCTTTGTTACTACTGGAAGCCAGAATTTTCAATCAGCAGTTTTAATGTTGATAAATCCAATCAAAATCAACAGTAAACACTATTTACCAATGGAAAGTGCTGCCAGTTTTATTGCAGCCATTTAATCACACTCCCATTTATTTTACAGGAGAACAAAAGGTGAACATACAATCAATACACACACCTTCTATTAGCCCATGGATATGTCTTCTCTTTCTTTTCCTCTTATTGTTTCTACTGTGTTGACTCCTAGCGGAACCTGCCAACCTGATAGGTGACAGACCCATAAGTCTGCTTTTATGACGCCCTGCATGCTGCTTGAGCTTGTGACCTATAAGGATATTCAAAGACATGCACACATGAACGCACACGCACGCACGCACGCACGCACACACACACACACACACACACACACACACACACACACACACACACACACACACACACACACACACACACACACACACACACACACACACACACACACACACTACACAGTTAATGCACCACAGGAATTTGCTTTGTCCAGTCTCCCATTCAGTTCCTCAGTGATTTTGCACTTATTTGAAGTATCCGAATGTTAATCCTTAACCATTAGTCCTAATGAATAAGCAGGTGACTGCTTCTCGGTTTTCTGATCCCTGCACCCAACATGCCGTACTAAGCTTTATTAACAGCAGTCATGGGAACATTCTAAAATCTATAATCAATGACTGTTATGGATCAGCAGGTGAATTTGTGGAAACCATAAAAAATGTGAGAATTTCAAATAAGTTAAATTAAACAAGATGATTTGTTTGTTGATTTTTTAAAAAATACAATTACTTATCGTGGCTATGTTGCTCATATGATGATAATTTACTTTGTTGCTTATTTTAACATATATATTTTAAGACTAACCCTAACAATAACCCTAACCCTTACATTAAACTAAGAATTCAAAAAACATAATTCATTAGAGGAACACAGCGGAGCATAAAAAAGCGGATAAAGCCAGTAAGGCTCCTATCCTTCGAATAATGACAACAAAAGATGTGCATACTTTTAAATAGCACCTTTATCTTCCCATCATCTTACTCATCACTTGACTGTGACATCAACACAGTGGGTCATGCATTGGCCTTGCTCACAAGCAGCACTTAAGCATATTGGTTCAGTAATTGCTACATGACGGAACATAATGGAATGAGAGGCGAGCACCATAGAACAGGAATGGGTACGTAATCAATGCAGGTATAAGAGACCTACTGCTTTGTATTGGTGTGGAGCTGCATCTGTGGTGGTGTACTGGAGTGGATGGCTGGGTATGGGTAGTCAAAGACTTTTGGGACCATTCTTCTCTGGCCAGGGCTCTCTGTAAGTGGTGGGACAGAGGAGT
This sequence comes from Lepturacanthus savala, assembly GCA_030544235.1. Classification (NCBI taxonomy): domain Eukaryota; kingdom Metazoa; phylum Chordata; class Actinopteri; order Scombriformes; family Trichiuridae; genus Lepturacanthus; species Lepturacanthus savala. The sequence continues at coordinate 22,658,949 of CM060470.1, forward strand.
GTCTGAAAAGGAGATTTCACAATGTTTAATATGAGGTTAGAACAATGCATATTTACCAAACAAAAATAATCCATTGTTCAAGGTATAAGGGCAACATACACACATAGCGTGAAAGGCGCCTCACCCATTGTTTTCTATGTAAACCTCAGGTATGGCGTCATCTGGACACACACTAATAGATCATGTCACAACTGGTCTATTTCCCAGCACTGATGGGTGTAAATCGCTGGACTAACACATCCTGGCTGCTGCTACTAATTATACAGTTGTGTTCAATATAAGAGCAGTGTGTTTGGATCAGTTTGCCTATATAAAAATACTTGAAGAGGTCATGTTGCCTTATGTTGAAACACTTGAAATGTGATTTTCAACAGGACAATCACCCCAAACACACCGGTAAACCAGCAGCATCTTGGTTCCACACCAACACAATTAAAGATCTGGAGTGGCCAACCCAATCCCTGGACCTTAATCCCATTGAAAACTTGTGGGCTGACATCAAAAATTCTGTTTCTAGAAATGCCGAGAAATTGTGATGCTGAAACATCTATTAATAGGTGCCAGAAGTCAGTCAACTCCATGCAACACAGATGTGAAACAGTTTTCAGAAACTGTGGTTATACAACTAAATATTACTTTAGTGATTCACTCAAAGGCTAAATCCTGAAGATTTTTCAGTTCATACAGTAAATAGTTGAGTTTGTAAAGAAAAACGCAGACACTGCTATTTGCACTGCTTTCACAGCCTAATATTCAATTTTCTTTTTTTATTGTAAAATAAATAAAAATTGACACATTTTCTTCACATTTTGATTTTGATTTGATTAAGGATATAAAATTCAGTGTTCTCACTACACTGAAATAAAAATTATTATATGGATTTTGGCTTTACGCACATTTTTAAACACAATGCTATTATATTGAAAAAAAAATGTAGATACGAATTTTACACATATTCCACAACTATGTTAATGTGTGCCCTACCAAACGAAAGGAGCAACACAGAGTCAGGTCTGGAGCTGGGGGTCCTGGAAGACAAGGTCCTGCTGGAGCTGCAGTCAGGATCAGAGCACAGGACTACAGGATCACAAGAGGAACAACAAGAACAGGAAGACGACGAGAAAGAAGAGAGGGTCGATATGGATGTCACCGAGTCCTGAAGCACAAGGAAGAGGGAGCAAGAAATTATGAAAATTACTTGCATTGCATGATACTAAAAGGTCAATAGAGCAAAGTTAACATGTATAAGCAGGACACAAGCTGAAGTGTTTTCTGTGATTTGTTGCATACTGCTCTCTGTCAAACTGAAATTTGACATATATATTCGTCTCATATTTTAGTCTCCTAGCTACTGTTTGCTTTGAGGACATCTTTGCACATGATTGACTATTTCTAGAATAGAATATTGTTAACTGATGGTGACATTGTTGGTGTTTTATTCAGAATTCAAAGAAAACTCAACCAGCATGATAACAACAATATCCTGCAGTGACACACCTTCCCGTTTGGTTTGTGCATAGTGAGACCAGCATTTGTTCTCAACAGGACAATGACCCAACAACACACCTCCGACTCTAAGCAACATGAGGCTTATTTGACTAAAGGGAGAGCGATGGAGTGCTGTCTACATATTCTCCGACCTAAACCAGCTGAGATGGTTTAGGGGAGTTGGGACCTCAGAGTGGAGGAAAAGCAGCATATGAAGGAAATCCTTCCAGACTGTTGGGAAAGGACACCAAAGATGTCACCAAAGTAAAAGCTGGTAACTTTGAGGAATCTAAAATGAGAAAGACATTTTAGATTGTTTAACACATTTGAGTTTACTACATGAATCCATGTGTTATTTTATTGAACTTAGATGATAGTTGAAATAAAGAAAACCCTTAAGCACCTGGGCCCCAGGTCTATTTTTCCTGATATAAATCATAATAAATATGGAATATTGCTACAACCACAAAGGTTTTGTACTTAACACTGGTATTGTGTAGCTGTTACAGAGCTAATAGAATATTGTAAAATAAAATCTAACACGTTATTACTGATAAAAATACTTAATTTAATTTAGCTAAATCAGACAAAACAACTTAAAATAAGCTATGCAATGATCAATAGTTAATAAGATAAGAGTTCAAGAATCAATTATTTATCTATAAAATCATGGAAGTCACACTAAGGATCATTACAGAACCTGGAGAATATATTCTATAAGATGGACCCAATTAAATAATCACCTCAAATCTAAATTAACTATTAAAATTATGGTTAGTTGGAGCCATACTGCTGATATTATATTAAACTATTTTATTATTGTATTGATGTGGATGTTGATGATAGTTAACAATGCTGTAACAGTAACATTGTGTTTTACTACAGATAAAAATAGTTTAGTGTTGTAGCTGAGGTTTTCTCATGTGATATAAGTATAGAACACCATATCAGGGGCTTTTGGATTTTAACAGGTTAAATGAGTTCCTTTGTGCAAACCTTTAACTAGTACTGCACAGCAGTCATACATAAATATAGAAATATAGATAAATGCAGTTTTAAATGAAGCTATCAAAAAAATAAATGGGGCTTTGGCTGGTTGTAGCCTTAGAGACACAATTTTAACACCTCGCCTACTCTGCTGTCCACTGTTAGTTAGAGGTGCTGAGGGGAATCACATCAGAGATGCAACTCACTCTAATTTTCATGGTTTCAGAGAGACACTGCTCAAAAGACCCTGCTTAGCTGCACAACAGTTCAAGATTGTGATATGTGATATATAAATATGAATATTAATAAAAATGCACTTGGTTATATAGTATAGTTAATAGAACAGTTGAATAAAGAGTAAATTCTGTGGCTGGTTGCTCTTCTTAATGTAAATCATGGACGCATGTAAATGGGAGGCTATGATTAGAAAGTGCAGCAGAAATTTGAAACAAGACATTTAATTACATTCAGTGATATTGAACAATATTTACATATGACATTATATACATTTTCAATCACTGTTTGAATGCTACTGAAATGGTGTGAAGCTGAGCAGGACTTTATCAACCACTTCACACACACCACTGCCACTAAACCCTCATTTCTTTGGCAGTAAAAGCATTGCCCTATGCTACCGTGGCCAAAAAAAGACTGGAGCTTTAGGGATCACATGTATTTCTGTGTATTTGAAGCAAATCCAAGAGATATTGCTGTTTAATTAAAAGCTTGTCCCTGGCTTTAAACATTAATTCCTTTTTAATTTGGGGATCTATTTTAGTAATATGGCTCACTGAAGAACTTTCTGGGCACTATCAAAGCTTACAAATCTTGCCCAGCTACTTTGAACCTGTATTTCAAATGAATACTTTATATTGAAATCAATTAATGAAAAGATTTGTTAAGGTGCAAAAACAATAGCGTCATTTTCATTTCACTCATATAACCATTCCATCTCAGAGCAGAGAGAGGGAAAGAAAGATGAATAACACATTCACAGATTAATGTCATGAACAGGTATGTGTATTGTAACAGCTGTGTATGTTAAGAGGTCATCTGGACCGACTTAGAAGCAGCCTACCTGTGGACTGCTAGGGTTGCAAATGAAGAGTTTGGGCTTGTTGTAGGTGAGCAGGGGTCGGGTCCGGGCGCACACGCATGACAAATCAGACCCCGCTCTGCTTCTCTTAGAGCTCCTCTGCAGAAAAACCTTGTCTCCTCTCTGACCACTGCAGGGACAACATCCGATTAGGCCATAGAAACATCAGGTGTATATTACAAAATGTCAAAGATTTAGATTTGATGTTAGATTTTGTTCACAAATAAAAACAGGATAAAACCTATATAGAATCCCTTGTTAGATCCATACATGGGCAGAATGTCTTTGATTTGTTATGTGGCTTTAATCTTCATAGCCAGTCGTGTGAGTATGTGCGTGTGTTTTTCTACCTTGTAAACGCTCTCTTGCCTTTCCAGGTCTGAGCTTGTTTTGACGGCGGTGAGAAATGGAGAGGAGGCATCAGACTGTTGACGATCTGGCTGAGCTGAGCGCTCTGCAGTGAAAGAACATCGCCCATATAATGATGCATTTAACAAGTGACAAAAATAAAACTTGTAATACGTGAAACACAATCCGCCCCTTTAGAAGCAGCGAGTGAGAAGGCGCAACCGAGGAACAAGTGAGTCACCGAAACACTGAAGTTTTCCTAATGAACTGGTCATGAGCATTTAAAGCAGCAGAGAATTCATTCACGAAGGATAATTAAGTTAATTTTCAACCTGGGCCTTATATTTCTAGTCATGTTGTCTAGTCATCTAGTCATGTCATTTTAATTGATTAAAGATACATTTGGTTGCCTTGCTATAGAACTCAATGTGCCCACTGCTGCCTCATACATAGAGAGCTGATTTAAATCTGGCTGCATAGCAACAGAGGGTGAAAAGACACTCAGAGGCACACATATAAACTCACTTTCAAAAGCACAACAGAAGGCAGTTAAACATCTAGTAAAAATTGTTGAGCTTTCCTGGCTCCAAACAAACTCACTATAGCCAGTGGTGTCCTCAAAGGTTATAGAAGCTGATTCGTGGCTGTCGTTGGTTCAATCCCTCATTACCATCACTGAGGTTCCCTAAAGCAAGAGCCATTTATATGACCTGGAAAGTAACACTAACTTTAACCCCATCTGCTGCAGTGCAGCTGCTTGACTGTGGCTGTACTGTGTAGCACCAGTAGCTTTTTTTCCATCCATATGGGTTGGCTCACTTCGACTCGACAAATCAACTCAGGTGTGAATGTGTGAAAGTGTGTGAATGTGATCAAGGCGTTCCTGAAAAAGAGAGGCTTCCTCTTAGAGAAACTTCCCCGAATTTAAAAAAAAAAAAAAATGCCAAGATGAATGAAGACATACAGCTGAGGGAGTGTTAATACACATCAGCTGTGCTCGCTTACTTTTTTTGGCACAATAATGCATTTGAGCATCTGTGTTCTCAGACCACTTCTTCATGCAAATGCAAAAAAATGTGGTTTGAGTTAGGGGAAGCATTCACACATACCAAGTGAAACAGCATGGACAGATAACATTACAGATAGGCTGTGACTTTTCTATACAGTGGAATGAAAGGATTTTAATCTTTGCTCTGCACAGGCCAATGAGTTAGAAAAGGATGTTGTGACTGTGTGTGCAGCTCCTCCTCCTCCTACCTGTCTCTCTATGTTGCGCAGAAGACGTGTTGGGCTGCAGGTTTCAGTATCAGCATCTGAAGCTGTGCAGGATAAGGCGGCCTTCGTCAGTGGCTGGAACTCTGCGAGTACCACACCACCCTTAGACACACACACACACACAGATAACACAAGTTAAACGTCTACACCTACCAATTGTTTTCCATTATAGTAAAATTGGGCCGGACAGGGTTCCTACAAGTATCTTTAAGTTAAATCTAGATCAAGTCTCTTTAAGACCTTTTTAAGATCATTTATATAAAACTTCATTTTTTCTTAATCTTTTTTGTCAGTTGTAGTCTAGTCTGTTGTATACTGTATATATACTGCCATATATGGTACTCAGTGGTTAAATATAAGTTAATTTACTCTGGTACTGTACAATTTCGAGGTACTTGTACTCTATTTAAAGTCATTTGTCCACCACTGATTGTACCTGGATTATTTTTATTACAGATGTTCTTTTTAAAATGGTCAGAGTCAACAATAATAGTCTAGCATTTATGTACAAAGGGAAAATAATACACAAACAAATAAATTTAATTCAACAATTAAATGAAAAATGTAATAAATACGGGTATTTACTGGCGTATTCATCCATGTATGGAGTTCCTTATAATTTTAGCCACACAACATCTCAAAGCAAAAATCTTACCAGATGGGGTACATGCTCCAGTTTGTGTGAGTTTTATGAGTTTTTTTGTAAAAACAAGTTTGAGAACCAACTGCTCTAAATGACATTTCAACTAATATTTTCCAACCTAATTTCATTAGGTAGGTTATGTTGAGTGTCCTTTTTCTCAATGTGCATACGGAGGACTTAAAACCTTACCTTTGAAGACCGGATGCGTTTGTGCAGGTCCACCAGTCGCTGTATCCTCCCCTCCAGCTCAGCCAGACGCAGCTGCAACCAGCTCCATCTGCTGCCCAGCTCCGCTCTCTCCTCCAGCCACTTTCTCTCACAGCTGCTGCTGCTGCTGCTGTTGCAGAAGGGACAAAGTGACAGATGAGAGAGAATAGTTTGTCCCATGTAATAGTACAGTATTCAAATATATAATTATTTATAATCTAAATTATGATGCTTTGTAATTCGTATTCGTAATCATTATCGCAGCAACATTACAAGGTAATGAATGCAGTCATAAAATCCAGTATGGCACACTGAAAGCTCATGGAGTGGTTAGTAGATGAGGATTATTAGCAGGAATAAGAGCAGAGAAACCAGTCATTGAGAGACATGGGAAAACAGAACAAACCATTTATCTGTTCACACATTGGTGGAACAGCACTGTCAACATACACTATGCATGGCACACAGCCCTGCTGCCATGTCGCATATAAATTGTTTAGCATCCCAAATGACACGGGGCGGATGCTGAACCACAAAGGCGTATCTAGGCCACAAAATAAAACACTGTTGATTTGTGTGGTGTTTGTCTATACGTTTCCATGGCGCTAGCCTGTTCAGTTAGCATTTCTCTTCTGAGTGTGTGTGTGTGTGCAGCAGGGCTATAGTTGCTATGGCAGTGATCTTGGACCTTGGCTAGGACAGAGAGGAACACTTCAAACACTCCGATCTGATGCAGGGCGAGGAAAGGTTAGACCAGGCGAAAAACAGACACACACACACACCCGTTGTGTTTAAAAATACACATTGGTGCTGCAAAGATTAAGTAATTATGTTAATGTTTGCCCGGTAAGTGAAATATTCAAAATTATTCATTTGCCTACAATTTACGGCCTGCGATCGGTTAATGTTTTATGTCTCTCACAGAGTTTCACTCAACCTTAAGCTAATATCTGTGTATAAAGGAGGAGGCTCTCTCTCTGTGCTGCAGGAACAATGACCAGACCTGGCTGCCCTGTAGCTCTTTCCAACTGTATAATGAGAAAATTCCAGGAATATTTGCCAAACGGCGGGCCAGTCAGGAAGAGAGGCAAAGACGGGAAAAAAAGAAAGGAGAAATCCAATCATGCCCTCATACCTAATGTTGAGGCATCAGCATGCAGTCCACACGCATTATATACATATTTATCAGGGAGGTGTTGACATTGCTGAAATAAATGTGGGCTAATAAGCAAGTGCTTCACTGGATACCCTCCACAGTGAAAAAAGTATGCGTTTTCTCAGCCAAGTCCTGGGTAAAGGCCTCAGTAAGGAGCTCTGCTCTACAAATTCCCTTATTTGAACAGGTGTTTCCTCGCAGAGGCATTAGAGGTTCTGCTATGTCCAGCAGTTAAACTTTCCAACACTTGGCCTCTTACACTCTCATACAGTGAAATATATTTAAAATTATAAACATACTGAAAAGGAGCAACAGCTGGAGGGTGGCTTTTTTTTTGGTAATGACTGCTGCGGGTGCAGAAAATGAGCAATGTAGACGTGTGGTTTCAAATGAAAGTCAAACCATGTCGCTGGTTTACACGTCCGGCTTAGAGAGGCTATTCCCACATTTTCTGAAGAAAAATAGATGAGTTGCCCTCTTTTTTTCAGGAGGAACCTGCCATAAAAAAACCTGCAGGGAGTTTTACTGAAGAAGCAGAGGACAACACACTAATCAAAAGGCAAGCTAAACTCACCAAAGCCGGTCAAATAAAAAGCCACACAAAACACCACACACACATAAAAATCCTCCTTCTCTTGCCTGCTTTCAGTGTTAATACTGTAAAAATGCTTAAGATGCTGCTGAATGATGAAACAGAAGGGTGAAAGAACTACGTCTTTCTGAAGAAATAAATGTCACTGGAGTTGTGTAAGGAAGGGTTAACTGGACTGAAGCCATTTACATCACCCTGAATACTGGTAGCCTTGCCTAAAAAGCCTTGTTTGGGTAACAGGACCAGGACCAGAGAGAGGACCAGGACCAGGACCCGGACCAGGATCAGGACATGACCTGTGCCGTCCTAACCCTGTCGGCATCCTGACATCCCAACATTGTTGACTAGAAAGAGTATTAACTTCATATCATGGCACTGAAAAGAATTTAACTGTGGTCTGGCTCAGATCTCTCTCCTTTCAAAATGATGATTGGATTGAGTCTAATTTCAGTTATATTTTAGATTAACTTATTTATTTTAACTTGAACAATGAGCAGGTTTCTTTTCTTTGGAAATTCTGAGGCAGACATGAGTGATTCTTCAACTCAAAACTCAAGCTATGACATTGAGCCTATGTTCTCTGAAACATTCCTGACATTGTGCATGACCACTGAAGTCCTCTATTAAAAGGAAGGTCCTGGAAAGAAGAATTTAAAAGAGTTGTGGAACTCCACAGTTCAACTCAAACTCAGGACTTTTATTGGATGTCTCTTTTTTTTCTCTCAAAACGTTTCCTGTCATTCTGCGCTGTCTGCCAGAGAAATAATCTATAAAGAAAAGGTCCTTTCTTCTACGTGATCCAGCGACTGAATCAAGAATCTGCAATCAGTCAGATATTGTGTTTTGACAACGATTTATTCAACCAGAAAAGGCGATTTATGAAGAATTGAGAGAATACTGGATGGTGAAAGACTGATGCTAAACTTGCTGGGTTTAATTTGAAAGAAAAAGCAGCTGAAATAGTACGATTAAGTTGGAAAAGCAGGAAATTGGTAGGTCAAATTAGAAAAATCTCAATACATGTGTTTAATATTTTGTGTTTAATCTGATGTGAAGGATGAAGATGTGGAATGTTTTAAGGTTTGATTAGAATATGAATCAGCAGTAAAAAAAAAAAAAAAAGTTGAAGAAGTATGAATAGTTGGAAAAGTGGTACATTGATGGAGGACGCAAAATAAGCAATGAAAGTAAGTTCAGTTGGGAGATGTAGAACAAGGACATGAAGGGAAGTGAAGTGTATTAAGAACAATGAATGATATGAAAATGTTGAATTAATGTGAGAAAGTCTCCAGTGTTGTGACCTGTTTAAAGTTTGATTGAAGTTTGTTTGTGAATGCATGAATGATTTGGAAGACGGTTCAGTTGGGACAGGTTTTGAATGTTTTTGCAATGAATAAAAAAATATTCTAATTAAGGTTCAAGGTAAATTAAATATTTTGAAAAGGTTTAATGGGATTTGAAAGCTGTTGAATGTAGGAAAGATTTGGAACATTTTCCAAGTTTGAATGGAGTTTGTGGGCTGAAAGAAATAAACGTTTGATTACGTTTTTCATGAAAGGCTTGACAATAACCAAAACAACAAAGGTGTGATTTTAGGGTAAATGGTTTTCCTTATAGCTGCTAAACAAGAAGGGAGCCTGACATTTGGTAGCAACCTGGTTCAATGTACTTACGCAACAATAGCCAACAGAACAGAAATTGCACAACGTTCCCTATATTTTAAACCAGACTAATGCAAAGACTTAACCTAAGTTTGACAATGTTAAATACTGAATTATTTTTGTGTGGAATGTGTATGTTTTCCAGTTTTCCTTCAAATCAAAATTGTCTTGTGGCTTGTTAGCTCCCCACAAAAACTCCCTCAAAGGATCACAATGCACAAACATCAGGACTTACATTTTTATTCCTCATCTGAAGTATTATGACTTCCTTTAGGCAAAGGCATGAATACAGCAGCAGCACCCACCCCAGCTTCACAAGTATGTTTCACTAGAAGGAGGAGGGCAGAATGGCTGGCATGCTGCAGGCTTTCTGGCAAATCTCTGTTTATTTCCCAGCCTGTGGGTAAAGAGGACTGGCACGACTGTTGCGTGGAAAGAGAATGTGCATGTCTGAGGTACGGCATGTCATCACACTCTCCACAGCTGGGAGGAAAAAACGTTGTACTTGTGACAACCACACTGTAAACATCTCAGAGGGTCGAGACAAATACGCAGTTTGATTCCAACACTGTGGAGGTGAGAGAACTGACTTCCCCGTCACTGTCACTCAGTTATTACTTTGACTTCATGGCCTGATACCTGTCATTTGTCATTCTATGTCTTGTTTCCCATATTGTCAAAGAAATTAAAGGTCCCATATCTGCCCATTTCTGTGTTTTAGGTGACATTTTAATAACCCAAACATGATATATTTGCAATTAAGAGTAAAAAAAATTCAACTCAATGTTGTTTTACAGGTAAAGGTTTAATGGTGGGGACAGGTGGGCGTTTGGGAACCGCTACAGGCGGAGGGAGCCACCACATGACATCACAAAGTCAAGGTATATAGTGTAAACAAGCCAGGAATCTGTAAAGTTCCTAAATCCAGACTGTGTGCATTTCTCAGTGTTTGAGGCAGAGGAGGACAGTTTTTCTAGAGTAAAAAAAGAGACAATATAGCATGTATTTGCATGAGATGGTACTTTTAAACTAAATATGTCTATATATATATATATATACTATAAAAATATTGACTCCATCTTTGCACGTGTTCTCTCTCACAAGTTGGTCCCTAATTGTTGACAGATTTACTTCCATAGGCAGGTACACTACTGTTTGAAACAATATGATTTACCTCAAAATCGATAAACAAGTCCCTTATTTGTTTTATATCTGTAACCTGCTGTGGCAGCCACATACACACACTGCGGCTCTTCAAATTATTCTAAATAAGCAAAAGTCTCAATTCCAGGAAGGAAACTGCTCTCAAATCTGTTAGTATTCTGCACAACAAAGGGTTTCTCTGTAAATAAACAACTGCTTGCTACTTGTAGAAAATGTGTGTGCGTGTGTGTTTCGACCCTGCAATACTGTTAGGTCCATCTAAACAAGCAGCTTTTTGTAAAGCATGTGCATAAAGAAAGTAGAGTACTTCCCCCTCCCCGGATACTCACACAGGTGAAGTCTTTGTTTCTCTGTGAAACGTGTCCTCCGTTTGCTCTTCATCTGAGCTGCTGCTGCCCGTGGCCTCGGAGTCTAAGGCCTCCTGCAGTCCCCTCAACACCGCCTGACTGGAGAGGCTGAACTCTCTGAGCTCTGTGAAGGAACATGAGGCCGTGGATGACTCCGCTCGAGACAGATTCAGTTTGCTGCCCGCTTGTGGAGATGAAACACCGAGTTGTAGGGAGTCCAGGCCGTCATGACACACACCTCCGGTTTGACAGTACCTGTTCAGCCCCTCCAGCTGCTGGCTGCAGTGGAGCAAAGCGTGCTCCCCGAGCAGGGCTTGCAACCTCCTCTGCAGCCTCCAAGCTCGGCCCTGCAGTCCCGCCTGCCTGGAGAGCCGCTCCTCCAGCGCCGCTCCCGATCCCAGCTGCTCAGGATTCAATTGAACACCTGAAGGCCCCACTGAAGCTGGAGGAAGACAGCTTATTCCACCCATGTCCCTCTGTGATGCATGCAGGGGAGCAAAGCAGGTGGTGTAGCCTTGGGATTTTACCGCATTATGGGTATATGAAGGAGTAGTGTTTGTAAAAGTAAGAGAGGAGTGATCAGCACCATCTGGCCCACATAAAGGAGCAGCGCCATGTCCATGCTGCAGACAGGCCTCTTGGCTATTGTGTTCAGGAACGGGGACCATAAACATGTCTAATACACCTGGGAAGACAGAGCCCACCTGATGGGAATCACCCAGACCTTTATTGAGCGACAGGAGGCTGAGGAGGGATCCCGGAGCGGGGAGGAGCAGCATCTCACACTGGCCGGCAGAGGGCTGCAGGAACGGGGAAAGCGCTGGGTCAGCAGGAACGTCCAGAGGGCTTGGGAGGAGGCAGGTGTCCAGGAGGGGGAACGAGGAGAGGTTCATCCACATCTTCTGCATGTCGCTGTCCTCCATCGACCTCATCTGAGACTCGGCGCTCCGCATCACTCTGCTATCGGTGGCGAGAGGTGAGGACAGGTGGATCCCGTGGCCATCTTTCAGGATTTTGGTCAAGGCCGGGGCCATAGCCCTTCCTGAACCACCGATACTCGAGGTAGCAGATTTCACAGCCTGCACCTTAAATCATCTGACAATGACAAAAACGCATGTCAGTAATTTCCCCTTTCTAATGTGAAAAAGAAAAACACTATGTTAATATGCAATGCTGCCTTATAAGATGCTTATTAAAACAGGCTTTTTGACAACAAAATTAAATATTGAAGAAGACATAGACCTCTTACACTCAGACTAAACTAGTTGTTTTTTGACATATAAAAATGATATATTTTTTTTCCAATCTATTGCCAGTCACCTTACACCTTTATTTTTTAGCATAGACGTGTTATAACTATAACTATAATATAACTAGACACTAAACCTAAAATTGCGCCTAATCATTTAGGAATTTATTTCTCCCGCTATGCACCTGGTGACACGCATAGACGTTACGTTGTGGTGGTTAAAAATCACTTTTCAAATATAAAATCTTTACGGATCAAAACAACATCAAATAGAGTCAAAATCGACCGAGTTTGTAGTTGAAAGTGTCCTATCAACAGTTTCACATCCGCTGTTTTTCCTATGATTTTGTGCGGAGGGAAAATTGATTTCGGGAGGATTTTCCGCCATTTTGTCTGCAATACCGAGAGCGGCCACTGGAGCACAGTTTGCCCAAAAGGGGCCGTGGGCGTTTTGATGACAGGAAGTGACGTACGACTGGCTCTTTTATATATTAATAACAGTTGATTAGATGAAGTTTCGTTAACAACATTTGCGACTCATTCAACTGTTTTACGGGAATATGATATTATTGATCGATTTTGATATAAAAAAAATATAAAATGTTATATATAAACACTATTTTACATATATTTGACATATACCAGAACAAGAATCACTGGATTAAAACTGGAAAAATATTTTTTTTTACTTTAATTAACGTTTTATACACTCACAATACTAAAACAATTAGGCAACAATTAGAAATACACTTAATCTCTTAAACTGTATCTATAACTTTAACGTTCGCTTCACCAAATATTTAACATTAACGGTCCATAGTAACTTCTGGAAGAAGTGGACCTAAGTTAACAGTCACTCACCTGACCAGGAGGTAACGGCAAACCGTTAACTTCACATCCGTTATTCCAGTTAAGATTTACGGCTTAGTAGCGTAATGATGTTTCTTTTTTTCTTTACTGGTCCTCATCGGATCATAAAAACCAACCCGGTGTGTCTCTCTGCTGTCCTCCGAGGACACTTGTCGTGTCCTCACAGATGTCGGACAGCTGCTGTCCGCTCCCGTTAACAGACAGACAGTAACGGAGCCTCAGTCGCTCTCCACCGCTCCGCTCAACGGCAGGAGGAGGGCGGTGATGCCTTCATGACCTCCACAGAAGCTCGGACATCCGACTACCCTCAGTGAAAAGCGCAACAACTCCCCAAAGACTGTTTTTACCTATTATCAAGGGTCTTCAACAGGGGGTCCATGACCCACAGAAGGTCCTCAAACTTACTGCTGGGGGACCGCCAAATTATACTTTTATAGTATTTGAACATCTATTCCCCCCCCCCAAAATGTCTGAAAATTCACATTTGCATGAACAAAGGTAGAACTGTTTGATTTGATTCATTCTTACAGTGAAATCAAAGGTCTATTGAAAATAATTGATGCAAAATTTAACATATCTAATTAATGAATTGTACAGAAAATACATTTTAAAAATAGCACACAAAGAACAAATATACATTTAAGAAAATAATGACAATCATAATAATCATAAGGTAGCAAGGCAAGGAAAATAAGAAATCAAAGCAGGAGGCAACAAAAACATGAGCAACAATGCAAATTACATGTATATCTATACATAGCATCATTATAACCTTAATGCAGTGTGCAGAGTTTAAATCCCCAGCCTCCTTTTTTCTAGTTTAGCCAGGTTATGTCCATTCCTGAGTGTTCTGGTGGTAATGCTGCTTTGTGTTGGTGGTAGGAGGTCATGCAGTGGATGTTAAGGATTGTATAGTTTGTAAAATATGTAGTTAGTTTAGTTACTCTATGCATGATACCAAGATATTCATATAGTATAGGCCACGCTACATGTTATTGTAGTCCCAGTATATTATGCAACATAATATCGAGTAGAATAGAACAGAGGCCATTAAACTAAAATGGTTGGGCAGAGAAATTTAAATCAAACCTGAAGATACATTTTAATGATGAAAAGCATGGCCACTAAATGTTGTTGTAAACAAGACAAAAGAAGCACTTGTACATAACAATCAACAAATATCTCACTGTATAAAACAAACAACTTTAGTGTTCCCAAGGTTACATTTCAGCAACTTGTATTACACAAGGAATCATTCATTCTCATTTTCTACAATTGAAACAAAAAGAAATCTACAGTTGTGATCTACATGCAACATAAAACCAGTTATTGTCACCTACAATTCCCTAGTTCCAGCAAGAGCTTGTATCCATGTACATATTGCTGTAAAGCAGATCACTAACCCCTTCAGAGGTTATAGTACTTAATCCTTTTTTCTTGAAGTGGACATACCATATGTTATAAAAACCATCTTTGTTTTTTAAACTGATGAAGACTCACCTAAAAAACACTGATGTGTTTCTGCTGTCAAAGGCTAAATATTGACCAATGTGCTCCAGTACTTTTTTTTCCATCTAAAACTTCCTGTATTAGAAGCTAATTGCTGTAAAATGTGCAGATATTCTATTCTCATCCATATTCATTTTGATTCTGTTTGCTTCTGTTTCTGTTTTGGTGTTTCTTCCCTTGTGGTGCTCTTTCAGACAAAAAACAGAATAATTTTTTTTTTTAACATTTCAACTCTGTGCAATGAAATACATCTGAGTGTTTGCAATTTGCATCACATGGAAATTGAATATGCAAATAAAGCACACTACTCTTTCTATTCCAGGTATTGATATTTACATCAGGGCCTTAATTATGATTAAAGTCCAGAAATCAAATATTTGAATGAAAGGTTAAATAGAAAGTTGTAACATCCATAAAAGTGCATTACATATTTAAACCTTTCTGCTCTGTGCTTACATAGCTTTGTTGGAATTCCCTTTCTGCTGTCTGTGGGCCTTCGTATTCCTGGATTCATTGTGCTAAAAAATGGGCATGCCTTGTTTTAATCTGCATAAACATATAATCCAAAATAAGCCTCAAACTGGTTTCAAGCAAAACTACAGTGTCACACAAAAAACAATCACAAAGTCATTTAGACATCAGAAGTTACATTAATTCAGCTGAGTGCCACATCATTCGTTACCATGCCAACACCATAACAGGCTTTGAGTGTTTTCCACACATCTGCCATTCTTTGGCCGAAAGCGGCCTGAGCGATGCCCATGCTGACCGTGGTAGCCGTGATGTACAGCATGGTGATCGTGACGCTCAACTGAATACCAATTTGAACTTTTGCCTGGTGAAGATAGGAGAACACACAAAAGAGATAGAAAATGACATAGAGGGAGAAGAGCACACTATGTGAAAGCCCATTGACGGCGATTTTCATCTGACTTTGGACAGTGGAGAAGCAGGTGCCGCCCTGGGCTACACTTTTCACGTGTCTCAGCAGATAGAGGAACGTCGACACACTGCTCACTGTCATTATGCACAGAGAGACAAACATGTGCAATAGTGTGGCAAAGCTGGTACCAAGGTGATTTATGGGGTTTATTTTTCCAACAGGACGAGTCCATGTGCCGTTGGTGTAAGTTTCTTTTATTACCATTACAAGTTTAAAAACTTCTATGAATAAAGACATCATCCCGTTCAGAAAAAAAGCCATGTAGATAACAACCTTGATGTTCTTCTTGGCCCAGATTAAAAGGACTCGCTGGACAGGGACAATCTGGATGTAGTAGTAGAAGATCAGCCAAACGTAAGTAGTCATGCTGTTGTGCAGATTGTACAGCATGGCAGACTTCACCAAATAAAGTACTTTCAAGTTTGAAACCCCAGCCTTTATCACGAGACATATTGATGCCATAAAGACACAATACGTAGAAGAGCACAAGACAAGAACTCCCAGGAGGAACATTAATGGACGCGGGAGTCTTTTTCTGTTGCAGGGCGGGAACATCAAGCAAAACGCATAGAAGATGTTTGCTGTGAAGTTGAGAAAGACGAGAGGACCATTGATGAATAAAAAAGCCTGCTCACCCAGGTCAATGGTGTGATGTTCCATTGGTGGTTTAGGAAAGGAAAAAGACAAGGGAAAAGGTAATTGTTCCTCTGATGTGTTCCTCTCAGTTCTGTCCAACATATCAGTCTTATAAGACACTTTATTGGAAACCAACATACAGCAGACTAATGTTTGAACACACCTTCCAATTTATTTGAATTACAAAGTTCGTCCAAATGTTTGACTGGTACTGTAAATGGACCAGAAACGTCATATACATTATGTAAACAACTGTACCCACAATGGACAGAATATAAATGAAGTATTTATTTCCTGAGATGCAAATCAACTGATCTAAAGAAGAGACTCTTTCATGTTTTATTGCTCAATATATGATAATATATTTAAGGGACACACTAGTTACTACTTAGCAGTAGTAATATGCAGTGATACTGAACTAACTAACTAACTAACTAACTGAATTAATAAATTAACTAGTCTACTACTCTTAATGTGGAACACATCAGCATTACATAAATACAATAGAGATGTTCAGTGACGTAGATCCAAATTTACCTTTTTCAACACAGTCATATTGACATGAAATAGAAAGTACTCACAGATGTTTTTAAATTATACTAATTAAGATTCTCTTCCATCCAGTGTAGCAGAGCCTTCTCTAAAGAGTCAGCATGCACAATAGCAGCTTGGACTCAGTTTGACCTGAATGGAACAGAACCTTAATTAGTATCAGTGGTAACACCTGTGTTTACCTTCTATTTCATGTCAATATGGCTGCAAGTGATCACAATGTAGGCATAGACTGGTTACTATGGCGACACCTGTGTCCTCCGCTTCCCCTTGACATCTTTAGAAACTGCAGATTTGAAAAATTTGTCAAACATACCCAGCCTGGCTCTGTCCACAGTTTCAAAAAGCCACCCTCCAGCACCTTTAAAGAAAACTACTGACTTGTTTTAGAGTAAAACTCAAGCAATAATTACAAAAATTAAAAAAAAAAAAAATTTCCTTGTGCCTTTAAGAGTACGCAGCTACAACATTTTGTGTATCACAAAGGAAATAACACCAGAGAAATACAAACAGGTTATATATAACTATAAGAAGCACGTCTTTTTCATTAGGCCTTGTCATATACTGTCTACTCCTGTGAGATGTAGATCTTGTGAGAATTGATATGTGAAATGTGGGTCTGTCTTAGCCTTTGGTAAAAAGGCCTAAAACACAGGTTAGAGGTTAAAAGCAATACTCTGTATTTATCTAGATATCTACGTAACTATCCAGCTGGACCCAGGATGTCCTGGTGGTTTGGTTTTGGGTGTGGATGGACAGGGTGGGACCTGCACCTGCCCTCAGAGAATCTCTCTGATTCGGCAGGTTTTTGACCAGGGTTTATACAATGTTTCTTAAGTTGAATGCAGTGGTGTCAAAAGTACACACATTTGTTACTTAAGTAAAAGTATAGATACTGCAGTTTTAAAAACACTCTGGTAAAAGTTGAAGTATCAACTTGATGTCTTTACTCAAGTAAAAGTGGAAAAAGTATGTGCTCATAAACTTACTTAAAGTATAAAACTAGAAAGTAACATTTAATACATAAAATAAATTAGTTGGTGCCAATATATAGATTGGAAGCTTAATTTGAAACTGATTATACACGTGGCCCAAGACACAGCATCATCATAATCCCATTACTATCTAAGACAAAGCAACTCGAGGAGCATGTTCTTTCTCAAACTTTATTGGAATTCAACATCCAAACCGAGGTAGCATCAAGAGGTAGGTATTCAGGCCTGCAGAACTGCCAGAGACAGAGAGACACTAGGAGTACATGGCGGTGATGATGGTAACATTTCCATAGGGGGTCTATTTGGAAAGGCAACAGGCAGTGGATATTTATACCTTTTGGTTCTTAAAAGAAAAAAAATGCTGATTTTTTGTTTCCTTCTCTGGCTCAATAGATAAATCATCACTTACTCTTTGAGTTAATCATTCAGCCACTTGAATCAGGTTCCCCAGGCAAAAGAACCTGCTCCTCTAGGACCACACATGGGTCAAGATGAGGTGTTAATGGACGTAGGATCTCGGAGCTCTGAAATACATAACATCAGAACTGAGCACTCCCAGCTTAAAAACTGGGATATCATTGAATACAGAATAAAAGAGAAAAGATTTTGATGGACTGAAAGGAAAATCTCAACGTTTGTACTTGTATAGATGGCAGATTTCAGTGCTTCTCTGACTTTAAAATTCCGATTTACGAGTACAACTGAACGCACCTCGTTGCAGAAACACAGCAGCGATCACTTTCTCCTTTATTTAACCTGTTTGTCGACTTACGTAGGGACAGTGTGGGAGAGGGGGACAGATCGGTGTCACTGTAAATGTGTCCTCTGTGCTATCTGCGCCCATGGACACATAAAAACGTTTTTTTTTAATGTTTGTATATTATTTATTTTTGAAGGCGCATTTTTAACCCACAGATAGACCCACGCTCTGGTTCTTCCGGCCAGCATCCAACGTAGCGCAACAGTTTTCACCCGTTTTATAAAAGTTAACGGTTCACCAAGTTAAAGCAAGAGTTTTAAAATGGTTTTAAAAATGTAAGCAATAGAAAGTACAGATACTTGTGTGAAAATGTAATGACTAGAAGTCAGAAGTAGGCAGAAAAATAGTAATGGAGTAAAGTATAGATACCTAAAAGGTGTACTTAAGTACAGTAACGAAGTATTTGTACTTCGTTACTTGACACCTCTGGTTGAATGTAATAAAACACATATAAGAGGGTCTGATGTGACTGGACAGGAAGGGATCTGCTATTCGGCCCTCAAAGATGCCCTCAGATTTTTTGACACCGGTCCTTTTTTTAATAAAATCCTTTTTATGCAAGAGAAGACATCATGTCAGGTGGGGAAGTCTTTTATCAGCGCATCAAGGAACAACAACCTCAGCTCCCATTTAATTCGAACTAAACAAATGTGTTAGCGTTAAGCTCAAAGCACTGCTGTGACGAATTACGTCATTACAGAGCTTCTAATACGGCTGTTGACTCTGTCTTGTTATCATATAAACAAACTTCATTTTCATTTTTAGTGCTTTTCTTGTCTTACTGTGCAAACATTTCAAACCAGACAGGACATATGACCAATACACAAACGCAACTCCTGCAACCCATTTAATTTAGAATATATTTTTGTTGGAATTTGTTTTAAATAATGCAAATTCAAGATTTAGTAGTTATTATTACCATTACAAACTGGGTCAACCACAGAATAAAATGAATTTTTAAAAAAATTAAATCATTTTCAGAACGGAGCTGAAGAGTGGAGACAAACTGCTGTGCAATATTTTTTTTATTTAAATAAACACGTCTGACTAAAACGCCAGAATAAACAGAACATACATATGCAAAGAGACAAAATAGTCACATAAAATTCATATTCCACACAAATTATGATACATATTTACATTCAGGCACTCAATGACAGTTATGATACTTCTGGTATACAAATAATTATCACTTTCTCTCTCACACACGCGCACATACACACCAAAAGCCACAGGTTTGTCCCTCTTTAGTCCATCAGTGTGTCTGAATGAGGTGTCCATTATGCTACATCTTGAGGACTTAGACATACAGGGAATAAATAAAGCTTGGCTTCAGCTTTTATTGCCATCAAACTATACTTTGTGCATCCTTCAGTGGTTTATTATTGTCATGACCCATTAACACTTTTTTCTCAGACTTTCAGAAGATTCTCAAATCACAGCAGTGGCATGCACATATTCATATTTCAGCATTTAATGGACCATATCAATGCTTTTGCACGCTCTTGTCTATTTACTGCACATCTCATATACTTCACTGCTGTTTTTCATTCATTGCCAATAGTTCCCAGTCTTCCTGTGAGCACAGCAAGTGAAAACATTGAACATCAAATCCGCTCCTTCGTTTTGTAACAAACTGCTGTAATGCAACGCAGACTTTTCAAGCAAATTTGCACGGTATTACCAGGCAGCAACATAACTCAGGTAATGGAAGGCAGACATGATGTTTACCGTAATGGATGACCTACCTTGAGTATGTTGCAAATGTCTGCAATTTGTTTGCATTATACAGCGAAGCAAATGGGAATCAGTGGCTGCCTGCAAGGCAGGAAAAAAGCATTAAATAATCACAACACACCATGCTTTGGAACATTGTGGCAGTAATTTGTAAGTATATGACTAAATGAGAAGCAAATGAGATTTAACATGCAAAAACATTGAAATGGCCACGAAAGAACACTCAGAAAACATTTTACTTGCAAACACGTGCACTTCCATAATATGCAGACACACACACACACAGCTCACACATTAGCTTTGTCACTGTGAAAAACCATCGTGACACATCACAATTGCCAGCATAAGATATGGCATTTTCTAAAGGTGTGTGTGTGTGTGTGTGCACGTGTTCAGGGTGGTTAGAAGTAGTCTCTTCTTCGTGAATCATCACTGATGAAGGATGGGTTCCACTGGGCGGGGTAGATGCATGAGTGGCGAGAGCCCGGCAGACCTGTGAACGGATACAGGCCATTTCTCTCCAGATCAGAGTTGCGTAACGCAGGCTGTGGGAAAGGGCACAGAATGAGAGGAAATAAATCATACAAGGCCTTTATGGGACAGTTTTCTCCCGTCTAATATACACGGTTCCTACAGGTTTCTTCAAGTTAAATTCAAGTCTTTTAAAGACTTTTTTAGAGATCATTTATACAAAACACAATACCTATTTCAAGTCCTATCTTACAGACTCACCAGCAATGAAAATCGATTTTTTTCATTGAATTTTTCATTTTTTATCAAAATCAACAACAACAATAAATAAAAATGAGAAACAGTCAACTCCTTAGCTCCACACTCTTTGCAGTGATCTCTTTGATAAAACGTCTATTAATTGATTTTTTTGGTGAATATTTTCAGGTATTAAATGCATACCATGTCCATATGAAATATATTTTTCACTAAAATCTCACCTGTAGTTGTTAGGGCACTCAGAATATGATGCACTACAGCAAACAGAGTAGGGGAAAGGCATTTTGGGTTTTTTTTGGTCAACATTTTTCTTAAATCAATTCATACTGAACTTGCAGGTCTCTAACACGGACTCTGTTGCTATATACTACACTCTTTATTTACATGGCAACTGTCTTAAGAGATGCTGAGGAGAATGTGATATGGACAAATCACATACTGCATCTAAGTCTTTTTAAAGTATCATAAATTCAATGCTTTTAAGACTTTTTAAGACCCTGCAGGAACCCTGAATACAGCAAATGTATTTGCACTCAACACAAAAAGTAAACATTGGAAGTCAGAATGAGGGCTGCATTATGCTGTAGTGTATGTCTCCTTACAGAGTAGTAGATGTCAGTCATCTGCAGCAGGTTCTTGGTGCTGCCATTCTCTTGCATCTCGATGGTCTCCCGGCCCCACTCCGTGGATATGCGGTTGTTCTTTGGGAAGTCTGCATACGGAGACATCTGCAAGTCTCCACTGTTGAAGATGATCTTGTTGATGTCATTTTTATCTCTCCTAGGGGATAAAAAAACAATTACTCTTAGGTAGAAGTTCACCATTACTTAACTAAATTATTCAAACTGATTTGTTATCAAATAATTAAGATCAACATAGACACATAATGCTAAAGTTCGCCATTGTCATTAATAAAAAGCTTTCAGTAATGTGTTTAATATGGAATTTAGGCGAACTAATCCTTTAAGTTTGTCTTTAAATTTTTTTTTTAAGTTTATTTATATATTATATATGTGAAATAAGGTAGAACAATGCCTATCACTGCACAGGATGAGATGAAAATGGCAAATTGGGGTTGTGTAAGTTTGGAAAAGAATGAAGGTGTCTCTATGTGGATGATAAAAGCGATCTTACTTGCAGCAAACAACGATGAGAACAATGATGAGGATGAGGAGCAGGCCGCCCCCTGCAGGTGACACCACGACTGCAATCAGCTTGTAAACTGGAATGTCAAAGAGAAGCATAATCAAAATTTTATTTTAACATCACATACTCATGCGAAGACCACAACAGGATATTGCTGAAAAGAGTTCTATCTTCTCCTGAAAATGATTTTTACGGTTTCCTTGATGATTAATTTTTAGTGGCACTTACAATTCCCACAGTTGAATCCTCCAAATCCAAACATGCACCTGAAAAATAACGACAAATAAAATTTGCGGTGAGAATGTGGTGTCTTGATCGTTTTGGAGCAAATGGACTGACACAGGAAATGAAGCTGAACTTACGGGACACAGGTGTTATTTTCCAGCCGGTAGCCATCCCTGCATTCTGAACCAAGACAATTTAATCAGAAGTTGTCCATTTGTCTTGTCAGAAACATCCAGTGCTTTTCATTGTTTACACATTTTTATATTCTACCTTCAGTAGGTGCATTTACTTGGTTTGTTGGTATTTCAGTGGTTTATTTGATTACTGGCGAATCACAAACACAGCTTACCTAAGCAGGACAGGTCGTCTGGGTTATGTTTATAGTATCCTTGTAGACACTGACACTGGGCAGTGCCGATGCTGTCTGTGCAGGTGGAGCGCTCTGTATCGCACAGAATCCTCTGGGCAGAACACAGACTCTCCGCTGGAATACAGAAGACAGAATTATCACAAACAAACAAACACAGAGTTTAACCTGTTCAAATCTAAAACCCACAGATACGGGGGCAGCATTCAGTTTTACGCTTACATGAGAAAAACCTACAACACTAAATAAATGATTTTTTCTGTAGAAAAACGCAATGTTACTGTTACAGTATCATGTATATTGTCAATATCCACATGGATACAATACAGAAATAGCTGAATATAATTAGATTTGAGTTGTTTGTGTGATTTAATTCCTTTATAATCTTCTTTTTAAACATCTTACAGAATATATTATTCATGTTTTGTAATGATCCTCAGTGTGATTTCTATGATATTTTGGACAAATAATTGCTCTTTGAACTTTTATCTAAGTAAAGTATTTTTATCTAGTAGGCCTGATACTAAGTAATTATATAACAAGCTAAAATAAGACGTTAGACGTTAGCAACATTTGCTTCCCTGTGTCTAATGCCTAATGTATGACATTAATGCCTAATGTCTCAATTCATTATCAGGTTTCGTGTCAAAGAGACAATGTAACTAACATAGAATACGGCTTCACAACAACCATCCTTACATATAATCACTACTGTATACATGATCTTACATTAATCTTATTGTATGTTTCCTTGAAGTATAGTGCTGTGAAACACAGCCCATGGATGATGTCATGCCAAATGTGTAATAGTGTGGTATCTTTAACAAGGGAGCTACTATTTATGGCTAATATGTGCCCTCTAGTGGCTGAAAACACACTCACAAAGACTTGATAGTGAGCCTTCAGTGGGACGAGGGCTAATAGGAACAGAGACGGCCGGCTGTAACAGTTACCGTGATAAGTGAGCTGGTGGTGCAGGACGATCCGGCAGTGGGCCTGTGAGGAGCTGCAGTTGCTGAGAGACATCTGGATGGTGTTAAAGACCTCAGCGCTCGTCACATCGGTGGAGATGGAGAACATGTTGACAGCTGATATATGAACTCCGTTCTCTTCCCTGTCAGGGGGGATCAGAGGTCTTTAAAGAAGTATGCATTGACAAAATGTCCATGTTGCATCATTTAGTGCAGGGGTGTCAAACACGCGACCCTGATTTGCACGGCAGGAGATAACTTCACCCACTTTCTTTTTAAAATTATACTGTTCAATGACTAAAAGTTTTGAATTGTAACGCAGGCAACATTAAACTGACTGAATATGGAATAAAGGAGACATCATACTGTTTTTTTTCTTACATTATCTCTCCTGTTCTGTAAATTGAAGTTAAATGAATTGAAATTAATAGTGCTAACATTTATAATGTGTTTCTTTTTTATTTCTATCTTTATTTAAAACAGCAGATTACAAACATTGCAGAGTATTTCATTTTTTTATTTTTCAGGCAGAAAATAAAAACAAAATACATAAAGATAAATAAAATTAAATCATTTTTTTCACATACGGAGAAATTTGCAGGTGATTAATTGTACATTTTTAGTGTGTCAGCCCACTTGAGATCAAATTGCGATGTATGCGGCCCATAAACTAAATAGAGTTTGACTCCCCTTATGAAACTCCTACTTTTTAAATCTTAGTTTCAGTATATATTCCACTAGTATTAAATACATTGTTATAACAAGTTGAATTGCACTTGGACCAACTGAGATAATCTCACCTGGGAGTCACTTAAAAAAAGCTTGGTTTAAAAGTGTAAGGTTTATATACTTTTTATTGGCCTTTTAACAGTGGTCTATAGAATGTAAATAGGAAACGGCTTGTTTGTTCTGTGATTTGAAAATATAATAAAAACCTTCATAAATTGAACAGGAACTCACTTCTTACTAAGAGTTGAGCGGCTGTAACCTCGGAGGACTGACAGCGAGGCGTTGAGCTGAGGAGAAGAAAGGAACAGAGCGTGTATCAGGTATAAACACATAAATGTTGAGAATTTGCAGTGATGTGAACTGCCTCTCACCAGCTGAATGATCTCTCTCTGGATCTCATGCATGGTGGCACTCTTGAAGATAATGGGGTCATGTGGTTTTCTGTTTACACTGAAGGTTCCCAGAAATGTCTTTGCTGTGGAGGGAGAAATTCACTGTTGGTAAATCAAAAGGCTGTCTAAGTTAAAGATATAAAGAGTTACCATGGTGATGCGGTCTTACCTTTGGTACAGGTGCGTCCGTCCTCCAGGTCCAAACCCAGCGGACACTCACAGCTAAAGGAGCCTCTTGTGTTCACACATCTGGAGCCACTGGGGCAGGGGTCCCGCTCACACTCGTCCACATCTGGACACACAATTACATGCAGTGGTTTACTATATTATAGCTAAAAGGGCCGTCAGTGAATCCAAAAACCTGGCAATTCATTAATTTTACTCCAAGTTCTTTTTTGGGGGGATTTTGGTGAATATGTTAATCAAGTTTTCTTAAACAAGTTCAATTGACCAAAATCAGAAAAACTCAAAATAAGCAAAATTCTACTTCTACTTCTACTCTTGGACTTATTGTACCAAATGCAAGATATTTTCATTCTATGAGTGTACAATCCTTATCTACTTCCAATCATAATGTTTATTTTCTAAACCTGCACAAATCATGGACCAAACTGTACCAGACTATTATTATTTTAATGTTATTTTATAATCTTACAATCATCATGACTGCCTGACTCACTAGAGCTTTTCATACCTGAAGCTTATGAGATTACGCCTAAAAATAGCAGTCTAAAGTCCTGAATGTCTGTAGCTTTCATGCTCCGTAAATTGAAACGAAAACCTCAACATTGCTTTCAAACTGTCAGAAAGAAGAGAAGAGAACCTCTCACCCTGGTTGCAGGTCGGTCCCGTCCATGCCTGCAGACATCGGCAGGTGAATTCATGCCCTTTGGAGCTCACACACATCCCCCCGTTCATACAAGGGTTGGACACACACGGGTTTCCTGCAGCACAGATTGGAGAGAACAGGCATTTTACCGAATATGGTAGGAAAGGCAAGGCAAGTTTAATTTTATAGTACCTAAGTGCTTTACATAAAACATTAAAAGCATCACGATACAACTTATAAACAATTGATTAAAAGCAGAACACTTTATTAACTATTAAAAATTAAATAAGATGAAATATCAACAAAAGAAATAATAATAATTAAAAATAAAACGAGAACAAAGTTATACAATTTAAAGACAGTTGATTAAAATTCAAAAATTAAAACAGAAACAAGGCCTTAATAAAGTTCTCTAAAAACCTAAATTGAGAGAAGAGTGGGAGGTACTGACTCGGTACTGGTTCCTTGCCGGGTCGGACACCGGCGTGTGAAGTTGTTGCTGTCAGCTCTGTGGTTCCCCTGTCCATCTGCTTCCTGGTGGTGTGCAGGGCCTCCGTGCTCCTGGTCGGGGTGCTGTGGGTGTAAGTGGTGGTGATGTGCCGGCTGTGGGCTGTGGTGACTCCCACAGCGTCTGTGCTTGTGTCCAGCTGCACGGTGGTGACTTTTGTCGGGTCGGCCTGCCTGGTGGACGGGGCCGGGGTCCGGCCGGGGGACAGGCGGTGGGTGGAGGGCGCCACAGAGGTCTGCTGGCCCAGGGTGGAGACGGCGCCGGAGGTCGTGGTGTAAGGGGTGGTGGTTTGGGTCGGTGAGCCTGGGGTAGAGATGCTGGCGGTGCTGCTGAACCTGGAGGATGAGGTGGCAGGTAGAGGAGTAGTGCTGGTGGTGGAGGGAGTGGCTTTAAAAGTTTCTTCCTCTGTCATGGGCGACCTGGTAAGTGGAAAAGTAAAGAAATCAATCTTGCAAACTCCTGACAAAAACATATTTAAAAAGCATGTTAACACTTTCTTCAGCTTTATATCTTTGGCTACTGCAGCTGAGGACTGAATTTACAATTCTGTTGATCATTCGGTATAACGAGAGAAGCACTCAGACCGCAGGTGTAAGATATCACCACTAGGTGGTTGCAAACAAAAGACTGATTAAAGGTTACCACAAAACACTGAAAATTTGATGAAAATCTGGCTAATACTTTTTGAGGTATTTTGCTGACAGACAGACAGACACATTCTAGCTATAACATAACCTCCTTGGCGAAGGTAATAACTAAGACAAACCTTTCTGTAACAGCAGCAGCAGTTGTGGTGGTGAGCAGGACCTCAGTGACCAGCACTGGTGTTTCTGTCAGAGAACTGTCCAGATGAGTTGTGCTGCTGCTGACCATCGGAGGAGCTGTGGTCAGAGCGAAGCTCACTTCTTCCTGCCTAGTCTGGAATGAAACCCCTTCCATTCCCTCTTGGATCTGAGTGCTGGAGCTGAAAGCTCCGGTGGAAGACTCCATGGAGGACCCAACACTGGAGGCCAAACCCTGATTAGTCCCTGATGTTTTGGTGGGACCACCTGCAGGTGAGATGACTGGAGTGGTGGACAAAACAGACACCTCGGATTGGTCGGTGCTAGGCTCTGTGACCCTCAGAGGTGGCGTTGAGTCTGATGTCCCCTCTGAAGTCCTCTCTGATGTCGAGCTGTGTTCCTGCTGGGTGGCGTTAGGGGGTCCGGTTAAAGTTTGGGTCCCTCTGGACCCCGCTACACTCCCAGTTTCTGAAAACATCCCCCCGAAGGATTGAGTGATGTGCTGATCTGTGGTGTCCCTGCTGTCAGTCCTGGTGGACGGGGCGCTATGGGTGTAGTCCTCAGTCTCTGTGCCCCCTGAGACTGGAGCGCCCCAGGTAGAGGGCGGCGAGTGGGAGTTGGAGTCCTCCGTAAACACAGAGGAGGTGCTGTTGTTGGAGGAGGACAAGGTGACAGACAGCAGGGTCCTCTCCCCTGGCCTGCTAATGGTGGTGGAAGTGTAGGCGCTGTCGTTGAGGACGGCCGTCTGTGAAGCCAAGGACATGGCGTCTCCCAGTCGGAGGGTGCTCTCCGCACTGTCCCGGGGCATTCTGGAGTCCTCCGTCCATGTCCAGGACATGTCCCTCTGGGACACAGCAGGGGAGACATCTGGCAGCTGCTCCGTGTTAAGGGGGCCGCTCCTGTCCCTGCTACTACTGCTGCTGCTGATGCTACTGCTGCTGCTGCTGCTAATGATGCTGCTGCTGCTACTGATACTGCTGCTGCTACTGATGCTGCTGCTGCTAGTGATGCTGCTGCTACTGATGCTGCTGCTGCTGCTACTGGCCTCAGTAGTGGCTACGACGAGGGTGGAGGAGAGCGGCTCTGTCGACAGCTGTACCGTCCCTAGTGCCGCGCTGCTGGAATCTGTGAAGGTTTGTGTCTTCTCAGTATCTGTGGAAATGAAACAACACACAGCTGTAATTACACATCAAACATTATCATGTTCTCAAATAATTAGCTGAATAGATAATTGACAGACTCCACACTCAGCATTATTCATCATTACTCTCAGTACATAAAAGCCAGACACAGCATAGTGGATGCCATTACAAGGAATCCAACAGAGGGATATTCTTCTATCGCTTTTCCAACTGTTTTTTTTTTATTATTATCATTATAATTTGCTTTTGATATGGGAGTTTTCTTCCAGCTGTGGCCACCAGAGGGAGCTCAGCAGGCTGCATCTGGCCTGTTCAGGCTGCAGAGAGACGGGAAGATGCTGTCAGAAGTACTGTTGCCTGCTGCGGAGGCAATGATTTTTGGGTGGAGAACAATTGGCAGCCGGGCTCGTCTGCTCTAACAAAGGCTTGTGGTCCTAAATATGGCGGTGACTGTCTCTGTTGGGAATCTGCCATTTCCTTCCTAAAGCTGAGTGAGCACAAGGCCCTGGTAGAAAACTGTCACTGTGGATCTGGGTGTGTATTCATGCTATGTCGTGTCTGTTTTTTTTCAGCCTGGCTCAAAATGATTGTTTAGTCATAAAAAACTAAAGAAACACCATCAGAAGTGAAAAGTCAAGAAACTAATTTTGACGACTAAACCGACAAAAATTAGACAAGATTTTGTCCCAGGGTCCCCTTCTGAAAAGATTTTTACTTTTCAATAAAGAGAAAGTGTATGAAACCCATGACAAAACGTCAATGTGTTACTTATGGATGGACCTATAATTAAAATAAATTAACTCCACTTTGGACCCCACTTTGAGAACCACTGCTATAGGATAGAGATAGTGTGGAGAGAGCAGCATGCATTAGCTCTCCAGTGAAATGGATCATAATATTCATGTGAGTTTTAATTAGCATATAAATCAATGAAAAAAAAGGAGTTGTGGTGTTTTATTCCTTCACATTGAGCCCTGTTTATCTACATGAGGAGTGAATGAAAACTGCTGTTACTCATACATATGTGTGGAATTATCACTGCACGCAATCCCTTTCATGTAGATGTAATCAATTTCATCCGTTAGACATAAAAAATATTGAGTGATGCAGTTTAACAGTTTAAATCAGCTTAATTCCCATCCAGCAGTTGCAGAGCAACATCATCAGTCATTTGTTTCTGTCCACCTGGTGAAAATAAGTCCTATATCCAGTCCCCTTTAGCTCTGTTTTTGCACTCTACCAACTCCGGAGGGAAATATATCTCTCTCTAGCTACTAAAAACTCTATTTGTGTTCACTGATATGTTTGTTTACAGTTCAGTACAGTAAAGTTGCAGCCGGACATCTGCACAATGAGCTGAAACTAACGAGCTTAAGCTACATAATGAGCCGAAACACACTAAAGTGGAGGCGAGCTGCAGCCTGTGGTAGGGTTGCAAAATTACAGGAATTTTTAAAGTTGGAACCTTTTAATGGGAACAGGAATATATGGGAATTAATGAGAATAAATCCAAAATTTACAAAATTGAAAGGTTAGCCTTTAACAGGCAACTTAAATATATTGAGGAAAATATATTGTAGCATAATCTTAATCTAATCATAATCTAAAACAACCAGATTTATAGAAAGTACATGCCATTGCATTAGTAGTTTTTACAAGCTTTTTTGTTATTTCATTCTACACAAAAATGCCTCATTCACCATCTGATGTGAAGCATTTCTCACAAACTAAGGGATACTGGGCTTTACGTAGGTGTGAATATTGTGGATGGAAAGACACATGAAGAATGCTACAGAAATGCAGCAGCGTATTGCAGTGTGCCAAAAAATTCTTTAAGACTCAAAACAAAAGAGTTTTGAATTTGGAAAATTTCTGAACTATTATTTAATTTCCCATGGAAAGTTTCTGGAAATATGCCGCAAATTTAACAGAAATTGTATGCACCTTTGCAACCCTAGTCTGTGGAAACATGACAAGTGACGCCTTGTTACACATATGTTATTACATACATTGATTTTTAGTGCTGTCAAAATTCAAATGTAACACAATATTACAGATTGGAAGCCATTTAGAAATGACTCCTCTCATGATGTCATAATGGAACTGGAAGTTAACAGTCACCCAGTCACCGCCCCTGAAGCCATGAGTGCTCGTACTTGACTCCTGTTTCCTGCAGCTGACCCTGGCTCTCTGATGGGTGTGATGTTTCCGACAGCTCCAGGCTTGTCACAACAAAGTGGCCGTTTCAGTAGGGGAGGATGGGGGGGGCTGGATTTTTCAGAGCGAGCGCATGAGAAGACAGACCGCATCTCTCCTACCGCTCTAACTTGATGCTTTGGACAGTGGGACAGTGGTGTCTTTTCAGTTTAAGACGAGATATTGCAAGGAGCATCCTATTCTAGGGGGTCTAGGGGCAATCTGTGATCAAAATATAGAAGCTATAGACGATCGTTTTCATCTGTTCTAAATGTACCTTAAAGGGATATTTTTCAAGTTTTTAACATTCTTAACAAATATGCTTTTGGCACATGTCTGACTATGATAAATGGAACAACGGGAAATAGTCTCGATAATAATCTCCATCCTCAATAAAAAAAAAAATACCAAGCTTCAGTCACTCTGATGTGTTAAATTTAACATTTACTTAGTAATATGTGTCCTACTCATAATTTAAAATGTGTCTACCATAGTAAACGTATGGAAAATGCCATACCTTGCCATACCCAAACAACCCCTCTGCTTTCAGATCATAAAAAGGATGCTTTTTTTTAATAAATATACCACAAAATTTTAAATATCAAACTGGGAACATGGCGAACAGCCTCTTTAAATATCAAATGTGTGACGAATTAACCTGCTCTGACTTGTAGGATTTTCTCCGCCTCTCCCTGATTCTGCACTGGCTGACAGGTTCTATCTGCAGCTCAGGACTGGATTCCTCTGAGGATTAGGGTTGTTGCTGGACATCGTCCTGACACCCAGCACAGAGACCAGCAGCCACCGTCCAAAAACCAGCAGAGGGGGAGAGTTCAACTGCAGAACGGCCCGTCCGCTGGGAGCCTATTGGAAGAACCGGGCCGCGGGACTCTATTTTTCTCTCTCACTTCCTCCGCATGTGTCTCTTTCATTATTTCATTTAGTCTCTTTCCGGATCCAGCCCGGGCAACAAAACTCAGACTGGAACGTGGTGTTGGCAACGAGTGACGGACACTCCCAGATCGTCTGCTGTTTATCTCTCGGCTCCTAACTGTTAACACCGGCTGTGTCAGCGTCGTCTTCTCACATCTGTTACACTCGAGAAACTTTGGATTCCATCAGGAAATGCAATTTGTTCAGCGTATCAATGATCGCGGAGGACGCAGCGACAGAGCTGTGGTGTGGTGAAAGGTGGTTGTGGGGGGAAATGTGTGTGAGGAAGGTGACTCATTTTCCTTTTATCATTCTTCAGCCCTCACGTTGCTTCAGAGGAACTGCACTGTGAAGTTCCTGGGCTGAATGGGTGTAAACGCATGAACCAAGTTCTTCATAATGTGTCATTAAACCTTCCAAAAACAGCAAAGGTTATCACATACATTCCTGTTTAACCTGTGAGATCCTAATAGTCTAAATCCTCTGAAGTGAAACATCTCACTGGCACAGGGAAAGAAGTATTTGGCTTCATCGCCCTTTATTCTTTACTGTTCTCTTCTGAAACTGCAATAGAGTGATTTTTAGTAGTGGAATGTAACCAAGTACATTTAGTAGTACTACTTTTCAGGTACTTGTACTACTTGTGTTAATACTTTTAATTCATTACATTTCAGAGGCAAATATTATTTTTATTTTTTTCTTTTGTAAAAAACATTGTTATGCACTTTGTGTAAAAAGTGTTATATAAATAAGGCGTAATATCACTAATATTATATGACACACTTTAATATTATAATGCACCAAACGTGGCTCCACATTGACGAACTACAACATTAAAATGCTCTCACATGCATTTGCTAGTGATAAAAAAATGAGTTTTTATACTTTGAAAACACTTTGGTGATACTACTGATATACTTTTGTGTACCATTTCTAAATCAGGACTTTTAGTTGTAAAGGAATATTGTTAAGACTACAGTTTTTTGACTTTTACTTAAGTAAAGGATTTCAATACTTCTCCCACCACTGGTGATTTTGGTTTCTACACTGACGTCAATGTCTTCTTATGCTGTGATGGCTGATTTGGGGCCTTTTGTGCAGAGAATCAGAACCTAAATCTATCTCTTACAATCCAAGATTTGGGGCTTCAGCATCCTCAAAGAGAGAAAATTATCTTGGGTTTCCCTCAGATTTTTCCTTCTGAACGAGCAACAACTAACATCTATATACATCATTAATCCCTCTGTGGTGGCTCTGCTTCTCTTCTTGTTTGTTAGATGTATGTTATTTATTATATTGATGAGTGATTGGCTATTGTAGCGTAGTCCGAGCCGCACAGATCACCTGTATGAGCTGATGATCCTCCAACAACAGAAACTGGCAAAGGTGTCAACAAGTGTTTTGTGTTTAAATCTACTTGATCGAGTATATAGATAAACACATTAATGGTCAAAGTTCTACCAGCTTGTTGTTGGGCTTGGAAATAAATGAATAATATATTGAAATTGAGATATTATCTTAGATTTTGGATATTTTAACACTGTGATTTGGCATAAGTGTTGTCTATTCTGGGTTTAAAGGCAGCGTTACAGTGAAGTGATGTCATTTTCGGAACTCACCACACAGTTCTAATAATGTTGTTACTGACGTAGTCACCATAACCACATCACTGATCATAATAAGATATCGTTACAGTATTCATATTGAGATACTTGGTCACAGGAAAGGCTGAGAGTCTGAAATGTTCATGAAACTGAAGACGAGCTTAACTGATCAGTCAGTTAGTTAAAGTATAGTTTTATCTGTAAGTAATTTTGTAATTGTTTGGAATATTTCAGGAAAGAAAAAATCCAAAACTCAAAGGTATAGGTATTCCAGTGAAGCAAAATAGAGAAGAGGAGTGAATCATCACATCACATGCATCACAGAAGCATGTTTTGCTTAAAAAAACATGATTTGAACAGTGAATTGATCATTGAAATAGTCACTTATTGATCATCAAACTGTTGCATCTCTAGCCAAATAGAGAATTGATGACAGGACTCACCTATTTGATATAAAATCTATACCTAAATTCCCCTTTTAAGTATAAATACAGACAAAAAACAGTAAAATGAGGCGCTCTTGGTTTTGAAACAGTAATTAGAATATAATAAGGGTTTGGGTAGATTTGGTTGGGAAAAAAAAGACACTTTTCAGCAACTTAATTAACTGATCATAACACTAATTGTTAGTAGAGGCCCTATAGTGGACCATGATGCACTTGTTTCATGGCACCAGATGAACATCAAGTTGAATAGATGTTGACCTGCAGGCTGCAGCACGTTTCACTTTTAGAAACACACAAGTGTTCTCCTCTTTCCTCGCGGCTAAAGCTCTTGAGTAGAACATCTACATGTGTGTGGAACCATGTGGGGAAACAAGCTGAACTTCACATGTGTGTCTGCAGGCCTCAGACACTCGTCTTACCGAAGCTCCCGGCGGCAGCGGTGTGTGTTTCTGCGGTGTGTGTGAGCAGCAGGTTTCTCTGTGACGGCGACAGAGTCTCGCTGGAGTGTGAGGTTGAAGTTGCGTTATATTCCAGTTCACCCGTGGCCGTGGAATAATACGATCCGGTGGTTCCCGGCTCCGTGCTGCTGTTGTACGGGGTCCCCGCCCCGAGGGGCCCCGGTAGAGCCAGCAGCAGCAGCAGGACCGACAGGGACGGAGCCAGGACGTGATTCAAAAACCACGTTTCCATGATTTTCGAGACCCCGAGCGCGGTCGCCGATAGTTGCCGTGAAGTCGAGTGGAGGCCGGGGAGTCCGCCGGGGACAGCATGGGAGGAGGCGCTGCGGCTTCACACAACTTTCAGGACTGAGATAAATCCGCGCGGAGGAGAGGAGAGGAGGAGAAAGAGGTCCGCCGCTCTGACGGCGGGGAACGGAAGATAACACGAGCAAGGAGGCAGCAGCCTGTTATCACACACCACGGAGGAGCTCCTCCTCCTCCTGCACGCGCGCACGCACGCTCTCTCTCTCTCTCTCTCTCTCACACACACACACACACACATACAATGCTGCCTTCAGGTGTTGCATTGTGGAATTTGTCTCCCCATCATGTCTATTCTCAGTGGTGAGAGAAGTATCCATAATCTTTAATTAATTAAGCACATCTAATAAAAGCCATCTAATAAAAGCACCTAGCAAGTATAAATACACTCAACAAACAGTAAAATCAGGCGCTATGGGTTTTGAACTGGTAATTAGAATATGACAACATGGGCTTGGTAGATTTGGTTGGAAAAAAAAAAACATTAAGGACACTTTTCAGTATTTTATATAATTAATTAATTGGAAAAGCCACTTAATTAATGGATTATAAGACTAATTGTTAGTAGAGGCCCTAAACTAGGGATCATCTGCCGAACCGTCCAATCTGGCCCACGACTGGATTCCATTATTATGAGGATCAAAGAGAAAATATCATGTGGTCCACACTAAAGCAGCTGATAACAGCAACAACCGAGCCTCTTAACTATCAGTTATCCACACCAAAATATATAAACAATAAACATCAAATAATGTTATGCCAAAATTAGATTTTTATTTAATTTTTATTTGAGGGTCTGGCCCCCATGGTGACTGTCTGGTAAAATTCTGGCCCTCGGACAAATACAGTTGGTGACCCCTGCCCTAAACTGAAGGATGATGCATTTCTTTCATGGCAAGAAGTATTCAGATTCTTTCATTAAGTAAAATTACCAATACAGCTCTTTGTATACTGCAATGTCCTGCATGAAAAATCCCACTAGAGTAAAAGTACATAGGTTTTGGAAGCAAAATGCGCTTATTAAGTCAGTCAGTCAGTCATTTTCTATACCTGCTTATTCCTCATTAGGGTCGCAGGGGTCTGCTGGAGCCTATCCCAGCGCGTTACAGCGAGAGGCAGGGATACACCCCAGATGGTCGCCAGCCAATCATGGGGCACACACACCATTCACTCACACACTCACACCTATGGGCAATTTAGAGTTGACAATTAACCTCAGCATGTTTTTGGACTGTGGGAGGAAGCCGGAGTACCCGGTGAAAACCCACGCAGACACGGGGAGAACATGCAAACTCCACACAGAAAGGTCCCAGACCCAGGACCAAGGAGGTCTTGAACCTGCGACCTTCTTGCTGTGAGGCAACAGCGCTAACCCCTGCGCCACCGTGTCGCCCCGCTTATTAAGTGTTAGAGTGAAAATAGTGAGTTTGCTCCACTGATATAATAATATGATATTAGATTGTTAATACTAATGCATCATTGTGTCAGCAGCATGTGGTTCCTAACCTGGGGGTCAGGGCCCCTCTAAAGGGTCAGTGGATAAATGTGAGGGGTCATGAGATGATTAATGGGAGAGAGGAGAGGAAAAAATAAAATTCTGATTCACAAAACTGTTTTTATTTTCATGATTTCATGATTTTTACCTGTTAAAGCCACTTTGTTCACAGGATTCACAGGATGCCCATTCCTACCTTCATTTATTTACAGAAGAATAAGGACAATAAGGTGAACGGCTACAACAAAGAGCTTTCTAATGCTGATACTGATTGACAGAACAAGGTCTGAGCTACTGAGAACTTGTGGTGTGAGTTATAACTACTGTGTTGCCTCAAGTAGTTTTAAAAGCTCTACAACCAGCAAGGTAAAACTTTTAAAACAATAGATTCAAGTTTACTATTATATATTGCTAATTTTATTTAGGTATTTTTTAGGTATTTCTTGTGGTTTAGTTTTTGACCTGGCATGACTCCACTCTTTCATCTGAATGTGTTAGAAGCCTAAGGAGGTAAAATTATCCCCAAGTTTACAAGAAAAAGACAATCAGATACCCAAACAATTTCCTTTGTAGTGACTCAATCATAGAAGGTGGTTGAGGATGAGAAAACAAATACAAAGTTTATATCTGTTGCAGTTCTGACATTTGAGGGGAAAAAAAACAGAGGAAGTGGTTTTCACAGCTTTGCTGTTGTTTGAACACTGCAACATAAAATTCACCCAACATGCCCAATATGCTGAAACATTTTCAGCATGCATTTCAAGACAAATGAAATTATGTCTTTAAATTACTTCTTATTCTGTTTTGCAGACAGCTGAGAGAAATCTGACATGTTTTCATACTTGGATATTCAATAATCAGGACGTATTTGGTACGTAGTATATTTGGTACAGTGTTGTGCCAGTTTTATTTGATGACAGGATGTTGTTTATGAGAGATGCTGTAATGCCTCTAATAGAATAATCTGCATTTGATGTAGATAATTTAACACAAACGTGAGCCTCTGTATCACACTTTCTTTGTGACTGTCATCTCACAAAACTGAGAGGGTCTGACTGTACAGAGCCACATTTTACTGAAGGGTGTGGAATAATTACTGGTAATCACTTTCACTTTCAATTCAATTTCACTATAAGTGTGTCCTGGAGGAGACTTTTAACTATTAACCATTAATAACACTTGTTTCCTTTAAATCAGCTATGTTCAGCTGGGTTCTATTTATTTATATGATTACCTGCTTCATTGTACAGACTCAGTTTTTTTACTGAAGATTACTTGTATATACTGTGAATACTGTTTATATTACTTACTGCCCCTTTTGCTGCTGTGACGTGGTGAATTTCCCCACTGTGGGACTAATAAAGGAATCTTAAATCTTAAAATCTGAACCCAAAAGCTAATTTAAGCTACTAATTTTAGTTAAATATTTTTCTGTGAAGCATTTTTAAGCATGAAGTAAAGTTACGATACATTCAAGAGTTTGGGGTCACCCAGACAATTTAGTGTTTTCCATGAATTAATTTTATTCAATTTACCACCATGAATTGAATGAATAGAACATGTTATTACATTATCCTTATGATGCAATGACCAAACACATTGTACCATTAGAACACTGGAATGATAGATGCTGTAAATGGGCCTCTATACACCTCTGTAGATATTGCACCAAAAACCAGACATTTACAGCTAGAATAGTCATTTACCACATTAGCAATGTATAGAGTGTATTTCTGATTAGTTTAAAGTTATCTCCATTGAAAAAAGTGATTTTCTTTAAAAAATAAGGAAATTTCTAAGTGACCACAAACTTTTAAATGGTAGTGTATTTATAGATTTTTTGAGTCATGAGATTTCTTTTTTTTAATCAAATAGCAGTAATATATGATATTAGCAATATGATATTTTTTGTCTGGCGTTACAATTTCTCAAATGTGGCTTGCTGTTTGCAAGAAGATGTTTGAAATGTAATAACTAATAAAAGCAAAAATAATAACCATGGCAACTGAAAGCTTGTGGAGATGAAACATTTAATCGAACCGTCACAGAGACCATCTTTATATCATGTGAGCACCAGGCAGTAAACTGACAATAACTTTTAACAGGGAGTATTGCATTACTTCAGTTGAAGTTAAATCCATTATATGAACATAAAATAAATTATTTTATTTTTTTACTTTTAACCCAGTTTATTTCATGGCAGACGAAGCTCTGCCAATTCCAGGTACATTCAGTCTTCAAACATCTCTCTCAGTCACATGCACTCCAACACACACTTTGTGCAACTAAAGAAAAAGCTTTGCTCAGATTCCCTCTGACCACCACAAGAAAAATGTCTCTGTGAAATAGAAAATGTGAGCGGACTGTGGTTGATCAGGGTGACACAAGACACTGAGGCAGAAAATGTGGTAATGTTTCAGGCTGTGAACAATCACATACTATAGTGGCAGCAGTGTTTGTCAGTCACCGGAGTTGTGGTTGCACCATTTCATCACTCCTGATGATCGAGGATTGGTGAAAGCGGTGACGAGAGGCAAAGTCTGCGTTTTCCTTTGTCAGCTGCTTGGTTTTCAGACCGACTCCGCACAGAGCCGGTGTCACAACGATCTCATCTCGGGGAGATTGTTTTCTCCTGGAAGACAGCAGGGAAATAAGAATATGTAGGTGTCATCTGGGAAATTGCAAATTAAAATTTTAAAAGGGCCATATTTTGCCATTCTCCCAGGTATCATGTTCATGATCTTGATAAATTTTAAAGATTTGCATGCATTTGGTCTAAACGCACCTAGTTAAACCTATAGCAATGCAGTCTGCCCAAAATATTACAAAAATTCAATGCAAAGAAAAGTGCTGCATGGTGATACAGTATTGAATTATTTTTGTGCATGTTTGTCATGTTTCAGATCATCAAAGAAATTAAATGTTAGCCAAATAAAACACACAGGAACACACAATGTACAACAAAAAAAATCCAAACCTACATACCCCTGTGTGAAAAAGTGATCGCCCCTAAACCTAATAACTGGTTGGGCTCTTATCAGCAACAACTTCTATCAAACACTTTTTCAAACCACTGTAAATATTAATTCAATGGTAAAATCCTTGTTTAGGATTGTTAGTAAAGCAAGTTGCATAAGGATTCAGTGAGTAAAATCCCTGTTGGGTAAAGCCAGGTTTCTGCAAAACAACATAATGAATGGGTGGTCTTATTTCACAGATTGTGCGTTAGCAGGAACACAGACACCTCAATAATTACACACAAGCTCTGAATGGTGTTTTTTTAAATAATAGGACCCCTTTAAATAGTTAAAGATACAGTTGTTTATCTTCCATGCTCAGACTAGAAATAAGTATGGAATGTTAGTTTCCATTTCAGCTTTTATCAAAGATCTGGACACATAAATTGAGCTAAAATATCCTTCATTGCAAGTCTTGCAAGAAGAATTACACAAGTCGAAAGCTTTTGAGGAAAAGCCTCAAGAATTTTATCTTGTTTAGCGAAGATCAAAAGGGCAGAAAAGTAATCTTTATTTACAATTTACGGTTTCATTTAACAGATGCTTTTATCCAAAGTGACGTACATCAGAGATTTCATACAACACAAGCAAGGAGTCAGTCAGGAGAGAACAACAAGAGTTACTGCCCTGAAGCTAAGTTCAAGTTTGGAGCCAACAGGCGCTGCTCAGAGGCAATTATAGAGAGCATAGAAGCAGAACCTTTTATTGGCACTAAAAAAACCAAGTAAGTGCTCTACAGATTAAACTTAGTTAAATACCATATTTAAAGTTGCTACTGAGCATTTTGTTAAATAATAAATCCACAAAATACCTGCAAATGCTACTTGATGTTGATTTGAGCCATGTGAAAAAGCTGAATCGAGCTGCAATACCTGTGAAATAAAGAAAAGAGCAAACTAAATGTAAGGTTGTAACATGGTGGGAAACGGACACCTGTGGAACAAGTGGTTAACACTTGCAGAACTTGTGCTCAGAAATGAGTCAGATAGCTGAGGCTCCTCGATGTGGCCGGTTTAATGCACAGATGCACAGAGCCTCTTCCAGCTATTCTAGAAATCCTAAACCATGACAGCTGCCAGGCAGAGAAAATGCAAGTGAAACTCTGAGCAGGTCACGTAACAACTGGACATGGGGTCAGCAAATCTAAATGCTTCAAATGTCTACTGCAAACCAGGATTTACTTTGGTTGATGTAATGAGGTAATTGAAATAACTACATATTAAAATAACAGGCCAGGTTATACAATGCATCATTGAAGATTATTTCTACTCCAATGAAAAGCCCAAGATTTTGAAACCTTATAGTCTGACCTTGTAAACTTCTAACAACAAAATAACAACATACATACAAGCACATGTCCACCTTTCAGTTGTCAGTAGACTAACTTAAATTAATATCAAAAGCAGAGAATTAAAAAAACATCCACACTTAATTACAGCCTTGTAGTTCTGGAAATGTCTTCTACATTTAAGAAAGTTCAACAAAATTTTTTTTATATTTGTTTCAATATCATATTTTTGAAAAATCCTACATTTTAAGCCCTTTTCCAAAATTTGCAAAATTAACTTAAATAACCAAAATGGCAAGAATCCGTTAATTCATTCCATTAAAATGTATTTATTGTCTGAGGTGCAAATGTTATGCTCATATTACCTGTTAATTGAGGTATACATATTGTACAACAGTAGCCTAAAAGACTTAAAATAATTATAAAATTTTAAAATAGCAAAATAGTATTAAAATTAATAATAGTAATAAAATAAATAAATGATCTACCAAATATATACCAGGGCTTGATATGCTCATTAGACGGTGTTCATTTATGTAAACTGATCACTGAATAATCAAATCAAAGCAGCTCAGAGCTGAACTGGTATGAAATCACACTCGGTTCTCTACAGGAAATATAAAAACAGCAGGCTACATTCACTACAAGGACATAGCTCAACGTGACTCTAGTAAAGTGTCAACGAGCTGCATATTTCAAACCAAACTCATCTCATGTCCTGTGCAGGTGGCACACATGGTCTATACAGTGTGACAAAGACACAACCATTCTCTGTCTTCTCAGAGGACAAGAAACAGAGTAAACATAGAAAGTGATGCGACAATGCAAACAATATCATGAACTTGTTCAAAATCCAGGAGTGTACTGTCAAAGTCGAACATTTGTCAACCCTAATAAAATATCACCAGTAGTATGTGTGTCTATACAGGAAATGTATTGAAGCAGTCACCTCTGGGTAATCCAGGACTTGTTTTTCCAATGTAGAAGAAGAGCAGCAAGGCAATGACTATGTTTGCTAAGGCATAAACCCACTGAATGACAAACATGATCAATATGGAAATCAAAGCCTGAAAGAAAACAAATGGAAATATTCACATTATTCATTCAAATTGGATAAATAGCAACAACAAAAACAAACCACAAGCCCAAAAATGAATAATGCATGGAATGAAAAGCGTAACTTACACCTATGAGAGCGACCCAGTGGTTGCAGAACTTTGCGTAGAATGAGTCTTGCATGGGTTTGATTTCAAAGCTCTGGTGCTCTGCTTTACCTCCAACGCCTGAGAAGAAAGAAACAGGGGGCGAGGTTAGTCTGCAATCTTTAAAAAACAACTTATTCTAGTTTGATGTTTGAAGCCGATCACCTGCGCTCTGAGGCCCAAAAGGAGGATCCTGCTCAGCCTGGCAGGCTTCTTTTTGTGCCTCTTCCCTAGTTTTGGGCTCCTCGCTGCCACGCTGCACCTCAGCTCCGTCCTGTGGTCGAGCCGGACTGACCTCTGCTGTCACTTCTGAAAACCGATTGCTGTTCACATCCCAACCAAAGCTGTCCATCAGCTTCTGTTTAGCCGTAACCTTTTCGTTCTTGCACCTGCTGCCTGGCTCCTGCACGGTGGAGGTCTTCTCGGCCCCAATGTCTCCATTTGAGACAGAGGGGAAGATCTGATCCATGTCCTTGGTGAACTCCAGCAGAGTACCTTTGCTCTGTGGACTCTCGCCTCCGCTCCCGTAGTTGGGGAGGACGGCTGCCATCAAGGGCCTGGAGCTCTGCCCTGGGGACCTCCGCTGGCTGCTTCCAGCCAGCATTAAGGTGTCCTTCTCTTTAGTCTGTAGCTGGAAGGTCATGGCCACGCTGAAGTACGAGTAGTCGATGAAGCTGTAGGTCAGCATGAAGTTGATGCTGACGATGGGCGCCAGCACATTGACCTGGCCGATGAAAATGAAGGCCATGGTCAGCAAGCTGGTCAGACAGATTGCCGCCACCGGCGTCCGGTTTGGGCCTTTCTGTTAGAGAGAAGAAACTTCATGTATAGAATGTCCTACTAAGACAGCGAGAAAGCAGAATGTCCCAATACTCTTTAATTCTGAAGGGCCACAACTTAACCATTTGACCTAATAAAAGCTAACCTGCAGGGAGTAAGCGCTTTATTGAGGAGATTTGCTTCTCATGTTCTGTTACGTTTAAGACATTAAGACAAAAGGGCGACTTACACAAACTTTTTCATGAAAAAAAAAAAAACTTGAGTTAACGTATCAGTCACAATTTACGTCAATTCCACAAAAAATTTCAAATCAGCCCAGTCTCCGGAGGAAAGAGGTGACGGTTTCCGTTGCTGCAAAAAACACAGATAGAATGAATACCAACGTCTCAGACATGGTGACGTGTTTCAGAAGATATTCCTCTTAAGTTTCATTTGTCTTAGCAGCAGGAGGTGGGTTGGGTGGACGGGACGGCTTAACGCTTTGTTTCATGGACTGGATTTGGAAAAGGTGCAGGAAACATCTGTTCAATGCAACTGTTAACCAGACATTCTGTCACGTCACGTCGGGCATTTTTACTGGCGTTCGAACAGACGTTTTACTGGACATTGATCATTTGAAGCCAAACCAAGCGTTTCTTGGTGCCTAAACCTAATAACCACACCTTAACCACAGTGTCATCACGCCAGTATCCTTGAAAATATGCGCTTGTCAAAAAACGCTGATATGATACGTTTATCTTCAACGTATCCGCAGAAACGTACATGGTCAACATTTCCCTCTGGAGACTGGGTTGTGCGAATGCATTGCACTCAACTTGTAACCTTTACCCACCCATAATGTGTGTGTTTTACTGTATTGCCAAAAAAAACTCCCATGCTTTTCTTTGGTCAGAAGCATTATTCAGTCATCCGTCACAAACTCTAACCTGACTCTGGAAACTTGTGAAGTATTCTGAGAAAATAAGTCAGATTTACTACATACTCGATATTACGGCTTTAGCCCAGCATATACTGCTCACTCTGCTCCAACATACTACGACTACATCTGGCAATACCGATGAAGTGTGATGAAGATTAGGTTTACATGAACAGGAGTGCAAAAACAATGCCCCGACAATAATCCTTTGCTTAAAATGGACAAATCGTTTTAACATGTGGTTTGTTAACCCAGCTTGCTTTCACTTCCCACTTCCCAGGTCCTGTCATCCAGCTAGATGAGTAGCGCTGCGTGCCTGGCGGGCCTCCAGAGCACACAGCAGAGTGGGGCCCTGCCCGTCGCCCTTCCTGCGTTTGTTCTGGAGCTTTGATTTGGGCCAAGATGTC
The DNA here is from genome assembly GCA_030544235.1 of Lepturacanthus savala. NCBI lineage: Eukaryota > Metazoa > Chordata > Actinopteri > Scombriformes > Trichiuridae > Lepturacanthus > Lepturacanthus savala. Next base: position 22,702,029 of record CM060470.1, read on the forward strand.
TAGGGCCTCATTCCAGCCCGCTGAGAGAGGTCAGACACTGCTGCCATCCAAGGAAGTCCGAGGAAAACTGGCGGTGGATGGGGTCAGCACGTCAATGTGAGCGAGTGTGTGTGTGTGAAGTTTTGTGTGGCAGCAGTGAGTCGTAATTCTTTGCTGTAATGCAGTCAGTCACTCACTTCTATGGAGTGGAGTACGCACTCTATAATTAGGCAGTTTCCTGCTGAGTCCACCCACCACACCCCCCTATACGTCCAGCTACACACACTTATTAGGTTACAAAATGCCAATTACTGAGGATAATCCTAGACAATATTTCTACTCAAACTACATGACTCATGCTTATATGATTTATCTATTAGTTAAGTAATGATGCAAATATATAATTACGTAGTTTAGTTCCTTTGCCTTTTTTCCCTGAGATTCATAAACTCATGGGTCGTTCTAAAGTGTCCTGAATAATAAGACTTTTTAAAACTCAATTCATGGCTTAGAGTAGACCTCTACTTTAAGTAACACATCTAAAAAAACTAAGAGTTAGAGTTTACTAACCTGAATTTTATGATTAAGCCCCCCTATTTAGCATTTAGAATCAATATAGAAACGTTACCTTATACATTAAGCACTTAAATAGCTTAAAATAACTAAGTTAGTGCTATAAACCATTTATTAAATAATGATATACATCTGATAAATGATATATTGATACCAACAATATCAAAAGTACATTCTCTGCATTTTATGAAGTCTTGCTCACCAATTACAGGACTTTCTTGCCCTGAAGAGAAACTCCTGCTCTATTGAATAATTGCACATTAAGTTTATAAATGGTTTGAATGTGAGATAAGTTTATCTTACTGAATAATAAATGAACAAATCGAGTGTGTTGTTTCTATGTTTCAACCCAAAAATGAATAAAAGTTTAAAATGATCATTTAGTCTAAACTATATGTTAAGAAAGTGAAATAATACAACATTCCTTGGCACATGCTAATTAAATAATTAATTAAGTGATAGCATGCTAACATGCTACACTAAAACAGTAAACATTATACCTAAATTTCAGCATGTAAACACTGTCCTAATTCATTTGCTAGAACTACTGGTGTCAACTGCAGGTCAACATTGGGGTCAAAATATTTTTTAAATAAATTTAAGTAGGAACATTTATTTGTACTGATCGTACATGACACTTTGTGTCAACCTGAACTTGTAGTCTGAAATAATATGTATCCCTCTATAGGTTGAGCTAAAATTCTTCAGTGTTGTTAGGCCTGATCTGATGTACATGTAAAATAAAACATAATAAAACAACACAACAGACCCTTATCTGTCCATTATTCAGGGGGGTGTACACTTTAGCACAAGTAGCACAAAACTTAACTATTCTGTTAATAATTGGCTTTATGTTTAAGATTAGTATCCTTGCAGTGCAACAAATCATCATTAATCGTCATTAATACAGCTCACTCTGATAATCGTTTTACTCGGAGGGTGATAATCAGTTAATAACCTTAATACTGCAATATGAGTTTTGAGTTCACATTCCAGACATCCTTCACTTTCACTCATCCACCCACCCCTTTTCCCAGGAAGGCCAGAGGGGGGATGACCCTCTCCTGGGCGATGCACTGCAGGATCCTGGGTGCTCCATACAGGCCGCCCATGCAGGAAGCGAGGGAGGAGATGTAGAGGCCCAGCAGAAACAGGAAACCCACCAAGGAGACCTGAAGGAAGAGGGAAAACAAACAGAGGCTGGAAGAGGATGGGGTGGGGTTCAGCGCTACACCCTGTTCAGTTCCGCTGCAGCCAGTGCCTTATAAAAACAATGAGTACTAACTAAGCACTGATGAAGGAGTCAAGGACACTGAATAAATTCAGTGCCGATTTGAGAGGGAGTATTTTGGGGGTAGTATTTACAGCATACTTATTTTTGCTGTCTGCACACGGATCCATAATGCCACGGTGACAACTGGGTAGTAACTTCATATGATTGAATTGCTCCATGTGTTTCAAAAGAAAGTGTTTAAAATAGTCTTTGACAGTCATCTATCTATAAAGCAAGGAGCATCTGTGTGTCATATATCACTCTGACTGTTGGTCAGATCAACCTCAGCTTTTGGATATAGTTTGTACATGGCACAATGATGTGCATCCTTTTTTGTGGATTTTTTTTACAGACGTTATATATCAATATTATCATTAAAATTTAAAATCCCATAGACTTGCATATCACAGCATCCTGCAGCAGCACACGGCACACGGTTTCTTCTTGCACTGATTGTGCAGCCAACGCAATCAAAGTACTCTCAAAAACCACATGCTAAGACGTTAGCTGCTATTTTATTCATCACATTAAAACAGGCTAATATGGGCTTTAGCAAATGCCAAAACAACAAACTCCATAACTGCTGCCTGTCTTTCCTTTTTTCTTACTCCAAGACGCTCACAGAATCCCAGCACTGAATCCCAGGCCTGAACTCATTTATGTATGAATACATATAACAGTAACAGGTTCTTATACTATACAGGAAAGTGTACTAAGTAAGAGAATGGGTCATTCCTGATCTTCCTAAAATCCACTGTGTATGTGGCAGCAAACTCCAACTCAATGTGAGAATCCAGAGAGCAAATCCAAAACTTCCATTGTAGGAGCAATAGTATATGAAAATGCTGTACAGGGCTAAATGATCCTGCTCCTGCAGAGCTACTGCCCTGCGTTTTTTAGGAAGCTCTCGACTTGAACACAAATGATTGTAATTATCAACTCATTATCGAGCCCTTGCAAACTTCAGCTGCTTGATTAAGGAGTCAATAATTAGAATCAGGTGTGTGCAGTAGTTCTCCAGGAGCTGGGTCCCTGCTGTAGAACATATCTGATTAACAGTCACACTGCCACTAAAATAGTAATAAATACATGCAAACGGGTAAAGAACATGATCTAAAGTTACATACTTTGAAAGTATTAATTTGTTTTGTGTTTGTTTACACCCCACAATATAATTTTTGCTTCAGCATGCTTTGTCTTGGCAAGGTTAAATTCATATTTCAAATAAAGACGGCTTCTTTACCAAAAAAAAAAAAAATGTGCTTCTTTCAAAGTTGTTCTCTAACTTTCATTTCCTTGAAACTGGGGTTAGTGAAAATATTTTTCCCCCACAATTTACCCGGTCCCAGTCATCTCAAACATTTAGAAACTGCACACAATCAGAACCAGAACAAACTACATCAACAAAAGTGAGCCATCATGGGAAATCCCCAAACCTCACCCCTACTGTTGAGAAGGCCGTTCCCACAGAGCAGAGTGGAAACTCAGAGTGGAAAGACAGAGACCGCTTTACCTTTTCTGCTATCAAGAAGTCATAGCGCAGTGCTTCTCTGGTGCAGATGGCCCCCAGGAGGAAGACAAAGACCAGATACAGGAACCACCTGTGGGTCAGCAACAGTGCGCCGTGCAGAATTAACAACTGCTTTTTTCCTCACTATTAATAGGAGAAGTGTGTCATGACAATGTCACAAGGGTCTGGTAAAACCATGCAGTGAACTTCGGTGTGTTTACTTTTTATGCTGAAACTGGAACAGGTTGGAATTTTAAAAATATTCAACTCAGACATCTGATCTCCCCACTAAATTTCAATCAAAACATTTGGAATGTGTCCCTATAAATCACCACTCAAGGAGGAAGAGAATCCAGGGTGTTTTGTATATACAGCTCTGGAAAAAAAAATAAGTGACCACTTTAAGATTATCAGTTTTCCTGATTTTACTACTTATAGGTATGTGTTGGAGCAAAAGGAACATTTTTGTCCGAGTCTATAAACTACTGACATTTCCCCCAAACGCCAAATAAAAATATTATCGTTTAGAGCATTTATTTGCAAAAAATGACAAATTGTGAAATAACAAAAATATACAATGTTTTCAGACCTCAAACAATGCAAATAAACAAGATCAAATTAATTTCAAAACAACCTAATACTAATGTTTATATATATATATATATATATATATATATATATATATATATATATATATATATATATATTCCAATTATTATATTATTTTCTGCAGAATTGAGTCCCTGCTTTTACAGCGATTTGCCCTTTCAACTTTTTATTTCTTACTGTATGTTAATCGTTGTACTGATTACTATGTCCTAAACTGTGAAGTGTTTTCATATTTTACCATGTTGTGTTTGTGTGTTTGTGTGTGTCTGAGTGTGTGTGTGTTTGGAGCGGGTCGTCCTACGAGGTGAAGACAGCTGCCAGTGTTCCCACAGGGATGTTGTGCTCAGGCCGCTGAAGGTCTGAGCTCATGTTGAAACCTGCCATGACCCCTACAAACACACAAAACCACAGAAATGTAAAACATTGTACAATACAAAAGAATGCACTGCATACTGTACCATATTTAGCTGTGGTGAGGACTGCATGTACTACGGGGGGGTTTCCCTCACCTGTAGCAGCAGGGAAAAAGACCCCAAAGACTGTGAAGAAGGTTTCCCCTGCGCTGTAATCTGGCATCGCGTTGCTGCCCAGCAGAGCAGCTGAATAACCAATGAAACCATGCTCTAAATGAAGAGACAACAGTACACAAACGACATCAGGACTGAACTTTGTAGCAGCATTTGAAAACAGTATCAACCTATCAACCACCAACATACCTGACAAAACATAATTGTTATTTTCTGAAATGTAGAACACAAAACACAACAAAAATGTGTAAAAAGGAATTTTATAACAAAGAGATATTCATCAGTGTCCATTTTCATGCTAGGACGGATTCAAAGAATTTGTCTCAAAACAACGGTCAGGTGACCAATTGAAGATTGAAATAGGTTTTTGTCTCACTGTAGTCATTCCTCCAAGTGATGGGTGTAGTCCACAAAAATGTATTTAAAATGTTTTTGAACTTTAGCTGTCAAAATTAGTAAAATACAGTGGATATCTTTAAACCTCAGTCTTTTGAATGCCAAAGCCACTCTTTTGGTTATAATTCTTCAACCACAGCTGAACGAAGAATTGCCGTCTGATGAAAAACAAAGAGGGAATTATATATTTATACACAGTACAGGTTTGGACACAGTTTTATATTCTAGTTTCTTCAAAATAGCCACCCTTTGCTCTGATTGATAAAACAAGAAATTCCACTAATTAACCTTGATAAGGCACATCTATGAAGTGAAAACCCTTTCAGATGACCATCTGAAATGGTAGCTCATCAAGAGAATGCCAAGAGTGTGCAAGGCAGTAATCAGAGCAAATGGTGGCTATTTTGAAGAAATTAGAATATAAAACATGTTTTCAGTTATTTCACCTTTTTTTTGTTAAGTACATAACTCCACATGTGTTCATTCATAGTTTTGATGCCTTCAGCGAGAACCTACAAAGTAAATATATAAAGAAAACACATTGAAAATGTGTACAATGTGTACAAATTTTGGCCTGTACTATATATATATATATATATATATATATATATATATATATATATATATATATACACACACACACACACACAGACACACTTAATATGACAAACTCAAATAAGCTTATAAGTTTCAGATAAATTATGTGGACAGCACAAAAGGAGGAAGGAAATCACCCGACTTGAAAAATTGTGAATATGTCTTTTAAATACTGACAAGAATGTTGTTTTTCTTCTAAATATCTATATTACTAAAGTACTAAATAGACTTAAACACAATAGCAATATACTGCAGACTATTATAATATAACAAAAACACAGTAAAGGATAAAGAATACCCTCATCACCATCTGTATACTCCCCTACACCTTTGCAAGCTGTATAAAAACTATTACTATATATACTACTTAATTATTCTTGCATAAAATAATAAAAGGTATTGCAGTACCTAAACTGGAATCTTAAATATTTGAATTGTTACATGATTCTTATTCAATCATAATAAATGGATAAAAACAGGCAGGGATACACTCTGCTCCCATTTAGAAGTACACAGTCTAAATACAGGACAGGACAGGTCAGTTTGTTGAATGCACAGGGGGAGATTGTTCTTTATTGGTGGGGGTCATTTAAAGCTCACAGCCTGAAGGGACTGCCTGTGTTACAACACCGGACATTTCCCCCTTGGTTATCTTGCGATGGGAAAGAATGTGTTCTCTCAGATTAATGACATGTTTATCCAAAAGGAAGTCACCACCCTTTTCAGAAGCTCAGCAGCTTCCAAGTTTGAGAGAAAGAATCAGAGCGAGGGAGGGAAAAGAGAGAGAGAGCAGGCTCATTTTTTTTTGCTCTTTTGTTTTAGACCAAAGTTAAAACCAAAAGGGCTAGATCCACTAGTTGTATAGTGCACATGTTCACCAGAGCAGGAATTTAAAAAGGAGGCTGGACATGAAATGGGACTAGAAGCCCAAACTTGTTCACTCTGTGACCCGGTGAGGCCGCCCTCTGTCCAAACAATCAGAATCTAACAAATCCTGGGCAGTCAGTGTCCATGGCTGCACCATGAGCTCCCCACCCTTATTACAACATCATACTTCAACATCCAACAAGTTGGACTCTCACAGCCTTCTCTCTCTCTCATTTTGACAGGGCTGCTCTAGAAGATTAAGTCATCAAGATTAAGTAATGACAAAAGACCCACTCATTTAACTTTGTGGTACCCCAGCATTAAGATAAGGTCTGGTTCTATGAGTTCTAGTTAAATAATGAAGATTTACTTCTTACTTTTTTTATTGAATTTACTTAAGTAAAAAGTAGCAATACACCATTGTACAAGTAGTTCTGTTGTGTTTTGGTTTGTCTGTGAACAGGATTTTGGAAAAACTACTGGGCTGATGTCCGCGAAACTTGTCGGTCGGGTGTAGAATTATATTTTGCGGTGGCTCCCACTTATGAAATTTGCACGATTGTTTTTGTATTTTAGTGGCTCCATGCAGCGGCACTGCACCATAGACTGTATACACACGCACACACACATACACACAGAAACTTTCTTATTTTTGAAAGAAAAGCACTGTTTTTTTTTAAATGAAGATAACTTTACACTAATCAGAAATACACTCTATACATTGTTAATGTGGTAAATGACTATTCCAGCTGTAAATGTCTGTTTTTTGGTGCAATATCTACATAGGTGTATAGAGGCCCATTTCCAGCAACTATCACTCCAGTGTTCTAATGGTACAATGTGTTTGCTCATTGTGTCAGAAGGACAATGGATGATTAGAAAACCCTTGTTTAATCATGTTAGCACAGCTGAAAACAGTTTAGCTGGCTAGAGAAGCTATAAAACTGACGTTCCTTTGATGAAAGCAAAATTTGAATTCTGCAACTCATGGTGGTAAATTCAAGTGTGACATTTCATGGGATTCACAAAATGCTCTGGGTGACCCCAAACATTTGGATGGCAGTGTACATTATATATATATATATATATATATATATATATAGCAGCATAGTTGCATAGTAACAGCGGCATTCCGGGAGTCACAAACAAGATTAGGGTGAATTATCATTACTCCTTTATCTAATAACATAGAGACACATAATGTGTCTTTCTCGCCAGTATATTCTTGGGACACTCACAGTGGAAACATTTTTTGAACGTGACTCTTTTAGTTTTCAAAACATTGGGACATGTTTGGACTTATTTTCATCCCATTCTAAGTGCCAGAAAAACATTCAGTTCATAGTTCATCACTGTGTATTATTATTATTTTCTTCTATTTAAATATTGCATGACTGAGGAGGAATCCACTGCAATGTGTTGTGGAAGGATGCTAGATGGCAAATAAAACCAGAGGATCATGAGAAGTGTATTTTTAGACAAAGCCACGGTGCCAGCATCCATATTTCAGTGTGCATATTGTCCGAGGAGCACAATCCTCCTTTCTGAGCTCAGCATTCCGCTGATACAGTCTGGAATGTGCAGATTACACCAGCATCTGAGGCCTCTCCCTCTCTAGACTAACCGCTCTCCTACAGGGCAGACTGTGGTGTTGCAGATGTGGGGCAGGTCCCACTGGGATGATTGGGAACTATATATTACAGCGTGGATCACAGGCAGAGATGATGTGGCGGGTTCAGGAGCAGCAGTGGCCTCAGATCTTCGGTTCCGGCCTTTGCTCTTTGTCATTTACCAAAAATGTGGGTGAGGCCTGGTTAACACCCTTAACCCGAGGCCCAAGGAGAACATTATGGCTTCCTGCTCTGTGGGGAATCGGCTTCAAGTACAGGGACCAGGCTAAGGCGTGACTGATTGCATTTCATCTGTGCACCACAATCAGAAGGTTTCCCGGTGAAACTGTAAACTGGGTGCTCAGACAATTCCTTGGTTACTGACCAAACTAAATAATTTACAAAGCTCAGATACAACACAGACTACAATTGGGAAATGAATTGTCCCTTCTCTCCCATCATTGGGGATGAAAAACACTATTCTCAGCTGTTCTGTGTGTCTCAGCCATGCAGTTCTGTCAACAAAGATAACAATTCTGAATCAACCTGCCACAGTGCTGCAGGAAAGACTTGATGAACAGTTTCTTGACAGATCCGTGGAGCAACTGAGGACACAGGGTCAGTGCAGGAGTTCATACAGATTATGTTCATATATGTATAAAATAATTCACTATATCACTTTCACATGAGTGGATGACATTTAGGTAATAGTAGAGATTTATTTTAAAGGTCCTATATCATGCAAATAGCCAAACTACTCTAGATAAGTCTGAGGGTTATATAAAAGATGTTCCATACATAAAGGACTCCGTAAGTAATTCACAGAGCTTGGATTTAGAACCTTTATGGTTTTATGGCTCATTTCTATTGCCTTGAGTTTCTGATGTCATGTGGTAGCCCATCCACCTGCCCTCTACTGCCACACCCTTTTGTTTTCAGTCTTCAAAGTGAAAATCAGCCAATCCGAAGAGAGGCTTATGAATATTTATGAGACAAGACCAAAAATGACCCATGCTTTCTGGAACTCCAGTGAGGCACTTGAAAGAGCTCTGTAAAACTATATTGAGTTGTATTGTGGGACTTTAAATACCAAAACTTCATATAAAACCCAGAAAATCCATGACTTTGGACCTTTAACGGAATGAAGCTGCTGACGAGTGACTACTGAGCTGCTGTGGTGATGGAGATAAGAGCAACACAAGGCGATAAAGGCCAATACAATTGGAGATATAAACTTTGACCTTATTTAGCAATCTTTAGGTTTTGTTTTCTTCAGTTGCTGGGATTGTAAACATTCCTGAAACTGCACCTAGCCAGTTTCAGGAATAGCCAGTTACTGCAAGTATGGTAATCAAAATAACAGAACAAAAACATCGGAATCATAAATTCTATACCAAATCATCAGGAAAGTGTAATAAACATCCAAATCTGATGTCAATATTTTGCGATAAAGGGCTAAATATTTAGACAAACCAGAATATCACGATAGTTTTGAATGAGTTTATCACATAGCTGACTTCTGCTGTGGTGCTGCAGCCATCGATGGTGTGTAATTGTACATCAAAGAGGAGGGGATAGTGTTATCAAACTATGACCACATGTGTCTGACGGCAGCTCCTTTTCCTTCAGGATGTGCCACAGTGTTCAGAGAGTTCAGGCTAATCTGGGCTGTTTCAGCAAGCAGGAGGACCTGCTGGGTGTCCGCCAACCATGAGGTCAACACAACAAACACAAACAGCGGCTCTTAATTGGAAAAACCTGGAGTAGCCATTGTGGCTGGTTCTCGCATAAGTCACCAGGAAGGTTACAGACACGAGGCTCGACAGAGCTGTGAAGTTCAAACATGCAAAAAGAACATATTTCCCAACATTGCATAGGATGGCTGAGTTTCTTAAGGTTTTCTGGAAAAGAAAGAATCACTACGTGTGTGTATATACACTAAATGTAATATTATTTTTCATGAATAAAACAGAATGAGTTCTCTCGTCTGAAGCATGCAATTCACATAAAGACTGGCTCGACTTCTGGAACACTTTTCTCTTCCCACTGGACAGGACGTTGATAATCGGTGAGAACAGGAAATGTGGGGAAGGACTTCCTGAAGGCTAAAGAATACAATCTAGTCAAAGAAACAAAAGACAAAACCTCAAACCCTGCATTTCCTCAGCATAAAGTTTCTATACTGCCACAAGAGCAGGGAAACATCACTTTGGCCAAACAGACATGATGAAAACGGTTAAATATGAAGCAGAAAAGTTTTTACACAGACACCAGTCTCATGAAGACGTGAGCTGCAGAGATCTGGACTCAGGAGAATAGTGATACTGAGGATGATAAGTGATGCTACAGCGACCCCTACTGGTCACAACAGGCAACACACATTCACTGTCCCAGTTTCATGGATTTAGAATTCAAGTCAAAAGATCTACAATTCATCTCTTCTTTCACTCCACACTTTTTTCCTGTTTCTGTTACAAATGGCTTCTATTTCCCTCATAAGCCCACTATGGTGTGATAATAACCCTTAATGTCTGAGACCACATCTGTCCCTGACCCACAGCTGACCAATGAACTATTACACATACATGGTATTAGGGAAATTACTTCAACATTGTAATGCACTATTTATTACTTGTTACTGTCATTTCAAAGTAATTTGTTAGATTACGATATTATTGTATTTAAAATATAAGGCATCACACTACTATTGCATTACTTTAGAGTTACTCTCACTGAAATAACTGGAAATAGGGATTTGGTCTAAATGTAGTTCACCTTTGTCATTATTGCTGTCATTATTGAGTCGCAACAAGGATCTGGTTGACAAGTTTTCAAAAAGCTGGTGATTCCAGTGTTGAAAGTGGTTTTCATGTCTTCATCAACATCCTCTGATACAACTCTCCTTACCTCTTAAAGGCTGAAGAATCTCAGAGCAGGAGAACGTTAATTTAGTCTGTTTTGTGGTTTTATCTCCACTCTCATGCTCCTCGTGCTTCCTTGCTAACTTCATGTTTCTATGGCACCTCTGTAAATGTTAACTTACTAGTGTTATTTCAGGAAGTGGACAGTTCTTTAGGTGTAGCACACAAAGTGCATTTGATTACGATGTTCTTCAAATCCTTATGTTTCACAATCCTAAAGTAATGAGCGTATACCCATCTGGAGAATGTGCTATCCAACATTTTTGCAGGTTCACTCATCTTCATCTTCTGTTTGATGAGCCAAAAGGAAAAGGAAGTGAAACTTTTTTTACGCACTGACATTTGACTGCTGCTGATCTTGCAGTGATTTAACAAATTTGTATGAAGAACAAAAACAAAACCAAAAAAATGACCACTTCAATCACAAAAAACACATTGTGATGCATGTTACTGACATTTGTAACAAATAAAATATTACCATTTTTTTTCCTACAACGCTTTATGTTACAGCAAAAATCAATGCATTATAGTAATTTATTACTTTTGTAACGTGTTACTGCCAGCACTGCACATACAGTACCTGCACAGCTGTGGGAGAGTTTGTGCTGTTACAGGATACAGATTGTCCTACAGTTTGTTAATTTACCATTATAAAGGAGATAAAATTGGACTATTATCCCTGTGATTTCATTTTTCTTATAGTAGACATAAGATATTCTATCTTTATTTCCAAGGCAATCAGAAGTGGCTCTGGATATGTTATACTCTGAGTCTCCTAAATGCTTGAGAAAACACTGACTAATTAATAATAAAAACACATCCCTTCTAAAAACCTACACCTATGTCTACCTGGATCGAGATGCGTGAACGTGCCGATGACGAAGTCCAGCGTGGAGATGGCCAGCACGGCCAGCAGCAGCAGCTGGAGCCGGACGATCCACTTGACCCCGGCCAGGTTGATCCCGAGCAGAGCCAGCAGCACGGCGGCCGACATGCCGCGCACGACCCACTGTCCCTGCAGACCCAGCAGCTCCGCCACAGACTCGGAGAAGCCTGTGATGTACATGGCACCGGCCACGCACTGCGGGGCAGGAGGCAGACATAGTCGGGAAGATGGACGTTAAAACTCTTACAGTACTCACATGACCAAAAGAAACCAAAGAGCCTTAAAAAAACATCACTGACAGCCCAAATGTATGACTCACCTGTCCAAAGACATAGAGGAGGCCCACGGTGCCCCCGACCCTGCCGCCCAGGACAGTGGAGATCATGGAGTAGATTCCTCCGCTGCCGACGCCGCAGTGCTCACACACTCCCATCCCTGACATCACTGTTACTAAAGCAACCAGCACCACCATGGAGACCAGGAGCATCCCCAGCAGCACCCCTGTGTTCCCCTGCATGTTGGGAAACACAATTTGTTTATTGTTTTTTTAAGGATCTGCATTAGCTGAATGCTTTGGTTACCAGTTCCTCTCCATTGGGTCCACACCTTACATACCATGTCATGCAAAACATACAGTATCAGCAATTTATATTACAAATATACCAAGGTGAAGTTGTAGCCTCAATAAACTATCTAATGCAAATCTTCCTGTATATATGATATGCGTATCCAACTCTAATGCTTATTCCCATATACTTTGATTCCACTCTCAGTATTATGTTACAAGTACTACAAAGTCTTATGGGCAGATGTGTCTGACCATAAACTCTGACTGTGAAAGCTTGTTGATGACCTGAGAGCAGAAAGACTTTTTGAGTGAAGACACATGATCGACATGTGCAGGATTATTTGTGTCCTAACTCAGTGGTTCTCAATCTTTTTTCATGTCAAGGACTAACTATGCTGCTGTGCAGGTGTTAAACACTCTGGTGAAATGAAAGTCATCAATACAGGTGATGCTAAGATGCTTTCTCATTGCACAACAATAGAAAAGCAATTTATGATGATGTGCCACCCACTGGATATGAAACACCTGCCTTTCCTGCACATGGCAAGCTGTGATTTATCGGTCAAGCTAAATGAAAACCAACCCAGGCTGTTTGTAGCTGTGTCCTATGATTAGAATCAGCCATTAATGGATGCTTACACAGTCAGATATTATGTAAAGCAACAACCTGTAATACTAGTACATAGTGCTCCATCACTCCAGCTCAAACACAAGTCTACATTGTTCTCATTGTAATGCAGAGCTTGTACACTCGGCTACAGGGATCATACTGTAATGACAGCCATGAGACAGCAGTGTTTTCAGTAGAGTGGGTTTACTGTGGTAAAGTGCTGGCGGGAAGGTCACCGTGACACCGTGAAATCTGTGTTGCATTCATAAGTTAATTTCTAATGGGAAATCATTCTCCCCATCTTTATGAATGAGCCTGAACGCACCGCTCTAGCGGTTACCTGACCCTCGCTGACATATGGCTGTGACACATGAAACCGTGCTCACCACCAGGTAGCCTGTGCGCAGGAACAAAACCACGCCGAATATGTTGATCATGCATGTGGTGAAGACGCCGTCCCAGGTACCGAAGAGCACCGGCTCCCACACAAACAGTTTGATCCTCCACCACGGCTGGCTGGACTGCTGGGAGCCCTGACAATAGACACACAGATTACTGCACTGACAGGTTTATTTCCATAGTACACTACTGTCTGAAATAATGTGATTTAGGCAAGGGAAGTTTTTTTGTTTTTAAAGCACATTTCAACAACAAGGTAATAAAACATCAAATCATCAAGATACAATTAAAAACAGCTGATTAAAAGGGGGGGGGGAATAAATTAAAAATAACAATCAGAAATTAAAACTTAAATAAAATAAAGAATAAAAATTTTAAAATTAAATTAAAAACAAAAAAGATGCTAAATATAATTAAAAAACAGTTGTTAAAAGGGTGAAAATAAAAAAAATACTTCACTGATCAGATTTAAACCAAATCAATAAACAAATATATGTTTTATATCTGTAACCAGCTATGGCAGCCACATATACACATTGTGGCTCTAAATAATATTCTGAATAAAAAAGGAAACTTGTCTTATTATCGGTCAGTATTCTGCAACAACAGCATTCTGCCTCAGTAAATAAGCAGCTGTGTGTTACTTGTAGAAAATGTGTATATGCAAATCCATAAAAAAACAAAAAAAGACATTTGTCTTTGTCTGTTGTTTGTCGATCCATGTTTAGTACAAAATAGAAAATCGCAGTGGTTGATGACAATGTCAGATGAGGATTTACTGCATTCCATTGTGTATAAAAAACAAACTGAAAACCTGAATGAAACGTGCAAAAGTATGAAAACAATCCGCTAAAAAACCACAACGAGATTACAACATAATGACAGAATGTGATGGCGCATGAAACCTTTTGTTTCTGTAAAATTCCAAGCAGGAAAACTTCCAACAACGCAGGAACCACAAAGGAATCTCTGAGATCCTCCTCCTCCTCCTGTGTCCATGGAGATTGACCATGAACCCGTTAAATATTTGAGCTGAGCAAACATCCTACCTGATGAACATCCTACCTGATGAAAATCCTACCTGTGCGTCTTCATGGAACAGATCGTGGACCTGCGTGTTAATGCAGGTGTCAGTCAACAGTTCTGCCTGGTCCGTCTCACAGGTGTGGACTGTCCAGCCTCCTGGCAGCGAGTCCATTGCAGCCCAACAGGTGGAAGCCTGTTATGTAACGGCGATAGAAGTTAATCATATGTAAAACGAGATTGATCCAAAAAAAAAGCCTCAGCTTTGGCTTTAAGTGAATTTAATCGGTGATTTGCTCCGTTAAGCAAGCTGCTGGGCCGCTTTGGCCCCGCCCCCCCAGCAGCAGGTGCGGCAGGTGCGGCGGAGTGGCACGAGGCACCCGGACACAGCTGGGTGTCTCCGGCCTGAAGCGACAGAATGAGTCAATACTAACACCGCTAAAACAAACACGAGTCTGGACACGGCCGCTTCCTGGATTGGATTATTTACAACAATTTCTAGTCAAATAAAACCTTTTGATTCATTTTTTTAAATTGCTATTTGTTAGGCTGTATTCAATAAACACTGATATCTGTTTATGCTTGGTTCCTGACAAAATAATCATAATTTATTTATTTTTTTAAGTTAAGAAAAAAGTTAAACATGCTGCTGTATTTTCTCCAAATTATTCTTAAATTGTGCTTTAACCGAGGCTATAATTAAATTAACTCCTTTTATATATTAAAAAGGCGCTTATTTCTCTCGTTAAATTGCCCAACAAGTGTCAAAGAGAGTGACAGTGAACAGTGAATAAACCGCTCGTTGGGTTGAACGTGTCATTCATTAGTGAACAAGCTGCTGCGTCTTTTTGATTCAGGCTATAAATAGCCTCCTCGGGTTGAATCGACAGATTTGTGGATAAGAGTTAACTTTAAGTTGACTTGAACCTTACCTGCGCAGTGTCTCATTGATCCATGCTGAGAAAACCTTAGACATGAACAGTCAGTTGATGGTTCCCATGTTTTTTTCGGTGATGAATCAGTGAATCAGTGAGTCTCCTCCTGCTGTTGACAGCGTGTTGTAGGAGAAAAAGGCTGCAACGTTGGATGGTTGTGTTTTTGCCTGCTGGTTCCTTTCCAGGGTGTGTTGCCGCCTGTGTTGGTTTTGGCAGGCCCTGCAGCACTCAAGGTTGACCAATGATTAAAGCTGAAAACATGCAAGTACTGCTCAATATCCTTATCTTTTTATTTGTGGAATTCTTACCCAACATCATGGGAAAAACAGATGATTGTTTTGGGTTTAAAGATGTTTGCAGGCTGTCATTAGGATGTTACTATGGCTACAGAAACTGACAGATAAACTTTCACTTTGCTTTTACAAATTATATGTGTGGATTTAACATAAAAGGTGGAGCTGTGGGAATAATCATTCAATTGCTAACAGGCACCAAACTGGAGAATTTGGCAGAAACTGACAGGTTTGTCAGTTTATAGGCCTTTACTTTAGTTTCTTTGCACAAAGATTATGATCAAATGTTACAGAATAAAAGAAGGCTCCATCCTTTTCATTATAACTGGTCATTCAAACGTATACTGAGACTTAAAAACAATCATCAAATAGACCCAAACTACAAAGCAAAACATTTATAACAGAAAAAAAGGCAAGATCTATTTAACCAAGACAGAAAAATTTACTTTAAATTTGCATGCGATGTAAGACATACTACTAATAAAATTCAATTTAAAGATGTTTTTAAAATGTATTTAAAAGTTGCTGAAGATCTACAAAGTTGTACTGAATTCCAGAGATGAGGAACTTTATATTGAAAGAAAGGATTTGAAATGCGAAAATATGGTTCATGAAAGTCCTGTAAAGGCCTCTGTGAATAAGAATGGATGTCTGATAACAGGAGGAAAAAACATCTGAAACGTATCTGAAAGGTTTTCCTTGTGATAGATGAATTTAAACAAACATTTCAAGTGCTGAAATGAATAATTACCCTGTTGACAACAGCAGCAATTGTTTAGGGATCCGCTCCAGACATGTTTTAAATTAAGTCAGAAATACTTTTCTTTGAATAATAATTAGCATCTTTGATATTTATACATTAAGTATTTAATGTTGATCTTTCAAAATAAAAAAGTCCCCTCTCCTTGATTGTTTTTAAGCAGAACAAAGAGTTTTTGCAAAGAAATCACAGCACCTGCAGATGAACACCATGTCAATAAGAATTCAAAGCCATTTTCTGTGAATTCTTTTATTTATAAGGACCTGACACACGACAATCAAAACAACGACTTAATCAGATTGTTTACAAATCATAATATATTGCAAAACTCTAATCATATGGGTTACTTTACTGAAATTAATCAGCTACAATTAAAGCTGCACATTATCCATATAACACGTTCACTCGACCCAACAAGTTAGAGACCATGCAAATAAACCGTACTGTCTAACTTCAGATCAGATCCCCCACAGTGAAGCTTCTTTAAAAGTATGAAAAATGCCAGTCAAAAGGAGATTCACATCCGTATTTGAAATATCTTGACACAAACGACTTGTACAGAGATAAATGAGGGTAGCAATAGTGACTGCATATGATATACTGTACATATCAGTGCCTTAAATGACATGTTTCAAAAATAGTTTTTATCAAAAAATTCATAATTCAGATCTTTTTACACAAAAACATTTTTTCCTCTAGCTTATACAAGGACACTTATGGCCAGGTTATTGACGACAGTTAATTAAAAGGAAAAAATACCATAGTACTGCTCTGATACTCATGAATCTCCATCAACAGTTTTCATTTTAAATAGCTGAACTGAAATCAAGATTCTCTTTAATGGGACAGTTTACCCACACAGACGTCTCCTCTGCACTGTGCTTTTTAATAATTGCTTACAATGAAATGTGATGCTATAGTACAAACCACAAAACTCGTTTTTTAAGTAATATTCCATCCAAACCTGTTTTCTCTTTAGCTGAGGTTGAGTATTTGATACTAAAACAATTTTGGTGGAGTAGTACTTTAAAGCCAAATTAACTTTTTCCGAGGGGATTTTCATTACAAACAGTAATAGTAATGTACAATCAACTGCATTAACTTATAAAAGAAAAACAAAATTAAAATTCACTTTAACCAATCAGCAATAAAACTGTAAAAAAAAAAAAAAGAAAAAATGTCCATTTTCTTCTGATAACAGTGGTGAAGATATATACAAATCTCAGAAAGCCACATCCTTGACAAGTGAAACAGACTCACAGTTAAATCTAATAAATGCTGGAAAACAAATCAATATGCCTTCCACTGACAAAAATGTATCTTGGACAAGCTTTGTCTCTATTGACAGGCAGATCTAACAGTACTTCTCAGAACATAAAAAAAATATACAATGTATTTACAGCAGGGCGTTTTCTATATATTCTAAAGGGAATGTTCAATGAGGAAAAAATAAAGTATTTGATGATCAATGTGGGTGCTGTATGTCCCTGATTGTCAATCGAACTGTAACAAGAGGGAGCTAAATGTTCATTTTCAAACCTAATATGATCCTGCACATAAAAACAGTGTTTTACACAATAGCACCTAACACATCGCATGTACACACACGGGAAAACAAATCAGCTGAATAACATCTAATGAAGTTACAGAATCAAACTTCAGAATCAAAAGCGCTTTGTTTCAACAAGGCCTGGGCAGACGTGGTTTACTACTGATGTCTGGCAAAGAGGTGATAAGTTATCAAACCTGCAGATATCATAAAATATGACCGTGCGTTCGTTAATATTTCGATCCATCCTGGTGCCATTTCTTTGCGAAAATACATGATGGGCAAGATTTAATAAATGCTCCCAGATCTGACAGACTGAATAAGTGGATAGCTTATATGTTTTTTCCGATATTGTGCGAGTGAAGTTAGTAGCCTTAGAGCGTTGACTAAGTGAAAAGAAAAACATACTGAATAAGTACTGAAAAGGTTGGAATAAAAACTAAAAAAAAAAAGGCACAGATGCAAAACTAATAAAATGGAAAAAAAAAACAAGAATCTCATTTCCACATGTACTGAGTATTTCATAACAGCCATGTTAAAATCCTGTGCATCTTCCAAGAAGAATAACAATCAAGTTAGCTACTAGAGCTACACCATTAAGTGACTAAAGCGAAGAATCATCTCTGGGTCAAACTTAGACATCTCGTTTAACAGAAAAGTTGCCTTGTGAGTACAGGTACTCAATTACTCCATTGTGATAGTAAGTACTACATTCCTTTGTAGTGAAAAATGTGCAAATTGTGCAAAGCTCAAGCACAATCCTTTTAAGTAATTTCACTACAAACCAATAATACTATTTCAAATAATTTACATGTGTGCAGCTATTTGATATCTGCACACGTGCAGGGGGCAGTGGGGGGAGGGATTGTTTCTGCTTTATAATTTATTACAGCCCAGTCCAGGTGTCACATTTGTAACATCTGCATATCTGACAGTGGCAAACTGGCAACGTCAAATAATTTATCAATGAGAACTATACTTTTTTCTAATTGGCCATCAGACCAGATCAACAAAATCAGTTACATTTGTCCATTCCTTACACATTATCATGTGATATCAAGTGACGGTAAATTGGCTTCAACTTAAAGTTATGGTGATCTAATGATGATGTCATTTCAGAAGGCAATTACAGCAGCATAATACAGCTGGAAAATAACACATTTTAGGAGTGATTTTCAACTTTTCAATCGTTTTACTAGATAAACAGCAAGGGGAGGTAGCTGACAGCAAAACAGCATAGATAAATAGGGCCTACATCTTGGATGTCAAGTGGAAATATTGCATTAAGCAGCAAGAGTGACTTGATTTTTGTGCAAGGCAAACTGATTGACAACATAAAAAAAACAACTCTATGGCAGTGGTGCGAGAGGATATTTCACTATATCTCTTGCATTACACTTTGGTCGCTTAATCTCTCAATTCAAGACATTCTGGAGCACGAAACATACCCATGGACTATTAATTGTTTTTTTTTAAAGGGGAAATGCCAATAACCATTTTTCGTTTTTCTATATTTACATTCTATGAGATTGGACAAGAAAAAAAAACATGAATAGGTTTTCTATCAAAATGCTTTAAGAAAGAGCACATATTTGCAATGGGACTCATTTTGGCAAAACAGGTGACATGAGATAAAGTGCTGCTGAAATTATTAACAGAAATGAATTCTTGCCTCCCATCAGCCAAAGGTTTCACTCGTTGAAACATCCGGCGAGGAGTTCAGCTGGGACCTGGTCTCGGTGACTCTAACTGAGGGGAACTCTGAGAAGTCTGTGCTGTGTCCTCGTAGACTTACTTGCCCGTTGGCAACAGTAAACTGCGAGGAGGGTCCAGATCTTGACGTCTGGAAATGTGATTTGAAGTTCGGATCAAAGGAGCTTATTTGAAACGTCTGCAGTATCCCTTGCGGAGAGTCTGTCTTTTTAGAGGTCGAGACCTGCTCCAGGAAGTCCTCCTCGGCCGGGGACACTGCGGAAGGAGGGGTGGTCTCGTCGCCTGAAAACGAAAATGAGTGCTGGGAGTCCCCGACCAGTAATCCGAAGTGAGGTTTCTCTAAAGTGGATCTTAAAGGAGAGCTCATCCCTGATTTGAACCTACTGGGGGAAGGAAACTGTTTCTCGGTGGAGAACAGAGGCTGTCCGGCTAAGGTGGGGTTTTCGGAGACCAGGCTGAGGCTCTGGCTCGTCAGGTAGCTGTCGTTCTGGCTGGTCCTCTCCAGCGCCTGCTGGAGAAATTTGGAGTATTCTTGCAAGAGGCTGACCTTCTCCATAGGCGGCTGAGTCTGGGCGCTAGAGGCTCCGAGGCTCTCCACGGGGCTGCTGTCTGAAACGTCAGAGGAGTTAATGGATATGCTTGAAGTGACCTCTGTGTCGGCCACGCTGAAGGAAATGTCTGATTGCCCGTTTGCTTTGTTGGAGTAGTGGTCCAACAGAGTCTGAAGAACCTCGTCCGGCAACACATTCCTGTCGTGAGTTGCCTTAATCTCCGCGTTGATGGGTTGCGGCTCCAGGATGGTGGCGGGGACCGTCTCGTCGATGACGGTTGACACCACGGTTTGCGTCACGGGCGCCTGGGAAGAGATGCTGCTCGTGTTCAGGCCATAATCCCGACTGTTGTTGGCCATCGCGGCTTGAAGGTAGCGTTTCTTCTTGAGGAACTGCATGGCGTCGTCGTAGTTTGTGCTGCTGGATGCTGGCTTTGTTGGTCCTCCTTGAAGAGTTTCTACTGACTCGAGTTCAGTGTTGCTTTCTACGTCTAAAAGACCTTGCTTGTCCACGATTTCAAAGGTGTACTGAGCGACTTTGCTGTTATCGTCAAAGGAAGACAGAGTGGACAGGCAAGGGGGGGGAGGATCACTAGATTGTTTTAGGCTCCTCTTGGGGACCTTCTTCAGGACTAGTTTCGGAGGAGTCGTCTCTTCGGATGAAACGTCTCCATCTTGGTGTTGGCTTGTCGTTTCGTCAGGAAGTTCCACAGAGTAGTCAGCGATCACGTACTCATGTTTGACTTTGGAGGACACAGCGTAGAGAGGAACACCTTCAATTTTGTTCTGTCTCTGCTCCTCTTTCTCTTCTGTTTCTGCTGCAGGGTCACTGTGCCCTTCTGTCTGGGCAGCAGTGGAAGAGCCAGAACTCTGCAACTTGTCAACGCACTTTTGCCGTTTCTTCTTGGGCAGCGAACACTCTTTGGTGAGGAAGGGGAGGCCTAAAGAATCTGCTTCACGCAGAGGTCCAACTTTACCAGTTGCCTTGTTGGTCTTCTTCTCTCGGTTTTCGTGACACATTCGCCTGTGCTTTAAAACCCGGTCTGTTCTGGAGAAGTACTGTGAACGAAGGATAAAATAAATGTATTCTATTGTAGCAATGAATAGTTAATTAAACAAAAAATAAATAATTCTTCAAACTCTGAATCAGGATGATTTCAGTCTTTTTTCATTTCCACTGACTCAAATACTGAGTTTAATATAGCAAATTATTTATGTATATCAGTTCACCTTATACTTTTCCATTTGTGAGTTCTGCACATATAAAGATGATATGAGTACTATTTCTGACTTTACTGATTTCTGATTTACAACCATATTAAATTGTCTTTCTGCTACCAGATATTCAAGCAAACTAAGGCAGTTTACCTGGTGACAGTAGTCACATTGGTAGGGTTTCTCTCCACTGTGCGTCCTCTTGTGTCTCTCCATGTGATACTTCTGGATGAACCTCATACCACACTCATCACAGCGAAACGGTTTCTCACCTAATAAAAAAAGAAAAAGACAAGGTGATTCGCTTGAGAATAACATGTCAAATAAAATCCCTGTGAGTAATGATTGCATCGTTCTTCCACCACTCACCAGTATGGATTTTCTCATGTCTCTGGAGGAGATATTTCTGAATGAAGCGCATATCACATTGGCTGCACTGAAATGGCTTCTCACCTGCAGTGTGAATTGAAACCTTAGTACATCAATAACAATTTAGACATTGGATATTATGATACTCAAAGCAACTTTATTCTATTTTTTGATGATTGAAATATTATCCATCCATAGCATTTTAAATTGAAAGCAAATAATTACAACATTATACAACATGACTGGGTAATTCATACCAGTGTGAATGAAGACATGCCTCTGTAGATGGTAGTTGGTTCTGAATGCAGCATTACAGTGAACACACACATGACACTTGGGGTTTTGTATCCCAAACGATCCATCATCATTGATGTTGAGGATCTATGAAAAACAAAGGCAACAAATAAATATACTGGCATGTGTTTCACTCTTACAGCCGTTTCTGTCAAGATTAACAAGAAATTCTTTAAGAATTTTTCTAATTTTGCACCTTTGCTGGTGATCGCTGCTTCCTTTTTTTCTTCTTGGGACACATCATCAGGTCTTTAATTGCTCTTTTGTCCTTCTTTATCTGAACCGCTGGCTCAGACAGCTTCAGTTCCTGCTTAATGCTCAGCTGTGAAAGGATGATACACAGACATTTGATAAAGCACATGACCTCGTTTTAGTCAACCCTCCCATCCAGCAGTTCATCTGGGTCAAGGACATCTTACAAAAGAGCAAACAGAAGAGAATTGATAAATTTTAAGCGACCTCACCACCGAGTGGCCTCCACAACTTAAGAAAACAGTGGATGTAGTTCAAGCATCCCGAGGGCAGCCCCTGGAGCTGTTCAAGGCTTAATAGACTGGAGGGAAATCTCAGTGTAGATCTGGGATGTACTAAAAGATTACATCTGCCAGCTGGCCCGGGAGCGTTTGCAGCTACCCCATCTGACTTTTTAGGCAGCACTCATGCCTGATCCTGTGGTCTGGTTCAGGTTATTCTTAGTTATGTTCATGATCAGAATAAAAACAATACTCTCTGAAATTCACATGTGCTGTATCTTTATTCTTTTGTAATACTAAAGATTAAAAAGGGAAAGATTTTCACTGATGCCTTTCTCACTGTGAAGGTACAGGAGAGTGAATGCTGTGATGCCTCACTATTATGTGCTTAACAATGTTATTTCCAACCAGAAAATTAAAATGCGGCATTGCTGAAATTAAAACTGATTATGCTGCATGCCTGGGAGCTCAACTGCATTGAAATTCTACCGAGACAACTGTTGCCTGGAGGTGAGATCGAACCTACAACCTCATGTTTTTAAGGTAACAATGAAATAATATGTCCCAAAACAACACGTGAGAAACGTCACGTTCTTATTTACACTTTTAATTACATTAAAAATTAGGTGTTGCAGCTCTTCTTATAAATATTATAGTGTGCTGGAATCAAAATTTATGATGATTCATAAAACAAATGCATTACGCAAATTTATTCATAAAAGCAATGCAATGAGTAGTGAGTGTTACACTCAGAACCTTGAAATCTACCCGAGAAACTGACCATGAACAGGATTTAACCTCTCAGCCGGCAAAGAAAACCGAAACCCAGAGCAAAAACTTGCCTGAAACAAGAAATTTCAACTGAACTGAATTATTAGAAGCAACAGGACTAGCTGAACCTGAAAATGTATACTATCTCGAGGATATATAACTGTTTGAAGGAAATGGGGGAGATATGAAACACAACCTGCTGATTGTGTCAACAGAGAGGATTGTTTCTATCAATTAAGGTTTAAATCTCAACAACTATAACTCATATAAGTTATAAAAACAACTGGTCTAAAACAAATCTCTGTTCTGCCCTGTTCCTGATCACATGCTCTGCTGAGGAGGCTTCAACACTTATTTCGACTTAAATCTGTTTCAACAATAACACAATTATGGTCTACGGGATGAAAATTTAAATTTGAACATTTTTGTCACATACTTGATATCCTTAACTTAAATCTTAAATACAGAATTCCATTTCAGGCTGCTTATATAACAAGAGTCAAGCTCTGTTACTCTACTGCGTCAAAACCTGTGTGAATTTTTTGGTGTAAAAATCAATATCATTGGAAAGGAATGAATAGAAACTCACTATGATTATTTCAAGACTCTAGGTACAGTGTCTACACAAATAATCTGATTAAAATATGGACCGCTTCTCAACCAGCATGAACTCACTGGCATGTGAAGCAAGCAGGGCAACTTATGGGTGAGTTTTAGGGGGAAATGCACTCCCACCTCGCCTCCTCCCTCCTCTTCGCCACCGTTCTTTGTCAACTCCTCCTGCATCATCAGCTGCTCCGGAGGGACCAGGTTGTGGGTGACCAGCGAGCTCCCAGTCAAGTCCTCGTCATCGTCCTCGTCGTCATCATCCTCGGCCAACAGGGGGTGGTTGGCCAGCGACCGCTCGCCCAGGGTCATCACCACCAGCCCCCCTCCGACGTCCAGCCCGACTCTCCCTCCTCCGTCCACCCCTCCGCTGCTGCACTTCAGCAGCATTCCCTCCAACTTGTCCTCAGTGTTCATCTTACATAGGGTAGTTGGTGCGTCTACGAAAAGAGAAGAAAATGGAGACATGACAGGAAAAAGTTGCCAGGATGACTGTAATATATTCTCAATACAGATGCTATTTTTAGGGTTTGTTATAGCTTGATATCACAAGTAAATCATATATAACAACATTAATTACTGTGGCAATTGCAACAATGCAGGACTTCAGAAGACTATGATATAACCACCACTTAGTTTACAGTTTCTTCTTCCTTTTTTCATTTTCTAGCATCAGTAAAAGGGAGAAAGTACCCATGTTGGTACAGAAACTATCCAAACAAATTAATGACTAGCTAAATCCTGGCTGGCATGACTTCCCGCCAACCCTGAGGCTACGTTCACACACCACAACCCTAGCATCAAATTCTGATGCAGTATTTTAATTTGCCAAGATCAGATTCTCCTGTGAACTGGTCACAGCCCTTAAGTGACACGAACATCAAAACTACAATAATCAGATCTGTTTTTTTTTTTCAGAACAGCAGAAGTCACACGAATTCTGACATGGCTCAGGGCTGACAAGGTTTCATTACCCAAAAATTTCAGATCTGTATCCCATTTACCACCGTATATGAAAGTATGATTGTACAGTGGAAGCCAGTGGATATGTGAGCAAACATTAACGAGGACGATGAGGAGGAAGAGATGTTTGTTCATGTTTCATTTTAATCATTTGTGACACCACTGGCACAAAATTACGACAAATGTCAACATAGAAAATTGGAAAAATCGGATTCTGTGCTGTTCACACTATTGTAAAAGTAAAGGATCTGAGTCAGATATGAGCAAAAAGATCAGATTCAGGTCACATTGGCCTGTAGGGTGAACGTAGCCTAAAAGCTCATTTACACTCTTACATTTTTGGGTCAGTGACAAATAAAGATTTGAAGTAGTGCTGTCAGATGATTAAAAAAATTAATCAAATTAATTACAGGATATATTTTGTAATTATTTAACCGAATTAATCACATTTTAATGTCATATCTGCTAAAGGTCTCCTGATAAAGAATTTGAATTCTAGGATATTAAAAAACTGTAGTGCATGACTAATCAATTAAATACAGTAAGAAGAGAAGATCTGAAATCCAAACAAAACAAATACAGCAATACAGTTAAATAGATAAAATAAAGCTGTCTTCAAAAATGTAAAACAAATACAGCGACTCCGTTATATAAATAAAATTCTGAAATAAAATAAGGCTGTCTCAAAGAGGCACTTAAGCTCATATAGCAATTGCTGATAACGTGACCACGTGTCCATCAGCCAACCAGAAACGCATTTGTTCAGCTCGGCTCGCCTCGCGTTGCATAGCAACCAGAGACGCGCTCAGACTTGTCGCTCGGTGCCAAACGGCACAGACAGACACCTAAACAGCGTAATTACACTGAAATGAGCGCATTGGGATTGTTCCAGCACTCGTATAATGTAACTAATGTAACTTTAGTCCATCGTTTTCTTTATTTAACATGGAGCTTCTTCTCCTTTGTTAACGAAACGCCGTTCCGGTCGTAAATCTTTTAACGGAATGTAGTTTCGGTTCACTTTCATCCCTGGGCTCACCACCGTTGATACTCTATACTAATTTGATACTAATTAATTGCGTTATTTTTTTTAAACGCGTTAAATTGCGGCGTAATTAATTAATCGAATTAATGTGTTAAAATGATAGCACTAGTTTGAAGATGAGAAAGTAAAAAAATGTTTAAAATACAATTTTAAAAGCATTCATCAGGTCTCACAAAATGTACATTTTGTGCTCATGTTGGTTTCAGGTCAATCGATATTCCATTTTTTTTACACGAAATGTCAAATAGTGTAGTTTAATAGTGTAGTATAGTTTTTAATTTTTTAATTAATTTTAATTATTTGATCCATCTAGAATATCAGACTAGCTGATAGCATGTTTTTAATTTTTCAAACCCTTTTAAACTAAAAATCAAATTATCTGGTATCTGGTTTTTAGAATTCCACCACATGACATTTTTGACATTATTATATGTTAGATACGGGGCCTTCTGTCAACGCAGTGCCATTACGGGCGTATTTGTGCATGTTTTCTGAGATATTACGGATGCGGATGAGCAGTACCACAGAAAGCCATGGGGGCAGTGTAGCTGCTTTTGACACTTTCACTTACATTTTGACACTTGCAGGTACATTATTATAACCTCCTCCATTACAGCCACGTTTGTTAGGTATTTGGCTCTGAACTCCCCTCTAGTGGATTTATTGCATAATACCCAAATCAAAGTGAAGGATGGAAGTATGAGGGCACTGAATGTTACATCGTTTAAATGAATTTATTATAGGAGCAAACATGAGACTTGAGCGTTTATTCTAGCTCTAGCTGTCACTTCTTCACCTGTTGCACATGCACAGTAAAAATTAGCTCATATAACAAACCCCTTTTCAGACACTGCCATGACTTAGATCCTGCTCAGTCCTTTACCAACAATCCCTCAAGTGTAAACATTGGTAACTGGGTCAGCTGTTGTTTCTGTAACTAGTCTGAACTCACATGCTGCACAGTGAACAGACTCTGCAAGTGGATAAATCATTTAAATTGCTTCTGCTTTTATAAATAAATGCTAAGCATGACCATGGACTACTACAACGTCTGAAGTCATGTTATTTAATCTACTCATAAGGAAGGAAGGCATACTGATATAATTACTGTAACGTTAGATTATAATGTGGCTTTGTAAAGGACAATAGGATGTTTCCAGGAACAAAACGAGAAGTTTAAAAAACACACCTACGTTACTTGACTGCAGCATTACACTACTGTTATCAAAGCGATAACTAATAACACTTAAACACGGTTAGGTAATGTTAGCTCATGTAGCACTGAAGCTAATATTCACTGACCCAGGAGGCAAGAGAAAGGTGAAGAATCTGTCACGGTTCACACACACACACCAGCAGCCACTTAGTCCCATATGCAAACACACTCACTGTGTCACTTAGGTTAAGTGGGTTAATGTTAAGTCTCTTGCCTGCTAGCCAGCAGCTAGCAGGCTGCGGTGGTCACAGCTGGAACGTCGCATTTATTTCAAATGCCGGAAGAGAGGAGCTTTGCCTTCAAAATAAAAGCGACATCACGAATAACTGCAAATTGCCTGGGAGAAACAATTTCGGTGGAAAACGTAGTACTGTAGTACTCCCAGTGGTGGAAAATAATTAATTATTTTAGTAAAGTACTGTACAATTTTTAACGTACTTGTATTCCATGTGATGCTATTTAATGCTACTACTCTACTCTATTTTAGAGGGAAATATAATTTCTATTCCACTAAGTTTAACTTAAAGACAAATTGTATATTATAATACAATATATAATACATAATTCATTATTTATTTATTAAAAATAATTTGCTATGCATGTTGTGTGAAAGGAGCCAAATATAAATAGTACAGTCATACTATTACTATTAATCTACCCCAAATTTCCAAAATTGCCTCCACGTTGATAAACTAAAACATTACATTGCTCTTACATTTAGTGATTGAAAGAATAGTACAATATAGTATTGCAGTGTCTGCATAATGACTTTCACTTTTTATACTTTAAATATATATAGCTGATCTGTACTTTCACTTACATAACATTTTTAATTCATGACTTTTACTTGTTGATTGTTTTTTTTTATATGACAGTATTTCATCTTTTTCTCAAGTAAATGATCTGGCTACTTTGTCCACCACTGCAGTATGACTTTTAAGTCTGCTATAATGTATAACAGGAGTGTATATTTTTCCATAACTACAGTACAGTGCAACTGAGCCAAGCCATGCAGCTTGTGCATTAGTAGGCCTGTCCATTGAAGGTCCTCAGTCAACCAGTCATCATCTAGACTAATGCAAGAAACCTCTTCTCTGAACAGAGGTGGATACACAACCTATCTTCCATGTATAATGCTGTCTTAGGAGCTCTCCACAGGAAATTTAAAACTCATTGACACCTGTTCACATGACCACTTTTGTGGGTGTAGTCATGTGATTTCGGTTTCACATCCACTCTGGGTTTCAAATGGGTTTCTTGCATTAATCAGAACTGAAGAAGCATGGGAGGTCACACATCTTCAAAAAAACTAAGAAGTCCAGTTGCTTTTTTCTACAACTCCACAATAATTACTATATTTACTTATATTGTCGAACAAAACCAATATTTTGATGCAAAGATGAACTTACAATATTATATTATTATATCAGTATTATATCAGTAGTCTTAACATTACAATATAATTTATCACAATTATTTCATAAACAATATATTGTCCAAGTAATTATAGTAACAGGTTTATGCATTAGACTGTATAAATAATGTATGCACTAAGAAATAACCTGCATCACTGAATGTTTTGCTTTGATGGCTGCGACCGGAAGTTCCATCTACTTGACGCTGTCTACGGCCTGTTTGAGGCTAGTTTGCTAGCTGCTAGCAAAACTGCTGCAAACATTGGTTAATATCTGTTGATATTCAGCTGCCGCCGCGTCTATTACGGCCGCAGCCCCCAGTGTTCCCTCACGTGCGGCAGCCCGCGCTCACGTTAAACGCATTAAACGGCGCGGCACGCTGCTTTCGCCTGCATATTTCACCAAACTTGACCAGAAGCCGCTAGTTCGCTTTAGCGTTTTCCTCAGCTCTGCTCAACAGGCCCACAACGTTACAGCTGGCGTGTAAAGCCAATGATCGTTAACTAGCTCAAGCACTCGGCGAGCGCGTCTCAGCGGCGCACGAGCGAGTCGTTAAACCGGTAACGCTGTGTTGCTGCTTCTTACCTGCTAAGCGTCTTAAACCCGTTTAGCTGTCATGATTGTTATGCAAGACTACAGTGTGATGGTGAGCGGAATAATCAAATACACCATCACATTTTATGGAGATGAGCGTTTGTCGCCATCTAGTGGTCGGTGTACGACAGTGCGGCGAACTGCGCGCTCCTCGTCTACTAATAATCCCCAGCTTCACTTTGATGGCCTACTTCTATAAATGGTCCAATAATGTTTTATATTCACTGTTATTATTCATAATTATATTAACTTGTTTTATGTGGATGAGCATTAATAGCCCACAGTAGCAAATAGGCCAATTGATGATCCATGTGGAGATTAAACACCAGCCCATGAATGTGTGCTGAATACAATCTCAGTTTCATGCAGTCATATCTACCAGATGTCATGATGCGTTTGCAGTTACCTACCTACCAGTTACAAAAGTGCATTAAAGGTTTGGTATCTAGCCTCTGTATGTATGAGCACATATTAATTCGGGGCAAATTGATGGATCGGGACACTGTGATCCAATTCTGTCGAAAAACTAAGTAGGTTATACAGAATAATACAAAATAAAATAAATAAATAAATAATTGAAGACAAAGCAGATTCATTCTGCATCTATTAATAGGCAACTGTGACTTGAAAAGTTTTAGGCTTACATGACATGCTTGTATCCTTTTAATATGGGACTTTATAAATGTTTCTCAAAGGTTGAAATAAGGGAACAATACATACAATTTAGCCTAAATTGCGCATCAAGTGTAAGCATGTGTAACCTTCCTTTCACTGACAAATTTGCTAAAAAAAGGGATGTTCAGGTGGTGATGAGATCTCTCTCTCTCTCACACACACACGCCCACGCACGCATGCATGCACCCCCACACACGCACACACACTGTGCGAGGAATACTAATCAACCTGTTTGCCGACCCAAGGGCAGCGGCACGGCGCGCAATTTGAGACTTCTCCATTCTATCTGGAACCGTCTCTCTTCTGGGTTTAATCTAAGCCCCCACCTGCTGAATCCTATCGTTTTTTGTTTTTTTGTAATCCTACACATTCTACAACCTTCTTTGCGGCTGTTATCACTCGTGTCTCCCTCGTCTCAGCTGTTTATCGATGTGCGATAGGCAGCCGTGGGAGAGAATCTGGGGACTGACAGCCCACCCCGCGCCGCTTCCAGCGAAGGGAAGCCCCCTTTCACTTTGCGCGCCCGGATCGCCGGCAGCTATATATTCGCGCCGCGGAGTGCGTGTGCATGTGCGTCAGGCTCTAAATGTGTGAGTTGGCGCACGTCAAAGCCCCCGGCTCCGTCCTCAACAGTTGCCACCGGAGCGGCGGAGAGGAGCGGAGGAGAGCGGGAGAGACAGCGGACTGAGACGCGGAGCTCCACGCCGGTCTGCCCGGCTCCGCTCCTGACATGCACTCGCTCATCTCTCCGGTGACCAAGGCCATCCTAGTTGCGCTCTTCATCTTCGCCATACTCCTGATCCTCTATGTGATCCTTTGGTACATTTGCAGGGACGTGGACTGCGACCACGGGATTTGAGGATTCCGTTAAAACGGGAATAACGGGAATACCACAATGGGGAGCACAGAGGACCCCGCAGAGCCCCGGGTCATCCCGTGAGTCCGCTTCGATTCCTCATTGCCTTTGCATCTCTTTCTGTGTGTGTGTGTGTGTGTGTGTGTGTGTGGGGGGGGTGTTCTTGGCTGTGTGTGGATGTGTGTGTACGCGCGTATTCCTGTCGTGCGTAATGTTAAATGCGCTCCGGTTGGAAGGTGATGACCGGCGCGCGTCTCCACGATGCTCCCGGTATCCAGAACCCCTACGCACGCAGAGCCCCGCATAGCCCGCATTTATCTGTCAAACTTGCCGATCACCTGTCAATCACCGGGTCGTGTATTAGACTCTGGCACATTACTGACAGTGGATCCTCAGAGGTGAAACAATGTCATCAGGACGACATCGAACTGGTGTCAAACGGAAAGACGGTGCGGAGCGCGCCTGTGGTGGGCTCAATTAACGGGAATACGATGACCGCCGGTGACATTGCGGTAAGCGGCACGCGAGTCCCTTAAGGTCAAGAACAACATTGTTTACCTCAGGTTGCCAATATTGTTTTATCTTCACCCTCCTCTCCTCCTCCTCCCGCTGCCGCTGCCGTATATCTGCAGCATTAGTTCATGTTCAGTTCATCCTGGTCTCTGAGGATGTTTCCACATTGGCATTTTACATCCGACGAGATAACGGGATTATCTCCGTTGGCTCCTTTGCGTCTAATTGCTAATCGAGTCTCGTGTCATGTTTTTTTTGTCTGTCCTTATCACGAAAAGCCCACTAATGCTTTTACGCATAGCGCATTTATATTCCCCCCTTGACATTTCCTGAGCTTGTTTCAACATGCTATATGTCCAGTCTCAGCTGGTGGAGACGTTTGTCTCGCACTTAACGCACACAAAAGCATCACTTATTGTCCATGCTTAATGAAGGACTTCTTAATATTGCAGGCACGTTGGCCCCCAATTTCTACTGTCACATGGCCCATGAAGCTATTAAATATGAGAAATATCATTTTCATTCCCCCTCCCCTCTGTAACCCCAAATCGGGAAAGTTAACAAATTGTGCCCATTGCAAAGTGGAGAATGTGAAGGACACACCAAGGACACGTCACTTTTTAAGGGATTTTAGGTTATCTAAGCAGTAACATAATGAAGATTAATTTAAAACAGTTCTTACTTGTCTTTTTATATTCAAGAGGAATCTAAAGGTAACATGAAGCTAGCGTTTTAATAAGGGAAATGCATGACTGAATCACTTGTAAAATAATCCTGATTGGTGATTGCTAAAAGATGATCATTAATGGCAGTTTAGCTGCCACTTAACGGAACACTGCATCGCTATTTCCCCCTTAAATCACCCTGGAGGATTTTAACAGCTAAGGATGTCATCCCAAGCAATTGCAAGTTTAAGCCTAAAAACGTTTAAACCTTCTTAATTTGAGCTATGAGCACCACACTCTAAAATTTAAGAATCCATAAAAAAGCTTAAATGCTGGTCATGAGGAAGAAAACCCTGCAGCCTCCTAAACTGTTGTGTGTGTACTCTCCTGCAGAGAAAAGGAAAGAGTCTGGTGGGATGGAAAATTATTCCTGCCAGCCAAGAGGAAATATATATGAAACAAGCCTCGACACAAAGACTGACACACACGAACACACACACACACTGCAAACGATATGTCCGACACCAACTGTCCTAGCAGAACATAACAAAGAGAAATATAGAGACCATAAGACAACTGCTCCAACTGTGTGTGTCGGTCTGTTTAAACCAGTGCATTTTGATTGTTTATGTGTGTGTGTGTGTTTAACTATACAACAGTGTGGAAATAAATAAAAAAAAACAGTGTTTGAGTGATCGTGTACATTTGTGCAGTTTGTAAAAGACAAAAGGTGTGTCAGTGTGGGAGGGGGTTAAACACTGACATGTTCCAGAATGACAGATGGAAAAAAAAGTAGAGCAGGGAAGGCTCAGCGGCCCTCAGCATGGAAGACAGGTGTGTGTGTGTGTGTGTGTGTGTGTGTGTGTGGAGAGAGAGAGTGAGAGAGAGAGAATTTGACCATGACTGAAATTCACTCGTCTATTGCAAATATTTTCCTTCATTAAATACATGTGAACTGTAATATTGTACAACAGCAGAGGTAATGATTTGTTTGTGTTAGGTGTGTATACGTGCGTCCTACACAGTTAATTAAACCATGATTGTAAACACACACACGCACACACACACACACTCATACACACACACACACATTGAGGACTGTGTCGAATACAACACTGAATGGGGTTTTCCTTCATTTCTCAAACTATATAAAGCATATTTTCTGGTTGAGCTATAACTCAGATGCGCGCTGACTCATACAAGTTGTAATGCGAGGTGGGATGCAGGCAGCAAGCACAAAAGCCCTTCAGAATATTAATATTATATTAATAACAATAATACATCTTGATAGATCCAAGATCAATTAAGATTGAAGTCATAAAATATTAAGGAATGAAATTAAATTATTGAAGCTTGAGGCAGTGGAAATGGGGTATTTTAATCAATTTTATAGCCTGAGAACGTGTCTATACTGTATATGACAACACATGTGTATGTGTTTAAAATAACAAATAACTTATGGTGGAGGAGGTAGAACACTACTTCGACAGTCCAATATTAACACTGCATTCAGAAATATAGACATTTTTTTATAGAAATGTTTCCAGTCTACAAAGCACGAATACAACTGTAAAGGTCAGGATTTTCTCCTTGGGTTTGCTGAGATTTGGTGTTTAGTGTCATAAAGCAGAAGTCGTATCGATGACTACTGGAAAAAGAAGCATAGCCTATCCAATGATGTTGTGTAGTGACTGGATTCTATTATACATTTTAATTTTCAATATTTGTCCTTCAAGTCAGAAACACCTTCAAATACATTTTTGCACATATGCCTAATTAACATTTTCTATTAAAGTATGCAAATCTTTTATTTCTTGCCTGGATCCTCATGTGAGTTATTATGCATGGGACCACACAAAGTGCCAGCATGCATCTTTTGCTTATGTATCACGTACATACGACTGCTGATTGCTGCTTGTTTCTGTCTGTAAGTTTCATGTTGTGGGTATATTATAAAACTGAATTGCCAATCTAGGACAAAAAATGCCATCTAATATAATCTAAAGTCTCCTCTTGGTTTTAAAACACACAAAACATCCACCGATATGCACTTATTGTTTCATCCTTTACATATCAAATTGAATACTACAATTCATAACCACTGGGTTAGTAGTGTTCAGTGCATGTAAATTGAATCCAAAATGGAAATAAATAAAAAAAATACAGTGCATTTTGTGCATTTTTGCCTTAAATATAGATGGAGCCATATAGAGACACACACACACAGGGACATGGAGAGAGAGAGGGTGTGACATGCAACACAGGTCCCCTGGGTGGGAACTGAAAAACATAGACATTGTGGTTATGTGGCATACACCATATACGCCTCTCATATATCCTACTCCTAACATCAAATCTGTAAATTAGAATTAAGTGGAAATAATTGAATTTACATTTTGTTGAACTGTTGAAGGGAGCTGTTTTCACATTCCTCAAAAACATATGTTTCTATATAATTTAAAATGTGTCTAGAGGGGAATTTTAAGTCCCATTTCCTTGTTTATCAGTGACACATTTTTGGAGCAGAATCAGATCCTAGTCTGTAAACTTTATTGAGGTTTTCTTAACATGGTGACATATACAACATGTTACTTTTATTCAGAAGCAGATTCCAATTCAGAGATATTCTTCTGAAGGGTTATTATTACTTTGATAACTTGCAATTTTAGCTCATCGCATATATAAAGCATCGTAAATAACAAGAAACTGCAGTAGAGATACCAAAGATGTTTGCAGTACACTGTAAAACTTTGCTGTGAAATTTGCAATTATTTACTGTGTAAATGGCAGTAACATTACTGTAAACTATTATTACAGGAGATTACTGTATATTTTACAATAAAGAAAAAAATAACCGAAAATTATTACTATATTATTATTATTATTACTAGTATTACTGTAGTAAATCACAGTAGTGAAATATTACTGTAGTAAATCACAGTAGTCAAAAAGTTACTGTATTATAATACAATGAATGACCGAATACTGTAAATACAACTGAATTCACAGTATTTCATTGTTTTTATTTTACAATAAATCACGCAACACAGTAATACAACTTGGATCATAGTATTTATCATTATTAGTTTTAGTATTTTATTTCATTTTACAGGAAAGACACGATATTGTAAACAGAAGTACATTAGTTCTACTATAAAAAATACTTACAGTAAATTTCTGGATAATTTCTGCCAGTTAGTTACCATATATTTTACCGGTTTTACAGTGTAATTTAGAAAAACTGTCTCCAATAGATTGTTTGTCCACCAGAGAGCACATATAGCTACAGTATTTCAATTCAGTCACAGACCTTTAATAACGAAGTTTCCCAGATCAGAAAATGTTTGTCTCTGCAATGCATCTACTTAAAAATAAATAAATAAATGATTTGAAATGAAATGAGGTGATATCATTTTACATGATTTTTAAATGCTACAATTTAAATATCAGAAGTGACTCAATAAGTCTGCATCAGAAGGGAAAGTAAAGAGACAGACATTAACTGATTTGATGGTGTGTAGCCTTTACTACCTTAACAACTGATTTACAATTTTGAAGTTAACCAGATTTTCTCTCTCTGGAACACACACTTGTTGTCTCTTCTGAATTTCCTCTCCCCGACTCATTTACTGCCATCTGCCCTGCTTCTCCTGAGGCACCCTGGTGGCCTAAAGGCTTAGATTGCTGACTGTTTAATCGAAATATCCCTTCTTTAACCCAGCACTTAGATTTTTGTTGCCTGTTGTCTCTTATTAAGGCAAAAAAAATCCCCAACAGCCCTCCATGCCTCAACTACCTTAACCTAATCCCTATTCATCCTTAACCCCCAAACTAAGTCCCAGCCCTCAAACAGCGCTGTAAAATAGTGGAGCCGTGTCAGGATGACCCATCGTCAGTGAAGGTCTAAAACTTAATTTGGCTCTCAGAAAGACAGAAGTCCTGGAGCACACACACACACACACACACTCACAAGCTTACACACACACCTCAAAGCCATAAAAATAGATTGTGAGTGACTCAGCCGTTATGTAAAGTCCATCTCCGATAGGGCCGCCTGGGGCTGTTTATGTCAGTTTAGCTTGACGGCACTGGAGCTGAGGTGACACATGTCTGCTGTGTCCGAGTTTCAACACACATTCATATTCACATTCACCCACACCCACACACACATACACACCCACACACTTTTCCCAGAAAATGCATGCGAGCCTCTCTCTCTCTGACTCTTCCTTCCCTCGCATCTTCTAAGCCTACATTCCCCAGTGTGCGTTCCCCTATGGACGAAGATGTGATACAGTCAGTGTAATGGACTCCCTCCAGCCCAAACAGCGTATGTGATTAGCATTTTCACCACTGACTGGGAGGGAAACACCGCGTTTAGACATGAATCACATCCGCCACCCACCCCTCTGGCGAAATGGACAGTTTAATCAATACTGGCAAACATGGCCAACCCAGAACATGAAACTACAGCTAGACTGATCCTGTCTGTATCATCTCATGAAACAGCTGTGATGCAGTGTGTTTGATTATATATTTATTATCGGTGTTGTTTTTCCTGTGGGAGAACCATAAATCTGTATTAATTATAATGAGATATTTTGGTCATCTTCCATGGAAACATGTTTTATTTACCAGGGTTTGGACCTTTATTGTCCTGTGGTGCTCTTTAAGTTTCCCAAATCCTCACCAGATTGAAATTCATTGTAAAACATTAAACATATAAAGTGTTTTTTAAATAACTTGGGGTGCTATAGGTTTTAAAGCGGTCACATAAAAAATTTAAATTCAGCCAAAAGTGCAATTTGCCATCCAATAAACCACTCTTGCCCGGTCCTCATCTAATGAGACCTGAGGCAGATGCAGGTAATAGAATAGCAGACTCTGCCCTTTAAATTAAATGCTGTAATGATTTTACTGTGACACTAACAAATAATCATGAATGGCATCACATTCTGATGCCTGATATCTGATTTAATTTCCTTTAACACACACAAAATAAAACGTGTGTGTGTTTATGTGACTGCATGACCACATTGAGGGGTGGGTTCTGTTGTGTTAAACTGAAGGAGAGGTGAAGGTCTTCAAGCCAAAGAAACACACACGCACACACACACACATGCACACACACGCACGCACGCACGCACGCACGCACACACACACACACACACACACACACACACACACACACACACACACACACACACACACACACACACACACACACACACACACACACACACACACACACACACACACACACACACACACACACACACACACACACACACTACCTTAAAGGTTTCCTGTGTTCATGCAGCCCTGAAGTGAGAGACGGTAAAAGAAAAGAGAGAGCTAGCAAGAGATGAAAGCATCTTCCCTCAGTATTGTCTCAGTGACGGTTTTCAGACAGAATCAAAAGCACACACGCCTGACTCACAGGATGTTTAATTGAATGTGTTAAAATGTGTATGTGTTTGCGTGTGTATGCAGCAGGTGTGTTTTACATGGAGTTAATGACTTAATGGCTTAATTGGTGCAAGCAAATATCCCTCCCACTACTCCTCATTCTACATCCACTAATGGAAAGGCATCCAATTGCTAAAGGCCGCAAGGAAAGATAGTAAGATAGTGTTAGAATGTATTTGATGAGTATGAGGGCACATGTGCGTGCGCGCACACACACACACACACACACACACACACACACACACACACACACACACATACATACATACATGCGTACATAATAAAAACCTAAATTCACATGTATAAAGCTTCCAGGGAGTTACTACATGTAGTAATACGCACACACGGAAATGCAGCTTTACATTCAACCTCAAGAGTATAAGCTCAGGCCAATATATACTTGTTAATGAAGCTTTCAGAGGAATTGACATTTTAAAATACAATTGCTGTAATGACTAAAGACAACTCTCAAGCTCATTTATTTAAATTTGGACTCCAGGATTTACAATATATTTATCTCTAAATTCAGGATTTACAATATATTTATCTCTAACTTATAAAGAAACAGTCCTAGGGACCAGTTTTTCACTGCACCCATGGTAACAGTTACCCCTGTCCAGCAATAAAGGTTTACAACTTTATTTTAGTTCAATTGAAAATAAAGGAAACCCTGTAAGACAAAGCCTGGATGTGAATCCATGATGTTGATAGAGTGTGTGCCCACTGCAAACACCTGCAAAAATCTCCATTACTTTTATGTTTACAGACGGCTCTTTGGCTTCTCCCTGCATGGAAATCCCCATGTGACCACTGCAGCTGAGGCCACACGACAATTACCAAATCTGTCCATGTACAGTCCGCTGCCTTTTTCCACCCACAGCTAGTTCACATCCAGGCATCTACAGAGTGTGACTCCCCTCTGCTGATGGTTCTTCTTTTTTGTTCCATTTTACTTACAAGGTATGTGTTAAAAGTATTTTTTCTGTATGTTTCCTGCATTCCCAGATAACCTGAGTGGAAACCACTGCTGTTGTGGGCAGATTAAGCCCTTTACAACATGAGACTAGACAATACAAATAAAAATGACTCTACTGCAAGTTATGGAAGCACTTGAAATAAACACTAAGTTTTATTAGTGTACTGTAGAAGAAGTAAAATGACTTAATTCCTAATTCGCTAAGGCAAAAATATTTTCACCAAAACACTTTTAAAGGATTACTTTATATGGGGATAAGGGATATGAGCTTGTTTACTTTCTTGCTGGGACTTAGATAAGGTAATCAATACAATTCTCAGATATGAGCATGGTGTTGATTTTCTCATCGACATCCCAAGAGCAAACAAGCTTATTTCCCAAAACGGCCCTTTTCAGAATACATTGAAAAACAGCTGTCAGATAGATAAAATTTAAGTAAAAAGACCAATATTTCCCTCTGATAAGACGTTCATAAAAAGTTGGAACTACTGTGTAATGGAAAAAGTTTTTATTTCCATATATATGTAGGTGTACTGAGGTTTAGTATTTTCAAGCAAGCAAGTGTAGTTTTCTTACTTCCCACCATACTGGAATGTCTGATTCAGCCCTTAAAAAATAGACAAGACACATACTCCTGCTGCTGTTCCCAGATATACTCAAGACAGGTACATATACAAACTTCTGCTTGCAAAGCAGGGCATCCTCTTTCATCCAGTGCATTTCTCTTTCCTACATGAATGCACACATTGGTGGCTCATTAGAAATGCTGTCATCATAAAAAAAACTCAGTAAAAGTCCTTGATTGAAAAATTAAGAAATTACTTGAACCTAAATTCATCTGAATGAACTTCCCATGCATTTAAGTTCTTGCCAAATGAGTTCACACTCTTTACTTACTTAAATTTGGATATAATAATTGAACCGTGTGTCATCAGATCAAATGGATCCAAATTCAGTCATTTTGTGCAGTGATGTAAAACTATAAACAATTAATTCACTCCTTGACAGCCACAATAGAAACGGAAGTCAGCTACAGCAAAGCCTTTGATGTAACCACCCATGGAATATGTTTTATATATAGCTTATATTTGGCACTATTCACACAAATGCATAGAAAATTTAAATGGTGTAGAAAGCACAATGATTAAGTACAGAGTAAATGTACTTAGTTACTTTCCAGCACTGTGAAGGTCACTGCAGAGCCTGATGGTCTCTGAACTTTGAGTTCATCCTTGATGGAGTAATCTGAGCTTTAACCATGAGGAGACAAAAACCTCAATTTGCAATTTGGAGCCAAAATTACCTTTCTTCACAATATGATATTTCACCTGCCATCCGGGTGTCAGTTGATCAGTAACAGAAACAAGTGGCGTGTTAAAAACAGTGTGTTAAGGAATAGTCTGTCAACACTGTCCTATTTGAAAACTGTTAGTGCCACTTACTGATAAAAATACCCAATATCATCCACCTTCTTTACCCACCAGGAATAAGTCTATGTGACGTAAAGATTATATTGTGTGGCAGCACGCACAAACGCAAGCAGACATCCTGTAGAGATGTTGTCAGTCAGGATTTATGAAATAAGACATCCTGTGGTTGTCATAAAGACTGGGTGACTGTTGGTTTGAGCTACTTTGATGCTGTTCACATGTTGTTTACATCCCACTCTCTCCTCTCATGTCCTGCTCAAGCATGTCTCCAGGTGTGTGCATATGTCTTTGTGTGTGTGTGTGTGTTTGTTTGTGCATGCAGGACTGTTTCCCTGATGTCCCATCATCCCAAATAATCATCTCACATTCATGCGTGAGATGCGATTTCCTTTAAACAATAGCAGGCCAGCTCGCCTCGCTGACCATCACCCTCTCAGGCTGCAGCAGAAAACACACACACACACACTCACACACACACACCCTCAACTTGCATTAACAGCGATACATGCACAGCAATACAAATACACAGCTCCACCTCCATCACAGTCGGTTTATGTTGCTGCACTTAACTGCCTTCTAAGCAGACCTTAATAACTGGGGCCAACTGCTTGTCAGTGCCGCTGTTCTTTTCTCACCTTAACAATCGGACAGTGAGCAAGGGACACAAACAAATACTAAATAGATAACGTGTGCTCAGTAGAGTGCAGCTCTCTAACAGGTCTGAGAATGATAGAAAGAAAGATGACAAAACAGGCATTTATACCTGCACAGCCATGTACCATACTGGTACATGACTGTGCACTTCAGTGTGAAAAAAAAATAATAATAATGGTTAGAAATAATGGATTTTATTTGTAATGCACTTTTTATTCTGTAGAATCTCAGAGTGCAACAGAGCATATTAAAATATACTTTGTAGTACAGGAGCTCTAGAAAAATAGTCCGCTGATAATTAAATATTTGATTATTCATTTAATAGGCTGTAGGCAGTGTACGTAGTAGTATGCAGTAGGCAGTACAGAAGTATGCGATTTCAGACATGGCACTAAACCTTGTTTTCAGCCTTGCCGATTGAAAATGTTAGGCTGATGGGTCAAGTAGAATGTGAAAATAGCTGCAGAGTATGCACACAAGGACACACACACAGACACGACCAAACTAACGCCTGGTGGAGATGCTGTAATGACTCCTCTGCCAAGAGGGAAAAAAGCAAAGTGATTGTGAATGCTCCGACCCGTCTTTAACAGAAATTACTGTAATTTAGTTGAAATGAGGGACTTGGAGTGTTTGGTCGCCCTACTTTGAGTGCCAGTGATAATTCAGCAGGCTCCAGCCTTGTTGGCCAAACGCAATTCATCATGGCAACAGGCTTTCAGTGCAGACTGTTCAATGTAACCTCTGCATTTTGCTTAAAACCTTGCTTGGTAGTGATGTGCAGATGTGTGTGTGTGTGTGTGTATGTGTGGGTGTGTGTGCACCAGTTACCTGTCAGTCAAACAATGGTGTCTGCTGTGGCTTTTTTTGGATTTTCTATTGATGAACTGTTGAGATGCTCCTTCTTTGTTTGTTCATCGTTGCAGCTTCCACGTCAATCAACCAAAATCCTAAAAAGGAAAAGCACAAATATGTTATTATTAGTTAAATATACTAGATGAATCAAACATCAAAGCATTCTTTTTAGGGTGTCCCTGTAATTTAGTCAACGAAATAAGTCAGGCTGGGACCCTTTGTTGAACTGT
This sequence comes from Lepturacanthus savala, assembly GCA_030544235.1. Taxonomy (NCBI): domain Eukaryota; kingdom Metazoa; phylum Chordata; class Actinopteri; order Scombriformes; family Trichiuridae; genus Lepturacanthus; species Lepturacanthus savala. Next base: position 22,743,461 of record CM060470.1, read on the forward strand.
ATCTCCCTCTCTCTAAATTCTTGTCTCATCTACATCATATAATGAAGACTTAAAATACTATAAAAAGTAATCATTCTGGTGAAAAATCTCCTGTGACCAGTTCATTATTATTAATAATGTTTTTAGATTGTTAATACTGATTCTTAAAAAAATCAAAGAGATCCTTAAAGCGATTTCAATATAAGTAAATCGGATTACAAATCCACAGTTCTCTTTCTGTGCTAAATGCAGTCTAAATTAGATCAATCAAGTCGGAATCTTTTGAGCATTAAATTCTACTCTTTGTGATGCCACAGTGTTTTTCTTTGTGAGCTCTGTGGTACGGGAACAGCAATACAAAGCAGACATCTGTGCTGAAAATTGCCTGTAATTTTGGTATTTTATTAACACTTAAAACAATATGTACATATCTTTTCAAGAGTTTATACAGTTCTGTATTTATTACAGTAGTTACAAGTTTAAGGTCACACGATCTAAAAGCCTGTAAGATGATTAATTCAGTACACAAATTATATGTATTGGGCAAGATGATGAAGGCCATGTGTTAGTTTTTTTTAACAGGAAGCAAATGTGATTGAAATTTGATAAACAAAAGAAACAGATTTTTGTATTTTATTTGTAAATATATTTAACCCTCATACAGAATGCATGGTTTTATACTATAATGGTAGTGGAATTAAAAACTGTAGTTATAATAGAAGTCAATGGGACACTTTTGGCCATGAGGGAATATCTGGAACTACATAAAAATACTGATGCAATCAAATCCATACTAATCTTTACTAATCATTACTAATCTTTGACATATCCAAGGCTCTAATCACCACCAAAGTCCCATCATCCTATTAGTTAGATGGAAAATAAATCATTTTATGTGTTTTTTGGTGCAAAAAGGTGCAAAATGTGTCCAGAGAGTATACATGTGCATGTTAGAATAAAAGACAATACATTTAAAAAAAGAAGAGTTTCTGCAAAAAGATAGAGGACAAAATGTATGAATGTATGAACAAGAATGTTCAAGGAGGACACACGGGTTAAATAAGTGAACAATATAACCAGGGATGTGATAACAAAATGATTTGATCCACCAAGAATACAGTAGAGCAGTGGTTCTCAAATGGGATAGTGTGCCGCCTAGAGGGAGGGCAGTGGTACATACCGTGTTACTCATAGCAGAGAGACCACAGCGAGAGAGAGCGAGAGAGAGAGAGAGAAAGTGACACAGTAGAAGAGCAAGAGAAAGACAGACAGTGACACAGAAAGAGGGCAAGAGAAAGATGAGATAGGCAGGAAGCAATGCACCAAGATGGACAGATTTGTGACTGGTGTTATGTCTTAATCAGATGGTGAGTCTGTCACAGCCGTAAGAGGCGACGTGACCACCACAAGGGCACAAAAAAAAGGTAAAAGCAAGAAAAGATGACGAGGCATATCTGTCCCTGGGCTTTTCAAGCACTATGCTCAACCAAGAAGAGAGATGGCAGTGCTTTGTGGCTTAAAAATACTGGCAGCAGACATTTAAACAAAAAGACACTTGACCTGCCACCCACACCATGTGAACAAGCACCTTGAATTTTTCAAAAAAGAAATTGGAAAAGTGTCACGCCTGGCAGAGTCACTTTGTCAAAAGTGCCTCTGTCCCTGTGAAAGCACAACTCGCTTCCTACACAGCTCACACAACAGCAGAGGAGTTAAAATCACCTGCGGCCACTGACATGGTTTCACCAGTTATTGATGAAGCGACTTCCAGTAAACTCAAATCTACACAAATCAGATATGTGATACAAAAAATGTATCTGCGATCTCTCTGCAGCTTGTTGAAAAGATAAAGACATTTTGTCAATAACATTTATCACATATATTGTTGTGGGAGATATAAAGGAGGATTTGCTTTTCTGCGAATATATACCACACAGGCTAATTGACATCTATTTGAAAGAGGCCGATCTGAAGTGGGAAAAGCGTGTGGGAGTCTGCACAGACGGAGCACAGGCGATGGCTGTGAGCTCTCATCTGATGCATCTCTCCCAAAGCACAGCAGATTCACTGCCTGCTTCACAGAGCGGCATCGGCATCCCAAGACCCGAGTCCTGATCTGAACTGGACATCTGTCAACAGTATTGACAGAAGTCATCACAGCAGTCAACTGCTGTGCATAAAAAAATCTTATCATCAATATGTAATGAAACAGCATCTGAACCCAGCTCTGTTGTGGCATAATGAGTCTCGATGGCTTTCAAGAGGGAAGGTGCGTCCAGGGTTTTTGAGCTGAGGGATGAGATTGGAGTGTTCTTGACTGAAGAAGGGAATGACCTTGCCTGCAAGTTTCATGATGAAAACTTGTTAAAGAAGCCTATCTCAGTGACATACTGTATTTCAAAACCTCACAGGACTGAATTTACAATTGCAAGGTGCTGACACTCATCATTTCACAACTTACAGATAAAATAACATCTTTTACAAAAACACTGGGGGCGACACGGTGGCGCAGGGGTTAGCGCTGTTGCCTCACAGCAAGAAGGTCGCAGGTTCAAGACCTCCTTGGTCCTGGGTCTGGGACCTTTCTGTGTGGAGTTTGCATGTTCTCCCTGTGTCTGCGTGGGTTTTCACCGGGTACTCCGGCTTCCTCCCACAGTCCAAAAACATGCTGAGGTTAATTGGCAACTCTAAATTGCCCATAGGTGTGAGTGTGTGAGTGAATGGTGTGTGTGCCCCACGATTGGCTGGCAACCGTCTGGGGTGTATCCCTGCCTCTCGCCGTAACGCGCTGGGATTGGCTCCAGCAGACCCCTGCGACCCTAATGAGGAATAAGCAGGTATAGAAAATGACTGACTGACTGACAAAAACACTGAAAAAGTGGGAGATAAGACTTGCAGAGGGGAGCGTGGACTCCTTTGAAAACCTGAATGCACGTGTGACAACAATGAGTCGGAAAATACAATTATTCAATGCATGAAGGCTCATATATCAGCCCTGCGAAAGCACTTTCAGAAGTACTTCCCTGAGGATTCTGTGAAATATGACTGGATACGAGACCCCTTTCAAGCACCTGAACGTGCAGACCTCAGAGCAAGAGCAGCATATTGACATGACATCTGACTCAACAAGGAGACGACATTTCACATCCAATTCACTGGCTGTGTTTTGGATCGGAGCGGACCCACTAAGCCAAAGAGCTATGAGCACGCTGTTGCCTTTTGCCACATCCTATTTACGTGAAACAGGATTTTCTGCAGTTGCTGCAATCAAGACCAAATATAGATCAAAGCTGAAGACTGAAAATGAACGGAAAGTGGCCAACTCTAACCAGCAACCCTGCTTTGACAGAATTTGTAAAATAAAGCAAGCCCACACCAGTCACTGATTGATATGAAGAAATAATAACACACCTCTAAAGAGGAATATGCTACAAAAAGAATATGTTTAAAGCAGAAGAAGCTTGAGTAGTTTGCAGATCTTGGTAAAGTAATTGTGGCACAATTGTATGGCACAAAAAGCTTGGCACAAAGTAAATCCACATCAATCATTGTTGGATGTTATTTTCTTGTTTCATAAGTTCATATTTATTTAAAAATGAATGTGTCAGAAAGCATTTTACATGTGGGAATAGAAATGTGATCTATGCAGAGGAAGCACTTACTCTGTTCTTTTTGATCAGACATTGTTTTTATGCAGTTTTTTTTTTTTAGTTTTTTATTTTCTTGCACACTAATTCAGTTTGAGAGAATCTCCTGTTAAATGGGAAATGCAAGTTGTTGCACTGTTCCTATATTTAATTTTAACATTAAAGTCTATTTTACTCCAATATTCAAGAATGTAATTAAATGATTGTGTCTAAAAGCACTACTTGGATGCAATCAAAACTGATCTGATTGTTTTACTTTTTTTTTAGTAAAACAATATTAAGTATGAAGTGGAAAAGTTGAGTGGTATGTGATTATCTTAAAAAGAAAAACAAACATTTTATAGAGTTTATATATGAAATTCATTCAAAACAAAGAAGGTACAGCCCATTTTGGGTCAGATGTGGTGAGGGCTTCATCAGAGGAGGGCTTGACAGGAAAAGTTTGGGAACTACTACTAGTCAAGGTCCTTTATTTTTAAAATCATACTCATTGTACAATACAAATTGAACGGCCTCCTTCATTACTGAAAACACACATCAATCAGCTCCCACTCTCACATAGGTCTTACTACTTGAATTGATTAAGTGATCACCATTATAGGGAGGTGACTCAAGAGGCTGACATAAACAATCGTCCAACATGAATAGTTTGAACAGCTTGAGCATCATCGATCACACATATTAACACAATGCAACTATCTCCGGCTTAGTTTTTAAGAAGGTGACCTACTCACAAAGAGGTGGATGAATGAATTTAATCATTTTGTGAAATCCTAATCATTAAGCAGATATTTTCAGGAATGCATGTATAAATGAAGTCATAAATGAAACATTTGCATTTATATACAGGTGGTAAATTAGCACCAAAGGTCTTTCTGCATTTTGACACCATGTGATCACTTTGACACTGAAACAACTGAGAGTCACTGTTCTCAACAAACTCTTCTGCAGAAAATGTGGTAAACCCCATAAGATAAAATTATGAATAATTTAAAGAATGTCATGTGCTTCTTTAAGTCCCTGAAGGTATCTTCTTTATGCAGATTGGAAGTCATGGAGTGTTAGTAGCTTATCTCTGGAAGTGAAAACGTGGCTGTGATCAGCACTGTTATGATACCCGTTAAACCTTGGATTTGAACTTATATTTACTGAATCTAAAAATGTATATCCATGCACACATGTAGGCATTACATATTATTTTGGGATCATGACATTCTGTGCAACACATTCTGAGTTACATCAATATTTGTCCTGCATGTCAGTTGAAATCCTATATTTTTCCTGCACACTTTACAAACTTAGTGCTGTTTAAATGAATGAATTGGTGTTCAGGTGGTATAAATGTTATGATTTTAACAGCTGAGGTCTCATTTGGCTTATTATTAAAGCAGAGTGTGTAGCCTTTAATAAGAGTAGACTGGTGGACTCAAGTGGAAAACAAAATTTAACATCCACTATTTCTGAAATGCAAAGCAAGTGCATTTGTAATAGCACATTTATTTCAACATCGAGGGAATTCAAAGTGCTTTAACACATTAAAAGCATTAAGACAGAGTGCAAAAGAAGCACATTAAATTTAAAAACAATTAAAAACAATTATTGAAGAGTTAAAAGAAGTAGAACATAAAAAATTAGCGAAAATAGAATTAAACATGAAACTAAGAGTTATAGTGCAGTGTAGGAAATGAATAATTATCTGATTTCCTAAAAGGCTGCAGCAAACAGGAAAGTCTTCAGTCTTGATTTAAAAGAACGGTGAGTTACAGCAGCTTTCTAGAAGTGTGTTCTGGATGGAGAAACAAAACTGAACATTGCTTCTCTGTATTTAGTTTTAACTCCGGGGACAGAATGTGCTGTAGTGCTGTAAACGGAGCAACATAACTCCATATTAGCACTTGTATGCCACATTACTGCATACAGGCACTGCACTGCACCAGGAACATGCTCTTTAGGTCTGTCTGAGAAATTATGGATCAAACTAGTGTGTCATGCCTCTGTTGCTTCTATCATGTGCGACCTCTCTGGCAGCAGTTAATGAGATAGGCTGTGAACTGAAGAGAGCAATATGCTGGATCTACAGAGAGGGATCATACGGTACATCAAGCAGCCAAGCAGCAGGGATGAGTCCTCCATCAAATACTGATTCTGCCTCTGAAGCTGCAGCTACTGTGATGACGGATAGCTGCCAGAGATCCATTTTTTTTCAAGGTCAGCTCGTCAGTGAAAGTGGGGCATCAGAACAATCAGAATTAGATTTATTGGCCAAGTTCCTATAAGGAATTTAACTCTGGTTTACTGGATCTCATTGTGCTTATATACAACAATTTTCAGAAAAAAAAATGTATTTAACATAACGTTACTATAAGGTAGAAGCATGTAGGTGAGCAAATCAACACATAAATACACGAAAAACAACGCACAATGTAGGCTATAGGTGAAACCATTTCTATAAACAGGATGCAAATAGTTCACCGAAACACTGCAGATGACGCCCCTCATAATGTTAGGAGTGGATGGATAAATTAGATGGTTTAGTGATAAGTTACATTATATGCATACAGTAGCTCTGTAATCTGCACAAACACTTTTATATTCGGATACAATGTGAACAGGATTAAAAATAATTTCTGTGTCAAATGTTCATTCAAAGCAAGAGACGGGTGAATGAGTGAACAGGGTAAAAATGTTAACTATCAGATATCACCATGAAACTTCACCAATTGATTTCTTACATTAAACATGCTTTGTTTTCAGAAATTCTACATATAAAAAAATCAAATGATTAATTCACAAAACAAAAATATAATCCTGAGTAACAAAATCATATCATATCAATGTCTAAATCAAACAAAAGAGTATTAGGGCCACACTAAGAGAAAAAAGATCTTTTTTACTATGAGAACAAAGTTATTATATTATGTGAATAAAGTTGATTTAATACATGTTTATAACAGGAAAGAGAGCTGTGTTAAAATGAGGAATGTGGAGCAGGAGTTATTTTCACAAATAACAAAATACTTAATCTTTAGGCATATCAGCAACAAATAATCAGTATAAGGACGATTATACAAATGATTGTGTGTATTCTAAAGAAAGAACCAGACTTGAAAAAAATGGCTGGAAGTGGATCTTGCTCTATTAAAACTTTTTTTTTGTCATACAATAAGTCTAACTTTTTTAATATTATTCAATTCAATTTTATTTATATAGCCCAATATTACAACATAGTTGTGGCTCCGACATCCCCAGTCCTTAGACTGTCCTTCTCGGCAAGGAAAAACTCCAAACCTCTGGGAGAACCACAGTGAAGGAGAGATCCACTCCCATAGACGGACAGGCTATAGATGAACCAGGACTGACAGACATCCATCTGATGATGATGTATTATCTGTAATGATGAAGTATTAGTATGTAAAGATGTTTCAGTCTGTAGAGATGCCGTAGGGTGGTGTTACAAGAATAAAGTTTGATGTTATCATTTAAATATTGTTATATTATACTTTTTCCTTATAATTAAAATAGTATACATAATAATAACAACAACAACAACCCAATTTTCTTATTTTTAATGTGGCACTGTTTTTGTCTATGTCTCACCTTAAATCACCACAAGGAAGGAAACGAGGATGCGCGACTTTATTATTAGGACGCGTCCCATAGACGGAACTGCACTTTTTACCCGGAGCAGCTCCTCCTCCTCCTGCTGGACCTCCTCCTGCTGCTCCTCCGCTCCCCACAGCGATGCTTTCTTATATTCGGTCGTACCTTCTCCCTGTTATTAAGCTTTACCTGCTTGGGTTGAAGGTTCTGCTGATTCAGCTGTTCAGCAAAACTTTCAGGTTGCCAGGTCGGTTCAACTTCCCGTAAAAGTCGCGACGCTTTATCTCAGCTAAGACTTTAGCTCGGTGTCACACTCAGTAATGTTCCGACACCGTGAGTAATGTCACGGTAACGTTACGTCGTAGTTTTTAACAGCATTTATATCATACAGTTGAGGAGTCATCATTCATCTCGTTGCAGAAAGTTAACGCTAAGCTAGCATAACGTAGCAACGATAGCTAACTAGTTATAGCTCATGAGTCTCGAGGCTCCGCAAATGACACGCGAGCTCCTTTACATGTTGCTCCTACTGTTCCTACATGTACCAATCACAAAAAAATAAAAAGCAATGCTTACCTTAAAGCCATGGTAGTTACCCATGCTTACGGTGTATTTGTTTTCTTCAATATTGTGTATTTTTCAAATAAAAGTGTGTTTTACCTCGCGCGTGTCTGTGATGCTCCTTGAAACTATGCTTCAGCTGTCGGATTTCCAGTTTCAGCTGCTCCACAGCGCTCCCGCCTCTCGTTTACTATGCAGCAGGTGAAACCCGGAATTACACACCTGAAACAGGCCTTGAGGGAAATTGGAGTCACACGCGAAATAAAAACACAATTTTATTATGAAATACACAATATTGAAGAAAACCAATACACCGTAGCCTCAGATAATACCCATATCTTTAAGGTAAGCACAGTTTCCTTATGATTGGTACATGAAGGAATAAGTAAAAGCTAAATGTATGGAGCCCATAGCTAATTTTGATTGCCTGGAGAGTCATTTGAGGCTAGCGGTGTGTGACACTCATGAGACACCTGTCAACACCTGTCTAATTAATGTGATTAGTAACTAAGTATATTCAGATGCAGATTTGAATATTTTACATAAAATTAATGTATTTTAATATTCTGTTATTTATATTCTGTTACATTGTTGTTCTTTTCTTTTTCTTAAATTTGCTATGTACTTTGTGTGAAAGGTGCCAACAATTATGGTGCAGAACTATTATCAGTCTACACAAAGTATCTCAAATGGATCCCACATTAATGAACTAAACATTAAAATCCTCTCATATATTTAGCTATTTAAAAACAAGTACTATAATACACAATAATAATTACAGTCTGCATAATGAGTAGTTTTACTTTTTAACCATACTGCTTCTGTACTTTTACTTGCATCACATTTTCAGTTCAAGGTTTTTTATTTCTTTGATGACAGTATTTCTACTATTACACAAGTAAAGGATCTGAGTACTTAACTGCTGTGTACCGAAGGAATGCAAAGAATTAAATATGGTCTCAGTCGTCAGAAACAGATTTATTTGTGAAGTAGTACATACAACGGATTCAGTGTGGTCCAGATGTGAACAGAAAGTACAACAAACATGAGCATGAAAAAAATTCAATTTCAGAGATTCCACAGTGACATATTCTGCAACGCTTTTGGTGTATTGAGGCTTGTTTGTGCTTATTATTCCTGTAGTTCTTTTTTGAAGGACACTTTACAAACAACTCAGTAAAAGTGTAAGCCAACATTCTTCAATAGGATTATTGTTGTACTGAACCATAGAATTCTCTCAGACATTCAACATGTTTGAGTGCAAGGACTTCTCATGTCTTGAAATAGTGACCTTTCTTGAAGGATGTAAGCAGATTCCTTATCAAATGACATTCTATTTGATATCGCTTTGTCCTCTTCTCCTTCTAATAGTGATGCCCAGACAAGATGGAAAGGTTGCCATAGTGACAGGAGGAGGCAGGGGAATCGGCTATGAGGTAGTCCGCCACATGGCCAGACTGGGGGCGCATGTTATCATAGGTACAGTATCAAACGCTGCAACACTGACACAAAACAGGACGAGGTTTAGCTTTAATGTGACCAAGATTTCAAAGATCGCCTACACATGTTTTGCTCACATTTACAATAAAACTTACCAATAACAAAGATATTAATAATAATCTTTATTTATATATAAATATATATATTACTTCCTTTCGTAATAATGTATTGCTTTACAATTAGTCGAAAAATGTTAATTCAGCCTAACATAGTTATTAATAATGTGGATGTTCTTGTAAATAGGCCAGTGCTAGTATTATTTTTCATACCTTGACGTGTTTCGACTGCTCATGTCTTGCAATCTTTTTTCAGAAGGCGACATGTGATGTCACTGTGACGGGTCCTCTCAGGTGATTTATATGGGTTTTGTCTGGTTTGTTACTGTAGGATGATGATTCCCGTACAGGGGCCATGAAAAAGAAACATAAATTACCTGACAGGACTCATCACGGTAACATCACATGACACTTCTAAAGAAGATTGCAGGAAGTCAGCAGAATGTCAAGGTAAGGCAAATAATATGAAAAATAATAGGACTTCTAGCCTGTTTACAAGTACATTTGTTATTGTTATGCTTTACAATTAATTTACAAAGAATGCAACGATAAAAAACACACAATAAAACATATAACCCTTAACACAAAGAAAGAATACCATGAGAAAGAAAAGAAAGATGGATGAAGCTCATTTATTTTCCTGACTCATTAATCCTTTTAGATATTTAGTCATATTTGTCTGTTGTTGCTTGTTTGTCATTGTTTAAATGTGAGTCAGGATTTAGGATTCTCCTAAGGTTCTCCTAAGGTTCTCCTAAGGTTCTCTTTCCTTCTCTCTAGTGAGAGAAGGAAAGAGAACCTTAGGAGAAAAGCTTTGTGTCAGTCCTAAAACTGTGGAGGTTTATCACGCTTTATATCGGGAGAAGAATTCCAGATTTCAGATTAAAGGGATATTCTGATTTGACAAAAGTTGCGTCGCAGCGATACAAATACAAACTGATTCCATGTGGCAATATCTTTCTTTTTGCCTTGTTTATATGACTCTCCAAGGTTAAAACATGCATGGTACAGTTAATAGGCAAATTTAGTTTTACAGTGTAGGCTGCATACTCTCATTATTTTTGATTTAATGTCATGCAAGCTGTGTCCAAATCAGATTCACATGTCCAACAACAGGAAACTCGATGAGGCAATCTTTCAAAGCACCCACATGCTGCATGGTGTGAAACTGATTGCTAGAATAACCTTGTCTTATCAGAGAGACTCAGCCATGTAGACAAGTAAATGTTGTCCGCTGATTAGTAGATCTGCCTGTCAGACAAATGAACAGATCAAGATACCAGTGACAGCTAAGGGGTGGTGTGATTTTTAAAGTAACACCAAAGTAAGTGACAACTCTGAAACTAATGACATATATAATATGAGCAGTTCTTTTCTCAAACGCCACTGTACAGTATTGGCTAAACCATTAACACATTTAGTTAACCTTTCAATAAGAACCTGTACTTTTCCCTCAGGCTGGAAAAAGGCAGTTGTTGCACCAATATTTAAAGGAGGAAGTCATGAATCTATGTGCAATTACCACCCAATATCCATTTTACCCAAATTTTCTAAAGTGGTTGCATCACAACTGATGGAACACCTAGAAGCCCATAAGCTCCTGCACCCTCAGGAGTTTGGGTTTACATCAGGCTATTCCATTGAAATAGCAAAATGCCCCTTTGTGGAAAATGTAAAAAAAAAATCCCTGGATGGGGCAGTGTGGTAGGGACTATATTCCTAGACCTAAAAAGAGGTTTTTAACTTGTCAAGCATAACCTACTCTTGTGCAAAATTTCAATATCTCTAATGGGATAATATGTTAATGTAAATCATTTCTCCAGACCCGGGTTCAGTCAAAATTGCTCAAGACAAATCTCTACTACTAAACATATAAATGGGCATCCCACAGGGTTCAATGCTTGGACCTTTGCTGTTGTCTCTTTATCAATGATTTGCCCTCAGTCTGTACAAATGTCACTTGCCAGATGCATGCAGACAATGTAGTTCTTTACACACCCGCCAAGACACCAAAGCAGGCTGCTGGTGTCCTACCCCCATCTTTGGTTGAGGTTGGGCAGTGGCTCAGTAAAAATCAGTTGGTGCTCAGACTCTCAAGAATGGTGTCAATGTGTTTCTCTATTAAAGAAAATATCCAAAACTATACAAAGTAACCTAAACTGTTACTTAGACATTAAATTAATTAGACATTACATGCCAAACCAGGCTGCCCTGTTGTACATGCATGCTATGATCTTTTCAAACATCTCATACTGCATGACAGTTTGGGCTCAAGCATCTCCCACTGCCACCAAGCACATCTGTTCTCTGTATAATAAAACTCTAAAAATAATCAACAAAAAAACAGTCAGGTACCACCACTGCCACATCCTCAAAAAATATAATTCACTAAGCTTTCAAAGCTTTAGTGATCTTTGATTTCTTAAACGAATATTCAAGTGTATAAATGATATAGCACCCAAACCACTCAAGTGATTTTTTGAGACAATACATATACATATATGTGTATGTGTGTATATATGTATCTGTCAAATAAATAAAATAAAAAAATGTCATTACATCTTTTGGGGAGTAATGACTAATTAATTATTTGTTACAGGTGCTGTAAAGTAATTAATACAGAGAATAGCATAATCTACTGACCTAATAATCACTATTTTTAACCTTTAACTGTTTTTAAAAGGAGTGAATGAGAACATTTCCAGTATTGTTAAATGGAGTCTGTGCCATGTTGTTGGCTGTTACTGAGATATTGGGCTACAGTTACAGCCTCTTGTAATGAAGTAATTTGCATTGTACAGTGGATGAAACTGTGACTCTGCAGTGCCACTCCTAGTGAAGACGTCCTCTCTGTGTGTGCCTCCTTAAAATCCTGTCGCTGTCAGACGCTCTTTAATAGTGTCGATGCGGTCAACAGCGCCTTCAGATGCCACTTGACACCCAGTTGCTCCCTCTTATGGTTTAGAATAACATCAAAACAGTTTTGTTTTCCTCATTAGACGATTTGTGCGATGCTACAGTGTAAGGTGACGTAAAGACTTCTTAAGCTCAGCTGGGATTTAAAGACTTATCAGACAGAAATAAAAGTAAAAACATATTATCAGTGTCTTGGTGAACAAAGGGTGATTTGTCAAACAAAGCTTGGTTAAACAACAAATACACAAGAACCATTTAATGGATCTTCCTGACAGAATCTGACATGCCGTTTATAGGCTCATCTGTTACTGTACTTCCTTGGTTTTCTCTGTGGAGACATAGAAGGTGTAAAATAGCTTCCTGTTTAATTGCTTGTATTTCTGCACTTTGTTCTCCTGTCTGGAGGCTTTTGCTGGGGATCTATGGGGATCTGAAATACATTTTCCTTTCATTTAAGATATCTCTCTCAGCGATACTCCGCCACTGGCAGCTGAGCTAACTGCCATTAGCATCTCCTCGATCGTATACACTCCCATGGGGTTGATGTGATTTGTGCTGCTCCCATTAAATAAGTTTAAGTATTACTCTTTATTGTTTGTAGTCTACAGATATTGGGTTTGCTTTGCTACTTAACTTAATCATTAGGTCATCAGAGTCAAACACAGCTATCAGAGTATTGCATTAAGAATTCATCACAGAGATAGTGTTTGTTAAACAGCATGGAACAGCTACACAGGAGTTATACATTTTACAGGCTGTATGAAAACCTTTTTATAAACAAAATCAGAAATTACACAGCATTTTCCTTGACATGTGGGACTGCGCATGTCAAGGAAACTTGAAGAGTGCGGTCTCATTTGTACTTGTCCCTCAAAAATGAATCAGTAAATTAAATATATTATACGGCCAAGTAGGCTCTTCCTCAGACTACAAATCTGAAATGGCACCCACCCTCTCCTAAATACAACCTCCCTTCAAGCCACCATCTTGAAAACCCAACAAAACCTTATCTGCTAATATTGAGTTTCAGAATCTCAAAGAAAAGTGAAATTGCGGAAAATTTTCGTAATTGATTTTTGGTCGCTTAATTGCTGTCCGTTTTGCAACGTTGTTTTTTTCTGAGAAGTGTTTGTTTTTCTTTTAGAAAAAAGTAGGAAAAGCAACACATCAAAAAAAAACTTCAAAGCCAGACAAATGAGATATATTTAAGAACCATTATACAAACTCATTATTTGAGAAATCCTTGTTCATGCCCCCTGGAAACAAACATTTCCAGTGGACAAGCCAAATGACTTTCTTTTTCCTGACAAATATTGATATTACCCCCTCTTTGACTACGAAATAGACATGAAATGTCATTTTGCTTTTCAGTGATATGTGTATTGAAGCTGATCCCACAGGACTCTGATATCTAAATTTCATATATTTTCATCTGTTGAGATAGTTTATGGTAAACATCTAGTAGTGGAGTCAATGCTTATTTCCAGTAGAGTGGTAACGTAGTGTGAGGAGAATACAGGGATTTACTGTTAGAAACTATAGCTGGATATTAAAGTGTTGAATAGCAGTTCAAGTGGTTTTAGATGTTTTTGATGCAAAAAGACACCTTTAAAGCTAAGATAATTCTAAATAAATATCAACAGAAAATAACCCAATATTTGTTTTTGTGTTAAATAATAATGGCTTTGTGTGAATATCTCTAAAAAAGTGAATTACAGAATGCATCAAATTTATGCAAATAAAAACAATGAAAATACAAGTATACAAAAGTATAATATATGTAGAGTAAATACTAAACTAGTGTAACTGATGCATCAGTCTTCTCATGTTTTTCCATGCATGGAAATATTCAGTAGTTCAAAGCAAGATTTTGTTCTGTTAAATTGGACATAATATTTAATTTATAGTTACAAGTTTATTTGTCCCTGTGAAGTTAGTGTTATTATCATTAATGACTTATGGAAAACCTTCTCCATCTTAATCAGTACTCACCACCTACAAAAATCACGAATGAAGATGGCATCAACTGTTTTTCAGCCTTCAAAATATGTCGATATGCTGTTAAAAGTTTATATAACACAGTGATATATGAGATTGATAAATTGAACTTCCAGAGGAAATCATCTTTGTTTTCTGAAAATCCACATTATTGCATTTGCTACCGAGGGAGCAAATGTCTCTGGAGGACAAATTTGTTATATCTGATTTGATCAAATTGATCAGTGAACTGTCAGTCTCACCGCTATGATGAGCCTTATGCAGGCTCATCAACCGAGAAGGGGACAGATTTACCTTGGGAAATAGGCACAGCGCATCCATTTATACCAATAAGCCCATTCTTGAATGTTAAATTACCTTCTGCCTACACAGTCCCCCACTAAGAATGGCCAGAAAAGCATAGAGCATCACTCTCAGTATCGGCTGTTTGGCAATAAAAAATAAACATGTAGGATGTCAAATGCAAATACTCAAAATATCCCACTACTCTCTTACTAAAAAGGTTTTATTCACTGGCACCAGATATGTGTGTATTTATATGAAATTATTCATAATCTACAGAGACTTTTAATACATTTTTATGCCTCTGTGCTGTGGCCAGAGGGAAAATATTTCCAGATTTGCCTGTGCATTCATCTGTCTCTCCGTCCGTCCGTCCGTCTGTCTCAATCCCATAAACATGACATCTAAGAAACACATTGTGGGAGAATTTCTTCAAATCTGTCACAAATGTCCAAGAGACTAAAGGTCCAACTAATTATATTTCAGTGATTAAAGGTCAAGGTCGCTGTGACCTCACATCCGTCCCATTCTTTGGTTGATGCAGTTTCTTTGGGGGAAGACTGGAGGGAATTTCATTACATGTGGCACAAATGTCAGATTCAATAATGAATTGGTTATAATTTAGTGGTCAAAAGTCAAGGTCACTTCACAAAACATGGTTTAGCTATAACTCAAGAATCCATAAGCTAATTATGTCTGCTTGTTAACTGCAACTTGACTGGTTGGTATACTGTACAATCAAGTGGTAGTGGCCAATACAAGTGGTAATTCAAATTGTACGGCACCTTTAAAAAACACTCAAAGATACTTCAAGTGACACTTTTGAGGCATAAACCTGTACTTCCTTTATATTTTTGTGAAAACACTTAGGCCTGGCTCTAGCCAAATCAGAAATTGTTTCATTTCTTTACTGTTGCACAATAAAAAAAACAACAAAAAATTGGTAATAAATAAGACAGACTGACCATTTAACACACTGACATGAAATATTAAGTTATGTATAAGTGTCATTTTGTTGAGTATCTTGGGATTTTCTTATTCTGTGTCTCATTCAGTTTATCCATTTGTTCGGTAGCAGCAAGATGATTTCAGTGAATTAATTAGGTTACATTTTTAACCCCCAGCTCAAAATATTTAGTAGGCAAATTATTTCCTCAGGGAATATTTTTAATCAGTTGCTATTTTAGTAGAGAGCTTTGACAGAAAGCAGCTGTGTGGTAGGAAATGTGTATTTAAATGATATGCAGTGTTCTCAGAGACTGATCCATGAGCAGAGGGAGGAGCAACAATTTACAAAATTTGCACAGGATCAGCTCCCGTCCTGTATGTGTGTGACCCTTACGATGCGTCATGCAGAAAAGCTGCATCCTTCAGCCTCGCCTGAACCACAGTACATCAGGGTAAATGATGCTGTGCCCTTGAAACGGCTCGTGTGATAATCCAAGATTAGTGTGTGTGAGTGGGTGTGGGTGTTTGTGCAGAGAGAGTAAATGAGAGTGCACATGTTGGCTATTTGTGAGTTTGTGCAAAAAGAGAGCAAGAGAGTGTCTGCGTGCATCTGCAGAGAATTCTAACGTTTGAGAAGTGAGAGCCGGCTCATGTTGGGCTAATGTTATGTCAATCAGTGTTTTGTCAATTGACTAATTACTTAATTCATCGGCAGCGATTATATGTGATTGTTTGTGTGTGGTTTCTGTCTCTTTGTCTTACGTATGTCTTTCTTATATTTCACCACCTGTTACTAAACATTTCCCTCACTCTCTTTAATATAAACAAAAACAAAAAGTTCCTGAGTCACAGACTCAATGACCAGATCTTTCACCAGGGCATCTGTGCATGTTTTTAAAATATTGTATATAATATAGTTTGTTTCTGTTTCTTATCAATACATACTCTCATGATTCGTAACTGAGCACTATGTGAATGTGATAATCAGCTCCTTATAAGACACAAGTATTAGCAAGCAGGATAATGTTTAATAGATAACTAGTCAAAACTGAACAACAATAACGTAACAACTGTTAAAAATGTGCCTTCCTCCTAAATATCTGACATCTTGTTAGCTTTCTTTTGTGTGGTTTCAAAATCTCAAATCTGGAAATGTGAAGCTTTTCTGTGTCGTACATGACTGTTGATTAGATAAAACAAGATAATTGAAAACGTCACTTTGGACAATTTATAGACAAAACTTAATTATATAATAATATAATTGATGAATAATAAATAGACAAACTCTTTACTGAAGCAGAAGGATTTACTCAGAACCTTCAACATTCATGAATGTTCAGTTAGAAGTAGAAGAATATACAATAGGTCTATATTTGTGAATCGTGTGCTTGAGTATTTGTGAAGGGGCCCATTGAACTGTTTCTAATTCATAAATGTTCCCCAATGGGTAAATGGTTGTATTGATTTTCAACCCTTCCTGTGAATATGTGTTTATAGGATGAAACTCTGGACTAACAAAAAAGCCATAAAAGCAAGATTATTTTATTGAAAAGCCTGAAGGTCTTAGACAGATATTGTATTAACCTGCTTGTGTATCTCCTCTCCTCCAGGTGGGAGGGATGAACAGGAGGGTCTGGCAGCCGTCAGAAGGATCTGTGAAGAATACAAAGAGGCCAAAGGTACCATTGTGAACACGCAGTGAACACAAACATACAAATGCTTGTGCATGCATGCACTTTTAGCGTTTCAAGATAAAGGGCAGTGCTGCAGCAGTGTGTCCCTCAGGCTTGTTTTTACAGTCTTAAAACACACACAAACATAACTACACACTTGCAGACAAACACCCCCCACACACAGAGCTTCCATGCTGGCTGTACAATGACAGGAGTGTTAACGATGCACTGTGAGGAAGCGGCGGATACAACGGGAGTGAGGAGACGAGGGGAAGATGAGTCAAGCACACTGTGTAGGGCAATGTAGACAGGCACATGCAAATAGACTTTTATTGTAAAATAAAGAAAAAACAGGAAAAGGAGATGGGAGACAGAAGGAGAATTGAAGAACAGAGATGAGAGGTGACCAATGTAGCACTGAAGAGATTTATTACTCCATTTGACCACAGGTTAAAGTGGTCTCTCTAACTCCCATGCTGAGAAATTGATTCGGGCGACCTTCACAGCGCTATAAATTCCACCATAGTCTCACCACTGAGAAGCCTCATAAGTTATCACAAAGCCTTGAGTCTTTAACTTGCACGGTGTCAGTAGCTTTTTACCTCAGGTGATGTGGAGGAATTTCTAAGAAACCACTTGATGTGACTGATTAAATAATGATGTGTTAGACTGCATTTACAAAATGACATTTAAAACCCAGTTCGTTGTATATTAAATTTTTTAAAAAAATGGTAGCACATTTGTAGAAACAGCATCTAAGCACAGAGCCTCTGTCGATTCCCTTGACATTCATTAAGTAACAACTGAGAACTCGCTGTCTACTATTAACAATTCAAGGCGCCTCTTCCTTCATTTGATTATTTGAAGCAACCATCATGCCTGTAATTTTGTATTCTACATTGACAGTGGACATGTGGTGTGAAAAAGTGTTTGCCCCCTTCCAAATTTCTTAATTTTTTGCATGTTGGACACACTTAAATGTTTCAAATTATCAAGCAAATGTAAATATAAGTCAAAGACACAAGTAAACACAAAAATCATTCATTTTAAATGAATGTTTTTATTATTAAGGGAGAAGGAAATCCAAACCTAAATCTATGTGTGAAAAAGTGATTGCCCCCTAAACCTAATAACTGTTTGGCCCTAAGCAGCGACAAGTGCAATCGAGCATTTGCGATAACACGAGTCAATGAGTCTCTTACTGTGGAGGTATTCTGGCCCACTTATCTTTGCAGAGTTGCTGTAATTCAGCCACCTTGGAGGGTTTTGGAGCATGAACCGCCTTTTAAAGGTCATGCCACAGCATCTGAATAGGATTCAGGTCAGGACTTTGACTAGACTACTACAAAGCCTTCTTTTATTTTTCTTCAGCCATTCAGAGGTGGACTTGCTGCTGTTTTTTGGATCATTGTCCTTTTGCAGAACCCAAGTTCATTTTCAGCTTAAGGTCACAAACAGGTGGCTGGACATTCTCCTTCAGGATTTTTTTGTAGACGGCAGAATTCATGGTCCCATTTATCACAACAAGTCAACAGCCCCAGACTATCACGCGACCACCACCCTATTTTACTCTTGGTATGAGTTTTTTTGTCTGAAACACTTTTTTGCCAGATGTAATGTAACCAACGCCTTCCAAAAACTTCAATTTTCCAAAGAGTTGTTTCCAAAGGTCTTGAGGATCATTAAGATGTTTTCTGGCAGATTTGAGACGAGCCGTAATGTTCTTTTTGTTCAGCAGTGGTTTTCTTTTTTAACTCTGCCATGCTGCCATTTTTGCCCAGTCTCATTCTTATGATGGAGTCATGAACACTGACCTTAACTGAAGTAAGTGAGGCCTGCAGTTCTTTGAATGCTATCTTGGGGTGTTATGCGATATCTTGAATGGGTCGTCACTGCTCTTGGGGTCATTTTATTTGGCTGGCCACTCCTTGGAAGATTCATCACTGTTCCATGTTTTCACCATTTGTGAATAATGGTTCTCACTGTGGTTCCCAAAGCTTTAGAAATGGCTTTATTACCTTTTCCAGACTGAAAGATCTCAATTAATTTCTGTCTCGTTTGTTCCTGAATTTCTTTAGATCTCAGCATGATGTCTATCTTTTGAGGATCTTTTGGTCCACTTCACTTTGTCAGGCAGGTCCTGACAAAGGTCCAAGTGATTTTTTTGATTGAGAACAGTCTGGTAGTAATCAGGCCTGTGTGTGGCTAGAGAACTATTGAACTCAGGTGTGATAAACTACAGTTATGTTATGTTTTAACAGGGGGGGAATCACATTTTATTTCTCCATTATTAATAAAAAGTTTCATTTAAAAGCTGCATTTTGTGTTGTCTTTGACTATTTAATATTGTCTTTGTCTATTTATATTAATATTTAATTTGTTTGATGATCTGAAACATTTAAGTGTGACAAACATGCTGTTTTTTATATTTATATCTTTGGCCACTACTGGTATTTCTTAAAAAAAGAGAAGTTAATTAAATTAAACTTTATCATCATTAAAACTAATTAAAACTATCGACATAAAGATAAGATGAGCACAGGTGTAAGTGAATTCAGTTTCATTGGTGGAGCTGACCACAGGTTGTAATGCTGTGGTTTGTCTCAGCAGGCTGCAGAGAGCAGCACGAGGCTGTCTGGGTTCCTGTTTGTGTGTAAGTGGCTGTCAGGTACAGAGACAGCGACCATGTAGCTGGTGTCATTGAAGTCGATTCCGTGGTGGAATTGATTACTTCTTTTGTAATTGGCAGGCGCTGAGCCATAGGGGACAGAGGGGGGGGGGGGACAGAGGAGGGGGATGCTTGTGCACTGTGTGCGTGTGTGTGTGTGTGTGTGTTTGTGTGTGTGTTGGAATGAGATGGTAATGGATTCTCATTAGTATGTGAGGCAGGAGCTTTAAACATCTCTGTCCAAATGCCCTTCCTAGTGTTTGCACATTTTGTCTGTTATGGGAAGTGGGAGACAGCTCGTAATATACATGTGGGCTGTACAGGCGGCTCTCAAACCAAGGACCTGCGGTTGCATCAGTTAGGCTCCTTAAGGGATTACAAAGTGTCATTAGAGAGAATATGTTAATAACAGAAAAAAATGGAATATTCATAGATGTCATTTTGCGCAATTTTGCAAGGCATAATACTGGACGCTCCACGATGCTTCCTCAAGTGGTGTCAGACTCATTGTCATAAGTTGTTTTAATGAGATCACTTGAGAGGAGCAGGGTGAAAGGTTAAATTATCATTATCATCAATTATCAAGTGTGTGGTGTGTGTGTTTATGTGTGAGGATTTGTGTGTTGTAAAATTCTAGACGCATGTATCAGCAAGACAAATCTGACACTCATATGCTATGCCCGTATGCTGCATCCAATATAACAATCTACTCAGTAAGGGTTTTTATTTAGTTTTTTTTTAATTCAACAATTAGTTTTTGATTAATAAATTGGACTTCACAATGTCAGGTGATAATGAAAAAAATACTTGTTTTCATTGACCGATGTAAGTGCAAAACTCCCAAAATAAATAATGGATAGGTTGTCCACATTTTTATGATTCATTTTACATTTGCTGTATAAATCATCAGCAATAAACTTATGCAATTGAACATAATTAGGGCTGTAACTAACAGTTATTTTATTATTGATTCATCTGTGGCCCAGAAGACTAAATAAGCCAGAGATATATCAGGGATATTTTTTCTTTAAAAATTACTTAATTAATTTAATTAAATTAAATAAAAACATATTTAATTGTTTGTGTATACAAGACATAATTGTGTGTGGTTATTTGTGATAGTATGAAAGTAAAGCATTGGTGGCACCAGGGCAGATTTGCAGATTTTATTTCCTTGTGTCCTTTTCCATTCTCCTTAATCCTACTATATCTCATGTTGTAAGTCGTCTTATCACATTGCTAAATGTGACACAGCAGTATTTTCTCTGTCATACATTTCATGAATGAAACATGAACTACTGAAAACTGCCAAAAAAAAGTTGGAAAGGAGGATTAATGAGCCCTTGTAATCTGACGTTTCTCACATATCAGGCAAAATATGTCTAGAACCATAAACCAGATGAGTCTGATGTGTGTGGAGGTGTGTGTCAACGACTGTTTCTCAACATAATTTTCCTTCTGCCTTCAGATACTGCAGCAATTTCAATGAATGGAAGTAGAAAGATACTGATGCAGGATGCACTAATAATAATTTATAGATATAAATGCAGGCTTTCCTGCTTAATCCACATTAAATATCATTTTGGTGCTGAATGCATATTGGTTGGAGAGATTTATTTATATATTAAACATTATAATTCGAGTCCTGTTTCATCTCCTTAATAAAATCAACAGATTAGCAGTGGAATGCAACAACACAGTGAATAGACGTGGTTCAGAGATTCAACGTCGCTGAACTGGAAAAGTATGAAATTTTGAAATGGAAAATGTGTAGGAACCCTGGAGCCTCCCACCTGTGCGTTCCGCTCCTCCCACCTGTACACTGTGTGCTCTGCCCCCAGGCACCTAAATACCAAGCAGAGGGGGAAAAGCAAATTTCAAAAATGCCTCATGACATGGTTACAGATTAGTTCACGTCTGATTAAAAATAAATTTGTCCAATTTATTTCTACCTCAGAAGTGAGCCGTTGAGGGAGAACACTTGATGATGAGCGGCTAGAACCATGGCGGAGAGAGACAGAGAGAGATGGTGCTATAACTGCCTCTTATTAATAGCCAACTGATTAATAAAAATAGAAAAATATTCTCACCAGAAATTTGGCCTCCTGCACAACATTTCTAAGATAATTTTAGATAGGATTTTCAGCTTGACAGACTCCCATTCCTCCAACACAGCATGCTGGGGTTGACTGAGGCTGCTGCCAGCTTCCTGTCTCCTACATGAGCTGAATACAAAAGTCTGTGTAGGAGCAACCACTGGCACTCTGCCCAGACCTAATATTCTTGGATATCACTGTGTTGTTTATCAGGAGAGCTTACTTTTCTTGTCTGGGTCTCATTAGAGATGGGTTCAGAGAGGACAGTTCATTCATCCTATTTGTAGTTTCACTCTACATTTAGACAGGGTTTTAGATGTGAGAGAAGCTGAAAAAAGGATCTGATACAAACACCACAGAAGGAGTTGCATGTGGATTCAGGGAAACATATAACTTGATGAACGTCTTTCACTGTGTAGATCATCTTTCACTGTGTGACTACATTAGGAATGCATTAAAAACATACATATCAATGTGTTGGTAGGATGTGTGTAATGAAAGATTCTCTTTTCTCAAGAGGAAGAGAAATTTGATGCGATTACCAGCGGTGCATTTTAATATCAGATTTAGGTGTAAACAGATTTACTGTTGATACACAAGATGCATGTTGAAGCCAGTTGGAAACGGCAGGATTTATGGCAACAGGAGGCAGTTCTACCCCATCATTTTTATTTTATTGCTGTTGTAAAGTTATTTGTAACTGAACATTGGGTGAACAAATCCGCCGAGGACGCAGCGGACCCCTGAACGCTCCGTCTGGTGGGTCAACGTGGTGGTGAAATACTGCAAGCTGGGCTCATGCTGCTACGACGTAATTTCACAGCCAAGCAATACACTGAAATATGTTTCATGAAAACGCCAGCAGATGAATATCGGCCGCAACAAAGTCATTTCAGTTTCATTCACCACAAAGAAAACAGTAGACTCATATTTTGACTGAGGTTTTCAGTGAAATTATAATCATGTTAATGCTACTTCTGCTGCAGAAGATACCACTGAGATGACTCTTTTCCCATACTATATAACTGATCGTATTCTGTCAAAATGTGTATTATCAGTTCACACTGGAATAGTTTTTCATTGAAATACAGAGAGCTGCACTTGGCGGTTAGAGTGGTAACTTTGCCCACATTGACCATTCATGGTCCAGTCGTATATATTTTATGTGTGGAAGAGAGAATTTAAAGTGGGAAAGGAAGCAGAAAGGAAGCATGAAACCATCCTTTGACTTCCCAAGCCATAAATGTGACATGGTACAATAGTGTCTCGGTTTGGTTTGGTCATTTTCCCTTCCCCTTCCCTCTACGGGCCCTTTTCACAGCCGACAGTTTGACTTGTCTCAATAGAGAAAGCGCCAGGTGTTACCTCTAACATTAACAATGGCTCTGTTCTCATCAGCTGTCCCAGTAAACCATGACAATCTGACAGTGAGACAGCAAACATAGCACCAGGACCTCCGAACTAAAGTGGAATTCAGCCATCATTAATTTTAGCATTTGCACCTGTGCTTTTCCTATTGTTACACTTCAATATGTGTGCAATAACATGGTTAATGAACAGAAAAAACAAATGAACAATTAAGAATGGGTGTGGAAATTACTCCCCTCATTATAGAAACTATGTATCACATCTGAATCCTTTTGAGTCTTTCCTGCGGCTGCTATTTCAGTTTATTTTATTCAATTCTCTTGAGCAGTGATGCTTACTTCCCACTTTTTTTTAAAACAGGATTCTACAATAAACGCCACTGCATTCCAGCATATAATTGAGACAGGTGTCCATGCTTTTTGATTTGAAACTTGGAGTCAATGGTCCACTGTTTAACTGTGTTTTGTGATTAGCCACAATGCATTTTGTTCAGAGAACTCTGACCATGTCAGTAAACCTAAAATATAATCATTATAGATCTTGCTCTGACTGTGCAGTGTACAAGTAGTTTTAGATTGTTTGAAATGTTATAGAAGAATAACATTTGTAATAGAAGAAATGTAATAGAAGAAAACTTAAATCCATCTTAGAATATACACACAAAAAGTGAAACTAGTGAAAAAAGATATGTGAAAACCTAAAATATATAGACATAACCTGTAACACTGCACCTTTTGGCTTTTACAATTCTAACAATTCTGTAAAACAAATATCCTCAAATAAGTAACATCAGCTTTAACTCGCATGTCATTGAAAACTTTTTAACTTTGAAAATGTATTCTTTCTTGTTTTATATAATTGTCTCCTGCACAGCACAGCCTGCAGTTTGCAAGTCCCTCTTCACTTCAAAATGTATTTTGTTCAATTGTTGTCTTCACTTGGATGTGTGACTGAGCAGAATGATGCATATGCAGGAAGAAGGTTTCTCTGTGTTCACCTTAAATCTGTCTCACACAAACATACACTTTTTACCTTATTGTTATTATAATCATCATTTAAACTATGCTGCTGTCTGCACAACTCTGTGTAGTGTCTTAATGAAAAAAGCTTGCATATTCATGACTTTTGGATTTTCCAAAAAGGGAAAACGGGTAATTAAACTTTACTGTTGAAAAATCACAATACATACACATTTTTGTATATGCATAACAGGTGTCTGAAGGGGAACTGAAGTTAACAGCTCACATAGTTATATTGAGATGGAAACTGAATGGACATGGTGGCTTTAATAAAGCAAGTGTGCTTTCAAAGGTGGTTCCCGGTGTCACTTTCAAATAATTCCTTTGTCACAAAAGACCTGTCGCTGTGTTTAGCTTCTGAGCTGAGGAAAGTGAACTTTATCGAGGATCCAGGGGTCTTAATTGAGGGCTGGCAGCAGCCCGGCCCACATCCGATCGATGACATTTCACTCCCAGTGAGACTGGCATGTCTGAAAGGGACTGGCCCCAAGGGAGGCTGCTCAGGAGAGGACTGACAGGCAGGACACATACAAACACACAGATGTACAATCTCAGGCTAAGGACAAAATTATATTTATATAATTATTATTATTTTCAGCATCCTACATACTGTCTGCAGGCATTGACACCCTGTGTATGTGTGGAATGTGTTCTTCAAGCACACTCCAGAAAGTAGTAGAAACAAAACTACTACATGTGTGTTTTCTGTGTCCTTCCACACAATATATTCAGTCCTTACTGCAAACACACACACATTAGCTTGCTGCTATAATTTCTCTCTCTTGCTCGCTCTCACACATACAAAAAACGCACTCAGCAGGAGATGAGTGGCGTGGTTTCGAGATAAGGCCGCCATCAGACCTTCATCGGGAACTGCCGCACTCTCATCTGTCATGGCAGCCTGTCTTGTTATCAGCTCCATCAGCTTCCCCTCCCTCTGCTCCCTCTCAGTCCTCTTCTTGTCATTCTCCATTATATTTGACCCTCTACTGGTGTACATAGATGCATATGGAGGAACAATATATGATTTTATAGATATAGATCTTCATGGGTCTTCTCTTTTGAATGGACTCATGTTGTAGTACTCTGGAAGCAGCTGTAATCCAAAAAAGGATTTGCCATTCTCAAACCAAGAGAAAGAATGAATATGTATATATTCAGTTCATGCCCAGTATTTCCTGCATTCATTTAGGTTTTAGGTTGGATTAGGCTCTGAATACGACAGAAAACACTGAATTCTATTAAGGCTCCTACTAATAAATACAAATTATCAGTATTAATAGATTAAATTGTCCAAAATTTTAATAATTTATTAGTTGTTTGAGTCAGAATGTCAAAAAATGCTGAACAGTACCCAGTATTCCTAAATATTAATTAAACCAGATATTCCTGGATTTGCTTCTTAAAAAACTACTTGAAATCTTTAATCGTTTATCAAAATAGTGGTTGGTTAATTTTACAATTCAGTTAATCATTTAATTGACTAATTGATTCATCAATTGATTGTTGCATCGCTAAATACTACGTTCATCATATTTCACCATAAAGAGCAAACCTATAAGGAGGAATAGTGTTAAGTTATTCTTGCTTTTGAGATTGATGTAGTTGAAGCTTTAGCAGGAATTACTAACTTGTGGTGATAACTTATATCACCAGAGTAAATACTTCAAAATGTAATTAGCTATTTAACACCCCATCTTCAAAGAGAATTGATGAAAGACACAGCTTGAGCCTTTGAGCAGCACATAGCTGATGGGGAGAACAGAAGGATCTTCCCATGTGACTGATGGTGAGGATATGCAGCAGCTTGAGGCGTATCTGTCACTACTGATGACCTCCTGGTTCCTAATTATACAATCACATTGTTTACATCCTCACTGTGTCACCTGTTGATCCCTGGCTCACTGCTCTGTCTAATACAATACAGAATACTGCAGAATATAGAATAGTATCCCTGTTGCCAATGTAGTGTGTGCCAGATAGGAAAATAATTGCATCTCTGTATGGTCTGGCTCAATCTGTTGCATTTGTAAAATGGTAGTACGAAAGAGGGGGGCATCATTCAGTAAATATACCGTATGTCCTTCATACATTCATCCAGACACTGTAATTGTATTGCTTTTATGTTTTGATTATGATTGTTTAGATCATTTATGATTGATTATGATGATTGATTTGCAATAAGGTGAAATATAGGATGAGATGAAGGATGCATATGTAGGATCTACATTATTCTGTTAAAGTGCTAGGTGTTGAAATGTAAGCCTGTAATGTCCATGCACGGGAGGATGCAAGTATTTCTTAAAGCGAGGAGATTTCAATTTGCTGCTCAAGATTAGGAGTGAGTCTGTGGTCCCTTTGCGGAGGGGGAAGGTCACCAACGAGAGCCTGTAGGGAGAAAAGAAATGAGCATTTCCATTTGTATCCATTCCGTCAGTGAATAAAGTAGAAGACACAAAGAAACAGGAAAACAGGAAAGCTTCATCAGAAAGTATTTTCAGTAAAATTTTCGATAGGCCACACATATAACAATATAAGTTCAATCATGAGAGATAAATGATTGACGTAAAGATAATTGATTATTATTAGGATGTAGTAGTGAATAGTTCTGTCAAGAAAGTCTTTGTACTTCTATGAGGATATTGTAATTGTAATTAGGAGGCATCATCCCTGAGCAGGAGGACAATGAAGCTGAATAAGCTACAAAGACTAGGGAGTGATGGCGGGTGTCCTGTCATAAAATGTCGTACATAATATCAAGCAGTATATGACTGTGAGGACATACTGTATGTACCTGTTTCCTTAAGCAGATGTGCAAGATCAGAAAAAAAATGTTATCTGTTAGTGTGTTGGTTACTTTTGCACACACTTCTTTGGTCAGAGCAGATACATTATAGGAACAAATAAAACAACATAAAGTCATATAAAGTTATCTCATATAATTTAATGGCCACAGCAGATGGGTTTCTCATTGTAGTTTTGTCTTCTAACTGCATCTATTACAATAATAGTGCTGAACATTCAGTGTGCCAAGTAGATGTCCTAAAAAAAGTAATTTCTCATTTGTGGATGTGTATACACACACATACACACACACACACACACACACACACACACACACACACACACACACACACACACACTCTCTCTCTTTCATGCTCTGATGACACCAGCTCCTGGTCATTGCGTCCTCCTGTGTCTTATCATACATT
The DNA here is from genome assembly GCA_030544235.1 of Lepturacanthus savala. Lineage (NCBI taxonomy): Eukaryota > Metazoa > Chordata > Actinopteri > Scombriformes > Trichiuridae > Lepturacanthus > Lepturacanthus savala. The sequence goes on from CM060470.1 coordinate 22,770,984, forward strand.
ACAACTGATATAATGGGGTGTTAGGCTTTAATAGAGCTCAGGAATAAGTATTAGGTTTGATATAACGTGCTCAAGCAAGAGAAGAATAGTGCTGCTAGAGCTGGAGAGTGAGAACCCACCGAGCATGCTGTAAGAAATGATTAATACACTCTTTGAAGTCTTACTGCCAAAACACCTAGCAGAAATAATCCGTTTACAATGGCTCTTATGTGTATGCCTCTGTGTGTGTGTCTGTGTGTGTGTGCTTCCCAGTTGAGTTCAAAAAACTGGACCTTGCCTCTTTGGAGTCTGTCCGTCAGTTCGTCCAGAGTTTCAAGGAACACGACCTGCCGCTCAACATTTTGGTTAATAATGGTGAGTGACGTGTACATGTAAAGAAAGTTGTCTGTCTATTTTGTGAGGAGTACACACCATTGCACAGCTTACATGCAGACAGGTGCTGTCAAACGCAGGCATAACGTGAAAGAATTAAACTCTTCTTTATTCCCACTCAAAAATCCTTCACACTGTTTCTGTAAGCAGTGGAGGTGCTTTAACAAGCTGGATCATCATTTAGAGGATATATCACATATTTTTTTAGTCTATCTAGTTTATTTGATAAGAAAAGTATGTGAGGTCTACCAGAGGATTTGTGGTAACATCATACTATTAGTATTAAGTTAAATGATTTTGACAGATGTGTACTTACTCTACAAAGACAACCTGCCAGTCAAAGTTTCTATGTGAATATTATAGTCACACCATTGAGGTAAAAAAAAAAAAAATCACCAAGTACTGTACTGCAGTTAAATTGCACATTTTAGAGAAGAAAATACAAATGCAGTATTGTTACCTGACCCTTTTTGCTATGTATGTGCATTTTAATGCAAGAAGCACATTAGACCTACAAATTTAGACAAATTGAATTGTGTAGTTGTGTGCATGAAATGTCTGTGTGTTTGTGTATCAAGCGGGTGTCATGCTGGTTCCGGAAGGCCGTACTGAAGATGGATTTGAGCAGCACTTTGGCGTGAACTACCTGGGCCACTTCCTGCTGACCTGGCTGCTCCTGGGCAAGCTGAAAAACAGCGGGAAGTCTGGTGACTTCTCCCGGGTGGTCAACGTCTCCTCCTCTGCTCACTGCATCGGCGATATCAGACTCAATGACTTGAATAGCTGGTAGGTTGGCAAACCCATACACAGTATATGTAGATATCAAAGGAAGTTTCCTTCTAACAAAAAAAATAATACCTGTGAAATAATGGCTTCATACAGCTTCAAAACAGGACTAAACATATTAAATAAACTGAACTTTAGCAGTCACAAGTTTAGCTGATAACTGGACTATTGTTAAAAGGGCACTAAATCAGTCCTTTACTGTTTCAAGCTCCAGCCTGTCACAGTCACCTGCTCCTTCTGTGCTGGCATCACAATTAGTTTCTGTTGGCATTAGTGAGCAATCGTTGGCTCAGTAGTCCCAGTGAACAGCACTGCTGTCCACAAGCATTAGCCGCCTGAACACCTTCATTGTGCTGTTACATCACCTGAAGAAGAGAAGGGGAACAGTTCTTAAATGTTATATTTATATTCATGAAGAAATGTATTGTAAAGTTCTGGAGAAGGGTTTCATTATTCCAACAGGAATCTTGTTTCTGTATCAAGATGATGGGTTCGATTTATTTAGATGTGATGTGCTGTTGAGTGGCTGGTGAACGTGAACATTTATCTGTCAGTGTTCCCCTTTTAAAAAGTTAATATCTCACCCTGATTAGATGTCAAACCACTGACACATACAGAATGGGAGAATAATAGCAGCAGCTAATTAGACCTGTCGTGTGGCCATTAGATTAGTTTTATTTCTCTTTTGGGGTTTAGCACCTGACCATCAGACATGTGAGTGTTCTGGAGAATATGTCATTTGTCTAAATCCAACAGTTGATGCAATAATCAACATGCCATTTCAGTAATTATCAGGTAATAATTAAATTATTTGCAGCTTGAAAATATATTTCTAGTGTAAAAAGAACTTGAAAAACTGACAAAAACTTTTTGTCATTGTGTTCAAACAGACACATTTCATTGTCATTGTTATGAAAGCCTCACTCTGTTTCTTTCTCTTCAGTGAGTGTTATTCAGCTCACAGAGCTTATTGTAACAGTAAGCTGGCCCAGCTGTTATTTAGCTCCCACCTCCACCAAGAGCTGCAGCGCGGAGGTTTCCCAGTGTGTTCGTGTGCCGTGGATCCTGGCATGGTGGATACCACTCTCTACCGACATCTGTGGACGCCCCTCCGCCTGGCACAGGGTGCTGTTGCTCGTCTGCTTTTCAGGGTAATTAATACATCACACTGATAGGGTTGTTTTTTCACATTGAAACCAAGCTTGATTTCTATAATACTGGAAAACAGCAAAGATCCTGGTGTTAACATCTATCCCGAGTGACCCAAGCACAAGTAGGCAGTACTAATACCAGGTGTGTACGTGCCCAAGACAGAGGACACTTTAAGATTAGAGATGCACCAAACTGAAAATTTGTGGCCAAAGCCGAATAGGATAAAAAAGCTTGGCCGAATACAGAATATTGAATATCAAATGCGGTTACGTTTTCACTTTTTTTTAAATATTGCATAAATAGTCTAGAATACATTTTAGACAGGTTTTCAAAGAAACATCTCTGGGAAGTACACACTCAATAGGAGAATACGCTGCAAACATAGAAATGATGCAAAACTAAAAACCACACACACACAAAACAAATGCAACAAAAACATGTTGCAGGAGAACCACAAACCAGTTAAACAACCGAAACTGCAAATTCACTCCACAGTCCATTCCAGTTGCACAAAAATGTTTGCACATCACAGTCCGTTTCCATTGCCAAGGAAACATGACGCTGTTTGGACTCGAGTGGAAAAAAAAGATGTGTTATTGCGAACCATAGAGATTAAACACAAAACAAAAGCGATCATTTTCACAAAGGGTTCGATATCAGTCGCCAGTGGTGACTACTTTAGACTCTTTGGTGGTGAATGAACTGACACACTGAAGGATTCATGATACCAGGTGGAGCAGATCAGAGTTAAAAATGATTGCTTTTGATTCATTTTAAGCTCTTCAGTTCGTATTAACACGTTTTTTTCCTGAATAGCGCAGGGCGCAACCGAGTAGAACGTCTTGTTTCCTTGGCAACAGAAATGGATCGCGGTTTGGTCTATGACACGCTGCTGTTTTTTGTTGTGAATCTGTTTGTTTTGGCGGTGTCCTATTCTGTGACCAGCTTTCCTTTTAGCTGCTGCACCATCTCTCTCTCTCTCCACATGTTGTGCGTCACAAGCCGCTATTCACCCTCGCTTTTAACTCACAAACCAAAGAACGACGATTGCGTTATTTGCAATATTTAGCCGAATATATTCGGTTACTGAATATCCGGTGCATCCTTATTTGAGATCCGTTCTTCTCACAGTCCTTCCTCTCATATACACAGCCCGTCTACATCACCAAAAATAGAAGTGCTACTAAAACTCAAGGGAGGTGGTTCACTCTGTTATATTTTAAAACACACTTCTTGCAAACTGTAGCTCAAAGCGCTGGCCACAGGCTGCTGTTAATGTCCCTGAGATTTAATGGAAGGAGACGTGTGTGCATGTTTTGAGAACAAAGCGCATTGTCACAGGCGTTTGCCTGCAAGCACAACCTCTGGGATGCTGCTGCCCCACATACGCAAATACGTTAATCACGCGAACTCATACACGCAGTCGTTAGCATACACACACGCACACACCCGTACACAAAAACACAGTGAAGCACAAACTGCGTTTCTCACCTGTTACAACACCTTTAATTTCCAGCTGGAATATTTAAATTCATGCCGAGCCAAAGGCTAGAAGATAGACAGGTGGATGCTGAGTAGATGGGTAGAAAACAGCAGCAGTGAAGGAGGAGGATTGGAATTAAATAATAACTGAAGCCTGAATATTAATAAACCAAAATATGTAATATATTGATACAGTAAAGTATAAATACATGTAGAGTAGATATAAAAAGTGTACAGACATCTCTTAAAATGCCAGGTTTTCCACTTTTAATGTGACCTATAACTTGTACAACACATATGAAAAAACAACTGACATCTTTAATGAAGGATAACAAACTTAAAATAACCTGGTGGTATACATATACACACCCTTAAAATAATAATTTGATGCAGCACCTTTGGTTTTTATTACACCACTCAGTCTTCTTGGGGTAGGAGTCTATCAGCATGCCACATCTTGATGTGGCAATATTTGGCTATTCATCTTTGCAAAACTGCTCCAAACCTGACAGATGTGGAGGGTATCTGCTGTGCACAGCCCTCTTCAGATCACCCCACAGATCTTGGATCAGATTCAGGTCTGGACTCTGGCTGGGCCATTCCGAAACCATAATCTTACTCTGGTGAAGCCATTCTTTTGTTGAGTTTGGATGTGTGCTTTAGGTCATTGTCATGCTGAAAGATGAAGTTCCTCTTCATCTTCAGCTTTCTAAATGAAGGCTGATGGTTTTGTACCAATACTAACTGGTATTTGGAACTGTTTAGAATTATCTCCACACTGACTAAGGCCCCAGTTCCTGCAGCTCCTTCAACGTTGCCTCTTGCCAGCCTCCTTGGCCAGTTTTCTTCTTTTCATATCATCAGTTTTGGACGGACGTCCTGTTCTTGGTAATGTCACTAAGGTCGCTTCTTGGTAAGGTCTGTCTGTCTTCACTGTGTTTGATGGTGTATTAAATTTCTTGGAAATTCTTTTGTATCCTTCACCTGACTGATACCTTGAACAATGAGATCCCTCTGATGTGCTGGAAGCTCTATGTGGACCATGGCTTGTGTTGGAAGATGTGGCTACAACAAAGTCAGGAAAAGCCACTAGAACAGCTGAACATTATTTGGGGTTAATCAGAGGCAAATGGCGACAGCTGTGTAATGATTCCAATTTAACATGAGTTTGAACGTAATAGGTTTAATCCCCAGTTATAAGAGGGTGTGCACACCTGTGCAACCTCATCTCAGTTGTTTATTTTTACTGTTTGTTTTACAATTGTTATAGGTCACATTAAATGGGGAACAAGTTGTAAAATTATTATTCTCCTAACCCTAACCCTTTTTTTTACATCACAAAAATCTGGCATTTTAACAGGGATGTGTAGACTATCCATACAGGTATGTAGCATGTTTGTATGTTATAAGACTGTGAGTGTCACAGTCACTCAAACTGTGAGTTCACATCATGAAAACATGCAAGCCAACATCATCGTCACTTCACACACACTTACACCCATTCATACAAAAAAGTGACTGATTAATAAGTGAACTTAATTGAAAACATAAACTATGTGTTTATGAAAAATACTAGAGTGATTTAAACAGTACATGGCCAGGTGCAGGAGATTAAAAAATGTTCACATGCTGCATTGTTTTCTGAACAGACAAAGAGCAAAGTGAAATTTCTTTTCTGACATTCCTTAAAAATTCAATGCATTCAGGAAACAAAATCAGTATTTGGAGGAACTGGTGTATTTAGTGATTATTGTTTTTAAAAAAAACTGCAGTATTCTTAGCAGGTAAAGTATTGAACAGAGCAACAGGTGAGGTGTGAGTTGAGTTGCTTGTTGTCATGGAACCTTTTTTTTAACATAAAACCCCTCTATGTGTGAACAGACCTTTAAACTGTAGACAGCAAAAATGAATAATAAAGTTGTGTTTCCTTGTGTCTTTGCTCAAACCGAAAAATGTTTCCCTGTGAGCAAAATGATAATTAATTCAGAAGAACAATTAAATTCATGTTTGGGAAATATTGTGGAGCACCACACACACACACAACCACACAGACATACCCACACCACACACACACCACACACACGCGCAATGTTACTCACACAAAGTAAGCAAGTGTGGTGTTGACGCTCCTAGGATGTGACCCCCTCCACCGCTGTGAAACCTGCTCCTGGTCTCACAGCTGACACTGAGATCATTGTTGTACTTCATGAACACTACCACTCACGTACATTTATCCAGACACACACGCACACACACCCTGAGCCTTGACTAACACTAACCTACAGTGACACCATGCTCCCTCTGGCATTCACGCACACTCAGATACATTCTTTGTTTTTTCTGCACTTGTTCAACTTATCATCCTGCAGACACTTAAGATCTTTTTGATGTTTTGTATCTTTGGTATTCCTTCTTTTTTAATTTAGATATCTATGTATGTGTATGTGTTTTCATGTATTTCCCTAGACTCCTGCAGAGGGCGCTGCCACTGTGCTGTACGCTGCGCTGTCTCCGACCCTGGAGGGCGGCTGTGGAGAAGGCTACTGGGCCAATGGGCGCAGGGAGATGACAATACCACTGACCTTTGACCACCAGCTGCAGCTGAGCCTATGGGAAGCCAGCCGCAGTTTCCTGCTTCTGCAGTAGCACGGGACTAAAGGACGGCTAACTGGGTTAAAACCCGGATGAAAAGATCAGACCCTTAACTCGGGCTAACCAGCCACATTCTCCCTTTTTTTTTGTCCATCTCCTTTTCTCCATTCAAACCTCACATCGAGGTTTTTGTAATGATTGATTGATTTGACAATCTCACAATCCACCGCTGGACTGTGATTTGTGATTTTGGGGAGTGAAGTCCCTGTTTTTTGTTCCAGACCCGCCAAAGAAGGGCTACAGGGGATGGAAGATGTTTTTTTTTTTGTTGTTGTTGTTTTCTTTTGTTTTTTCACTGTGAGCAAGCAAACGTACACGCACACACACACACACACACACACACACACACACACACACACACACACAGTCATACACACTCTAGGGTTGTGCCAAAATGTAATTTCGCTGCCATAGATACTGATCCTTTCAATTATAACTTGGATATCAGTTGTCATCCATCTCTGATATAGTGGAGTGTTTTCCCTGATCATAGCTAACCACAGATGTCTGACCAGAGAAATTACTCTGATGTGATCAAAAACCTGCCTCACTCTGCCTTAACGTCGTTAAGTCTGGCTTTTAGAGTTTTTCTTTGTTCCACAGTGAACCAGATGCTGTTTCGCAGGCTTTTACGTCTAAAAATAACATCATCCTAGAGAAACATTTCGAAATGCTTCTTGGGCAAGAAAGATTTGAATTCAAAAGCAGATTTTTGATGCATCAGACATTGGTCAATCCCTAGTGCACAGGTGGACACACACACACAACACACAAACACAACACACAGTCAATGAAAATGATGTGATTTTTTTTCAAACCTGAAGCCGCCTTGCTGTGGCGAGGGAATGTGATGTCATCAGGATGTTTTGACACATCACAGTGATCTCTCAGATCTCAGATCTCGGGCGTTGGCGACCCCTGTTTTACTGGGAGCACTTTATTTTTTTTGGTACCTTCATGCGCTTTTACTGATAACTTCTGTTTCCTCTTGTCAACTCCTGGTAGTTGTACAATGAACTGTGTCTTGAAAAGTCAAATCTTGTTGTACTCATGAAGACGCCGAGAGAACATCACCAACTCCTCTTTCCTCCGTCTCTTTCCACCAGTCGGGAACCAAACAAAAGACGTTTCTAAGGCCTGAAGGGGGGTTTGTGGAGAGTTTATCACAAAGTCTGGCCAGATTTCAAGTAATCCCCTCTGTAGACCCACGAGTCATGAGACATTTGGTTTTGTTCTGGGGAATTTTCTTGCTAAAACCAGGATTTCCAGACATTCCTGTTTGCTTTTGTTCGTCTGCGGTATTTGCTCGGAAACAAAAAAGCAAAGGAGGGCGAAACACTGAACACTCTACTCTGTCCCCTTTTTCCTTTGTGATCCGTGTTAATCGGTTTTGTGATACATGTGCATGCGGTCTATGCACATGCGTTCACATTTAGCTTGTGTTATAGACCCAATTCATGCTGATGGATAGCACAACAATGGAGCAGAGACGGAAAGGAGAAAGAGAGGGAAAGCAGTATTATTTCTATTTTCCAGTATCACAGGCTGTGATTGGTTCCCTATTGCTGCTGCTGCTCTCACTTCTTCATTTGGCGCTGCTCCCAGTGCATTGTGGGATTGAGATTTCCCAGTGGTAAGAATCAAAACTCCATCTGCTGAGCTGACACACACACTCGTTCAGAAGCATCGGAGGCAGTATATCCCAGCGCGGGCTTATCTAAACAAGCACACAGCAGATAAACACGTCTGTTGCTCATGCAGGAAAACATGCACACACACACACACCCACACACACACACAAATGTCTCATCATAATACCATCGCCACTGTGATTAACCATTTTTGCTGTGATGAAAAGTTTTATCTCTAAACCCCCAAAACCTCCACTAAAATCCCTTCCCAACAAGTCATCAGTGTGTGTGTGTGTGTGTGTGTGTGTGTGTGTGTGTGTGTGTGCAGTATAATGTTGCTTTGAATAATGCCATTAAGCACCCAGCATTCATTATTCTCTGCTGTATGTGAAGCAATATTATCACTGTGCTGGCTCACTCATCCAGTAGCACAGAACCAGACATTCATAGGAGGAAAAAGGAGCCCAAGAGCCTGAAATAATCTCAAGTTAGTGAATAAGTATGAAACTGATGCCAGCCTACCAGTTACCCATATATCAGGAATTCAACATTTCTCTGTCTACACGTATAAAGTCATTGTCTGCATACATTTGTTTGAATTGTTAAATTTGAAATTGTAATTTCATTGTGGAGCAGTGTCCCATTTCAGGGGCTTGATCCACATTTTTATCAGGAGTCCAAAAGTTCAGCCTGACAGAGTGAGAGAGTGACACTCGACCCCAACTATACATGACCACGTCATATTAAGTCCCATTGCACTCTCACCGGGATACATTGGGTCGGGTCATCTTCTCTGATCAAAGCATGCTGGGATATCGGGTGACATGACCCAGTGTATTCCAGAGTGTGCAACAGGACTTTATACAACGTATACTGATGTATAGTGGCCAACATAATCAGTCTGAGAGTCTAGAACATGGTGTTTTTGACCATTACTCATCAACTCCTTAAATATCTATATCATGGTGTGTCCTGTGAGGCCACTGGTTAAGACACATGCAGCATAACCACAACTTTGGTTCAATTCCTGCAGGGGAATATTGTCACATGCACCTCCTAGTCTCTCTCTCCCCCTCGTTTTCTGTCTACTCTCACTTCAATAAAGGCTTCAGAATTGATATTTAAGCCTCAAGTCACAGAATTAATGTAGGATGAAGAGAAAAGAAGTATATTTAAATTGAATACTTCATAACATCTTTTTATTAGACAACTAATGACATAAAGAAATCCTGGGCCAAAAAAATACCCTCTGAATTTCAAAACAGTTGAATCAGCAGGGGTAGTATTAAATGAGAAAAGTTGATATCCAGATGGAGAATAAATATTTAAAAGCAATACAGAATGCCTGAGAGCCTTACTGCATTATGTTCCATTTTATTTTCAATTGTCACCTGGTGCCTGACTTTGTTGTTTTCCTTTAAATCAGCAATTATTAATGTTTTAGGCAACACAACCGCATTCCACATCCTGGGTTGATGCATGAATCCCGACAAAACGCAACACGGCCTATTTATAGCTGCATTGAAGGCATCAAATTTAATGATGCACAAATAATCAGAACAGACGTAACTAAATATTCAAGAGATCACAACAAGGCACTCACATTTAAATGTACCTGAAACTACACTGGAACGTTTCTATTAACTGTAGCAAAGTTATGCACAGGCCATCACTCTTAAAGAGCAAAGAGGGTAAGGACATTCTTTTGCCGCATTTAAATAAATTGCAACAAGTTTAAATAATAATTCACCATCCATAACATATTGTCTTATGTTAGCTTATCTTTCTTTGACTTGCTTTGTTTATCCCGACCTCACCCCCACGCTCTTGCTTCCGCCTCAAATTCATTGATCTCTGTCCATTTACTCTTTCATTACTGCCAACTTGATAGCTTTTATGAATGAACTATTCCAGCTAGTTGGCTGTCACAAGCCAGTTGATTGGGGTAAATGAAAGCTTTTAATTTAATCATTTATTTTCTGTTTTTATTTCAGGAATAAGCGCAGTTGAACAAATAATTACAGTAAATGGACTTCATTTGTATAGCACCTTTCTATCACTCTACATAACATGCCAACATTCACCCATTTACACCCATTCATAAACTGTTGGTGGAGGCTGCTGCACAGGATGCTCCAGGTCAAAAGGAGCAATTTGAGGTTCTGTATCTTTGCAGAGGAGACAGGAATCTTCCAACTTCTGACTTGTGATAAACAGCCATCCTTTGTTGGCTCATTTTGACCCTAGCTATCTGTAGACTACTGACACATTAATTTCATGAGAGGTCGATGGTAGCGATGATTACAATTAATCTGATATGGTATGAATGTGGTTTAATAAAAAAAAAAAGAAAAAAAAGCACATCACAGCTTAAATAAAATCTTCCCACACACAGGCTGCAGCTCAGTATTTGAACCCGGAAAGCCTCCACCAGCAGTTTTGTGATTCAATTCAAAAGATTCAATTTAACATCCTTAACTACAAAAAAAAACTACATGAGGGTTGAGGAACATACAAAGGAACAATATTATACAAACCTTTGTATATTGGAAAATGGAATAAAGAGGGACATTTTGAATTCTAATTAAAAGCAAACCTCATCCACTTGTTGTTTTCCCCGATGTAGCATTTATGTTGGATTTGACTGCATGTCAACAATATTTTTGTTCTCCGCGTCGTCAAGCTTCTTGGAAAGAAACACTTTTTACCTCGGTGCTTGCTTGTCTAATTGCATGGTTCCCTGAGGCTATTATAAGGTACTGACTAAATAACAAGCAGCCAACCTGAGTCCCATTAAAAGAAAATGCGCTCGCTTCCTTACACACAAATGAAAACACCAGCTTCTTACTCAGCAGCGCTCATTTTTTTTAAAAGTATAAGGCCACAGTGCAATCCACACCCTGTTACAGAGACTGCCGTGCTTTTCATAGTCCAGCCACTGCAGTAAATGTATTAAATAACCTGTGAGGGAGAGAGAGAGAGAATGTCTGTGACCGTCTTTCCTATCCGAGCACAAAGGTTTTCCAAAGACGAGGTGAGGAGGAGGCGTGTGAGGGTCTGTCTCGGTGTTCGTGTTGTGTCAGTGTGCAGAGGAGCAGGCTAAATTATCAGTAATTACCTTGTTATATATTTAGCCCTCTCCTGAAGGTGGTCCACACAGACAGGATGACATGTTGAACTCTGAACTTGAATTGCAAATACAGAAAAAGAGAAGAAAAAAAATCAACCTAAAAAAAGAAAAAAACTGCTTAAGTAACTGTCTGTGATATTGTCGTAAGTCTGTGATTTTTCTCGTATATCATCATTTCAAAGCCACTGGACACGGACCAGTGGAGCTGTCTGTAGACTGGAAATGCTCTTATAGCTATTCTTCGGACTGACCTGGGATTACATTTATATTAAATGTTCCGGTCCCAAGTTGTGCAAATCCTAAATGTGTATACAGTATGTATAGAAAGAGAGAATATATAAATATGGTATTATAAAGGGGGCGACCAGATGAACTGAGTCCTTACTCTGGTGACAGGTTCACTTCAGAGAAAACACATTTTTTGCCCTGACATTGCACCTTTAATGCATATCCTCCCAAAACGTGTTCTCCTTTGGTGCGAGCGTGGGCTGCAAATAGACGATGTTCCCACCTCAAATCCAGCGTAAACATTCAGTCCATCTGGGCCCCCGATGGGTTTATGAAATAATACGAAAATGTTTTATTTTTATCATTATTTTGTTGTTGTTGAGATACGCATCTTATTGCTTTTGCTGTGCCTAAAGAAAATCTCCCTCATATATTTGTAACTGTGAATTTTTCATGTAGAAATGAACTTGTAGAAGCTGTGAAACCGTCTTGTCCCGTGCATTGCCGTGAGTTTTTCTCTCTTTTTTTTGGAGTGATGGGCGTGGAGGTGAAGAGTGTGTGTGTTTGTGTGTGTGCGTGCGTGCGTGTGTGTGTCTAGATAAGGGAGTTCATGTCCATGTTTTTTGTCGATGGTTGTGACATTCCAGCAGCAGCCACCACCTTTTCTATTATCCAAAGCCTCTCAATAAACATATCATTGTGCCACTCTCCCTCTGTCCTTTGCACTGTGTGTGAGAGAGAAACCGTCATTCTGATGAAACTCAGCATCACACACTGAGCCGCAAGCACAGCCTGATCAGCCTGTTCTCAGAATTCATCACTGTAACTCACACAAACACACATTTACCATCAGGTTGCCAGTATTTCCTGTTACTAAATATCAGATTTGTCCACTTAACTAAGTATTTCACTCCTGGTACCTTTATGCTTTTTTTCATATGCTCTGCAAATATAAAGAGCAGAGAATCAGTGAAATAAACTAGACAAAAAGTAGTACAACTTATGATGGATTCATCAGATCTGCTTTAACCAGACCATTAAACACTGTCATACTGTTCATTTCCTGTTATATTACATCAATTTGGCTGAAGATTATGACCAAAGGAGATAAAATGGGTTTCTTTCACAAAAAAAAGAAGTCTCACTCACTGAAGAAACTTGAACATGTGGATCATCAATATACAATCTATCAGTAATAATTAACTGATCATTTTAATCAGAATTAACACAAACTGTTTGTAATGCTTGATGTTCTGCCTGGATCAGAAGACAACATGAATTCTCTTGATTTAACAGTAAATCATTGTAATTATCAAATTGAATTAATCAGTTTAAAAGTGTCAGCCATAGGCAGCTTCAGTCCAATGGGTGATATAAAAAAAAAATAATAATAAAAATAAAAAACTCCTGAAACACTTTGAATTCAAATAACTTTATTATCCCAGTAGGGATAATTCATTTTAAGCAGCGAGCGACAAATAAAACATACACCAGCAAAAACAAAATAAAAAAGCCTTGAGTGATGATTAGTTGTGTAGACAGACATAACATAACATCCTGATGGCAGCAGAGAGAAAATCTCTTTCAAACATGTTCAGGAGTAGTTTGGATACTAGCGGCTTTACGAAGCATTTGCCAGTTGCAAAAGGAATTTAAGTCCCTTTTTGTTAAAACAATGATCTTGGAACAGTTTGAGCTGTTTCTTTAACTAAGAAGTTGTGGAACCAGCAAATAAAAGATTCATAACACCCTCGATAAAAAAATTATTTAAAAAATTGGCACATTTGTTCAGTGTGACACACAAAGGTTTCATCAATGTACTCATTGTGCTGTACTTTACAGATGGTCCTCAAAGCTGTACTATACTTTATACTTTTGATACTTAATACTTTAATACTTCACCCTCCTCTAATGTGAGTGATTCAAAAATGAGAATGTACCAGCACAATCAATTTCCATCTTTCTGCTGCAGTTGATTTGTGACTTTTACATCTGTAGTATGTGATGAGGTGATGCTGTGGATATTCAAGTTTAAACAACATTGACTGTTGCAAGTTACATTATTATGTACCAGCTTTTTTGTTGTTTGCTTAAGATAAGACACACTCTACAGGAATATGGCCCAGATTCTGTTCTGTTGATGACTGCTTGGATTTCCTGAGGGTCTGTGAATGCGTCTTGGAGTATGATGCTGCAGCTAGTGAGTAGATTGTGGTTCTTTGAAAGAAGAAAAGACAGCAGCACTCTTGAACTTTTCTTGCAAAGTTTGTTGTTATGGTGGTGGCTATGACCAACCTAGTAGCCTGTTTTAGCATGCGGAATAAAATACCAGCTAAACCCACTAATGCTACAAAACCTGTGACCTACTCGCTGTGAGGCAACAGCACTAACCACTATGCCACTGTGTTGCCCAGGTTAGAAATAATGATTTGTATTAGAAATAAAATGTTTCTTCAAACTTTGCTTTCGTCAAAGGAAGGTCAGTTTTCTAGCTTCTCTAATCAGCTAAATTGTTTTCAGCTGTGCTGACAGGATTGGGTTTTCTAATCATCCATTAACCTGCTGATGCAATGAGCAAACACATTGTACCATTAGAACACTGGAGTGATAGTTGCTGGAAATGGGCCTCTATACACCTATGTAGATATTGCACCAAAAACAGACATTTGTAGCTAGAATAGTCATTTACTACATTAGCAATGTATAGAATGTATTTCCGATTAGTGTAAAAACAGTCAGTCATCTTCTATTCCCGCTTATTCCTCATTAGGGTCACATGGTCTGCTGGAGCCAATCCCAGCGCATTACAGCGAGAGGCAGGGATACACCTCAGATGGCCGCCAGCCTATCGTGGGGTTCACACACCATTCACTCACATGTTTTTGGACTGTGGGAGGAAGCCAGAGTACCCGGTGAAAACCCACGCAGACACGGGGAGAACATGCAAACTCCACACAGAAAGGTCCCAGACCCAGGACCAAGGAGGTCTTGAACCTGCAACCTTAACCCTGATAAGGCACACCTATAAAGTGAAAACCATTTCAGGTGACTACTTCTTAAAGCTCATCAAGATAATGCCAAGAGTCTGCAAGAGTGTGTTCACATTGATGGTATATTATACAGTATAACATTAGATAATAATTAGTTATTTTTTTTGTGGTAAGTTGCCACTAAAAATAAAATTAATTTGATCATGGGAGCCCATGTAAACACTTTACACATTATGTCGAATGAAATGACTGCTGTTAAAGCTCTCCACAGCGAGGGGGTGGTTAATAGTTACTTTAATCTGGAGCCATTTGTAAATAGGAGGTTTCTGTCAGGTTTTAGCACAGTGGTACAGAATGAGTGGGTGGTCTTATTTCACCGTTTGTGTGTTAGTACCGGAGACCTCAATATTTACACACAAGCACTGAAAATTGTTCATAATAAGGCCCTTTAATACGTGGCTGGAGGGGATCTGTAAATGAAAGTGCTATTTAGACACTTGATTATGCAGCTGAGCCAATATGACAGACCCTCGAGTATCACAGCACGAAAAGCAGACTGGAGACATGTAAGACAACTCCTCAAGGTGCCTCTGAATGGCAGGTGAGGAGGGATACAGCATGTATATGCCTCCTTGTTAGAATAAATATCTGAGGCGGTGTCTCTTCCGCTCTTCGAAACTTTGGCACTTTAGTGACATCTGAGCTCACTCAAGCGGAAAATGGAGAAAATGCACAAACTAAAATGAGAAAATGATCATCCTCGTTCATGTCCTGGTAATCAAGGCTCACAGTTCTGGGACAGAGAAACTGTTTAAAAGAAAACACACTTAATCAGTCCTTGTTCAACCATGAGGTGGCTCAGGAGATTTAATAAACTCACTGCATGCATTCTCATAAACTGTGGCTTCAGTTCATGTAATTATTGCCAAATCAGAAGACGATATTACTCATAACAACTTTAAAGAGGGACCGAGTTGTACAAATGCACTTTTTGTAAAGTTTTTAAAATAATTGCTACTGGTCACTCATTATTCATCTCAAGAGTATAATTCTTAATTTACTTACTGCTTCAACGGGGCAGTAACTGATTATCTCCGAATCATCAATTTCCCATTAACATAAACTCATGAAGTGGTCATTGCCTCCTGCTTTTTCTCAAAGTCTATTTCCTTCCCTGGAAATGATCATGAAAGCCATTCAGGAAAAATCTAGAACATCAACAATCTAGAACAGTGCTTCTCACACTTTTTCACAACAAGGACCTTTAAACTGACAAAAACTAGACCACAGACCCCATCTGATAATAGTTTTGTTTGAATGCTTTATAACACAATGTGTAGGACAGTTATGAAAGAATGAAACTGCCTGAACAAAAGTAAATGAATGAATATGGCAGTAAATATGCATATTTAGGTTTTTCATTTAATTAATGAAGTGTATTTATTTTTGCACGTTTTCCTTTTGCACATAAATGCTGCATTTATTTGATTTTCCATTTTATTATAATCATATTATAATTATATTGTATAAGTATATTTATGTATTATATTTATATATTCACTCCCCCTTTCATTTCTCTCTCCATTTCCACCTCAGTGTAGAAAATGGAAAATAAAATCTGAAATTGATTATATATATATATATATATATATATATATATATATATATATATATATATATATATATATATATATATATATATATATATATAATCCTTACATTCTGTCATTGTTTTGCATATGGAAGTGTAGTGAAGACTCCTTTTTTGTATTCCACTTGAGTATTTCCATTTGGTGTTACCGCCCCACTACATTCAGTGAAATTTATAAATTATTTCACAGTTTAGTTGCTAGATACTTCTCAGTTTTGCATCTATAAAAGATATATCATCTAAATACAGCAGTTTTACATGAGTACTTTGAATATTTGTTTGATGCTTTACTTATGTATTGAATGCAGGACGTTTACCTCTAATTGAGTATGTTTTCATTGTGGTGATTGTAAAATTAAGCATTGCTTCTGATTAATTTTGGTCGTATCTCAACTCATGAATAAAGTGACTGAACTGGATGTGATTACATGTTTATATTGGGCGGTGAACAAATGAAGCGTACAGAGTGTTCTGTCCGTCTCCAGCTCCACCTTTTAGCAGCCTCTAAGTGCGAGATTAAAACAGCCATTCATCTTCCAGGCAGCCGTGTTTTATAGGAAAAGCCTGACAGCCCAGGGCTAAGTGATACATGGAACTTGTCAGGGCTCCTGATGAAGGGATGAAAGGATGGACAAAAGAACACACGCATACACACCCTTATCACCAGGCCAATGAGAAAGGCCATAGAGATTACTGCAGACAGACCTGTGCTCATTTATTTATTTCGCCAGACTTTACTCTCTGCCTCCTCCTGTTCAGTTTGAACTATCAACTCCACTCAAACAGCAACACATGCATATTCTTCAGGAGCCAGGTACTGGTATTTTTATTCAATCTAACAGCCTTAATGAACTGATTTGGAATCTTTGCCACTTTGAGTCTCGACTGCTCAGAAATCCTCTATTAAATTTTAAGATGGTCACAAACCTTTGAATTTTCAAAGCTGTATCCTGTACTGTGGCACCTGTTGTTCCCCTGGAGGAATTTAAGTCCAAATTGAGCAGTCTGCAGGTCTCATCAGTGACAGTCGCACGATCAGTCAGTGTCTAGTGCAGAAATATTTTCAGACCAGAAAAAAAGAGTTCTTGCTCACATCTCACTCCCACAGTTTTATCTTCTCCTGCACGATTCTGCCATGGGATGTTGCCAAGGCAGAAACTCCTTTCTCTCTCTCTCACAACGGGACCTTAACCTTAACTGATAAGGAAAAGCTGTCAAGCTGCAGAGTAAAGTGCATCCTCAGTCAGATTCTACAGATACGGATTGCTTCTTCTTTAAAACAATTTGGACAAACATACATCATCACGCTGTGCAAGTGCTGCTGCCACTAATGATGAACAACTTTCTGACCTACAAGCTTTGTTTTATAAATTTCCACTGAACGAAATGGGCATTTTGCCTCCCTCAGCAGAGCTCTCCGCCGGCTCAGTGCTTTAACCACTGCTCTCACTTAGAGAAGCTAATGGATCGAGAGTTTGAATCCTCCACCTGACAACAATGCTACTTATGCAGTAAGCAGCTTTATCCATGCACCCATAGGCTCACTCTCTTACATTCACCCACATATTCCACACAAGCAATTTCTCCGCTGCTTTTAGCTCTATTATTATTATTTTTTTTATCATTTATGTTTTTATGTATGTGTATTTTATGTATGTTTGTTTTATGTTTTTATAAATCAATAAATCAACAAGGAAATATTACCAGTTTACAACAACCACACAGCAGGTTTTAATCAGCTGATTGAGTCATCTCTCCCTCCCTACTAACTGATTTATATGTTCATCATGTACCTTCAGTCAATGTGACTCCAGCACTCTTCAATATTTTTTAATTATTAGATTGATATGTGGGTGACACGGTGGAGCAGGGGTTAGCGCTGTTGCCTCACAGCAAGAAGGTCGCAGGTTCAAGACCTGCTCGGTCCTGGGTCTGGGACCTTTCTGTGTGGAGTTTGCATGTTCTCCCTGTGTGGCTGTGGGTTTTCACCGGGTACTCCAGCTTCCTCCCACAGTCCACAAACATGCTGAGGTTAATTGATGACTCTACATTGCCCGTATGTGTGAGTGAATGGTGTGTGTGCCCCATGATTGGCTGGCGACCATCTGGGGTGTATCCCTGCCTCTCGCTGTAATGTGCTGGGATAGGCTCATTAGGCTGCGACACTAATGAGGAATAAGCGGGTATAGAAGATGAGATTGATATGTATGTTAAAAACAGTCATTTTTTATCACTATCTAAACGTATCTGCTAGTCTAGTGATTTAAGATTTTGTCCTTCTTTTAGATCCAAAGGTTGCGAGTTCAAATCCAGACCTCAGCAGCAGGTGCACGATGCATAGCAGCAAAAATTAGAAAGTAATTAATAAGTCAATTTATATTCTCCTATTTTGCAATGGAATTGTGTCACTGTATGTCTGAGTCATTTGAGCACAGTGCAGTTTCATCTAACCTGGTTTTCTGTGTCTAACTTCAGTGGCCTGTTGCTTGTTCCAGACACAGACAAGACACAGACGTAAAAAAAAAAAAAAAAAACTCTTCTTCAGAATCTGGAGCAGGTTTCTGCATCACATCCAGTTCAAGTAAAAACCTCCAAATCACCTCACAGGACAGAGCTGCCATTGTTTCCATTCAGTGAATTTGGAGTTTGTTTGCTATAATCGCAGTTAATCTATTTCTAATTATGCACCATGCTGTGCTGTCTGATTGTGGCCAGATTGATTTGGTTTGGACCAGTTTATGGCCAGCAGTGGCTGGAATGTGGCCAGTTGAGATGCAGATGGCGATCCCTAATTTAGATTTTGGATTGAGTTAGTGTCAGCGGTGTTTTGACATGTTTGTGATATGTGCAGAGAGAGACTTGCAAATGTATGATTCACTTTGTTTGTTGGTTTCTTTTTGATAAATATAAAAGCAGCGTGCCATATGCCATTAGTGGCACTTGAAGCCGAAACGATGCTCTCCAAGAGTACAGGAGGAGAGTAATTATTCATCTATGACATCTCTCCCATCTGTTAGGCTCGACTTCAAGAGCTGCAGTAGTTCATATGAACCACAATCGAAAGTTTCATGCCTGTAAATCTGTAAACAGTTACATCAGCAGACTAAAAGCAGCGTGTTGGGCTCAGGCCTTGACCAGAGGTCATAGGTGTGCTGCAGGTGAGATTAGAAAGCTGATTGATGCAGAGGATGAATGCTCCTCGTGATGTAAATTGTTTGCTGAAATTTAATAAGGGTTCATCAATAATAATTTGGGGTCTAAATGGTAACAGGTGTGTGATGGCTCCAATTTAACATGAAATTGAAGGGCCGTCCTCCCCTTTGAAACCATGTGTTCCTCTGCATGGTTTCAGCCTTTCATCCACACGTAACCATAGTTGTGGGCTCCTGAAACTGGAGTTTTTTGTCACCAGAGTCCAAAGTGAACTTTTTTTTTTTTTTTTTTTTTTTTTTTTTTTTTCGAAAAGTCCAGTTTGAGCAGCCATGTATGGATGGGAAAACCCAAATTTCTTGTAGACATTGTTTGACATCGTCCAGTGTGACAGTAAACAGTAAGTTGTATCCATGGAGATGAAGGAAACTCCTAGCCTTGGTTGATCATTGTTTTCTGGTATGATTTTTTCCAGTCTTGTGATTGGCCTTCCTATTTGGAGTGCTATCGCCACCTACTGCTTTGAGGTGTATTTTGTGGTTTCATGCAGTCGATATTTTTTATCATGTAAAGTCAATAGTGCTACCCTTGTATTGAATTTACATATTTGATTTTATTATATTTTATTGTCTTTTTTTTGTAGAGTGAAAAAAATACAATATATGCAATTTGATTCATTGTCTCTCTGCTGATGATGTGTTTGAAGGAAAGAGATGTGATTGGTCCACGTGTACCCAAAACCATATTGTGCTCTCCATCCTCCCTGTCAAAACTACCTGATAAATTCTAGATTTATTCCTTTGCTAGTGATTGACAGTGTGCAGGAGTTCCTTTTCCTCTTTTTTCTTCAATAAAAGGGCCATAAAAGTTTGGTTTTAAAAAATACCTGTGTTCGTGCAGACTAGGCCTGAGAGTTATTGGTGAAATATCAACCTTTTCAATAACTGACACTCCTGCCTGATGACAGGGAGGATCCCTGCGGAGAATCAACCTTCATAATTAATTATTAAACATCAGAGCGGCCTAAAAATGGCTGTTTTTGCACTGCTGGAGGCAACAGCTGTCCAGTATGAAGAGCGGCATGTCAGATCCAACCGAGAGGGGACGCCGTCAATGTCCGGGCCGGCGTGTGGCTGCTGCACCTGTCAGAGACGATATCCGAAGCAGCGGATACATACAGGTAAGGCTGTGACAGGTTGAAGCTAATAACTGAGCTCAGACCAGGGATGTATTATAGACCTGAAAAGGGTCTCAGCAGTCACGCCTATTTTTTCCAGTGGTCACTCGTGGTACTGCAACAAAAACATTCCATGCAACCCAAAATACATTTTTCCCATCGACCGCAATAGTAAAAGAGAAACCTGTGTTGACAGGACACCCCCAATTAAAACTTTTAATTGCCCTTTTAATTACAAATCTTTGTATCCCATATTTTTAAGTCATGGAGATTTTATCCATCAAAAACTTTCCTAACAGACAGAAAAGTGTTGGATAAGTCTCTATTCCCAATGTAACGTCACAGCTGTGTGATGCAGCGCAGTTGTGCTGTATTTCTGGAGCAAGGACATTTTCGTAATTTATTTATTCTACTGATCAGTCTCTATGGGTCACATAATGCAGAACTAAAGCCAGAGGTCAGGACCTTTTTTGGCGTATGTGCCAGGCGAGCAACATCCATTGAAATTAGTTTTCTGTCCGGTATCCAGTTCTATAATACATCCATGGCTCAGACACACAGACAGGCTGTTTAGTGTATGACTGGGTTTTCCGTTTTCTGGCAGGCTGACCCTGGACACATGAGCATGGAGAGCATTACAATGACTGTGACAAAACACACCTACAGTGCACTTATCTCAAATCATATTAATGCCAGTGATAGTGCTCCAGTTGAGTCACGCTAGTATTTTATCAACAACCACAAGCTGCAGCACAAGTATAAAAGAATAAGATTTTCTATATTTTTCATTTTTTCCAACAAATCTCATGTACAGAGCCAAACCAACAATGAATCAATCCTACTTAAGGTATTGTGTGTTTATCCAAAGCCTGATTTATTGCATTCCTCCGTGCCGTAGACTCTGTGCATCAGCTTTGTTAAAAATAAGAAAAAAAAAATATAGAAAACTGGCAGCCTTCTCCTTTAAAATGTACTTTCAATTTGTCATCTGTTGCAGTTTAGGTGATATTTTGCACCTTGGGCGGCGAGATCCAAACATTTGTTTCCTGGGGATGTGGGAAGCTAATAACTGACTGATCGATCAGTGACTCGCAACTGCTGAGAGTAAATTCAAGTCAGGGTAGCTGAGATACTCTCTAATATCAGATCAGTTGGAAATCAATCAGTTAGGCTTAATATAAAAACTCATAATAAAAATATGACTCATTACACACACACATGCACCTACACACGCACACAGTTTGTAAGTCAGTTTGTAATTTTGAATTATCGCTCAAATCCCCACAGACCTGTCTGTCCACTTATTTTTTGCATTTTAAAATATAAAACCTCATTACAAAAACTGCCAATTCAGCCTAATCAGATTTAAAGATGAGCAGCACCAAGTTTGTGATGCTCTCTCTCATGCACATTTATATTTCACTATTAATCTAAATATGGTTGTATTCTGAATTTAATATGGGTCAGGTAAACAGCATATTATTGTGAATATTACACATTAGGCCTTCTTCCAACTGTAGCATTTTTTAATTTAATGTTATTGTTAGTAGCAATATTGTCCTTTCAGAATAAAAGGGAAAAAAAGAAAAAAGAAGAAATAAAAGAAAAATAAATAAAATAAAGAAAGAAGAAAAGAAGTGTTGGTTCGTTGAGTTCACATGTCCCATGGTGATTTTGTATGGAGGAAACTCGAATTTCAAATTTTTCCTTTCACATATTCAAAGAAAAACACAGGACACAAAAGAATTATTTATCGCTTCATTGGAAAAAAAAATACTAACACTGACCTTCTACTACAACCCACAGCTGAATGCCGGCGGCTCACCTGCATAGAGAGAGATGAATGAATGAAAGAAAAAAACACAATGACCTGAATAAGAGTGTGGAAAATGTGTCATTAGAATTTAAAAAAGAAAGAAAAACACCATAAATGACTTTCACAGAGCTGAACAAGTCACATTTTCATTCATTTATTCAGTAACTGCCTTGATTTGTCCACTGATGCATCTTTTTTTCCCACATTCGCCTAATGAGCCAACTGCTGTGTAAAACCAATTATTCAGCCTTTGCTTTCCTTTTTCCTGTAAATGCAAACTGGTTCAATGGTGGACGTCTAATATCCAGTCAAACACAGTCAGTGTGTTTAAGGATTTTTACAGTATGAGGGTTGAGAAGGTGCATGGTGGCACACTCAGTGGCTCAGCTTTTGTGTTTCTGTGTGTGTATCCCTCTCTAGCACACACACACACACACACACACACACACACACACACACACACACACACACACACACACACACGCACACACACACTTATATACACATTCAGACATGTACTGTAGAAGAGGATGGGATTTACTTTCTAAAAATGGCCAGAGAGGAAGAGGAGGAGAAGGAGGAGGAGGAAGAGGAGGAGTGGATGAAGCTGAAGCTGGGTAAGTGAGAAGATACGTGGAAATGTACAAAGAGTCGAGGGGCGGGGGAGGGGAGGGGGATATATTTCGTTCTGAGCCGATATGTAAATGCATAAGCGGAGAAGAGGGACAAGTCATGAGTCATTGGGAGAGAAGTAAGGGAGGATAGGGAATCAAAATCAGACATAAAAAAAATTAAAATAAGAAAAATGGATGCCACAAACATCAAGAGATGCGGCAAGAGGCCAGAGAAAAAGAAAATAAGCTGTCATTTTTTTAAAGTAAGATTTATATATTTGCAGATCACAGTGGATGAACCAATAACTCAGATTATTTATTGAAGCCCAAATAAAAGGGAATGTCAATTTTTCTTGTTGTGAGTGTGTGGGCTCTACAAGTACACAAACACACACACTCACAAAGTAGACTCGACCCGTCTGAAAAGCGGATGGCACAACAATCTCCAGGGCACAATGCTTCACTCCACCCACTCATCTCCGCTGAGAGGATAGAGAGAGAAGAAAGAAGAGGAAAATAGAGAGGTGGGAGGGCATGGTGCTATTTAAAAAAAAAAAAAAGCAGCAAAGAGAGTGAAGAGGGACAGACAGACAGAGAAATGCCCAGAGAGGGAGCAGAGGCATGCAGAGAAACCAGCAGGCAAGACAAGGGAAGGAATGAAGTCGATGAAGTAAAAGAAAGTGGAGAAGAGGAGCAAGGGGGAGGAGGCGGATGACACAGCGGAGAAGAGAAGAGTGTACGTTTGCGTCACATCTGCAGCAGAGAAGAACTGCCTGACAGCCATCAGACGCCTCCTGAATGACAATCTCCTCCCGTCTCAGGTGGCTGGATTATCCGCCCTTTCTTTTCTTTCCTTTTCTTCTCAGAGAGGAAAAACATTCCTTCGTCCAACAACTGTCCTTCAAATCTCCAACGACGCCCCACGCATGATTTCACACCTGGTGATCTGTCTTTTCTAAGACAGTATGAGCTCAGGGAGCTTGTGTGTGTCAAGCCAATACCACGTCATCACGGTCGATAAACTATTACAGTGGAATCAATGCTAAGCATGAAACATGGATTGAATACAGTCAAGGTCTGTGTGGTGTGACTTACAGTCACCGGCTGCCAGGGCGAGTAAAACAAATATAAAAGAACAGCTAACAGCCTTGTTAACGGTGAAGAGGGAATTCTCTAAATACGGTTTTAGACACAGCGGTTAAAACTGGTGAACAACACAGAGTACAGTAGGTTCACCTTAAAAACAAATTGACCTCGTGCAGCCAACATTGACTCAGCAGACGTCCGATGTCCAAAATCCTTCATCCTTTTAAAAGATCTGGTTCAAATCAACTGTTCTAAAGAGTGTATCCTAAAACTATGGCTACAAACTGGATCAAAAGTCAATTTTACAAATGGTCAAAATATCATATTACAGTGTAACAGTGTTTTCGGACCTTAAACAATGTAAAGAGACAAGATCAAATTCATTTAAAAACAAGTGTAAACATAATACTTATGTTTACACTTAAGAAGAGCTCAGAAATCAATATTTGGTGCAATAACTCTTATTTTTAATCACAGCTTTCATGCATCTTGGCATGCTCAAGTCTTTACCATTGTTTTTGGGTGACTTTATTCCACTCCTGGTTCCTCTGTAAGCAGAATGAGGTTTGCATGTGTTGGAATTCATCAGATGCTGCAATGGAATGGCTTGTGTACATGTAGAGATGCTGATTTCAGAAAAAAATGCAGTGGTCTCTTGTTTTTTTCCAGAGATGTATATGAAAAACATTTGTCACCAGTGAACTTGTCTTGGGCGACATTATTTCATTTGGGACTTGGTTAAAAAAACAATATAATAAAAAAATTATGAAAGTATCATTATACCCCATAGACATATTCTGTAGGATTCACAAACACACACACATCCGCACTTCCCCTTGTTTCATCTCACACTACATTTCACTTAAAATGGAGTGTATCGAGTGTGTGTGGGAGTGTGTGATTTGGATAATGTTGAGGAGTTAGAGACACCTTGTGGTTCTTTGACTTTCATTCCTCTCCTCTTCCCTGTTCACTTACTGAGGAAGAGTGGGAGATTAGCCTGAGAGAGATAGAGGAGATTAGGAAGAAGAGGGAGGATCATGACGAGAAGTCGAGAGACATGAGAGACTCGTGAAATGGAAGGAGACAGACGGGAAAAATGGGGAAGATGAAATGAGGAAGAGGAGGAGGAGAGTTGTCCATTAAGCAACCGTTGGGTTTAGGTGTCCTTGGGCCTCTCTGGGCACTGTAGCCATTATATTACACTATAGTGCTACTACACAAGACCCATGCATTTCAAAATGTGTGCACAACTATCAACTGTGTCTGTATGTGTGTGTGTATGTTTGTGTGTGTCCTGTCAGAGGTGAAGCTTGTGTTTACATGACAAATTGTCTCTCTTGTAGAGACACCAATATGTCACACTCACACACCCACCACACACACACACAGGACTGCTGTTCCCAATATTGCCACATCAAAGCATATACACCTTTAATGAAAAATTCTGTCATTTTTCATGTGTCGAACCGTCTCCACCGTGACATGTGTACAAACTTTGCGGCTCAAATTTGAATAGAAAAACTATTACATCATCTTCTAAAAATGTCAAATATCTGACACACATTTGGCAAGAAAGTCACGAGCTGTGATTCAAGGGAGATCTCAGAGAAATCAGGCTAATGTCATAACTCTGACGGGGACGTCCACGTCAACATGATTACATCTCAGGATGCACACACATGCCTGTCTACACAATTTTTCATGGCGCTCATGTTGAGGCCTGGAGTTGACACACAGCACAATGAGAGTCTGCTGCCTGCAGGACTGTGGACCTTTTCTGTTACTGATATTTAAACAAATCAATATAGTGTCTGGGTTCATAGTCATACATGAATCTACAGCTTTGGAAAAAAATAAGAGACCACTGCAAAATTATCAGTTTTTCTGTTTTTTACTACTTATAGGTATGTGTTTGGGCAAAGGGAACATTTTTGTTTGAGTCTATAAACTACTGACAACATTTTCCCTAAATTCCAATAAAGATATTATTGTTTATTTGCAGAAAATGACAAATTAAAATTAATTTAATTCAAATTAATGTAAAAAAAAAGATACAATGTATTCAGAACTCAAACAATGCAAAGAAACAAGATAGATCAAATTAAAACAACATAATACTAATGTTTACACTTAAGAAGAGTTCGTAAATCAATATTTGGTGCAAAAAACCTTAATTTGAATCCCAGCATTTATGCATCTTGTCATGCTCTCCACAAGTCTTTACCATTGTTCTTTTCAATTCAACAGACGCTGGGATGGAATGGCTGGAATACATGTAAAGATGCTGATTTCAGAAAAAAATGCTGTGGTCTCTTAATTTTTTCCAGAGCTGTATGTAAAAATCCACAAACATACTAAACAAGAGCAACAATTTTTCACTAATATTTATACCTTGCAACCAAAATGAGGCCACAGGTTCAGCTGCATATGTGATATTATTCTTATTGAACAGAGGATCCTGTTTGGCCTGTACGTGGCTCTCAGCTCCAACCCAAATCTTTTAATTTAAAAAAGTAATTTCCTGACACAGTTGCCCACTGTAGTTTTTTAATGGAGTCTATTTTGAGCTTGTGTGGATTAACACACAGGCGCATTTGGTGCCTCGTTATTTACAGTGTGTGTGTGTGTGTGTGTGTGTGTGGATTCACGCGAAATAAAGCTACACTAAGTGCTTGTGTTTATTGTAATGAAATGTCACCCAATGCAACAGTACCCACCAACAGGAGGTCCATGGCACAAAGGAATAAGCTTCACCAGGCTTTGGAAACTATGAGCAATTATTTGCATCATTGATTAATCTGGTATTTTTCTGCTTGATTGATTGAATGATTAATCACTTTGACTATAAAAGATCAAAAGACTGTGAAACATGCTCATTATAATTTCCTACAGTGCAATGTGTTGTTTTGCCAAAAAACAAAATATAAAAACAAAAAGATCAGAAATTAATCAATCTGATACATGGGAGATCTTGATTTTAATCAAATTTTATTATAATTTTCCTGGATAAAACAAATGAATTCATTTTGTGATCCTGATCAGTATTTGTGAATCTGAGCAGAACAAAAAGCAAGTGTAGATCTGATTTCATGGTGCCTCACTTCTCAGACCTATTTCTTTTTCTCTCTAGAGTTTTTCTGTCACTGCAGTCTGTAAGTCAGTCTCTGTGTGTGTGTGTGTGTGTGTGTGTGTGTGTGTGTGTGTGTGTGCGTGCATGTGTGTGTGTTGAACAAGGAAGCAGCAGATCTCTATGTATTATGATTTGCTTGTGTGTGCCTGTCAGTGTTCTTTAAATATCTTATCTGTGGTTTGCTGTGTGTGTGTGTGCAGATGTGTGTGTGCGTGCACATGCGTACGTTCAGGTGCGTGTGCATGTATGTGCGTGTTAGCCCCCCCATGGTGCAGTAATGAGACATTGGCTAGACAGAGCTTTGGGAAGGTCATGCTAAATTGAGGCATTGAGGAAAGGAAGAAAAGATGGTGTGAGTCGAGTGACTGAGAGCTCCTAATGATGAATGACCAGAATAAACCTGTGTTAAATTAGCGGGCAAATATCCCATAATGACCTAAAGGAGGAGAAGAGATACCGAGGCGAAGAAAGAATAGGAGAAGATGAGGGGAAGGGAAATAACAATAAAAATGCAGCAGAAGATATGCAATTCAATCTGTCAGCTGTCACATTTCTTTTCCTGACAACTGTATCTTCTATAAATGATGTTCATATACAAATGATTTAATTTAGGACATGTGATGCTGCCTGGATTCTGTTTGTTATCATGGCTAGGAGACATTTACACTGAATGTATAAATATATGTGAAATATTCTCTGTCTTTCACATCCTTCTGCATCCTTATTATTTCACTTAGTTAAAGTTGAGGAAAGTTAAAAGGGCATAAAATGGGATGCACTGACATTTTCAGTATTTAAAAAAAATTACAATTCCCAATTCAGAGATTTTGGAAAATGAGGCCTCTGCTCAGGTCTGAGTGAATCATAAAAGTATAATATGAAACAAAGCTAAAAAAAAAAAAAAAAGAGAGAGAGAGAGAGAGTCACAGCAATGTCCGTCAAGCACATTTTTTCAACATGATTAAAAGTAGAGTAAGTTTTCCACAATCAGGTCAGATTTAGCCACAAAATGTGAGCTTTGAAGGGGAAACAGATCATTAGGCAAGTGTCTGTGGCATTTAAAAAACAAAATATGAAGGAAATAATAGCAATAATGAAAAGCTTTTTTCTTTTCTTTAAGGAGAAAGAAAAATCTAATAAACACACTGCATCCTTACTGTCCTATCCTATTCATTTAATTAGTTTTTTGCGTTTCATAGATTCATTCATTCATTTCAATGTGGACCATGACGAGACTAGAGACACAAGTGCTTCTGGTCATGAACTGACCCTGCTTTCATCTGACTGACCTTTGACACATGAAATCATGAAGTTCTCCACTGTCCAGAATTTGAAGAGAGGGGGATTAACCTCTCACTGTGAAAATCTTGCCTATTTAAATTTTTGTTTTATAACTGTGCGGTGAAACAATACAAACAGCAGAGAAATAAAATATGCTGTTTGACAGCAGTGAGTGCACAAATGTATTCATTTTTTGGTGAATCCCGTTCAGTTGCTCCTCTGTTATTCTGCTGTGCCGTGGGAGCAGCTTCAGCACAGAGCTTCTCTGTCTCTGACTGTCATCGTCTGAAATGAGATTAGATTTATTCATAACCCACGCGTTTGTTTTTCATTTTGCTTTCTTAGTTAGGGAAACAAACCAGCAAAATGCTAAATACGGATTTTAACTGAGGTATTGTGTGATGCCTTACTGCAGGTGTAAAAAAAAGTGACACGTTTCCCTCACTTTGACAGATTTCACCGCAGATAAATGGTTCATCATGTTGCTTGAATTTTCCTCCTTCGAAGAAATGGGGGCTTGGTATGTATCACAAATCATGCTGCTGCTGTCTCTTCTTGTAAATTGTAACGAAGACTTTGAGTGTTTCTATCTGTCTGCTATGACTAACTCCACCTCCACATCAAGACAAACTGAAATCCTATTGGAGTTAGTGAAGAAATGGTTCTCATGGAGGTCTTGGAGTCATAGATTCTGGTTCTTGATTCCTGTCCATATCTATTCATATTGTACATAATTAAAACCCAAGGAGCAAACATCTTCTATGTTAGTACTACAAGAGCAAAGAAAACACAGTCAATATATATGTTTTTACCATAAATTCTCTAATATAGGCCACTATTCCATTAGTGGAAGGGTCTCTGGTGGTGATAATAACATTGGTGTACATTGTACACCAGTTGTACATTATACAAGTACATTGGTGCGGGTAATAAAAGCCGGTCTCTAATACAGGCTGGGGCTATGATTAGAAGTAACATCTTAAATGTCTAATTGAATGCAAAAAAATATACAGACAAGACTGTTTATCTCATTAGAAAGACACCAGAACACTGAAAATATCAGGCCACTGCTATGGGAGCCTGGTCATGTGACATGTACGGTGGCAGACAGGTCAAATAGCAAATCACTGGTAGGCTAACACTGTTACCATGGCAGCTGCGGAGCTTGTTGTACAGGCTGGCGCAAGTGATGAGGAGATTACAGGGAGAGATGAAGAGGAGGAGAAAGTGAAGAGGAGGATTGAACAGAAATGAAGTTTTTTTTAAAGGATGGTACTTTTTCAATAAATCAACTTTGTATTTTTACAGGTTCAAATAGAAACAAAATCTTGTTTTTCTTTATTCTACTGGTAGTTTGTTTTGCTCAAACAGAAATAGAAGCCTGTCTGTAATTGTGGTTCTGGTTCTAATAAAGGCCTGGGCCTCAATACGCTTGAGTAAATAAAGCCCCTGGCTGTTATTAGAGAATTTGCAGTAATTGGCCAATAAGGCTGATTCTGATTCTGACTCCTTAATATATTATATACAGATAACTGCTGCCTCTCACCTCTCTGATAGCCTGTTGGTCTGTTATGGGCAGAGGGCAGGATCTGTCCAAGCAAAGGATTTCTAAGTGGATTGTTGAGGCAACTGAAGAGGCATATAGGTCATGTCACTGCCTTTGACTCTTAATATCAGGGGCCACTCTCCACTTTGTGGGCGGTGCTGTGGGGGAGGAGGTCACTAACTCCCTCTAAGTGAGATTTGGGCACCTTTGCCTCGGGTCAATGTCACTGCATCCCACGCAGCGGCAGCAGTTTTTTCAGGAAAACCTCAGGCCATCATTGGCACTGCGGTTTAGTGTTCAGCTCTACCTCTGACCGCCAGGAAGAATGAAATAGAACAACAGTTATGTATGTGCTGGTCCATGAATTATGGATGGCCGCCGGAGTTCTCTGTCAGTCGGACTCTCTGCGAGAAGAATGGGACATTTTTCATGATGGCTTATATACGCTAAGTCATCCCAGGTCACTTGTCACTCCGTTGATATGAAATACTCGACCTGCATGTGCACGAGGCGGATAACATCCAGTGTTCTGCGTAACAGACACGAATAACAGGAAAGGTCTTTTGCTGCAGAACAGTTTGACCCTTGCGCCCTCCGCTTGACAG
The DNA here is from genome assembly GCA_030544235.1 of Lepturacanthus savala. Lineage (NCBI taxonomy): Eukaryota > Metazoa > Chordata > Actinopteri > Scombriformes > Trichiuridae > Lepturacanthus > Lepturacanthus savala. Next base: position 22,801,466 of record CM060470.1, read on the forward strand.
TTTGCAGTCAGAGCAGCTAATGACACACACCTGTTTTCACAGCCTTCACATAACAAACACACACAAACCAAAAACCACAATATCACAGCAGGTCTAAAGAACAGAAGCACCAGACTGGAATTGTCATGCTGGTCTCGGTCTGAACTAGACTCCTGTCCAGTGAAAAGGAAGGGCAGGAGCCTTTTCACCTTGTGGTCGTTAAACTTTAAAATAGTTCCCACCTGTCAGCTGTAATTTCACAGCCACCTCCACATTGTTCACCTCCATTTTTCATCAGGACCAGCTGTCCATGGGGATATTCTGTATGGCTCGTGGCATGAAACACGTCTCCTGGAAATTAAATCAGATCAAAGTGCTTTAGTTGCCCAAACATACAGGGCTCAAGGTTATATTTTTTCTGACAGCAAGTACATTCCGTCCAAGAAAAGAAATTTTATATGTACACTATATGTAGAAAATATGCTCTTGTAGAATATTGCTCCCAGGTATTGGCTTTTTTTTTATCTCATCGCCCATTGAATGATTTATGAACAACATTCTATGAGTCATACACCACCTCATCCTTGACCTTGGAGGACACTGACCAGTACAAACCAGGCCAGACGACAGCCCATTTTTTGTTTGTCTCTTAAATTTCTCAGCCAAGAGCTGTAAATCACTGTATTATTAACCGAGCTGCTCCACTGTAGCTGCTGCTGCCCGGTAACAAATCAGCGGGCGGTTGGGCCAGAATTTTCCTCCGATTAAACAAAGATAAAGCTGAAGTAATTGTTTTTTGGAGGCAAAGATAAATGATTATAAGTCAGCGCTCAGCTTCAATCAGTGATGTTAAAAACCACAAACCAAGCCACAAATCTTGTAACATAGACGCTTTTGTCTTCTACTTCTAGACCAAGAAAGTGGATCTCATCGCTGCATTTCTGATGTCTTTACATTGATTTTTTTAATACTGCTGTTGTGTCATAAAGCACTGAATGGTTTATGCCCCAAAATACATTTCTGATCTGCTGCCGCATTATGAACCGTCCTCACCTCAGGTCGTCTGGGACAGATCTGCTTTCTGTCCCCAGAGTCAAAACCCAACACGGAGAAGCAGCGTTCGGGTTTTTATCCTCCACATATCAAACAAATTCCCAGAAAACCGCGAGTCTGCTGCAATACTTGGTTCTTTTAAAGCAAGGCTGATGAAAATTCTGTTGGCTGCTGCCTTTCATTAATGAAATTGATTTCTTGACTTGTAGCATTTATATTCATATTTCATCTCATTCTACTTTAGCTTATTTTTTATTTTCTATTCTCTTGAAGTGTAACTGAAGGTTTTTGGATGTTAAACCTTATCTAAAGGTTATTTTCCTTCAATGAACTAGATACATAAGAGCAAATTCTCAAGGCTCCATCTTCTTAAGGGACATTCTGATTCGCAACCCTTCATTTACACTTTAAAAACATTTTTTAAACCATAATTAAATGTACTTTTATAGTTTCTTTTGCTTTTTTTGCTTTTTTTTATTTTTTTACATGCAGCACTTTGATTTGCCTGTTCCCTCACTCTGCTCTCTTTAATTCCTTGAGAATCTCCTGTCACTGTATCCGTGTCGCGTCCTTCACCTTCAAAGTTTTTCTTGCAATATAACTGTAATTTGAGGAATGTGATTTCTTCCGGCATGATGAAATTATTACCAACTCCCTTCGCGCTACATTAGCAGTCTCCTTACAGCTGCTGAATCAATGTCAGATACCACAGCTGTCATTCAGTAACCGGTGTCTTGCTGATGAATCCACATGGTTCAATCTCTGTCGGGGTTGAAGCAGGCTTGCTGCTGTCAGTGTGATTAATGCAAGTCAAACTCCCTCTGGCACAACCCAGCGTTCACCTTTGTTCTTTTAACAAAGAGGTCAGGAACCGATTCTCTGACGGCAGGTAAAACCCAACTTAACAGACAGTAGCAACGTCGGACTGTGAAGTGCTTTAATAAGAAATAATAGTAAAATCAAACAAAGATAATCCTTAAGGGAAAGATATTCTGAAAGTTTCACTAGAGGCTTTATGAAACAAGAAAGATGAAAATCAATTTAGGGACATCAACTGTAGCTGCAAATATATTATTAAAATAAAGCCACGAGCAGCAATAATCAACATCTGAGCAGATCACAAAAAAAGCTAAATTTAACACTTGACCAGAATAACAGATGAAGATTACTAGAAATGATGAAAGAGTTTCAACTCAAGCTAAATGTTTCCAAGAATATTGCAAAACCATAAATTTTATTAATAAAACATCTCCTTGAGGTAAATTATTTTCATTATGTGTCTGAGTAGAGTAGAGTGGAGTTTACTATCAACCATATTGTTTTACCTTGGAATATGGTCCAGTATGTCCTTCCAGATTTTCATTTTATTATTTAAATAAAGTAACATTTGGAGCCATTGTTTCATTCTGCACTTTTCCAATATATTTGTCTTTTCATTGTTCATATTATGTTTTTTAACCTCATATTTTTCATATTGAAACACAATGAAATTTATTTTACTTAGTTTTTAATTTGGAGGATTTGGTGGAAAGACATCAGTCGAATGTCAACTATTATTTGTGTAAATCTCTAAGAGAATATAAATGTATTTTCAGAGCAGTTTAATCTTGATTCTGTACAGAATTTACGCCAATATAGAGCCATTCATAAATACTGGGACCTGCTTGTTTGAAGCTAAATAAATTCTGAAACATAAAAAACTAAAATAAAAAATAGAAGACAGAGCGTATGTGATTGTGTTTAGAAAGAAAGACAAAGAACTTAATAAATAATAAAATACATTTTCTATGCAATGTGGCAGCTGAAAAACCTTAAATAAAAAGTAAAGATCTAAGGAAGTGATCTTTACTTCCTTAGATCTTTACTTCCTTGACATGTTAGAGTCTGACCTGAGCAACATGGTCAGTGTTCAGTTGATGTGATATTTTGTCCTCACCTCACTTGTTCCTTTTACACTGAAAAAATACATATTTCAACAAGCCACCCTTAAGCTCTGAAACCTTTATTTTGTTTCAATAAGTAGAGAAACATGATAATGGTGAGAGTTCTTTGTTTGTTTCCATTTATTTATTTCCTCTAAACCGCTCTGCCCTTATTATACCTGTATTCAATAATATTTATGTGTCGACAAATTTTGAGATAAATGATTGCAGTCCATATTTTCCTCAATATTAAGAAACATAAAAGACAGACAGAATATGACACTCAGCGTGATTGATATTTCTTGCAGCAAGTCCTCGTCTTTTCTTTTCTCTAGTTGCTATTCTTTCCCAGTCCACCAGGCTCTTGCAATGGAGTGCCAATTATTATGGAAATGACTGAAACAGATATCAGATGGGTTTCCCTGGGATAAGCTTGTCATATTTCACACATCATTCTTTGTGTGTGTGGGTGTGAGCGTGCGTGTGATTTCACATCCACACGTTGTGTGTTTGTGAGCGACAGAAAGAAACAGGGAGAGTTTCTCCGTGTGCGGAATTGAGATTTTGTTCCGCTCACTGAAATAAACCTTTATGGGATGAATTTGTAGCAAACTACTTTGTTCTGCTCATCAAAAGCGCATTGCTTTCAACATTTTGGACATAAATTCGGGATTATAAAAGGAGCCACTGTCAGTGCCAGAAATTGAAAGAGAGATGTGATGTGCTTCCAAGGTCATTGCGGCTCCCTCCCTTCATCTCCCAGCCTTTCTGCCAGAGGGGTTCATGTATTGTTGGCTCTGCTCCTCATGGCGTCATATAATGTGTTTCATCAAATGTGTCTGAAATGCTCAGCGATGACAGTGAAGTGCAGGTCCATTTTGGGAGCTGGTATTGTTGACCTTGTTGCAGGAAGGTAGTGGTGAGCACATCCTACTCAAGAAAAGGAATGATTTAAAGGAAGTAAAGGAATAGAAATCATATATTGAGATATTCATCTGATATTATGAGATATTATTATTAATATTGTTATTGTTGGAATGTTTTCAGAATGAGAAGCTAAATAACAATGAGTGTGGTGGCTGATGGAGGTCGCTAAAGGTGTCGTCTGGAGGTCAGAGGTCAATCTGAGAACACTGCAAATAAAACAACAGAAGAAGAAAAAGCTACCGAGAAAAATCCACTGAAATAACTTTTAACACATCTGAGAGAATTGGCCAATCACTGAGTGGAATTTGATGGAGGATTTTTTTAAGAGCCACAGCCAGAAAAAACATGCTAAGATCTGCATAAGGTAAGAATATATTTTTTTAATGTTCAGGCTTATAAGTATATATAGTATAGTATGTTTGGTAATACCCAGATAGACACACAACACTGTTAATACTTAAGACACAAAACAGAAGAGAAATATGTAAAAAACAACAAAAAAAACACCCAGAGTACCAAAACCAACATAAAAAATATAAATTACATAAAATAAAGGTGGGGGAGTATATATACATACATGCAAAAAATATATGTGTTTGTGTGTGCGTACATGACATATGTGGACTGTATACACCATTGTTGTTGTACAGGGTTATTGTAAAAAATTATTTGCACACAGTTATGGAGACCCATCTGGTCTGTTTATATGGCAAATAAATATGAAATAAACTATAAATTAAGCTATAAACTATATTATATATATGTATAATCGACAAACATATATACACAGATATACGTACATACATATAGAAATAAATAATGATATGTAACATTCCATATGACTAGAAAAGACTCAAGTTAATATACACATATGTAAATGCATGCATGTGACATGTAAGAAAAGCGAAAGGAAAACAATAGTAAAAAAAAATAAAAATAAAAAGTAAAAAACAATAAGTGCTGCAAAGCCACTGGAGTGGCTGCTGCCTTCTACAACACCATCTTGGAAGCTTAAAATTCAACTTATACTTGCAATCAAGTCAGGAAGTGTAGTCAATCATTTTGTTTTAAGACTTGGATTAGAGGCTTATTCTCTTATTTGAGTTTGGTATTTGGTTACTTGTAATTAGCTATAAATCCTGTATTATTGTTAATACCTATGTTACCATAATACCATATGCTGTTGTTTTAAATGAGTCACCTGCTGCATGTTAGTCCTCTTGTTAACAGGTGAAGGAATTTATTGTTATGCATAAGAGATGCTGTTATTACCTGCTGTGAATCCTGCACGCTGTGTGGATACACTTTTCTTGTTATAGTGTTATTAGTTTGGAGTGTACAGAGTGATAAATACTGTTGAGATGAAGGTGTGACACACTGTTAATCAGGCTGTAATTGTGCCTAACAAGAAAAAGAAGCAAAATTCTATTATAGTTTGTTTTATGGTTGGCACAGACTGGCTCCTTCTCAACCTTTGGGCAGTTTCCAAGTCCGGGCTGGTCAGAACAGGGTGGACTCAGAGGGGCAAAGGCACACAGAGGCTGGAAAAAGAAATTCTCTGAGCTCTAAATCACACAAGGAGAGCACTAGATTAAAAATATAGATCTGTCAATGTACCTACTGGATCCTCTTCATCTGCTGTATCAACACTTGCTTCTCAAAGTTTTTACTCTCACAGGATGTGTTGATCTTAAAATGAATGGAAAGCAGTTCATTGATGGAATTTATAAGACCTTCGAGGCCCCTGGTTCATTTTCAACACATTCTTAAAATACATTTTTTACTGTATTTTAAGACCCATGGAAACTTTGCAGAGAGAACACTATGTGAGCACCAGGTGTTCCTTTTTACTGAAGAGAAAATACCTTAATGGTGTTATTCACTAACATTCCACTGAATTAAATAATCTTCGAACAATGTGATCATGGAGGGTCGATGTCTGCAGTAACTGTTGCGCCTAAGGCAGAAATGATGCAGTGTTTTCATTATGGGTTCATTAAGCTTCTCTCTTGCGTTTTGCGTAATAAGCCACTTTACATTCATAATTCATGCGTGATTGTCAGCTGTAATGAATTTTGCTTCCATTTCATTTATAGTCAATAAAATTACAAATATGCTTTAGAAAAGAGCTCAGCTGTGATGTTAGAATTATTAAATCATTTATTTTCAGATTTTTATCAACATGGCTTATCATTCTCTGCTTGCTTGTTTATTTACAGATAGAGCGGGCTGTGTAAAATAGCAGAACATGAAAGAAAAAAAAATCCCCTAGGGTCTTATTTTTCTATAGCATGCATATTATAGAGATAGAGAGATTAAAACACTATATAAAAACAGAAAACTGTTTTATTTTTTATCATTTATATTGACAACAACACATTATATAGTAAGACACTATACAGAAAACACCTTTTTTGATATAATATATGAATTCATGTAACATGTCAGTAATCTAGCTACACAACAATTAAACAACATATGTTTAATAGGATTATAGCAATATTAACCAGTATTCACACATTTCCCAGAAAGACCTTGAAAGTGTTCCATTTAGCTATGGAATGCATAGAGGAATATCTTCAAAGCACCAGTAAAAAGGAGAATGGAAAAAAGTGACAGTTTTATCATTTACTGAAAACTCATCAGGGCTAAAGCTTAACAGAAGGAGTTCTATAGTCATTAAGACAAGATATATCAGCATTTTCAAGTGTTTTCCTGCTCATGTAACATGAATTACTAAGCCAGAAATGTAATACATGTTATCCATCCATTTGATCATTAGTATATTATGTAAAAGGTTTATGAATTGAAGAAAATCATGAAAAACAATTCACTTTATATAACAAGGGGGATTTATATAAATAGACAATATCTCTAGAAACATTTGAAAGTCAATGTCTCACATGTGCAATTTGCACTTGCATTATAAGCTTCACAGGTTTAAAATTGAAAGTTCAAAGGTGATTCTTTCTCTTTTTATCATTTGTGATGAAGCCTGGAGGCAAATGTGATTGCAGCTATAAATACATGAGGAGACGGCTGCCCTGCTTCTCCATTAGATTATTTTTGTAACTTTGCACCAACAAATCATGGAGGTGTTGTGGAGGTGGATCTAACCAGACAATTTATATTGACTAGAGCGACACATTTCTGCCAGAACTAGATGATGAACTGCATTATTAACACACCAATTGTATAGTGATGTAAATCAGCCATTCTCAACCAATGGGAGCCCTATCTAGAATGATTTGATTTAGAATGATTGCTTGATTGTTGGAATGAATGAAAAGTAAGTAAAAGGTAGTTTATTATAACTAAATGTGCTCAACAATCATAGAAGACACAATAAATTAAAAGGCATAATTTTAATGACTATTTATGTTTGAATGTGGACTTATTTGACTTAAAATTAAACTTACATGGCTCGTTAACAAGTTTCCATTACCAATCATCATCGCCGATCACTTGAAACAAAACTCAGATCAAATTACTATAAATACAATTATAACTGCAGATGATTAATTATGTGAGTTTTGTTTTGTTCAGTAAGATTTTATTTGGGAATTTTTAAAAGCTGTGTTCTTGTTAGTACTCTTTATTTATTTTTTTATATTTATGCTTTGCATTTATTTCTTTTTTTCCCTCAACGACTGATTCCTATTCATTCCTACCTGACATATTGCTACTTGATGCTTTAATACCTTCATCAGCCTTGCTTATTAATCTCTTTATTTTGTGCTGTATCTTGTTCATGTCTCCTGCTGCAATGACCCAGTTTTTCAACAGAGATCAGTCATATCTCCTATGTCTGCATACATCCTGCTATATTCATTCATTTGCATGACTGTGACAGTGTGTTTTGAGAATTTGCGGGATGCAAAATGTCTTCTGACAACCCTGAACTGGGTCTGGCATAGGGGAGGCTGAGTTGCCCCGGTTTCATAACCAAGTAATGACAAACTCACCAGAGCGTCTGCGATGCATGACTCATAAAGATATGATTTTTGAAATGCTAATGAGGTGAAGATTATACAGAGAGGAAGAGCAAGATAGAGCGTGAAAGAGTGAGATAGAGACAGTAAGACAGAGAGAGATCCTCTGTATCGTGCCTGGTCGCCTTTGCAGGAGCTGGCAGTCAGGGGATTCTGACTGAATTCATAAAATAGTTTTTAAATCTCCCTTTACCCGCTTTAGTATTCATGACTTTGCGATGAGTCAGAGAGGGAAAGCGAGAGTCAAAGTCTAGGAGGTGAAGCCTGCAGTGCCTGCACCGCTTCTTTCCCTCTTCTCCATCGTTCTCTTCATGTGTGTTCACCTCCAGTGCGGTGAAACAGTGCTAAACAAGGTTAAAGAGAAGGTCAAACACACATGGACACAGTTAATCTTTCTTCTGTTATTACAGCCACATGGGACAGTTCTCCTGCAGGGGAAACTCAATTATCTTTATAAGTGGAATATACTGTATCTTCTGCATCACTAGTATATTTTTGTTCCCTGGCATGTGGACGGGGGGGGACTTATCTTAAAAATGCTTTATCAGGGTGGGTGCTGCCATCTGATTGAAGCCAGATCAACAGGGGTGTCAGGTTTCTCTTTTCATGAGCAGAGCAAGCATTCATTTTAGTAAAGAAGCTATCACTCCTCCCACTATCATACTCATCTTTTCCCAGTTCTTCATACCACTTGTCCTCCATTTCTTCTCCATCCGACACCTCTATTGTTTTTGTGTTCCTTGCTCTCACCGCCACTCCCGTGTTATTTTTCTCCCTTTTCTCATTAATCCTCCATCCCCTCCTTCTCAATGCACCTTCATCTTCTCCCCTGTCATTTTTTTCTACCTCTCTGTTTGTCACATCTCCCTCTCATCCCTTTTCCCCCCAATAAACGCTCCGCTTTAGTCTTTCCCATCTTCTGGCATGTGAAGGTCATTGGAGGGGGGGGGGGGGGGAAGGGGATGATGCAGCTATATGTAACTGCAGCTGCTTGAATAACTGGAGGAAAGATGGACGGATGGATGATAAGGGCAGGAACAGGAAAGCGGTGAAACTGGAAATAGGGAGGGTGACAGAATTCCCTGTGACCTTTTTCCTGTATCTTGATGAGATGAGGACGCTCTGTTCTTGTGTCCCCGCCGCCTGCTTTTATGTGAGCACCAGTGCGTGCTGCCGCCATTTGTTTTCATTAGTGGTCATGACATGTCACCCCCTCACATTAGTAATAGCATTTAGCAGTAAATGTGAGAAAGAAAAAAAACGTGTCTTTATAACCCTGAATTAACAGTTTGCTGTAACCCCATTCTCCAACAGATTAGTCTCATTCCCATTGTCAGAGCCTGCTTATCGTCCACACCCACCAGCGTCACTGTTCAATGCAAGTTAACCCTAAACCATTATTTTTAAACACACAGGATTGTCCTTTAGGTTCCAATAAATCGAAAGCCGAAACATCTGATATATATGCAGAGAGATTGATGACGTCTGTATAAGGTGGTAAATGGCGAACCACGTAAGTCTATGCCTATAAATTTCAACTCATGAAAGTGAGTCAAGTCAGTCAAAAGTCAGTCAGTCAGTCATTTTCTATACCTGCTTATTCCTCATTAAGGTCTTAGGGGTCTCCTGGAGCCTATCCCAGTGCGTATCCCAGGCAGGGATAGACCCCAGATGGTCGCCAGCCTATCGTGGGACACTGAGTCAAAAGTATTGAATTTATATTTTTATTTAGTCTAGATGTGACATATGTTATTGCATATGAAAAAAAAATTGAACACAGCTGTGTCAAGGAATTTTGTGGCATTAATCTAACTACCAGCTTTTGGTTCTCAGTACAGATCATTGGTGGCCTCACCTGGACAAAACAACACCAGCGGCTACACTTCCTAAGAGTCCTCAGGAAGAAATACCTGTACCAGAAGCTGCCGCTGGCCTTCTATCGCTCCTCCATCAAGAGCCCAAGAGCCTGCTGACATATCGCCTGACCGCCTGTTACGGGAGCTGCACCACTGCAGGCAGGAGGATTGTCAGCCACCCTTTCCCCTGATGGACTGACACACCACCCGGTACATCGTCAGAGCTTGGAAAATCATTGAGGACCATTCCCATTCCTGCCTCCCAGCTGTTTAAGAGGCTCCCTTCTGGGAGGCACTACAGATGCATAAGAGCATGGACAAATAAAATGAAGACCAGTTTCTTCCCAAGGGTAACCACCACACTGAAAAAAACCTTCTTTTGACCCTGTGAAATACAATGATCTGTGAAATATAATCATTCTGTGCAATATAAATCCTGCAATCCTGTGCAACATAATATATATTAGCTGCAACTATAGAATAGAATTTTATAATTTTTCTCCAGGGCTGAGTGTGAAGGGACATACCACACCACAGAAAAACTTGGCACTACTGTGATGTTAAAGAACATCCTTAGAAATTCACCATCCAGCACAACACTTTAATTGTTGTAGTTATCTGTGTTAACATTCATTTTCTATTCCCGCTTATTTCTCATAAGGGTCACGGGGGTCTGCTGGAGCCAATCCCAGCGCATTATAGGTGAGAGGCAGGGATACACCCCAGATGGTCTATCGTGGGGCACACACACCATTCACTCACACACTCATCCAATTAATGTAAGCATGTTTTTGGACTGTCGGAGGAAGCCTGGGAACCTGGAGAGAACCCACACAGACATGGGAAGATCATACAAACGCTACACAGACAGGGCCCAGACCAAGGTCTTGAACATGTGACCTTCTTGTTTTGAGACAACAGTGCTAACCCCTGCACCACTGGGTCGCCCTAGGGCAAATTTAATTTATTTTAAAAAATCTAGAAAAATGGTAAGCGAATAATATCAAGAACGCTGGTGTTAATACACATAACGCGACCGCTCCACACTGCACACATGCTGCTACACCGCACAGTCACTGAGATGAGTTTGTTTTCTTCCAATGTATAAATTCAGACACCTAAATGTATAAAGAAATACTATCTGCAGTGAATCGGTGTAGTCATTTTTTTGTTCATAGTGTGATTATCACAGCTTACATTTACTTTAGCCTCACTAACTGCTGAGGGCTGTGTATTATGCACTTTGAGGCAGCTGTGGCTTAGCAGGAGGCAGAGCAGTCTTCCACTAATCAGAAGATCAGAGGTTGGATTCCCAGTTCCTCATGTGGTCCGTGGGAAAGTATAAGAGTGGTTGGAAGACGAGAAAGGCCCTATACAAACACAGCTCATTACGCGCTGTAACTATGTCTTTTTTATATCCTCTTTGCAGTAGCCTTAGCACAAAGAATTGTATCCACCCTGAATTTCTTCTTGGGTAAAATATGATATTAGATTTCAAACATGGAAGAGCTTTTTACATTTAAATGGAATTTAAAATGTAGCTATTGTATCAAGGAAAACCAACAGACTACAATAGGCAGTAACATCCAGAGTTTCATTTATAGGCTTGTGTCAGCTCTATAATTCTTTTTTTTTTTTTTATCAGGCGCCTGTGCAATTGGGTGAAAGAGAAGAGAATAGTTGAGAAGCACCCACAGTGTTGTTTGAAATGTACCAGTTGCCCTGCTGTGTCATTGCCAGACTTGTCAGGCTACTATCTCTCCTTTAGCCCAACATCAGTAAAAGCTTGATTGTAACTGGGTTTAAACTGTCAGTATTTTGTAAAACCTGAACCATCCCATACCTCCGTGGAAGATGTTTAAAAAGAGATGGAGTGCTGTGACTGAGCCTCCTTTCCCACTGCTCAAACTGCTGCACTGAATCAACATGAGTGTTGGTGGCTAATAATCCATGGAATTAAATGAGTGGGAGCCATTTCCCCTTGTGGATGTTCTAATGTGACAGTGTTATACAGATTAGCGGCGCTCTGAGATAACATACAGAAGAGCAGATGCATGTTCGTGCATGTGGGGTTAGGCTTATAGATATACCAACAGTATGTTTTATGAATACTAATTACCCCTCCCTCCCACACACACACACACACACTCCCCTGCCTGTCAAACAGACAGTGTGCCTCGCCTGTTCTGATTCCCTCAGGTACAGGGACCGGGGCAACCCTGGCATTTACACACTAATGAAAACAATCATGGGAAATATGTTAATTTGCGTGGCTGTGGTATTTTGAAACAAACTGTGCTCTTTCAAAAAGGCCAGATGCTCCTGTGAGTAATCACCTATGGCAACTGAATCCATTTAACCATAACCATTAAGGCTCTATTTGGCCCATTTATGTAATGCACTTTATACACTGCTGCGGTAGACTGATTCATAACTGTCTTTTTTGGTCACTGGATTAAGATAATCTATTAGAGTCTCCAAGACTGCATTTTTAATTACCTAGGTAGCATTTACAGGTAACAACTGAAGCAGAAAATGAGTGAGTGGTCACAAAGCTTGTGAGAACCTCATTACCATGTGGGAATGATTTTGTTCAACAGCGCAACTCGCTGAAATTATTAGAAGTACACAGCGGACTAAAGCTGTAAACCAGAACGAATGATGAAAGGAGCTGAACTGTTGTACAGAGCCGTGCACCCAGCACGGCTGCTGGAGCCAGGCTGATAATGACTGTAACGGGCAGAAAATGTTCAGGCTGGTACTGTCTATTACACAGAACTAATGTGACTCATAGAGGAACACAAAGCAAGTTATATGCAGTATGTGGAAATGATGCATGCAACTTTAATGCCATGATTTATGTTGATGAGTACAGCACAATTAGGAATACTATTTTTAAACTGTAATCCAAAAAGATAAAAAGTTATAACTTCCCACTTTATTTTTGACTGTTACTAATAGACTTTCTTCATGACAGCCATAGTGACATGAAATATAAGGCAAACACTGGTGTTACCAATGGTATGTAGTAAGGTTCATTTCCATTCAGGTCAAATGAGGGTGCTGATGCATGTTGGCTCACTGGAAACACTTTGCTACACTTAATACAACAGAACCTTATTTAGGATCATTGGTAACACCTTTGTTTACTCAGAAACATGATTTCAAATGATATGGAAATAAGCACTCTTCACTATTAAACATCCAATATTTTACATTTTTCATGGATTTTATTTTAAATTTTGAAATATTTGTGAGTTTAAATACCAAAATGATCTTATTGTTGTATACAGAATATATTGTTACAGACAATGTAGTTTGTAATAATAATTTATTCAACCAGGGACAGCATGGTTTAAGGTTGGTATCTTAATCCATAGGTCACAGCCACACTTTACAAAATGAACATGTCTTTATATATACGGTATTGTCTTAAATTAGAGATAAAAGTGGTGCTAATGAAACCTTTGATGAGGTTTTGATCAATGGAAACCTTTGTGGCAATGACATACTGCATACATTTCCTTTACACCAATTACAGTTAATTCAGGGTTGGTTGTAAAATGACCATATTATTTTACTGGGAAGTCTTGTAGAGTTGTAAAGAAAAGCAACTGGATTACTTAATGTATTTAAAGATGATTTGCCTCCCATCCAGGAGGTTTCTTCAGTTCTTGGATTTAGTGCAGTGAACTCAGGTATTTAAAACTCATAGTGGTTGTGAAACCAAATTTACAGTCACCTGACTTCCCACCAATGAGGCAGCAGTGGAGACAGTGAGAAAAGGGCTACAAGGCAGACCCCACTACAGCCCACAGCAAATTTGCACCCTTCTGCACCTCTGACTTTCCACAACCTACTTCAAATATAATGATGTCTTCTACAGACAGAAACATGGCTGCACTATGGGTTCCCCAGTGTCTCCTATGGTGACTAACCTCTACATGAAGGAGGTAGAGACGAGTGCTCTGAACTCCTTCAGAAGAACAACACCCAGCCACTGGTTTAGATATGTGGACGAGACATGGGTTCAAATCAAACCCAAGAAGTGGAGGCCTTCACCAACACAAATTCTGTTGACAACAACATCCAGTTCACCGAGGAGGACACCAAGGACTAGTGGTTGCCCTTCCTGGTTTGTGCACTATCCCTAGACAAGGAGGGCATCAAGGAGTACCACAAGCCCATGCACACAGACCAGACCAGACCTTTTATTTGATTCCCACCACTCACTGGAACGCAAACTATGAGTTATTCTTACCCTAAAACACCAGGCCCAGAAGAGTCCCTCGAGTGCAGATGTAAAACTGAAGGGACTACCACGCATCAGGACAGCGCTCCAAACCTGTGGTTACCCAAAATGGACATTTGTCAAATCGTCAAAAAGATGCCACAAAGAAACACCTGAGAAAATCAGGAGAATCTTCCATAAGAATAATATCCAAGTCAATTTCAAACCCTGGTACCGCAAAGACAAAACACAGAAGCTTGATAATATTGTGTATGCAGTCCAATGCAGTGAGGAGTGCTCAGAGCACTACATAGGTGAAACTAAACAGCCCCTCCACGCATGGCTGAAACATAGAAGAACCTATCAGAAGAACATAATCAGAACAAGACTCGGCTGTACATCTGCATCTAAAGGATAAAGGTCATTCTATTGAGGACTTCAATGTCCTTGTTTTGGAGAGGGAAGACAAATGGTTTGTCCACTAAGCAGAGGTGGTGGTCTAAGGCACAATCTATCTGCCACCTACAATGTTGTCTTGGAAGCTCTTCCCAGGAAACTTAAAACTCATTCACACCTAGCCACACCTGGGAGCTTGTGACACCTATTCCCCCCCAAGTTTAAGGAGTATGGTTATTTAAATTTGGTTTCACAATCATTCTGAGTTTTAAAATTCCCTGGCACTAAATCCCAGAACTGAAAAAGCCCCCTAGATGGGAGGTGAAACTTCTTCAAACAAACTAAGAAGTCCAGTTGCTTTTCTCGACAACTCTAAGAAGTAAGGATGACCTGGATGACTCAGAACTTTCACAACATTTTATTGGGTGGTTTTTAAAACAACAAATTGTGAACTTCCCTTCGATCATATTCATGTGATTTGCATTGTTTTGTTTTTCTGCAGCCAGTTTAGAAGTAAGTATTTCAGGACTCCTCAGCGTCACTTGTATAAATGCAGCAATGACGGGTTATACCTTCTGCTCTCAGTTCAATACATGCATCAATGCTGTTGAAAAATCACTTTAATAAATTGCAACTGTTGGCTGCTTGTGTGTTCCTTGCTTTGGCTCGAAGGACCGAATGACGTCAAAACCAGGACCTGGATGTATTTCTATCCCTGGTCCCTTCTTTTAAGGAAGAGGGCATGTGGACGGGTGACATGTTGCCAGGAGCAGAAGTGACAACTTTCTGGCTGAAATATGCCTCTGCCAGACAGCCACAACCTCCTGGTGTGTGTGCATGTGTGTGTGTGTGTGTGTGTGTGTGTGTGTGTGTGTGTGTGTGTGTGTGTGTGTGTGTGACAAGCTGTATTTAGGCATGCTAAGGGGCAGGGCAAAGATACAAAAAAACAGACGCAACAGTAAGTGACAGAGAGGAGGAAGGGCAAAAAGTAATTATCAAGTGTAACACACACACACACACACACACACACACACACACACACACACACACACACACACACTGCCCAGCAAAGCTTCAGCTCCTCTCCAAAGTACACTAACATACATTCTCTATATTTGTAGCTCATGAAAATATACGTGTTTGTGTGTGCTTGTGTGTGTGTATGCATGTGTGTGTATAGCCTACAGGGCAGACATCTTTGTCCTCAGTTCAATACTGCTGTCACCGGCCCATGAATTATGGAAGTGTTTGGAAGTGACAAAGCACCGCTTACAACCAGGAGACACTTTTATTGAGTTGTGAGATGTGATGTGTGCGCGCACTTGTGTGCATGTAGGTGTGTGTGTGCTTTGTTCCCTTTACCGTGGTTCTGATGAAAAGACACAAATCTCTCTCTCCCTGCTCATCCTCGTCTTTTCTCCTCGTCTCCGTTGACGCCGCCATCACAACCTCTCTTGTCTCATCCTTTTCTTAAAATAGCTGCGCCACGACAAACAAACAGCAGTTTGAATGAGATTTCTTCACTGACAAGAAGCAGCCACAGTCATCCTAGTGACGTCTCACTTGTCGTGTAACACAGGTTGTGTCACATAAGGTAAACTGTGGGTGTCACTTTTGGAAGTTGGTTTCATTTTATAGAGAAAAAAACGACACCACATCAGATTACTATGGCAACTAACGGTTGATTTGATAATTGATAATTTGATAGTTGAAATTGATAATTGTGTTTATATACTTCATCACTATCAATCTTTTCTCTTTCATAGATGCACCATACCCATATAAAGAAGTCTGTGAGTGCCAAGACTGTGACAAATAAATAACCCATCTGCAAATATTTCAAACCAAAACTATTGACAATGACTTTGTGACAAAAACACAGATTTGCAATAGACTTTGCGACGGCTCATTCTGACAACAGCATACAGACTTTGGATCAGGAGGAGTGAAAGTAAAGGAACTGTTCCTCAACAGCAGAGGAGAGCTACGACACCACTTATCCACCACCTACAATTCTGTCCTTTCATTCTCCCCCGGGAGACTTCACAATCATTCACATCTGACAACTCCGAAAGTTATTTACACTTGGCCTCAGGTGACTCCAACAAATCTAATGACAAGAGCAGTCATGGGGCGAAGTGATGACCTTGATAGCAACTTCGCAGAGGTTAAATACACGGGACCAGTCAGTTAGAACTGAAGAAGCCCCTTTGGACGAGAAGCAAAACATCTTCAATTAGCTCCAACCAAGTCCAGTTGCCCTCGATTCAACTCTCCTTGGAAAACCATGAAAACCATGACCCGGATGAGTAAGAATCTTCACAGACAGCTGAGACATTGAACTCTGCTACAACTGCTGCTCCAAAAAGGAGAGCAGATGTTTCCCTGTGAAAACTTTGGATTGAAAACATAACTACATCACACAAAGAGCCAGAAGCTGTAATAAGCAGACACACACATACACACACACAAACACGCACACACACAGAGAGGGAGTGAGGGGGGGGGGGAGAGATAGAGCGAGAGAGAGAGAGAGAGAGAGAGAGAGAGAGAGAGTCTTTGGGTTTAAACTGAACGTGTTCCCTGAAATGCCCTGAGGTTGTTATCTTAAAGTGGCATCCTGGAGCTTGAGGGTGAAAGGCTGCGTGACTTGTAGAGTTGAGTGTCCCCAACACACACAGACACACACACACACACACACACACACACACACACACACACACACACACACACAGGTGAATACATAGCAACATGGCCGTAAGTCATTCGTTTCACTTATTAAGCCTCATGCAGGTAGCAGTATGCAAATAAATTACCTCTTGTCATTCTCATCAAATATTTATTCTAGTTTTGCTATGTTATGTTGTTAGTACCCATTGATTTCTGGAATTCACTGATGCTTCCTTAACACTGCTCTTCTCTTAGGAAGGAGAGAACGTTTTAAAAATGGTTGAGACTCTTACTATGATGAAGAAAAAACAGATGTTTTTACAATCAACAAATTGTTTATCCAATACAAGGAAATATACATTTTAAATATGAGGAACATAATGCATGAATATTATGGAATAAGGTTTATTGGATTTTTAAATTGTGGGCTAAAAGAAGACTGTTGGTCCATTTATCCAGTTAAAACGATAAAACCTGGATGATGTTAATTTTACACAGAAAAATCCTGTTTATTTTAGTCCATCAATTTCCCTTCTGCTGAAGGTCTTCTTCTTGCAGCCTTTTTAGCACCTGGGTAACAGCAGATTTAGATGGTATGAATGATTTTTCTCTTTTCAGAAAATTAAGATAAAATATAAGATCAATTTAAGAGAGCCTTGCTGCATGAGGCCCACTTTGTCATAATTTGTATAATAATAATAATTTGACATTCATGAGAGTTCTTATTATTCATAACTTCTCATCTAGTTCCTGGGGGAAATGTGCTTTAAAATTATTAAATAAATATGAAGAAATCAATCATGTGAAATCAGAGGGGGATTAAATGCAAGAGATTGCGTTGGAACTTTGTGGTTATAGGGACATGCATCATAAACCAACAGGGACGGCTTCTGTCTTTGCACTATTTTGGGCTTTTGTGTTTCCTCTGTTGAGAGTCCTGTGCCCACCTAGCTATCATTTTCTCAGTCACAGTTTCTTGTTTTTATAACTCTAAACTTTGTGGAATCCTCAATAAAACCCTCTCAGGTTGAACCTGGAGTTGGCACAATAATAGTTTGATGAGACGAAGCAGTAAGTGGAGTTGGAAAGTAGAGAGGACAAATGTTCACATCTTTCTTTGCTGAAGTGGAAAACATTAATCAGAAGCAAAATCATTGACAAAAAGTGAAAGCATTGAAGAGAAACTCTGACAGAATTACAGATGATTTTATAGTGGGAAAAAAACAGTGAAGTTTAAATATCATATTTTTTATTCTCACTAGAAAGAACCACACTTTATAGTTGTGAATGTCTCTTCCTGCTGCAATTAATTGATACGCTGGGTTTTCTTTTATAAATCAGGAGAACAATTCTTTATCTATAATCTGAAAATGAGTTGACTTCCAGTGGTTCCTTTTATTGCTATAAATCACAAAGCAGCGGATGCTTTCATCCAGAGAAAGTTAATGTTTTTACCTTTTTTTCTTCAAAGAAGAACAACTTAAAAGCTCATTCTCATCTAAGCTGGTTTTAGAATGAGGGAGGATTTGTAATTAAAGTTAAACAAGGTTATAGGGACTGACTGTAGATTTGCATTAATTTCAACTCAACCTCGTATTTTAAAGGAGTCATAAGAATTGTGACAGCTTATTTTTCTGTACTTCTTACTGCAACTAAAATTGTGTTTTATCCTCACACACACATGCACACTCTTGCTGCTTCATTGACTGATTATAAAGAGTTTGTTCACCTTAGTTTGGGCTTATTGAGAACTGTTAAAAGTAAAAGATTGTTCAGTCACACTGATCTACAGGGATATTAATTTATGAGGCTAATTTAAGTGTCTTGTAAATAATTCTTCTGTTCGTGTCATTATCTTAACTTTGTTAAGCAAGCTCGAGTCTGCACAACAAGACATTTTGTTGCTTGGGGAAAATGTAACAAGCTGTGAATTATTCTCTCTGGAGTTGGTTTCACACATTGGTTTTATCTTTTGGTTGTGACAAAAATAAAGATATGTAAGAGGTAAGAAGGTAAAAGATGTGATGAAAGCAGTGTGCAAACTTTGTAAGAGGACCATGAACTAAACAAAGAGCTCAACCTACATAATGCAGTATAACCTGGTAACCTGATATGAAGCGGAATAATTTTATCTGCCTGATATTCCTTAAAAATGTGCATATGCCAATATTTTTCATATATAAAAAAGTGGGACACAGAAAAGATAAGGAAAAATAATCAGAAATATTTAAAGTAAAATTTGACAGCTAGAATTTGTCCTTAATCTCAAAACCATTAGAAAAATTGTATTGTCCTATCAAATTGTGAGTTGAATGTATGTAAATCTGTTAAATATAGTAACTGTAAATGTAACTGTAAAATTAGAAAATCACAGTAGTGAAGAATTACTGTAAGTTAAAAATATATATATATTAAATATTAAGAGATGAAAGTCATAACAAAACCAATTATTCTTATTAATTTACTTTTATGTCATAGTCACAGTATTTAATTGATTTTTCTTGTATAATTAATCACTCCTGTAATTACAAGTGAAATAACAGTATGTATTTTTTTTTTTTTACAGTAAAGACACAATACTGTCTCATTACTTCTACTGTAAAAATGATTACAGTAACTTTCTTGACAATTGCTGCCAGTTAGTTGCTGTAAATCTTAAGGTAACCATTTTACAGTGTATTTTTACATCCCTTCTTTTAAATGTCTTTTAAATCTATACTTTCACAAATGTTTAGCCAAGTTTTCTAAAGAATAATATACATTGCACCCTGAATATTTATTTTAGAGGACATTTTGACCTCTATATTAGTTTTCTTCCTCCTCTTTCCTTTATTTTCTCCCTCGTGCCCCTGAGGCCCTGTATACAATATGAAAATATATCTGCCTCTGACATCTGTCCATCAGTCAGTCAGTGTAGCAATCTGTGGCGTTTCTTACATCCTGGGTATGGGTTGTCTGTAATGTGCAAAATAGTACAGGCCGGGGCAGATGATGAATTGTGAGGGTGTAAAGTGTATTTTTTTTCTTTTGTATTTCTTTTTTGTTTCTTTTTATATGAATTTGTACTTTCTGAAATGAAATGACAGTGGCTCTCTAGGCGACAGCTTATATAATCTATACATTTATCCGGGCCTGGGTCAAGCTGTCTGCAGCCTCCGTGCTGCATTTCCCCTCATTAGGCCACCACTTTGTAAAGCTGTCCACTAGGATTTTCTAATATGTTGTACAGTGCTTTGAAGTCCCATTAATTCACAAGTGAGAGGAGCATATGAGAGGGCAGTGAGACTGAATGGTGGGAAGAGGCCGAGGAGTAAACAGCCATGTTAGAGTCATCTGAATGCAGAGCAGGGTTCAGCCAATACTGGCTGATCATAATCCTTCTCAGCTAAAGACACTGACAACTACAACTAATGGATATTACTGTTGTAATGCACAGCATGGTCACATAATGTGATCTTTATTATGTAGACGATTACATGTTTTACATGAGATGGTTCAGTGTAACCAACAGCAAGTTCTTCTGATTCATAAACTCTTTTCAGTTTAGTAACCTAGCAGAAACACACATTGTTAAAATATTTCTCTACAAATTTTAATGCCGTTTTTATTTTTTAAAGAAGCAAGGTATTTATTTTGAGTGTTGAAAAGGAATGTAAAGAGAATTGGCTCACACGTGTGTGAGGATTTAGAGGGGATTCATGTTCTCTCACATGTTTAAAGTTATTCGGTTATCTGTTGGCTCTGAAATGCTGTTTCATGTTCATATCCATTATTTATTTTTGGTCCAGGGGTGAAATGCAGCTGTGCTGTTGTTCCATCATGGGTTTACCATTGTTGTGTAAACACACACAAATATATAATACATTTATATATCTCTGTGGGTTTTTATTTTTACTTTTACATTATTCTGAGATAGTGTGCACTGATGATGGGGTGAAGAAGAAAAATGTGAAGTAAAGAATACAGAAAATGTTTCAGTTAAAAATTCAATCTTTAGAGTACATAAATACTGTCAGAAGCTGAAAAGGAGGGAAATTATCTGTTGCTTCTTTATAGAATAAATGTAACCTGGACTCTGTTACACTGCTGCTGTCACTACTATAAATGCTAAATTACATTCACAAATACCTGTGTGAAATCTTACTAATCTGTCACAATGGAATCAAATTAGCATCTTTTGACCAATTTGATCATGTTTTCAAATGGGGCTTTATCACAGTGGAAGTGAACCAAAAGGATGAGTTTTAATGAAAAGGCTGAATCCTGAATTCACTCTTTGCCCGCAGAGAGAATGGGAGATGAAATAAAAGACGGGCCGAGCCATTGTGAAAAAGATGTATTGAGTCACTTCCATCATTACTGAGATCACGGCACAAAGACAGCTTTACTAGGCTGTTAAGAACAAGAGGCAAGAGGTTCGGGCACAGGGCTCAGGATTGAGTAATGAGGAAAGATATGCAATGAAGTTCATCTTCTTAGCAGCGAGACTGGAAGCTCACGCCGCATAGAACCTAATGGGGTTTGGCCTTTGCAGGGTATGGATAATCATTTACAGCAGAGCCAGGCTGGACTGAGTTTGGTCTTTCTTATGTGATTGTGTTTGATAGAACAGGGTTGGCTCCAAAATTACTCTAAAAAACACATTAGTGTGTTCTGCAACACCAAACAATAGGACAGAAGCGAACTATGTTAGTTTTTATGAGTGAATACACTGGAAAGCAACCAATGTTATGGTAATATCTCTTTATTTCTATAAACTATATGAGGGTGAACCACAGAGAACACTGACATCAGCCATTTGAATTGAATCTCAGCAATTTTTGAGCTTGGATGCAGCCATCAGACACAAGGAAAGGTGAACACATCGCAGACAGTGGAGCACCTGTCACTACTTTCAAAGGAACCTCTTTCAATGGCTGACGCCAGATGGTAAAGCCTGATGCTCAACATGTATACAGGAGCCATGATGTTACTCATAAAAAACAGCACAAACATTATCTATATAATCAAGCATAAAGTGTGGTATAAGAAAAAAAAATCAACAAAAGCAAACCTAGAATATGTAGAAATGTATAATCAACAGAAGTATGTTACCACAAGATTCAAGATGAAATAAAAAACAAATTGTCTGAAAAACTGGCAAAGAAAACTTCAATGTTAGTCAATGTATTCCATAATCGTGTACCTCTAAGTTTGATTTAAAAAAAAAATGTCTTGGAAATAATTTTTTTCCCCTGGTTGAATATGAAATAACATATTTATACATAAATAAGCATGTTTCATATAGCATCACATCTCATACAAAGATAAATCAGGCAAACACTGACAAACTGTGAGTTTTTTTTTTTTTAAAGTGCTGGAGATTAGACTGTGCAGGGATGTTGTGACTCAGCAGAATCACCTTCCTCACACCTCCTCTCAATAAATGTATTACGCCCAAAACAAGAAGTAACTTAACCGTTTGGAACACCGGCAGGATGCAGCACTGATCTTGTACATCTCTGTTTCGGAAGTCATCATACGGAACACAAAGCTCCGCTGCTGGCTCACGTTGCAGCACTATATATTTATTTTCCCCGGTCTGTGCTTACCTTGCAATTTTAAGAAACTCAAAGTCATTGATGTAAAACTTCGCAACAATTTCATTCATTCAGGACCAGACTTTGCCATTCACTAACATCAAAATGACAGTTTATAGCACAGCCTTTCTTTATTCAAGACTGTGTTCTTTCAATTTCACATATCGATTTCACATTGAGATTGTGTAATTCTTTACCTAAAACCCTGCTCTCACGCTCAAATAGCGGCCTCTTCTGCAGAGATTTGTTTCTGCTCAGCCTGCTTCTGTGCACTTGTGAAACGTCTGTTCTAAGATTTTTTTTTGGCCAGATGTAGTGATGCCTAATGAGATGAATATTAAAAGGTATGTATAAAATGTAGTTTTGAAACCAATTATTGCTCTGTTTATTAAATAAGGTAAATGGTAAATGTTTCAGACTGTTTCTGTCTGAATGACATGGACATGCAGAGAATAACTTTTCTACATGCTATGTCATCATGGAGGGTGAGAGGATAATTCAGAGCAGCAGCTTGCAGGTGGAGCTTTTGTCAGTGGCAGATTACGCCGCCACGCACTACTACAATTTCATCTAAATCGATTCTGTCACTTAATGACCAGAATACAAGTCTGGCTTCGCGCGAAAAGGTCAGAGTTATTTTGAGGTTTCGCTTTTGAGGTTTTTTTTCTCTCACGGTGCCACGACTAATGTCACTCGTGCTAACTGTGCGGCTCTTGTTCTGCTGATCATACGGGTCCATTACTAATGATTGCAGTGTTCAAATCCAGAGAACTTAACTTTACTTTACCTGAAAACTTCTAGATATCAAATATGCTACTTTTACAGGAATGTATTTAAAATGATGGCCAATATTAGCATATAAAATATTATTTTTTGTAAATTTGAAGAAACACTTGGTAAAATTGACAGCTTCCAATCCTGGTACAACAATAGGCACTATGTTAATTTTTCCGACTCATGTCTCTTTGCGTCCCAGGACTGCATCATAAATCTTGCCTGTGTGGCGGTGTTGGATGTTGGTGAAGCCAGCGGCGGACAGCAGGGCAGCGTACTGGGCAGCAGTTCTCTCCCGGCCCTCTGTCTGCACCAGCATGTTCAGGGAGTAGAGCTGCGCTGTCAGCGGGCCAGAGCCATCTTCATGGAGCAGCGCCTCCACCAGCAGCACAGCGCCACCTGCAGGGCCCAGAGATCAGGTTCTCAGGTTCTTTCTTTCTTTCTTTCTTTCTTTCTTTCTTTCTTTCTTTCTTTCTTTCTCTGACTGATTGGATAGCTTCAATAATGTTTCTTCATAGTCAACTGAATAAAATGCCCAATAACTGCAATACTGAATAAAACAATACTGTTTAACATGCTCATCGACTAAACATGACAATTCATATCGATATGTGAATGGGATAATGTCCAAAAAGTAACGTGGTGTAACCCTAAAAACTTGGTACCAGATAGTAAAACACATGCTATCAACTAGTTTTAAATTCTTGATGGATAAATATTTAAAATTTTTCATTCTTTTCTGGTTACACCATTTAACATTTTGCATTAAAAAAAATCACACATTCCATGTGTTTTTTGCACAAAAACAACTTTCAAAAGACACAAAACCAACATTAACAGAAAATGTACATTTTGAGATACCTGAAGAATGCTTTTGTATTTTAAAACATTTTTGACTTTCTCTTCTTGTTAACCATAATTTGTCAGTGACCCAAATAAATGCCCTCATAGTAATAATTCTTCAAAAATTCATTAATTATCTTACACTGCAACAGTGCTAACCACTGAGTCACCATGGAGGTGATCAAATTGTCTTTTGATTTTCAGGGATCATCTTACAAAGAATCACTTTTGGAGTTTTAGACCTTTGACCTTGTTTAATATACACACCCTACATCATAATATGATAAAACAGAAATTACAAGCATGATGTTAATGTTCAGCAGGACCTATAAAGCTTCTTATAGCAATCTATTAACAGAAGACATTGTTAATTATCAAACAGGTGTGACTAATATTGTTGCTGCAGTGCAGTGTGATTACTGCTGGAAAGGAGCAATCATTAATGTTATTAGTAGCACCTGTGCTTTTTCCTGCTATGACCTTAAACAAGGTCTATTCTGCGATTCCAGTGGAAAACAGCACACTACAACAGGTTGTGTTTAATGTCACAAAAACTCGGCTTCTTTTCTTTTTCCTTCCCTTCCGCAAAAAAAAAACAAAAAAAAAACACATGAGAGTGTTTTTGCCTCCTGAGAGTGTCTGCTGTGATCAAAGTCACAAGGACAAATTTTTCTGGGATCAGCTGCATTGTGGGATACAATCTGCCATCTCATTTCAAGGCGTAGAGAAAAAAGAAAAAAAACACTCATCCTTTTTTACACTCAGAGCTGAACACATGCATGCACACACACACACAAACACACAAAAACACACACAGACCTGGTTTGCAGGCTTTGTAGGCTTTGCTGAGTAGCTCAACACATCGGTCGTCTGTCCAGTCATGGAGGATTCTGGCGAGCAGGTAGAGGTCACCCTCTGGCAGAGGGTCTTTGAAGAAGTCCCCTAAACGCACACACACACCCACACACACCCACACACACAAACACACACACAAACAAACACTCATATGCACGCTTCAAATGCACCACAAACCCCAAGACACTGCTACATTCAATTATTTTATCCAATTATCAACTCCGTCGACAAGACCTCCAGTAATATGACAGTGATTCTATTAGTGCTTTACATGATCAAATATAATTACTACAAACAAGTGATGTGTTTTGTTATCGAATTATGTCAAATACATGTGACCCAACAAATGGCGATAGGTTTTTTGCAGCTGCTCTCTTCAGTGGTTATTCTGGTGGGGAGTGACATGTTTTGAGGGTCTTTGTTTTGAAGTTTTTTTTGTTTTTTTTTTTACTTTTTTTACTTCAGCTGAGACTCATCTGGCATAAGACTGTATAAATAATGGATGCAGTTATTCTGGCATCGCCTGTCACCATCTTGTTTTTTTGTAGCTGGGCAGGAGCTTACTTAGCAGCTTTTATAATAAATTTAAATCATTTCTATAAGAATCTAATTTGAGGTATTTTCAGTTGCACTTTATTAGGTGTAGGTACCTGCAAGTACCTGATAATGTAATAAATAATAAATTTAATCTATGACACATCACTTTATCTGTTACTCAAGAAGAAAGAATACCCTTCAAAAGGCAACCAACAGTAAACACTGCATCACAGTCCTATTTCTCCTGAAGAGTTGAAATTTTAACATGGGAGCTATGAGGATTCACTCATTTTTGGAGCCAGCATGTAGCCATAGCCAGCAGGTGCTGCAGTTTTTGTGACTTTGGCTTCGTTTCTCAGCCCCGGAGGTTGTTTTGCTTGGGTCTGGCACTAATCTTGTTTATGAACAGTATAAACAACACAACTGAAATATAAAATAAAGCACAGAGGTTTTCATTCCTGTAAAAAAGGGGCCAGAATCAGTACATTTTATTTTTTGTGTTATCTTTCATCTCAACACCAGAAAAACAGGAAATGCAGGAATTGATTTTGGCTCTGGGTTTCCATGATTGCAGTGGACAACTGATATTTTTTTCCACATTAGCTGCTGTTTGGAAAGCTGATGCAACAAAGGAAGCCAAGGTTGTAAATTGATAAAATATTTTCAGTCCAATCTGCACACGGGTAACAGCATCAATGGTGTAGTTGTGGTTTTATTTCCTGCTGAGAGGAATATTTGATAGTGTAATAACTGTGAGTAATAGACATGTGATTGAAACCTATAGTTGTCAGTTGGACAACTATAAGACTGCCATGGTTTAAACAACAATCCAAATATATTGTAAAAAAAATATTCATGATTTAAAAAATTGCGAACACTATTGCTTTAATATTGCACATGATAGAACATATCTTCATTTCTGTGTACTTTTCATTCCAGAGAAAATGTTTTGATAGATTCATGTGCTGATTCTTCGAGAAGGACAGAATGTGGCCATTTCAAAACCAGGTCTGTCAGTGAACTGTCCGCTGTTAATATTTGAATTCAAGCATCACAGGAAATTAGATCTACACTGCAGTGCTCCATAAAACAAATGCACTTTTTCTCCCAAGTCATTTTTCTGAATGCAAATATAATCAAGGTGCTAGGAATAGATATAAAGATATAAGCAGCCTTTCCATCACATAGTGGATGGACAGTGGAACGCCTTCTCCCACTACTTCCCCCTACTTTCTTTCTATCTATCTATCTATCTATCTATCTATCTATCTATCTATCTATCTATCTATCTACCATTTTTAAACAGGTATGCACTGTTACCATGTGAATCCCACTGTATGAAGCCTGTTTTGTGTCTCCTTGAGGCTAAAGCCCAAGGCCACTTTAACTGATACAATCATTAACACACTCGCCTCTCTGATTATGATTAGAAATGTCAAGTGATTTCACGCTGCGGTAATAACGTTACCTTCGTGGAAGCTTATCCTCTGGTCAGCCTCTGTGACAAAGTGTTCCCTTGACGTACGCACCACCTTGTGGAGGTCAAAGATCGTCACGGTGCATTCTGGGTAGGCTGACGTGCACTGCTTGGCTAATGCTCCGCTGCAGCCTGGAGACACACAAAATTATGTTTAGTTACGGCACAATGAATACGCATAACCTTCATTAAAAAAGTAGTGCATCACTCACATACACATACACTGCACGCTGATGCTATCTGGTATGGGCTCATTATTTATCTGCATGATTTCTATTCAGTAGGATATATCCACTTTAGGAATATGGTTCATCTAACATTGACGCCAATCAATGAAGCAGGGGGTTGAATTGAATTTAGAGTGAGGGACACAGATGCTTCATGCACAAACAGAGCAGAGCCTGCAGTCTAGGAATTTTCCAAGGGAAGGGTAATTTAAGGAAATGCAAACACGCACAATTTGATTTTGACGATTATCTGGTTATAACTGATTTCACATGCATTCGAAATATGAATATTTACATTTTAATGCTAAACAAGCGTGCCTCTGTGCAAACATTTACCGCACTAATAGAAAGAATTGTCAGTGTCTCGCTGTAGGGCAGAGGTCGGACCTGATAATTTGAAAAAAACAGGCAACGAACGCACATAGAAATACGAAGGCGCTAACAGGGATTTAATGGGAAAATATGAATATTTCAACTTGATGCTTTGGCGGCGGTGTTCATGCTTCGTAAAGCAAATAAAATTTAAAACAGAGAGCGTGAGACAGAAACAGAGAGAGACAGAGACTGGGAGGAGGAGATATATGGGTGAGGAATGCATGATTGGGATGGAGTGATAGAAAGGCAGTGAGGTGGAATACAGGATCAAAGGATCTCACTTTGATAAACCAGCAAAGCCAGACAGACTTGGGCTGTTGTGGGGCAAATTGTTGAGCCCTGCAGTCCTCTTCCTTCTAACATGAACTGCTGCTATTGTATCGGTTTTTATTCTTCACACACACTCACAGAGAGAGAGAGAGAGAGAGAGAGACAGAGATACCCTTTGGTTCCCACATCAAACAGGGGTCAGCGGAGGATGAAAATCAAAGAGCTGCAAGGAGAGGCAAACTCAAACACGGCACAGTACACAAGAAGCCCGGCCTGCCTCAGTTTGTTAATAAAATCCTTTGAAAGGGGGAAGTTTGTGTGGTTGATGCAGTATGCCATTTTCCTTGCATCATTGTGTTTTTCTTTCTCTCTTCATGTCTCTCTGATATGCACACTCACATGTGTGAGTGTACATGTGTTGATGTGCTGTCGCTGCTAGTATTTTGAATGGTTCTGATAATCGATTAAGTATGAACTACTGAGCCCACAACTGGATGATTTTGACTATATCTGCGTCCAACCTACAACAGTGTGAATGAACCACTGATGTAGGATTTTAAGATCAGTTTACTGTCTATTACTATTCAGTATGTAAAAAAAAAGAGTCATAATGTCTTCTGTGGCTCTGGATGGAGATTTTTAAAGTCTGAGGAAATAACCTCTGACGATGTCATTAGGGTTATATCCGCCGGTTGAGACTACTTTTTTTAAGGGGATATATTATGCACATTTCCAGGTCTGTATTATAACCTGTTGAGCTGCATTATGGGACGTGTATGACCCAGCGTTTTGAGGCAGAACAAAACAAAAGTCAAGATATTTTGGCCTTTGATCCCCAGGTTTTAATAAATGCAAAAATAAACCAACTTTAATAGCACTACTTAAAACATTTGAATCAGTTTGCAAATAGGGGTAAAATAGAATATTTTCATGCAGTAGATGACATTATTTGTCACATCAGGAGTTCAAATATGGCAGTTCAACACCTGTTGACAGCAAAAGACATGTTTGACATTTTAGTAGAGGAGGATAATTAATTACATTTATTCGAGTGGTTACTACATCTGCTTGAGTTAAAAATCAATCTGCTTTTCACTATATTTTGCTCCATGCACCTGCAGGACTTGTGGCACTTGTGTCAGATGGATCTGAGTGTTGAGGCATTTATTCTCAAGGGCTTCTCCTTGATCTACTATAGCATGGATTGCACCTCATTTGTACGTCGCTTTGAGTTAAATTAAGTGGCTGGCAAATGATTGAATGTAAATGTTTCTGTTCTGGGCGATTTAATACTTTTACTTATGAACCGATCATGAAATAATGGGCCTGTGATTTAAAGATATGTAAAATACCTGCTCCCTCCCTCCTTCTACATGCTGCAGGAGCAACATCCCCAGACAGAAAGAGCCACAAAAATATAACCATGATGCAGCTTGTAGTTGTTTTGTGTCTCTTTCAGCCATATTTTGCAGGTGAGCTAGAACTCTGATGTGTTTCTGCTGGTTCAAAAACTGCAGCTTCAATATTTAAAGACAGTCTGACCTGTGTTCAAAGCCTCTTGCCACATCACACCCACACTGGCTCCTCAAATACACCATACAGAACATTATAGAAAAGCAGTAAAGCAGCAGAACTATTTAACCTAGTACCTGATTTAAATAGCTTTACCAGTGTTACAAATATACTAATGAAATGCTAGTGTTGTCTCAGTATGGCATGTGCATATATATATATATATATATATATATATATATATATATATATATATATATATATATATATATATATATATATATATATATATGTCAACATCTTCCAAAAATAAGACCAGAATGTGACTAAAACACAAGTTAACATAAAAAATACTGCTTCAGAACCATGCATTTTCATTGAGCTGCAGCTGTAACCTTTAAGATGATTATTTATTTTTAAACACAACTTAAAATTTAAATGCGTGTTAAATGTCACATTAAAATAATCCAAGTGAAGGGCTTCCCACAGACTGCCAGTAAAAAAAAGAACACACTTTCAACCTTTAAATTATATGGACTGTAAACATGCGAACGGAGGGACGGAGGACCTGAGCGGTAGGTGGTCTTGGACTCAACAGATGCTGTGTGAGAAATATATTTTGGAGCTGCACCCTCATACATAACCATGAACACCAAAAAACTCCATGCTGAGAGCAAGGCTGTCCTGGATGTGTGTGTAGTGTGTGTACACATCTGCATCAGTGAGTGTTTGCCTTTAGCGGCTTCACAGCTCCCCTGTGTGGTCGGCTGAGGTGTCACACTCTCTTTCTCTCTCTCTCTCTCTCTCACACACACACACACACACACACACACACACACACACACACAAGCTGTCGGCTGGTGTCCAACAGTGAGACGCCTGCTGTTTCCAAAGTAGATGTTGTAGGTTTAAAATGACTGAAATAGAAAGAAATGAGAACTTTTTTTTTTTATAAATAACGAGACAGTTGTTGTGCACCCTGATTTAATACAATGGGAAATTTATTAGCAGTCGTCTGTGTGGGCAGAGCCACAGATTAAAAATGAACTATTTATAGTCTGCATTATTCTCTTTTTTATTTTATTTTTTTTATTTTCTGCTATTCTATAGTGCATAACTGGAAACACGTTAGGACATTCTGGTTGCAAGTGAGATGCTCTGTTTTACTAATCCAGCATTATTTTTGACAGAAGCTTTCTGAATATGTTATTCATACCTTGAGGTTTCCGCAGGAGATGAAAACATCTTGTGACTTCAGGAGAATTGATTTTTTATTGTTTTATTGTTTTTTTCTTCTTAGTGTTGGCTTGTTAGAGTTCATGGAGTGGTTGTTCTTTTCTATCTCTTTACATTTTTTTATTGGATCCTTTGCTCTCTATGAAGTATTTTGCAAGGGATCTGCTGTTCAAAAGGCACTTATGATTTATACATCTAACCTGACAAAGCAGAGTATATAGATAAGAATGTTTCTTTTTTTACATGTATGTGTGCAAAAAAAGATGACAGAAGCTGTTCGGCACATCTAATCTTCTACTGTTGAACTGACAGTGGGATAAAACAGGATCAGGCTACGCATAAATCACAGCAAACCAAGTAGGCACGGGCATGGGATTGTTGATTTGCAAATGTTTTGTATTATTTTTGAACAGGTAACAGAACAATAGAAAAGCAGAGACAATCCCTCATCTAACTAAAACATAATTGTTCATTACGGCAACCATCTGGTAACTAAAAGGGTTAAATACCTTCTTTTTTTTTTAAGTACCATTTCGATAGACATGGCTGAATACTTAAACCTCTGCTGTTCCACTTCTGACACCCAGCTCTCAAGTGATTTTAGTGCTAATTAGTACACCTGTTGTTTTAAATGTCCGAATGCACGCCAAAAGCGTTATGAAGCGCGTCTAACTGCCTCGACGCCCTGACTCCAATCTTGTTTCAATTTAGGAGAGGCACATCAGGGACAGAGCGGAAAAGAAAGAGATAGTGTGAGAGCTGAGAGCGAGAGAGACAGCACGGTGGTCGAGTGAGATAGGGAATGAATGACGAGAGCAAGAGTGACCGTAGAGATGAATGAGAGAAATGAAATGTTGTTTTCTGATTTCATAACACTTAGGTTCTAAATCATAAATAAATAACCATCAAACACTCAACAGATGATTTACTGGGAAACAGATTTCAGTTTCCTCCTCCGCGTTTCATTCATTACGCCCAACTAATGCAGCCGTAAATACAAAAGACAACAGAGCGGCTGACTCTGCGTTGGTGTGTGTGTGCTGCTGTTGGCATTTTCTTTCCGATGCCCGCAGGGCGCCACAGGAGCATCAAATGAGGTGTGTCAATTATCGGTGTGAGTGCGTTCAGGCCATAAAGGCTGGACAAGCCCCTGGATTTGCATTAAGACCATCATGGGACACGCAGTCACTCGGTAGCAGGGTCACTGCAGGATTCATAATGGAGGTGACCTTGAGTCATTTGCGTCGGGAAGGTTGACTGATTTAATAAGAGCCATTAACTCAGAGAGGCTGGGAGGGAAATAATAAAGGTCACTGTTGACTGTTTTGCATTCTTGTGCAAACACACTGGACAGTCTGCATGTGTGTGTGAGCAGCTCAGCCAGCTGTTGCTGAGTTAACACATGACACTAACCATTTTAAATGTTAATGAATGTGAACTCAGAACCTTCTGAAAATTACAGGGACTCGATAAACCCATGCACATACGCAGACCCACCTCCGAGATCACAGATGACCTTGAAAGGCGAAAGGTCAAACGCTGTGACCACGTCTCTGCCACAGATGTTCCAAATGGAGTTCATTAACTGCATAAACTTCACCATCTCTTCTTCAGATCTGCAGACACACATACACACACACACACACACATACACAAAAGAAAGAAACAGTGAATCATTTTGTAACTACCTATCTTTCTTGTATTTATGTGTTTACTTAGCTGGATTTTAGCTCAAGGCTAATCTCCCAAGTCCACCTTAAAATCACAATAAAACATTTTCAGAAATACTGTAGTATAGGCCTACATAAATATACTCCCATGATTATAGCACATACATGTAATGTACATATATAATATACAGAATAAAGGGTAAAGAAGCCAAAATGCTGCCTCTCCCCAATATTATGGAGCTAGGTTTTATATGAACATTACTACCAGAGAGAGGGAAAGCTGAAACGTGTGTGACATGTAGAGCAGAAACGAAACTGAAAGTCACTGAAGAGTTTTTTGCTTTCAGGGTGGTTGTTTAATAGGTTAGAGATGTATTTCTTCCTGAGAGAATTAATATTGGCCTGGTGTTTGAAAGCTCAGATATAAAAATGGGAGATTAATTACATGGAAGAGGAACAGCATAAATCTGTCTACTTGAATCTTTAAAAAGGAAAAATGCATATTTAGACCAAAAATATCACAAGCATGAGAATTCTTGAAGGAGTTCAACATATCAGACAGTTCATTCTGTGTAATCTCAGAGAAAGAGAACTAGAGGGAGGGTAAGAGGGCGTAACAATAGCTCTTTAAGAGCATCGGCGCCTTAAAGAGAAATTTGAATATTGTCGTTCTTTCTTCCTCATTTTAACCAGTTAACTTTAAGTGTTTTAGCTTCAGAAGCATATGAATAATTTGCTTTTGGGAATAGACAGCCTTGGCCTTGAATAGTTCTATAGCACGTAATAAGAACACTCTGGCAAAGTGATCGTCCATCTGATATGTGCACCAACTTCAGATGATATTGACCTCCAGAAGAACTCTGAAAGTGACTCATTGTTTGGTATTTTACAGCTTCTGACCCTGATTACATTGGATGTGAGAAGATGAAATGACCATGAGAGCTAACAGCAGACTGTCAGCTTCTATTTGAGAGCATTTTATACACAGGTATGTATGTTGTGCACACTACACTGTACACTATTCAGTTCTTTGTTCTTTGAGTATGAGCGTTGCTAATGGACACTATTATCCCATAATACAAGTATTTTTTTAAGGAAAAATCCCAAACGTTTGCTGGTTTCTGTATCACCAACATAAAGATTTGAAGATTTCCTGTATCAATGACGGTGAAATGATAGTAAACTGATTATCCCTGGATTTTGGAAAGTTGATCAGACTGAAAGTTGAATACATTTGAAGACATCACCTTGAGCATTTCTCTGATTTTTCTAACATTAAAAAAAAACAATTAGTAAGAATAATCAATAATAAAACGAATAATAATGAAATATATATTTAATGTAAAAAACCTGGTAATAGCTAATCCTTATCCTAGAATGTAAAGTATCAAGCAACAAATAAGGGCATTTGTTTGAATATCATTTCATGCAATAGTCTAAGGTTTTTGTATTTAATCCTCTAGTTTCATTATTTAAATGCAATTCCAATGAATTGATATCATATGAGGTGTTTGAAGCAATCATTTCTATGCCAACACTTCTAGATGTCTGAGATACAGAAACATGGTTTTGAAATGAAATGAATTCAGACACATAACAGCCAACTTAGACATGACAATATGAAAATAAAAATAAAAGTTGCTCATCTTCAGAATTTAACATGATGTCTGAACATCTTGTATCTGTTCGAAACTCAAACATCTTTAAATCTATGCTCTCTTGACAGTTTTTTCCTCCAACTCTTTTCTGCTTTTCTGAGTGTAAGAATTCAAGCTGTAAATGGGACTTGGTTGTAAATTATTCAGGTGCAGTGCATGCCTGGTTAAATGCTGATGCGTAAACAGGGTCTGAGTCATCTCACCAGCTTTGAATCATCTTGCCACAGAGCTCCAAGAATGAACTGAATGATTTCAGTGGTTGTTTCCTCTGCTAATTTAGCCACAGTATTCACAGGGGAAATCAGCGGGGACAAACGACTGCTACTACATATTATATCATTTGTGCACAAGTGTTGACATATTTCTTGCATTTTCAATCAGTTAAAGCTGGATTGCAAATTCTCATTTTCCTAGCATCTTTTTTCCCAATGACTCCACTGTGATATCATCATCTGCTTTGTGAATGGGTCAGGGTCAGCAAATAACAAATGAATGAACGTATGCAGAAGCATACAGAAATCATAAACATAAACCTGAAATCTAAAATTCCAAAGAGAGAAAGTTACATGTAGATTATTTCACATGCAAAGTAATATGTCAGATTCCAAATGTTGTGTTCCTTCAGGACTAAGAGGGTTCTGCAGCTGAGGGTCAAGCAGGACGATCAAGATCTATTAGTGGACAAAGTGTGAAACTTTAAATATGTGACCACTCAAAACTGCTGAACAGCAAATTAGTGCAGTGTTAAAACCGATCATGAGAAACTAAACATATGAGACCTCAAGGACAATGCTGAGAGATGGTGTATATTCTCTCTCTCTCTCTCTCTCTCTCTCTCTCTCTCTCTCTCTCTCTCTCTCTCTCTCTCTCTCTCTCTCTCTCTCTCCACCTGCCTCTTAATGAATCCCACCAGTCATTTTTTGGGAAGAGAGAGCAGAGTGACAGACAGGATTAAGATCGAGAGACGAGGATTGACTGTAAATGAGCAAAGAGCAAGAATTTGTGTTTCATCTGTGTGCGTGTCAGTGTGTGTGTGTGTGTGTGTGTGTGTGTGTGTGTGTGTGTGTGTGTGTGTGTGTGTGTGTGTGTGTGTGTGTGTGTGTGTGTGTGTGTGTGTGTGTGCATCAAAGACAGATTCTTACCTGTAGAGAGCCTGAAACAGGTCTTTAGAGCTGACTCCAAAAGCTTTTTCATACTGGTTTCTTCCTTCTCTAGAACACAACAAAGACAGAAACATTCTCATATAATAGATGATGACATTACATATATTGCATGTGATATATGATAATTCTCATCTCTATTTCTCAGCTCTCATTACAGTGAAATGTGGGATCCAGGTATTGATTGATGTAGACAACCTCAATAGGATCAGATCATGAATTCACAACCGTGTCGTGTGTTTTAAAGTATATGCTCTATGTCACAACCCTGCAGGAAAGAATTAGAAAATATCTAAAATTTTGCAACGTTCATTGAGATGCTTTTATCCTTTGCCTATCATCTTTGCTGCTGTGTCTTTTTATCCCGGTTCGGAACAGATGGATATCTCTCACCAGCCCCAGTGAATCCAGACACACTGTCTGAGAGCTGCTGGCTGTCGTCCCCCAGACATAACAATGAGACTAGAATCCATCTTGAGATGCTGACATGCTGTTCAAACAGAAAAAGGAGGACAGAGATCCAGATCCTGAGGCTACAGATCAAGACTGCAATCTGACAGCCACTCACTGCTGACCTGTATCTGATTTCACTCCGAGTGGGTCTATTTAACTGGATGAAATCATACGTGGTCATTAATTAGTATCTACCTCGACCTATTTTATAAGCAGTTATGGCAAATATATATTTAGTGATTTATTTTTACTTGCTGTTCTGGTTTTCCTGTCCCTGTATTATGTCAAGTTCCGAAATGTTCAAATGCATAATAAAAAGCACATATAATATTGCAAAAAAGAAGATCTAGTACAATCTACAAAAGTCACACCTAAAAATAAGGTCAAACACATTTCATTGGACCACCTTTAGCTTTAATTAAGGCATTTGCTGTGGCATTGTTTCGATAAACTTCATTAATGTCATAAGATTTATTTCCATCCAGCGTTGCATTCATTTCTCACCAAGATCTTGTATTGATGATGGTTGAGTCAGACCACTGCACAAAGTCTCACACACCAACACACACCAAAAATTCTCGATGGGGTGAAGGTCTGGACTCTGTGGTGGCCAATTTATGTGTGAAAATAATGTCTCATGCTGAATCACTCCATCAATATTTGAGCCTTCATCCTGACATTGTCTCGCTCTAAACTCCACAAGAAAGAGGTGACCTGGATGAACTGAAAACCTGCACAGTTTAGTAGCTTCTGAAACCTCCTTAGATGTTTTTTTCTGCTTGATGCCCTTCTCAAACCAACTAAGATCTTTTCCACAACCATGAGATATGTCTTTCTACATGGTGGTTTAAGAAATGAGAAGCTACTCATTGTATTATTTGGGGTTAAATAACTTATTGCCACCTGAAATTTAAAGATAACCACCCATGTACGGGAGACAATTTACTTAGTTAAATCCAGGTGGTGGCCTTATTTTTGGTCAGGCAGTGTATAAGATTGCATCAGTGTGGCCTGTAATGGTTTTACAAAAGATGCTATCAATGTAGGAATTATGAAGAACTTCCTTTTTGAAAATATATCAGCTCCTCATGGATAAATAGTTCATGAACTCCAGTTTCGCAGACTCCTTGAAGTCTCGGGACAAATAAATGAAATACTAATTTTAAAAAATGAAGTGAAATTCCAACCTCAAACATCAGTATGTGTTTGCAATAGTTTTAGAAAATTCTGTGCTTTTTTCCTATTAAACAGAACCCCTGTCTGGTGTGAAAGTGTGCTGTGTGCTGGGACGTGTACCGACCTGACAGCGTCGGTCAGGTGATGCCAGCAGAGGTAGATGGTTCTGGAGTTGTACTGGATGGACTGGTAGAGTGATACGGGACTGGAGCGGGTCAGGTAGATACTGGCCTGCTCCGTGTTACTGTAAAACACTGAAATGGAGATTGGGTTGGTGGGGGGAGGAGCAGCAGAGGGAGGGATGACTGTGAATGAATCCCTTGAAGGTGTTAAGGCAGAGCTCGACCTTTTATGTGTATGTGGGCGACATGTAAAGTGGAAATCAGACAGGATTCAGACAGGGTGCACAAAGGAGGTGACGACTGGACAAACGATAGTTTAGTGTTAGTGCTGCTACTCTTTTAGACTATTTTTTGAGTTTTTACATTCATGTGTGTATATACTGACGTTGCCCATTGTCCTGGTGGGCGTTGAGCAGCTGGAGGCCGGTGCAGGCGGCCAGCAGCCTCTCTGTGCCGTCCAGACTGGCTCCGATGGCCTGACGGATCTCCTCTGCAGACAGGGGGCGCTCCGCACTCAGCAACACGTCAAACACACCCAGCTCACAGGAGGTGAACACCGTCTGGGTCAGAGAGGTGAGGCAGAGGAGTGTGACTGAGCAGAATATCTCCAAAACAGGATGTAATGCACAGCTGTATCTGCAGGACTTACTTACTGAATATCAGATGAATGAATGCTGTCACATGAAGCATGATACATATGTGGGATAATGTCAAAAAAGTCATGTGGTGTAACCCTTAAAACTTGGTACCATAGTTTAACTCTCTTAAAAAAACTCTCTTATATTCTAGGTGGGTTGAATATTTAACATTTATCATTCTTTTTCCGTTACATCATTTGACATTTCGTGGCAAAAAAAATCACACATTGTGATTTTTATAGAAAGAAATGGTACAAATGGACACAAAACCAACATGAGAGACCCGATGAATGCTTTTGAAACTTTCTCATCTTGCCAACCATTATTTGTCACTGACCCATATATAAATAAGTAATGATCAATAATGATGCCTTTTTGATTTCAACAGAAAATTCTGAAGATTGATCAGCTTAATCTGTGAGACGCCCTCAACACCTATCCACAGAATTTACACAAAATGGTCAAAAAGCTTGAGAGATGAAATATAAAGTGTTGTTTTAGTATTTGTGGACTCCAGTTGAATATATTCACCATTAGGGCTCCAACTAATGATTATGTTCACAGTTGAATGATAAGGCTGCTAATTATTTTCTAAATTAGTTATTTTCTCTTTTATGCCAAAACCTTTTGCTACTTCAACATCTTGTCTGTTTGGATCCTAACAGACTTATTATGAGGCATTTTGCATTTTGAGAGGCTTTACAGTGGACACAATGATCCTGTGTATCATGTGATATACCATTAAAGAAAAAGATTAGTAAGCGAGAAGGCCATAAATCACAAAAAATAATGTTTTTTATATATTTTCCATCTTAAAGATTTTAGGCTGTATATTTTTTGATACTACTGCAGGATCGACTACCGTGCCAATAACTGAGAACAGGTTGGTTAAATGCCCACTGCGTGCCCACTAAATGTCAGTTACCTTTGAGATGAGGAAACCTTCCATATACTCCAGTATTTTTCTGGGATAAGTGTCAGCAGCAGGTGTCCCCTCAGTTGAACCCATCTCTAGATGACCAGCCATGGATGCAGTTTTGACAGGACTCCTCTAAGGACAAAAAAAAAACTTTACCACAAAACCTGCTGTTCTCCGGAGACACTGCAGCAACAGGTGAATGTTTGAATGAGAGTGAAGACAGAAACCAACTAAAAGCTTCAGAAAGAGCCCACCCAGCAGCAGCAGTGGCAGTGGGCTAAGCTGATTACAGCCAGATAACCCAGATTAGAGCAGGGGCTCTGCATCGGACAAAGAAACAACTCTGCAGCAACACACTGCCGCCTTGTTCATTATCACTCACACTCAGATGGAGACTTTCACTCAGTGCGATGCCATAGCAGACCTGGTTCCCACAAAGTTTCAATGACCCCAGAAATGATCAGCACTGTTGGAGTGCCAAAGTTCTGAGGGGAAGTGACTCTCATGAAAGATGCGCTCCCCATCTCTTCTCCATATGGCCTGATTGCACTTATGCTGGGAGACTAATTGTAGTTTCGAGCCCGACGACAGACACTGTCACATCTCATGCCTCAATGAGATTACACAGCCACTAATCACTTTGACTATTAATTACTCATCTGCACAGTTTGTTAACCCCGCGGGCAGGATGCAGATATGACAGCTGGAGACGCTGTCACCTTGACATTAGAACATTAAATAAATGTGCAAACACTTTGAACAGTAGCCTGACAAGAAGCCGTTTGACACAAGATTCAAGTTTTGTTGAACACGGTGATGTATGAGATGACAATAACAAAGGGAAGGCGGCAGAATATCAGAAAGATAGATCAGATTTAAAGAGATGTGTTTTAGGAAAATAAAATACTCTTTGAATAATTATGTTAAACTTGCTTTTCCACACACAGAAAAACCTTCAGGCACCTTGTTAAAATGCTAGAATCTATCTTTACGGAAATATTGTTCAATTGTACCTCTCCTTTACGGTCAAGTCCACTGGTGCGCACTGGAGGCTTCAGCTCAGGTTTCTGCAACACTTTGGCACCGAATTAGTTCCGATGTCACAACTTATTTTGATTAAACACAGATTTAAGACAAGCACAGAAAAAACATTCCACGTTCAGCGGATGAATGTAAAAACAGGCTTCTGGTATCGAACCCTGCACACGCATCTGATTCACATCTGTAGTGAAGCTCAAACAAGCAGCTGGAGAAACAAGAAAAATGTAGTTTTGACTGAAGAGGGACTTTAAACATGGAACATTAAATCAAATAAAAAAAACATTGTTTTTCCCTTGAGTAAAGAAATTAAAATATTGAGTAAAATAGATCCAATAGCTTGAATATATCACTAGAACTGCAAAGATTAGTCGGTTAGAATAAATAATCAGTAACCATTTAAAAAATTGATTCATTGTTAGTTTAAAGGTCATTTCATATTTTTATTGCACTTAATTAAAAAATCAATATATCCATAAAATATCCAGAATCTCTTCTTGTAATAATAGTATATTTTTTACATACCAAAATGAATCTTTGGATTTTAGACTGTGGGTCTAACAAAATTGGCAATTTAAAGATGTCATCATGTATTACAGAGATCTATGGCAGATATTATTTGCCAAATTTTCAGATGTAGAGAAATATCTAAAATTAGCAGATGAATCAATAATGAAGATAATCATTGTTTGCTGCTGTATTCCACAACAAACTTTTAGTGAAGGATTCTCTATATGGTGACAAAATTGAAAAGTACAAGTTCAGTGAAAGAAAAACAAAGATTTCAAAAAAGGATCAAGCTTGGATTTTTATTGAAATCAGCTTGTGGTGAAGACATGCTCTAATAGACCATGATCATATAGAACAAACAGGCTTTTCTCAGACAAATACGTGACAATTTCAATGCAGAACTGCCAACAAAACAAAAACTGACTTTCCAACGGGAAACCCAAATTCAGTCTGTATAGTTACAAGTAAAAAGTTAAAGAAATGAACCCGGTACTACATCACAAGCATGAAAGCAGTAGTTAAATCCTCAACGTCTAATTTTTAATCGACATTCATTGTGCTGCTTTGATTTTAATTCCAAATGCTTGAAGGATGTTTCCTAAATGATGACCACACTTATGAATTGAGCCAGAATAGTACACTGCTTGCTAAATCAGGTTTCATATGTAATTAATCTCATCATCCTACGTTTATTTGGACCTTCAACATCAAGTATTCACACAATCTAAAACTTACAGTTGCTTTTCAGACGAAAAAAAATCTTTAAAACATTCAGATATCCAAACAAAACTCGAAGATACGAGGCAGTTTAACTAAAACTATGTGATCACCAAAAAAACTTGTGTTGTGTCGCTAAACCGGATAAGTCCATTGACGTAGAATTCTATCATGTATTTTTCAATGCTGAAGTATTATTCCAAGAAAAACTTTAAAAGAGGTAACACGGGACAACAAAGCCGCGCAGTCTGTTTGTCGGCGTAAACATGGAAGCAAGTCTTGATACAATGTGGAAACTTCACATTTGTAATGAAACAGCAGCCATTCACTTGAGTTCAGTAGTTCACTTAAAGCAGCCGTGAGGAGACGTTCAACTTGTTCGAAAAATGGCTCAAATGTCATGTTGTTGGCATGTCAGTAGAGGATACTGTGCTTTAAATCTCGCCTTATAAAATATAATTAACACTATAAGTTGTCTTTATTTGCTTATTATTTTTAGAGGTCACAGTTATTCATGCACAATGACAAAACTAGAGGAAATGAAGGCCATTACCACTTTGTTACACTGCTGTCATATCTAAAGACTGAGCTGATATTAGCCTGAAATGAAAACTTGGGACAGCTCTCAACTTCATTGAAGCGTTTTACAGTACCACAGTCCAAATTACCTTTGAATTAAGTGTTTAATGTAAAGGTATTAAATACTTAAGC
Organism: Lepturacanthus savala; assembly: GCA_030544235.1. Taxonomy (NCBI): domain Eukaryota; kingdom Metazoa; phylum Chordata; class Actinopteri; order Scombriformes; family Trichiuridae; genus Lepturacanthus; species Lepturacanthus savala. The sequence continues at coordinate 22,842,949 of CM060470.1, forward strand.
AAATGAAATTGTCAGTAGCTTCAATCCAAGAATATGAAATATGCCTCCCTCCCTCCAAAGTGAAATAAAATCACATAAAAAAGGTCAAAGTAATGATTCTGGGAAACTGCTGGACTGTTGAACTTTGAATGTAAGGCCAGAAATGTGGACTGTATCAATCTGTTGACCGTTAATACTGATGAGTCTAGCGTCTCCTGGAGTGACTCCTGTCTCTGCTGCTGCTGTGCCTCCTGTACCTCCGACTGTAACGGCTATGACTCCTCCTGTCTCTGGTTTTATTACTGCTCCTGGACCTGCCTCTGCTGTATCTGCGGTTGCTGCGCCTCCCCCTGCTGTGGCTCCTCCCGCTGCTGCTCCTGCTCCTGTCCTGGCTGGAGCTGCTGCTGCTCCTGCTGTAATGGCTGTGGCTGCGCCTCCTGCTGCCGTGGCGACTAAGGCTCCTCCTGTGGCGGCTGGAGCTCCTTCTCCTCCTGCTGTAGCTCCGGGAGCGCCTCCTCCTCCCCCGGCTGTGGGAGCTCCTCTCTCTGTGGGAACGGTCCCGGTCTCTCGCTCGCTCGGCGCTGTGCCTGCTCCTCGCCACCTCCTCCCTCCTCCCCTCCCTGTCCTTCCTCCTGTCTGTCCCTCGGTTTTTCCCTGAAGGCTGGGAATGAACGTTAGATTTAAACACCTGCTTCTCTTTGCCGTCCACCGCCCTCACTCCGTTGACTCGGCCCAGAACTCCCAGCATCACATCATCACCACCGGGATCTGAGGCCTCCTCTCTTATCGCGGGCCCAGTCTGGTCCTGTGAGTCTGAAGGCCTCAGGATTTTCCCGCTGCTCTTCTTCAACATGTTACACAGCAGTTTCTCCCTGAGCTCCTTCTCGCGGCGCTGGAGCTCCAGCGCTCGCTCCTTCTCCACCTCCACTCGCCGCAGCTCCTCCTCCTGTTTGCGTCGGCAGGCCTCCAGCTGCTGAAGCCGGGCCAGCTCCTCTTTCTGCCGCGCCTGCTCCTGCCTCTCCTGCTCCTCGCGCTCGGCTCTCTCTTTCTCCTGCTGCTGCTGCTTCAGAGCCTGTGGAGAAGAGATGGGTGTAGAATGAGATATAGAAATATTTATTATGTTGTGCTTTCAATGATATATTGTGCTGTGGTTTATGTGTTTGTTTTTTAATTTATTTTTTACATAAAAGCTATCTACCAAAATGGAGTAGGTGTCTCGCTGTGATGTATCTGTATTATTTATGTGCTAAAATTCGATAAAATAAAAATATCTATAGAAATCTAGGGGGGGAATAGAGGAAAAATTATGAAAAAAATAAAAATAAATATTTTGTATTTCCTGAAGGTATACCTTGAATAAAACAAACCAACAGAAACACAAGCATTCTTCGTGGCAATACACACAGGTTCAAACATGACCTTTTATGAAGCAGTAAAGGTATAAAGCTGTGAATAGTTTTGCTGCAGATCTGCAGGTCCAACTGTCATAAATCAGAAGTGCATTGTCGAGTGCTGTACTGTTATGTGTTTTGTGTATTTTGTGAACACTGTACCTTGGCTCTAGCGAGCAGCTCAGCAATGAGCCGTATTGACTCCAGGTTCCGCTGAGCCAGCAGCAGCCGCCTCTCCTCCATGGCGATCTTCATCTGCAGCTTCTTCTGCTCTTCCTCCTGCTGTCGCCTCACCTTCTTCAGGTTCCTCCTCTCTTCTTTCTCCCGCAGCTTCTGCTCTCGCTTCCGTAACTTCTCCTCTTTCCTCCTCTCCTTCTCCTCTTCTTCCTGCTCCTTCTGTTTCCTGGAAAAAAGACAAAGAAGAAGTTTGGCATTGGTTATTTTTCTTGATACAAAAAAGAGTGTAAATGCATTATATTATAGAATCTATAATATCAATACAAAAATGCTTTGGCATTTGGAGGATTCCCACTTCCTTCATATTATTCCTATTGAGGTTCTGGGCCTGTTGATCGTCAACTATTAGTGAAATCATCACAAATCCATTGATTTAAATAGGATTTGTATATTTTTTTCTGTGGAATGAGTATATTGCCATACCGGTGAAAAGAATGGGATATTGGCTAATGCTGTAATTTGGGGGAATAGTTGATTGCCCGTGGAATAAACATGAAAATATTGGCAAAAAAATGAGAAAACATGAGAAAATTGAGCCATCCTGTAGAAATGTGTTTTAAGAATTATTTCTTCACTGAACGGGGCCGGGACCCTCTAGTCATACCTCTCCTCTGCTTTACGCCGCTCCTCCTCTTCCTTCTCCCGTCGTTTCTGCTCCTCTCTCTGCCGCTCCAGCTCCTGCAACTTCAGCCGCTCCATGCTCCTCCTTTTCAGTGCTAACTCGCTGAGGTGCTTGCTGGTGTCAAAGGTCACCTGGAGAAAAATGAAAATACAAAAGCTTTAGATACAGTTTATACAAAAATGTATTTTCAGAGTAGTCTCTTCCGAAAGCTCCCAGTGTTGAGCACTGCTTCACTCCACCAGCTGCATATTAAACTTATTTAATACAAGTTTATGAGATCAAACTGAAGATAGATTTATAGAAAGATTATTCTCAAAAATAGAAGAAAATGTGAATTACAGCTTGATATTTAATACTCCACAGGTGTATAGAGACATTATTTGATAGTGTAATTATACTATATACTTGAAATATACTGTATTTCAAAAGAGGTCTTGGTTAAAACAAACACAGTACAATGCAGATCAGGCTGAGTCATGAAGACTATTATTTACCAAATACTTCATATGCAGGCCCGATTATAAGAAGCTTTATCTTTCGACCTGCGTAATTAAAACCACAGAACCAACCAACATTATCTTATTGTGTTATTGTGTTATCTCTTTCATACAGAACCTCTCTACTTTCTACTTTCTTCTATCCACATTTAGATTTCACAGTGAGGCTTATTCTATGGATTAAAGGACATGACCCCCCCCACCTCGTCTCTTAATCTGAAATGATGATGATCCAGCTTTAATTCCCATTCCACTAAAAGGTCTTAAAGCTGTTACGTGACTCCACACAACACAATCTCATTGCTGAAGTCTGTTCATCTGCTATGTTGCTACTGCAGCTACATTCACTTCACTTGTGGCTTCACACGGTAAAAAAAAACATCTATTCCAGAACAGAAATAGTAATGCGACTGGAACTTCAAAAGTAGAAATTCAATGTCAAATTACAAAGTAAACTCCCAGAAAGATGGGTTTGAAAGTATTTAGTATTTGTTTGGTGGGGCAGCAGGTTTCACACAGGAACCTTAGGTGAAGAAAAGTCAACATTCTTTTCTTGTTAATAATGTTTTCCAGTAACAAACATGACTAAATATAAACATGTCTGCTTTGTTTTTCTTTTTCACTCTAAGCTGTAGAGTATTTCCACTGCCCCGGCTAGGACAATGAATTTAACATTTTATCCAGCGAGAAAGTCGAGGTGAATAAAGCCATGTTCACCGTTAACCTAATTGAAGAAAACATCTGTATATACAGCTTAATGATGAGATAATCTCAATTTTTACTAATCAGTTTCTCTGATCTTAACCCCAAACCACCTCTGTGCTGGGAGGGAAATATTCCAGATGTCCAGAAGTATTTTACTTCTTAACGTGTCAACAACATGAAAAGCATGTGTAGAAAGTGCTTCAGAGGCTTCAGAGTACCTTGATGTTGCAGGCCACTGCCTTCCCATCGTCGCCCTTCAGCATCAGCTTCATGCTGCGCAGCGTGTCCATGGCCTTGGTGAAGCCGCAGTACTCCTGATACTGGACGTAAGCCTCGAAGTTCAGATGACCGCCAAAACTAAAGGTATTAAAGTTCTTGTCTGCCATCTCCTCCCTGTACGGGTCCAGCATGGGGATGTCAACGTTTCGCACCTACAAACAAAAGATTTCACGTTCATATTTGAAGTTATTTTTGGCAGGTATGTAGCATTTGCAGCCAAAGCTGCATGAGATTTTTTCTATCTGAACATCACCTTATTTTTTTCAATATAAAGAGACAAATTACACTATATTCAAATTAGTTTGTTAGTTAGGAATGAAGAAACAGACAGATGTTGCCATCACCTTGCCAAACATTTGGAAGACAGTGATGAGGACCTCTTCTGACGGGCGGTCTGGGTACTGGCTGTCTTTCTGGCTGAACCAGCGGCAGGGCAGCCCTTCTATGTGAATGGTGTCAGGCCTTTCTCCCGGCAGAGTCTCGTTCATGTCCTTGGCGTCGCGGAAAAAGGAATCCCAATCGTGGCGTGTAGGGAAATCTGCCTTATTCTCTACTGCACGGACCTGAGAAAAGAAAGGGAGAGAAAGAATGACATAGGGACGCCTTAACTCCAGCTCTTTAAATATATGCCAAGTTTTGATAACACAAAAAAGCAAGTAAAATGCCCCTTGTTAAGGAAGGTTTCTCTGATATAGGTTCCAATTCATCTCTGCTTCATTAGCAGTTCAGCACAGCAGTACTGTAACTTAACAAATTGTCATTATCTCAACTATTCCTCAATTATTATTGACTCTCTCTGCTCTGGGGCTGAGCTTAATAAGACACAGCGAGCAGAGAAAAAAGGAAATTAGTGCCAACCATAACTGACAGTAACACGCAGTGAAGACTCTCACCAAAGCTGTAAATTAGGTATTTAACACATAAACAGAGTCTCCAGAGCCACTAGTGTCATACATTGCTACTTGGTCTGTGGGAAACACTGCAGTTTATCTCCAGTGTCCCCATAAAGAGAGAGTTCTCTCAGAAGGAATGAATCAAAACAGTGTGCCAAGATTTAAATATGTTGGACTTCCAACATATTCTGTCAAAAAAAAGGTAATTACTGGATAACGCTAGTCATGATGCCCTTTATATAACAACCATTCTGTCAGAAATTTTGCCAGATTCTAAAATTAAATAAAGAAACCCTTTTAGTGTTAAAATTGTGCTTAATCTGATTCTGTACAGTGTCTGTATGGCTTTAGGGTTGACTCAACATGATGAAAGCTGTAAATATATAATGCACATAAACACAAGACCCGTCTCCCACTGTACCATCAGCTTTACCTTCAGTACATCAGTAAATCCACTCAGTTTGATGCTCTTCCCATCGAGACGACCCAGCAGGCTCTTCACCACCGTCTTGTTTTCCACCTCACCCTCAAAGCGGATGAAGTCCATGGTGCTCTTGGAGATCCGCAAGGCCGAAAACTGCTCAGGAGCCACCATGGCCTTCACCCTCTCCATGACCTCCCAGTTTGAGATGCTCTTGCCCGGCAGCTTGAGTTGGGGCAGAGCCACGCTGATGGTCATTTTGGCGATGGGCTTGAGGTACAGGTTGTACTCCGCAGAGAGGCACACACCCTCTGTAGTGTCATGGACAATGGTGGTCATTGTTGCAGACAGGCTGGGAAGCTGCTGGAAGGATGGAGAGAAAAAAAACTGTTACCACATGTTAAACTGTGATATTCATATAAACAGGAATTTCTTGCATTCATAGAAAATTACAATACACTCTGCTTTGATTAACAATTTTAATCTAATGTGTTTATCCACAAAAGTATATAAATATCTTCTTATAATACATCTTCTTTTCCCAAAATCTATGATTATACAAATAATTTGTATTTTAAAAAGCTACTGGACATAACATGTCTCAGTATTAATTGAAAACTCCATTCTTATTTGTATGAATGTACATGTACTGAATTACAATTGGTTCCAAAGTGATTTTTATAAATCAGTTCAAACTAGCTCCACCAGCTACAGTAATTAAATGCTGTTTTGACATTATCTGTTAAATGCATTTAATGTATCTATCACGTTTCCTGCAAAATAAAGAGTTTAGTACTTTTAGGTATATCTAACTGGTAATACGTATATATTATCATTTAAATAGGATTATGAACGTAGAACTAGTATATTCTGGTGTTGATACATTTACTTATTTAAAGTATCTGAGTACTTCTTCCACCAATAGAGTGAATGCATCTTACTGAGCACAATAACTTTTAACGATAAACAAGAAAATAAACTGATTAAAGTCTGAAAGAGAACTTGTATCACGTTAAAGAATCGCGACTAAACACCGAGTTAAATTACAACACTTTACAGCTAACACGACCATCGTTAATAATCATTAATAACTATGAACCGGTAACGTTACAGCTGCAGGTAGCTTTACACATTAAAACAGAATCATAAAGTCACTTTAGAGCTAACGTTATGTTAACGTTATATGTAGTTAGCTAACGTTACCGTTAGGCTAGTTAGCTTCAGGTGTTCTTTCACGTTTTCTTTTTAGCTTTTCGACACCGTCCGTCTTTTATACGTAAAGTTCATTTAACGTTACTTATCGCGATATATTGAAGTGACACCTACCTAACATCAGCTAGCCTCCCGGTTAAAAACAACTAACTTGTGATGATTTCGGGAGGACAAACACTGCAGAGAGGGAAAAAAATCCAACTACATTCTACTTCCGCAAACAGTGAACTTTGACCTTTAAAAGAACCAACGTGTAGCACGATGTCGTGGCGTCATTTTAGAACAGCGACACTGTGTGGGATAAATGATATTTATCTATATTTACCCAGTTGTGGAAAGTAACTAAATACATTTAATCACATATTGTACTTAAGTACTTTACTTGAATATTTCCATCTGATGCTATTTTAAACCTCTACTGCACTACATTTCAGAGGGAAATGTACTTTCTACTACATTTATCTGACAGCTTTAGTTACTTACTTTAGTTATTTCAAATAAAATTTATACACTTCCTATTATTTATATTCTAAATTGCTGCCCTATTCATTTTTTAAAATGTACTATGCACTTTGTGTGAAATGTGAGAAATATTATGCTACAGTATTTTTATTGTTAACAAGATCTGTTTACAAGCATCTAAAATTGGCTTCACATTGATAAAATACATTAAAATACTCACATGTATTTAGTTATTATAAACTAATGCAACACAGTCTGCATAATGATTACTTTTACTTTTGATACCGTAAGTACATTCTGCTGATAATACTAATGTTCTTAAGTAACCTTTTCAATACAGGATTTGGAATATTTTCAGAAGATAGTATTTCTACTTTTAGTTAAGTAAAAGATCTGATTATTTCATCCACCACTGTAAAGTTAATATGCATATAAACTTTTAGACAACAGGGGAAGTGAGGAACACCTGTAATCTAATGTAATTAGTGTGATTCATCATTCAACAGCTATTATATTCACATGCACAGCAACGCAGCAGATGGAAATTTTGGATGCAGTAAAATTTAGAAAGAGTTTATAAAACAACTTTTATAAAGGAGAGCAAGAAGATAAAGAGAAGAGAGAACAACTATACTGCACATTTGTGCACAGGTGTGGTATATGTGATGGATGATAAATACTTATGATAAAAAAAAATCGAAATATTGTGTGGGATAAAATATAGTTGATCAAAATAGCTATTTTCTGTTGTAATATACAACCTACCTCTTTGCAGTGGCTGATATCAGAATCTATTATTATTTAATACTCACTTTAAAATATACACCAGTTGCAATAATTGTTAATATGTACACCTTTAATATTCATTTGATTCTTTTTACTTTTAAGTATTTTCACTATTACTAATATTGTTTCATTTCATCCTGTGTGTGAGGTTTTATGTGTTTTTATGTGTTCGCGAATTTACTTGATGCAAACATAAAAACTCTAATCATCAACTAATGATTTATTCAATGATTTTCAGCTATTACCTTCACAACCACTTCTCGTATTTCTGATGCCAATGTGTCATGGGGCAAAAAAGTTTACATTTCCTACTTGTTTGAAGCCTGTTTATCCCTGTTAGTCATGAGTCAGGCTTTGTATGAATGTTTGTCATCATCGCTGTGTTGTGGTAACAGTTTGTGGAGAGAATGAGAGATGTGGATAGATTGAATGTGGATTAGTCCAACGGCGGAGGCCCCGGGCAAAAAAGTTGGCACAATTTCCCTGAAAAGATGGCAGAGGAATTTACATAATAGGCATTACTCCCTTCACTGTGTATTTAGGTCAGTAACTGCAGTCAGACAGTCTCTCTGCTCTGCCCCGATCAGTAGTCATCTAACAGATACGCTGCCTAAGGCAACAAGACTACAGAAACCACAGGCCCAGGAGAAAACTCATCCCTTCGCTGACCTCTATAAATCTTTTTTGTCTCGATGAGGGAAACAACAGAGATAAGAGCCACAAAGCCACAAGAGGAATGTCCATATGTTCTGCTGAGGTGCTGAGTACATCGGAAATATATCATATCTCTAACATAACGTCCTCTATACTTACATAATAAAGATGTTGGAGATAATATGTTCAACATGGTGAATGAAAACTACCAGAAGTACTATTTCTCTGGTACATCCTAGACATAATACACTAACAAAACTACAAAAAATACTAACAAAACAAAAGCTGATACCTGCATTTTAAAGTTTGCATTTGCATTAAATGTAGTGTCTTTCATCCTAAAACTACAACAATTTGACTTAAATTAGATCATCGTAGACTTGTGATCCCTCAGAGGACATTTTGTGTTCAGAACAATCGAAGAAGACACACACACATACACACACGCGCACACACACTGACACACACAACAGGTGCAGAACGAGGACTAGCTGCGTGGATATATTGGGTGCAGTGTTACAGGGACAGCTTGCAGACAGGATGCTGTGGATATTTTGTAAATACTGGACCAAAGCTGGCACAGGGGGGTCATCAGATCATCAATTATTCAGCACCACCAGACAAGGACAATCACTTGGTGTCAGCGGGAAAGACGGATGAAATAGCCTGCTTCATTTGGGGGCTTTGGACCATTCTGTCTGGATTCCACACAAGTGTCCAGAGAATGCTTATTGTTTTTTTTATAGTGACATTATTAAGAGTACCAGTCCTTAAAATCTTGTGTAAAATCTGGCTACTGACACTGTGTTCCTGTGCATTGTAAAGATGTGCTAAGTTGCTGTATTGTAATAATACCATTTGTAATGTAATTGTTTGATGTGAACAGAGTTTAGTTTTATTCAAACACATGTTGCTTTATTTTATAATTAAGGATGAGACGTGAGGAGGAAGAAGACAGTGGCTCAGTAAACATGCATGGTGTTTTCTCACCATACAGTATAATAACATCACAGTATTTAACAAATAGACAATGACTTACAGACATAAAAACCGACAGCATTTACATTTCCTCTACTCATGCATCTCAAAAAACGTCAAAGTACATCTGTATAATACATTTCTACAGCAAAAGTGTTGACCACACAGTTACACGAAGCCCTATGCTTTGAGTACAAAGGCTACAACCCAAAAATACAAAGGGGATTTTCATGAAACCATGAGCTACTGATGCAATAATCAGAAATTGTAAAAAAGGTTCACATACTTGGGAAAACGGTAAAAAAGTCAATGTGCACCTCAGCTAAACAGAATAGACTCTTCGCTATTCAGAGATGATGCAGACATGATTCATGAATAAATGATTGTTTACATGCAAAATTAAACCAATACAAGAGGCCAATATAGGTTTTTTATATCAAATGATCAGATCTGGTCCAGTGTAATAAGTTGGATATGAATAAGTTTGATTGCATATTTACTTTGGAACTGATCAGTGCTACACTGGTTGTCTATGAAAAGACGTTAACCTGAACTCAACTGAGAATAACCGATTGACATTTATGGATTCACTTGATGTATCTATGTTTTGGGGATTGAACCAGCTGCTGCATATGATAGTGAGATGAAAAACAGTATCAATCTGTAGCCTGAAAAAATCACTGCATTCTACAATCAGAGATCTGTATTATTAAATCCTGATGCAAAGAAGAAATGTTACAATAAGAGAAAACAGATTTGAAAGATTTGAGTTACGTTATAATCAATAGAAAAAAGTTATACAAACAATGCTGGCTCTCGCTGTGCTTCCGCTATGTAAAACAGTCCAAATATGTAAACGATCAGTGTCTTTATAAAGGCAGTTGGATTTAATTAAAGCCGTGGCAGCCTGGAAATATCACCCATCAGAGCAATTAAATATCCCTTTTAACTCATTTGGTGAAAACAAGTGGTTAACAAAAGGAAATGCAAAGGGAAAAAAGTGTCATTTGTACTTTTATACTGTCTCTACAATATATTTTCTTTTTACATTTGAAATGTTAGAATTTGATTAACCACCCTTCTATATTGTGTAGAATATCAACATATACTGGAAGTATGACGTGGGACCAAGAACAGCTGTAACGGTTTTAGTATCAGCTATTTTCTCCCATGATCATAAACTATCTTCAAAGTGACGAAGTGCAAACGTGACAACTGTACATTTACAGTTTGGACATATGAGAATTCTGTGGTAACACTTCAAAATATTCACTCACAGAAGTGTAGTAAAAACAAATCAGCACCATCCGGTTGAAAGAGGCTGAAATATAAAACATGTTCTAAAAATATATTAATTCATGTTTCCGACAAAAAGATGATTTTGGATCATTGCGAGTTCAAACCTAAGTGCTGTGATTTAAAAGCTCAAGTGAAAAGCTATTGCGATCCTGCATGTTTGCCTTGTGAACGTGGTTTTAGTGTAAGATAATCAATAAACTAAGACACTCAGTGTAATGTTTGCAACCTGCTCAAACACAGAACCAAAAAAATGATATAGAAACAGCATATTCTAGTTCAAAACTCAATTTTGAAATCAGTTAATAGTTCTGTAAATAAAATAATATGCTACGTGAAACTGTGCCATCTCAGTGATCAACAGAAGTCTAAAAACTGCAATAGGAACAGAAATAAATTATATTTTACTTATTAATTTAAACTCCTGTAATAATAAAAAAAACCTTTAAATCAGTGTATTTAAATGTATACTAATAATTCTGATCACAAATCTGTCAGCTTATAAAGTTGAGTAAACTGCATCCTGTGAGTCAAAGTGTGTTACAGTGTTTTCCTTCATCCGAACAGGTTGGACAGGGGTCTGGTCCGTAGAGGACTGCTGGGCAGCTCCTCTCCTCTCCCCATCTCCCCCGTGTCCCTGAAGGAGGCGCTGTGGATGATCTGGGCTCGGTGGCGTCCCCGGTGCAGCCGGGCGTTCAGCCTGCTCAGAGACGACTTCCTCTGCACCCCCCCTTTGGTCCTCCCATTCTTGGCCGCCTCCTCCTCTGCCTCGGCCGGCGGGTTCAGGAGGCGCAGCGGGTTCAGGTTGCCTTGGAGCACCCTGGGGAACCTCCAGCTGCGCCCACCACCACTGCTGCTGACGGCGTTCTCGTTGTCTGACTCGGCTCCCGGCGAGGTGACCACCCCCTCCTCCTGCAGGTCGGCGGCCACTGGCGGGGGGAGGTACTGGATGGCCCGCCTCCCGCTGTAGTCCCTCGCCTCAGGGTCCGCCTCCCAGTCCGACAGCAGCACCCGCACCACCTGTCAATCACAGCACAGACACAAATGACTGCCTTTACTGTTACAAACGCAGATTCTACAGGTTTAACATCTCTCTGATAGTAATACTGTTCATATGTGCTGAAAATATCAGCTGAAAATATATAAACTGTGGCCTAATAATAGTTTAACATCTCAACATTAAGATATTATATTATATTTTTAGCTGAGGGCATTTAAACACAAGTTTTGGCTTCTGAGAAGGCACTTTAGCACACGTTTGGGGGGTGGACAAGTGATAAAAAGAGATACCCAGAATCCCCTGTGTGATAACTTTTGATTCTAATGTGTCAACAAAATATAACAAATTTGGAAAGTGGCTTCATCCATTGTTCAGATTTTGGTACGGGAAAATATGTGGAATAACCTGTATTTCATTAGATAGCACCTCATTTACATATTAAAACATAAAATTTGACATAACTTGTAATACAAAAAAATATTTGTCTTTATGCAAGTGATAAATCTGGGAAGTTTAATGCTGATATCTACTAGTTTAAATTTTTTTACCTTGTTCACCTGTAGTGTTTCATATCTGGGCTTCCTGCCCACAGACGCTATCTTGAAAATGACACCTTTCTAATTGGTAAACTTTTGTTTATTTATTTATTAAGTGTGCTTAATACTACAAAAAAAAAAAAAAAACAGGGTTGGGTGTTTTTTTTTTTCATATATGCACCCGCCTATTAGTTGTCTTCATCAGTCATGTTATTCCTGTCCTTGCATGTTTGTTTCCCTTATTAAATATGGATTATAGCAAATCACCATGTGTAAAGCTGTTGTATTATTTATGTATGTACAGGCTGTTTATACAATTTATTCTCTGGTGATGAATGAGCACTGTCCCTGTCAAATCAAATAATAAATGGGGAAAAAAAAATCCTTCATCTGCAATCATCTGCAACAGAATCATCTGCTCTCAAATTCATTAAATAAAATAAATTTACGCAGTTAGTTTCACATGTTTAACTTGTAGAACTGTGATATTCAAGTAGGAGTTATCAGAAACTCCCTTTTCAGTATTTTTGGACAAAATAATATCAAAAATTGTTTATTGCAAGAAAAACTGCCATATAACTGCAAGCAAGGATGAACAGGCTTGCACCAACTGGAACCGAGGGTAAGGTGCAGCCCCCACCCCCCGAACTGTGCATCAATTACCATGATGATATGAGGTCATTAAAGCTATCACAAAGCCAAACATATTTTCATGATGAATGACCAAAAATGGTGGGGTCGCCACAGCCGGACAGTTTGGGTAACATAAAGCTTTTAATAACTTTTAATCATACATGACTTAACTGTCAGGTGTGGAAATGGCCAAAATCATACTTTTTACAAAACTTCAATCCAAGATGGACGGCTTCCTGTTGAGGTTTCACCATGATGTTAAGAAGCTTTTCTGTGCCTCCTAGCCATGGATGTATAATATAGCTGGATACCAGATTGAAAAATGGCTGTCATTCATTTCAATGGAAGTTACAGTACACCAAAAAAGTTCCTGACTTCTGGGTTTATTTCCGCGTTATGCGACCCATAGAGACTGATCAGTAGAGTCACCTCCCATGATGCTCTGGGGCCTCCCATCATGCCCCGGGGCGATGAGAATGTTTAAATTGCGAACAAACTCACGTTTGAGTCATTTACTTCACTTGCTGACCCCATTAGAAAGCAAAAATAAGTTAATAAATAAAAAACCCGTCCTTGCTCCTGAGACACAGCACGACCATGCTGCATCACACAGCTGTGATGTCATGCTGGGAATAGAGTTTCTTTCCAGAGCTTGTCCGTTGTCTGTTAGAAAGGTTTTTGACAGATAAAAAGTCCATGACTTAAAAATATGGAATACGAAGATTTGTACTTAATAGGACTTATAGTTGGGGGTGTCCTGTCAACAGTTTTAACAGTTTTATTGGCTTCTCTTTTACTGTTGGGGTCTATGGGAAAATGCTTTTTGGGTCACCTGGGAGTTTTTGTTGCAGTACCAGGGACGAGGGGCCACTGGGAAAAATCGTTGTGCTGCTGAGGGGCGATACCCTATCCAGGTTTATAATATATCCAGTCTTGGTATGATAAAGGTGGGTACCGAATTCGTGAAGATCTGACAAGCTAACACCTATGTGGTATTATGTATTATGTATTAAACAGACCACTAGAACACGTACATTTTCACCAGTCCTGATACATCCATTTGGTGAGTTTTGGGGTTTAGCCCCCAAAAAGGCAAATTATTTTGACTAAGAATAATAATAAACACATGGGTTTCAATAGGGCCTTCGCTGACTGTGTTGCAGTCACCACTCGAGTCCTAAAGGGAAAAAAAGTTTTCCCATCAACACATGGCCAGCGTCCACGCAGCCTACCTGTATGTGACCGTGCATGGCTGCCAGGTGTAGAGGGGTGTATCCGGCACTCGATCGGATGTTAACATTCAGAGGCACGGAGTTCTCCTTGGCAAAGGCCAGTAGCTGGGAGAGCAGCTCGGCTTTGCCCTGCTTGGCCGCCCAGTGGAGGCAGGTGAAGCCCGTCACGAAGTCCCTCTTCGCCACCAGGCTGGACTCCACGGCCAGCAGCGGCTGTAGGCTCTCCCACACGCCGTCAGAGGCGCACAGCATCCACTCGTGCTCCAGCGGATCCAAGGTCACCGAGGCACAGTCCTCATCAGTGGCTGAGGAGAGGAGCGAGGTGGAGTCCCCATCGCTTTTCACCGAGTCCCGGAGACGTGAGCCGCGGTTGATCAGAGACCTCCGAACCTGCAGAAAAAGGCAAGGATGAGAGTGAAAAAGGGTCACATAGATACACTGCCGTTCAAAGGTTTGGGGTCACTTAGAAATGCCCTTCGAAAGAAAAGCACTGTTTTTTTCAATGAATACAACTTTAAATTAATCAGAAATACACTCTATACATTGCTAATGTGGTAAATGACTATTCTAGCTGCAGATTTTTGGTGCAATATCTACATAGGTGTATAGAGGCCCATTTCCAACTATCAGTGTTCTAATGGTACAATGTGTTTGCTCATTGCATCAGAAGAATGTAATGAAAATGTTTTATTCATTTTACAACTCATGGTGGTAAATAAAAGTGTGACTTTTTATGGAAAACACAAATGTGTTTCTCACCTGAGGAGAGCTGCTCATCATCAGCTCTATGAAGTTCCTGCGGCTCCCCTTAGGGGTGTTGATATCACCAACAGGGTCCAGCCCCTCCAGGGCGCTGTCTTCTGACAGGCAGCTGGTCAGAATGGCCCGCTGGGAGCCTTTTGACACCCTGCGTCCACCTCTCACCTGCTGGCTGTGGGGCCCTGCGGGATGCGAATGGTTCAAATCCGGCACCCCAATAATCGGAGCGGACTCTCGCCTCCTTCTCTCCCTTAGCTTCACTTCCCCCCCTCCAGCAGCAGCAGCAGCAGGAGTCGTCACGTTGGGCTTGTTATTCTGGGAGGAGGCTGCAGGTCGCTCATTGTCGTTTGGCAGCTTGTCGTTGTCCAAGCTGTCGGAATCTCCTAAAAAACAATGAACATTTTTTCACATTTTGTATTTTTTTTTAACATACTAGAGGATTGAATTTGGAAAAACTGTCTGTTCTCAACTAGATAAATCCGATGGATTACAACACGATTAGCGGCAGAAACAAATCAGAAAAAAAAAAAAAACATTTCTGCTGCACAAAGTTTTACTTCTCTGCTATTTATTTATTTTTTGTGAATTATTAAATAATTTTACTTTTCTAAAGTTAATATTACCCCATTTAATATTACCCCTGCTGAGTCAACTCACATATGCATGATTTACCCTTTCAAACTTACTCCTTTCATGTTTTTCTTGCGGAGGGAACAAATACACATTCTAAATATCAAAGGAAATATCAACATATGATCCCACACATGTATGCATCAATATTGTCTCATTATTCTACTTATAGTTATATAAGATATAGTTTTCCTAAACTCTTGTAGTTGTTTGTGATTTGGGGATGAGGCTAACATAAAGGTATTGATTATGGATTATGTTAATTAAAGTATTGGCTTTCAAAATCAATGGATATTGATGTTGAGTTAGCCTGAGTTACTATTCAGTGGGTCAATGTGATATATTAAATCTAAGATAGACAAATAAATAGATACACAGACAAAATGATTGCATAAATATACATACATGCCACATACATAAAAGTAACAGTGGTGGACAAAGGAAACAGACTATTTATTTCAGTAAAGAAGAAATATTGTCTTAAAAAAAAACTAAATAACAAAAAAAAAAATGTTAAATGTAAGTAAAAGTGTTAAAGTATTAACAGCAAAATGTACCTAAAGTATCAAATGTAAAACTTATTATACAGACTGTGGTACTATTATAGGTGGCTTTATAATATTATTTATTTTTTAAATAATTATTAGAGCATTAATGTGGAGCCAATTTACATTGAGTAGATTAATGGTAATATTGCTGCATCATAATATAACTGCACCTTTCACACAAAGTGCATAGTAAATTCAAAAGAATGATGATTCAATGAAATATGGATTATAGATGAAACTATATTAATTGTGTTTTTAATTAATTACATTAATTAATAAGTATTAAAACCTTCATCTGAAAGCAACTAAAGGTGTCGGATAAATGTAGTAGAGGAGAAAGTACAATATCTCCCTCTCAAATGGAGTATAGTGAAGGAGCATCCCATGGAAATTGAAATGCAAGTATCTCAGAATTGCATTTCTGTACTTTCCACCATAGAAGCACCATATCATGAAGAGATGTCCCATCAATAACCACATCACGGATAGGATGAAACGGGAGTATCCCTCACCTGTTTGGGGGTTGCCATTGATATAGTTGTTGTCCTGAATGTTCCCGTTACATTCTGCATGGTCGTGGCTTTCTGCGTCCGCACGCATCACCGACTCTGCTCTGCGTTCACCGTTTAAACACACGAATTTCACGCCGTTTTCCATCTTCACGAACCCCACGGTGTCCACGATGCGTGTCAGCGTCTCTCGATCCACCTCTTCCTTCGACGGGTCATTTTCTCTCCACACCGATAGGAAATGATCGATCAGCTCCATCTGTTGGACCCTCCCTCCTCTCTCCATTAGGAACTCCTGCACGGCTCGCTGTGCGCTCTCGGACTCCATCGCCATCCCGAAGAGCCCGAGCGGGGCGCGGAGATAACGGAGCGGTTACAGCGCGTTTCGTAATAACTTCATCTTTTAAGCCGCTGTCAGTGGACTGGGGTGTTTGATGGAAACGGGTGACAGCATCCTCCTCTCCCGGCCTCCTCTCCTCTCCTCCATGGGGTCACGCAGTGCCGAGCTCCGGTAGATAGGGGTCGCACTTGGCCGGAGCAACCGAGAAAACGCCTCATGTTGCGTTCTATTGCTCCTCGTAAGATCCGACTTCCACACCAAAACAGTGAAGACTTGAGTAAAAATACAGATATCTTACCAGAAATTACTTTAGTAGAAGTTGGCTAATAGAATATTAATTTAAAATATCTGATATGCATTGCATTTAAGTATCAAAAGTAATCTTCTGATAATATGTATGTGTATATTTGGTAGGCTTGTTGTGATAGCCCCACACTTTAGCCCCCACACTTTAGAACAGCATCCACCCATCCATCCGTCTCGACCCATCTGTCATCACATTCAAATACCCGCTCAAAACATACTACCATAACATCACTTATCTGTGTTTTAGCCCTGACATCACTTATTTGTGTTTTTAGTCATTATATCACCTTTTTGTTTTTAGCCCTCCTTTTGACATTATTGTTTTGTAAATTTTTACTGTCTCATTTATATGTTTTATTTTAATTTAAATGTTTTCAACGTTTTGTTGCTCTTCTATATGTATTGTTTCATTTGCACATGTGAAGCACTTTATCAATTGGAAGTTGTTTTTTTTAATGTGCTCTATAAATAAATTAGATTTTATTAATAAAAAGTGAATGAAACCAAAAACTTGATTTTGCGTCCACATGATATTCTCTTGAAAATATTGTTAAACGTGTAATTCAAAGCATCCATAATATCGAGCTGAAATCTCCAACTTTTTCCACAGTTGTTGACTGCAACACACGGTGAAAGAGACTGGGAAAATTAAGTTGGGCTGTACCATTTTACAGAGAAGGGTGGAGTTACATGTACGAATACAGTGAATAAACTGTTCTGCCTACACATACTTACAAATGTAGTGTAATTTATTCATACACCAGTCCGTATTTTAAAGTCCCCGTGATAATTTAACTTATTTCATGGAATTTTGTTTTCAGAGCAAATCGGCAACCCTTGCATGTCACCTCATTTCTGTCGTCTTTTAAATGGTCTCATCTGTCCAGTTGTCGAGTCGTCGAAGGTGGAATCACCGAGGCGGGGTCCTGATTAGGAGTCTGGAAAAAAAGGAAAACTTTTAGTCAGTTTTGTGCTGTTTTTCTTGAATTCACTTGGAATTTTACATTCTACCTTTAACTATGGCTTCTTCAGATGTTGCTCGGCAGTCGGTTAGTATGTTCTTTAGTTATGGTTGACAGTGTCCATGACAGTTGAGCAGGGAGTGTCCGATGCTACCATTAAGTTAGCTAACGTTAGCCAGAAAACTAACGATTATAAGTTGTTTTTTGTGTTTACAAGTTATTGAAAACATGAACATGGCTCAACAGCGTCCTCACTGCGCAGGACACAACAAATCATGTGTCCTCTGCGTAAACGTGTATCTAATCTTAGGACATTAAGCGGAGATTTTCAATTTTCAAAACGGGATTCCGTATTAGCGTCTTTCAAGAGAAAATATCGCGATATTAGCTGAAACTTGGCAACAGTTAATTAACGTTAATCCGGTTTGTTCTGCAGTTACCAGGAATTTACAGAAAATTACAGTTTTAGGTCATTAACTAGTAGAACCCTGTTATGTAGATGACGTTATTCTATGTTATGCTATGTTCTTCTGTTATGTTATGCTATGTTATTCTATGTAACGTTCTTGTTATAAAATAAAATGAGATAATCCTGTATTTTATCCCACAGTAGAGAAATTGCATTAGCAACAGCAGTAGAGACAGTAAAAGTGACATGCAAGAAAAGAAGAGATTGCACAGACTATATATATATATATATATATATATATATATATATATATATATATATATATATATATATATATATATATATATATATATGTACATTCAATATAATATAGGATAGATGGACCATATATATATATATATATACGCTACATTGAGTAGGATAGATTATTGCACATGAATTGCACACAATAAATTATGTTACAGAAGCAGTAACAGTGGCTCTCAGTTTTGCCAGGATGTTTACACTACTGCTCAGGATGTCACTAATGTTATTTGTCCAACTGGTGGGGACATTTTAGGTTTTCTTCCACAGACAGTACAAATACCAAAAGTGGAAGGTCTATTAGGCAGTGGAGGAAAGTAACTAGGTACACTTACTTGAGTAGGTTGAGTAGGTGATACTCTAGGTTAGTGAATATAAAATCAAATCAAAGAAGGATAGTCTGAGAAAGACGGGTTATCTTTTGACTATGTAAAGTGAGATGAATGTCCTACTGATTGGGTACAGACTCATAACCCTAGTACATTATTTTGTTTATTTTATTACCCATAAGAAGACATTTCTAAAAAGGTGAACATAATCTATGGTAAATAAGCACAACATTTTAAAGTATGCAGCCTGATTATTTCCGTTATTCTGACAATTCTGTATCATAATGCTCAATGCTTTTTCTTAACAATTTGATGTGAAAATGTGCAACACCTTGAGAATGATCCATCTTTCTGTGTGATGTCATCCTCAGCATAATGGAGTCCGGCCCCTGTCCCTGGCGGGCCATGTTGGCTTTGATAGCCTCCCGGATCAGCTCGTCAATAAGTCCACCTGCCAGGGCTTCTGCTTCAATATTCTCTGCATCGGTACTATGTCATACATGCACATGTATTATATTTGTACATACTTGTATAAAACATATACATAGACTTTTACTAAAACATGGAAACACACATTGTCACACGGCATGCTTAAATAAGTTTTACACTCAATCAGCAGGTTCTTTTCTGGAATTTATTAAGACCACAGGCAGTGCTTAATACTCATAATAACAATATTATGCAAAAACTATGGCAGTGACAGTGGTAGGTTAGACTATTTTCTTGTAACTAGCTGGGAAAACTGTAATTGGTTGTAATTAAAAGTAATATTTCTTCTTACTAGACAACTGCCCTCTGTGTCCATGATGAGTGCAAACTTGAAGCTGGCTGTCCAGTTATTTTCCCCCCAGTACATTAAGTTTTAGAAACAAAACCTTTATTAAAGCGGTTTGTTTTGGTGTCAGATCTTCATATTGTATTGGATCTCAAACTAAAAACTCTATCTCATCTTTCGTTGGCTTCAGGTGAAACCGGTATTGGCAAGTCTACCCTGATGGATACTCTGTTCAATACAAATTTTGAGAACTTTGAGTCCTCCCACTTTGAGCCTCAGGTGAAGCTTCGGGCTCAAACCTATGACCTGCAGGAAAGTAACGTCCGGCTCCGCCTTACCGTGGTGAACACGGTGGGCTTTGGAGACCAAATGAACAAACAGGAGAGGTGAGTGTGTTAATCGGTAACAAGAGTGACCATCAACCGTTTTTACAGCAGAATCTCTAATCAACCTTGTTTGTCTGTCCTGCAGCTATCAGCCGGTGGTGGACTATATCGACAGGCAGTTTGAGAGTTACCTGCAGGAAGAGCTCAAGATCAAGCGCTCCCTTCATAACTACCATGACTCGCGAGTCCACGCCTGTCTGTACTTCATCTCCCCCTCAGGTCACTCTCTCAAGTCCCTGGACCTGGTCACCATGAAGAAACTAGACAGCAAGGTAGGAGAACGTGGAAAGTGTCTTTCAGGGTCAGGATGATACAATGGTTTGTTTTATGGTTGTTCCGCGCCAACTCACCCAGATTTCAGCACTTTTACCTATTCATGTCATGGATTTTCTAAAAAAAATCATGTAAAAACTGTCATTAAATTCATGGGATACTTTTTAGTTATATATTTTTTAAATTATGCCATCTGAGCTAAATTTAATAATTTTTAACTGGACCTGTCCCGTACAGTGTTTCACATACATTCATTCATGTTTGGCAGCCTGCCAGAATAATACTTCGCCCGTCGCAAATTAATTTTCTATTTTTGGAGCTGCTGCACCCAGCTCTTTCATTCTGATTAGTCACGTCATGCCGTCGACACTTGAGTGGTGCGGTCATGCTATTTCCACTTAAAGCCGCTATGTGTACATTTTATGGAGCACTTTACATGTTATAATCCTTTTTGGTGTGATGGGTTGTAAATTTAACTTAAACGAAAAAAAAAAGACATTTCAGAACGTTGCACATAACCTGTTTAAAAACTCAATACTGATACTGCTATTCCAACTGCTAAAAACAAAAATAATAAAATGATCTATATGGTCATGTATTGGCTGATATGGATCATAGATGATTGGTGATTAGTGGAAAAAAAACATGATCAGGGCATCCCCAGTTAATAATAATTTGTCACTAAGTTTTTGTTTTTTCACTGCCTTGTTTTTTGATAGTTGCATAACAAAGAAAATCCATAGAGCGCATATTTTTATATGAATTTCTAGGAGCTCTGTTATTTTCCATGGTTTCCTGTGTAATTTGTATTCATTGGATGTTTAATCAGAATAATACCCTGTTAATTTCTACATGAGGCATATTTAAAAAAATCTTTTTGAAAATATGTTAAAATTGTCATCAGCAAACTCAACCCCTGGGTTAACAAACACCACAAATAGAATGAGGAAACATCTAAAACATCCTGGACTGGAACTGAATGCCTGCTCTATAAATTGTCAGCTAAATGTCAGTCAGTATTTTTCTAAGCTCAGGATGCAACTTCATGTGTCATGCATCCTCTACTCAAAAATATTTAGTTTACTATCATAGAGGACTAAAGAAACCCACATTTGAGAGTTTCTTCAAGCGATTCAAAGGAATTAATTGATTATTAAATGATTAGTTTAAAAAATAAGGTTTAACTGTTTTTTTTACACTTGGTTTTATTTGGTTTTGGTTCGTTAGCATTGGTCAGAGGCAGACAAGTCTTTAATCTAAGCTTTGGTAACAAGCAGCTGGTTATAGCATCATATTTAAAGGACAGATATGAAATTTCTCATCTAATGATCCACCAAATCGTTAGTAAATGTATTTTCTAAAAATGTTAAACTATTCCTTTAAAAGTAATGACTGGAAGAGTTTTTTTTTTTTGTCAGAGGACACTCAGGAACCAAATGTGGATATTGTATGAAAACTGATCACAAACTGCTGAGTTTGTGAGGCAGCTGGCTGTTCTGTATCAGGGACTAACCGTTAATGCTGCAATGTTTTTGTTTTTTTTTGTGCGGCTGTTGGGAGAGTTTCCCTATTCGAACTCGTTAAACTCCTCCCATCACTCTTGAAGTGGTCAGAAACTTTCCCATGCTCTCTTGTGTGTAGTGACTTGTGTGTTTTTTTTGTGTAATTTCACTGCTGTGGAGTGTCAGTAACCCAGGATTTGCGTGTGAAAAGAGTAGAAAAAGCAGTGGAATGCTGTAATCGCCTCACACGCACACACACTCGAGTTGTCCTTTTGTGTCACTGTACAGATACACAGAGAAAGAGTCGTTTGTTGAATCTAAAGCACTGACAGACAGTCAGTCACTCAGATGGTTGTCGGAACAAATCTTCTAGCATTGTTTTGTCTTTTCTGCTGGGATCAGTGTGTATTCTGTGTGTGTGTATGTGTGGTCCGACCTAGAAGCTTGTCCAGCAGCGACAACTCATTCCAAGCCTTTGGTACGACAAGATGACAGACAGAGGGACAGGAATGTGAGATGTCTTGGACAGCAGAATGGGCTCCTGGGCCATAAATAACATGAGTTAACTTGGTTTATAGCACTTCTCTTAAAACAACTTTAAACAAGGACTTAACATGAAGGCATATAAACAAATATTACAAGATGTTGAATTTTCTGAGTTTGTTGAGTCTGACTATTGGATGCCTTTTTAATCTGTGCAGGTCATTTCATGGAATGTTGATCAGTGAGATTAGCTTGTTTTAGCTCAACGACCAGGGTCAATGCAACAGATGTTTCCAGTTTCAGGAGCCACTCTGTTGGCGAATTAACAACAATAAATATAATTGGTGCCATACTGTGAAGGCTGGAGGCGTATAAGTGAAGTAGATTATATCCATCTCTCCCAGGAACCAGGCAACGTTATAGTAACAAGGCATTTCAACATTTTGTGAAAAAATTGTGTGAATTTAGAAAATATTCTGCAAATATTGCAGAATTTGTTTTTAGTTTGCATGGACAATTGTGATCATGAAATCAAGATTTCCTGGAGGGACTGAATATATAAAAATTATCTTAATGCCTCACTGTGTCTTTTAGTTCAGTTGTTTTTTTGTTTCATAAGATATTTATCTTAATTTATATCCTCTTGTTTTAGGTGAACATCATCCCAGTGATCGCCAAAGCCGACACCATCAGTAAGAGCGAGCTGCACAAGTTCAAGATC
Organism: Lepturacanthus savala; assembly: GCA_030544235.1. Taxonomy (NCBI): domain Eukaryota; kingdom Metazoa; phylum Chordata; class Actinopteri; order Scombriformes; family Trichiuridae; genus Lepturacanthus; species Lepturacanthus savala. Next base: position 22,865,997 of record CM060470.1, read on the forward strand.
AAAATCATGAGCGAGCTGGTCAGCAATGGCGTCCAGATCTACCAGTTCCCCCTGGACGATGAGACGGTAGCCAAAGTAAACACTACGATGAATGTAAGAACTCACACACACACTTCCACCTCACGTCTTTCTTACATATTTCTCACCTTAAAGGTTTCACACATTTAAAGAAGAAGACATACTAAGAATAAAGCTACATGTTTCAAACAAGCTTTATTAGTAGAATTCTGATCCAGCTGGCATTTTTATTACATTTTATTTTCAAATGTATAATACAATAAAGTTTTTTTACAATTTTTTTTTAAAGGGTCATTTGCCTTTTGCTGTGGTCGGCAGCACAGAGGAAGTCTCCGTTGGCAACAAGATGGTGAAGGCTCGCCAGTATCCCTGGGGAGTAGTACAAGGTGAGTCTATGCAGACTTTGCTACAGAATACAGGAGTTCCTCCACTCACCATGATAAGTGAAGCTCTAGTTCATCACTTGTTAATTCATATCTTTTGTACATTTGCCCATATTTACTTCAGAATCAGTAGATGAAGAGATAGCATCAGGTCAATTTCTTTTTTTTTGTGGCTGAACTGGCCCATTTTGTTTTTACCTTACTGGATGATAATATCTTGTACTTGTATATAACTATATTCGGGAAGTTAGAGATCAGTACTGCCTGTTTGAATAGAGTTAGTGTGTAAAAGTCTGTGGTGACACCAAGCTCACTCTACCCAAAGAATCTCTAAAACAACTTAAAATATATGAATTCCTTTGTTCCTCAGTGGAGAACGAGAACCACTGTGACTTTGTGAAGCTGAGGGAGATGCTGATCTGTGTGAACATGGAGGACCTGAGAGAGCAGACACACACTCGTCACTACGAGCTGTACAGGCGCTGCAAACTGGAGGAAATGGGATTTAAAGACACAGACCCAGAGTGTAAACCTGTCAGGTGAGCTGTCATCTCAAAACACATGGATACAAACAGAGATAATACAACATCCGTTCAAGCTTTATACATATGTGTGTGCATGTGCAGTTTGCAGCAGACCTATGAAGCCAAGCGTCAGGAGTTCCTGGTCGAGCTGCAGAAGAGGGAGGATGAGATGAGGCAGATGTTTGTGCAGAGGGTGAAGGAGAAGGAGTCTGAGCTGAAGGAGGCAGAGAGAGAGGTATGTACTGGCGGACTGTTTTAAGGTCTCATCATTATTATTATTATTATTACCTTTTTGAATCAAAAAGATTATTCAAGAAAATTGTCAGATGAATTGATAATGAAAATAATCGCTAGTTGCAGCATTTGTAATGATTTGAACCCACTAGAACACAGACCTGTTATTTTAGTATAACCGTGATAGTAGATTTCTGTAAATCTCTCTGGTTTCTTTGTGATTCAGCTGCAGAGCCGTTTTGAGCAACTGAAGCGCCTCCATGCGGAAGAGAAGTCGACTCTGGAGGAAAAGAAGAGGCTCCTGGACGATGACCAGATTTCCTTCAGCAAGAGACGTGCTGCTGCTCAGCTGCTGCAGGCCCAGAGCCTCACTGCTAACGGCAAGAAGGACAAGGACCGCAAGAAGTAAGGAGCCTCACAAAGCTAATGCTGATATTACATGGGAATATTCAGGATCCTTCATTTTACACCGTTATGTTCAGTGTCCGCTTCATTTGACACAGTAGACATTGCCACCTGCTGGTAATAGTAATGTGGGACAAATCTGATTGCTACAGAATTTTTAGTATACTGACTATTATGATATACTGATATGTGCTGCGCACTTTAATGTGTTTGCAATGTCTCAAACTTAATAAATGTTAAACATGAGTCTAAATATTTTTGCCTGTAAAACAAGGTGAGAAGACTCAACATGGATATAAAAGACCAAGCTATAATATTTGGGAATAAAACACAGGTTAAAGGTTTCAGGTTATAGGTTAAAGGTTCAGCATCATCTTTTCATTATACTTATATACTATAATGACGGCAAAATATTAGATTCTGATCAGGGCATGAATATGTTGATGTAAATCTCTCCCTTTTCTTTGTCAGTTCTGGCTTCATGTGAAGACTTTTGGATCTGAACTAAACTCCAGTGTGACCAGTGACTTTCAGACCCGTCACATCCTTTCCAGCTCTTTGTGGCCAGTCGCAAACACTAACCAGGAAAGCCCCACACACACACACACACACACACCAGCAGTGCGTACGAGTTTGTTTCTGTGCCAAAGTTAAGTTAAAACTGTTTCCTGAGACTCCTTCGCACACTTCCCTTTGTGTTATTTTTAATAATCTTTGTGGGTTTTATACCTTTGTGTGTAATATTTTATATTTATCCTTTCTTTTTTTTAGAAAACTTTTATTTTCCATGTACCTCCCTTTTTTAACGTTTGTCCAGACTGAGGGACAGATCAAAATTAATTTTAACACCTCATAAAATCCTGTACACATATCAGAAAGTACAAAAAGTAAGGGACTCCCTCAGTTATACTTGGTGTCTAATAAGAGCACTCTTTAGGGTTTTTAATACACTATTCAAAATGCACAAACATCTGTAACACATTTATTATAAAGCCACTTTCAGACATGCAATTCACATTATGTTGGTCTCATATCTCAATAAATGACTCATTTTTGTAGGAGTCACCATACAAATGTGACCCCATCTGACCTTGTTAACTAGATATTTGAGCACTCTAATAAGCCATGTAAATAACCTATCGAATTAACAAAGAAAAGGAAAATGGGTTGCAATTATTGTCCTGCCTTGTTTGAAAAGAGAAGAGAGACCTACGGTACATGTTTGAATGACAGACAACCATTACTTTCGAAAATATTGGAGGATCCATGTCTGGAAAGGGCTTTAATGATCATTTCTGAATCCAGTGCATTTATCATTAAGAGGTGTCAGGGCATGGTCACATGGCATTATAATTAATGTCTCCTCCTGTAATTGTCCCTTTTCTGCTCATTATAGAAGTCTGACAGTGTTATGTCTGATTTAGCTTCTTATACCAGCTATAAACGTTTATTACGGACAAACCTGCAGTCAGGTTTAAACTTTTTAGTGGAGGTTGCGGTTTTGTTTTGATGGGTAAATGTTACATTATCTACAGTATATTATGTGCATCCCTTTTTTCCTTACTGACACAAACTGTTAACAATTTGCAATGCAGTCTGTCAGAAAAGGGCACACTCATGGAAAAATAATGCATAATGGATTCTGTGTTTGTTGAGGTAGTAGAAGGAGAGTGAAGACACATTTATTTTATCATGTTTAAAATTCACTTCTCTGGAGTCACGAGACAGGGATTCACACCTTGTAGTATTTAACAGTACTGAGTAAACCAGGACACTGCTGCTGATTTCCAGTAAAAGTGTGATGTTTAAATTGACATTTACTCACAAACACAGCCACTTTATATTTACACTAGTGCTTAAGATGTGTTGGTGCCTTATCTGTGTGCTTACTGTAGAAATACACTATCCACTTAACGTGTACATCCAGAGGAATGCACCCATGCCTGATGGAGTGAAGCTTTTCTAAGACACATTTTTACTACACTTGTATTTATGGAATAAACAGTGTTACTTGGGAGACTTTATCCTTCTTTCTAAATAAATCTTTGTATTTTTGTCATGATACATAGTGCTTGTCTGTTTGTTTTTTGACCTCAGAATATATTTTCAGAACAATGAATGCCTGCTGCTGTTCATTTAACTTTGAATAACACTAAAAACATCCGTGAAGCCTCCTAAATTGGTTTTCTGAAAGAATGAAGGACATGAAAAAGACGCACTCAGGTTCCAGTTCATGCATTTTATTTTCCACTTTCTTTAAAACCAGCAGAGACTAGAAAAGCTTAAGCGACTCAATAAAAGATGGATACAAGCTATTTAGTTTTCAGAGAAGGTTCATTTTTAATTATTTCTGTATTCACCCTCTACTTAAGCTGGCTGGCAAACACTGTACTCAAGTACCTGTTAAGAGCTGACAATTCGCAGAAATGGGCACAATCTCTTGTGCATCTTATTGGACACATATGGTTGGGTTCAAAATAATAGCAGTGTTTAAAAAGGTGAGTAAAGCCAAAATGCTTATAATAAATTTTCGACCAACTGGCACCTACGAACAGGTATTTCAACCTGACAGTTCCTGTGTTTCGCCTCGTTTTGCCTCAGAAACAGCATTTACATCACCCCACAAATTTTCATTGGTATTAACATCCAGGGATTGGTTTGGCCACTCCAGAACTTTAATTTGTTGGTCAGGAACCAAGATGCTGCTCATTTACTGGCAGAAGGCAACATGACCTCTTCAAGTATTTTGATATATGTAAACTGATCCATGATCCCTAGTATGGGATAAATGGGCCTGACACCGTAGTAAGAGAAACATCCCCATATCACCATGCATGCATGTCTTCAGAGTAAATTCAGTGTTTGGTGGTTGTCTGATAAACTGAGACTCTACAAACTCTGACCTTTTTGCTGTGCTACTTTGCAACAGCGCCAACCGATGCCTCACCCTGTTGCCCTGCTATTTTTTAACAGCTAAATATTTATTTAATTTACATTTATATAAAGTTCAGTGTTCCCAATGCATCAAAATAAAAATGATACTCATTTTTAAACTCACTGCTATTATTTTGAACACAACTGTATGTTGCATTGTCCCTGTCTGCCTCCACCTCAGACTTCACTCTCAATTTCCTGAATTTTCTCACTGCATTTTGGAATCATTCCATTGTGCTGTCTTCATAGAGACGTTTTATTTTTCCCAGTGATGTTTTATCCCTTTTAACATGTACGCCGCAGCGTTTTTGGTCATATTTTATGATATTTCAAAGTTGTTATTTTTTTTTCGTCCCCTGGGTGTGAAAGAGCATTTCTGCCTTATTTAACAATTTAATGCAATATTGGTTCATCTGAATTAACAGAACATGAAAACAAATGTTGCAGCTGTGGCTCAGGAGGTAGAGAGGGTCACGCACTGAACCTCGCGTTGCTGTGAGTGTGTGTATGTGTGTTGAATGGGTGAGTGAGCATTAGAAACATTTGTAAAGCGATTTGGATAAAAAGCCCCATATCGCTCCTGACGAGCAGGCTGGCACCTTGCATGGCAGCCGCTGCCATCTGTGAATGGGTGAATGCTGGAAAACACTTTTGAGTGGTCGATGGACTAGAAAAGCTCTATACGAATGCAGTCCATTTAGCATATTTGATCTCACACACACACACACAAAGGGATCGCCCTGCTCTGCCTGATAGAGGTCCTGTTCCCCTGCAGTGTCTCACCCTCTCCAGCTTTGTTGCCCTTCATCTGACTTCGAGCTCCACGCAGACAGGTAGACAGACAGGTCTGGCGTAAGGTGGAGGGATGCTGATCGATCCCCTGCAGGGTTCTGCGGCAGCTCGCTCGAAAGCTGGGAAGAGGGCAGCCTGACGGGAACTGTTTCACCAAACACCTTTAACTACTCTCTGGGTGGTGCAGCTTCTGGATGGGAAGTGATTTCACCCTTTTTTTTTTCCAGCCAGATGTGAACGCTATCTCTTTTCCGCAGAAATCTGAATGATCTAAATTTACTACCTGCTTCCTGCTTGCCTTAAATTTAACAGTTTGTGTGTGAAGTTTTTTTTTTTCTTCCCCCCCATAGGTAGACTTACATCCAAGATAGCTGTCACCACACATTGCCTTGTCACCTTTTTTGCTAGTCACTCTAAATGCAAATGGAGGTGATCATTGGAGACAGGCCTGGGTGCAGGAGAGATGAGGTTGTCATTTAAGTAGGGGTGCCAGCGACGCTCTGAAATTACCAATTATACACCTCATCCATGCCAGTGTTGGCTTGAGAACACGGGAGAGACAAAGTGACAGATAGGGAAGGGAGGGGGGGCGAGAGGAGCAGCATCCGTCACTGGCATGTGTGTATAAATGATAAAGGCAGTAATACACTCTCTTACCCGGAGCGTTGCACATAAAGGCTCCATAAACTCATAACGAGCACACCGCGGGAACATATAGCCTAATTATAATTAGAGCAGGATATAATATGAATCCTCCGAGGTGCAACTGTAAAATCCTAATGGTCTGTACAGTTAATGTGTTTGTTACGGATCAGGGTACACAAGCGTGTGTATTGTTCTGTAAAACCTTCTGTTACTGTGCTCTTGGTTATAAAGCTGCAGGCACAAGCAAAAAGACAGAAAATCCGTTTTAAAACAAAGGCATTTATTGCGTAAAATGCACTTGACATGAAAAAAAAAACAATCAAATCAACCACGGGTCATCAGTACAAGACGATGTATAATGATCACATGGTAGAGCATGACTTCAATGGCACAAAAGGCCTATAAATATTCTGCACAATATAGAATTATATATATATTTATATATATACTTTCTTTTTCCTCTCTCTCCTGTACTGCTTTGCTCAACAGATCTGACTCAGTCCTGTTGAGGCTTGAGCGTCCACTAAACCTTTTCATAAAGTTCCTTTTTCATGTAAAGAGCTACATACAGAGGCCTCCAACCTTACACACACACACTCATTCACACACACACTCAAACACACAAGTATCCATAGAAACAAATATGGTCGACGACTAATCCAAGATGAGTGCCCGGGCTTCCTGGAAGGACTAAAAGAGTGGATGTTAATTTGATGTCAAGTCCAATGGAAAATTCTGGCATCCCACAAATGTGCAATTGTGTTTCCTACGTGGTGTTCGGGTCCACTGGGATTTACCAAACTGACAAAGGCTCCGTGTTTGCCTGTTTTTCAAGCTGTCATCGTTGAGCTCTCAGGAGGCCAAGGCCTTCGACAAGCTCACGTCATGTAAATAAAACTCAGGAAAACATTTGTTTAACCAGCGGTTCAAGTTATTTCATGTAAAGTGGCCACGGTGCAGTGGATTTATTCCTGAAGTTTGGACTCTTGTAAACTCTCCTGCAGCCCAGGGGCGACCCAGGGGCGGATTCAACATCAGGCCCCAACTGAACCCCCCAAAACAGCTGTAGCTTTATTATAGTGTTTAGGTATGAAGAATATTAAATGATGTTACTGTTCTAACTCACTGTGAACTGAAATAACTTAGAATATGCAACTCTGCACAACTCAGAGGAAAGTATTTCACCAACTCTTTTATCTGACAGATAAATGCAGATTCTGATTTCACTCACAAAATATATCAAATAAAACAGTTATTATTAATTAATTACACTACTCAGTGTTATATAAAAAATTAAAAACTACCTTGAACCCAAGTTAACGTTCTGCTAATATCACCTCTCTTTTCACTCTTTTACTTCAGACTTTTACTTTTATAGTATTTTTACTGATTGGTATTAATTGATTTACTGAAAAAAGGTTTTGAAGATTTCCTCTACCTTATTTGAATAATTTGAACCTTGGGTGATGTAATTGTAAATTTCTCTCATACTGTCTTTTCATTTTGTGCTTTTCTTTTTCTGTTCTTGTGTGTTTCTTCTCATATTTGTTAGTGTTTCTCTTGTGCTGTTTATGAGAAAAAAAAACAAAAACATTGTGCACCTGGCTATACAAATAAAACATGTATTATATAGTTGGTGAAAAGGGGGGATAAAGCAAGACAGAGTCATCATGGGGCTCCCAGATCACTAAATCCGCTCCTGCATCGACCTTGTGAGAAAAAAAAAAAGACACTGCTGAGATTGTTGAACTGTGTCACAAATGAGGACTTGTGCTTAAGGTTTGACTCGGTAGATATTAGCGTCCTCAGTTCAGTGGGCGTACAAACACATGAAAGGAAGCCTCACTCCGGGGGAGGATAGTGCAGGGCTGTTCTGGGATTTGCTGGTTTTTTGTCATCAAGTCAAACAGGACAGAGCTGATAGGAAAACCACCAGCAGGCTCCATGTACCGTCCACAAGGTGAAGGAGGAGAGAAAGAAGGCTGAGATTCATCTGATACAGTGTGTGTGTGTGTGTGTGTGCGTGTGTTGGCATTTGTAGGCACTAGAGTTTTGACTGACAAGTTTTTGGGCGCCAATACAAAAATGTTTGGACTGAAGCTTCCAATAACTAATAGACTGTGCCAAAAATTTGACATTTACTTCAGACCCTTTTCATGGAAAATAAATTGGCCCTTTTTAATTCACTTGACCTAAAACGCTCCATACAAATTCCATAGTCTTGTACACTCGTATAAAAAAGGTTCAATTGAACAAATTATAAGCAATCAAACCAGCTATATGTCAGTCCAGCTTTACTATTTTATGTGTGTATTTAATATGTGTGTGCGTGTTTGTTGAATTTAGTTTCCAGTTGAGCAGTGACCTCCTGGAGAGACAGAGTGAGAGGGAGAACATCTTAATCTAAATTGCAGAGTGATTTCAGTTTCATCTGTTGATCCAGGGGCAACACAGTGGCGCAGGGGTTAGCGTTGTTGCCTCACAGCAAGAAGGTCACAGGTTCAAGACCTCTTTGGTCCTGGGTCTGGGACCTTTCTGTGTGGAGTTTGCATGTTCTTCCGGAAGAGGAAGGCTTCCGGCTTCCTCCCACAGTCCAAAAACATGCTGAGGTTAATTGGCGACTCTAAATTGCCCGTAGGTGTGAATGTGTGAGTGAACGGCGACCATTTGTGGTGTATCCCTGCTTCTCGCCATAATGTCTGCTCCAGCAGACCCCTGCGACCCTAATGAGGAATAAGCAGGAATAGAAGATGACTGACTGACTGTTGCTCCAGATGCACAGGATTACCCATAGTGCACTGCAGCCAGAGGACATGTAGGGACCATGTTGCTCTCTGTAAGGACTGTGTGTGTAACTGTCTTCACTTTTTATCCCAACTTTATGTTTTTGTTCATTTTCCTTCAGTTTTTAATAAAAACATGTCAATGACTTTAGCTTTTGTCTCCTCTGTTGCTTCATCGTGACACGTCAACACCGCTTAAGAGGCCAAGGTGACCATAAAAACATGGAAAAGGCTGTAAAATGTGTTTTTTATGTGTGATTTTTTTTCTCTTTTTTTTTGTTTTAACTTTTAAGTATGACGCTGAAAAAAAGCCATATGGATGAAAGAGATCTATCATGTGGCAACTTTATCGGACCATTAATCTGGGGGCAAAAAGGGAACGAGGGAAGGCTTGTGGCAGGGAACCGCATTCTTGACTCAGTTTTATTGTCCATGAAGAGCAAGTTGGAAAGTCTCACAGTCACATCATATGGTAATAAGAAATGACAGATGTTTCCAAACTGTGTGGATCACGCTGCTTTTTTGTAAGTAGGATTCCATAGAATTGTATATTATGTCTTTCCCATGAAATAAATGCACTTTCACACGTTTCGCCAAGGAAACTCCAGTCAGTTTTCTCAGCCAGAAACAGGCGCTCACCTCGCTATGGCAGCCAGAAAAGCAGCAGGTGAGAAAAATACACTCGTGCTGTAACTGTGCTTTCACCGCTACACGGCTGGTATTGAAACCTCTCTCACACACACACACACACACATCCACAGACACTGAGCGAGTCAAGCTCTGAGTTTCGCTGTGCTTCTATCTCCAGAAACCATGGGGAAAAAAGGTAGATGGTTGTGGCTGAATGTAAACTACTGTAGACAATCCTGGATTCACACTCAGGACATAGAAATTCATAAAGGAGACTATACACTCACTGAAGCAGTACAAAAATACTCGTTAAAGGTCGCCGAGATCGGAGGAGAAGTTGTTGTCAAAGGTTGGCAGTTGTATGATGGAAAATGTCTGTCCCTGCCTTCTGTCTCCAGATGTCCTCCGCGAGCGCTGTTTGGTATCACAATATTGCTGCTGTCGGATGAAAACTCTGAGCAATTATCTCAAGAAAAGGTTGACAAAGAGGAATTCCTGTTAGCAAGCTCTGTGACAGAAGGTACTGCGTCTCCAGAACCGACCGCCTCAGCGAGTCTGCCTTTCATGTGGATGTTTGTAAGATGGTCAGTCTAAAGAGACTGGATTCAAATGTTGTAGCAAAAGAGGATTTTGCCTGTAAAATAGAGAGAAAAGACAAGTATGGTACAGAAGAGTGTTAGGGCCACTGGGAAAAAAAACTTTTAAGGGGTAAATGTTTTTAAAATCATTCAGTTTATAAATTAAAATCAGAACTTGAATGAAAAGTCAGAATGGAATGAAACATTTTTTTTTTCAATTCTGAAAAAAGGCATAATTCCTTTATCTTTATTTTTTCTGGAATGAATAAAATATAGATATTTTTCTATGGCAGTATGTGTCAAGGGAGGAATAAAAGTAAAAAGGTCATGATTCAATCCATATTTTTTACTGTACTGTATTATCTTCTTTGAATAAAAAATATTAGTAAAAACTGAGAAATCTGACTTTTTTCTGTAACAAATAGGGTGATATCAGGTAAAATGAGGTATTTAAGGTTTGGGGGTCGCAGCCCCTATTGAAATTAGAGCCAATGAGTAAAAAGGATTTCAAACTGTTGACATAAATGTGTTTGACATGTGATTAACAGGTGATTTGATTGGTTTATGGTTTCTATGGTGAGTGGGACAATACTTCAAATCTAGACTGAACCAGAAACATGCATGGTAAGTAGCCTGGTATGAGAAATCTACATAAACCTATTTTACCTGATGAGATGGACCATTTTACCTGAAACTGCTAATGAAAAAAAAGTGGCACAGCAGATATTTCAATATTTATAGGGCCTATATAATTATATTTTATCACATAATTCCAACACAAATGACCAGAAACAGTCATTATTAATCATTAATTAACATGTAAAAAAAAGGCATATTTGGTATTGTGTTATTGTCCCAAGTGATTTACCAAAAAGTTACCGTATTATATACTGGATATAACCAGACAGTTTTGTTGTGTCAGAATTCTGAGATTAATGTCAGAACACTGACCTTTTCTGAAATTAATAAACAAATTTAACCTTTAATTTTTTTTCAGTGGCCCTTGTACTCTTCCTTACAATGGAAACTCCATCTGTCAAAAAAATAACAAATATGTAAAATACTGTATACGCACTGTATATGCAGATATATTGGCAGGTTGTATCAAATATCACCAAGTGCATTTCTTTGTCTCTGTTCCCACACAGAAGCTTTTAAAAAAACTTTGATCTATAATTCTTTAAAGAGTTTTGGCATAACTTCCTGTTTCTTTCTACATTCAGTAAGCCAGTTCATTCAATTCAACCCCAGCTGCAGGGGACGTATACGTGGGACAATTTCTTTTTAAATAAAAAGTTGTTTAAATTTACGTAAGATACATAAATAGAAAAATTACTTAATCAAAATGTTAATTTTTGCACCGTTTTTAAATTAAACGTCCAGAGACAGATCACAGCATGACTAGTTTGAGACAACACTAATATCACTTTCAACATAGAAGGAAAAAAACAACAATGCTACATGTACTGTTAATAACATATAATAAGTTGAAAAGAAACACGTGGTGCCTGTTGTCACAAACTAGACAAACTAGATGTGCTTCCGATGATCCTGGAGTTCGACTCTCGCTCTTCCCTCCTCGCCTGCTGTTTTCGCTTTTCACTTTTTTTTATCGAACAAAGAAAGCAAAAGGACTTCGAGTTCTGAGGTCTCGTGCTAGCGTTTTGCTGGTGGACGATGTCAGGGAGGAGAACCGGGAGGCGGGGGAGGGGGGTTTGTTGCTTGTGCTCTTTGAGTCTGTGCCTTCAGTAGTCGACATGAGTCTGATGAAGCCATCGCTGTCCCGGGGCGAAGGACTGAAAAGCTGGTTGAAGCTGCGACTAAAGCTCCTGTAGACGTGTGTGTAAGTGAGTTGGACCGAGACAGGTTTCTGAAGACTGTTACTGTTCCTGTTGTCTTCTTTTTGTATTCAACATTTATTTTTCATTTTAATATTATCTATCACTTCTAAAAGTCCAGTGTCTGTTGGCAGATTATTCCGGTGAAAGCATCTTAAAAAGTTCACCATGTGATGCTTAAAACTCTACTGAAATCCAGACAAATTACATATATTTTCCGGTTAGTAGCTTCTTAAGGCAAGTTGGAAAACCGATATCAGTCCAACCTTCGTGTGTGCATGTGTGTGTGTGAATGTAAGAACACAAGAGCTTGCGTGTGTCTGTTTTTTTTTGAGACTCAGAAACAGGAACAGTGTGCGTTCTTCACTTTTTTTCCCCCTCCAGGTTCAGAAGCTCTCAACGAAGCTGCCGGGGAACAGGCCGGTCTGTCCCGTCCTCTGCAGCGTTCCTTTGTACCAGCCGTCCTCCCTCCGCTTGTGGACGAACACCACGTCTCCTTCCCGCAGCTCGATCTCCGCCTCGCTCTGGGGCGGGTACGGCACCACCACACGATACCTGCAGCACACAGATGTAGAGAAATAACTCACAGAACATCTCCTGCTGGTACAATCAGCCCAACCTGAAAACAGCATTTTTAGATTAGATTAGATTAGATTAAATAGGACTTTATTGAACCTTTTGGGAGGTTCCTCATGGAAATTGAAGCTCCCATACATCACAGCCTAACCCTAACCCTAACCCTACCCTAAGCACTGTACTAAGACACACAAACAGAAGAGTAAATATGTAAAAATAAAAAAAAACACCCTAAAAATACAACATGGAGAAAATAAAATAAATAAGGAAAAAAAGTGAATGCCAAACACACCTTTGTTATTACTATGAGGTAGGTGAGAAGATGGATTTAATACAAAATAATGGAAATAAATAAATCATACACCTATTCTGTATTATATCTATCTCTGTGTAAATTTATATCTCTGTGTAAATTATGTAAATATCTAAATATAAATATATTATGAGTATATTACAAGTATAATAAATGTAAGCTATAAGTTAAGATATTGAATAGAAAGGATCTAATAATATAATATATATAAAAATATGTATAAAAAATACAATAGGTAAGGATAGACCTATACATACACTACGTTCAAAAGTTTGGGGTCAACCAAACTATTTAGTGTTTTCCATGAAAAGTCACACTTATTTACCACCATGAGTTGTAAAATGAATAGAAAAATGTATTACATTAGCTTTCTGATGCAATGAGCAAACACATTGTACCATTAGAACACTGGAGTGATAGTTGCTGGAAATGGGCCTCTATATACCTATATAGATATTTAACCAAAAAACAGACATTGCAGCTAGAATAGTCATTTACCACATTAGCAATGTATTGGGTGTATTTCTGATTAGTTTAAGTTTAGAGTTATGTTCATTGTAAAACAGTGCTTTTCTTTCAAAAATAAGGACATTTCTGAGTGACGACAAACTTTTTAACAGTAGTGTTTGTTTTATTGTTATTTTTATGTGAACTGTAAAGATCCCAAGTGATAATTGCTTAAATGTGCTCTGGCCAATTTCCCAGTTGAAATAATTTTCATGCTCCCTTTATAAAAATTAAGGGTTAGGCTTTGAAAGCTCCTAGATAGCAGCATTGCAGTCAGCCTTCTCATACACTCATACACTCACTCGGAAAAACAGTTTCATATAGTGTACATATACCTGTATACTTACACAAATAAAATCTAATAATAATAATACAATACAATAATAATAATATAATATTGAAAATATGTAAAACTTATAAGTTAACTTAAAAGTTATATATAGAAGAAGTATATACATTTATACATACATGCCTACATACTTGCACATGTTCTACTAGATAAAGTACTTCAACAGTTTATTGTATGGATATGTTTATGTGTGTGTGCTGACCTCTCTCTGGACAGGGGTTTGGGTTCAGGCCGGAGGACCAACATGGCGTTGCTAGCGCGCGTTGCCGGGGGCGACAGGGGGAAGTTGGTATCCAGGGAGCCAGACTTCCTGTGCAGGGGCTCCAGCCCGATCGCCCCCATGTCGCTCTCGATCGGGCACGAGCCGGCCCGGCCGTGCGACGCCATCGGGCAGGAGCCCGAACGGGCGTGATGATGGTGGTGGTGAGGGTGGTGGGCGGGGTCGGTGGCCACGGCGCCTTGGCCAGCCAAGGAGGGGTCGTGGGTGGGCGGGGAGGAAGGTGGCGAGCGGGGCTTCTTCTTGGCCGCCGCCCCCGACAACAGCTTCAGCAAACCCCCCGTTTTCCGCTCCTTCTGAAGATGGAGAGAGGAGGAGGAGACACAAGGCTCATAGATTAAATACAAGGCCTGACAAAAAGTGACAAGATAGTAATGAAATAGATTTCTGTGCAAAACAACACCTCCACAGCGCCTTTTCTGTCCATTTTCTCTATATCAAAATAGAGCAGAGCACAAACCCATTCTCCACAACACAATGATGAAACAAATAGAAAAATGTTTTCCTGTTGACTTCATGTGACGCAAGAAATTAAAGTGAGAAAAGAACACATTTGTTTTGTCGGCACAGAGGCAATAGACAGGGTTCCTACAGGTTTCTTCAAGTTAAAATTAAGTCTTTTAAGAACAATAACTACTTCACAGACCTACTGGCCTATCAGAAGCACGTGTAACTTGCAGACGGTCCCTAACACGGACCACAGTGACCAATCACAGTAAATTATGGAGACTATATTTTCTGGTAAAACTGATTATTGTATTTTAGAGTATGTAGATGTTAATATATACTACACTCTTTATTTACAAGCACACTGCCTTGGTCCCCAATTAAAGCACAGATAAAACCAAACATCAAGCCAATATCCATTATCTTGGCTGATGCACGCATAGCAACCACCCTGACAATGACACTAAGTTACGGAGAAGTTACATACTGCACAAATTTTAAGACCCAGATATCAAAATTCAAGACTTTTTCAAAGGAATTATTTCAAAATTCATAAATTCTGTGTTTTTTTAAGACCCCACAGGAGCCCTGATTAAGGGGAACACCTCCTGTCCTCCATGCAGACAAGGACATTCGTTTTTTTATATGGCTGCTTTGGAGCTGTTTACGTCGGGAGGACACAGGGGACGTGTCCTCTGCACATTTTGAAATGATCCATTTTACATATCCTTCAAGGAATAGTTCAAAATTGTGGTTACTAAGCATCTTTGCTCTCCTGCCAAGAATTAGATGAGAAGATCAATACCACTCTTCTGTCTGTGTGTGAAGTATGGACCTGGAGCCAGGAGGCAATTAGTTTAGCTCAGCATAAAGGAGGGAGGTCTCAACCGCTCCAACTACTCATCCATCTACCGAGTACGGCCGTGGCATCTTTACTGGTAATTTTACATTTCTGTTTGTGCACAGATTAAACAAACTAAATGACGTGTTAATTAGTGACTTCACAAGTAGGGGTAGAAACATTTTCCTCGCCGCTGCCATTCTTTTGCTTTACCGAGCTAATCGGCTCATGACAAAAATAAATCGGTGTTGGCTACTTATCCTGACAGATTTGTTTTTTTCATGCCGGTTTTAGAATATTAGGACGAGTAAAATGTGCCAACAGCCGAGCTGCAGGATAAACTTAGGTTCAATGGGGCTTTGAACTAAACTCTCATTGCATATTTAATCTTTTTCCATATTCACCATCTCAGTTTTGAATAAGAAAAACAAAACACAAATTTTAACAAAATGTCATAGCAACCCATAGTTGTGCATCGATACTTCAGCCTGGACCTCAGATCCCGATGTTTCCTGCAGACCCCGGTCACAGTCTGGTTGCAGCAGAGTTCCATCTGACTGCTGATGAAGCCAGATGCTATGCTCTGGCTTCAGGCTCCACTGCAACTATTATTATTATTAGTCATATTTCAAATTTTATGATAGCAGTTACTATTATTATTGCTGTTGCTGTGAATATTTGACTCTCTCTCTTTCTCTCTCTCACATAGAGCCAGGTTCTGTTGGATCAAAGTTCCTCCTGTTAAAGAGGAGTTCTTCCTTCGCCAGCTGCTCTATAGGGAATGTTAGGTCTCTATATATAATATTGTAGATTATTGTAAATCCTTGCCCTTGTCATATTACCATATACTGGTAGTTATTACGTCGAATAACACAGTCTGGATAAATGGCAAGTCACAATGTGTATTTTAAACAGACCTTGTCTGTATTGTTGGTGCCGATCAATGCATTCAAGCTGAATATGTGCAGCCACGGGGCCGATCTCAGCAATAAACTGTGTATAGAGGCAGATTCACACTTCTCTATCCAGGACTCATTCATGCTTTTGTATCGACGGGCTGTATAATAGCATCTATTCAGTTCAACACTGTGTGATACAGCTTTGTTGATTCGCAGCATGCCACGATTTCACAGCCAATCATGCCAACAGGGATCAATAACGAGCATCTCGTACTGTGATTTTGTGCATGAAGCCTCCTCATCAGCTCCATCACCGCCTCAGAAACCTGCTTCCTCTCGTCACTGCATCCATTTTTCATTTTCATTAAACGCCATTTTTGCAATGCAATTTATGGTCCAGAACTTAGACCTGTTGCAGTGTCTGTGGCAACTTTACTGGTGATTGTACATTTCTGTTTGGGCACAAATTAAACAAACTAAATGATGTGTTAATTAGTGACTTCAGAAGTAGCAGTTGGAACATTTCCACACTGCTGCCATTCTTTTTGCTTTACTGAACTAATCGGCTCATGACAAAAATAAATCAGAGTTGGTTACTTATACTGACAGATTTGTTTCCTGTTTTAGAGCATTAGGGCGAGTAAAACGTGTCGACAGCCAAGACATTCGTCATTTGGTTTGTTTGTTAACATATCATTTAGTTTGTTTAATCTGTGCACAACCAGAACGTAAAATTGCCAGTAAGGTTTCCACAGCCATGCTCAGTTGCAGCAACAGGTCTAAATCAATGTTTCTGGACCATAAAAGCATGCATTTTTGTAACTAGACCACAAAAAATATTCAAGTAAAAAAAGGCAAAATAAGACTTCTTAAATGTTTTTAGCTTCAAATTAATTATTAATTTGTGTTAGTGTTTGATGAAAATAAAAATGGATGGGAAGTACAAAAGAAAGCAGATTCCTGTTGTGAAGTGGTGATGAAGCTGATGAGGAGGCTTCATGCACAAAATCACACTGTGAGATGCTTATTATTGATCCCAGTTGGTATGATTGGGTGTGAAGTCATGGTGAGCAGCGAATAGACAAAGCTGTATCTCAGTGTTCCACTGAATAGACGCTAGTTGCAGCAATGCAGTCTGCCTTCTTGCACACTCACTCCAAATTCTCCTTCCCCACCACCAATATCCTGCTGTGATCCAATCAGGAGCATTGACGGTGAACCACTCCAGTGTTTTCTAACAACGGGTTCCATCGACAACACTGTTGTGGAGCTGCAATGTAACAAACGGTGTTGTTGCTACCACTGACATTGCAATAACACAGGACTAGAAGTAGGAGCTTAAAAATCCAGCACCATCAGCCTATCACAACAACTTGTTGAATGATAATGGGTTGTTACAGCATATGTGATGCAGGTGCTGCTGAGTCTTGTATCCATATGGGTAGATCCAATTATGACTGTTTTATTGTCTGTATTTTATCAATTATCAATCATATACTGCAGCTAGAATTGACCATCATGGTTATATCTGATTCCCATAATGCTTTGCAAGAATCTTTAGACCAATCAGAGGCTGAGCCAGCTGAAAAATAACTCTTCTTCTCTTCTTCTTTGTACAAACCTGCCCAATTATGCCACCTATCAGCGTGGCATATGTAATTACATCCTTGTTATCACTTCTTATTGCATTGCGGTTCTGTGGCAAATACTCCTGCACACTCTAATTGGATGTCAACAGTTTGAGTCTAAATATAAACTTGAGCTTCTGCACACGGGGCTCTGAACACACTAATTATCTGTTTCCACCTAACAAATTACATCTAAATTGTATATAGTAAAATGTATCAGGTGCCACGTTTCCACACTAGTGGGTTATCCGCCTACAAAAACCTTTAATTTCTCAAATGTGAATATTTCCTGGTTTCTATGGTAATAAGCTGAATATCACAGAGTAGTGGACTGTTGCACAAAAGACTTTGTCTTTCTCCTTGTGAAACAATGATAGACATTTCTCATCAAATGGAAAAAATAATTTCTATCAGTCAGTCATTTTCTATACCTGCTTATTCCTCATTAGGGTCACAGGGGTCTGCTGGAGCCAATCCCAGCGCGTTACAGCGAGAGGCAGGGATACACCCCAGATGGTCGCCAGCCAATCATGGGGCACACACACCATTCACTCACACACTCACACCTACGGGCAATTTAGAGTTGTCAATTAACCTCAGCATGTTTTTGGACTGTGGGAGGAAGCCGGAGTACACACACATGGAGTACATGCAAACTCCACACAGAAAGGTCCCAGACCCAGGACCAAGGAGGTCTTGAACCTGCGACCTTGCTGTGAGGCAACAGCGCTAACCCCTGCTCCACCGTGTCGCCCAAAAATGAAAATATGTCAGAAACCTTTAAAGCAAAGTTAATTTTCACTTCTTTTCTCAGCTTCTGCTGCTCATGTGTTACTTTTTGTGAGTTTATCAGCTTTCACCTGACACTGTCAGGACTTTGTGTTTGTTAGTATGAATCTATGGAGGATGGAAGAGGATTAGAGCCATCGTAGGAGAACAAAATATAGAGCCTGGGGGAGCAATAATCTGAGGAAAAAACTTTTTTTCCCTATCATATTTGCTAGTATTTCCGCAGGCTATGTATTTTTTTCCCCTACAATGGCTCTAATCCTCTTCCGATGAATCACAGACTGTACATGCAAACTCTGTGACCTAGGAAGACACATCTCTATAGTCTGAGCTGATTACATCAGTGATGGTGAATTTCTCTGTTTTCCTCATATGAGCTGTTTCTTCTTCATCTCCTTTGTTCCATTTTAAATGATCATCAACTTGCTGGCGTACATTACAATTACTAAATCGACTCTGAAAGCTTATCTTGATATAATCATGATGCAAAGGACATTTTTTCAATATTGGATGAAAAAAAAGCTGCCACTGCTGACTGGCCCCTGAGGAAAGTCCACCAGGCTGTCATTGCAAATTTGCAAGCCTCTGCAGATTATTCTGTAATACTGTCAACTACCGAACAAGGCTGGAAGCTATTTCATGACAGCTGTAAAAAGAATTTGTCAGTAAACATGGATGACGATCAAAGTAACGATCTGTCAGAGTAAAATCCAGACCTAAGGGAAAAAAGATAACACAACTCTGCACAAATGTTTCTTTAGGACATCACTAGTTACATCTTTATCCAATCAGTTCATGTGGACAGTTTAATGAAGTCATCGAGACTCACAGTTCAGGCACATGGGGCTTTTAGCAGAAAGGCAGCAGACTTTATTTTCTCTCAATGTGAAACCAGTTAATTTATAACATTAAAAATAAATTGTTTTTTGGATGACAAGTTTTCAGGAATGTCATGTTTAAATATTAAATATGCACTACTTTGCATATATTTCTAAAACAGAAATTTGAACATTGGATAACACCAGCTTCAACGTTCCTGTTTCATTTTGTTGACATTGGATTTAAAGGTTTTCACAGAGGGAGTTTTGGGGTTTCCTTTAATCTCACCACAAATTGAAAATACTGTTAAAATGTTTTTCAGCATGTTTTTATGAATAAAATGTTCTATGAATAAATCAGGCAAAACACTGTCACAGCATGTGATTAAAATCAAATAATTAAATCCTAATGAGCAAAACTTAGTGTGGACTTGGGACGGTGCAAGAAAAAGTGCAGAGCAAAGCAAGAGAGGCTCAGCAAACCCATTATAGAAAATGAACATTTCCTGCTCTTGCAAGTCTGTATGACAGTTCTCTAAATGACACAATTTTATTATTTCTTCCAGGATGTAAGAAACTGTATATATATATATATATATATATATATATATATATATATATATATATATATATATATATATGTCAGGGTCCTGAATGCTTTTGCAGCATATTTCTTTTCTCTCGTATTAGATTTTAGGATGGAGAGGAAAATAACAAAAGATGAACAGACAGGACAAATGAGAGAAGACAGGTGAGGAATGAAGAAACATAGTCAGAAAAAAACACTTTGTGGGACGGATGGGAAAAGACAGGATGGAAAGGTGGAGGGACTGAAGCAGAGAGGTATGAGGAAGAAAAGAAAGGGGAGAAGATACTAGAATAGTGGATGAAGAGAAAGAGAAAGGGGATAGATGAGGTAAGAGGAAGGTGGTAAAAGTTAATAATCACTCGCTCTTCTCTCATCTGCAGGCTTAAAGCCTTAATCTACCCACTGTGAGTGTGTGTGCTCACCTACGTGTGTGTGTGTGTGTGTGTGTGTGTGGGTGTGCTTTTACAGAATCACTCTACTGCTGCTGTTACAATACAAACCACCAGGTGGCAGCATGGGCTCACAGTTTAATCTGACGTCTCATTTGAGTTAAGTCTAATTTCTTGCTCTGCAGCACACTGGCAGGACACTGAGGGGGAACCTGTGGTGTTTTCTCTCTTTTTTCCTCTGTTCCCTCCACATGCGTGTCCAGATTACAGACTGCCAGCTAAATAAATCAGCGTTATCATCCGTGACTTCACAGCAATCCTTTTCATTCCAAACTTAAGAAAATTTCACGCACGCACGCTGGATACATTTAGAAAAACAATCTCGTCTTGAAGTGCTCGGATGCGCTGATGGCGAGTTCACGGAAGGTCGTATTGAATTGAAGCTTTTGAAAGAAGATGCAGGTCGCTCGGTGTGGAGAGTAGAGATGCTCCAGACGCCAGCTGCCGTCCACCCACCACCCTAATCACTCTGCCATTTACTCACCCACGCTCAACACCCATTCACTGCTTTTAAGACAAATTATCTGAGTGACAAAAAAAATGAAATTGAAAAGAGATACCAAGAGTGGAAAAAGAGGACAAAGCTGTACATCATGTCTGAAATGCACTAATCAAACAGGTTGTGATGATCACATATTCTGATTAATGTCCTTGTTTTCTCTGCCCACAGCTGTCTGTTTGTTGATCTGAGACATGGAGCATGTCTAGTTGGAGGCATAAGATAAGATAATGATAACATTTAGGATTAAATCATATAAAAAGGAAACACAAGTGTGCACTTAAAAAATAAAGTAGCACACAGCTAAGTAACAATGTAATGTTACCCGAGGTGTTGAATACAATAATCTAACCAAAGTGTTGAGAGCCATTTTTAGAGTATTTCCTGGCCTGCTGAAACTCTGCCATCACTGTTGGCAGCTGCGATGTGAGCTCAGTCTTGGAAATGGTCTACAAACACATCTTAATGTCCGACATGATATGTGTCTGTAATGCTGGCGGTGCTGAAGACAGTGTGACAGTGTGCCGAACAGAGATTATACTGTGTCTGCCAGACACTTATCATTTCCTCTACGTCCTGTTACACAGACGGACTGTGCGTCCTTTAAACCCGGCGCTGCTGCTCTGTGGTGCTCAGAGCCACGGAGGTCACTACTGGAAATAAGGCTCTGGCTGAACATTTATAAAAAGAACAATTTGATGATATTTTGGGCACAGGAGATAACAATCTCTTATTTTTTTTTGCAAATAATCTTTATTGTTAAATTTGATCTATTGAGCTACCCTGCTAAAAAAATGATCAGTATTTGGGCTTTTCTTCTTAAATCTAAAGGCGGATTATGTAAAACAACAGGTTTGTTGCCAACTGCATCAAATAATCAGCCTACACCATGTGAGGGGAAAACAAGTAACGTTGTTGAAGAGGAATTTGACCGACAGGTAATGTTAGCTAAGTTAGCTAGCGAGTTAGCGATCGAGGATCAAAGTCGCCATTTCCACGCACCTTTTGATGCCATCTAAATCCTTTATATGAGTCCATCTAGCATATGCTTCACCAATATTGACTCTGGTTTTTGCTCTTCTGCCATTAATCATTTTCCCAGTAGCCTTGATTTCCTGAGCATAGAGACACAATGCACCTGTCGCTATTGGCTGGTACGTGTAAACATAAAGTTATTATCAAACCCGTCAAAAATACTTTTATTCTATGCACTGTGGACATATTCTTTTTTTTTTTTAAATACAGCTTCTAATAAAACTTCTACATATTTAAACCTTTAATCCAGTGTCAAAATAGCATCAACACTGGATGCTAAATAAATCCAGTTGATGCTAGCCATTACAGCTCAATCCGTGCGTAATTTAAAGGGCCCCTATTATGAAAAAAAAAAGAAACTTCTCAGTGCACTGGATCCATGTAGCTGCCCTCTGGACATTTCCAGAGTGGGTGTTTCATTTGGGAGAGAAACAGTTTTTTTGTTCAAGTGAGTGTATGAGAAGGCAGACTACATTGCTGCTACAGATATAGCTATCTAGGAGTGTTTGAACCATAAAACCACATTCATTTTTAGAAACAGACCATGAAAAATTTGAAGATTCAACTGGGAAATTGGCCAAACTGGGCCTTTTTAAGCAATTATCGCTGAGAATCTTATAAACTGCTGAGGAAAACAAGTATGCTTTTTTGAGGGCTATACATTTAGTATAAAAATTATATTAAAACATATATTCATAGTTCTGTTAAAATGAGTTCATTCATTAATATCAGAAAAAAGCAGGTACAAGTCAGCTTTGAATGGGACGGTGTAAACACGGCTGCAGTCTGCTGTTCCATAGTCAATGAGCTGTTTGTCAGCTAGCCATGTAGTTAGATTAGCTGTCCCACACAGTGGAGCCAACAGTGAAACAAATGGAGCTGAGACAGATGCAGGCTCCCAGTGTCATCCTTCACTGTCAGCACAGCCCGATTTAACATCCGCAGCTTTAATGCTGCACATCTCACAACATATAGGACGGTATTCCACATTTGTGCCAGCTGCTGGGATGAATGAGACTTAGCGAGGAAGAAGAGGACACACACACACACACACACACTACAGGGGATAAGACTTACCTTCTCTGCTTTAGGGGCGAGGGCACCCTGTGCGGGGCCGTGGGAGGGGCCTGGTGAGGGCGACTGCAGGGGACTGCCTGGTTCCCCGTTGAGGAGCGCCGCTGACACGTTGGGAGGTGTGAGGCAGGAGAGCGGCGACGAGAGGGGGAGGTGGGGGCGGGAGGCCGGAGAGGAGAGGGGCGAGGGCCCTAAGATGGGACCCGGAGAGACCATGGAGAGAGGGCGACCCGATTGACCCGGGCAACGCGAAGGGGAGGAGCTCTGAGGACGCAGGGGAGATATGGCCACCATGGGGCGCTCTGGGCTTCCAGCGGGGGGACTGTGGACTAAAAAAAAAAAGACACAAACACACAACTGGATTAGTATAAATTTTACAAATCATTATATTATATTCAGATGCAAAATACAAAGTTAATATTGAGGAAACTCAACATAATTTTTTAAATGCCAAGATAAGTTTGATTGAAATGGACCAAAAGAACTTAGTTCGCTGCATGACAGTGAAACAACTGCTGTTGATGTGCTGTTGATGTGAAAGCAGCCTAAGTTTCTAAGATTGACATTCTTTAACCCATTTAAGCCTAAGAGCCGCTAATTCTATGCCTGTCATTTTATACTTAACCCATTTAAGCCCTAACCCTTTTCAAAGTTTTCATATAATTAGATCAGTTGAGTCACTAACACTTATGTTATGTATCTATTTTTTTTACCAGTTTGTACTATTTTCTTTGCAGAAAATAGCATTTTAATGGCGATTATAGATGCTGTTTGCACAAATATGCCCATAAAAAATCTATATACAAAATTATTTTTTGAGGGATTATTCTAAGTTTTGAATGATTACATAGATTTATACATTTCAGAGTTGAAAATCATAATAATCTAAATAAAATGACTCTTTCTGGGAGGGTTGGTCTTCTCCATGTTCTCAAGAAGAAGGAGCAGGAAGATGATGACATCATGTAACAGGAAGGCACTTGGAAACATATTTGCTTAAAACCTTACTAGATACTACTATCATGTCATTAGTAAAAATAAAGCTGTATGAGTAACATTTTGAATTTTTATTTTAAGTATAAAATGACAGTCATATACTTGAAGGCTCATAGGCTTAAATGGGTTAAAATGCAGGCTGATGTTAATGACTCTTCCTGGTTTTGTAGTCATAAATGGTGCTAAAAAACACGAAATGACACAACAGAAGGCAGAGCATTATTGAAATACAGCTTCGGGAATATAAGAGTCTTGAATCACCTCACTTATAATAGCATATCTTTATCCTCTGTTGAGAGGAACACATCATAATAAGCCAATCAGAGAGGACCAAAAATCACACCACTAAACTTGTCATAAAATGTGTTCAAAAAGTTTAACTAGCATTTCCAGTAATGTAATCTCCATGATGGCTCGATGACCCGCCATGTGACAAACCGAAATATAAAATGTGTTTCTTTATTGTTACCTTCGAATGAAAGAAGAGGAACAAAAAAAAAAAAATTAACATCAAAAAATGTATGATTTCGGGAGCACTTCTTTCAGCCTTCAATCTGTACGAGGACATTTGGTGCCCATGAGGATGAAAGAACACAAAAATACACAGTGTGCACATGCAATAACATACACACACACAGTTTCAAGCCACCTGCTGTACTAAACTGCTGCACTCAGGCAGAAATCCATAGAGAGGCACACTGGTCATGTGATAAAACCACCAAATGGCAGAACTATGCACATACTTTATTTTATAATGGAGACCAGATGTGTGTTTGTGTGTATGCAAGAGAGAGAGGGAGAGAGAGAGAGAGAGAGAGAGAGAGAGAAAGAGAGAGGGAGAGAGAGAGAGAGAAAGAGAGGGAGAAAGAGAGGGAGAAAGAAAGGGAGAAAGAGAGAGAGCAGAGAAAACAGATCGAGAAAAGCTAAGGAGGTAGAGGGAGAAAGGCATGAAACTCTGTCATTACGCCTCCATAAAACAAAAAGCACAGATGTCATTCAGCTGTGTGTTTGTGAGTCTATGTGCTCACTTGTGTGTGTGTTTACTGTACGTGGGAGTGCACAGTCTGTATGAGTGTGTAGCGGGGAAGTGTATGTTATTCTTGGCAGTGTTCTCACTGTGTGTACTTTTCTGCCTTCGCTGTTATCTTCTCAAAGGCTGAAGGAAAAAATACAAAGAGAAAGAGAGAAAGGGTGCTGGAGAGATGAATAGACTCTGAGTGGAGAACAAGCCTGATATGATCAGACCTTGTGCAGCAGGTGTGTGTGCGTGTGTTTGTGTGTGTGTGTGTGTTTGCAAAGATTTCTGAGTGTGTGCCCAACATTGCCGCTGCGTGATCAGAGCCCTTGTCTCTTTGTATTGTCCTTATTTATATAGCACCTTTCAAACAAATCAAATGCGATTCAAAGAGCTTTATAAACAACCGACGAGACATGTAAAGTTAAAAATGGATTTACAGACTAACCAAAATGACCACAAAGAAAAGAGTTTGACTTAATAGATGAAGCAATAAAAAGTATTACAAAACACTACACAAAAATTGAAAAATAAATTGATCACAGTAAAAAAATGCTAATAACATAAAATAAATGATAATGATAAACCATAAAATTATACTGCTACATGAAAGCCAGATTTAGATAGATATCAGTAACATATGTCATCAGTGTGTATGTAAGAGAAAGAGAGAGAGAGAGAGAGAGAATCTCCTTTAAATTATTTTAGTCCAAGCACAGTATGTATTGTATGTATACTATTGTGCAATCTTGGCTTGTGTTGAGGGTGTGGTTGAGGAGTTCACACAGAGCAGAGCGCATCCAGTCTGACACTTAAATTCAATACTAAAAATTCAAACTAATCATAAATACACTCTATACATTGCTTATGTGGTAAATGACTATTCTAGCTGCAAATGTCTCTTTATGGTGTAATATCTATATATCTGTTGGATCTATCTATCTATCTATATCTATATCTATATCTATATATATATATATATATATATATATATATATATATATATTTATAGAATATGTTTATAGTCTTTAAACATATTCTAGAGCGCCTGTGTCAGAGTCAGTTTATGTTTCCATGATTCCAATGCAAAGCAACTAAACTGCCTATAAATGTAATTTCTAGGAAACAGGGTTAAACATCAGTTTCTAACACCACTTATGCCTTTTGTGGATAAATGGGAGCAAATCTCTGCATCCAAATCAGGTGGAGACTGTTACAGCACCAAATTAATATTGATGTGTCCACATAATTTTGGCCATGTGTTGTAAACGATACAATCGCAAACTGGATTTCAAATATCATCCCAACTTCTTGTAGCTCTGATTTATAGTTGTTTTTTTTCTCCAAACATTTCTACACAGGGCTGACACCTTTGATGAAAAAGAAGGTTAAAGATGCTGCTGTGAGCCTGTTGCCTACAAATGTTTTACATTGTGAAGGGGCTACTTGAATTAATGACTGATCAATATTCTATTATGCTGTATCAGAGACTAAAAGGGCTAAAAGGCTGCAAGATCCCAAATGATCTAGATTCAGTTACAGCACTAGGGATGACGTCGTGGGGAATTTCTAGGAATTAAATTATTTCCTTTAACTTGCTCTTCATTCCTCTGAAGCGCTGGAACAATACTCACGTTCTTCTTTCACATTTTTATGATTAATACAGTTAATGCAACCGCTTCCATCAACACCTACACGGCCGAGTTAATGCTCTCTTTGTAAAGTGTTACTTTGGTCAAGAAGATTACGGCTGTGCAGTGCACTGTGGTGCGCTGAGGCTGTTCCATTATGTTAATTCATGATAATGTGATATGGAGACCCGTTAATAAACTGTTCAAATAGAAAGAAAACGAATGCTTCTGAATGTTTAATGAATCCAGTGTTTAGTCAAATTTTAATGTGTAAAAAGCTCACTGATTAAAATACATTATGCATATTTCTGTAGTTCATGTGTGTATGTGTGTGTGTTTCTGCTTACCTAACTGCATTGATGTGCGGACCTGGTTAACCGTGTGCTGGCTGGAGCGCAGGCAGTTTTTCAACTGGGCGGCTGCGGTTTGCGGCGAGGAGGCGGGGCTGACGGTGCTCACAGAGTTGGGCGAGTTTACCAGTGGGGTGGAGGGTCGGGACGAAGAAGGCCCCGGGGACCCCGGGGATGAAGGGTCAGAGATTTTACTCCCCAACTGACTACAGCCACTCCCTCCTCCACCACTGACCGGACTGGACAGACACGAGCCCCGGGAAGCACCACCTCCGAAAGGAGCCCTTCAAAAGGAGAGAAAGAGAGAGAAGATCGATTTTGATTTGTAATTAAAACGTTTCAAATGATCAGAAGATGATATCTATTGATTTTACAATTCAACAGCACAGGTCATTTGTTAACATGCACTTTGGAAACAGGTTCCTATTCCCGTCAAGCCAATAACTGCATTTGCTTTATCATTTAATATAAATAGATGGATCCAGTCCATGATAGCGGGAGCTGCACTAGTATCCTCTGTTAAGCCGAGTGATCTTGGTGCTATTACCTGACAAGTGGATCATAGTGTCTGCTTGTAACATATATGGAGCTGCAGGCTGCTCATGTTTCTGTCTGTAAAGTGCTGAATGGCAGAACAGTGAGCTGAACATTATTGACTCGATGGTATTCACACACTTATGACTGCTCATCGACTTCTTGTCACACATACACTGAGTTATGTCTTTGTGTGTGTGTGTGTGTGTGTGTGTGTTTGCGCATGCTTGCATGTGTGTGTGTGTATCAATCAAAAAAATCTGGCTCAAATCAAAGTCTCCTTGATTTGAGATTCTTTACAAACACCATGGGCGACACAGGGGTTAGCGCTGTTGCCTCACAGCAAGAAGGTCACAGGTTCAAGACCTCCTTGGTCCTGGGTCTGGGACCTTTCTGTGTGGAGTTTGCATGTTCTCCCTGTGTCTGCGTGGGTTTTCACCGGGTACTCCAGCTTCCTCCCACAGTCCAAAAACATGCTGAGGTTAATTGGAGACTCTAAATTGCCCTTAGGTGTGAGTGTGTGAGTGAATGGTGTGTGTGCCCCACGATTGGCTGGCGACCATCTGGGGTGTATCCCTGCCTCTCACCGTAACGTGCTGGGATAGGCTCCAGCAGACCCCTGCGACCCTAATGAGGAATAAGCAGGTATAGAAAATGACTGACTACAAACACCATGCATGTTTGGATTCAACAGGATTTTCTAAAGGCCAATACCGATATGTTGAAATGCTGCTAATAGTGATTTCTTTAGCTAGTTTTTAATCGTCGTTTCTTCACACTTTGAAAAAGAGAAGTCACAATCATTTGATTGCAGAGTGTAAAATAATCAGAAAAAACAGGCGATAACACGTGCATGCATTCTTATATAAATTCTTATATCTTATCACGGTTTTATATGTTTATTAAACAGTCTACTATGTAAATTATGTAAACCTATAAACTGCATTTTAAAAGACAGATATGTGTGCTCAAAAGCTTTAAAATTCACTGCACAACTGAATATGTAATAGATGCATCAGAGAAAAGTTGGATAAAAATGACAAATAACAAATGCTGCACAATGTCAGTCTTACTGCTGAAATATTCATTTGTTTGTGATTTTTCTGTATGTAGTGCACAATATATACACAGTATATATACTGTTTATCCGTTGAAGGTCAAACAGACCAAATTGGCATAAACTAGCTAATAAATATTCCAGCAGTAAGCATAACAGCATGCAGAAGTCTTCTCATATTTCTGAAGAAAACACACTTTGGTCGCCTGTATTGGCTGAATTCTACATATGTGTACTTGTGTGATTCGTGTTGAATATGGAAACATAAATCTGTCTCAACATACTCTCAAAATTAAACAACAAAAGTACGTTGTTGGTCCTTCCAGTTTCTGATCTGATGCCTCTGGAACAGGAGGAAACTGTCTCTGTTCCTTGCTATCACTGTCACCATCACACATAATTTATCATGTGATAATATGACTTGTTAAGGTTAAGGTGACTTTGTGGTTAGACAAAGTCTCCAGGAAATTAAATGATAGATTCATATTTTTTTAAATCCCACAACTATAGTCAGGTGGCCAAATTAACACAATGTTTTTAAGATGTAATCAGCCTGTTTATACTGGATATTAAGAAATCCCTTCAAATGTACAAATTCTTTTTTTTTTCCTTTTTTAATAATTCAGTTTTCCCATGTCAATAGACAAAAACATACAGCAAACAAGTTACAGATTAGAGTAACAACAGTTACGCTAACAAAGTGTCTGGAGATGATCCTCCATCAGTCCACTAATCCATTCAGTGTTTGTTCAGTTGGTGTCACGTCTCATGGAAGAATTCCATTTTTCCCAGTTCTTTTCAAATATATTCTCTTTGATCCTTAAAAGATATTTCATTTTTCCATGGCATTAAATTTCCTGGACAATTTCCAATCACTTGCTGTTTCAGGGCATTTACATTGAGCCAGTTTCTTGTGACCATTTTCTTACTTGCAGTATTTGGGATTTCATACCCCAGGACATTTTTTTTACACCTAAATTACATTTTGCCAGTATATACTTATTTTTGTACAGTTTCAGAAGACGTGTGCATGATCTGCTTCCACATTCCCGCACAGCAGTTTTATTGTGTAGCAAGTTGCCGAGATTTTATTTTTGGTCTTATAAAGTAGCGAGTCTGAGCAGAACTCCCTCTATCTATCTATAAAGCAAGGAATCTCTCTCTCTGGCTCGCATATCTCTCTGACTGTTTGTCGAATCAACCTCGGGATTGGCTCCAGTAGACCCCCACGACCCTAATGAAGAATAAGCCGGTATAGAAGATGAATGACTGACTGGCACTGCAGTGGTGTAGGGGTAGAGCGATTGGCATTTAGAGCTTTGATCCTAAGCAGCCAACCCGAGTTCGAGCCCCAGCAGGAGCTTTGCTTTGCTGCATGTTGCCCCTTTCTCTCTCTCCCATTACTTTCTGTCTGGCTACTGTATAATAAAGGTGTTTATGCCACAAACAAACATATCATGGCACTCCCCCTCATGTTGCTTCCCAGACTTTCGTTACAATTCAAAGGTAAACCATTTCTTCCTGCACTGATCATGCAGCCAACATAACATAATTACTGTAACATCTCTCGAAAACCACACACTAAGTCATTAGCAAGTTTAGCTGTTAATTTATTACTCACGCTAACAATGGCTACTGTGGGCTGCAGCCAAATGACTCCAAGATGCATTCACAGAACCTCAGGAAATTCCAGCACTATCACCTAACAGAAAAAACTCATTTACTTAAAAAACACAAGTAACATGTCCATAAGTCCAGGTTTACTTGGCTTATGAACACAATTTCAAAACTGATATGTAGATTGATATCCACACTTCGAACATAAATTATAGCCTTTTTTTTAACCTGCAATTGCAGGTCTCTCCTAATCTCAATCTATGGTCATGTCTTACTCAATGTACAATTCTATTAAGACAATGTAACAGTCCATCACACCCTCAATTGGACAAACATGACAAATCTACTTGACAAATGTACATTGTTTCTCACACATGTGGTACCATTCCTCCTCTTGTATTTGGATTTTTAGTTCTGCTTTCAATTTTGCTTTTATGTAGAGGGCTGATTTCCCTCAAAGTTCACTTCCAATATAAGTGTTGGCCTTTCCAATGCATTTTTATTGTTTTGTTACTGTCATTTTGTTGCAGCTTGTTGAGATACAAAGCTGAGGGCAGCTGCATGGATCCAGGGTTGGTTACTATCAACTTCCACTCCTGTTGTGACATCACAACAGGAACCATTTCTAAATGGCTTGTTGTTGCCATGTGACACTACAGAGGAGGCCAAAACACAGCGGAATGAGTGGGGGGTCTGATTTCACAGTTTGTGTGGAATGCCACAGAATACAAGCACTGAAAAGGTGTTTTTTTTCCTTTTAATGTGAGTCAGTGTAATGTCCTCAAAACTGATGGCAACACAGCTGTGTGTGTGGGGGTGAGTGTTTTTGGCAGCCTCTCGTTATCATATTGAGAAATTTCTGAGCTGCACTGCAGACAAAAGAGAGGGAGAGAGGTAAGTGAAGAGGGAGGGAGGGGTGGCAGGAGAAAAAGTGAGTATGCTTGCGTAAAAATAACAAATTGTCTCTCATTTGATTACTCTCCCATCCTGTTTCTCCCTCTCTCCGAGATTGCATAACTGCAGAATGTGAAGCCATTTATATCCACCGGAGAAGGACACCTGCAGTTACTGCAGTCGTCTCATCACTTTATATCAGCTTCTATTTTCCTTTTTTCCCTTTTTCTCCTTCTTTATCCTCATCACTGTCATTTTTCCTTTTAAGTGTCTTTTCTTTCACACCGTATGTACATCCCCCTCTGTCTATATCACCTTGCTCGTTCCTCCACTGCATTTAGATTCTCTCATTTTCTCCCGACTTTCCTGCCTCATTTCTTCCTTTCTCACTCGTTCTCTGTTCATTGTTTTCATTGTCTGTATCATGGAGCAGAACACAGATGAGGTGAACCACTGCAAATGTTTTTCATGCAGATAGAAATAATGGGAGCAATTAATTTGCCAAATATAATTTCAGTAGACTATTTTTGTTTTGAGCAAAAGTGTTTGGGATGCTGAAAGCAATGATGATGAGGATTGTGATGAGAATGAGGATGATGAGGACGCCGATGATAATGATTCAGCAGCGCATCTGAAATACAGGCAGAATTATCTGACTGTTTGACGTTTTAATATTATTTTATATTATATTGTATTTAAATCAAATTTGACAGATCTCACTTTCCAGAATCAAATCAGTTCAAATACTTCTTCTTTGCCAAAAAAAAACAAACATTTTTTTTCAAAAGGCATAGCCTGTTTTTATGTTCCTCTACAGAAAAGTACACTACAACTTATTGCAACAGTTTATAATGTGACCATAGCATTTTTGAGATTTTAAAACAACAATGATAAACATACAGGGAGACACAGTTTATAGAAGAGGCTGAAACAGCCTCTTCTATAAACTACTATGTAGTTTTAGCAGATTGTGCTGCAAAAACACATTACAACACAATTTTTTGTGCTTGTCATTCTCAGGCGAGGCAGTCTGAGCATGGAGAAGCATGTGCAATTATCATGAAAAATTACAATGGAAATTACTACAACTGTGCCTTTGTGTGAGAATGAAATTAGGGGTCTGATTGTACTGCACTGTTGGGTTAAACCTGCAGGGTGGTGAGAGTGTAATTACAGGCACACTGAGAAAAAACACCAAGCTGGCGTGTTGTGGCTGGAATGACTCATTTCTAGTGGAATACGATCCATTTGGTCTGATAACACAATCTGGGGGGTCTAGAAGAGCTGTATGATTACATTATGTTACAATGCACACGCAATCCAACTTATGCAGAGGGCTGCTTGGAAGCAGTCGGTGGAGGTCGCTGATGCACTCTGCCTATAGGGTCTACACAGTATGCATTCATCCAGCAGGGAGTGTCTCCACAGACACAACATTCAAAAACTCAGTCTACTATGAATACATTTACCTGGAGGTGAATAAGCATTATGTGAACTCCTTTGGCAAATGCTATATAGTTATAATAAAAATAAACTTGTATAACTTGTGTAACTTTAGTTCATGGGCCACATATAAAGAAATTTGATTTCAAGTGGGTCGGATCAGTAAAAATTGACATATAATTAACAACACTCACCTCCTTTTTTTTCTCCCTATTTTGCACAATATTTTTGGGTGAGAGGCAGGGATACACCAGACAGGTCATCTATTGTAGCACACACACACCATTTCCTCACACACTCACACGTATGGGCAATTTAGAGTCTCCAATTAACCTCAGCATTTTTTTGGACTATGGGAGGAAGATGGAGAACCTGGAGAAAACCCACACAGACACAGAGAGAACATGCAAACTCCATACAGAAAGGTCCCAGACCAACTTGCACATACTTTATCTGTGCTAAATAATCATAAGTCATTCAAATGGAAAAATTTCCATTTCCAAGCCTGTTTTGTAATTTACAATCACAGCCTTAGCATTAGAACCACAGATGAGCTCCTGGTTTGGAGAACCAACCTGTTGCTGTGATGTTGATGAGGTCCTGTGTCCAAACAGGAACCGAAGACAGCAGAATATGAAGATGCAGCCTAGTTTTTTTTGGCCTTTTTTATTCGATATTTTTCTTTCTTTTTTGGTGACTGTACAGACCTATTTTTCTGTACAAATCATTTACGCAGCCAGTTGTGTTGCTATGATGTATATGCTGCAGCACTTTTGGAAGAAAAAATAAAGACATCTTTTTGTTGTTACTGTATATTTATGTGTTGTTTTATATTTGAGTAAAAATATTATGGTAATATTTCACAACAGGATTAAGCTACAGTAATACTCAACATGAAAAGTTGAGTAGCTCCTCATAAGGCTTCATATGGTGTTTTCTCATTCATTAGTGTTTTCCATTCAGCACATCAGTGTTCAATTTGTTCTTAGAAATGTCTACTCGATGGTTTGTGTGTCATTTTAACGCAAACTACCATTTTGGGGAGATATAATATTGTTTTGTAGACAAAGTAGAATTTTGCAGGAGATATAGTATGTATGGTTTTACAATGTGTGTAAGCAAGTGAAACAAATTGTAATATCAGCTTTATAAAACAGCATATAAAATAGCCTGAAAGATCAAGATGTCCCTGACTTTAGTAGAGAGGAGGAAGAGAAGAAGCTTCCTGACCACCACTATGGATGCATCAATCATCGATTTTACTCTAATAAGGTGAGGATAGTTAATTACAACAGCATTTACATTACAGACCTCTGTGTCAGCAATTAAAGATTCCCTGCAGATGTGTATTAGGACTAAAATACATTTTTGGACAAATAAATAAATAATAATAATGGAAAACATTATTATTAACACAAACATATTTCATTTCAAAGGTTTAACTGCTAGACACAGGATGCCTCCTGCTTCATTGTCAAGTAACATTTGTCAGTGCATTGGTTGGAGGCTGGAGACAAGCCCACACCTCAACATCTGATTTAGTGAGCACAAAGATGCTTTCCACTTTCAGCTGATTAATGGGGAAAAAGCATTCCAGTGTCAAACTCATTGAGCGTTTGTAATGCTGCAGAAGTGCACTCTTTTTCCTTTTCTTTCTTTCTTTTTCCGTACATTTGAGACATTTGATTACTGTTGGAGAGACGAGAGGAAATTCATTTTAGATTCAAAGTGGGGGATGTTACAACCCATGGCCGCTGCATTTAAGATCCAATATCAAGCAAATAGTCACTTTCATGTTCTCAATAAAGTCTAGAGATTATATAAAAACTGCCCCATACACCAAACTCTCATAAAAAAGGAGAAATGCACACAGCTTGGACTCTGGAAACTTGACTTTGTGATGTCATGCTATAGAGGTTCCCAGCACTGAACGTCCACCTTCTCCCATCATCACATCCAGTTCTTATTTTTTTATTTTATTATTATTATTATTTTTTAGTTTTTAGTTTTCCAACAGAAATCTATATCAGAAGACAGGTTCATGAATATTTAAGAGCAAGCACAAAAAAACGACCTGTCCTGTGCGGAGCTCCAGCAAGGTGCCTGTGAGAGAACTATTAAACTCGACTGGGTTGAATTTTTGTACTTTAAATCACACATATATCATGTTAGGGACATTAAAACTTCAAATAAAGCCTAGAAACATGCATGATACCGAACCTTTAAACCATTTTTCTCACCGGTGAAGAACATTTTGACAGGAAATATGGAAGCTGTGGGAAATAAACAGTGTTGGGAAAATTACTTCAAAACTGTGATGCATTATTTATTACTTGTTACCATCATTTCAAAGTAATTTGTTACATTACAATATTACTGTATTTAAAATGTAAGGCATTACACTACTATTGCATTACTTTTAAGATACTCTCACCCAAACAAGGGTGACACGGTGGGCGACATAGGGGTTAGCGCTGTTGCCTCACAACAAGAAGGTCACAGGTTCAAGACCTCCTTGGTCCTGGGTCTGGGACCTTTCTGTGTGGAGTTTGCATGTTCTCCCCGTGTCTGCGTGGGTTTTCACCGGGTACTCCAGCTTCCTCCCACAGTCCAAAAACATGTTGAGGTTAATTGGAGACTCTAAATTGCCCATAGGTGTGAGTGTGTGAGTGAATGGTGTGTGTGCCCCACGATTGGCTGGCGACCATCTGGGGTGTATCCCTGCCTCTCACCGTAACGCGCTGGGATAGGCTCCAGCAGACCCCTGCGACCCTAATGAGGAATAAGCAGGTATAGAAAATGACTGACTGACTCACCCAAATAAATGAAAGTATTGTTTCGGCAATATAGCTCATCTTTGTCATTATTGCTGTGAGTTGCAACAGGAATTATACTGTCAATTTTTCAAAAAGCTGGTGATTCTACTGTTGAAATTGGTTCTCATCTCTTCAGCAACAAGTCTCCTAACCTGTTGATGCTGAAGAATCTCAGAGTAGGAGAACGTTAATTTTGTCTGTTTTGTGGTTTTATCTCCACTCTCATGCTCTTGCTAACTTCATGTTAATATGGCACCTCTGTAAATGTTAAATTACCGCTGCTAAGTGTACAGTTCTTTAGAAAAGAGCATTTTGCTACGATGTTCTTTAAATCCTTACATTTCACAAACATAAACTATTGGGCGTATGCCCAACTGGAGAATGTGCTATCTGACATTTCTGCAGTCAAAAGGAAAAGGAAGTGAAATATTTAGTATGGAAATTTCACTGCTGCTGATCTTGCTGCGATTGTAGTGAATATGTATGAAGAAAAACCAAAACAAAAAAATTAACACTTCAATCCCAGTTAAAAATGCATTGTAATGCATGTTACTGACATTTGTACCAAGTAAAATATTACCATTTGTTTCCAGTAATGTTTTACATTACTGTGTAATCAATGCATTACATTAATTTATTACTTTTGTAACGTGTTACTCCCAACACTGAAAATAAATATGTACGTATGCTGTGGCCTCTTTAACAGTCACATTTAGTCCCCCCCCAGGGATTTTGGCCGAGGTGAGAAACTGTAGTTCAAGCTTCATCACCGGATACACACCCCTAATATCACTGCTACCACTTAACCATCCCTTTCATCTGGGTGTGTGGCTGACTAAGTCCCTCAGGGCTGCTGTAGCATCGCGAAAAACCCTTCATTCTCACTCATGCCCGAGTCTGAGCTCACTGACCTGGACACAGGGGTGACGTAGTTTCCTGGGAAGACGCCGGAGGCTGCAGTCCTCAGCGACGTGCCTTTGAACCATCCGTCTTGACACTTCTCTGTCACTCGATACATCTCCCCTTTCCTAAGTTCAAGCTCGTCAGCCTTCTGGGGCTTGTATGCGTATAGAGCCAGGTATCTAGGGAACAAAGGAAAAAGAAAAATGTAGACATGTGTCAAATAATAAAAGCGAGCTGTCAATCAATTTAAAAAAGATCGACTAATTAACCATGAAATGCAGTGAAATGAACTGTGATTTCATTCATTTCATTAGTTTATAGCTTCATTTCTTCATAATTATGAAGCTTTTAATAATGGATTTTTAAATGTAAAATCACAGAGTTCATGTAGAGTGATCACAAAGTAGAAGTATTTCAATTTATACCTATTTAAAAGCATCTTTTTTGTTTTTTTTTTGTTCTTGTTTGTTTTGTTTTTGTTAAAATCTTTGTTTTATGTTCCAGTTGAATCTCAACAGGATAACTGTCCAAAAAATATGAAAAAAAGAACAAGAAAGACTCTGATTCACACATGAAGAGACACAGACAAAGTTCAAAGGAACCTTTTCCCTTGACGAAACGTAACCTAACTTAGGAGCATTTTCCAACAAGCTTTCATTACATGGCTGCAATGGATGCCTTGTGCTGTACATGACAACAGGATCTTCAGCAAAGCTTTAAAACTGAGCCCATTACAGCCTCTGACAGACAGGAATATATTTATATTTTTATTAATCCATCAAAGCTTTTCTTGTGGAAAGCATTAAAAAACAATTGCATGTGGATTATCTCTTAAAGATGAATCTCTAATGCACATGCAAATAAAATAATATAATAATTTAATTAACAAAATAGTAAATATTAGTAAATCAATGCATTCAAATACAAATAGAGAGGGCGAGAGAGACATGATTCAGTTGATGCAGAAGGCAGATTAAACGGCTCAGAAATATTTATGGCACTTTTAACTATCTTTCTAACTATCTCTCACGTTTTTAAAAAGTGGAAGTAAAACGTTTTTTTGCTTGAATTTGTCATTATGAATTAAACGTTGATTGCACAGTGAAGAAGTAACAGTTGGTTCAGTTTTTGTGTCTTAAAACAGGTGCCTAAATGAACTGAAGTAGGTTTCGCTCACTGTAATCATTGTCTTGCTCTTATTGACCATTAACAGATCCCTTCCTCCCTTTCTAATTTCCAATCCACAGTCCTCATTCAATGAAGACGGTAATACAAGGCTTCAGCAGTTTGAATGAGACAAATCAAGTGTCTATTTTTCATTCTTTTTAGTGCAAAATTCCATTTTTTTATTACTGTTCCGTGACTGCAGCTCAACAGGGAAACTCTGGCCGAGGACAGAGAATGAGTCATGTAGTAAAACAAGGGAAACTTTGGAAGATAAGCAATTTATTCGTCCTAAGTGAATATACTCATACACTGTATTATACTGCTGTGGATAGTGGACCAATATCCATAAAATGAACAGCATGTTAGAGTTAGGGTTAGCATGATAGCCTCAGTCAATGGCTCTTGGGGGATCTATTATATAGCAATACATTATAAACAATAAGACAAGTGCTTCACAAATCATTGTAGAGAGAATGTGATGTTCATGAGTACTGTGGTTTGCATCTGCGTTAACATATAAATGAGTTTCTGGGCCCATCGTTTGGAGATA
This sequence comes from Lepturacanthus savala, assembly GCA_030544235.1. Classification (NCBI taxonomy): domain Eukaryota; kingdom Metazoa; phylum Chordata; class Actinopteri; order Scombriformes; family Trichiuridae; genus Lepturacanthus; species Lepturacanthus savala. The sequence continues at coordinate 22,903,824 of CM060470.1, forward strand.
TTTGAGCATGTAATGCCAGACGATGAGACCACAGAGTAAATAAGCCCTATATGTGCTGCCTCCCCCCGTTGCCATGGTAACAGATGTGGGGGCCGTCTCCTGTCTTCCCATGGCAACAAGAATAGTTGCCAGGTCAAGATGGAAATGTCCGACCTCATCAGTAAGACAAAACCTCTCTGGATGTGTGCGTGTGTGTTAAGTGAGGATGTGCATGTGTGTGTGTGTGTGTGTGTATGTGTGTGTGTGTGTGTGTGTGTTTTCCTGGGAGAGGAAGGTGATATCATTAAAGCTGACAATGATTCTGTATTTGACTCACATCCTTGGACAGGACATCAGTCAATAGCAAATGGTGCTCATACAATGTCTTTACTCCTGAGGACCCTCGCTCGCTGTGAACCAAATCCCAACCTTTGAAACAGGGCGGACGGACCGAGTGGCCAAACTTTCCAAATATATATAAAAAAATCTCCTCGCTCTCAAGGTCTAACACTCAAATTAGTGCACACAAAGTCACATTCACCTTGAGTATACCTGGTATCTTTCTTCAAGAATTCCATTGTGTTCATGAATGTGTGTCAGGCAGTTAATCAACTCAAGAAAGCGTCGTTCTGTGAAGTCAATGATGTCGACAGCGAAGCCTCTAAAGATAAACTGTGCGACTCTCTTTTGTCTGTCCTGTGTATTCAATACATTCTCATCCCAGGGTGTCAGTCTTTTTGTCTTTTTGTCTCACCCCTCAGCGTCTAATGACTCTGAATGAGACTTTTCTCTGTAGCCTAATACATTTTACATATAGGGTTTTCTTTCATCAATCTTTATAAAAAGCTAAAACATGATACATATTATGTTAATAATAATAATTTTTAGATAAATGGGTATCCACTAAAGCTGTGGTTCAGCGTCACACAAGGGGTCAGTGGATTAAACTAAGGGGTCATGAGATGATAGGACTCCAGAAAAAAAAAATCACATTCATTGCTTCATTCATTTTGCTTAATTTATTGTGAATTACTGAATTTCATCTTCTCGAAGCCTCTAAAAACGATTCCAATAAAACAAACAGCTCCTCTTTAATTTAACGAGGTCATAAGCTAAAACGGTTGGGAGCCACTACAGCAACAAACTTCTAAAAAAAAGAAGACATCGCACCTCGCTTTTTGATCATTTTGAAGAATATAGTATTAAGAATATGTGATGAATTCTGTGCCCAGAATATTCGACTCTATTATAGAACATGCTGTGAAATAAATTGCGTGGTACAAGCCATAGGTGTGCTGTTGGAAAACCTTGTTATGAAAAAAGCTGATGTAGACATCACACAACTGAGGGAAGAGGTGTGTGACTGTATTTTTTCCTTTTTGAGTAGGATTTCATCCTTGACTTGTGGAGGAGTAAATGTGGCTACAGAGGTGGTGGAACATGGCCAATATCTCCAGGCACACGAGAGGAAATATTTTTATCGCTGCCGGGAGGTTGGATTCTGGAGCCGTGGCTTGGATCCCGGGTGCATTTTTCTATTGAAAAAACTTAAAAGAGAGGAACTGAAAACCCGGGTCACAGGTGGGTGAGCTGACTCAGGTGGACTCACATGTTGAGTGGCAGCTGCACCTTGGCGTGGGCCAGCAGCTCAGAGGTTATTGACGCCACTTTGGGAGGCACCAGTACCCCTGCCGAGGAGGGAGAGGGACCCGGGGATGATGCATCCTAAAGACACACAGAAATACACACACTTACAAAAATGTCTCCATTTAAAGTAAAACGTTACTCGTAATAAACGCCTGCAGTGTTTTTTTTTTTTCAGTATGTGTCTTGGGTATTATTCAGAGACAGCAAAAACACATTGAACCAATGTGTAAATGCAACTGGAGGCAGGAAATATACAAGCAATGTGTCTCTATTTCAAAAGCTATCAGAAAGAGAAAGTATTTTATTTACATGGAAATGTCAGAGGGGGTGACTGGGGAATAAGTTTGTAACATCTGGTGAAGCAACGTGACGTATGAATATTCTGGCTTGAAAAATGCGTGTTCACGCGTACTTCAATCAGGATGATTTATCAGCCAATATTAGCTCATCGTAGACACATCAGTCTCAGTGTAGCGCTGTAAGTCAGCAAATGTCATCAAAAATGTTGTTTATACTGATTGATACTGGGTGAAACTTTTTGTAATATTACTAGTTTTTGATTAGAGCTGCTTGCCTGCGAATATTTTGTGGCTCAAAGATTGAATGAGTCATAGGCTAAAAAATGATTCTTATTACTAAGAAGACCAAAACTAACAATGCCAGACTTCATCTCTATATACTTTGTGGGTTATTCTGTCTGAATATTAGTCTGCTGATTCCTACTGAAGGTACATCTATACAAACACATCGGTACAGTACAGTTTAGTTTATTAGGTTTTAGTAATTCACTTGGCAGTGTAGTTTTTTTGGTCAAACAGAAATAAATGAGCATTTGTTGCAGAATATTTTCAGTAGTGAATTAATAAAAATGTGACTATTTAGTGAGTGTTTTTTTCTTTTTTTAGTTTTGGCTGGAACATGTGCGCAACAGGACTGACTCAGAATAAACACATTATCATCATAATAATGCTGCATGTCACCCAGACCAATTCTGTGGTTTGCTGATACATTTTTTATGGAAGGAGCCATTCTGCATAATACTTCTGCATTAATACACACAATAACACATTTTTAATGCGGAACTCTTACCTACAGTTTATTGAAGTACTTTCACTGTGGGGTATTTCTGTTTTTACTACAGGAAAGAAATTAATTTTACCCTTGCTGTGTATTATAATTAAAGAGTGTGTGCATGCATGCGTGAATGTGTGTGTGTGTGTGTGTGTGTGTGTGTGTGTGTGTGTGTGTGTGTGTGCACCTGGATGCGTGCAGCGGCCCTGGGGTCAGAGGAGCTGATGAGGACTGGGTGGGAGATCTCCATACTGTGTCTGTTGTTGAGCTGGGCTGCTCTCTGGCTGACAGATAGGGCTGTGAACGAATGCCGCTTCTTGGCGTTCTTCTTCCCTTCTCCTCTCCGGTGGCCGGAGCCGTTCCCATTGGACGGGGAGGAGCTGGGGGAGGGGCCAGGAGAGCAGGGGCCCAACGGGGTTGGCTCAGCGCTCGGACCCGGTGCATTAGTTGTTGTGGGCTTGTCAATTTCCATCAGCTGCTTTGCTGTTTCGTTTAACTGAGAGAAGGAGGAGAGATGAGGAGAGAGGAGGAGAGAGGAGGAGGAGGAGAGGAGAGGAGAGGAGAGTGTAGGTGTTAGATTTCAGTCCTCAGTGATTCATTGATAACAACGTCTCCAACACCTTTCCTCACTTGTTCTTTTTGGCAGTTTATCAAACCAGCCTCATGAAAATCCTCCTTCACATCAGCTGGTAAGACTTCCTCTGAGTAACACTTTCCTAACGTTCTCTAACTTTCAAACAATCCACACATACCCAAACAACCGACCTAAAGGTGAGAATCTTTTTGCTTGGATTATTCTTTCTTTCCTCTCTCATTAGTTTAGCCTTGGGTAAAATCAATTGCATTAAAGCTTATTCATTAAAGATGTTCATTTGCAGGAAGTCAGCAATTCACAAGTGTGCAGAGTTTCTATTCGTTTACGCGTAGATATATTTATCCAATATCATGAGCGTTAGACACTTGCGATCGAGTGTTCCATACAAAGGGTTTTCCAGCAAGTTGCTATTTTTTTCTAAATGCAGGAAAAATCCCAACAATGAGCTATTATGTCATTGTACCAACATGTTTCGTGCCCCGTGGCTGTGAGCACATCTTGATTGTAAATGGGAAACTTGTCTAGGAAACAATTACCGCGTGTGTTCGGCAATTCTGGAGCTTTGTGGTAGTTTAGTCAGGCACTTCAGCTGTTTTATAGTCACATGTTCCATGTACTGTTCAATCATTCATTGAAGCAGCCATTACAAACAAGCTGGTGCTTATTTATTCTAATCAGATGCTCCTGCTGCTCCTCGTTGCTCCTGAACTATTTCTATTGAAGTGTTCACCTCTCTAGCCTTCTACAGCATTTCTATTAGCTGAGATTCATGTTTATTGTATATGGTGAATCGTGTCAATGTCAAGCTTGTGTAGCATTTAAATGCATTTGCGTTGGAATGAATGTTAATAACAAGACCTTAATATCTTAAAGTTATACCACCTTTCAAAAGTTTGCCGTTACTTAGAAATGTCCTCATTTGTGAGAGAAAAGCACTGTTTTTTTCAATGAAGAAAGTTGTCTAATCATAATTCCACTCTATACATTGCTAATGTGGTAAATGACTATTCTAGCTGCAAATGTCTGGTTTTTGGTGCAATATCCACATAGGTGTATAGAGGCCCATTCCCAGCATCTATCACTCCAGTGTTCTAATGGTACAACATGTTTGCTCATTGCATCAGAAGGTTAATGGATGATTAGAAAATGCTTGTGCAATCATGTTAGCACAGCTGAAAACAGTTTAGCTGCTTAGAGAAGCTAGAAAACTGAAACCAGAATTTGAAGGAAAAACATATTATTTTAAATACAAATCATTATTTCATTATTTAATCATTAAACTTGGTGGTAAATAAAACTCATGATGGTAAATAAAAGTGTGCTTTTTCATGGAAAAATTGTCTGGGTGAACCCAAACTTCTCAATGGTAGTGTAACATATCAAGTGTTCTGTGATTTTCTGTTACTTTAATACAGTTATGATGTCGAAAACCTTTGTTAAACATGGTCAAAGTTCCAAAACTTGAGGTGGCTGTCTGTCATCCACTTACATATTTAGGATCCAATCCAGGCTTGAATATGTACAGATGTTTTTGAGAAGGTTATTATGTAAAAATAAGTGAAAAAATGTGTGTTTACATCGCCACCGATCAGGACAGAAGCTAAAACAGCCTCTTTCGGACAGAGGCTGAAAGGAAGGCCAGTGTAAAACGATCAATATAAGATAAATAAAGAATTGTTTAAACTGTAAATAATGCAAAGATATTCCAATATTCCCCAGAATGCAAATATAGACCTGGCAGTGTGCAAATACGTCCCCTTGAAGGCCTGATTTTATGGCAAATGTTGCAAGTAGATAAAAATGGTTTCAAATTGGCTCCACATCAAAATGGTAAAAATCCTGCAACATGTTAGATGAAAGCTGTGTTCTGTACACTGCATGAACATGAGTGAAAGATATTTCTCTTGATGTTGTTACAGGAATGCTGTGTTCAGTGCCTGCCTCTCTGTGAAATTCTATAACATAATCTCTGCACCATGTTCAACACTTGTCTCCGCAGTGTAAACATTTGAAGCAAATATTGTAACTACGCTACTTGTGTTGAATCAATATGCAAATTTTCTTGACTGGAAATTCTTGGTGTAATATTAGGAAGACGTTAAAAGGTCATGAAGTTTTTCTCTAAAACATATAACAGAGGTCAGGGACACATAATTAATTAATAAATAGACAGCACCAGTTTCAGCCCTTCAACAAATTTACATCGCAATCATGTCTGCTTAGTGTAACCTCAAACTCCAGAGCAGTCCCTGGAGAGAAAGTTTGGTTATTTCTGTGTGTGTGTGTGTGTGTGTGTGTGAGAGAGAGTACATGACCAACCCGTCTGGGCTCAGTGTTGGTGATGTTGCATTTCCATATTAATAGATATGCTAATCATAGCCAAATCATATGCTAATGAACATGATGGATTGATGCTGCAGATATAACACTTTGCTCTCGTGAGGCGGACTCACACACATGCAAAACATGCACACACGCATCCACAGACACGTGCACACACACACACACACACACACACACACACACACACACACACACACACAAACACACTTTATGTCACTTTTGCAGACATCATATAGACTCACATTAATTTCCTGGAGATTTACCCTAACATTAAATACCATCTGCATTTTACATCATCCCCAATCAATTAGTCTTAAATCTGATTTGTCCCCGTAAGATACCTATGACATAACACACACACACACACACACATACACACACACACACACCTCACACACACACAGTCAGTGCCTTCTGTGTCAGTTTCTATTTAACTGCTGCTGTTATAGTGCCCGGTCATGCTGCAGTAAAGGAGATAGGGGACTATAAATGTGTGTGAGAGAAAAGAGAGAGAGGGGGACGATGTTGATAGAGACAATTCTTCATTCAGTTTGGCTGAATGAAATCTCAAAGGTCATCTATTACGTATTGAACTAACTGTACTCTGCGCCTTTCGAAGGAGGAGCGCTGTCTCTGGGTAATACCAGGTCCCCAGGTGATGAACTGATATCTGCATTGCGAAAAAAAAGGGAGCCGGCAAACACACATGCACACACAAAACCGGTGGCAGGTGTTCACTTTAAAAAATGGAGAAAGAAACAAAGAAATACACTTAGCATCCATGTTCCTCACAGTTTGTCATGTGCACCTGCATGGTGGCTACATGGTGGGTGATGGGATAATATTTGACGTGCATCACGGGATGTAAGAAGTGCCAGAGATCACTAGACTGATGGACACATGTCAAGAAGAATCTATTTTCACATTTTATTTCATATCCTTCAGGTGTGCAAGTAGAGAATGGAAAAAGGAGAAAGAAAAGAGCCGTTTGTCATGTATAAGGGGCCCTATAATGGAACAAAAAAACACTTTTTCAGAGGTTGTGTGTAAATATTTAGGTCTCTGCTTTTCCTGCTACAGCACAAACTGTGAAAAAAAGACCACCCACTCATTCTGTTGTGATCTGTTTTCTCCCGTGGTGTTGCTGAAACCTGGCTGAACACGCAGTAGAACGACACAAAGGACCTGCTGCGGTTTAAGAGTGTTGGCGGCGGAGTGGGAACCAAATTCCTAATCTCACCTATCGCACCGAAATAGCTCGAGCTATCAACTCAAACTCAAATCCACCTGAATGCACACAGACCTTCAGTGGTACTGGTGTTTCTACAACACAAACCAACCCACCTGCCGTCAAAACCCACTTTATGTTGAGCCCATAACAACGAGCGTTGGCAACTACAGCGAAGCGTTCCTGTCACTTCAAAGCCTCCGGAGCATATTTTTCCGAAAGCTGGATTTAATCATTAGCAAATAGAGAAATTCACTGTTGGCAAAGAATATGAACATGTTGGTCTTTCTGTCGCACAACCTGAAGCAGGTTGAGCACTAATATGGTCCTAGCAGCTAGAGCTCAGGGTTTTGCTGGTTTGTGTTAAGGGTTTAAACCGCAGAAGAGATTTTCATTTTGGCTCTAATTAATGTTTGATCAATGCATACTGAAAGCAAAAGGCACAATTTTCAGTTTGATGTGTAGTGTGCTTGTGTTAAGCCTGAAATGAATTAGGTCTACACTTTCCTTTTCATTCATGTTAATCCTAAGGCAAGAGAAGCAATGCAGTTAATTATTTAACATGCTAAGGTCTACACCAACAAAGGCCTGGTTTCTCCTTTCTTTTTGTAGCCAATTTACTTCAATAAAAAAGTGAAAACCTTGACATCTGATTTGGCCTTTTGTCTTCCTATAAAATAATAACAAACAATGAGAGATCCTGATAAAGATGTTTGAAGAAAGTAACTCACAAATTTAGTCTAATGCTTGGCAAACATTGAATGAAAGATTCAAAGCCCAACAAAATATATATATAGAACAGCTGTATATATCAAAAAACAAATATATTGACTGAGAAATGTAACAGTATGCAAATTTAATATCACTAATATGTTGACCAAATTATGATTGTGATACTGTTAACTTACTGGATAATGAAACTCCTTAATGGTCCGAGACTTTATCGTTATCACTATCAGTACTTTTTATTATCTTTTTTTATATTTTTGGAAAAAACAAATTTCTGATCCAAACAGCTGTATTTATTCCAGTTTCTTGCCAAATGCAAAATTTTACAATCAGAATGTAATTAATAGTAATTTCTACATAGTATAAAGAATAACTGAGCACTGTTTTGGCATCTAATAAACCAGTGGGAAGCAGATACTGTCCCTTGGGCCAAATCTAGCCCTCTATCTAAAATATTGGCACTCTGAGGCAAGCTGAAGTTTTCCTTTTTTATGCATGACATTAAAAGTTTTTACATGACTTTTCATATAGGTATAGTAGATAATGAAAACACAAGGACATTGTAAATCTGCCATAAATATGACCTTGCATCATCAAACTTATGAGATGTATAACACACGTTCGTAACTTGGCACAGATTTAACAGCTTAAACTCTGAATGAAGCCGTTCACTGTTTACTATGTGGATAAGATCCACAGTCTCGTGGTGTAACACAGACGGATGCGTTCATGCTAATGAGTCACTTTTTGCCTAATGAGTATTGACATAAGCTGCTGTAACTGTTAGCCTCTTTTACTAATGGGAATTATGATTTCAGAGAGAACACTGCGACTGTTTTATAAACACATTTTATTCTTGATTGAATAAAAAGAATCTGACATTAAATTGTCAGGGGTTTTGAACAGTGCTCCAACCCAACACCTCCAAATGCATCAGTTAACACCTTATGTAGAGAATACCTTCGTCAATGTCATTGGTCTCATTTTATAGGATATATATGAATTAGGGTGCATTATCTTTCCTATGAATACATATGAACAGTGAAAGACAGCAGCCTGCCCCTCTACATGTAGCAGTAGTTTTTTTAACCTCATGCTATTTATGGTCTGAATACCCACTACATCGACAAATAAGAGCAACCCCCTTTCTAATTTAGTTATTGCCAATCACTTCAAACACTTCCCATGTCACTTTGACTTTTTGCAGTGGCATGCCTTCATCTTCATCTGCAAACCCCTCATCACCAATCTGCCTACATTTATAGTCTACATTTAACACACACACACACACACACACACACACACACACACACACACACACACACACACACACACACACACACACACACACACACACACACACACACAATCAGCAGAAGTCCAGCTGGGCCCTCCTCATTAGACTCTCACTGCACGCTCCCACACACACGCGCACACACACACACACACTCCCCTATACCCCTGCTGTGTCAGGGTGATGGAGAAGTCTAAATTATTGATGCATCTCTATCTAATAGGAGCCCCGGTGTCTCTGTTTGTGTTTGTGCTGACTGGGCTCAGCCCCTGGCTTAATCACAATCACCTCTGAGTGTTGTTTGGTCAACCAGATCAAGTTCAAGTCTGTGTAGGCCACAAACCCAGAGAGACACAAAGGACGAGGGAGAGAGAAAGAGAGAGAGAGAGAGATTGTCTGGAAAAAGCAATGAAAAACAGTAAAGAAAACAGGAGCAAAGAAGTGACTCTATAAGTATATCTGTATTGATGTGTATATAAATGCCTGCAGTGTGAGTGATTGGGATTCAATAGCGGGGGAAAAGAAATATAATGTTTAGAAGCTGCATGGAGGATGGCACATAGATTTCTCTGTTTATAACCTGAGCTTTAATTAATTTCTCTATGGATACACAATCCACCTGATACCTGACCTTACGGCAGACTTGCTGTCTTGACACACACACATACACACACACAGACACAGATGCACACAGCAGCGCCTCCCAGTTTGATTGAACCTCCTGTCAACTTTCATCATTTGTTTTCCGACAGAGCCAAGAGAGAAGCCTCGACAGCGTGTTCACAAATGTGAAGCAGTGAAGGAGGGAAAAAAGAAGCCTTAACAACAGCAAGAAAGAAGAAATCAAACATCCACCAATGGGATCCGCTTTTTTTTTTTTTAACCACAGCATAAAAACCTTAAATGCTACCCAGAGCAAATGGTGCACAGTTTTATTCAGTGGCACAAGGATTAAAGTAAAGTGCATTGCACAGGCATGGAACCATGAAAAAGGTAAAACGTTCTGGGTTTTTATCCTGTCACTGAGGCCATCCCTTAAAGAAAGCACCTCAGTGGAGTTACAAAGTGTTACTAATGCAATTTGCACTTGTGGTATAATTATAATGTATGTCTGTGTATTCCTACAGATACATGGGCAAACATAGACACCATAATGTCGCCCTCTAAGTACGTTTTTGTCCTCTTTTGGCCCTATGGGACAATAGTCATTTTATATAGGCCATTACCTATTGCCTAAGTTAAAGTTTTTTGCCCAAGTCAGGATAAACTTGGGCAATTTAACAACCTTTTGTGATGTCAAGAAAATGTATGGTGTAGAAGAAGCTCTAAACAAGATTCTTGAATCAATTTCTATTGGTGAGTGATAAAGGCTATATACTATAATGTTTTATAGTAGGGCTGGACGATATGGACCAAAATTCATATCTCGATATTTTATAGCTTAATGGCGATATACTATATATATATCGATATTTATTCCTAACAGAATGACAAAAGAGACCGTTCCTATTTTGAAGCCACATGTGCCAAATCTCACACAGACACTGGTGCAGAAAATGTGACATGTGACCTGTTACAAGCCAATTTCTGAGCGTGAGATACAAGTGACGTTAGCTGAATGGTGAGCTGCACACTGACGGGAAGTCAATTCAAGCATGGAATACATCCATGAATTTAAGCCAAAACAACACAAAGGAGAGGCAAAAGCAGAAGCAAGAGAAAGAGAAGCAGGAGGAGAAGGAGAGATAAACCATAGCAAAATGAGTTCCATTGGAGGGGGCAGTGAAGGTGGACGAGAAGCAAAGAAGAGAAGTTTAACTTTATTTATAGCCTGGCAGCTGGCGCTTTTTAATTTGGAAAAGAAAATTGAAATTTGCGAATGACGGCACGACATGTATATTAATCTAATTATTATTAAATTAATCCATATGTTACAGCTGTGACTTTTACCTTTTTAATATAAATGGATGTAATTAAAAATGTACCCACAGTACTCTCACAGTATCGTCGGATCAAAGTTTTAAAACAGCCTCCAGAATACAGGAAATGACATCTAAATATATTAGAAATTTTCCTCTCTATTATATCACACCACATTTCAAATGCTTCCTACAGCCATGTGATCATCCATCTATTTTCTATAGCTGCTTGTAATCAGTTAATAATATCACTTTTATTATTACCATCTTCATCATTAAACATTTGGGGGGGGGCATTTCTTCAAAAAGGTTGAGAACCACTGCATTAGAGTGACTATATGTGACTATAGCACATCAGTGGGCTTGTTATTTTGGTTATGACGGGTATATGATAATTTCCCAAAAATATGATAATCTTGAGTACGTCAACAATTAAAAAAAAGCAAAAAAAGAGAGAAATTTAAAGCTACTAGTGGCTTGTTTTAAGACATAAGCTGTTAGCTTTCAGGATAAAACAACATTTAAGAAGCTATAACAGTATAAAGGTCAGCAGGGCTGTATCGGGGAATGTATTTTGTATCTCTTTCAGAAATTGTGTAAATGAAAATGGCAAAAAAATCATTTTAATTCAATTATGAGTTAGGAGATCATTTGACATGCAAAACGCAATCACAATCAAAATCAATCAATTGCACAGCCTTATTTTATAAGTTATACTTTAATAACAATTCAACATAATGTTTTGTGCATACCAATAAATTCAATAAATATGTAGCCAAATATAAAGAAAGAAAGTGTGTCATCCTTTCATTGAAAATTTGCCATATCGGTTTCAAAAAGTTGTCATACCTGGATGTTGGAAATGAGTTAAGTTCAATAAAAACAGGCAAAAAAGCCCTGGGAAAGTGATGAAAAAATGAACTGCCTCCTGACCAATTTGATTTACCCAATATTTGTTTAATTCAACTCAAGGTAAGGTAAATTTTGAGTTTGTACTATGGAATGAAGAACAGTTTAAGCCTGGTTTAAAGTTGCCACAAAGTCACACTAGAATGTTCAAAAATTGGCCTGAGACACTTTATTATTTAATGTTACGTGACACATTGTCCTGTATATGTCCACAGTCACCCAGTTTCAAGGCCATTTTAATTGAAATGATTAATAAATATAACAATCTCGGCATTTGATATATTTTTTTTGTTCTTTCCCAAAAACTTGAAAAAATGACTCAGGCCGTTATTTTAATACAGTGATGATATATAACATCATGATACAGGCACAACATGATGAGATTTCAATATGGTGCGAAACATAAATGCCATGTTTGATGCAGAATAACAAGTACACAATACAGTCTGAGGGAAAGCCTATCGTCTTGGTTTTATATCAAAGGTACAGTGTCTGAGACCTGCTTCAGCCCAGGAGGAGGCTTTTAAAACAGGTTGGATGGTACAGAGTGACCCATTTACACTAACTACAAACAAGTCACTGTGTCATCTTGAAAGGAGTGTTAAGTGCAGTAGAGGTTGATGAGGAAGGTTGGAAATGGGTACAAAGAAATAGTGAATGTGAGGACCCTGATGTAGCTCCTACAGTTTAATGATAACCAGACTGTTCTGTAGCTTGGGACTGCAGTTATATGAAGTGATCATACCCATCCCACATCAGATCTTACATGTGGACGTGTAAGTTGCTCTCTGTGTCCTGCGTGCAAATGATGCTGCATAATGCATCATGATATTGCATCGCTACTCCTCTGCTCTTTCAAAATCTGAACAAATCAGTGTCTTTTCTATGAATGATGAGGAAACCACAGCACCGATATCTCAGGTTCCTGCCACGTTTTCATTGGACGCCATTAAAGCAGTTGCTATGAAAACGCAATATTTATGAATAAATGATAAACAAAAGAAAGAAAACTCTCATACAAGTGCTTGGCTGCAAACTATGATATGTGGGGGTTTTGGTTTTAATGAGCATGTGTGTGTGTGTGTGTGGGTTTACCTCCACATAGAGAATGGGAAAGATACCAATCTTGTCTCCCAGCATGCCTTCTGCCCAGTTCTCATCCACTCGCCTGATTACTGTCAGTACTTCATCCTGGAGAGAGAGGCAGAGAGTGAGACTATAAACACACACACACACACACACACACACACACACACACACACACACACACACACACACACACACACACACTGCCTGTTGGTACCTTTGAATCAATGTAGGAAAATGTCTTATTTGGTGCAATTTTAAAAAACAAATGAGGGAACAAATTTGTGTTTGTTTTATGAGCAGTTAAGCCAGTAGCAGCTTTTGGAGTGTTTGAACCACATTTTGGTGAATATGAGACTTTTGGGAAAACTAAAACGACTACCCCTGAACGATTTTTTATTTCAAGGTGATGCATGGCATCATTTTGCTCTAATGGAACCTCAGCACAGGGTGTGCTGTTTTAGTTATCCTGTCCCCAACCACAATATGCATAGGCATTTATAAACTAACGCACATTGTGCTTTGTTATTTTCCACCAGATGTCAGTCATTTGTATAGCTATCACTAGAAGATTTGCCCACTTACATCTTCTCTGCCTGTCACTGCCTTCACTGAAACTACACATTGTATATGAACTAATCTCTGTTTTATTGAGTTTATTAATCCTTGTGATTTTCCCTTTTTTAATCATTCCTTTTAAAGCATCCTCACTGTTAGAGCTACAGTCTATACATGCTCTGCATGTGATATTCTAGGACTATTACATCCTATACATGTAGCATAGTGATATTATATCTCTTCACCAGGAAAACATGCATACACGCTGAGACTTCATCATGAAAGGATTCCCCCCCTCCTTGTTCTCCTCCTCATATGACTATGAAGGTCTTGGTTAGACCATTAGGGGCAGCAGTGATAATACTGGTAAATGACTGTGTATTAGTCATACTGAGTAATCACACTGAGAAAACAATATCACACACACTGGCTCTGCGTGACAAGGCGCATACAGCATGCCACAGGGGCGTTTAATGGCAGACTTGTCGCAATGGAGCTCCCTCGTTGCGTCACAATACATTCTGCATACCTTTGAATCCATAGAGGACGGCTGAGCTGGGTAATGATGGGATAGCATCAGTGGGTCACCGGTGCATCCTCAGCTGTGTCTACTGAGCCAGAAGCATGTGTGACTGCAGCTGATGTTCAGATAATTAGCCGAGTCGGTTAAACTACTTCTGTATTATGAGCGGCTGATGCCGCTGTGATTGTGACATTTTGACTACAGCCGTGGGATAGCTATAGCTTTTCCTTTTTGCTCTTGCAGTAATTATGACTGTAGCCATGTCGGTGGGTTTTATTGTTATACTGACAGCTGTGACACATTAATAATGGGTGTAACTTACTACATGCAGGGGTGGTATAGTGTGCGCAGTGAAGTGAAAGTGCAGCGCTGGCTCCTACTCCTGAATGATAACACACCTGTCATATTTGATAGAAGCACTGTATTCAAATCCCGAGTGTCGGACTGTTAATCAGAGCAGTAAAGATAGAGTTCAGCTGCTGTAGCCAAATCCGTAGCGCCACGGCAACCACAACTGCAGCTACAGGCCTGGAAATGACCACAGTCCACAGCTGTGGCTACAGTAGTGGACACAGTCAGTCAAGGAAATGCTACGTTAGTAGTGAAGTGATGCAAAAGTACTTCAGAGAAAATGTGGTAAAAAGCTTTAATCCTGTGTCAAAAGACAGGCAGGGCCAGAACAGAGAAGTCTTGACCAAGATGAATGACCTTGAAGTGAATGGATGGTTAAAGTGGAGATCTCAAGGCCACTGAGTAGGATTTGACAGTGGAATGGTACACTACCTTTCAAAAATTTGGGGTCACACAGACAATTTTGTGTTTTCCATGAAAAGTCATACTTTTATTTAACAGCATGAACTGAAAAATGAATAGAAAATATAGACAAGACATTGACAAGGTTAGAGATAATGATTTGTATTGGAAATAATAATTTTTTCCTTCAAACTTTACTTTCGTCAAAGGAAGGTCAGTTTTTTAGCTTCTCTAACCAGCTAAACTGTTTTCAGCTGTGCTACAATGATTACAGTGTGATAGTTGCTGGAAATGGGCCTCTATACACCTATGTAGATATTGCACCAAAAACCAGACATTCACAGCTGGAATAGTCATTTACCACATTAGCAATGTATAGAGTGTATTTCTGATTAGTTTAAAGTTATCTTCATTTAAAAAAGAGTTCTTTTCTTTTAGGCTTAAAGTTGTGCAAAATGAACTGAGTGGCTACTTTGATTGACAGGTCCAGAAACTTATGGCTCCAAAAAAAACACAAGGATGTCTGAACTCGAGACTTAGTCACCATAACAAGGATCTGGTGTAGCGGACAGAGAAGTGGAAGGGTGTGTGTGTGTGTGTGTGTGTGTGTATGTGTGTGTTTACACCACGCGGGCAGCTGCAGAGGTGTGGTGGCAGATGTTGGGGCTCAGGCGAACATGCAGTCCAAGCGGGAGATGACAAGTGCCAACAGCCTCTTTCCTAATGAGTCAAGGACGGATCCTCTTCATGTTGTACAGGAGGAAGATACAGAAATTCTGCTGCAGTATTTATTGAGAATGACAGCTCGGAAGATTCACAACCAAGTTTCTGTCTAGCCAACTAACCATCTTTTACCTTTGAAAGGGAAAGCTGTGTTTTTTTTTGTTTTTTGGCAATAAAGGTTTTATTGCTCTCGTTGCTTCGAATGGAAAAGCCAATAAATTGAATTTTTAAGATGTGGATGAAAAGGTCAAAACTGCAGTTCATTTGCGACGGAACCACAGAACTTTGTCATTGCTCTGGTTTACATCATAATAACCAGTGTGGGATTCATCAGTAGTGATAAATTCTTAGTGTACTAGGAAGGAAGAGCCTGGTTTAAACGCCAGATCCTATGGCATTTATGCTGTTGTAAATTCATCCATCTCTCCACTGATTCATCCATGCTGCATTTGATTTTGATACAAAAAGAGTCCACAGATGAGTATTGTGTGTGTGTGTATGTGTGTGTGTGTGTGTGTGTATGTCTGCTACCTTGCTGAAGGCCAGACAGTCTTTATCCTGGTCTTTGTTTTTGACCTCAAAGTCATACAGTGCTTTGCCCTGAGGCGGAGTTTGGCTCAGGGGACGCAGCAGCTGGATGTAACTCGCGGGCAAAAAGCCATGGCAGCCGTTGAGCTCGCCGTGGTACCAGTTGTCATCCACCTTGCGTCGCAGGATGATGATGTCACCCTTAGAGAACTGGAGGTCGCCGGGCTCCTTGCCCTCATAGGAGTAGAGGGCTTTACCGCAAGGCAGTGCTGGAATATTCTGCAAAACATACAAAAAGACAAAAAAATACTTTTTTTTTTTTACACGCGACTTTGAACGGATATCGACACAAAGCTGCTATTTGACAGCATCAAAGCATTTCAGCCCGCAGGCGAAAAAGAAGAGACAGAAGTTTGCTGGTTTCAAGTTCCTGTTTTCTGTTGATGTGTAAATGAGTCTTTAGCCTCACTTTGAAGATGCAGGGTCACAAAAAACACTCAGGAAATAGTATAGAATGTCTACTGCATAATATCTTAGAGCCTGTATCAACTAAATCTGATCATAGCTGATTAATCACACACATTTTCTGTACAAGTCACATGACAGACGCCACAAACAACAATCACTCTAAACAAACAAAAACAAAATTACCTTAACCATGTCATGAGATATAATGTACAATTCATTAAAAATCACCTTTAAAAATCACTTTTAAACGTTAGATGTGATGAAAGGCTACAAACATTCTTTAACAAACTGACTACACTTGTATGTAGGTTCCATCTCATCTTGAACATCGTCTAAACATTTGAATGTTACCTTACTCAGAAGAAGTCCTACATTTCATATTCATAGTGCTAACTTACTCCTGCAATAACAGTGCTGCTCATTTATTTTTTATACTGCATCTCCTGCATGGATCATTAAATGGTGAGGATGTTTCATGAATATTTACCTGGAACATTTAGCTTTAGCCTTGAGTCTTTTTGCATCATTACATGGCACTGAATTAGTAATATCCGATGCATTTTTAAGATCCATTTATGGGACGAGGTGAAAACATTAAAAGCCAGCAAGAAATACAGTTTTCATTTAAAGCCACGTTATAATGTGTGTGTGTTAATAATTTGACATTGGTATTACTGTAAACTGCATACTGTGGCGCGTTAATGGCATAAGGAGACACGTCTGTGCTTTTGTCTTAAATTTCAGCTTGTTGCTTTCAGTGAGCAGATGTTACTACCTGCCAGTTATCTTCCCCTAAATCAGAAACTGCAGTTTCATTGAGGATAAACTGCTCATCTGTACTGCTGCTCCCCCAGTGATTCATATAAAATGCACAGGTGACAGGTATATTCTTTTAAATAAAAATCTTACACAGAGCTGCATCAAGTGCATTTTAAAAACATCTACAGATGATAAAAAGCGCTGCTGTCTAGCATTAAGTGTCACTGTGTTGAAATGATGGCATATAACTACACCTCTCAAACCTTGAGGATGACAAATGTGTACATTTCCAGTGAAATGCTGTTTCATTATATTCTTGTTTTTAAATAGCGGGAAAGAGCCATGTCTGGAACAAATCAAGGCCAAGTCTGGTATCTGACAATTTAACTACATTCTATGTGTTATGTACTCTTAAGGACAGTAATGACAATCAGGCTGTTCCTTCTGAATCCAGTCTGCTACATCAGCATCAGGCATTCTATTATTCAGCTCTGTCTCAGTACTTACATCCAGCATCCACTGTGCCTCTTTAATGCTGCTTCTATTGTATTTTTATGTAATTGTGTTTTTTAATGTGTCTTGCTTGGATGCAAAGGGATGCGTCCTCTATTGTGTTTCATGTAATTGTGTTTTTAATATCATGCAAACCAAAGACACTGGCTGCATCCAAAGCCTTAGTATGCACTGCCTACTAACCAGTAGCTACTACTCAAATGCCACAGTAGTAGCGTCTATGTAGGAAGTTAACCAGTAGAAGGCACAATTTGGGCGAGATGGCACTGATGGGAAAAGTTCTTCTTATGAAGAGTCACAGGTCAATTTTGGCAGAACTTGCATAACTGGTTAAGCTCTACAATACACAAGAAGAACATTGCTAAAGAAATATCTGATATGATACAAAATTAGCATGATTATGGGAAAATATCATCTACATGCATGTAAATGGAAAATATCAAAGACCTTCAATAATATGTTTTAAAATCATTTATTCCTCTATGTTACTCTTAGCTGAAAAATATGGACCAATACAAAGTGGTTAACCGAATGAAAAGTCAATGTCTAAAGTGGTTGAAATGTGAATGAAATGGTGAGAAGGCTTGTCTCATTGCAAAAGACTGCCTTAATTAATTAATTATTATTTCATTAATATATTTTATTATTATTTTATTTCCTAACATGTCCTATATAAATAAATATGTTATTTATTTATTTATTTATATCCATTTATTTAGTGAGATGATAGTCATGTTGTTTATTCTTCCTTTTGCCTTACTCAAATTTATGTTAATGTAAGAAAGAAATGTGGAGATTCCTACTTGAATTTGTAATTATTGTATTGACTGGACGTAGTAAACCGTCTGGGTACCGTTCACGTACTTGTTGAAAGCCAACTAAGGGACGAACTAGACAGTGGAATCCTCATTTTTACGTACTACCTAGGAGGGAAATAGGAGGCTTCAGATGCAGCAACTGTCACACCATGGTGAGGTTTCTCTTGTCTTGTTTTTTCCAGACATTTCCTGTTTTATTTGGGAAATATTAACTCTAATCTTGTATCAGAGCACTTGCCCTTCCCCATGTGTCACCTTGCACCTGCCCTGTTTACAGATTGTCTCCACCTGTTCCCCATTATCCTCCATGTGCTCAAATAGTCAGTTCCCCTTTGTCTTGTGTCTTTGTCCGTTGGTCAGTTCACAGTCACTGTGTGAGTCCACAGTCCACGGTCATAAAGATAAGCTGGAGAACCTTGAGATGAGTGATTCTTTTTGTTTGTAACATATATCTTAGTTTAGGTTTTCAGTCATAGTTTATGTTCATAGTTGTTAGCTTTCCTTGTTGAGTAAATTTGATTTTATGATAAAGATTTATACTGTAGCTTACCTTAGTTGCTCTGCTTTTTGGCGTGAGACGTTTTATTTTTGTTAATAATTATCAGGTCAGGAATTCAGCTCTGGTTAGTTTTCTTTGCTGTAGTCTTTTTACTCCTCCTGGAGTGATTATTCTTTTTCCTCCGTTCCTTAGATATTTTTTCCATATTATTGTGCCTCTCCTTCGAGAGCCAGAATAGCTTCCCAGTAATTTCATAGCCATTCATTTGTTACTCTGTTAAGGGGTCTCTGGTTTTTGCCAATAAATTCTGCTAAAGTTTTCTGCCTCTTGAGTACTGCCTTGAGTCACATTCTGCCTGACACACACATTCTGCCCTTTGCATGCAAAAAGCAGGCAATTAAATATTTTTTGTATTATTTTCATCCTGGAGAAGTGAAAATGAAGCAGTGAATTCTGTAATCAGTACATTAATAATCGGGGGGAGTTAAATCTGAAAACTCCACCCCTCTTCATCCCTTTTCTGGCAGATGTTTTGAAGCATCTCAAAACAGTGGAACATTCAGTATGTTGCGAGCTGTTGGCCCTGGAGACAAATTTGTAGAGCATGGATAGTTAGATATGTGCACCAATTTTCATTTTATTCCCCCCAGCAGTATGTGAGATATGACTGGTTATTAAAATGTTTGCCAGGTAATTGCTGCTCCCACCTTGGGCCACACAAAGTAATTTTAAAAATGTCAGAGCAGTGTGATGCATGACTCAGTCAGGTCTGTAGTGTCTAACTTATCACATGTCACGGACAGACATGCACTGACCCACTTACCCTACACAAACTAATTTTTTACACAATGCCGTACTTGTGTAGATGAGCAAAATGAACTGGAATTCAAGTCAAAGGTGCCCTAGTCCTAATTAATCCATGTCCAATCATGGTTTAGCCTCTGTGACTACACTTCACAGACTGAGGCGAAGGTTGTGGATGTTGGGAGGAAGTTGTTACTCAGGGTGCTGAGGTGGAGCTGGGCTCCAGTTTCAGATACCTAGGAGTGCAAGCTTGTCTATGAGCTGCAACGGAAGATCCGCAGGGAGGCACTTTACACAAAAAAAGTGACAAAGCTGACTGTAATTTTTAAGACATCCAGGCATCTGCAGGTGCGTATTGTGCAACATTCTGTTATTGCACTGTTCTTTGGCGCGATGAGCCGAGGGGAGGGAGGACGCTCACACCGCTGACTGGAACAGACTCAGCAAACTCATTAAACAATTACAATTGAGCAGGTGGCTGAGAGATGGAATGATCTGTAACTGAACTCCATCATGAACAGCCCGATGCTTCCGCTCCTGCCTCGGTGGTGGTTCGGCAGAGGACGTTCCGCCACAGGCTGATCCCACCGAGGTGCAGGACTGAACGCAGTAGGATGTCTTTCCTGCCAACTGCCATCACACTGTTCAATGTTCTTATGTACTTCATTTGAGCATTTGATTTGCACAAGTTTTTTTTATTATATTATATATTTTATTTTATATATTTATATATTTTATTCTTAGTACAATTGGGGGTATTTCTAGTCAGTCATTTGAGTTTCTAAAGATATGTTTTATGTTATGTGTGGTTGTCTTGACTCGAGATGTACCATCTATCTATCTATAATTGGGTCCAAATAATAGCAGATGCATTGGGAACACTGCATTTTATATCCTAAATGTATTTTATGTGGGTGACACGGTGGTGCAGGGGTTAGCACTGTTGTCTCACAGCAAGAAGGTTGCAGGTTCAAGACCTCCTTGGTCCTGGGTCTGGGACCTTTCTGTGTGGAGTTTGCATGTTCTCCCTGTGTCTGCGTGGGTTTTCCCTGGGTACTCCGGCTTCCTCCCACAGTCCAAAAACATGCTGAGGTTAATTGGAGACTCTAAATTACCTGTAGGTGTGAGTGAATGGTGTGTGTGCCACATGATAGGTTGGCGACCATCTGGGTGTATCCCTGCTTCTCTTCTCGCCTGTAATGTGCTGGGATTGGCTCCAGCAGACCCCTGCGACCCTAATGAGGAATAAGTGGGTATAGAAGATGATTGACTGACTGACTCTACAGTATTATATGTAAGAATTTCAGCCTGAATTTCTTTCTTTTGCCTCAGAAACTGAATTTTTAATGTCACCCCCCACAATAGTTTTCAGTGGGATTAAGGTCCAGGGATTGGGTTTACTAGTGTGTTTGTGGTCATTGTCTTGTTGAAACACATTTCAAGTGTATTTCCTCATCAGTATAAGGCGACATGACCTCCTCAAGTATTTTGATATAGGCAAACTGATCAATGATCCCTTGTCTTCGTGCTGAAGAGGATACAATTTGCCAAAAAACACATACCCATGGCCTAAAGATAAATGGAATAAAACACAGGGATGTGGGGATGTTTCTCTTACTATGGTGTCAGGCCTATATATCGCATAAAAGGGATCATGGACCAGTTTGCCTGTATTTTAAAATACTTGAAGAGGTCATGTTGCCTTATGCTGAAGAGAAAATGTCCGTAGTTCCTGACCAGCAACATTGAAGTCCTGGAGTGGCCAACCCAATTCCTGGACTTTAATCTCATTGAAAATATAACATCAAAAATGCTGTTTCTGAGTTTCTGAGGAAAACCAAGAAATACAGAGTAATTATGAGGCTGAAATGCCTTTTCATAGGTGCCAGAAGTTGGTTGGGTCCATGCAACACAAATGGGAAACAGTTCACAGAAACCATGGTTATACAACTTAATATTAGTTTAGCGATTCACAGGAATGCTAAATCCTGAAAAAATTGCAGACACTGCTATTTTTTGTAAACAGAATCACATTTTCATTTAGTATATAAAATGCAGTGTTTCCAGTGCACTACAAAAAAAGTATTATAAGGATTTTGGCTTTACTCACATTTTTAAATACACAGCTATCTATCTATCTATCTATCTATCTATCTATCTATCTATCTATCTATCTATCTATCTATCTATCTATCTATCTATCTCCATCTTTATCCATGGGTAAGTTTACACTAACAAGAAACTTTTCTTGTTATGTCCTACTTTTTAATCTTGTTATGCTATTAAAAAGGACACAGTGAAGGCCGTATGTTTCCCACAGCTCTTCCTCTGTGGAGACCCATGGTAGAGGAGCTCTCGTGGAGTGTGCATAAATGCCAGGCGGGGGGTCCTCCCCTGCTGCGACATATGCCAGTGTGATAGCTTCACGCAGCCAGTGGGCCAAACGCTGTTTTGTCAGCGCCTTTCCCTGAGAATGCTCTAATACACAAATGGTTGCTTTCAGTCTGAAGGCTGCTGTGTAATGGAACAGAGGTGGTGCGATGTTTCTTCCCTCTGCTTTCTATGAGGGTCTAAGGGAAAAAAAAAATGTCTGTGACTATTTTCATTCATCCAGGTCATTGTTCTCTCTCTTCAAACTGAATCATAGGCAACTAGACTCGCATTTGTCTAGGAAGATGTTTTTCTTCTTATCCAAGTGGCTTCTTCATTTGGTAGGCTTCAGTCTGACTAGTCCGCACTAGTCTGACCGAAAAAGCTGGTTTGAGCTCCCATCACCTCTGGAAATTCATCTTAAGACGGACGAAGTGAGAGTTCACATGTCACAGTTGAGAGAGAGAAGTGCTACTCTAAGGACAGTAGTTTGAGAGTTATAAGCATGTTCGTACGCTGAGAGTGTAAAACCAGCAGTAATCCCACTGCAGTACCCAAAGGAGCGCATGACAGTTCTGTCGTCTGACTCAAGATCTTAAACAGCAGCTGCGCGAAGACAGATCTTTGTACCAGATTATCACATGAGATAGAGGGCGCAGGATCTGTGCCCCTCTCCATATGTAGCACTGATAAATTGACTATTTTGCTGTGTGAGAGGCAGTAGATGAAGGCAAACACTGGCTTATAATGGCAATGTGTCGAGTGTCCAGGGGAGACGGCGTCTCTGGGGGTTGCCATGGTTACCAGATAGCAGCTGTATCATCGTGGGGAATCACGATGCCCCTGCATGTACTGGGGCCCCCATAATAACTGCTGAACTTTTCTCATGAATCTGTTTAATTTGTTGTGTTACCTCCGCCAAGGAGGCTATATTTTCGCTGTTTCGTTGATTTGTCTTTGAGCAAAATATCTCAAAAAAACATGGGCCGGATTTTTGTGAAATTTTCAGTGAATGTTGGGAGTGGTACCATGAACAGATGATTACATTTTGGTAATGACCCGAAATAAATCCTGGTTCCTGGATCATTTTGAATTTTTTGTTGTTTGGGAACAGTGCAGTAAATGGACCTTCCAACAGGCACCATCGTTTAGGGCTGGTGGTGATATCTTGCACCTGAATAACTTGTTTTCTTTGCACACTACGCCAGAGACACTAAGAGAGGACTTTCACTATGCCAAAAAGACTTTCTATGCTTTGTGTATACATAAATTGTTGAGGCTGTAACTTGCATACATATTTTTGATATTCATTTATGTATGACCAATATCACTATGCAATCACACATTTCCAGATGATTTCTTGTCAGAATATCAAATTTATTTTCTAAGTAATCTATAACAATGTTTTACGGATAACAGTGATGTAAACTGATACTTTTAATTCCACAATAGTGTCAGACAACAACAACAAGACAATAATGTTGGTTTGAGTCACAGTATGCTTGGTGGAGGTCTGTGCTCTCAGACTGCTTTCCTAGTTTATTTCTGTTTTTATATTGTGTATCTGTTAAATTGCTTTTGTTTACTTTTGCCACGTTCAAAGTCACTCAAATCACCTTTCTTCCCCATACTGATGCTCGGTTTGAACTGCAGGAGATTGTCTTGACCATGTCTACATGCCTAAATGCACTGAGTTGCCGCCATGTGATTGGCTGATTAGAAATTAAGTGTTAACGAGCAGTTGGACAGGTGTACCTAATAAAGTGGCCGGTGAGTGTATATATATATATACATAATTATGAATGGGTGCTTAAAGGTAAGGAATAAGGGAACTGGGGGAAAAGTATAAAGCAGAGCTCTGGGCCATGGGGAAAAGGCATCCTGTCCACTCATAAAGAACCATAGTGCTCACTGTGCATTTTCTCATAGAGGAGAACAGATCCAGCTCTGATCTCCTGAACCTGTCTCCAATATTTGAGAAGGACATTGGATCAGGGGCTTAGCTCTGTTTTCCCAGGATATAGATCAGTCTGATGGATAGCCTCACACACAGGGCTCATTGTTATTCATCATCACTACACACCTGTATTCAAATTCACCACCAACCACACCCAAACAAACACTGTAGAGCTCAGCATGCACTTAATATACTACACGTAAATGGTTTTGAAGGACACTATTAAAAGGGAGCTTATCCTATAGGATCCAGTTAAATAAACAGCAGTCTGTTGCCAACAGAAGAGAAGATGCCTGAAATAAAATCAGCTCCTTTTCATCCCAGAGAAGGCGTTTACTGTTATATTAGCACACACGCTCACACACAATTACATATGCACAATCATAATACATCCTCATGCATGGTGATTCTCTCCAGAGGCTGCACTGAAGAGCAAACCTGCCTGATTGTTCTGAGATCAGTGGTGACGCAATCTAAGGAAACGCATACACACCCAAACATAAAAACACAGTCTTCATGCTGACTTCCGCTGCTACTACTTCTTACTACCACTGCTGATGCAACATTTAGGCTTCTACACTAAATAATACACTATTAAGTACTAAATATTTTCATAAGCCTATCTTTTGGCAGGGACTTTTCCACATCTGTCCCTCCCAGCTTTGCAAGACAGCCTGTTAAACATGAATCAAAGTGCAACCATTCAACCTTAAATATGGGAAATGGAGAAAGTGAGATGGAGGAGAAGTGGATGAGATGTGTCTATATTCATATTACAGTACTTAACACTGTTTTACAATTTACATAATTTGTGCAAAAGTCAAATCATGAACATGGATGTGTTCGCATTTGGTTACGATGAGCTTCATAACCAAATGCAATTGGGGTGAATGAAAGCTTCTCCAAGAAACGTCCAATAAATGTAACATTTCCATGGCTCATCATTGAACCCCCATCGCTGTAGCTGCTTTCCATGTGTTTTTTTCATTGAAAAAAAAAGAGATAAAAAAAATCTGATCCGATAAAAAGTATAGCATACACATAGATGTGGCACAGATGTCAAAAATGAAGGTCAAGCATACAGCGATAATGAGAGATTAGAACAAAGAAAACATTTTGAAAGCTGCATCAGAGGAGAGGAATACAAATCCTGCTAAAAAAAAAAAAACTCAAATCAACAAGATGTCAGGACTGATATTATCACATGTGCTCTGTGTTGGGAGAAATATGGTTGGTTGATTGTGGTGGAATTTTGGGAATTTTTACTTAACAAATTACAAAAAGGGCAGATTCACATAAGATTAAGATCACAGACCACACAAATCACATGAGGTCCCCAGGTAATACTACTCCCAATCTAGCAGGGCAGGGTGGGTCATGACTTTGCTTTCCTAGGGAAAAAAAATATTGCACACTGGTATCTCTGGGTTGGAGTTTAAAGTGCAACATCTGACCCTCCCTGTATTACACTACTGAATTACCCCTGAGGAGAAGGAAGAAGTAGGATATTCTGTCTCTTCTTGCATCTACTCACTTTCATTCTTCCCTTTCTCCCTCGATGCTTCTATATCGTCTCTCGCTCTCCCGCTACTTTCACCACTCTCTCTTCTAGTCTCTCTCCTCCCATTTTAACTACGCCTTCGTTCCTCTTCCCCTGGGCCGACACGCGGATGAAAACCTATAGGCTGCTGGAGGGCGTCATAAGGGAACCGCTGGGCTTGCTGCTCGATGCTGGAAGGAAGTCGCTGAGTTCTCTTTGTCAACTAAATCGCGGGGCAGGCTGCTGTCTCTCTCTGCTCTGAGCAGGGCAGGAAGCTGTCAGGCTGCATGCAGGAGGTCTTTTTTAAAAGAGACAGATCCCACCTGAATGTAAAGTTTGGGCCAATTTTTTTTTTGATGCTAAAAAAAAAAAAAATCAAAGCGATCTATCATTCCAAGTAACTTCTGCTCCAACTTTCACATCTTTTTTTGCGTGGGAAAAACTTAAAGGGAATCTTTGTTTATTTTTTTTTTTGTTTTTTCTCTACCTGTGTCACCTTAATTTTCTTGTTTCCCTCTTTTGTTCCACCTGCTGTGCTACATGTGTGACCATGTCAGCTTTCCTCTGTGTCTTTACAGCACCCTAAAGGCCCTTTAACACATGCACTTGACTCTTATTCCTAGTGTGCTAACAAGCTGTGCCACATGTTTGATATAACAGTGTAGTAAATATGACATTTCATTATCGCCGCATATGCACAGGGAAATAAAATCCAATTTTATAAAAGAAATACATTAAATAAACCAATTCCAGTTGCAATTTTGTAGAAGAGATATATTTAAAGCTGTCTTATCCTTGAATGTTTTTTTTTTCCACAAGAGTGCAGGGGGAAAAAAATAAATCTTGGAAATCCGCCTTAGAAAATTGCATCGTACAAACAGAACACAATCAAAGTTTTCAGCTTTAACTTAAGTCAACGTCTTACAGTGACAAAATGCAGCAAACAGCTTTACCTACAAAGTCAACAGCCTGTGAGTCTATATGGGAATGAGAGCCAAAACGTATCTACTACTGTATCGTGTCTGTTTTAATTGTGGCCGCTTGTGTGCTGCCTTTCAGACCATTTATTGCTATCTACATGGGACACTGAAGCAATAATGAGATTTTTTTTTTCAAAATATTTTTCAAAACCCATTAGCGAGCCTCCTGCCTGTGCATATCCGAGACGGGTTTTTCTTTGTTGATGTCATTACATCAACATTTTCCTGAGCTGAAAAAGAACAATAGGTTCAGAATAGTTATTTCATGTTTGAAAAGAGTTGACATGGAATTGTGTGAATGGCAGCATCCAAGGAAGGAATATTGCATCATCCATGTGTGAAAAGAGTTTTTGTAGCATTGTGCCTGACAACAGCACAATATCATCGTCAGTAAATGCACATATACATGAATGTGCACACACACACACACACACACGCATACACGTGTGTGTGTGCATGCAACAACTGCATTCACCAAGTGAATGCAGTTGTTAGTGAGTGCAGTAAAGTGAGTGCAGTAATTAGTGATGTGGATTTTTGTAATAAGACAGGAGTGTACTGGTGTATGTGTGTGTGTGTGTGTCCAGTCCATTGTCCTCATAGACTACACACAAACCCAAGTCCCTACATCAACCACTACTGAGACTCCCATCTGTCTTTCAGTTTCAAGTCTGTCAATGTGTGTCTGTCCACTGCAGCCATAAGGTACAGGGAGGTGATTTATCCAGCAAGGACTGACTGCTCGATTCAACCAGGCATTTAAGACACACACACACACACACACACACACACACACACACACACACACACACACACACACACACACGCATGCACTTTCAGAAACACAATGTTATTTCCACCCTCAAGGGTTTGACCCTGCCATCAACAGATCAATTAGTTGGTCGATATTCACATTTTCAAGCCAAAGACTGCATCATTTTCAACAATATGATACCACTGACAATCATAATGTGTGTTTTGGTACTGATACCCAAACTGATACCTTCCTTTGAGGAACAGAACAATATCCTATTTTTAAATAAAAATCTAAAAGGATTTGGCTAGCAATTTGTCAACAAATATGTGCAGAGCCAAACCACAAAGAATTTATCTGATTAACAAGTACTATGTGTGTATTTTTATGTAAGGCATGGATTTTACATTCTATTACTTTTCTATGATAGTTAAATGAAAATCTTTAATTTTGGACAGAGGTGAATATTTAAACAAGTCAACTTGTACTTTGGTCCATTTGACTGATCATCTAATTTTAAAAGTGAGTGGAAGATTATTTTCTGAAAAATAATTGTTCCTAAAATGAATGTTTTTATGTATGCATGCATGTTTGTATATATGAATGTATGCATGTATGTCTGTATGCTTCATATTTTAGACACATTTTTAGACACATTACACATGGATTACAGTTTTCAGGCACACACACACACACACACACACACACACACACACACACATATCCCCTTATAACAGGATTATAGTCAGTATGCTACACATGCTGAGCTTAGCTTATTAAATCAATAATTAACAGCCACCCTCCGCTCTGTGTATGATAGTCAGTGAGAAGCAGTTTCATCTGCTGGAACAACACGCTGTTGATATACACTGACCTCACTTACATCATGTATTCCTCTTTTGTATAGACTGTGAAAAGACATTTAAAGTGATGTTGTGATAAGAGCATCACTATAAGTTCAATTCAGTTTCATTATTATCTGATGGAAAACCCTCTGAAAGACTCTTCTGACTCTTCTCATCAGCATCTAGCGGAACAGACTTGACAGAAATGGAAAATAATATTTAGGAGCATTGTTATGGTCATATACAGTGGAAGTGTCAATTAGGTTTTGAGCTTGGTTTATTGGCTTAGAGTGATTACTGTCCAGACAGAAGAGAGAGCTCATTATGAATGACCATGAACAGGTTAGAGAGTGGCTGTCTGGCACGGCTGGGAGGGGCCTCACTGAGTCAATGGTAGAGTTCCACCTACACACACTCATTACAGGCTCAAGCTGAGCTCAACAAACAAACCTTAGTTCAGGCCAATGTTTGCGGTTGTCTAGCGGTCTAATGGGGAAGCATAGACACAAAAGCTATTCTTAAAAGCACTGGCTGCTGAATGACTGTGACAGTAAGTTTAATTACTATATGATTCAATCAAAAACCAATCTTGAGTTTTAAAGTTTTATCCAAAGTCTCCCTTTTATCCTCCATCAACCATCAATCAATTCAATCATTGATTGATTGCATATCCAAAAGTGTCTCTTCTTCAACCAGAATCCCAAATTCAGCAGCAGTGTGCCTCATTGTTCACAAAACCGCCTGACATCAGCTCTTATAGATGAACTGCTGCTGGGCTCATTTGCATTAGTAGTTTAGTAAATACTGAATTAAAAAAGCACGCATCCTTAGTGATAATTTGTGACAGGCTTTAAGGTGATTGGAGTTCAAGAAGGACACTGACATTAGGAGGTGTGTTAGTAGTTCCCTGTGAAGTGGACTGCACAGGGTATTCAGCCATGTTAAGTGAGATTCTAAATAATTTTGTATTGTTTTCAGTTTTTGTTTTGATACCGTTCAAAAGTTTGGGGTCGTTTAGAAATTTCCAAAGCACTGTTTTTTTCAATGAAGATAACTAATCAGAAATACTCTATACATTACTAATGTGATATTCTAGCTGTTTTTTGGGCAATATCTACATAAGCATATAGAGGCCCATTTGCAACTATCACTCCAGTGTTCTAATTGTACAATGTGTTTTCTCATTGCGTCAGAAGGCTAATGGATGTTTAGAAAACCCTTGTGTAATCATGTTAGCACAGCTGAAAACAGTTTAGCTGGTTAGAGAAGCGAGAAAACTGACCTTCCTTTGAGCAGGTTGAGTATCTGGAGCATCACATTGGTGGGGTCACAAATAATTATTTCTAACCTTGTCAATGTCTTGACTATATTTTCTATTCATTTTACAACTCATGGTGGTAAATAAAAGTGTGACATTTCATGGAAAACATGACATTGTCTGGGTGACCCCAAACATTTGAACGGTGTATATTATATAATATTATCTATATATTTATTGGCAGCAACAATCTGAGGTGTTCCTGTTGCCAGGGCAACGGACAGAGGAAGTGGGGTCTGCCGTGGTGACGTCGCAGCGTGTTCCAAATGGAGGGATTTTGTGGAGGGAAATTCCCATAACCAACATTCCCTGAGCAGGGAGCTCTGTTGATGTACACTGTGTAAGGAAACACAGCCAGGGTCGTTAGTCTCATCCTAATGGGTGCAGCAGACAGACAGGAGAGTGAGTGGGTGAGTCAATCAAGCAGAGTCTGTACACACCCACACAGTCCTCAAAGGGTCTAATGAGCCAAAATAAGTGGGAACACCTGTTTAGGTTTATTATAAATGTGCAGGGCATGTTAAGTATTAAGTTCAAATTTAAATAAAATAACTTGAATACATGTCAGTCAATGAAAATGTTCACAATATAGAGCATTTGATATAATGAATAGGAAATAGGAATTTAATTCAACTTGACAACACGCTTCTTAGTAGAAACAATTACACCAGATTAATTACGATGTCAAAAAACAGTTAATGCTGTCATCCCAGCGAGCTGCAAAATATGCATGCAGCTACTGCATATCCCTCATGGCCTAAATAATAATGACAAAAGCTTTGATGTGTGGATTTCAATTACCTCACATTATGTAGTTGATATGGCCTCCCCACAGGAAGGGCTAAACACATTACAAACACTTAGGTAGATGATTGAAAAACAACATTGTGGTATTAGTGTTGGTCCACTGACTTATTGTATTTGTCAGAGTCAATACGTTATACAGTGCCAGTCACAGATTTGGGCACACCTTCCCATTCACTTGATTAAGTGTGTCCAAACTTTCGACTGGTACTGCAAGTCAAATATAATGTAGGCCTTGTAGAGGGAAAAATTATACTCATGTAAAAGAATGATAAATGTGCTATCCTATCCCTTGATGTGGCAAAGCACAGCCTCTTTAATCAACCTGGATATTGAAATAAAGAAGAAAATGTCCTTATATTAGAGGCACAAAACAATAACTGTCTATAAAACAAGTGTGAGTTCCACATTTTATATTTTAGAATTGTCAGGTATGTGGCATTGGTAAAAAGGGGGATCTAGTCCATCATCTGTTAAACAAGCAGAGACATAACTTTAACAATGAATGATATTGACCTTGAATGAAGCTTCTCAATCAGCATTTACATTTACAAAGGTCTGCACAGATTCCACTAACATAATACATCTGCATATCTTCAAAGCAGATTTTAAAATGTCTGAAAACTAAAGTACTACAACAATAAGTGGGGAAAAAATGGCCATTTGAGAAATTCATATGCTTAGAAATCTATGTGTAAATCAAACTTTATATTTATGCGGGGGAACAGACAGCACTATGAATCAATAGGAGAAACTTTATGGAGTGTGAAATAGAGGTGGCTGTTGTTGAGATTGAGGCTTTATTGTTTGGTGGTCAGACCACTGGTCAAATCAAGTCAAGTCAATTTTATTTGTATAGTCCAAAATCACAAATCACAGGTTCACCTCAGGGGGCGTCACGGTCCAAACAGCGATGCAACATCATGACCTTCGATTTCAACAAGAAAAAACTCCCTAAAAAAACACTTTAAATGGGGGGAAAAGAAAATGGAAGAAATCTCAAAGGGCTTCTTCTTCCAGGACAAACAGACCCGCAACAGATGTTCTGTATATAGACTAGAACACAGGATACAGAATGCAGCATTCGAACAGGAAACAGAGGCACAAGGACTTGTAACTACTACTTGCATGACCAATAAAAGCAAATCTGCTGAACAGCAATGAACTCACCTTTACAAAAATAAATGGAAAGAAAAGAAAGAGAGAGGATGGTTATTCTGGAAACTGATATGAAGCGGCTGCGGGTGGATATCGAAACTGGCACCAAAAAGCATGATGCTGTGTGTTTTGGCAGACTGTGCTGTAGTTGTGTCTGGTAAGGATCAAGTGACTGGAAATCACTGCCCTTAATAAGTGTCTGACTGCTCCGACTGGAAACTGCTTCCTTGTTAAAAGTTGTTCCTCGGAGGGAAGGAGCCACAGATCTGACGGAGGATGAAGCTGCAGCAAATAAACAGGCTGCTCCTCGAGCATGAAGCAGCCCCTATCACACACTCCATATATATTCTTGCTGCCTGGATATCCACTGTTACACACACCATCCTAAAAAGCTAAATTAACTATAGGAGAACATTTAGCTTTATTCTGCAACCATCAAATATGCTTAATTTTCAATTAATATGGGTGTTTATACAGACTGTGGAACAGCTCTTGCTTCACTCGTATTTTACAAGCAGCCTGGACCCACAGAATCACTAGTATGGTGGCTGTGAGTTCCGATGGAGGGATCAATGTGCATGTATCCTCTCTTCAAACATGTTTGCCATGCCTGTAACTTGCAGGAACAGATGAGCCACCAACAAACACCCACTTCACGGAGCGATTACGACAGCTGTGCGGAGGTGAGAATAGAGTCAAGGCAAGGCGGCTTTATTTATACAGCGCATTTCAACTCAGGGCAATCCGACGTGCATCTCATAAGAAAAAAAAAAAGAGTCAAGAGTTTTTAACTTCCTAACTCCCAGCCCCTCATTTTCATTCATGACACAACCACGTATGAACAAAAGCGCTATGATTGACTTTCAGGAAGAGGTTGTCTGGAAATATCCTCGTATTTCACTGATATGGTGTCTCCCCTCACTAAATCCCCTCCCTCTCTCCTCTCTGACAGTCAGCTCCTCACTCCGTCTGTGTGTCGGAGTGAAGCCGTGAGCGACTATAAACACCTTTGATTTCTGATGTGGTCACATAACTCGTCCTAAGAACCAGCTCTGAACGACCACAGATATACTCTCAAGGTACTGCTGCTGTGCTGCTTTCTCTATGCTGCCTATGTAGAAACGATGAGTCTCAAAAGGCAGCTGGGGCAGCACAGTTCCTTTGCAGGTGATGAGATTATCGTTTAACCTATGATATATTATTCCCACCAGAATCAATCACTGGACAAATGTAGCCCCATGCTTAAAGTCTGCTTCTGTCAAATAGATGTTGAGGCAGTGTGATGTTAAGAAGCAGCAGTCAAAGCAAAGGCTATGTTGACTTTATGTTGCAGAAGAGCTGCCTGCTGCACCTACAGCACACTTGGCTACTGGCTGGGACATAAAAGAATATATTATCATTGGTAGATGGTTTGAAAGCCATGGCCAATCACATTGACTCCTTTCATCTCCTTTAAAAGCAGCATTCCTGCTATAACGTGACAGCTTGGGTTTCCAGCAGGGGGGTTTTCTCTCCGAGAAAATGAATATTCTTTGGTTAATGCATGCGCAGACTTCCCAGCATGAAGATATCATCACCCAGTATGCCGCAGACATCTCTGTCGAAGTTGAATTTGTGCTTCTGGATATATTTAAACTTTGACACCACGAGTAGCAACTGCTGTATTTGGCATCTCAAAGGTGCACCGGTGAAGTGTCACTGTAGAGACATGTGAAGTGAAGGCTGGTGAAGAGAAAAAGCTGAGTGAGCCTCCTCACTGGCATCGTTTTCCATTTTGGTCTGTGCACCTGCACATAATGTTATCTGTTACAAGAGCTGCACAGACATCCCTCAGGCTGCCTTTAGTAGCTCTGCAGTTTTACCAATGGAGCCACAAACTAATTATTATGCAGATGTAGACACCTTTTTTCAACACCCACAACCTGTCACCATACAGTGACAGAAGTGTGTGTGTCACTGTCAAGAAATGTTTTATGAGTTT
This sequence comes from Lepturacanthus savala, assembly GCA_030544235.1. NCBI lineage: Eukaryota > Metazoa > Chordata > Actinopteri > Scombriformes > Trichiuridae > Lepturacanthus > Lepturacanthus savala. Next base: position 22,937,277 of record CM060470.1, read on the forward strand.
TTAATTGAAATGTGTTTAAACACAGAATAAAAGCAGTAGAAACTATTGAGTTTAATTTTAAAACACTGAATGGGTGATGAATGAGTGACAACTTTATTCATACCCACAGGGACAATTCAAGTATTTCGGCACCTCAAAATCAGAAGAAACAATGCGAGTGAGTGAAAATGAAATTAAAAAAAGTAAAAAAAAAAATGCATACTGACTATTGAAAGCCTCTATTTTTTGATGTTTCACTTCAAAGGAAACATTTGCATACTGGGTTGTGGATTTCAAGGAGCTTCAGGTGAGCTTGGAGGGAAATAAGGAATTAAAAGGCACTAAATGGTCCTGTTTTGAGTAGTAGAACACATCCGGTGTGCTGGATTCACTCGTCTGTCAACTCTATTGCTCGGCAACACTAACATTCCAAGCCAGTGTGTGTGTGTGTGTGTGTGTGTGTGTGTGTGTGAAGGATGGTAGATGGGACAGGATGTTCCACTCCGCTCATATCCTCATCCATTCCCAGCATCAAACCATTCTCTGTCCCCTGTAGTCCATCTCTCCGCCTCTCTACAGACACTCTCTCTTTTTAACTGTGATTACTCTGCTCTCACTTCTCTTGCTCATCTGTCCTTGGAGGGGCACTGGGCCATTACAACTTTTTTCCCCCTCACAGTGTGTGTGTGTAAGAGCGTTTGTGTGCGTGTGGTAATAGCATAGTAAATCTGCAGAGGTCTTTTTCCACTCTGCTGTGAGAGCGTATTTTATCATGCTGTGCTGTTTTATTGGAGCAGAGACTCAAATACAAACCAAATACACACACACACATTTATGCATAAATGCAAAAGTATTACCCGTGTGTTAATTTGATGAATTAAAAAGAAAACGGCATATATACTTTTCAGGATTTAAATACTGTTATGATGTTGGTAAGGAACAGTGGGAAGATGTTTTTGCAGGCAGCAGAGCATCACCATCTAAAAGTCAAATCCACCCTCTATTAAGGACTTATGCCCCATGGACCTCACTCCCTTGCTTGTCATGGAGCACATCAAGGCAGATGGTGGAGAAACTAAAGCTGCTGGATGTGGACACTGGCACCTGCAACTGGGTCCTGGTCATTCTGCCACTTCAGTAATTGCAAAGCGACAACACCATCTGAACAGGATAGTGAAAACAGCCAGCGAGATCATCGTTGCCCTTTTCCTCTTCCTCCTGGAGATTTAAAGACATTTACCATAGCTCTGGCAAGATCCTCCAGGATCCTCCAGGAAGCACAAAACCCTTGTTATGGGTCTCTTTTTCCTCCTGGCAACTGGGAAGAGGTACAATACAGGAGTATCAGTGCTAAATCTGGCAGAATGCTAAACAGCATCTACCCACAAGCAGTCAGGATCATCAACAGACTGCAGTCCCCCCCCCCCCCCCCCCCCCCCCCCTCTTCATGAACATGACCCCCCACCCACCCTCTAAACAACCAACACCCTGTCAGTGCTGGTCACTCATTGACAGGCACCAGCTGTCAACATTGAGCTGAAACACGAACTGCACCTGAAACATCTCTGTAAATGTACTTTAATGGATTTTTTAATTCCCTTCTCTGAGTATTCTTCCTGCTTCTTTGGGGTCTCCCTTTCATGCTGCTTATTTACTGCAAGGGATTGGATTCAACCAAATCTGTTATGTTCTTTCATTGAAAACAGCTTACATGTTTCAATAATTTTTTGCAATCTGCATTATTGAAATAATCCAACCACATATTTATACTGATTGCCGGTCAATCTCCACAGTACAAAAAGTCAAAAAGACTTTGAATGCATATAATAAAGACGACCTAACACTACAAATCCTGGAGTTGCAGAAAATGTAAATAATAGTAAATAGCTATTTGAAAATATAAAATGTAATTATGTGAACATAGAACTACACTGACACAAACATCAACACACAGGGACACACACATACACACCAAACACACACTCTCAGCCTGTCTGGCAGTAATTCAGCACACTATTGATTCACTTTCCATCTATAATTCAGGATACAACACACACCTCAGGTTAAGTGGACACATGCATACACACACACACACACACACACACACACACACACACACACACACACACACACACTGGTAGTTTCTGAGAAGTAGAAAGATGAGAAACACAACACCACTCACTGTATATAATCTTAGATACACTGACACACACACACACACACACACACACACACATGCACATACACACACATTCACGCATACATACACACACATGCACACAGACACACATACACGCACATACATCCATATACACACACTTAAACAAGTCTAGCTAGCGGAAACCAGGAGTTCATTCATCCCAACTTTGTCTTCTCCTCTCACTCGCTCCTTCGTTCCCCCTCCTCCATGTCTCCTCTCCTTCCTCACTCTCTCAGGACATCACTCCATCTCGGCTGAGGTTCCACCCTTCCCCCCTCACCTCTCACTCATCTTCCTCCCCCTTTGTTCCTGTCTTTGTCTTCTAAAGGAAGGCTCGCTATAAAAACAGGTTCCTCTGGAGCATAAATCTGCTCAGTAAAAGTAACATAAGATGCTGATATTATGAAAAAACAACAGTAAGAAGAGTAAATGTCCAATATTTGCCAAGATTGAGCAAACTGTAGCACAGGCTGACTAACAGACAGGAACCAACTGAGACTCTATTAAACTGTGTGTTTGTTTCTGTTTACTGGGTCACAGAAGCCTGTGAACACTGAACTCAGCAATCATGTGTTGTGTTGCTCTTACTGACTCTTTCCCAGTTGGGAAGTTTTAGAAAAGGGTCAGCTTGTTGTTTTGTTCTTTCTTTGCTTTGAAAGATCTTTGCTTTGAAAACATCACCATATCTGATCAATGATCTGTTCGCTTGTGTTCCTCAAGCCGGTCAGGTCCTGGATGCTGTTGTTTAAATATTATTACCCTATTAAACCCTATTATCTCTTGCTGATGCTGCCATGTCTGGTAAAATCAACTTAATCCTGAGATGAAAGGATCAAACTCTTTATGCCCTATAGGACAATAGCCATTTTATTTTTTACCTAAGTCAAAGTTTTTAGGCTATTTAGGATATTTGTTTAGGAGATTTAGGATAAAACGCTTGACTTGGGCATTTTAAAAAGCTACAAGAAACAGTGCAGAAGAACAAAACAAGTACACAGATCATATAGTGGTCAGTGATCCTCAGAGCTATATATTGCATAGATTAAAAAACATATTTTGCGAAATTTAAAATAATCTAAATTGCAAATGCCCCTGAAAATTGCTAGTGCATTTTAATATAAAGTGCTGTGCATATCAATAAATTCAATAAATATGCAGCCAAACATAAAGAAAGAAAGGAAGTTTCAGTCCATTAAACGAGTTGCCATCATTTCATTGAAAATCTGCCACATCTCGGGTTTCAGAAAGTTTTCAAAACTGGATGTTGGAGATGAATTCTGTTCAATAAAAAATAGTCAAAGAAAACCTGGGAAAGTGATGCAAAAGGGATCTACCTCCTGACCAATTTGATTTACCTGACATTTGTTTAATTTAACTGCAGGTAATGTATGTTTTGAGTTTGCACTTTAGAATAAAAATCCAGGTTTAAATTTGCCTAAAGTCAAACTAGAAACTAGAAAGTTCAAAAATTGGCCTAAAGTCACTTTCTTCTTTAATGATTGATTAAAATGGTTAATAAATATAATATTCTCTGCATTTGCTAAAGTTGTTTCTTCTGTTTTGCCCAAAACTTGAAAAAATGACTTTGAGTCTATTATTTTAATAGGGTGAAAAGGGTAAGATAAATGGAGAGAGTCGATCTTCCATATGTGGCTTTAGTCCATCTATCTTATTTCCATGGTCCTATGATTAAAGAGGACAGGTTTATGTAGATTTGGGATTTACATGTACTGCAATAATGTCACATGATTATGTGAAATATGGTTAAAGGTTCAGAACATGAGGTGAATGTATGTAAAATGCTGCCTTCAAGTCAAAAGCCCAGAGTTTATCTTGCTCTGAATGCTCTGTTTCCAAAGTGAACCCAACATATCTGACAAAGGATGAACTGAGTGGCTGCTAATATAATAATATTCAGTCTTTTTCTGCAATAAATATTTATACACTTCCAATTGTCCTTTCCTTATTAAACTGTGTGTAATATATTAAACACAATATGTCATTTTCAGCAATTAGGGATCTCTCTCCAAAACAATAACCAAAGATGGTGTTTTCATTGCTCTGCAGCCAGCTGGTCTCTGTTAGGATTCCTTCAGTGGTCATTCAGGAGTTTTTTTACCGGGAGCTGAATTATGCTCAGAGGTATCTCTCTAAAACAAATGGACCTGATGATTAATGATAAAGCTAATTAAAAAAAACGAATGAAGCAATTTAATGCTAAAAAATGATCTTTCCATGTGGCCGTTCAGTGGATACAGGACAACAACCAGAGTAACAGCGAGCTGAGTTGTAGCTCACCTTGCATCTCCTATATCTTAAAATCCAGATGTTCAGGAGGTTTAACTGGGAGATTATCTGCAGATGTTTTCTCCTCCTCCCCAAAGCAAACAGACATTAAAGTGAAAATTAAAGGTAAAAAAAATGAATAAAACAGCTTCATGTCAATGTGATCTAATCATTAAAATTCTTTTCCTCAATAAATGTTGTTATATGCTTCCAATTCATCTTCCTTTATTGAAGGGTAGAGTACAGAATATGTTCTCTGATACCTCACTTATACAAACAGCTTGCTTTAAAACCTCAATAATCTCTGAATACAGAGATTTAATGTACATATCAATAAGTGCTTGAAGCATGTTGAGTACTGAAAGTGAAATTCTTGGTCTTATTTATACGTTCAAATTAAAATCTGTGCTTGAAACTGTGAGTTTTGCTCTCACGCGGTCAAGAGGAACTTTGTGGATTTCTATATGGAGATGTACAAATGAAAACAAAAAATAAAGAAAATAATAAATAATAATTGAAATTATTAATTACTTACACTGATAGAATTTTATGTAAATCTACAAATAACTGTAGTAAAATAGAATAACTGCTACATATTCCTAGAGCAGAGACCTGTCATACTGAATTCAACACATTGAATATTCTTTGTGATTCTACTCCACAATGCACTTTCATGACTTCATTTCACGCTACTGTATCGAGGGTCTTTGACTGAGAAAGAGGCAGTGACAGAAAGAAAGAGAAAGACAGAGCAAGATGAGGAGGAGTAGCGACAGCGAGCTTTAGTACAGAAAGCTCGGGGATCGCATGCATATTCATAAGACTCATTTCCATCTGAGCTGTGAGAGAAAGAGTGGCTGTGCAAGAAAAAAAAAAATAAATAAACACATACACACATACAGCGGAGCTTGTTATATATGCAAGCTGTTCAGCGGTGGAGTTGTGAAAAGGATGGATGTCTTACCTGATTGAGGATCCAAAGTGTCGAAGCAGGGGACGAGAAGAAAGGCAGAGGGGAGAGAACAGAGGATAGAGAAGAATTAGCATTAGGATTTACTGACAAAAAGAATCCCTCAAAGTTTATATGTAATTTAGAAAGTATTAATTGTAACGACTGAGATTTGCATGATTCACAGAATATGAATATGACGACTTATAATGTGAATATTGAAGTCCACCTAAAACATCATTTAGAGAGTATGTAACATCCATATTGTGAAGCCTTCCTGTATGAATAGGATATACAGAATGTTGGGAAGAATTAGATTGGACCATTGAAAAGATGGATCCTAGAATGTACAGGATAAATTGCTCAGACGAAACACCTTGATTGACAAATGTAATGATACTATTGGTTGAAAATCAGGATTCCTACAAGTTCTTCAAGTTAAATTCAAGTCTTTTTAAGACCATTTTTATAAAAACCTAACACCTATTTCACAGACCTACCGGCATTTTTTTTAAATTTGTTCATTTATATTTCTATTAAATGGATACTCCATTTATATAAAATGTTTTTCCTATAGGGAAAAGTCATTTTGTTTATTTTTGGTGAGCATTTTTCACAAATCAGTTCGTACTGAAACATGTAACTTGCAGACGGTCCCTAACACGGACCACAGTGAACGTTGTTAGATTGGCGAGGTGGAGACACTGTTTTCTGCTAAAAGGTAAAATTGCAATGAAATTTGACAGTAATATTATAATAAAGCAGAGTATGATGACCTTGCTATATACTCCACTCTTCATTTACATGGACACTGCCTTGGTCTCCAATTAAAAGCTCAGATCAAACCAAACGTCAAAAAACTATCCAATAACAAGCCAACTTCACTGCAGTTTCCTTTCTGAGGTAAATTATCTTGGCTCACACATGCATAGCAACCACTCTGACAACGACATGTAGATTCTAGAATGTAACTTCTGGTTACATGTTATTTAATCAAAATAAAGTGGTTGACAAATGAAACTTTTGAGGAGAATGCGATATGGAGAAGGTATATACTGCACAAATTTTAAGACCCAGATATCAAAATTCCTAACATTTTAGGTATGTTTAGGGTATTATTTCCAAAGTCATAAATTCAATGCTTTAAAGATTTTTTAAGACCCTGCAGGAACCCTGGAAATTGAATGTTTCTTGTTTTTGAATGTTTTCATTTGATATTAAACTACAAAGAAACATTTTGGGGGGCAAATATAGATAAGTAAGTGAAGAAGGATATGATGTAAAATGATTTGAAATACATTTATCATCTCAAGAGGACTTTAACGTTTTACTTGTAATATCGTTAAGCTGATAAGCTCCACACTTTGGTGAACTCTTGCAGACAATTACTCAGATACCCAATCAAATAAGAACCTTGAAGATCTCATCACATGAAGCTATGTTGAAGCTATTACATCATTACCCTGCAGCAGTTTAAGAAGCAATAGAAAATATGGCATGCAACCTGATGGTTATCATGTGGATTACATCGTCTTCATCATATATTTAATGTGTTTTTGATATGTTTTTAGTTTAGTGGTTACAGTCTAAACAGGTGGGGCTGTGCAGTATATCATGTGATCCCTACAAGTTCGTTCCTGTAATGGCGGAGGCATCAAATACAACTTTGAAATTCAGAATCATGAATGTCATTTTGATTAATTCTCTTTCCCTTAGGGATCTCTTTGAAATACAGATTCAATAAATGGCTGTGTCTATAATCTAATGACGACACAAATGAAATAATGATGTTAAGAAGTGCAAGAAGAGGCTCAAATTTCACAAGGTGTCATCTTGACCAACAGCTTGCAAAATAAGTCAAATCATGCAAAACACCCAAACTGTGCAGCAGGCAGGAAGCCTTAGAGTATATTGGAAAGTTATACATTTTTTAAGAAATATTTCCTTCAGAAAAAAGTGTAATATAGGTGATATCTCTAAATTGTATCAGCAGTGAGATTGTCGGGCTACCACCTTGGTCGAGAGTGAAATAGCTTTTTCTATATCCTGTGCTCACAAGTCTGATAGTTTTATTCGGGGGCTGAAGCTTCAGAGAATATTTCTAACAGTCGAAATTCAACCGATGCGAAAAATAAAGGAAGATTTTCTATGAGGGGAGAGGGATATTCTAGGTTGCTAAGGGTGACAGGTTGTCATGGCTGTTGCCCTTTCTATTGGTCCCCTCCCTTCTCTAGACCCCTGTTACTGTGGCGACAGGGGGCCTTGAGTGACAGATGGTTGCTGAGGCATGTCAGTGGTTGTTAGGAGTACTAAATGTGTCAATCACAGTAATAATAAATAGAGAACTTAAAGGACACACAGTGCTCATGGCAAAAAGAAATACTAAAGTGAGGTAAAATAGAGAATATGGGCCTAAAAGCATCTGATATATTCTGAAGGTTTTCTGCCCATACAGTATAAATATGTGAGATTTCATGCGGTGCGAAAGGTTCACGAGGAGGGATTTACATCAGGCTGTGCTTTTAAACGATGCTGTCACCTCTACACTACATTCACAAAGTAATGAGCTTTCAGAGGCTGAATGCTCATTCACTAGCAGCCGAATTTAAATCCACTTAATGAGAAACGCCACGCTGTATTTTGGAAGTAGGGTAAAAGCAGCACAGCGGCACCGGCCTCTGGGATGAAAGACATCACAGCTGGGTGTGGTCAGGTGTGTTAGGTTGTCCTTGACTTCGACAAGATTTGACCCTATAGTATGTGGCTCTGTTGCATCTCAGCTGCTCAGTGTAGAAAAGACATGTGTCCTCTAGTTGTGAGAGAATTAGACTGGGTGAACTCATGTTTTTCAATGCAACAAGGAAATATTTTCTATGGCCATATCTGAAAATAATTCACCCTGTAGCCCTGCGCTACAACAGCAAACTGAACCTGTGCTTCATGTACTACACTCACTACTCCTGGTTATATCCTGGTGAAGCTTTGCTGCTTTTTTAGACTTCTTGTTCTTGTTCTTTAGCCAAATGAAACAAATGAAGGATCTCTTCTTGCTGTCATGAACTCATCGTGCCTGTGAGGTAGGAACACCAGTTGTAGTGTAGAACCACGTGCACATCTGGTGTTCAGATGCGGGTCTTGTAGATGTCTGCGTCTATTTAAAAATATGAACAAAGGCAGAACCTCACAGCCTCACGACACGGTACACAAAACCCTAATCTCTGCTGTCAGGGTCGATGTTATACTCAACCATCCACCAAACCACCTTGAAGAAAGCAGTAGGGGTCTGCAAAAACATTGATACTGCAATATATCGCAATACTACCTCTTGTGATATGTTATTGATACACTAACGCCAAATCAATCAATCAATTAATCATTTATTTGTCTCACAAGGGGAAATTCAGTTTAAGTTACATCCCGAGTAACACAGAAGACATGCACTACTGTTCAAATGTTTGGGGTCACCCAGACAATTTTGTCTTTTCCAAGAAAGGTGACACTTTTATTTACAACCATGAGTTGAAATGAATAGAAAATATACTCAAGACATTAACATTTAGACATTTTCCTTCAAACTTTGCTTTCGTCAAAGTAAGGTCAGTTTTATAGCTTCTCTAAGCAGCTAAAGTGTTTTCAGTGGTGCTAACATGATTGCACAAGTGTTTTCTAATCATCCATTGACCTTCTGATGCAATGAGCAAACACATTGTACCATTAGAACACTGTAGTGATAGTTGCTGGAAATGGATCTCTATACACCTATGTAGATATTGCACCAAAAAAGAGACATCTGCAGCTAGAATAGTCATTTACCACATTAAAATGTATTATGTACTGAGTGTATTTCTAAATAGTTTAAATTTATCTTCATTAAAAAAAAGAGTGCTTTTCTTTCAAAAATAGGTAAATTTCAAAGTAACCACAAAAAGTGTATACCGTGGAATACAGAAGCAGGAGAAACTATCAAGATCAAATGTGAAACAGCAGCCTTTCTCTTTGCCTCCTTGTGTTCTGTGCATCTAATTGCAGGAGTGGAGACAGGTGTGCAGGAGTCAGGCAACCAGCTGCCACTCATCATGATTAATCCTGCTACAACAGACCCAGTTCAGGCTCCGCTACTTAGCCGGATCGTGGACTCTATTTAACAGTTACTCATGTGTCCAGCCCTGAATTATTCTTCTGTTCTGTCAGTATCCTGCTTGTTTTTTTTTTTTATTCTTATTTGTTTTGTTTTTTCCTGTAACCTGAGGACGACCTCAACCCGATTCCTGCCGCCAGCTCCGACCCTTGTCTAGCTGCTCTGCAGTACTGGATCCCCTCAGTCACCTGTAGCCTGTAGCTGCTTTCAGCCTCTGTGTTCTCCTCCTCTGCCCCCTTACCTCGGTTCACTCAACCTGGACACATCAAGGACTTCTAAATCCCATACCCACACCCTTTAATAAATACCCTTGAACACATCTCGCAGCCTCCACTGCCTTCAAGTCCCCTACTAGACATAACAATTACTGCCTGGGTAGTCTTGTGTGTTCGCCACACAGCGAGTTGTATTTCCAGTGCTATTTTTAAAACTTCAGTAAACTACTGAATACCCAGCATGATGATGGTGATTATGCATTAGAAAAAAGAAACATATCAAGCAATAGTCAGATTAGAGTTATAGTAAAAATGAATTAGTACAGTAAAAAGGAAACTGGATTCCCAAAAGTAGTTGTCAAGTACAAGAGTGTGAATATTCTAGTACATACGCATACAAACCTAGAAACTAGTGTCCAGAATCAATCAATCAATAAAGGAGCCAAAACGTAATACCAGCCTGCCAAGATCTTGTTGTTGTGTATAATGTGGCTTGTTATTAGCTGTAGAGTAAATGCGTGGAATGTACACTACTGTTCAAAAGTTTGGAGTCACTTAGAAATGTCCTTATTTTTGAAAGAAAAGCACTGTGTTTTTCAATGAATATAACTTTAAACTAAACAGAAATACACTGTATATATTGCTAATTTGGTAAATGACTATTCTAGCTGCAAATGTCTGTTTTTTGGTGGTGATTTCGGCAATACCTACGTAGGTGTATAGAGGCCCATTTGCAACAACTATCACTACAGTGTTCTAATGGTACAATGTGTTTGCTCATTGCATCATACGGATACTGGAATAACATTTTCTATTCATTTTACAACTCATGGTGGTAAATAAAAGTGTGACTTTTCATGGAAGACACTAAATTGTCTGGGTGACACCAAACTTTTGATTGGTAGTGAAAGGCAGCCATTAATGATTATTTGTCTGTAAACTGTCAGAAAATAGTCAGAAATTCCTGTTAGCTGTCCAGCTGCAAATGCCTTGTTTTGTTTGATCAACGGTCCAAAATCCTAAGACATTTAAATTCCCATCATGTAGAAATATTTATATCTTCGTTGTTGCCATTTTTCTCTTTTTAAAAGACTCTACATTGAAATGTGGATAGGAGCCACAATCAGTACATGGTTCCACAAGGCCATAGACATCATGAATCATCAAGTATCCATCCGGTCGCATAAAATTGAAGTGGATTGAGGTTTCTGTCCATTAAACAGTCCGGACATCTGACAGTCTAATGTAATGGTCCTATTGTATCTAGAGTAGCATATCCTAATGTAAAGAGCTAAATCACAGGAGTCAGCATGGCTGACATTTCAAAGGGAAACACGAAGACTCCTGCAGGGAGAGAAGTCAGCACATCCCTGCACATCTACACCTCTTACTGTAAAACACAAATCACAAGCATGTGCACACATGCATGAGCACTGAAGTTCTCACCCCCCCACCCCTCACCCCGGGGCTCTCCACCGAGCATTTGTTGAGCAGGAGATTCCTCCACCATGATGTCAGTTCTTCACACAGAGCAGCCAGTGCTACGCCCGCCCATACACACATGTGCATTCACACTCACACTGACAACAAACATGATTGGAGCGGAGCTGTTGGCGCCGTCCAATCAGCTCATAATCAATGCAACGACAGCATCGGTCCTCTTGCCAACACCTTCTCCTTGCATTTCTCTCTTTATATCCTCCACCTACTTTATATCCTCCATCTGGCATGTTCTCCTCTCTATCACATGCCACATCTCTCCCTCTTCCCGCCGCTCCCCGTCTACTTCTGCTTATCTCTCTTCCTTCCTCCTCTGACTCATCCTCTTACTCTGTTTTTTTTTTTTTTACTTTTTTTCTTTGCCTCTGTCTGTTTTTGCATTTTACATTTTGCCTTAAAGATGCTTAAGTGACAGTAAATACAAAGATAGTTTATTGAAAAATAGAGAAAAATGTATTTGTTTATTCATTTACCTATATATGTCAATTGAGAGCAGCTTCTCATTTACAATGATGGCCTGACCAATAGGATTTTAGAAAGTATGGCAATACTCTTTAACAAGACACTGTAAAAAGGAATAATCATTATGCAATTTCACTGATATATTGGTTTCATTTAAAATATGGATCTTGCCATATTATTTTATACTATGCATTTTACATGACTTCAGAGCTAATTGCTGCAATAACTGTTCGAAAAGCTCTCAGGCTGCGCCTCTTTAATTGCATAGAGTGACCATAGAGTATGACCATTATTCTTTTATTTGTCTGCTTCCTCATATTAACACTTCATACTAAAACTGTTCCACCAATGCAATTACAAATTAATGAATCAAATGAGACTGTTGTTTTTCCTCTTTGTAATCTCTCTAACAGGCCTGATTAGCTGTAGTGGTTTCTGAGGTATTCTGTGGACTGAAGGAGCATGCGAAGGAGAGTATATTCACCTCAGCAGCACAGAGGCAGACATTTACTGAGATTTAACTGCAGACCTGAGAGTCTTACATCATCGCTAACACGGCAAAAAGAGAGAGCAGCAATTTGATTAATTTTTCCCCAGGTGTCATTACTGCACACAACTCCCTCTACTGTCACATCTTTTCTTCCATTTTTTCCCCAAACCTCTTTAAACCTTAAACCTATTCCTTACCAACTCTGCTTGAGTGTGAAATTAGTGTCTCTGTGGTGGGGGAAAATAACACAGAGTAAATTTATATAAATGTAGGCAACAGCACAGGATCCACCGCTGCATGTTTCGCTGATACTCAAGGCAAACACTGTTGATTTAAAGCATGCGGAGAGCCTAAAGATGCATGAGCCACATAGAATCAAATGATCCAATATCAAACACATTATAAAATGGATTGAAGGCTGACAAACACTAGACACTTAGAAAAGAAAAAAAAAACCTTCAGTGGAACAAAATCTCACAGATTTCTCCACCTTCAGTTATTCCCTTAAGCAGATGATTCTGAAGGCAGAATGTGCATCAATTTTCACACTGGCACCTCTTAACATATTCATCTTTTGTGAGCTGTGTTTTAGTCTGTAATTCATGTTGGTTTGGAGAGTGAAGAGAAGCAGCGGGGCAGACAGGTGGCCCTGCTGGCCACCGGCATGTAGCAGCTTCCATGAAAAGCTCGACTCCACCAGACCAACAAAACACCCACAAAACAAGGAGGAGAAGGAGGAGGAACCTGTGACTCCTTCAGCCCCGCTGCTGCTGCTGCTGCTGCTGCTGCTGTCATTTCTCCCACTTTCTCCTCACCCCTTCACTACCAACAGGAGAAAACATGTTTACATAAAAAAATCTATTGATATAAATATTTGAATACTTATTACATCATTCAAATTCCATGGCAATGACAAAGCTTTGAAACATTCGGTGCAGTTATATTTCTGCCCTGAGTAGTGATGAAATCAGAAAATCAACGGCTGAAATTTAATTTCCAATTGATTGGGAATCCCACTATATGTGTATTGGAAACTACATGGTTAACATTTAAGAAAAACCATCACATATTTTCAAAGGGTGTGTTTCATCGACTTGTCTTTAAATCTAATGTCTTCAATGCATTAAAAAAAATGTGAAAACACCAAAAATTAAAAAAAAAAATCATCCAACATCCAGAAATGAAAAACTGTTTTTATGCTTGGCTGAGGTGGAAGACACTGTTCTTTTGACAAACCAACCTCAAATATAACAGCAGTGCATGTAGACTTGCATTAATATGAAATTTCTTTTGCAGATTTTCTGGAAAAATACACCCAAGGTAATAATAATGATTGAAATCCATTTAGCTGCTTCAATTCAGTTTCCTGATATTGTTCATGCTGGCTCATTGTCTCAGTGTCATGTTTTCCATCCATTTTCTATACCCGTTTATTACTCACTAGGGTCAGTGGGGGCTGCTGGAGCCAATCCCAGTGTACTTCAGGAGAGAGGTAGAGATATAACCCAGACAGGTCGCATGAGGATTTTCAAAGTTGGAAACTTTTATTGAGAATTTTACAGGAATATACAGGAAATAATGGGAATATATGGGAATAAATGGGAATATATCCAAAATGTATGAAATTCAAAGTTGGTCCTTAACACAGAACTTAAATGTAGTTGGGGAATATATATTTCAGTATAATTTTGGCTAAAACAACCAGATTTAAAGGGAGAGATCAACATTTTTGAAAATATCATGATTCCTATATTCACAGGAATATGTGCTTTACCTTTTTTTCAATACAAGCTGTTTCCAGACCAGTGGAGCAGAGCTGTTCAGCTACTACAATGTGGGCAATGGTATTTTTTGGTTTCCCTCATGAAACTCAGCAAATACACAATCCAGCAACTCCCAACCACTGTGGTGGACAAGTTGATTCACCACGCTATAAGAAAATAACTGAACGTTAAGAGACGTGAAGCAAACTAAACATGCACTTTTGAGATCACTACACCAAGCAGCCATGTCTGGAGTTTGGAGTTTGAAGTCCAGCTTTACATTTACCTTGAAAATAGCTCCGTCTCATGGGATTCGTTCATTATCTCATAGTGTAGTGAAGTATGTTTTGATAATATTATGGGGTAAATATATTTTATCTATAACAGGATTAATTTAAACATTAACTGGCAAATATTAAATAAAAATGTATTTATACAGTAGCTAGCTAGTTGGTAAGTTAGGTAGTAAATGTTGAATATTTCCAAAATTCCCCAGTTTAATTTCCCATGGAAAGTTTCCACCCTTCTGTAACTCTACACACCATTCACTCACACACTCATACCTATGGGCTATTTAAAGTTTCCAATTAACCTCAGCATGTTTTTAGACTGTGGGGGGAAGCCAGAGAAAACTCCACACAAAAAAGTCCAGCTCAAGGCCTTGAACCTGTGACCTTCTTGCTGTGAGGCAACAGCGCTACCCATTGCACCACTATGATGTCTAACAGGGACAAAGAACAGGACTTGTTGCTGCTTCACTAGCCCGCTGATGGAGAACCTGCATGGATCCCTTTATTTGCAGCTGTGTTGTTCCTGTGAGTCAAAATGTCTTCAGTGGAAAACATCTCTCTATTGTCCCACATGAAGACACACCTCATATATACTGTATGTGTGATTAATTAACATGTACTGTACAGTACAGTTCGTCTACAGGCGTTAATTTAACACTTCATTACAGCTCGTTAGAACTACAGGGAAAAACTCTCAGCTGAGATAATCTGATAACTAATGCAGTTGATGGGAACATTTTATCTGGAGGAGCTTATTCTACAGGGAAAGAGATTGATTGATTGATTGATTGGATGTATTTGACGATTAAAAAAAACACATATAACCCTGCACTGCAGTCAATACATTCAAAATCAAAGCTGTCCTCAATGATGCCAAGTGTTTTATAAAACACAGTGTCGTATACAGAGATACTGTGATGTTTTATATATTTGACATCTATGTTTTCCCTCACATTCAATAGTCGGCTGTCATTATACACTATCTTTTGGAATGTTAACAGTGTTGATGTGAAGTCCACCCTTTCAAAAATTGCCTTTTTCTCTTCTGTCTTAAACATCAACTGGATATTCTGCCCAAAGCATCTCTTTTACAACTATTGGCAAAATAGCAACGAAATAACTGCACATACTTGTGTAGAGACAGAGCTGAATCTAATTGGATTATGGGTTGCTTTTTTTCTATTTTAATGTTACCACAAAATACAAAGTACAAGAAAGTTCTATTGATTTGATCCACACATGAAAATCAAAATGTTAAGTCTCAAGGAAGTAAACAGAAAAAGTCCCTATGAAACTGGAGTTTGCAGAATAAACTCATGATAGGCGAGTATTGAACCTTGTTTAAAACTTTGTTTGAAAATCAATAATTAGATAAAGAAAAGAAAAAGTAGAGCACATGTGTCAACATATCTTCTATATAAAAGTTTACTTTAGTTTTGGAAAATGTCTGAGGACCATTTCCCTCAGACCTTCAAACAACTGTTTCAGCTGAATGCAAAGATTTCAGTGTTCCATGGATGTTAAGGCACTTAAAGAAAATAGCACATAGCTAGTGATTCGGAAAAGTAATGGTTTGGAAAAAGGAACTGGAAAAAACTTTTATAGTACCTACATACAACTAAATATTAGCCAGACAGAGCATCTAAAAAACAACAGAAAATGCAGAGAGTACAAAGTTTCACCAACACTGAGCAAGTCTCCAAATTACACAGCAGCAGCTACTGGTCAGAATTTATGTGTTTATTTTCCTGGCTTGATAGTTCAGCATGTGATGTGAACACAACACTGTGGCAGCAGACGTGGAGGTCCTGGCTGATAGAATCTTCCCACAGCACTTGAATGCAACAAGAGTTATAGCTCCAAAAAAAAACGAAGAGATCAAAGAGAATGCTTTGGTCATGACCGGAACTGAGCCTGTCTCTATATTTCAGCTGTTTGTACTTTTTCAGGAACTTTTGACCTTTGTAGACGTTGAGAATAAAGGTTCATACTGCATATAGGAAGATAGTAACGCCTATATAAAAAACATATGTTGCTTATTATTTTACTAATCCAATTCTACTATGAATACAACAACACTGTCATCCTGTGCCTCCTGAAATCTACTGTATCACAAAGAAACATTTTCTGATATGACAATGCTGCTATGTATAAAGATCTAGTATCTATTTTTAATCTTTAAACGCTTTTTCTATTTTAAACATATCTGTGATATTCTATTCAACAAAAGATGTTTAAATTTCATTTTCAATTTAAGATTCACCTCTCCTGACATCCCAGATTTCCCTCTGTCCTCCAGCAGGCTGTTTCGGAAGACATTTACAGAAAATCTGCATTATTAATATTCTGATTGGCTGGAGGTGTGGCCTTCACCTTCACCTTTAGCCAATCGGACTTCTACCTAATTAATAATGCAAATTCCCTTACACTGCATCAATTGCATGCCCGTCTACCCTCCTCTCCATCCTTCCTGAGGTTTCCTTCTTTTTTTCCTCTATTTTCTGGGAGTTTTTTCTTATATGTTGTGAGGGTATAAGGATAATGGATATTATATCACTGCAAACTGTAAAACCCCTAAGGCCAATCTGTGATTTATGATTTTGGGCTATACAAAAACATTGACTTGATTTGACATGTGTGATAGTAGTAATCTATGAGCCAGAGTTCATGAATGGGGAATGCTGTTTTAAAGCAGTAAAATTGTGAGTAAGTTTCTTCACAAAGAAAGTCAATGCAAACTGGGTTTGGTTTGATATAATGAGTCCAGCTGCAAACACCTGTAGCTCCTGAGTCATGAATTTTCAAAATTTCAAATAACTTATAAGGACAGAGTAGAAAGGAATGAGTGATTTTGTTTCCACCAACCAGTACTGTTTTTATTTTAGTTGTTGAAAATCTAAAAAGAGCAGAAAATCACACCGACAACATGAACAACTGGTGACAAGTGTCGCAACTGTCAAAAAACATCATAAAAAGCTTTTATGAGAATCTTTATATATCATATATTACATGATTTTATCACTGATTTTCTGACTGATCCAGACTGGCAGAGATCCACTCTAACGAGGTTCAGTGGTTACGCCCACATAATATTGTATAATTATATGAAGTCATTACATGTGTACATGTAAAACCTAGGTTTAGGCATAAAAAACTACTAAAGGACACTGTTACCTGTAGGCCACTATGGCCTTGGAGGCAGTGTTTTCAGGTTCACTTATACTTATTCTCGCTTTTTGCTTCTAAAAGTCAAAGGGTCGCCTTTCAAATTAGACCAGGCTTATGACTGTAATCAAAAGGGTTAAAGAACATTTCAACACTTTTTCATTTTGGGTACATTATGTTTGGCCTTGTGCACAAAAATGGGGGAGGTATGTGCCTGGTAAAAGGTTGAGGTCAGGGTAAGATTGTGGCTTGGGATTGAAATTGCGTTGTTAAGGTTAAAAGACCTTTGTCGCCATGGTTACAATAATGACCACTTGGTTAAGATTGCGGTCATGCTTAAAAAAAGAAACCAACATCGACTGCAACCTTGTGTGTTATAGGCCGTCGGTTTCTGAGCGATCCGTCCACCCCGGCCTCCTCCCTCTGCTCGCTGTGTCTCTAGAACTTCACCCGACTCCCTCCTCTGCTGTTTATTCAGAAATAATAACTCCCATGGCCGCGAGGGGGCTTTGGATGTCATCAAAGAGAATAAAAGTGTGTAAAGGACCTCTTTACAACTTCGTTGGCAGGGGTGAAATGCAACTAACACTTATGAACAAAAAATGAAAGAAGGCCAATAGAAATGCTGTCAGTGAGTGAATGAGTGGGTCTGCATTGATGACACGGTGGGAATGAGGGGGCCATTTCAAATTTTCTCTCTTGTGGAAAAGTAAACACTATTTTCCAGCCTCTAATAGTAAGTAAAGTGCACAAAATGCATAATTTTGTGCCTCCTTGCACCATGTTACTTTGAAATGCTAATGACAGCTGAGGTTCAGGCTCAACGTGTGTGTGTGTGTGTGTGTGTGTGTGTGTGTGTGTGTGTGTGTGTGTGTGTGTGTGTTGTATAGCCTAGCTGTTGATTTAATGACATCTTCAGTTCTCATTTGTCCCATTTGCTCTCATTTGTCACATACAGTACACACACATGCAAACCCACCCACGCTGAATGAACGTCTTCTTTTCTCTTTCTCTCTCTCTCACACACACACACACAAACACACACACAGCCTCACATTGCTTCATATCTATCTTGATATACTAGGAAGGTGAGTGCCCTACCAGCCATTACTCTTCATATATCAAGTCATAGACTCTGCCGCCTCCCTGCCTATTACACCTAGACATCCCTCAAACACACACACGTGGGTAAACACATGTGCACACACGCATGTGCACACACGCATGTGCACACGCAGTTTTTATCTCTGCAGTTACTTAGCAAAAGGTCATGACCTATGTAGGGTTCATTAATCATGCAGCACAAACTGCTCTGATTGTTGCGTTCACATTTAACAAGAGGCGGTGACTGACCTTTGTGAAACGATGGGGCACCGACAGGCAGCCTGCAAGGCAGGCGTGATAAGCCATTATCATTATCACTGCATTTAGCTCATTCCTTAGTGAAACTGTACAAAGGAAGATTGAACTGAGTAGGCTGCAGCCTCAGGTAGTTTAATTTGTGTTTGTTCTGCTTTTGTTTAGAAGCATTCATTCAGTTCCATGGCTTGTCTCTCAGCCGCTCCTCTCTGTTTAAAGGAGGGCTTCTCTACATTAACAGCTACTGAAGATACGCTGCTGGTTTCAAGAAGATTCCGCGATGTGCACGGGTGTGCATGTGTGTGTCTTAGGGATCCCTCCTGACGGCCCGATGAAGGGAGAGAGGAGATGACAGTGAATAGTAAAGCGGTCGGGAAAACATGGTAGTTTATCTACATAATGCGTATCCTTGGGGGAAGAAGATGCTAAGAATGCCAAAATTAAATTTGATTGCCAAGTTCCAAGTTATTTCCAGGAAACGGCGGTGAAAAAAAAGCACTGAAGTAATGAGCCTAAATATGGCGACAAAACAATGAGAATTGCCACATTATGCTTCTGGGAGCTAATTTATGAACACTGCATATGATCAGAAAAAAAGGGGGATTTAAAAGATGTACACACTAGTTCCTCTGTAGATGGAGAGCCTGGTCACACAATCAGGGAATAAATAGTGGAATAAAACCAAATGTCCAAATCCGAATCAAATGATATCCGTTATAAACCCTGTCAGGACAAATACAATCAGTTTTTTTTCAGAAACTGCATGTGAAACGATGATCTGTTAACGAAGCGTGCTGTGCTAACATTAACATGCTCTTTTTTTTCAGGCCTCGACATTATCAACACCTACAAAGATGAGACACCCTTACATAGATTTTTCCTTAATCCTTGACAGCTGCAGTAGAAAGGAGTGTATGTCGAATGACTGAGTAAATAAAGATGACAATACACTGGACCAAAAGTAGACTATGATTAGGGTTGTGTTGCTAGGCAACACCCAAAGACCCGCAACAACCATAACTCTCACCAGTTCTTGTAAACAGACATCCTTCAGAAACACTTTGTCATGGTAATATATGATGTTATATACACAGGAAAGGAAAGGGGAATGTGTAAAAAAAAAAATGTCAGGCTCAGATGAGCTAGTGTAAAGACAAATGAAGCATCAAGGACTGTAAATTGTGCCGTGAATGTCGACAGTCGCGGGTATGAACTTCATGAGAGGAGAACTTTATGAACTGGATTATGAAATAACGCTCGCTCATGACACAATGTGCTGTTTT